>CM042086.1:25464028-26786528 GCA_023512835.1 Taxillus chinensis
TGAATAATTACTACTAAAATGTCTATATCTTTAAAGTATTAATTTAGCCTTAATAATTTAATTTTCATTTAAATTTATCTTATGAAGATTCCTCTATCTTCAACATTCTCTCTATTTAACAAATAAATTTTATAAAGATGAATATATAACTTTTATAACCAGTCAAAGTATATATGAATCCCTAAAGAATGTTAAATAGGGATAAAATATGATTATGTGTATTAGCTATGACATGACATGAGCACATGCCTACACTGTACATATGAATAGAGTATGAGGTGGGATAAGTTGGGGAGACATGATCCTTACTAAGCTATGGTTGCTCACTCTTCCTATTGTGTTTGTTGTTATTTGTTCCAAGTGCCTACAGGAGCTAGGAGGTTTATCCTGAGATGGAGAACTTATTCGTATTTTCTTAAATTTGTATGTTATGTTCGGATTGAAATAACATGATGTAACCCTGCAGGAAAGAACCTATGTATGTATTAGTTATATTTGAAATGAGATTTCTGATTTTGTATTGTATGTGGGTAATGTATGCGATGAACAGGTAGGGATGACACCTACGCTAAGGTCTCTTCTTATGTATTTTCACTAATCACTTGTTCCTTCAAGTGCGGGCATGAGAATTCACTAACTGATTTCTACAAATTAGAAATCCAAGGCGTGACATAAAACACCTGCACGGTCTGAGACATAGCTCATGAGATTTAAAGTAGATTAAGTGAACGCTTTCAAACTCGAAGAACCGAAGAGTCGAAAAGTCGAAAGTCAAAGAGCTGAATAGTCGTACACTCAAGGGTCATAAAGTACAGTCTTAATCTAATCAATAATGAGCTTCATCCAAGTCTTGCACCACGAAACTCGAAGACTTCAACACCTGAAGGCTCAAAGACCCGATGCAGTGATTAGAGTGTATCGTCGAAGTCAACATTATCATAAGACTTAACTTTAAGCTTTGACCCATATCTTCAAGGCTTGGAATCTTCGTTGGAATGCGATAACTGTAGTGTTAGTCGTATTTGTAAGGTGCAGATCTTCAAGGCAATGTTAGGAAGACTTCAACACAACTGACCACTTGAATCCTTTGAGGAACATTTTCGAGGCATCGACCTTCAAAGCAACCATATTTAATATGCAAGAAAATGCTTTCTGTTGTTATTTTCGAGTCAGACCTCAATTTCGTGGCAAACATACATCAAACCAATAAAGTAAAACTTAACTAAATTATCAGCTAGGGTTTTTATGTCTTTGCCCTGCCATTAGCCGCAGTCAAATGCATTTATTGTTACATTTAATGTCGTATTAGTGACTATCAACCACCAACAATAGATGAACATATGATATTAAACGAACTAGTATGGGCATGAGCTATATAATATGGGCAACGAATCTGCAGGATATGGGCAGGTTTGTACATCATTTATATTTACTACAACTTAATGGCGGGAAGTTAGATTATCGTGATGGAAATGCATGCACACATGCACTAAACATTAAAATAAACTCTCTCACGGAAAGGGATGTGTGGAACTCCAAAAAATACAAATAAACAACCCTCATGCATTAAATGAATAACTTTTGAGACTTTGAATCAATAGTTCCAATGCGAAGAGATACGAAAAGATGAGTAAACTAAATGTTGTGCGCGCGTGAGACCAAAATCAAAGATCATATCTTGAAAACCTTTCTTTTAATCTTTGGTTTGAAAGATCCTACACAATCCAATTACCAAGCTCTCTGTTGATTAACCACAATCAATAGCAAGTACGAAGAATCCTTCACAAACTGTTTTTTTCTCTCTCAAACAGTTTATATTGCAGTCATTACTTTCGAGCATTAACTTCAGGTTGTACTGTAGGAATATTTTTCACTTGATCTGAATTGTTTCAACATGAGTTTTATTGTAGCATATCATATCTTTGTCTGTTAGCTCTTTATCACTCTATTACTCATTGTCTGCTCATCATTTATTACAGAAACATATTCATCCAGTTCTATATCCATCATTTACCTTCTAAGTCTGTTAACAAGTCAAGCTTCTACGAAAATTGTCTATTCATCTCCCTTTAGACTCACTTTGAGTCCTATAATTTAACATATTCGATTTATTAATACAATATTGATAATATGATTCTTTAAACAAAGACTAATAGACATGAAAGGTATATTTCTCTAGCATACTTTTTTGAACATAGCTTAGGTGTAAGAATTTTAATCACTAAAGTTTTGAGCAAGCAATGAGAATTATTTCACAGTTGCATTTATTTATCTGTAAATAAAGAAACATGTCTCTAATAAAATCTTATAATTTCAATAGGTGTGTGTGATGTTGCCTTTCGTGGGGATTTGAGTCTTACCTATTACAATGATAATTTTTAAAATTAAAAAAGAAAAGTAAATGTCATTAGATAACATGTGCCTCACAACCATTCACATTCATTTATTATTTTTAATATTATATAAAATTATAAAAATATCATAAAAATATGTTAATAATATTTTTAAAACATAAATATAATATTCAAATAATAGTATTTGAATATTGTATTTATGTTCTAATAATGTTTTCTTCAAATACTATTATTTAATTTTTTTATTATATTTATTTTAAAAAAAATTGAAGATTATATTTATGCTTTAATAATATTATTCAAATATTGCATTTATGTTTGAATAATTTTGAAAAAATATTTATATTCAAATAATATTATTTGAATATTTCATTTATGTTTCTATTTTTATAAGAGACATCTTAGTCAATTAACATCATTGATGAGTATGTTAATACCTTTGGTGGGTGTGTTTATCTCACATCTAACCTAAATAATAAGGGGAAATAAGGAAATTAAAAACTAGCAAAAAGTGTGATAAAGGTTATCGAAGAAGTGAAAAAGATAAATGATATATATATATATATACACTAAATAAAAAAGGAGTACAATCAATATAACTATGATTACGGCTGATTATAATCGAAAGATTATAATCACAAATATATTTATTACAATAATTTTTCCACTGTGTATATATATGCATACACATATTGGAATCCAGAATTTCTCTTTTGTTTCTTTATATATAAAAAACATCTATTTGATGTTGTGTTTATTAGTTAAATTTATCTACGAGTTTACTTTTTACAAACATAAAAAGTTTGAAATTTAAAAAGAGAACATTATTTTAAAACGAAATTAATCGAGAAGCTCGTGATAAATTAATTGATTTTTTTGTTTAAAAATAGAAATATCAGAAGTATATATAATTATTTTATAAAATTTATTATAATTTCAAAATAATCTGTACATTGAATGATATTTATTTTTATTTTATATTAAAATATAAAAATTTTAATATTAAATAACAAAAATAATATAAAATATTATTTTAATAAAATAAAGAGCATAACAAAGATAATTTAAATATATAAATTTGAAAAAAATGTTTGAAAAATGCACGCTCTAAGGGTTGCTAATGAAACATAAGTTTGAATCTTTATTAATATTTGTACATTTTATATTAGAGGAATATTACATATATTTATATTATACATGTGAATTACACATGAACATTTTTATTGTGGTTGAATTATTATTAGTTTTTTAAAAAATTTATTCATAGAGAAAAATATTCTCACACAAATAATGACATATACAATATATTTGCGAAAAAACTTTATCTTTATCAACTATACTTTTGTTTAACAAATATTTTCATTATCGTAACTCAATTTGAAAATTTCTGTGTAAACTTAACTTAGGAAATATATGTTTTATTTTTTTCTCATGCTGTTATGGTACCACGACAAATAAAAAAATAAATTTTAATTATTTTGTATGATATTTGAACAATTTCATATATCAAATATTGTTCTCGAATATCAATCAATTTATTTTGTATTTGAAATTTAAAATTATTTCAACTTAATGACTATAAAAGGAACCGTGAGTAAAGATGAGTACTTTAATAATTAAATATACTCGCCTTTGGAAAATTTTGATATAAAAAAATACTCACCAAAAATATATAGATATAAAAACAAGCGATGTCACACTGGTCGATGTAAACACGTGGGGAAGCGTGAGTTTGAACCTTTTAGTTTTTAATTTTAAAGACAAGAATCATAACTTATGGAAATATGCATTGGTATACAAGCGATGTCACACTGGTCGCTGATAAACACATACATGTAAATAGTTAATATATTAAGTACAATATATATTATATATAATTATAAAAATAAAAATTGAGAAAATATTTTTTAAAAAAAATAATAATAATAAAGGAGAAGATATCAACGTAGGCCCTAGCATTGATTGTTACTTGCCCTTTGCGCGTAGGATGCGCGTTTCTAGGAAGCAAGGAAGAAGGAAGGGAATCAAAATAGCGGATTGTCTGTCTGGTCACACTCACACAGCGGCCGCGAGGTGTTTACCAGGACAGGTTCCGCCAGGAATTCAGTCCCTCCCTCCACCGCAAAAGCGTAGGTCGTGCAAATTGGGTAATTTGAGTGGGCCCGATCCGAAGTAAGTCAGATTTTGGATTTCCCATGGTAAATTTTATGTCCAATTCAAATTCCAAATATCACCAACAAACAGTACTTTCTATTTGAAGGGCTTAGCCTGATGCGTGTGTTAAAGGTTATGTCTTGATAAATGGATGTTAGTATAGTGAGTACGTGAGAAATGAAAATTTTAAACTCAATTTAGACTTTTAGGCCCTAATGGGCAATTTTGGAATCCATTAAAGTTTATTTTAATTAAATAATAGTATTTGGGTATAAATAAGACTCCTTAAAATCTAAATTTGTCTTTAACCATCATCTATTGTTCTTGGAGTTCCATAGTGAGAGGGAGGGAGTGTAGGAGTCATTAGAAGATTGAGGGGAAGGGACCTTTGAGGCTTAGATTGTTCATAACTTTTTTTCCCCATGTTATTTATGTAGGATTTCCTATCTTTTAGGTTTTTTTTGTCCAAACATCATAGACTTGTTTTAAATTTTATAGTAACTCTATGAATGTTGATAAACTACCATTATGTTTGCCAGTATTACTCTTAAATGTAATATGTGTGTGTGTGTGTGTGTGTGACTACATATAGCATATACATATGTATATTGCTTTGAGATTGTCATTCAAATAAAATCTTGTGATAAATTGTTAAAACTTAAGCCATAAGTATCATTAAAAAAACATTGAAAGAAATAATACATGAAAATTTATGTCCAAATAATAAATACATACATTATCCCAAAGTATAAAGTTAAGGTCCTATACTCCATACTAGACCATAATTTTAACAACCTTACATTTCTAATAATTTCAAACATTAATTAATATAACTCTTAATATTCAACAAATAACTTCACTTTAGTTTACAAGAAATTACAATATCATCAAATAATAAAATATACACATTACGCCACACCATTCGATTTATTGTTTCTTTACTCAAATAGCCTGCACAAACTTTAATGATAGCAAACTGTTAATAGTTACAAATAGTGATTAATCACCCCTAATTAATATTTAAAAAATAAATCAACTTTAATTAACAAATAGTGACGATAGTTACCTAATAATAACTAATCACTATTCCAAAAATTCTTGGTAATTTTAAAAATTCTATCCAATACTTTCACAAACATAATTAAAATATTAAACAATACCAAACTTATTATAAAACCAACAAAACTAGATATGAAATTATCAAAGAGTTGCTGTCAAATTTCACAAAATTTTATAAGATATTATTCCTTCCTCATAATTAAACATGGTAGAAAAGATCAAATTGAAATTCATAATTTGATATTTATAGTGAAATCCGATCAAACTACCATACATATTTTATTTTATTTATTATTTCATTTTAATATTTATAATTATTTTTATACATGAATATGTATGTATGTATGTATGTATGTATGTATGTATGTATGTATGTATGTATGTATATAAACCTAGACACACTACTATCATAAAAATTTTAAATTAATAGTAAATATTTATCTTCCAATTGTATCAGTTTCCATGTTGCCGCCCAATTAGTAGAGAAATCTAACAAATAAATCACACCTCGATACAGTTAAAACTTAATTGGTCAATTGAGGACGGGGAGGGCACAATTTTACAAAGGGGCGATGTAAACGATTTTGTTTGTTTGTTTGGGGAAGAATTAAGAATATATGCATTGCTTTAATGGTTAGAATTAGAAACGTGGAATATATTCGTAAGGTTAAGGGAGTGGGGAAACAGGTGGCTGCACGCGATTGGACAGGTATGGAAACAGGTATACTGGTCCTCCGCCGTGGCAGATGGTGGTTACAGGGGTAAAGGATGATTGGATTTGGATCTGGGCTCCAGATAGTGGTGGCCCATCTGCCCAGAGAAAGGTGGCCCAGATGCCCCACCTGTCCTTTAAAAATTTAAAGCGTCAATAAAATTATCGGATAAGGATCTTGAGAGGCCCAAATTTTATTTTATTTTAACTCCTTGTCATTAAAGCTGAATAGGCACTAATCATGAGTTGTAAAAAAAGTGAACGTATTTACAAAATGAAACCTTCGTGAATCAAACCTTCATCATTTAGGAGAAGTTATTTATGTTCGTTTTTAAAGATTGTATCGTTTATAAACAATTTATGAATAATATTATTATATTTATAAATATATTCTCAAACATTCGTGAATAAGTATTTATAAATAATTCATGAATATTATTCGTATTTGTAAAAAAAAATTATGAATTAAAAATTAATAAATTAATTAATATGTATATAAGTTATTTTATTATATTTTTTTTATTTATTATTACTATGATTATAGTTTTTTATGAATTACATATAGCAATTATTTAAATATATTAAATAATGCTAAATAGCTTAATAGTTAATTAATTATATTTTTAGGATAATTTTGTAACTTTTTAAAATTTTATAATTGTATTCGTAAATTTTTATTAACAAGTTCATGAATACTTGGTCTCGAACGTTCGTGAATAGTTCGTGAACAACATAAACAATTAATGAACATTATAGTTTAAGGCTCGTGTTCAGTTCGATTCTTTAATGAATAATGATGAACACGTTCGAACACATTACTACTCGGCTTAGCTTGGTTCGTTTACAACCCTAGTTCAGGGTAATAAAAACAACTTACATGATTTTTCATGCGGATATAACATTAACTATATAGATACATCTATATTTGGTTTGTCATTCTCATTCATATTTTGGGATGAATAGTATATATATCTCTCTTAAAATTTCGTTATTTTTCAAAAACTATCAAACATTTCATTTTTCATTTCTATCTACATTTATTCCTTAATTTATTTTTTATTATCTCTCTCTCTCTCTCTCTCTCTCTCTCTCTCTTATTTATTACAAAAATATAAGGAAAGCATTTGAGAATGAATAGTAAATTCTCAAATATGAAAATTTATTATTCATTCCCTATTGTTATATCCTATTTTATGGAACTTGGTGCAGATCCAGATGGTTTTTTGATAAATTTGTATATTTTTTCTTAATTATATGAAAATTTTGATTATACAAAACATATTGTGGATGCTTTAACAAACCTTATGTAAATTAACCTCCAATGTAAAGTCACTATAGTTTTATTACATGTGACAAACTTTAGATTCCTACAATTCTCTCCGTTGACATCTTATTTCTAAATTCCCCAAATTTTTAGACCATTTGAAAAAATGGGTCCTCTTTTTCTCTCCTTTTTAATCTACAAGTGGCTAATATAAGACCATTTGGTACGTGTTTTTATTTATGTGTTTTGTTTTGATTATTTTGATTATTTTTTTGTCCGCTTTGGGCCTCGCCCGCACGGTTTTATTTTTGGTAAGCCCTCGGCCCCCAAAACGCATCATGCTAGGAGAGGTTTCCACAGCCATCTTAGTAGCCTACTTCATTCTGCTTCATTCTCTTCACCCGACCAAGCCTAAATTTTGGCATTGGAATCGTCATTATGGCAGCTCATTTATTCCCTTCTGAAAGAAAGTTATTTGGACAAAAAATAAACATCAACTCTAAAATCAAAATACAATTAAAGGAAAAAATTCAAATTCAAATAAAGACTTTGTATTGGGACAAAAACATTTTTAAGTGATAAATGATAAGAGTTAATTCATTTTCAAATTCAAATTCGAAGGTAGAGTTATAAAAGAATAAATAGAGGTATTTACTTGGAAGAATTATGGAGATATTATGAAGAAATTCAAATTCAAGCTTGAGAGCCTATAAAAGAGGCATCAATTCATCATTTGTATCATTCAATTTTATAGCATATTACATCCTTATCTAGAGTAGAGAAAGAGAGCTTTTGAAGAAGGTCTGGGTTTCCATTGGAGCTTAAAGGTAATCAGCTTGGAAAAGAAGATCAACTTTGAAAATTATTGGACAATTAGGCAAGCTATTCTTTTGTATTTTTTTAAATCAAAGTATTGTATTTCTTTTGTCTTTAATCAAACTATGGAAGCTTAAAACCCTTGATTGGGGTTAGGATGGAGTTTGATGTAATAAATTAATTTGTAATGTTTTAGTTTAATTTTTTTCACATTGCGAGTGATTATTGAATATCTTGGGTTTAAAATATAAAATGGACTTGAGCACTTCATATTATCATATTAGGTATTTATGTAAAGAATTAAAAAATGAAGTATAAGTACTAAAAAAGTCGAGATAATCAAACTAGGGGTTACATAATTTGTGGAGTCTGTGGATTTCACAAGTTATACATCGAACTAATGGGAAAACGAAGCATGCCTCATAAGGAAGACGTGAATACCTCTCTAGCACGATGCATTTTGGGGTGTCAGTGTGCACTACCAAGAACAAAAGTCATGCGGGCAATGGCCCAAAGCGGAACACTATTAGGCTATGGGTAACTTGGGCTATTACATATGGTATCAGAGTTGGGGACCCGAGTCGGTATGTCATTGTCCCATGGGGACGTAGGGCTCCTAAGGGGGGTGAATTGTGGAGTTTATGAGTTTCACAAGCCTCACATCATACTGAAGGGAGAACGAAGCGTGCCTCATAAGGAGGGTGTGAATACCTCAATAGCATGACGCATTTTGGAGTGTCAATGGGCACTACCAAGAATAAAAGTCTGTGAGGGCAGTAGCCCAAAGCGGAACAATATCGGGCTATGAGTGACTTGGATTGTTATAAAAAACTTAGGATACCAAGTTAAGAATAAGTGTGATGCCAGCTCTAGACTAAATAACCCAAATCGTAAAAGGTCACCCATCCCCATGTTAGGGTGTACATAGAATTATTGCCCTTGGAAAAGGCTAATTCATGCATTAGAGGTTAGGTATTAAATATGATCACAGGTACGAATTAGATTGAACTAAGACATCATCTTTGGAAAATAAATCAAACAAAATCTTAACTCTAATTGTCTTTATCAACTGAATTTTTCTCTACTTTAAAAATGTTTTTCATTTTTCATATTCTTTCAAACAAATTGTTTAAATTAAGTTTTTATTTTTAAATTAATCAAAAATCACCCTTTAAAGCTAGATTAAATTTTTTTAATTCTTCATCATTCCCTTAGGTTCAATAACCAAACTTAAAAATTTATTTTATTACTTGTCACGATTCGTACACTTACGAAAATGCCGACCAATTTATGAGATAGTATTTTTGACTTTTGAGTGTAGGAATAAGGATAGATATGGCATTTCATCTATTTATATTTTTTGTTTTATTTTTTTTATTTGAACCCAAATTATAAAAAAATAATTTTCTACCTTCTTTATACCTCAACCAAATAACAATATGCAAAAACAAAATTTTCACCTTTTTCTTTTCACTTTTTTTTCACCTTTTATTCATCTAAAAATTTTCCATTCATTTTATATACCTTTCCCAAAAAAAGGATAGTGTGGCCGTGTGGGATTACTTTATATATTGAAAATCAAATTTCTCAATTAGTTTTTTAATGATATGTTACCGTATTTATTTTATCTTATCTTTTGTTCGTTTATTTTGTATATTAATAAATGTAGTTTATTTAATTAGATTTTAAAATATCTGAATAAATATTTTATGAAACGAGCAAACAATAATTTGTATAATTCCGTACTCATCAAAATATGATTAATTAGATTCCCAATGAATGAGTAATTTGGGTAACTTTTCAAATGTATGACCAGCAATTGCACCCACAAACAACCCTAAAGATATTTAAAAAAAAAACTAAATTCGAAGGCCGAAGTGCCTGCCTCAAATGCACATTCTAAGCATCAAACTTTCTCATCAAATCTTCGTTGAAAATGCTTACAAAAAACAATCCGATAAAAAAATTTAAAATATATTTTGAGCTATTTGCCCAACAAAACTATGTTTACACGTGGGAATATTACTTGTTGAGGTCGCCATGTGGTTAGTTAGACACTTTTTGAAAATTTTAATGTCCATCCAAAAAAACAAAAAGAAAAAAGAAGCATGCCAATGCTTAAAAGTTAAAATCATCTTCAAAAGCATTGTAATGCATGTTAAAATAGTATTTAAATGTCGGAAAAGCCAAAAAGGGTTATCGCTAAGAAACAATGATGTATGGATAAAGTAGAATTTGTTGACCAAATTATTTTTGGGAACAGATTTTTTTAGTAAAAGCACCGACTAGATTTTCCTTTTCTTTTGCAAAAGGCAAAATTTAAGCTTAAAGCACTCATTGTCGTCCTCTACAAAAATGCGAGCCGAAGTTCGCTGCAGCTATAAAAAGAGCCGTGCGGTTCTTCAATTTCTGGTTATGTGTTTGTGGTTTGTTTTAAAAATCGACCGTTAGATTATATATTTATATAGTGTATAGCATAATCGTAAAATTTCATAGTAATCTAACGGTTGAATTTTACACAAATGTAATTAGAACAAATAACTTTTAAAACAAATCACAAACACATAACCAGAAATTGAAGAGCCACACGGTGCGGCTCTTTTTGATAACCGCAGCGAACTTCGGCTCCAAAAATGCGCGTTTCTTTTTCACAAGTAAAAGCATTTACCAAAAAAAGTAATAAAATTGACAAACCTTAAGTTAACCAACAGCATTGGTGTTCATGGGTGACCATAACAACTAATCATAATGTAACAGGGAATCATTTTTTTTTTTTTTTACATTTGGTGCTTTTTGGTTTTGGCGGGTTGGCCCGTATGGTCCTGTCTAATGTCTATTGAAGCTTATTTGGTGGCCCAATTCTGAATGACGGATTAGGCCAGTCTCTCCCTTCAATTTTCAATGCCACGAGTCACTTATTGAGTTCGGTCTTTTTTAGGGCCTACATTTTAAAATATTCGACCAAGAAAAGGCCACCAAACATCTACTCATCAAGATTCATCAACGTGTAGGAGGAGCAGCAGTAAATGGTAATTTGTGTTTTAGTGACTGATGCCTACATGTACTTTTTCATTTTTTCAAATGAACTACTATTTTGTTAAATATATATATATATATATATAATAAAAAACAACACAACACAACCAAATATCCAAAGTGAAATCAAATCAACTCAAATTCATGATTCACCTCCCCGGTTACTCCATTATCAATTGATTGAAATCTTGAAAGGGGTTTGGTTCAATTTGGGTGAAGTGAAAATCTGTTCTCGGAACGTATTTGGTATTTGTTCTTGGAATGCGTTTTCTGTTTTTTAATACCGAAAATGCATCCCTTTTTATGTTTGGCATTTGTTTTGAAAATAAATTTCCGAAAACAAAATATTTTCGAATGTCGAAAAACAAAAACACTTTACGCGTGTTTTTATTTTTTCAGCTTGTTTTTATTTTTTTATCCTGTACTACCATCGCGCCAGCTCCCGCGCTGCCTCGACGGATCCCCCCTCTCCCCTTGCACCGCCGCCGCACGCCACCCTGTGCAGGCACCCAGCTCCCCTCCCCCCTACACGAGCTTTTGACGAACGAAAAATAAAAATAGAAAACAGCAACCAAACAAAAATAAACAAAATTCAATAATAGTTTTTAAAAATATTAAGTATCAATTTTTTGGAAACTGAAAACGAAATAACGGTACAAACATAACTTTTATTTTAAAATCAATCAACTGTAAAAGCGATCACCATCAAATCCGTGTGAACTCATATTTAATTGCCAATGGCACCATATTCTCCCATGCATTGGAATCGACAGGCACGAGCAACGAATCTAATGATCATTCCATTCCCTAACGAACAAAACACCCATACAACACACGTGCGTGTACGTGTGTGCGTGTTGGCTGGGTGGATAATATTGAGTATTGACACGATGGACCCAAGTGAACCTTTTATTATTCCGTGTAGACTAGGGAACGACTTTTAGCTGCTGCTTTTTATTAGGAGCACAGATGCGTTTAATAGACTCCCATTACCTGCCATTCAACACATGTGAATGCAGATTCTCAGCTTTGCTTTGGCACAAGGAACCTACTTGAGGCCACAACCGAACCAAGGTGAGGTGAGCCGAATATCGTATGTGGCTCAATAAAATTTTAATTAAGACTTCAACTCGATTCTAACAAGCTCAATTGCCTTTGCAACTCAGTAGCCAGACTTACATAAAAACGGAAAGAAAAAAAACAGCAAAATATTAATATATTATTATTTAATAAACTTTTAAAAAATATTATTGTGATAAGTTTATAAATAAATTAATTATTCATGAATAAATTTAAATACACTCACTAACAAATTATTTACATTCATTTGCTTAAAAAATTTAAAGTTCGTTAATAGCTTTTTTCATGAATATATACGATAACTCTGTTAATAGCTTTTTTCATGAATATATACGATAACTCTATTTGACCCGTAACATGTATTTTCAAATAATATTCAAAAATATCAATATTTGCATTTACAAAATAATTCATGAACAAATCAACAAATATGTTTATTTATAAATTTTAAATAATTAGTTTTCTAGTCAAACAAAGTTTCTTGAGTTCACAAATAAACAAAATAATTTATAAATTTTAAATAATTAGATATTTTAATTCATGAATAATTAAACAAAAAACAGTTTGAATTCATGAATAAAATAAAAATATAATATTCACGAATAAATATTGATATATTCATAAAAACTATTAATTAATACCCACAAGTAAACATTAATAAATAATTTACAAACACTAACAAATTGAACATAATAATTTAATATTTATATTCAACTCAATTAATTAAAAAATAATATTAAGTTAAACTTAAACACATTATTTAATTCGATTTAGTAAGTTTATAACCCTACCCTTTGGATTGATTTTAAAAATATATATAAATTTTATCAAAATTTATATTTTGATTTAACAGCCAAAATTACAAATATTACACCCATCCAATACTTTCGGTATTTAAGAGCAAGAGGGGGCAAACCTAATGTTTTCATAACCATTTTATATGGTTAGTTAATGCCTTTTTGGGGGGAGCATTTAGGCGATAAAAACAGAATATAATTAATGTAACCGCATGATATTTCTACTTAAAAGTTTAATGTTGTATTATATATCATCTAAAGCACCAAACTTCAATACCCTTCAAAAAAAAAAACGCATACAAGAAAAAGAGGGCGAGCCCTACATTCCCCAAAGCTAAGAGTATCAGGTGCAGCCTCTTCAAATTTTTAGTTAAATTTGCTTATATGGAACAATATGAGCCACAAATTATACTCGAGATTTGTATTTTAAATACAAACTTTATTAAAATCCAAACATCGAAGCACCGGCTATTTAAATTTAACCAAATTTAGATAATTGGTGTCTCGATGTTTGGGTTTTAATAAAGTTTGTATTGAAAACACAGATCTCGAGTATAATTTGTGGCTCATATTGTTCCATGTCGGATAAATTTAGCTAAAAATTTAAAGAGGCTGCACCTGATGCTCTAATGGAACTAACACATAAAAGAATAATATCATTCCAAGCTAAAATAGGAAACTTTCAAACTCAGATTTTCCAGAAAAATATGACAATAGATTTATTCCAGCAAATTTTTTTCTTCTGTTTAAACTCGTAAGGTACACAAGACTTAGGACGACACCCATGAAAAAAGGTTCGTCAGGTAACATGCAATAGAGAAAATGTCTGAATAATGCTTACATACCCAGATCATTTACTATTGCAGATAGATAACACATGTATAAACAAAATAATATTAGGGCTGAGTGTATAAGACTTGGTTTGTAGGACACGGATGGAGGGGCACAACATACAACCGAGATTGACTTCCTAGTTCCCACGCAACAGTGTATATGCAGAAGGTTATAAATGAATGTAAACGGACTTGCTGATTAATTGAGAAAAACCATACCCCTGTTTCAGGCCCTATTGGTTTGACTCATACTTCGCATTGGTGTTGCCATCTGGAGGGGGTTGTTGCTGCTGCTGCTGTAAATGTAGCTGATGCATGTTAAGTTGAGACACCTGCTGTTGCTGGTGTAGTTGGAACATTTGGGGACCCAAGCTCTTGGAAGTATGAGAATCGCCACTGATTTCTGCAGTTGCAAGTTTCAGCCGTTGGACCTCTGCTGTTAAAGCCTCGTTTAGAGCTGTCACATAAACCCAGAGTAAGATTTCGTATTTGCACAAAAAGGTTGCAGAAATTTTTATACATTCTCCAATGAGAGCTTCCAAAAGCAAATCGCAGAGAAGTGAAAGAAACATGACACCGACAAAAAAAAGCAGGCTTTTCCCTCAGTTTTCATAGAAAAAGAAAAGAAAATAATAATAAAAATAAACCTAACACGCAACATTCGGAACAATTATAGCTTGATGACCTTTATCCATCCAAATATCTGAGGGCGACTGAAGTGCCCACAACCACATTTAGTTGATACTTTTATAAACCAATCAACGCAAGAAATTACAGCTCAATAAATTATGCAACTGTGAGTACTAGTGTGTGTTCCCTAAAGTCTGTCAACAAGTTCACAAGCCTTGCAGCTGCAATCATCAGCAAACCGAAGGCATGCAACACGTAGGAACAATTTTATGCATGCATGCATTAGATTATGAAGCCAGACAAAATGAAGTAATGTGAAGGACAGAAAATAAAGCAGTGCTCATTCTCATGTATATTTCAATTTTCAAATGACAAAAGCAAATTCAAACTGGTTTGTCAACCAAAAAGATCTATCATAAGCAAGCAATCATGGAAAACACAAATATCATACCATCTCGAAGCTGTGCCTGTTGCTCCATGGATTGAAGGCGAAACTTCAACTCATTGTTCTGGCTAGTGAGACCAGCCGAATCCCTCTGGATGCAACATGATAACACATAACAACTCTATAGTAAGAGGGGAAATGAATAGAAAATTTAAGAAAAAAAAATCAGCACTTTAATGTTCCAACCTGCAACATTGTAAGTTGTGCAGACAACGTGGTAGCTTCTGTCTGCAAAGTTTGGACCTTGTGCTCCAACTCTGAAATGTAACGCATTTTGCGTTCTTTAGAACGAGCTGCTGATTGACGATTAGCCAAAATTCTACAAAACAATGTCTTCAAATAAGCATAATGCATTGCAGCCCAAACTTATAAATGCAAATATTGAGGTACATACATTATAAGGCAAATAGGGAATTACCTTTTGGCCCGCTTTGGATCACTTAATGCAATTTCTGCAAGTTTCTCGTTTGCCATAATTTTTTTCAGTTCTGCCCCACTGAACTCACCATTTCCAAATTCCAGGCTGAAGGAAGGAGAATTGCCATCCATCGTGTTGGTAGGTGATGGCTGCCCAGAATGAGTAGCGGAGGAAGGGGGCAGCTTTGATGACTCATCACCAAAGTGCATTTTTCCCATGAAACTATCCATAGACACACTTCTATGATGTCTACCAGTCAAAACAATATCTCCCCCAGCACTTCTCTTGACTCCCTCCCTTTTCTCAGTAGAACAACCACGCCCATTCATCTGCATACTGTTATCACTCTCGTTTACACTGCTTTCAGTTTCATTATCACTGCTATCACCTCCATTAGTCATAGTGCCGCTTGCTCTGCTATCCAAATCCTCACGATTCTCATTACCGTGCTTTCCATCGGCCCCGGACGAGTTGAATGCATCCATACCATCCAAATTCATGTATGCAGAGAATAGATCATCCACAACCTCTCCTTCAGATTTCCTCTCACCCATTCCTTCTGCACCAACATCACCACTTTTGTCCCAACTGAACTCCCTCTTAACCAATTGAATCGGCTTAGCTGTCTCTAGACTCTCTTCTGTGGGCATTGCTCCCACAGCACCTGGGCCCTTGAGGGGAATAAAGGGCGATGGAGATTGCATCACCGAGGAAAAACCAAAGGGGATGTCACTGTTAGATCGCCTGTGTGCTTTTCGCGGAGGGAGGCTCTCACCAACCCGGTGAGAATTACTCCTAGTGAAAGGGGAGGGTGGTAAATTTGCATGGGAGCTCCCATCTCGATCTTCCATGGACACATCCCCAGATACTTGATCGGAGATGGAGGACGATGGGGAGTCGCGATAGATAGAAGGACTCAGTGGGGGCAATGAGTCAAGCGAGAAAAATGCAGGCTGCGACAACGATCTCGAGTGGGAGGGGGGATGGGCGAAGAGGTTATGGGAAGAAGTGGGCTGCTGGTTACGAGTGACAGGGATCTGAGAGTGAGGCGAGAGGGGAGGGATCTGCGACTGTGGGTGCGATGGGGGTATCCCGGCACGCTTGCCAGCCTCGGCATTAAAGCTTTGCGACATGTGCCGCATAGGAGGTGCTCGGTTTTGGGAGGTGTTGAACTGAGGGATTTCAAGTTGATGGCTCATGGGCTGTTTGGGAATGGAAGACGATGAAGCCCCAAATGAAGATTGAAGCCTTTGCATCATACCAAGACCCCCTTCATCGGTGTCACCCATTTGCACACTTTATGCTTGTAAGCAATAAACTCAACACTGACGAAAAATGGTCTCCTCCTACAAGTAACTAACTAGTTCAAAACACACGCAAACACAACTCAGTCCCAAAGCTCGCTAGACCACAACCTCAACCTCAATTCAATTTTCGAGTGCAAAAATGGTCGTGAAAATCCCAGAATCAACCGAAAATTGATAAGCACATCATTAAAATAAGAGATACAAATACAACCCAAAATCCTAGAAGATTGAATCACCAATACAAGTAAAAAAAAAAAAAAAAAGCTTACTCTTAGTTGGCTTTGTTCTACACGACTCGAAGCCGATTGAATGATCGCAGACCGAGGCAAAAGAGTCAAAGTTGCTCTAATTACTCCGCCACTTTTGGCGTCAATCCCTCTTCACCCTCTCTCTCTCTCTCTCTCTCTCACTCTCTATGACAATGAGTATGAACGAGAGCGATGAAGCCAACGGAGACGACGATGAAAACGACGACTGGCATCACGGCCTTCACGGGTGGTGTGGGGTGGGGTTGAATTTAATGCGAATTTGGGCTACATGTGGGTGGAATTTGCATTTCATTCCGACCGCATTTGAGTTTTTTAAGTTAGGTTTGATTGGGCTCGTCTTCAAAATTTAATAATTATTTTTTAAAAATAAAAATAATAAAATATTATTTTTATTTTTAATATTCTAAAAATAAAATTTTATTTTAAAAAAAATCATATACTAACAAAATATTATATTTAAAAAATAAAGATAAAATAATTCTATATCATATTTTAAAAACAAAAAACAAAAACAAAATACATCTAAACTACTATTATTCTATGTTGCTGTTCCAAAGTCCAAGACGTGGCAATCACCGCAAATTATGGTTGCATTTTGTAGTATTTCGTTGTTTTGTCTACTTGCCCTGACTTTCTTTGGTCACAAATAAACCGTCTCTTCCACTCTCCACTCCGGCGAGCGCATTGCACCCGCCTCCACACGTGGCACTGATACCGTAAACTAAATTTAATTTCCAATGAGCGTTGCTTTTTATTATTATTATTATTAAAAAACAATTATAGAGTTATAAAATTATTTTTGTGATTCTCATATCATAATTTTATTTTTATTTTATATTAAATTATGAAAAAATTATTATTAAATAAAAAATTAATATAAGTTATTATTTTAATAATATAAAAAGAGATTTAAAATTGTTTTGTGATATATAATTGAATGAAAAATAATAATAATAATTAAAATAAAAAAATATTTATGAAAGCTCTTACAAGTTACCAGTGTTACATGACGTGACGAAATATTCCGCACATCTCTCGAATATCACACGATATGGTGTCCTTTTGGCCACAAATTACCTTATTATCATAAATTTTCTTTCTTTCCTTTCTAGTTTTTCAAATAATATTTTGAGTAGTCATCTTCAATTATCTATTTTAAAAGAAAATTTCTATGCATGCACATAAATTATATAATAACATCTTTTCTGTCCGATATTATATTTTAAAAAAAATAAAGTCAATTTAATGATATAGAGAATATTTATACGTGATTTACTTGTAAGTACATCAAATTTTTCTTTAACATAAGTATACTCTTTGCTAACCTATGAGATCAATAACGTAATTGAATCTAAATCAAGCTAGATCCTTACTAGTTGTTTGACATATGTAAGGCGCTTTCAGACATTTTTATTTGCTACTATAATTATAGTAATTTTTGTTTTTGTTTTTTTTCCTTATAATTATTTCACACTTACGTCTAATTTTTTTCCCTCCTCAATTAAGTGGCAATTAACTATTATTATTATTATTATTGAGTTATGTATGACGCGTGGTTTTATTTTATATATTTATTTTGCATCCAACGGGTAGAACAAAAAATGTCAAATTGACTCATAAGTATAAACAAGTCAAATGGTTAGAGTTAGGTTTTTATCATTAAATGCTTCAAATCTAATTTAAAATAATGAAATTTTGATACAAGAGTCAGGACACCATGGTAATCTGATGATAATTTAGGTATTTTATCAAGTTTCAAAAATTAAATATTATATTAAATATTTATGTAGTGTAAATGATGTATGTAACATTTTATGGTAATATAATGATTAATTTTTATGAAAATTAAATTAGAAAAAATTAAAAGATAAATATATTAAAATTAATTAATTTATTAGTTAATTTTTTATAATTTAATTTGTATAAAAATTAACTGTTAGATCGCAATAAAATTTTATAGAATCCACACTACATAAACATTAAATCTAATAGTTAATTTTAAAAACGAATATCGACAAACGTTAAATTTATCAGATCATCACAATGATAATCTAATCTTAATCGGCACTAAAATCGGACACGGTTAATAATATAATTTAACTGAACAAAGTATTTTATTTTTGTTTATGTCATCCAACACCTTGAATTTTTGTGGATTGTGTAATTGAGACTAAAAAGTTCTTAGTGTGACAAAAAATGGACTTTGACAGGACAATGCTGATTATGGGGCACTAAAGAATGTGCAATTCAGCAAACATGTTATCTGAGAATGCATAGTTGACAAGTTGAGAGTGCAATAACCTTGTGTCGTGTTAGGTTACAAGCAAGGACATTTGTATGCTTTTATATTAGGCTTTGATGGAACTAAAAAAATTAATGAAGAGTAGTGCTAGGTACAACTATCATTGTGACATCTTTGCACCCCTAGTTGACATGAAATAAGCTACATTACTATTTTTTTATGCATCAGTGCGCTCCCGAATCATTCCTCGAGAAGGCATCGAGTAAGTCTCGATCAGGCATCGATCATCTCTCCCACGGCCATATCTACAGATTTCTGGGTTTCGTCAACTGTAATTTCCGACGAAAACTTCAAATAGCTATAACTTTGCACACGGTGGTCCGATTTAGGCTCTTTTTTGATTTGTAGGTATGGACATGAGCTATAATGGCAAAACACCTGTAGGGGTTCTTTGCTCTCGGGTTTCCAACAAAAAAAACACTCTTTTGCCCCCAAAATCTAATTTTTTGATATGCTTCTACCTACTCTTGTCCAAATTCACGGCTCGAGGCTCCTCCCTCCCTCGCTCTCTTTTTCTCTATCTCATATGTGTTGCGCCGTGCTTTAAGTTTTAAGTATTTTTGATGACATGACAATTGCTACATGCCTATATCAGCCGAGGATGCAACAAAGATGTAATGTCAGTTACAAATAGCATTTTTCATTAATGAATGATTCGGATTATATCAAATAAATATGAAAAAAATAAAAAATATATAATAAAAAAATACAAGTTACTTTTTTTCCGCAGCAAACTTTAGATGTTAAATTAGATGAATATAAAATAGGAAACAACTCATTATATTATTAAATAATATTAATTTAATTAATCTAATTATGTTAAATCAAATCATACAAAGTAATTTTCTAATAAATTTATTTAGTGATATTAATGCTGCAAAAAATTATGACTTTTATCTCACAATCAAAAAGTAGTTAACACGGGATTAATAACAAATCACTGTTATGTTTTAGGGCTTCAACTCATATATTTACTTATTTACTATGTTATTATAATTTCATTTAAAAAGTTCATTATTTTAATTTTTTATTCTAATTTAAATTGATCGTGTCGAATTCTTTCAAAATATGTACGTCTTCTATTGAATTGGGGTTTTCAATTTTTAATTAATAAAAAATAAATATAGTTTATTTTTACTAATTAAAAGCTTTATAAAGGGCATTAAAAAATTGTTGAAGGAATTAATATATATTTAACAGTTCAATAATTTAGATTGATAGACAACAAAGATATCAATTTCTTTCTTGAGTTATAATTATATTTTCATTACGTTGACATTCAAATATATTTATTTTATTTGAAGGTATTATGTATTGTTCTAACTTGGTCACCCTTGTAAAATATTATGGATCTATCTGACTATCTGTCCCTAATCTCTGTGTTTCATTTTTTAATTTTATTTTTTTGTGTGATTAAAGCATCCACACCAATTTTATATTCTTCATTTCTATTTTAGGGAATGAATAATATAATATTTAATATATTTTGTTTATTCTTCACATATTATTTTTAATTTGTAGCTCTATTCTTTCAAACTATTTTTTTATTTTGTATTTACTATTTTTTTATTAATTTCATTTATTACAGTCAATTAAAAGTGCACGTATGTTAAAAAATATAATAAAAAATATTTCAAGGATGAATATTGATCCTCTAAATATAGAGATTTTATATCTAATTTTTATTTATTATAATCCAAGGGTCCACGTCCTAAAACCAATTGGTTGTAGGAGAGGCTACCCTTGGTTCTATATTAGGATCTATAGGTTGGTAACTTTCTCCAATGTAGAACTTTAATACACCTTCTCGTGTGGCAACGTGGATGATACACACGGTCGGAAATTGTAGGTAAGGTGAAACATTAAGAACAAACTCCTCACGAAATGAACATCGTGAGTGGAAACATAACCTGCTCTGATACCATATTAGAATCCAATGGTCAACGTTCTAAAACAATTGGTTATAGGAGAGGCTACTATTGGTTCCATATTAGGATCTATAGGTTGGTTACTTTCTCCAATATGAGACTTTAATACTATTTTTAATATCTATATTTTACAATTTGAAGGATTTGATATAGTGTAATTTTATTTATCTAAAACTTAAATTTTCTTTAAATTTTAAAAAATTATATTTTGAAGAAGTTAATGTGTATGCTCTTGTGTTTGTTCATTGGATATGAGTAGTATTGTCAACAGCTTATTTGCACTAATCACAAATCAATTAAATACATAAAATGGTTCCAACCTCACATACGAGTAACCACTATGTTATATATATATATTCACATTTTTTTCAAATTAAAACATTTTTTTGGCATATATTGAACTCAAATAGGAGTAAACATTGTGTTATATGTATATTTTTATAAGGTGAGTGTAATGAAATCCGGGCATATGGGAAGTCATCCAACCCTATCCTAATTACGTTGTAATTCATCAATTAAAATGGATACGGAATAAGTACATAGAAAAGAATAAATATTTTTGACTGAATGATTTTACTGGATTTAGATCCGGATCTACGTGTCGGTCCAGCGTATCATTCTAGCGAGACGTCCAGCGTGGTTAAAAATTAATACATATTGCGTTATAACAATACATGATCGAATAGCAAAAATAGAATAACATTTAAATTGGTTTAGTTTAGAAAATAGGTGCATTGCGAAAAACCGAAGTATTATTTTTCGCATTAAATACATCATTTGTGATGAAATAACATGATATACGTTACTTAATAAAAATTGTATTGTGTGCGAAGATCCAGAAAAATGCAATAATCTGCTAAAAATTAGGATTTGGAGATGAAAGAATGCATTTTTTTAAAATCTGAGAGTGGCAAACCTCCTACGGGTGTTTGGACGACATGCGTCTCGTCGATATCTACAAATAAAAAAAAGCCCAAATCGGACCATTGTGCACAAAGTTATGATCGTTTGAAGATTCCGCCTGAAATTACAGTCCATCGGAGATAGCGATAGTTCATAGAATCCAAAAACCCATAGGTAGTGGATGATTTAATTCTATTTGATGATTTGGTTTAATAAATAGCATCTTTTCCCGAATCGAAGACCTATTTTTCAAACCGAAATCTCTATTTTCCGAACCGAAATTCATATTTCCCAAACCAAAATCCCTATTTCTCGAACAGAAGCCCCTATTTCTCGAACCGAAGTCCAACTTCCCAGACCGAAGACCTATTTTCTCGAACTGAAGTTCCTATTTCCCGAACCGAAGTTCTATTTTTTGAACCAAAGCCTATATTTTTCGAACCGATGTCCCTATTTTCTGAACCTAAATCCTTATTTTCCGAACCGAAATTCTTATTTTCTCAAACCGAAGTTCATCTTAAACCAAAGTAAACATGTATCTTATATGAATA
The DNA here is from genome assembly GCA_023512835.1 of Taxillus chinensis. Classification (NCBI taxonomy): domain Eukaryota; kingdom Viridiplantae; phylum Streptophyta; class Magnoliopsida; order Santalales; family Loranthaceae; genus Taxillus; species Taxillus chinensis. Next base: position 25,486,887 of record CM042086.1, read on the forward strand.
TAACAATCGACAAAGACAAAAATTAAACCGAAATTTATCAAACCGATTTAAACACGTCATTTGCCACGAATGCAATTAATAATTCCACGCACTCAAACACATCAACTACCACATCAATCCAAATTATGAATTTGGTAGATAATTCTGGTCGAATATCAAAGCCCCATAGAAAAATACCTCTGCCTGCCTATGTAAAGACTCCTATTTGGGTAGTTTTGAGAGATAGCCATTCTATGAGAATGTAACTATCTGGACGGTAGTGTAGTCGTCGATGTGAGTATTTTGACTGTACTTGGGCCCAATTTTGAGTCGGGGCCCCATTTGACCCGATTATTGACTTTTCGGGGTTTATTATTTGACTTTGTGTTTGGGTGGTCATTTGTGTGTAATAATATCTGTTTAGTGTTGTGCTTGTCATTTCGAGCGTTTTGACTGTAATTTGACTCAATTTGGAGTTCGGGACCTTGGAGGTTAATTATTGGTCAATGACTGGCAGAAATATAAATAGCAGAAAAAAAAGAAGAAGCTTTTATTTTACGTTATCTCATTTGTGCGTTTGAGAGAGAGAGAGAGCTTGAGAGAGCTTGGAGGCCTTGGCGATTTGGGTTCGTGGAGCTCAAAGATTTACTTCAAGTAGGTGTCCTTGAACTTTTTATCTCTCTCTTGTTTTGGATCTGCACAAATTTATCATGATTTATGAAATTGAGCACGAACCCTAGAATTTGGGGAAAACCAATTTTGGGTTAGATCTAATGGTTTAGCATAAGATCTGTGGTTAAGAACTGTTTTATATCATTGTGGATATATGTTTCTGTGATTTTGGGGTTGATTAACTGTATTTTTCATGAGGATTGATAAGTCAACAATGGAAATTTGGGTTTAGATCTAGATTTCTAGAAATCTGGAATTTTATACGTGTTTCTGTTGTTTCTACGCGATTTAGAGGCGTTCTGGACGCGTTTTGAGGTAGATATCGTAGTTTGTTGCGAAACAGGGGTGTTAGTGAGCATTTGGGAGTTTCTGGACGCGTTTCAGACGAAGAACAGGTGAAAACGACAATGAACAGTACCCTGGGCGTGTTCCTGGGTCGAAATGATAAAGACCCGAAGTTCTGGGTCGAAGGGTCGTAGTTCGTAGCCTCGTAGTTCGTAGTTCGTAGCCTCATAGTTCGTAGCCGAAGGGTCGAAGTTCGTAGCTGAAGGGTCGAAGTTCGTTGCCTCATAGGTCGAAGGTCGTAGCCTCGCTTCGAGTCTTCGAGGCGCGCTGCAGTTCCGCACTCCGTAGCTATGAGTCGCCATACCGCAGCTACGAGTCGCAGGTTCTGAGCTACGAGTCGCAGCTCCTGTAGTGTAACTGGACACTGGACAGCACTGGACTATACATATTTACATTGCAACCTATACCCAAAGTCTTATACTTAAGTTACAATGTAAATAACGAAATACCCCCATTTGGATTCAAAGAAAAATACTAGAAAAATTAATTCCACTCTTTCAAAATGTGAAAATTGGGATTTAGTGTAAAATATTGAAAAAACCCAAAAGTTCGTAGTGGTAACTTTTTGGAAAGTGGGGTTAGACATCTCAGAAAAATCCCCAAAAATCTGATTATCTTATTTATGATATGGGAACCCAATGCCGGGACTTTTGATTTCAAGAAAATAGCTGCTATGGGTACTTCCTTTATAAATCAAGGATTGAGGATTTACTTGTGAAGACTAGCTACAGTTCTAAAGGAAATGTTGAGAATGACATGTCATACTAATGTTAGTATGTTGGTGTGAGGTATTGGGGCATGGACTCCGTGACTTGTTTGGGTTCTCACCGTGATGCACTGATGGTGCTATGTGGTTGACGTGACAGGCATATGCACCGATGGCAGGCCTATGTGGCGACTGTGGCCGGGCATATTGCGCTATGGACAGGCTAAGGCCTGAGTTGAGCCATTGAGCTCGTGGAGCTAGGGCTGAGTGCCCTGAGCTGGGATCCCATGGAGGATCGTGGACAAGTTGTCCTGTGTGGGCAGGCTGTGTCACGCCCCTAAATTCTAAAATCCACAGAACTAGGAACGCGACTACCCCACGCCCACTCCGGAATCGAGGGGTTGGTAATTGGTTCAACCATGTACGATACCACAACGGGGGTAGCATTGTACTTACCAATGATCCAAATACAACATGCAGCCAACCAATGTCTATATCAGTATAGTCGGTATTACTGAATTCAAATAACACCCTCAAACATTAATTAACAAGGTCCAGCTGTCCAAGTTAATACAACTGTCACGGACCCTAGTCCGGAAAAAAAATAATTAAATAATGGATAGTAGGCAAATTCTCTGGAAGAAATCCTACTCAAAGATGTCCCGTCCTGCTCTGCAATGGCTCCAATAACTATCCTCTACAACCTGTAGATAATATAAATAAAGTAGGGTGAGCACAAGTGCCCAGTAGGTGATTTCCCCCATCTCCGAGCACTTATTACATGAATCCCTAAGACTATATGATCAGTGTATGCTTGTGCTAGTGTAGTGTCACATTCTATTACAGTTTGAGTGATGTCAAAACACAAGAAAACAAGGCCTGTCACATAACAATATTAATAGTCCAATCCCAATAACTCTTCCCCGAAGATTTTCTGCCATAATTTCCAAGTACCCCAGTTACCTTGAGATAGCCATATGTGGGACCTGCAGTGTCTCCGACGACAAACCTGCCACATATGGGACCTGGATTACCAGCCACATAGGGGAACTGCAGCCTCTCGCCAGCCCTAAGTGGGACCCATGGTTAACCCAAACGAGTAATAATTTCCATGCCTGGCATCACATCATGCAACCTCACGCAAACGTTTTACCAACAATAACGTGCCGCAGTTGATAGCAAACCCAAGTTTTTAAAATTAAACTAATTAAATTAACCCAATCAAAAATTTATATTTTAACTACAATATCACGAGCTACATCAATAATAATACCAATCCAAACAATTTATTTATGTACGTATATATATATATATCATTTACAAGTTATAAATACATATATAATAAATATATATATCTATATACATATATATATATGTTACCTAATATTTATTTAAAAAAAAAATTCACGTTGGACCGGCCCAAGGGAACCGGCCCAACGCGCTACCCTAACGCATAGGGCGACACGGCGTGCCGCCCCTTCCGTCTTGCTACCCCCTGCGCAGGCGCAGGCTCGTCCAGCGGCAGCGGCACAGACGCCGCCCTCACCTCCCCTCTAGGCACGGCGGGCGCTCGGGCATGGAAGCGCATAGCGTACGCGGACGCGCGAACCACCTCGCCGCCCCTTCCCTCTTCCTTCTCTCCCGGCGCACGGCCGCTTCACGCCGCCCCTCTTCCGTTCCCTTCTCCTCCGCGCGGGCGTACGAGATCGCACCGCCAGACGTCGACGTCGCTTCCATCCTCAGCCACGACGCCAACGGATACCGACGTTGCCTCCCCTCCAGCGGTACGGCCACGCTCCCTCGTCGCCATCGCAAACCACGGCTCGTGGAAACCACCGATTACCCCCAACCGTTTCACCACACATATACATCTCAATTATTTCACCTATAAAGTTTTAACACAGCCTAATCCTAACAATTATGCGTTCAATACAAGGTAGTATAATTGAAGATTAAGAATCACCTACTTGATTGGACTCGGGAGGTCAAGAACACGACTTCAATTCACAGCTCTTCCCAACCAGATCCTGCGCACGCACAACGAATGTAGGGTTTTACCCTAGGTCCCTCTATTTATACTAATATGAGTTAATTTGATTTATAATAATAATAATAATAATAATAATAATAATAATAATAATAATAATAATAATAATAATAATTTTTAATTATAAGAATTAATCTCAAATAATTATATTAATAAAAATAAAATCTAATATTTCAAATCTCTTAATTTCCCTTAATAATAAACTTAACATATTAAAATCACCATATTAAATAATAATAATATTTAATAATATGGTGAGGTCAACGCTCGAGTTGAGGTCACGCTGACGAATACGTATTCCAACCTCACCCAAGTACGGGTCTTTACATCCTCCCCACCTTAGGACTTTTCGTCCCCGAAAAGACAAGTCATCCACTACGAGGTAACACTACCCCGGCTAACGAAAGTATGCACAACTTAGCCCTAATAAACAAGATAGACAAAACAACACCCGTGAACAAAGTAACCATCCGTGCATCCAACCACAACCAAATTAACAATCATAAGCACTAACAAAACAACAAGATTAACTACCTCAATGCACGGTAAGGATCTTGACAGCCTCCCCACCTTAGGACTGTTCGTCCTCGAACAGCTCAGGGTGAAGAACACGCATCTGACTCTCCCGCTCCCAGGTCTGCTCCTCCATATTACGGTGGCGCCACAAAACTCGGACCAACGGAATCGTCTTGCCTCGCAAGACCTGGTCCCGCCGGTCTAAAATTTGAACTGGTGCCTCTACAACAGAACCATCATCTGCTAACGCTATCTCACGCCAATCAAGCACATGAGAAGAATCTGGGTAATATTTTCGCAACTGGGAGACATGGAAAACGTCATGAACACGAGCTAGCTCGGGTGGTAACTCTAATCGATAGGCAACCGGTCCCATCACAGCAATAATAGGAAAAGGACCAACAAACCGTGGCGAGAGTTTGGATCCCCGCCCAAATCGCCTGTGCCCCCGTCGAGGCGAGGCTCGCAAGAAAACATGATCTCCTACGACGAACTGAAGCGGTCACCGCCGTCTGTCAGCATATGATTTCCGTCGACTCTGGGCTGTCAACATCCGCTGTCGGATCAGCTGAACCAGCTCGGTAGTTTCCTGAACCATGTCGGGACCCAAAACAACTGCTTCCCCCGCCTGGGCCCAACATAGAGGGGAGCGACACGGTCGCCCATATAATGCCTCATAAGGCGCCATCCCTATTGTAGCTTGATAGCTATTGTTGTAGGAGAACTCTACCAAAGGAAGGTGAGCCTCCCAACAACCACCAAAATCCAACACACAAGCACGGAGCATATCCTCAAGAGTCTGAATAGTGCGCTCAGACTGGCCATCTGTCTGAGGGTGATAAGCTGTACTCAAGTTCACTCGGGTGCCCAGTGCACACTGTAGCTGTTGCCAGAACTGCGAAGTGAACCGTGCATCCCTATCAGAGACAATCGATAACGGCACACCATGCAACCGTACTATCACATCGACATAACGCTGTCCTAAGGTCCGGACTGGATCGGTCTCACGAATCGGAATAAAGTGGGCAGATTTCGTCAAGCGGTCTACAACAACCCAGATAGTATCATGTCCTCGGGAATGAGGAAGCCCTATGACAAAGTCCATAGTCACATGATCCCACTTCCACTCCGGCACAGGTAACGACTGCAACTCACCAGCAGACCGCAAATGCTCGGCCTTGACCTGCTGGCATGTCAAGCACCGTCGAACAAACTCTGCTATAGCCTTTTTAAGGCCCGACCACCAAAACTGTTGTCGTACAGCATGATACATCTTTGTACCCCCAGGGTGGACAGCCAAACGAGAGTGATGAAATTCCCGTAAAACTGTCTCCCGAAGAGAAGATGGAACTATCAACCGACCTCGATAGCGCAACACATGGTCAGAATCCTCCGTCCAATCCGTGGGAAGTACGGCGGTCTGAATTTGATCCCGGAGGATTTCACACTCAACATCCCCCAACTGACCTTCAATAACCTGACGCCGCAACTCAGGCACTGTTATAACCACACTCAGCATACCCTGTACTGCCCCCTGCACTGGCTGTAACCCCAGAGCAGCTAGTTGCCCCATCATCTCCCATTCCTTGACAGCACAGAGAGCCACCGTGGCCTGGCTCTTCCGGCTCAAGGCATCAGCTACTACATTCCCCTTCCCAGGTGTATACTGTAGATCAAACTGGAACTGCTGCATATACTCCACCCAACGCCTTTGTCTAAGATTTAGATCCCGCTGAGAGAAGATGTATTGCAAGCTCTTGTGGTCAGTGAACACCACAAACTTCTCCCCAAGAAGATAGTGCTGCCAGCTCTTTAATGCAAAGATCACTGCAGCTAGCTCCAAATCGTGAGTAGGGTAATTCTTCTCATGGGTCCTCAACTGACGGGAACCATAAGCAATTACCCGTCCTTCCTGCATGAGTACACAACCCAACCCAACGTTAGAGGCATCACAAAAGACCTCATAGGGTACACCCTCCTGTGGTAGGACCAAGATAGGCGCTGAAGTCAATCTGGCCTTCAGCTGACTGAAAGCCTCCTCACAAGCATCCGACCAGTCAAACCGCACCCCCTTTCGGGTTAAGTTAGTCATCGGTGCAGCTAAACGGGAGAAGTCCTTCACAAACCTCCTGTAATAACCGGCCAACCCCAGAAAACTCCTAATTTCAAAAACATTCGTTGGCCGCTTCCAAGACATCACTGCCTCAATCTTGCCAGGATCTACTGTGATACCCTCCGATGATACCACGTGCCCTAAGAACTTCACTCTCTGCAACCAAAAGTCACACTTCGTGAATTTTACGTATAGCCTATGGTCCCTCAACGTCTGCAATACCACATGTAAGTGCTTTTCATGCTCGATCTCTGTCCGGGAATAAATCAGGATATCATCTATAAAAACCACCACGAACTGATCAAGGTAAGGTGTGAAGATCTGGTTCATCAATCCCATGAACACCGCTGGGGCATTTGTGAGCCCAAAGGGCATCACTAACCACTCATAATGGCCATATCTGCAGCTGAAGGCTGTCTTCGGGATGTCTGACTCCCGCACACGCAACTGATGGTATCCAGATCTCAAATCAATCTTGGAAAACCAACGGGCACCCCTGAACTGGTCAAACAAATCATCGATCCTCGGTAGGGGGTATCAGTTCTTCACTGTCACCTGGTTCGACCGTCGGTAGTCAATACACAACCGAAGCGAACCATCCGCCTTCTTGGCGAACAACACCGGAGCACTCCAAGGCGAACTACTCCGTCTAATAAAACCACGCGCCAAAAGATCGTCTATCTGCCTCTTGAGCTCTCGAAGCTCAACTGGTGCCATCCTGTAAGCTGCCAATCTGATAGGTGCTGTCCCGGGTAGCAACTCTATCGAGAATTCCACCTCTCTCTCTGGTGGTAAATCAACCAAGTCCTCGGGAAACACGTCGGAAAACTGATTCACCACCTTAGGTAACACCACCTTACCCTCCTGCTGGGGGTCAACTAGGGTCAGACTGGCTAACTGATGGGTCACATCACCCCATCCCTGCCTCAAAGGCCCCAACTTGCAAGCATCATCAGACCACTCACCCACGAAGGTGCCTCGAGTGCCCTCAGGTGTAAGGAAGGTCACTCGTCGCCTATAACACTCAATCACCGCCTCAACACGGGTCAACCAGTCCATACCCAAAATCACATCAAAAGTGTCAAAGTGCATCACAAATAGGTTACACCGGAGGTTAACTCCTCCGAGAGTAACTTCACATCCCGTACAGACCTTATCAATCACCACCAGGCCCCCTACGAGTGTATCAACCACAAGGGACTGATCAACAGTAGTACAATCCAACTCTAATCCCTCAACAGTGGAGTGTGCAATAAAAGAATGAGTAGCACCAGTGTCAATCAAGACAGTACAAATAGTGCGTGTAACCAAAATCGTACCTCTCACAGCAGCTGGCCCCTGACTCGCCTCGTCAACTGGTGGAACTTCTGCCTCTCTGTCAACGATAGCATAGTTCCTCCCCTTCTGCACACTACCGCTGGCCTGACTCGTCGTAGCTCGGTCATTCTGTCCCTTCTGAGCCTGGGCCTCCCGCTGAAGCTGCTGAGTAGGAGGCCGTCCCTGTACCGACTGCCCTGACTGAGTTGGTCTCTGATAAGGAGCACCGCTCCTCTGACCCTGGTCACGAGGTCGATGTGGCCCCACAACACTAGCTGAGCTGGCAGAGGGACACTCCCCTATCTTGTGCCCCAGTCCCCCACATCGAAAACACTTCAGCGGGCTGCCATTCTTCCGCCTACAATCCGCCTCCTTGTGTCCCCGAAGTCCACAAGATCGGCATGTCCCCAAAAACCGTGAGGTAGAACTGCTGCTGTGTTCCCCGTATGTGAGAATTTGGGCACCGGCCTCTTGTCCCCCCTGTCCCTCGATGCTCCTCTCTTGGCCTCTTTTGGCTAGGCCCCGCTGAGCTCCCTGGTTTCTGAGTCCTGATCTGGTTTAAGTCCCGCTCTCAAATAAGCGCCTTGTTGACCGCGTCACTATAAGTGGTCAACTCCATCATGTTCAGTCCCCTCCTGAGTGATGGTCTCAGCCCATCAATGAAATCCTGGGTCTTATTAGCCTCAACCCTCCATGACTCTGGGGCAAATCTCCCTAGCTCGGTAAAAGCGGTGACATACTCTCGCATACCGACCGGCCGCCTGCTCCAGGTGTATAGTACTCCCGTCGCCTCGTCTTCCGCACGGAGCGAGGGAAATACTCGTGTAAAAGAGCTCCACGAAGTCCTCCCATGCCATCGGGCTCTTGTGAACATGCTTCACAGCGTCCCACCACCTGCGGGCCCCACCTACTAGGAAATGCGTGGCTAAGCGGACCTTAGCCTCCTCGGGCACCTGGATCAGCTCGAAGATGTCCTCTGTCCATTTGACCCATTCCTTGGCCTCATCGGGTCTCGTATTCGCCTCAAACTTTGTCGGTTTCGCCGGAACCGACTCACCCAGTCGATCGGTACTGCAGGCGGAACTACCGTGACTTGTGGCTGGCTCTCCTCTAGAACCTCCTGCTGTTGCTCCTGCTGAGGCTGCTGCTGCTTCCTCAGTTCCTCCTGCATCACGTCTCTGGCCACCTTCCTCATGGTACCCTGCATGGCACCCTGGATTTGGCTCAGTATTTGAGCCCCAATCTGAGCAGCAATATCTGAACCCAAGGCTGGTACTGGAGAACTCTGCTCTCCTTGAGATTCAGACTGAAGGGATAGCTCCTCTGCTGGACCTTGAGCCCTAGTCTTAGGTGCCATTCTGCACCAACACATATCAACAATATCTATTAACTACTGCGCACTAGTCAAACAACCAAATTATCACTTAAACATCCTAGGTTTGAACTAGCATAATAGCATCTTCAATTAAGCACAATCAATCACCAAAGAAAAACGAACCACAGATAATTAATTATATAATCAATACTAGCACATCATTAAAGCAGCATTAGCAGATGATTTCTAGTGCCTAGATATGCACACAATCACGCAGCATGTATGCACCCAACCCAAATGCTTCCTAGGATGATCTGATGAACCCTCAGTCAACCCAGAACACGTATAAGGACTGCGTTGATCAGGCGCCCTCCCTATAGTCTTCCAAGTTACTAAGTGTCTATCAACCACCCCTCACTAACCTAGGTCCACTAAACCATGCTCTGATACCAACTTGTCACGCCCCTAAATTCTAAAATCCACAGAACTAGGAACGCGACTACCCCACGTCCACTCCGGAATCGAGGGGTTGGTAACTGGTTCAACCATGTACGATACCACAACGGGGGTAGCATTGTACTTACCAATGATCCAAATACAACATGCAGCCAACCAATGTCTATATCAGTATAGTCGGTATTACTGAATTCAAATAACACCCTCAAACATTAATTAACAAGGTCCAGCTGTCCAAGTTAATACAACTGTCACGGACCCTAGTCCGGAAAAAAATAATTAAATAATGGATAGTAGGCAAATTCTCTGGAAGAAATCCTACTCAAAGATGTCCCGTCCTGCTCTGCAATGGCTCCAATAACTATCCTCTACAACCTGTAGATAATATAAATAAAGTAGGGTGAGCACAAGTGCCCAGTAGGTGATTTCCCCCCATCTCCAGTACCCTATTACATGAATCCCTAAGACTATATGATCAGTGTATGCTTGTGCTAGTATAGTGTCACATTCTATTACAGTTTGAGTGATGTCAAAACACAAGAAAACAAGGCCTGTCACATAACAATATTAATAGTCCAATCCCAATAACTCTTCCCCGAAGATTTTCTGCCATAATTTCCAAGTACCCCAGTTACCTTGAGATAGCCATATGTGGGACCTGCAGTGTCTCCGACGACAAACCTGCCACATATGGGACCTGGGTTACCAGCCACATAGGGGAACTGCAGCCTCTCGCCAGCCCTAAGTGGGACCCATGGTTAACCCAAACGAGTAATAATTTCCATGCCTGGCATCACATCATGCAACCTCACGCAAACGTTTTACCAACAATAACGTGCCGCAGTTGATAGCAAACCCAAGTTTTTAAAATTAAACTAATTAAATTAACCCAATCAAAAATTTATATTTTAACTACAATATCACGAGCTACATCAATAATAATACCAATCCAAACAATTTATTTATGTACGTATATATATATATATCATTTACAAGTTATAAATGCATATATAATAAATATATATATCTATATACATATATATATATATATGTTACCTAATATTTATTTAAAAAAAAAAATTCACGTTGGACCGGCCCAAGGGAACCGGCCCAACGCGCTACCCTAACGCATAGGGCGACACGGCGTGCCGCCCCTTCCGTCTTGCTACCCCCTGCGCGCAGCGCGCAGCTCGTCCAGCCGGCGGCGGCACGACGCCGCCCTCACCTCCCCTCTAGGCACGGCAGGGCGCTCGGGCATGGAAGCGCATAGCGTACGCGGACGCGCGAACCACCTCGCCGCCCCTTCCCTCTTCCTTCTCTCCCGGCGCACGGCCGCTTCATGCCGCCCCTCTTCCGTTCCCTTCTCCTCCGCGCGGGCGTACGGGATCGCACCGCCAGACGTCGACGTCGCTTCCATCCTCAGCCACGACGCCAACGGAAACCGACGTTGCCTCCCCTCCAGCGGTACGGCCACGCTCCCTCGTCGCCATCGCAAACCACGGCTCGTGGAAACCACCGATTACCCCCAACCGTTTCACCACACATATACATCTCAATTATTTCACCTATAAAGTTTTAACACAGCCTAATCCTAACAATTATGCGTTCATACAGTAGTATAATTGAAGATTAAGAATCACCTACTTGATTGGACTCTGGAGGTCAAGAACACGACTTCAATTCACAGCTCTTCCCAACCAGATCCTGCGCACGCACAACGAATGTAGGGTTTTACCCTAGGTCCCTCTATTTATACTAATATGAGTTAATTTGATTTATAATAATAATAATAATAATAATAATAATAATAATAATAATAATTTTTAATTATAAGAATTAATCTCAAATAATTATATTAATAAAAATAAAATCTAATATTTCAAATCTCTTAATTTCCCTTAATAATAAACTTAACATATTAAAATCACCATATTAAATAATAATAATATTTAATAATATGGTGAGGTCAACGCTCGAGTTGAGGTCACGCTGACAAATACGTATTCCAACCTCACCCAAGTACGGGTCTTTACAGGCTGAGTCCTGATGTTTGTTTGCAGGCTGAGTCCTGATGATTGTACACACTACACGGTGCACGAGTACACTGAGCATATAATATAGACTAATATGTGTTGCATGATGTGGAGTTTTGGGGTCACCTACTGAGCTTGTCGCTCACCCCTACCTGTTGTTTACCCCTTTTCAGGTGTGAGCCGAGACTAGTAGAGGACTTTCTTCCAGGAGGACGTGCCCACTACTCTGATGTATGATACAATACTGTATTTTGTATTTTATTATGTGTTATATCCCGGACATGGGTCCGTGGATAGTTGTATTTGTATACTGTTTGTGATGTAATGTCTGTATGACTGTTTGACTTATCATATGCATGATGATGTATGGGAAAGTACAGGATTACCCTTGATGTATGATTGTACAGGGTTACATATTTGAGATAGCACCTGCGGTGTAGTCTCTATTGGTGTCAGTCACCAACCCCCTGACCTTTCGGGTGCGGGCAAGGGGAAGTCATGTTCCTGGTTTTGGGTTTTCTTGAAATTCGGGGGTGTGACAGCCAAACTAAAAAAACATCAACGTTAGGGTGATAAGCCTGTCCTCGCGATTCCGTCCAGACTTACAAGGCCCGTTGGATGTAATGCGTCTTCCTAACTAGATTACACATTTATTATCTTACTCATATACCTTTATATACCATACTATAATTCACTTATTATCTTAAATATATTTTAAACACAAAAATGATATATTATAATGTTAATTATAAATATAATTAATAATGTGCATTAATTATATCCTTAACGTTAAAAATAAATTATTATAGTAAATTTTGTTTTTCAAAAATAGATGAGTACTTTTTTCTGGCTATTAGAGCATTTACATCATCTTCTTTATATACATATTTTTCCTATAATGTTTGAAAAAATTTAAAATTTTAATAAAAATGATCATCCATTAACATTAACTTCTGTAAGAGTATTCACATCTGGTTAAACATCTCATCTCTATTTTAAGAATAAATAGTATATTTATTTCCTAAAATTTATTTATTTTTTTAAAACATTATATATCTCATTTCCTCATTTCTATCTATGTATTTTTCTTAATTTATTTATTATTATTTTTTCTTTTTTCCTTTCATTTATTATAACTAATCGAAAGTTTACATGTATAAAAATATATATTAAAAAAATATTTGGGAGATGAATAGTAAATTCTCCAATATGGATTTGTTATTTATTTCCTATCATTATATTTCATTTTAGAAAATCTGATATAGATATATATTTCAAAATTTTATATACTTTTTTATTAAATTATAAGGAAAGCTTGATTATACCAAATCTAATATAGCTGCTTTAGTTGGAGATAAAAAATAAATAGTGCTTTCCATATTTAAAATTTTATTATTTATTATCTAAAAATTGTTTCTATAGTTTTTTCTATTATTTTTGACACATTGATTTTTAAACGACTATAATAAGTAGAAGAGAAAAAAAATATAAAAATATTATTTTAATAGAATAAAAAACTGATGTAAAAAATTCTGTTAAATGAGTAAATTTTAAAATAAATTTTAAAAAAATATTACTTTTAGTTAAAATTTAATATATAAATTCAATGTATTCATATATTATATATACCAACCGGCTGCAATCCTCAAACCTCGTGTCATGAAATAAAATATTCAAAGTTCGTATTGTATAATGACGGAGGTATTAATTAAGTTTGCATTATTATGTACCCGCCCCTAAAATATGATAAAGTCGTCCAACAAAATTGATATGATATAAAGAACCGTAAATATTTGAAGATTAGTAACAGCCGTGCGGATGCAGCAAGCAACTATAAATTATTGCATGAAGGACTGGACTGACTATCTTTGTGGTACAAGACCCACGCGGTGTATGCAGATGGCTGTTGGCGTCGCGAGTGGGCTGTCGTTAATTGACTCCGTTAATTGTGGAGATGCGAGCACATGGCTGCAGTAGACCCGTCGGTGACGGTGACATTGTGACATTAACTGATTAACCACCCGGGTCAGCTGAAAAAGTGGTCCTGGCCTATAATTATATCCCCAAAAGGCCCACTACCGACGGAGAGATGGTCCGTTGGCGTTGAACCTCCTTTTCGACACGACGCCAGGTATAACCACTGCCTGTCATCACCGATTCAAACTAGTTGCTTTTATAATTGTCACCAAGGTCAGCACACTCACGTCGCCTAAAAATTAGTACACACTAGAAAGGGTGACTCTTCCCATCGGTTACGCCGTTTAGGAGGCAAAATCGTGACATGAATATGTTAATTTCATGAACCTCATCACGGAAGAACAAAATGTAATTTAAATACTTGACCGCTGAACTCAATAACTGGAATTAACTCCCGCCATCTGCTGCTACTATCGTTTTCAGGTATGCCTTTGCAATTTGCTCTAAGCATTTAAAATGTATTGTTCCTTTTCATGCTCTTCGATGATAGCTCCTCCACTCTTCCCTTTTCATTGCGCTCATCGAAGGATCGCTCTCCGTCTTCAAGTCGCCCTAATCCTAGATCTAGAGATTTGCGATCTGCTCCTCCTGCCGTGGATTCGCTACTCCTTGCCATGCTCATTGATTTCACCTTGCTCGTCTTCCCGCAATCTTTGCCTAGTTCATAGGTATGAGGACATATACTCAACAAATTGTGACATGTATTACAAAGAAAAGGGAATAAAAAAATTGTCTCTCTCTCTCCCTATATATATATAGAGGATTGATAAATAAAAAAGGAAAACAGCTCTCTTAAAGAGAGTAGCTTCATTTTTAACCCTTAGATTTTATTTAATTAAATTCAATTTTATAATTAAACTACCATCCATCCAATACTCTTAAAAAAATCTCTAATTTTTTACGCTCCCGTTTCCAATTTTTTACGCTCCCCGTTCACGTTGCTTCTCTCTCGTTCCCTGCTCTCTCCTGTTGCAGCCTTGGATCCTAGCCACCATCATCTCTGCCGCCATCGTCATCCCCTCTTTCGCGTGCCCTGCTCCATCAACACAGCTCACACCACTTCCCTCCTGCTCCCCACTCCCCCCGACTGCAGCCTTGGATCGTGCCACCATCACCTCGACTGCCATCGTCATCCCCTCCTTTGCGATTAACTTTCAAATTTTCTTGAGCTTGCTGTGTTTATGGCACCATCTAGGATATAATAAGATTCTAACATATTGCTAGTGAAAATGATTTATTCCATAGAGGCCGGAACCATACAATTATTTGTGTAGTGTTGCTTATGAGGTGACATTGAACTATATTTTTAATTAATTTTGTTAGATATACATTAAATATACACATTTTTTTTTATGTTAGTATTGTTATTAACTCGTTATGTTTTTTCCTGATATGTAAGGAAAATTTGTGTATGCTCTGTTAAAATTATGTAAATGGGAGAGGAGAGATGTGAAATTTAAAGTGGCCTTGTTTGAATTGTATGTTGTTTACTGGAAAAAATACAAAGCCTATGTGCAAAACATTGTACCTTTTTTCTATGGCATTTTATCGGAGAAATATTGTTGTTGTTGTTGTTTACCTGCATGCCAGCACCACCACCTGTTTTTGAGTTGTTGCTTGTGGTTTGTGGTTGAGGAAAGTTGAAAAACAAATCTGTTCAAAACAAATTTTTGATATAACTTAATATTGTTGATTGTTGCTCGCTTTTGTTTTTGTTTTTTGTTTTCGAAATTTCTCATTTAATTGCCTGAGAACATTATTAAAAAAATACCATACATTTTTTGGTCTCTAATAAATTTACTGTTTTTTTAAAATTGAAATTCATTATTAGTAGAATTTCAGAACGTAGATTTTTAAATTTATTTTTAAAGGCCCTAGGAAATGATGTTGCAGTGTGAATGTAATTGGAATATTAAGCATATGAAATTGAAGAATTTCATTAATGCACACTGAGTTTCAACTACATTCATTATATTTTACAGACTCAATTTTTCCTCTGAAATGGAACTTGAGGATTGTTCTACTTCTAACTAAAATAATGGATCATTGAATGGAAATGTAACTCTCAAAATTGGGATGTGTTTCAAATCTCTTGAAGATGGTGAAGATTTTTATAAGAAATATGCAAAAAAAGAAGGGTTCATGGTGCCAAGTGTTATAACATATCTTATTTATTCTCATGAGAAGTGTTATATATATATAATATTATAATATATTCATGTATTATAAGGAGTTTCAAAGGAAGAATCAATTTGATGGTGCTGCTATAATTTAGAAATGGTAAATTGTTTGAAATAAAAATGAAAATTGTAATTTGATGGTGTTGCTGAACCAATTTAATTTATTACAATCTGTTAATTATTACTCCATTTTTGGGTTGTCCACTCTTATTAGTATAGTCTCTTGGGTAACTTAAATTTTGTGTTCTAGAGAATAAGTTATGGTTTCTTTTTGTTTCATTTTGCAGGTTGCGCAATACTACCACTAGACTATTTTATCTCCAGTGCGCGTGTTTTATTTGTTCCCTTGAACGACCTGGAATGATGATTTTGAAGGTGGTATATTTTTTTGATCCCCATTAAAGAAAATAAAGTTGTTGGTGCTGGCTAGTTTGCTAGTGGAGACTGCTATTGCTTGCTGGTCATAGTTTATTGGTGGCATGACATTTCAGCGTATATATTCAGTCCTACATCAGTCATGAAAAAAAATTTGTTTGATCACCACCAGTATCCCTAAAATAACAATTTTATTTTGTTTTTCCCATTTGATGTTATGGTGTCTTATTGTTGTACTAGTTTTTAGATTTTTACTTATGGGATTTGCCTCTTTATTGTTATATGCCAGTTGGAAATCTCCAAAAGATTCAATAATTGCAGATTTTTTGTAATCATATTTTGGTACTTTTGGGACAATCCATTGTTACATTGAGATTTGTTCTTAAAATATAGATGCTTATAGTATAAAATCATGAAAAGTTTAAATAAGCCATGGTCCTACCAATGCAACCGAACCACTTCAGCATCCTCTCTAATGAAACACATGTTGTAGCATTGACTTCCACTCGTAGTGTGGGATGCTGCTTTAATTCCCGTGTCTGGAAAAAAGCCACCCAAATTCAGAAAACTAAGCCTTACTAGTGCATATAATACGAACTCTCATGTTATAAAAGAAAATTTCTATTGGGGATGGACATTTGCCATCTTTTCATTAAATAACTAATCATCTATAGAGTGTGCTTCACAAATATTTAAACAGGTTATGGACTTATGAATTCATCTCTTTTTTTTATGTTTCTTAGGTAGATTGTTAAGACCTTCTAAATTCATTTCCCTTCAACAATAGACTTATCTCAATGTAAAAAAAAAAGCAAAAAATCAAATTTCCTAGCTATCATTGTGATAAAATGCACCATACGCAACACGCTAGACATCATTGACGGGCTCTAATGGTTTGGGGGGAGGGGCAAGAGCAAATTTATTCAACATAAATAAAAAGGATTACATAAATTTGCTTGAGAGGCAAGGTATTGCCACCAGTTTAAAGGTGTTGCCATCAGTTGTTTGGGCATAATATTGCATTTGGGTGAGAAATGTCAAGTGAAGAATTGCATATATCATCACCATTGCTCGTTGGCATAACAGTCGTCGTAGTTTTTTTTTGTTGGGGGGGGGGGGGGGGGGGGGGGGGGTCAAAATAAAAAAGGTGCATGAAATACTATTTTCCATATAATTAACCAAACAATTTGCAACATACAATCATACAACTAGCATGTTACTTCTCAATGATTTAAATCTTTAAATTTAGTAGGTGTCCACTTGACTTCCTCTATCAATTCTTTAAATCTCCAATATAGTATATCTATTCACAGCATGTGTGTGACCGGTTTTCAACATTTAAAGTGTGCACCAATAGCCTCTGCCAGCAAAACATCTAGCACCATCAGCCTCCACTAGCAACCTCCGCTAGCAAGCACAACAGCCTCTGCCAGCAAACCAGCAAGCACCAACAGCTGCTCTGTTGCTGGTATTTGCTTTCTCTTGTACTATGCTAAAATCGTTAATGTCTTTTCCAATTTGAGAAAGAAAAAATGAGTCTGAAAAATATAATAAATATAATTGATAACATCCAAAAAAGAAGAAAAACTATTAACAAGGACCATATATCAAAATCAAAATCACATTATATATGTTTAACACTTCATATGAGAATAAAAAAGATATGTTGTAGCTAATTCATTCATTATAGTAAAAGTAATGAAAAAAAGTGTCAAGGCAATCAAACTAATGAAACATTTTCTACCTAGTTTGCTTTCTCCTATCAACTTTTATATAATAAGAAATTTCCACATAAAAAAACAAAAGCAAACAATTGTACCAACGTCATAAAAAATAGTTTGCTATACATATCTATTTCAGGAAAAATCTTAATGAGTTAACAATAATACCAACATCAGAAAAGTATCAATTTCAGGTATATCTAACAAAATTAATTAAAAAAGAGTTCAATGACACTTTATTCAATAAGCAACAAACAAACAATTGTATGGTTCTACCCTTAACAGATGTTTTAATCTAAATAAATCATTTCGCTAGGAATATGCTATAATCTCATTATATCCAAGATGTTGCCATAAACACAACAAACTCAGGGAAATTTTAAAGCTATAAAAACACAACATTTTATATGCCATAAACACTTCAAATTTGGGAAAAACACCCCCATTGGTAATAGACAAGGCATCTCCTCACCCTGGAGGAGGCAGTGGCAGAACAAGACTTGAACAGGCCCGCGAAGGAGCAGGGCCGAACCTGGACATTGGGTGGCCCTAATCGGAGTCTTAAAATGAGGCCCCAGGAGAGGAAGCAGGCAAGATCGGCCTTTGCCTATGGCTATGTGGCTTTTTGCCTTTGTCGGAGGAGGACTGAAGGCAAAGCCGCTGAGGTGGAGCATAAACAGAGAAGGATAACCGGAGAAGGACTGAAATGCTTACCATTGGAAAAAAATATATCACTAAAGTTAAATAGAGCACATGGCACTGCAAGAAAGCAAGAACAAAATTGAGGCAACATATTCTTGAAAAACTAAATTAATGTTCAAATCCATCTTCTTTACATAAAATTGTATACAACCTAGAAATAAATTATAACTCTTCAAATATTTTCTATCAGATCTTGTACCGACATGAATAAAAATAATACATAAAAATTTTTATTAGAACTCACCAACCAAGGTTGAAACAAGTACAACACAAAATTTGGCCATATTTCAAAATTCTCCTACACAAACAACAAGAAAAAAATGAAGGAGTAGTTGAACTAATTACATAACAAATATCAACTAAGCACGATGATTAATTTTACACTTCAACCAATACTCCTCAAATCCTCCAATTCAACCCTAGATTCTCAAGAAGTCATTGCAAATGAGATTAAAATAGAAAATCATACGTACAAGATTTAATAAATTTCTAAGAAAAAAAAATCTCAAATAAGGGAGGGAATTAATACTTATCCAACCTCAAGACCCAATTTCCAATAATTTAATCACCCAGAATGACAGAAACCAACTGTAAGGCAGGCAGGAGAGAGGTAGGCAATGTACTTGTAGGCTATGGCAGTGTGACTATGGAGATTGCTCCCATTGAGAGAGCCAGAGGGAGAAGGCGGAGCATAGAGGGGGAACTGTCCAATGGGGTTTGGGAGAACCAGCAGAGCAGCTGACCTAAGGCAGAGCACAAAGGTCAGAGGGGCTGTGACTGGGGCCTGGCTGTCTAGGGAGAGCTGGAGGGTGGAGGCCGGAGCAGGGAGAGATGAAGGTCGTAGCGAGAGGTGACGACAACCAAAAGCACTATCTAGGACCAGCGAAACGGACGGTAACTAGGTGAGGCGAGGTAGCGGGAGGGAACGAGGAGTGAGAGGGAAGCAACATGAGCTGCGTTGATGGAGTGAGATAAAAAATTAGGGATTTTGAAAACCTCACCATTTAATTACAACCCTTAGATATATTTAAATTAGATCTGAAGGTTAAAAATGAAGTTACTTTTTGTAAGAGGGCTGCTTTCCTTTTCTGTTTAACCCCAACGTTCACATATAGTTAATCAAACAACAACAGTTTAAACAGTCAATATTCAGTGCAACAATTACACAGTCAAGTATATCATCCAACAGTAACACACCACCCCGACCAACAAATTAAATATATAGATACACTTATATGTATATATCTATTAAACAAGAAATATTTTAAATCAACGAATTACCAACATCATACGCCTATTACTAGCATCAGGCTCGAACGGCATTTTATTTTCTTTTTATTTACTTATTTTTTTTTATAATATATTTATTTCCTTTGTTGCACAGTTTGCTTATTATCTATCTATTCACATTATTATTATTATTATTATTATTATTATTTGTGAGGCAACCGGCCCAATTGGGCCGGTCCCCCAACACACCAGCCCTAACGGGCTGGTGTCGACTCACGGGGCGGCAGGACGCCCCCCCCATCTTCCCTTTCCTCAACGACGCGCGGGCAACACAGCCACCACACGCCGGGTCGTCGCCCGCCTCCTCGCCGGCACCTACAGACCGCACCGTCCTTCTCTCGCCGGCACGCCACGAACCTCTCTCCCTCTCTCTCTCTCTCCCGCGTGCGCGCGCAACCACCACGCCGATCTCTCTCTCTCTCGCAGGCAGCGCGCAACACGCAGCGGCAACGCGACCGCCGGTTCATCCTCTCCACGTCTCCGACCTGCCCTACGGGCGCACGGCTAGCGTCCGAACCAGGTGGCGTCGTCGTCCTCTCCAGTCCCGATCTACCCTAGGGCGCGCGGCTGCGTCGAGCCAGGCGGCGGCGTCATCCTCCCAAGCCTCAAACGTGACTCGTTTAATAAATTAAATACATATATACCCATATACATACATAAATAACGAATAAGTTCAACATACACTATGAAATCTGTTCATACAACGATGAAATCGGAGAACCACCTACCTAGATTTAGTTTGGAGAGGTTGATTGAACAATCTGCTTCAAACCCTTCTGCTTCTCTCTCACCAAGCTTGCACGCACAACTGACGTGGGGTTTAACCCTAGGTTCCCCTATATTTATACCCATATATTTATACTAATTTATTCATAATATTAGTCAAAGTAAAAATGATAATATTAATAGTTTGATTAATAATAATTATATTAATTAATAATAATAATTCACTACAGTAATAATAATAGACAATACCTACGGGCCTTTACATGCTGAAAAGACAAGTCATCCACTAAGAGGTAGCACTACCCCGGCTAACAAAACAAAAGTATGCACAACTTAGTGCTAATCAACATGATAGACAAAACAATGCCCACCAACCAGGTAACCAACAGCACAACAACTCACACACAACCCAAAGATATTAACAACCATAAACACAACAAACACAACAAGGTTAGCTACCTCAATGCATGCTGAAGATCTTGACATCCTCCCCTCCTTAGGACAGTTCGTCCTCGAACAGCTCGGGGTGAAGAGCACGCATTTGACTCTCGCGCTCCCAGGTCTGCTCCTCCATGTTGCGGTGACGCCACAAAACACGAACCAACGGAATTGTCTTGCCCCGCAAGACCTGCTCCCGATGGTCTAAAATCTGAACTGGTGCCTCTACTACGGAACTATCATCTGCTAGCTCTATCTCACGCCAATCAAGTACATGGGAAGGATCCGGGTAATATCTTCGCAACTGAGAGACATGAAAAACATTATGAACACGAGCCAACTCGGGTGGTAACTCCAATTGATAGGCAACCGGTCCCACAGCTGCAATGATAGGAAAAGGACCCACAAATCGAGGTGAGAGTTTGGAACCGCGCCCAAATCGCCTGTGCCCTTGTCGTGGCGAGACTCGCAAGAAGACGCGATCCCCTACGACGAATTGAAGCGGTCGCCGCCGTCTGTCAGCATATGATTTCTGTCGACTCTGCGCTGTCAACATCCGCTGCCGGATCAACTGAACCAACTCGGTAGTTTCCTGAACCATGTCGGGACCCAAAACAACTGTTTCCCCCGCTTGAGCCCAACACAAAGGAGAGCGACAAGGTCGCCCATACAATGCCTCATATGGCGCCATCCCTATCGTAGCCTGATAGCTATTGTTGTAGGAGAACTCTACCAAAGGGAGGTGAGCCTCCCAACAACCACCAAAATCCAACACACATGCACGGAGCATATCCTCAAGAGTCTGAATAGTGCGCTCAGACTGGCCATCTGTCTGAGGGTGATAAGCTGTACTCAGGTTCACTCGGGTGCCCAAAGCACGCTGCAGCTGTTGCCAGAACTGCGCAAGTGAACCGTGCATCCTTATCAGAGACAATCGATAACGGCACACCATGCAACCGTACCACTACATCGACATAACGTTGCCCCAAGGTCCGGACCGGATCGGTCTCACGAATCGGAATAAAGTGGGCAGATTTCGTCAAACGGTCAACAACAACCCAAATAGTATCATGACCTCTAGAACGAGGAAGTCCTGTGACGAAGTCCATAGTCACATGGTCCCACTTCCACTCGGCACAGTAACGATCGCAACTCACCGGCAGACCGCAAATGTTCGACCTTGACTGCCTGGCACGTTAAACACCGTCGAACAAACTCCGCAATGGCTTTCTTAAGGCCCGACCACCAAAACTGTTGCCGAACAGCATGATACATCTTCGTTCCTCCAGGATGAACGGCCAAACGAGAATGATGAAATTCCCATAAAACTGCTTCCCGAAGAGGAGATGGAACAAATAATCGACCTCGAAAGCGCAAAACATGGTCAGAATCTTCTGTCCAATCTATGGGAAGTACGGCAGTCTGAATCTGATCCCGGAGGACCTCACACTTAAGATCCCCCAACTGACCTTCAATAATCTGACGCCGCAACTCAGGCACTGCTAAAACCACACTCAAGATACCCTGTCTTGCTCCCTGTATTGGTCGTAACCTCGGAGAAGCAAGTTGCCCCATCATCTCCCATTCCTTGACAAGACAGAGCCACCGTGGCCTGGCTCTTCCGGCTCAAGGCATCAGCTACTACATTTCCCTTCCCCGGTGTATACTGAAGGTCAAACTGGAACTGCTGCATATACTCCACCCAACGCCTCTGTCGGAGATTCAAATCGCGCTGAGAAAATATGTACTGCAAACTCTTGTGGTCAGTAAATACCACAAACTTCTCCCCAAGGAGATAGTGTTGCCAACTCTTCAATGCAAAGATCACTGCAGCTAGTTCCAAATCGTGCGTGGGGTAATTTTTCTCATGGGTCCTCAACTGACGGGAACCATAAGCAATTACCTGTCCTTCCTGCATAAGTACACAACCTAGACCAACATTTGAGGCATCGCAATAGACCTCATAGGGTACGCCCTCCTGTGGTAGGACCAGGATAGGTGCTGAAGTCAATCTGGCCTTCAACTGACTAAAAGCATTCTCACAAGCATCCGACCAAACAAATCGTACTCCCTTTCGGGTCAAGCTAGTCATCGGTGCAGCTAAACGGGAGAAGTCCTTCACAAACCTCCTGTAATAACCGGCCAACCCCAGAAAACTCCGAATCTCAAAAACATTCGTTGGCCGCTTCCAAGACATCACTGCCTCAATCTTGCCAGGATCTACTGTGATACCCTCCGATGATACCACGTGCCCTAAGAACTTCACCCTCTGCAACCAAAAGTCACACTTCGTGAATTTTGCGTATAGCCTATGGTCCCTCAACGTCCGCAACACCACATGTAGGTGCTCTTCATGCTCGATCTCTCGTCCGGGAATAAATCAAGATATCATCTATAAAGACCACCACGAACCGATCAAGGTAAGGTGTAAAGATCTGGTTCATCAATCCCATGAACACCGGCAGGGCATTTGTGAGCCCAAAGGGCATCACTAACCACTCATAATGGCCATATTTACAATCGAAGGCCGTCTTCGGGATGTCTGACTCCCGCACACGCAACTGATGGTATCCAGATCTCAAATCAATCTTGGAAAACCAACGGGCACCCCTGAACTGATCAAATAAGTCATCGATCCTCAGGTAGGGGGTATCTATTTTTCATCACACCTGGTTCAACCGTCGGTAGTCAATACACAACCGAAGCGAACCATCCGCCTTTTGCGAATAACACCAGGAGCACTCCAAGGCGAACTACTCCGTCTAATAAAACCACGCACCAAAAGATCGTCAATCTGCCTCTTGAGCTCTCGAAGCTCAACTGGTGCCATCCTGTAAGCTGCCAATCTGATAGGTACAGTCCCGGGTAGCAACTCTATCGAGAAGTCCACCTCTCTCTCTGGTGGTAATTCAACCAAGTCCTCGGGAAACACGTCGGGAAACTGATTCACCACCTTGGGTAATGCCACCTTACTCTCCTGCTGAGGGTCAACTAGAGTTAGATTGGCTAACTGATGGGTTACATCACCCCACCCCTGCTTTAAAGGCCCTAATTTGCATGCATCCTCAGACCACTCACCCACGAAGGTGCCTCGAGTGCCCTCAGGTGTGAGAAAGGTCACTCGTCGCCTATAACACTCAATCACTGCCTCCATACGGGTCAACCAGTCCATACCCAAAATCACATCAAAGGCATCAAAGTGCATCACAAATAGGTTACACCGGAGGTCAACACCTCCGAGAGTAACCTCACATCCCGTACAGACCCTATCAATCACCACCAGGCCCCCTACGGGTGTATCAACCACAAGGGGCTGATCAACAGTGGTACAATCCAACTCTAACCCCTCTACGGTGGAGTGTGCAATAAAAGAGTGTGTAGCGCCAGTGTCAATCAAGACAGTACAAATAGTACGTGAAACCAAAATTGTACCTCTCACCGCAACGGGCCCTTGACTCGCCTCGTCAACTGGTGGAACTTCTGCCTCTCTGTCAGCGATAGCATAGTTCCTCCCCTTCTGAACACTGCCACTGGCCTGACTCGCCGTAGCTCGATCATTCTGTCCCTTCTGAGTCTGGGCCTCCCGCTGAGGCTGCTGTGTAGCAGGTCGCCCTTGTACCGACTGCCCTGACTGAGCCGGTCTCTGATATGGAGCATTGCTCCTCTGGCCCTGGTCACGAGGTCGATGTGGCCCCGCAACACTAGCTGAACTGGCAGAAGGACACTCTCCTATCCTGTGTCCTAGTCCCCCACATCGAAAACACTTCAGCGGGTTGCCATTTTTCCGCCTACAATCCGCCTCCTTGTGTCCCCGAAGTCCACAAGATCGACATGTCCCCAAAAACCGTGAAGTAGAACTGCTGCCTGTGTTCCCCGTATGTGAGAATTTGGGCACCGGCCTCTTGTCCCCCTGTCCCTCAGACTGTTCCTCTCTTGGCCTCTTCTAGCTAGGCCCCAATGAGCTCCCTGGTTTCTGAGTCCTGATCTGGTTTAGGTCCCGCTCTCCAATAAGTGCCTTGTTGACCGCGTCACTGTACGTAGTCAATTCCATCATGTTCAATCCCCTCCTGAGTGAGGGTCTCAGCCCATCTATGAAATCCTGGGTCTTATTAGCCTCAACCCTCCATGACTCTGGGGCAAATCTCCCTAGCTCAGTGAAAGCGGTGACATACTGCATCACGTCCGACGCCCGTCTCCGGTGTGTAGTATTCCCGTCGCCTCGTCTTTTGCACAGAGCGAGGGAAATACTCTGTGTAAAAGAGCTCCACGAAGTCCTCCCATGCCATCGGGCTCTCATGGACATGCTTCACAGCGTCCCACCACCTACGGGCCCCACCTACCAGGAAATGTGTGGCTAAGCGGACCTTAGCCTCTTCGGGCACCTGGATCAGCTCGAAGATGTCTTCTGTCCATTTGACCCATTCCTCGGCCTCATCGGGTCTCGTATTCGCCTCAAACTTTGTCGGTTTCTGTTTCAAGAACCGACTCACCCAGTCGATCGGTACTGCAGGCGGAACCGTCGTGACCTGCGGCTGGCTCACCTCTAAAACCTCCCGCTGCTGCTCCTGCTGAGGTCGTTGCCTCCTCGGTTCCTCCTGCATCACTTCTCTGGCCACTTCCCTCATGGTACCCTGCATGGCACCCTGGATCTGGCTCAATATTTGAGCCCCAATCTGAGCAGCAATGTCTGAACCCAAGGCAGGTACTGGAGAACTCTGTTCTCCTTGTGATTTAGACTGAATGGACAGTTCCTCTGCTGGACCTTGAGCCCTAGTCTTGGGTGCCATTCTGTCCAACACATATCAACAATATCTATTAACTACTGCGCACTAGTCAAACAACCAAATTATTTAAACCAATAAGCAAAACCAAGTCCGCCACACAAATAATGAGTTTTTTTTTTTTAGAGCCCCTATTCAATTCACCAAATTATGTGGTTATTCACTTAAATGTCTTAGGTTTGAACTAGCATACTAGCATTTTCAATTAAACACATTTAATCATCAAAGATAAACAAACCACAAATGTCCAATAGTATAATCAATACAAGTACATCATTATAACAGCATTAGCAGATGATTTCTAGTGCCTAGATATGCACACAGTCACGCAGCATGTATGCACCCAACCCAAATGCTTCCTAGGATGATCTGATGAACCCTCAGTCAACCCAGAACACATATAAGGACTGCGTTGATCAGGCGCCCTCCCTATAGTCTTCCACGCTACTAAGTGTCTATCAACCACCCCTCACTAACCTAGGTCCACTAAACCATGCTCTGATACCAACTTGTCACGCCCCAAATCCTGAAATCCACAGAACCAGGAACGCGACTTTCCCACGCCCACTACGGGGTGAGGGGTAGGAAATTGATCCATACCTGTACAATACTATAACGGGGGTAGCACTGTACTTACCAATGATCCAAATACAACATGTAATCAACCAACAGTTATTAGGGCAGTCAACATTACTGAATTTGATCAACACCCATAAACACAAAGTAATAAGGTCCAGCTATCAGAGTTAATACAACTGTCACGGACCCGAGTCCGGAAAAATAAATGATCAAACCAATAAATAAATCCCTAATGAGGAGTCCTACATAGAAATGCCTTGTCAGCTCTGCTGCGGCTCCAACAGCTATCCTCTACCTGTAGATAATAGTAATAAAGTAGGGTGAGCACGAGTGCCCAGTAGGTAATTTCCCCCATCTCCAGTACCATATTACATGAATCCCTAAGACCATATGATCAGTGTATGCTTGTGCTAGTGTAGTGTCACATTCTAACTCGTTTAGTTTATGTCTAATCTCAAAACAAAGCATCCACAACTCCACCATATTTAACCCACAAGAAAATCCAACCATCCTCGGGATTTCAGCAACCCGCACCAAACATCCCAAATCTCCACTAAACAGCCATATGTGGGACCCACGGTGCCCCTAATGACAACCCGCCACATATGGGACCTGGATTAACTGGTCACGCAGGGGACCCGCGGCCTCTTGCCAGCCCTATGTGAAACCCGCAGTTAACCCAACCAATTTAACCCCAACGTTCACATATAGTTAATCAAACAACAACAGTTTAAACAGTCAATATTCAGTGCAACAATTACACAGTCAAGTATATCATCCAACAGTAACACACCACCCCGACCAACAAATTAAATATATAGATACACTTATATGTATATATCTATTAAACAAGAAATATTTTAAATCAACGAATTACCAACATCATACGCCTATTACTAGCATCAGGCTCGAACGGCATTTTATTTTCTTTTTATTTACTTATTTTTTTTTATAATATATTTATTTCCTTTGTTGCACAGTTTGCTTATTATCTATCTATTCACATTATTATTATTATTATTATTATTATTATTATTATTATTATTATTATTATTATTATTATTATTATTATTATTATTATTATTATTATTATTTGTGAGGCAACCGGCCCAATTGGGCCGGTCCCCCAACACACCAGCCCTAACGGGCTGGTGTCGACTCACGGGGCGGCAGGACGCCGCCCCCCATCTTCCCTTTCCTCAACGACGCGCGGGCAACACAGCCACCACACGCCGGGTCGTCGCCCGCCTCCTCGCCGGCACCTACAGACCGCACCGTCCTTCTCTCGCCGGCACGCCACGAACCTCTCTCCCTCTCTCTCTCTCTCTCGCGTGCGCGCGCAACCACCACGCCGATCTCTCTCTCTCTCTCGCAGGCAGCGCGCAACACGCCGCGGCAACGCGACCGCCGGTTCATCCTCTCCACGTCTCCGACCTGCCCTACGGGCGCACGGCTAGCGTCCGAACCAGGTGGCGTCGTCGTCCTCTCCAGTCCCGATCTACCCTAGGGCGCGCGGGCTGCGTCGAGCCAGCGGCGGCGTCGTCATCCTCCCAAGCCTCAAACGTGACTCGTTTAATAAATTAAATACATATATACCCATATACATACATAAATAACGAATAAGTTCAACATACACTATGAAATCTGTTCATACAACGATGAAATCGGAGAACCACCTACCTAGATTTAGTTTGGAGAGGTTGATTGAACAATCTGCTTCAAACCCTTCTGCTTCTCTCTCACCAAGCTTGCACGCACAACTGACGTGGGGTTTAACCCTAGGTTCCCCTGTATTTATACCCATATATTTATACTAATTTATTCATAATATTAGTCAAAGTAAAAATGATAATATTAATAGTTTGATTAATAATAATTATATTAATTAATAATAATAATTCACTACAGTAATAATAATAGACAATACCTACGGGCCTTTACATATATATATATATATATGTAAAAATCTAGACTACGCACTATGGTAAAACACAATAATAATTGATTTTCTCATTAATTAATGTAACTTAAAGTTACAGATTTTCAATTAAAGGATAGCATAAAAATTACAGTTTGTTTGCGTGCAAGGCGTTCTGTGTTCAAGGGGAGGCTTGGTCAGGGCGTCATCTGCGTCGAGGTGATTAAGGCTGGTGTTGAGGCATCGGTCTCTATTGGAGGCGTTGGTGAGATCTCGTCGGCATTAAGGTAGTCGGCGTCAATAAGAACTCCTGAGCGTGCGGGCATTGAAGTGTCAGCATGCATTAGGGTAGTTGCCGATCTCGTTAGCGTTGGGGAGGCCTCGAGGCAATCGGTATTGTAAGATCCAAGATTTTTAATAAAATAATAATAATTTATTATGTTTATAATTAAACTATTTTGATCATATATATTATTTGATAGCGTGTGGGATAATTATATATTGCA
Source organism: Taxillus chinensis (assembly GCA_023512835.1). Lineage (NCBI taxonomy): Eukaryota > Viridiplantae > Streptophyta > Magnoliopsida > Santalales > Loranthaceae > Taxillus > Taxillus chinensis. The sequence goes on from CM042086.1 coordinate 25,515,579, forward strand.
TAAGATTTACTTTTCATAGATGAATTACAGTTTAAGAAAATAAGTGTGTTTTCTAATGAGGTGTTATGTTATTTTACCTAACTATATAATTATTTCAATTGTTTGTTTAATTATATTAAATAAATAATTTCTTGGTTGACATGTTGAATCTAAATCAAATAATATACAACTTTGAATTTATCACATCAAAATTTATTAAGAGTTGTAAAATACAAAAATATTCATTAATACTCCATGACTAATAGTTATGCTTAGAAAGGATAGACTAGCGCAGTTCTAGAAGTCATCTTTAAAAATTTATAACTTTGTTTATGTAGCTCCAAACGACTTTATATTTTCACAACATGCTCCAAATTTAGTTATGTATCTTTGGTTATTTAAGCCTCATTGTGTCACGCCCCGGATTTCCAACCCGAGGAAACCGGTACGTGACTCCCCTTTTACCCACACGGAGGGCAAAGGGGTTAGGATACAAACCAAGAATTTAACATTTTAAACATCCACAACACATTCAAGAAAGTAATGTTCATAAAAGCAATCCAAACCAGTTTATTACAGCAAAATCCTTTCCAATCCCATCCCCACTAGGGTTACATTAATTCCCATAAAAAACAAAACATAAATGGAAGAGAGTAAAATAAATATGGTCTTCCACCTTGGTGTATCCACCTAACGCCTGTAAGTCCCTGGAAAACAAGCAAACACAGTAGGAGGGGTGAGCAACCACAGCTCAGTAGGGATCAAGTCTCCCCAACCCTTCCCATGCTCCTAATGGCTACATGCATGTGCACAGGTGTAGTGACGTGACAGTATTAGGAAAAAGAAAATAAAACATTCCACACAAGTGAGCGTAACCCCAGCCCCAGCCACACTGGCTAACAAACCACATCTCAAGAAAGTAATTTAACCGCCTCTTCAGGCCACTGATTTAACCGCCTCTCAGGCAAAGTAGTTTAACCGCCTCTTCAGGCTACTGGTTTAACCGCCTCTTCAGGCCAGATACCACAGTCATGCACACAACACGCACCACGGTCACTCAAGCATAAAACCAAACACTTGGTGTGCACCCATTCACAAGGGCACAAACCCAGCCATTCAGGCAATAGAACAAACACCCAGAATGCATACATACACCAAATTACAAGTCCAGCCACACAGACATATTACCAAACACGTAATGGGCATATACACACAGCTATGTTCACACAGGCATTTCATCGAACATATAGCATGTAACAACAGAATCACACTAAAATGCCACTGAAGGCCAACATCCATATAGGAGATCACACCTATATGGATTACATATGTATATATAAACAGTTATAATCCATAGTTTGCCCTAGAACCCTAGGACAGAGGAGAATTTAGGAAGAACAGAACCCCTACCTCAAGTAAAAGGCAACAACACCGCAATATCGTTCCCACGCCGAACGCTGTCCGCCCACAAGACACCGATCACCCACGCAAGACGCCCGACAAAGAACCAGGAGCTCTCCTTCCCTCTCTCTCTCTCTCTCTCTCTCTCTCTCTCTCTCTCTCTCCGCGATGGCTGGTGGAGCAACAAACCCTAAACCTAAAACAAAGGGGGCTTCTCCTCCTTATATAGACAACACAACATCAAAACGACGTAGTTTTGATTAAGTGAATCCCAAGATCAAAACGACATAGTTTTGATGGAACAAGCTATGACCTTCCCACATCCATACACACCAAAATATTCACAATTCCAACATGGTCCTTTGGGAAAAGATGATTAGAATGACAAAACCAAGATAACCATGCAAAAACATGCTTGCACGCCAATTTGAACGCCAATTCCCCAATTGACGTGCAGCTCCAAATGCACTCAAACTTCACCCCAAGCCTCCTTGCATCTTGTAGAGGTCTAGGAAGCAAAAATATGCTTGCACGTGAAATGGGTGAATTCACGTGCAGCTCCAAATGCTCTGAAATTTCGTGGTAGATAGAGGACCTCATTCTAAGAAACTTTTTGTTCTTGCACGCCAATTGTTTGAGGCCATCTACTAGGTCAAAAGTGAGCTCTAAGATCAGCCAAAACAGCTTAAAACCGCCTGTATACGCATAGCATCTTCCTAGGGCATAAAGGTACGTTATCACTTGTCACATGCACCTCCCAAAAGTCCCCTCTTGGGCTCATCTCTTACCTCAAACTTGTGCACCAACATCCAAGGTGTTTGTGGTTAACTTCTTAAACAAAGGTCCAGTAGCACGCCCAGAATAATTTAAACAGTGCACAAAGGTCCAGTAGTACGCCCAGAATTTCTAGTCTCACTTCAAAACCCAATAACTTTTGATATACAAGTCCAATAGACTTGAAATTGGTCTCAAAATGTAAATAATTAAGTTAGGAATCCATCACAATTGGCCTTATTTAATTTAATGAAGAATCTAGAAAGTTATAGTCAAAATAGTAGGCCATGTACCCATGTGACTTTTGTGACCAAAAGAACCTTCAAAGTCAAACAAATCCAAAAAATTCAAAAATGGGGGAAACAAGGGGGCCACATGGTAGATAATAATGGGATAAGAATCAAATGATTTGAAAAGGAGAAAATTAGGGAAGAAAATAAGGTATTAATGACAAAAGTTTCACCTACCACACCTACCAGCTACCACCATCCTTGCCCTATATAAGGAGTGTTTTGCCTCCCCTCTTATTGGACAAGTCCCTCAATCCATACCACGAAATTTACCTCTAAAAATACTCCCTTATTCTCTCTTAAAACTCTAAATACTCTACTCAAACCCTCTTTTGTTTTTGGTACTTACCAAGCGTCGAAGTTCTACGAAAGGTAATACTCAAGATTTTGAAATTTTGAAGTTACTCTTATTTATTATGTAGATCTATATGGTTGATTTTACCACCTCATATATATTATTTACATGGTTGGTTTTACCACCTCACATATGTTATTTATATGGTTGGTTATATCACCTCGTATATACATGCATGGTTGGCATTGCTACCTTATATATATATACACACACACACACACATATGTAATTATTTTAAAATATGTTATTCCATCATAGCATTTTCATTATATAATTAAAGTGAAAATATGATAATATTAACTTTATGTTTTTATTTATTTTTCTAGAAAGCGGAAGATCGTAAGGAACAACTTCCATAATGAATTCTCCCGATAATCACCCTTCTTCTTCTATAACCCCAATTGCTAATGCTTCAACCTCACAGCTACCCCAATCCTTATATCCTCTAGATATTCCCTTTACACCCATATCTAATATCATATCATGGTTAAGGTAGAAGACACGTAGGAAAAATAGGCTTATCGAACGTCTTTTCCGTTCACCCAATACAAAAAGTATATCTTATTCAAAAACTCTCAAGGCATATAACATAATTATTGCATAACTCAAGGCTTACGATGCATGAGATTGAAATAGGAGATGAAACCGCAATAGAAGTGGGAACCCAAATTAATATTCAACCCCAAAAGCACGGTATGCCTATTAAAATATATAAGTTAAAGTATGATATAAAAAAAGAGATATGTGTGATATTGAACTTTTCAAGCATTAATGTTAATTTAGTGTTTTAATATTTTTTAAGGTTTAGAACGCGGAGAATGACAAGTGGATTGTAAGAGTTTTTCTTATCCCCGTTTTCTTTTTCATTATAGTCTATATTTCATTATGATTGTAAGGGTTTTTCTTTTCTTCATCCCTAATTTTCTCTTCCTCCTTCTCATGTTTTATTTCCATGTTATTATTGTTGTAATATTTTTATGTTTCTTATTCTTCTATGTTGATTTTATTGTTGAGAACATTAGTTTATTTCTAATCTCTTAATGATCTATTTTATTGATTGGGGTAGATAACCATTTTGATAATCGTGGTTATCCTTGTTAGCCTTGAATGTTTATTGAAATTCCATGGTATGTTTCATGTTATGTATGACCTCTTATGTTTGGACAAAGTAAGTTTATGATGGGTGGTTCCAGAAAGACCTCTAATGCATTGGGTAAAGAACATTACTGGAGAGTGTCAATCTAGCTGATAATATGTTATGTTATGATATGGTATTTGGGTAGTTAACCTGGATCATGATGTTATGATACGATGTCCAAACATAATCTTCCATGTTATGATTCCCTTGTAAAATGTTGTTCACGTATGATGTGCAAACGTTATGAAATCTCTTATGGTATTTCTTATGTTCGATATCTTTAGAATTTTCTTTACCCACTTATGTTTACCCTTACTGGGCTATTTGAGCTTACCCTTTTTATGATTTCTTTTCCAACCCCAGGTAATTAAAGGAATGGAGAAACTAGGATAAGGAGCCGAGACGTGCTTGGAAATAAAGTTGTGCGGAATTTAAAGATTTATTAAGTTTGATAGCTTGTGTGCTTTGTTATGTAATAATGGGTTAAGAACACTTAGTCTCTAAACCCCTAAACCTTAAAGATATTGGATTAAAATTTGTAATAATTAATGGTTTGTTTGACGAAATAAGTAATAGTTTGAAATTTATATAAAATTTGTCTATTTAATTTCCGCTAATGCACCCAGTTTGGAGGTCCCGGATTTGGGGGCGTTACAGGTATGAAGTAGAACTATTGATCATACGAGCGTGCGTTTGAGATGGCGTTGAGAATTGATCCCGTGTAATACACATGTATGAATACGAAACAACGTTATTTCGTATTGTAGACATGGCGAATTGTAACTGGTGTCGTTTAAGGATGTTTTGAGGGCATAATCGGTTTGAAGATTTTTCCCATTAGAAAAAGATTTATACTTCTTTTAATTTGAATTTTTAACTTGATTTTAAAATTTTTGTGAAATGTAAAATCAATGAGTGTTTATAATGTATGACTTTCTTTTAAAATAAGTAGTAAGTGAACATTAATTTTTTTTTTTTAATTTCATACTTGATTTTTATTATATATATATAAGTAATTTAAAAATAAAAATAATTATCATAATTATTTTTTATCAAATTAATTAAAAATAAATATTAATTATTCAATCCTACGGTCACTAGGTTTGATTTCAATAACTACATTTTAGGTTTTTGTTTTTTAGAGGGTTTTGAATTTAAAGTTCTAACTTATTTTTTATTTTAAAAAATCTTTAAAGTTGAAAGTTTTTATTTTAGGTTTACAATTATTTGTTTTCGATAAAAACATATTACAAATATTCTAATAAATTCTATATTTTGAAAGCTATATAAAAAAACATAATTACGAAACCTAACAAAAATACCATGTGATGAGTTTTAATAATGTTGTTCCCACAGTCCTTTTGGGTTGTCATTGTTGTTAATAGTTTGTTTAGAAGCGGTCACTAGCATGTTGTACTTGGTTGGATAATTTCGTAGAGTGATCTCTTAGAGCGAGCTCATAGAGGAAGTCCAACTATGAAAAAAAATGTTCAATTCTCTTATTGTATGTGAATACACACACACACACACACATATTAGTATTAGAATTTTTTGTCGTTGCTCGGCTCTGTGGTCACATTACGTTGTTCGTGGGTTTGTTATGTCGGCTTAGTGAGTGATCTCTTAGATCGAGTTCGTAGAGGGAGTCCAAATATATATAACACCCACGAAGCCGACATAACAGACCCACAAATAACGCAACATGACCACAGAGCCGAGTGATGACAAAAAAATTCGGATACTAATATATATATATATATATATATATATATATATATATATATATTCACATATAATAAGATTATTGAACATTTTTTTCTAATAGCCTGCTTCATGCAATGGAATAGCAAAGAATCAAGAATCACCTACCAAGATTAAGCTTTGAAGGATTGAACATTAGGAACGGCTACTCTCTGCTTTCTTCCTTCTCCAGGATTACACACGCACAAACGTTGGGTTTCTACCTTAAGTTCCCTTCCCCTTTTATACTTATTAATATTTTGTTATTTCTTTTAACTTATAATAATAACAATATCATAATAATAATAATAATAATAATAATAATAATAATAATAATAATAATAATAATATCATAATAACTATAATAATAATACTATTAATAATGATATTAATAATAATAAAAACCTCAAACATTTTATTAATAATAGTAATAATAATAACATTAATTATTATAACAATAATAAACTCAAAATACTTAAATAACTTTATTAATAATATTAATATTATAATAATAATATACTCAAAATATTAAAATACTTATATTAATAATAATATTAACTCAAAATGCTCCCGTTGACTTACAATCACTCGAATATAAGTCCTTACATCTGCAAGGAAATTGTTAGCCTAAAACTCAAGCAAGAGGAACAAATCAAGATATGTGATGACATTACCATAGAACTCACCACCAGAGCACCACAATCCAAGGGCTTGAAGAACAACTGGTGGGCCTTCAACAGAAGATCACAGAAGACAAGACCACCCAAGCCTTAAACTCTGAAAATATCTAGATCACATTTATCACAATACCACAAGTAGCACATGAGGTAAGGGTGACAGTGCAGGTGGATAAGAAGGAGATCATGACACCACAGGCAGCGAGGAAGTTTAACATTCCAAATAGTGAGCGTGACAAACACAAGAATGCCACTGTCATGACCCAGAACAACCAGAAAGTTAAGAGTGTTACCAAGGGTGGTGTGAATGATAAGAAGATAGAGAGATATCTGAAGGAGTCCAAGACCAGTACAGTGAACGAATGTATTCAGAGATCTGAGCATTCTATGAATGTGAAGAAATCTAATGCAAATGCCATTTCTACAAGTGTGCAGGTATCCCTCAGGAAAGAAGAAAGTAAACTTGTGAACCCAACCATTAAGGCCAAGGCTGTTATAAAGAAGACTCAAGATATTCACAAGTTTAGTAGAACTAGGTTTCAGGGTCATTGCTACTACTATGCGGTATGGGGTCATATGACCAAATTTTGTTGGTAAAGGTATTCAGTATAAGCATCTCGATAGAACTTGTACAAGATTGAAAAGAGAAAACCAGCTAGAAGTTTCTGCAACTACTGTAGGAAGTAGGGACATGATAAGAAATCATGCTGGTGGAAGCCAAAGATCATTTCCACAAACAACAAGTTTACTATATTTGTAAATCTGGAAGTTTGTGATAAGTGTAGTAGTGAATGTTATAGTGCAAAAAATGCACTTATTCCTTAGCAGAATAAGAAGAAGAGCACTATGAAGATTCATGAAAGAAAGAAGAAATCAGCGTCCCTAAAAACTATGAAGCCTAAGCCTTAGGGGAGTGCTTCAAGTCTAAAGTAAAACAAGAAGAGTGTTTCAAGTCTAAAGTAAAACAAGTTTATATCGCTAAAGGCAAAGAAGTAGCTCATATTGCTGAGATTGCTTTGAAAGCAGATAACAACGATAGACAGTGGATCCTTGATAGTGGTTCAGGTCACATGACTGGTAACCTAAATAAGTTGTCAAATGTGAACAAGGACAAGTCTAGAAAAGTAAGATTTGGCAATGATAGCTCATTGAAAATCAAGAGGCTAGGATCTGCCAAATGGGAAAAGAACAAACTGAAGGATGTTTTGCATGTTGAAGGATTGAAATACAATCTAGCATCTGTCAGTCATTTGTGTAATGTAGGTCATGAAGTGACTTTTACTAAAATTGGTTGTCAAGTTAAGAGAGAAAATGAAAACACAATAGCAGTTGAAAGAAAGACAGATGAGGACTTGTATATAATTGATGAGAATAAGACCCAAAGCTATTATATAACAAAGGTTGAAGAAAATGAACTTTGGGACATCTTAATGAGAAAAATATGAGGAGGCTTGTAAATTGCAAAGCCATCAAAGACATCCCAGACATCAAAAGAGATAGATAGCATGTCTACTCAGCATGCTTACATGGAAAATGGACTAGATTTCATTATAAGGTGAAAGAGTATAGTTTTGAAGCAGCTTTAGAAATTGTGCATACTGACTTGTGTATACCAATGAGGAATAAGGGACTCGACCGTGAATGATATTTTATCTTGTTTGTGGATGACTTCACTAGAAGAACTTGTATTATTTACCTAAAGCATAAGACAGAAGCTTTAGAGTGCTTCAAAAAGTATAGAAGAATGGTTGATAATGATAGTAGATGAAGAATCAAAGTATTAAAATTTAAATAGGGTACTGAATTTACAAATGAAGCCTTTGAGAAATATTTGAACAAACATGAAATTCAGCATCAATTATCAGTAACAAGAACTCCACAACAAAATAGGGTTGTTGAAAGAAAAAATATGGCTATCATTAAAATGGGCAGAACCTTACTGCTAAAAGCTAATCTTCATACAAGATTTTGGACATAGGCAACAAGAACAAAGATACACCTGTTGAACAAAGTAACTTTAAGGCCAAGAATAAACTGTACACCTTATGAATTATGGTGTGGAAAGAAGTCAACAGCCAAGTACTTCAGAATCTTTGAAAGCCCTTGCTTTGGGAAGATAAAGGAGCAATGAAGAGGAAAGTTTCATGCCAGATCTGAGGAAGGAACATTTGTTGGGTATTCATATTAGACAAATGCCTATAGAGTATTTCTTCCAAGACTTAGAAAGGTTATAACTTCAAGTGAAGTTAAAGTTAATGAAAACTGGAAGAAGGATGTGAATAAACATGAAAACCTGGAATTTGAAGAAAGGGAACCTCAGAAAAATGATGAGTCTGAGCATGGAAAAGAATGAGAAAATTGAGGAAATAGACTCAGTGTAGTTTGATGAACAAGCTGAAGAGTCTATTCCTAGAGAAGAATTAAGTAAGAAAACCAAGAAGACATGGTCTAGTGTACACGACAAGGATTAAATCATTGGTGATTCAAAAGTAGGTGTGACCACTAGGAGAAAGTTCACAAGAGCTACTGCTTTTTGGGATGCTCTATTCTGATAAGATTGTGGTGCGGACTATTTTCATAGTGGGAGTGATCTAATCTAGGATCATTGTAAAGAGTTTACAAATAATAGTGTCAGTATGTAATCATATATATTGAACAGGGCCATGATAGAATAAGTTCTTCAACTAATATTTGTTGCATTGTATGAAGAACTTTATATTCTATCGCTAGATGACTGATTTATGGATTAATCTTAATCTAGACCGTTTGATTAACTCATATCTATAATTTATATCTTTTGACTTATCAATGAGTGAAAGGCTTAGTGCTTCAAATACCTCGATATCTTTGAGATATAATATTATAGATAGTGGAAGTGTTAAGTTAGGTGCATGAAATTCATTACTTCGTTATACGAAGAATAATGATATTCCCATGTTTAATTCAGAATTCTAAGGTGAATCAAGCGCTTATAATTATATTAGATATAATTTATTATAAATCCTAATTCATGATTGGATCATGAATAGGTTAAAAAGTGTGCATGTGCAATTATTGACAGCCAAAAGAGAGATAGACAGGTGACGGGGTGACGGCTAATCCTAGCAGAGGTTGCGTTCTTGTTCCTTGATCCAAGGGTGCCACAGCCATGTGTTCCTTGAGAAGGTGAATAGCAGAGAAGACTACTTGGTGATTGAATCTAGGAGGCTACAAAGACGATTAAAGGCTGATCGTGAGTTCGTTCTTGGAGGGAAAAGAAGAGGGTTCTTGCTTTACTAATCTTTAAGTTGGTTTCTTCTTTTTACTCTTTGTAGAATTAAATTAATTGATTCATATTTAGATTTTAGTGTTTGTCTGTTGGAACAAAAAATTTTAAAATCTGTTTCCGCTGCGATTAATCGTTAACCCTATTCCAGTATTCCAACAGTATGTTCCCCACAATCCAAAATAGGATTATCAACAAATCACATCAGCAGGATAGCCTATCCACACAAGGACACGACATATCCACCACAATCCTAAACAGGATCCACAATACCTCAGGGCATAACCTGTATTAGTCTCCGAACGTAGCTTGTCCGCATCAGGACAACTTGTCCATGATCCTTAAAAGGATCCTATCAACACAACAAGCTCATTTGGCCGTAGCCTCACCCAACAGGATACATCACAAACAAAGGGGCCTTATCCTCCTATCACACTTACGTAAGGGTATATTTGCACCGAGCTTGACTTAGCTCAAACTCAACCACCGAATATGCCATCAGGCATAATCAAACATATCACATGAACCCAATAGTCCCACATGCCACATAAATACCACATAAGCATCACATATCACAACAGACCCAAAGGTTCCACACAATACACATATGTATGTGAGCTAACCATAGTAGCAAACAAAACAAACCAAGATACTCTTACGGTGTCAACCACCATCACCGCCCTAATGACACCTTAGCCCTCATGGCCTAAACCATAGCATCAAACCAACCACAATGGTTTCGTCACACAACCTCACTAGGCTCAGTATTACTGATAACATGCATTTATGCCGTTATTCTAGGTCATTTTTAGGGTGTTTTAGAGTGTGATTAAGGCTTACTTGCATGGTAATTTGCATATATTTGCTCTAACCCTTATGAAGACATTGTTTTGGACATAGTTGTGCTTTTTGTGTTGTTTTGACAGGTTTTTGGGAGATTTTTCTCATACATATCAGCTATAAAACTTTGTATATTGTTGAAGAAGCATGAGGCAAAAAAAGAACTCAAGAGGAAGCGTTTTGAGGCTGCACGTGACAATGACCTTTGTCACATGCAGAGGTATTTTTAGATGAGAGCCTTCCAAATGAAGTTCTAAAGCTTGTGGAGAAATTCTAGACCATTTGGAGGTTGCATGTGACAATAACCTTTGTCACGTGCACATATATTTTTGCACCATCTCCTTCGATTTGTTATGCTGATAACTCTTTCCCAAAGGACTATGTTCAAATTATGGGTATTTTGTTCTGTATGAAAGTGAGAAGATTAAAACATGTTTATTTATCAAAACTACGTCATTTTGATACGTGCTGGTTGCTAGATGATTAGGTCAAGTGTTGTGAGGGTATTTAAGAAGATGATTAAGAAGAGAAAAAATGATTAGAGAGAGAGCCGACCCTAGTTCTGGAAAACCTAAAGATAGCTTGGAGAAGAACAAAGACAAAATTGGAACAAGGGATTGGAGGAGATTGGATCATCACTGAAGATTTCAACATATCGACCTTCTTTCTCTAGCCTGAAGAAATTAGTATGTTTGGTATTGTGTCAATTATGATTTCAGTCATGAACATGGGGTAAAACTCTTTTGTTTAGGGTAGCAATGTAGCCCCCATTCACCCTTGTAATCTGGTTTATGAAGCTGTATTGAATATTGCAAACCGTTTTTGATTATTTGGAAAATAGCATGTGTTTAAGTTGAATCTGATTTTTCATGCATGAAACTAGATACCTTAACCCTAGTCTAGGGTGGAATTGCTGTTTTTTTAATTTAATAATGTTTAGTGGACCAAACTAATATTGTTAAATTTGTCAATAGCCTTTGATTAATTTGCACACATGGACCAAATGGTGTAGAAATCTTAAATCGATTCTCACACGGATCAAGTGGAGAGTTGATGGGAGTTGAGAACTATAATGAAAAAATGGTTTGAATTGATATCACTTTAACATAAACAAACCAGAATTGCAAGTGGGATTGGGTGGTGAAGTTGTGAACCTAAACTACTAAAAAAAATATTATACATCTCACCTCTGTCAAGTATTTTTATTGGTTCCTTAGTGAGTAGAAAATTCAAATTTAAATTATTTATCAGACATAATATGAGCTTTTCAACCTGGTGATCATTACCTATTATTATTAATTCATTCCTCATAGAATTGATATTCAGGGTGTAAAATACATTCTTTTTATTACTTAGCCATTGCACTGCTGTAAAACCTATCAACACAACATTTTTAGGTCAATTACCTCTCAAGCACAGTATTGCTTCTGAGGCACAGTATAGCCTCTCAAGCACAATATGGCCTCTTAGGCATAGTATGGCCTCTCATACACAAATATTACCTCTCAGGTAATCCCAAACATTGCCTCTCAGGCCCTCAATAGTAGCCTCCCAGGCTTATCAAAATAGCTTCGCAGGCCCGTGTGACCACTAGGGTTTCACGACACTCCATCTGTCTTCACAAATCTATGCTCATGTCTTGACCAAGAGAGAAAGTTTTCGTAGAAGGTATTTTCTTGAAATAAAAAGTCCCGGTAATAGTTTTTCATATCAAAACTAAGATAATCTGATTTTTGGAGATTTTTCTGAGAGGTCTAACCCTGGTGCGTAGATGGTCACCTCGAACCAAAAACAGAATTTTTCTGGGATTTAGTACTAATTCCAATTTTCACATTTTGAAGGAGTGGTAATTTGATTTTCTGGTATTTTTCTTTGAATCCAAATGGGGGGTATTTCCTTATTTACATTGTAACTTAAGTATATTACTTGAGGCATAAAGGTTTACAATGTAAATGGTCCAGTCTAATGGAACTGGAACTGCATTGCCTAATTGCTTGAGACACCCTGCTCGACGCTATATTCTGCTCGATGCTTCTTGCCCAAAGCCCTCTACTCGACACTCTGCTTAAAGCTAGCTCAACACTCGAGCCTTGAGCAGTGTCGAGCAGTCTCCCAGTCACGATCTGTTAACTACGTTCTTCCGAGTTTATTCTGAAACCCAGTTATACCACTTAAATCTCTAGTTTTAAGCACCAACTCATTCTAAAAATGAGTTCCTAACTCATTTTAGCCATATTAGGCTACCAAAACAACATTAATTAGAAGGTTAACACACAAAAATCAGATTTCCCCAACTTTTTAAGGTTCATCCTCAAATCTATGATTTCACCCAAATCATGCATACTAATCCCACTAGGATTCATGTCAAGAGAGATAGAATTACCTACCTGGAGGTACTATCATGAATCGGATAGCCACAAATCGCTAAATCATGGCTCCGAGCTCCAAACTCCTCAAGCTCTAAGCTCTTCTCCACACACAGCCTCCACGCACAGCCCCAATGAACGCAACTGCGTTCTCTCTCTTTCCTCCAACTATTTATATTCATGGATATTTCTTAATTAATAAACACCCAAATATCATAAATGACCTCCTGGAGTTACGAACTCTAAATTTAGCTCAATTACTGTCGAAATGCTCGAAATGACAAACACATCACTATCCAGATAGTTTCCAACCTAATTGACCGTGCAAACATAAGGTACACCAATAGACTCCGAAAAAGTCAACAATTGGATCACTCAGGGCCTCGGCCCAAAATCGGGCCCAAGTGCTGTGAAAATTCTCACATCGACGGCCACAACATCGTTTGCATGTTTTCAACATCAGAAAAGGTTATCTCTCAGTCCTACTCAAAATATGGGTCTTTACATAAATTTTATACTTAATATAGAAAAATAACATATGTTGGTGGACACAGATAACTGGATAAGCAAAAAAGTACCTAGCACGAATGGCAGGTGGGCTTATAGCCAATGTAGGACTGGGTATTATACTCGAAATCGGAATTGGGGACTCCAGAGCAATAAACACATATGTTGCCAGTGATGGTGAAGTGGGGGTAGCGCTTGAACATGATTGTGACAACAACGATTCTAGAGGCGGTGCGGACGGGCTTGGCTTGAAGGTGAAGGAGGAGGGCATCACAGCCAATGTTAGGGATGGTGGTGATCACCTCAAGTTCTCAATGAGTTTGGGGGCGTGGGAGAGGCCATACTTGCGGAAGGCGGCCAACTTGAGGGTGTTGAGGTTGACACGGTTGATGGGAGGGAGAGCTCCACTAAATTATATGCTCAACATATAAGTCTAAATTATATGCTCAATGTACTCATGCACTATGTGGTGTGCACAATCATTAGGACTCGGCCTGCAAACAACCATTAGGACCCAGACTGTCTGCACAAGACAGCTTGTCGGTGATCCTTGATAGAATCCCAGCTTAGGGCACTTATCCCTAGCACCACGAGTTCAAAAGCTCAATCCAGGGCTCAGCCTAACAAGTCAACCACATAGAACACAAACATGTCATAGAGCCCAAGGCTCAATCCTCAAACCAACACACCAACACCAATATGGCATAAAGGTTCACAACACTCCCTTATAACAGAGGTCATGTCACGCCCCTGAATTCCAAGAAAACCCAGAACCAGGAACATGACTTCCCCTTGCCCACACCCGAAAGGTCAAGGGGTTGGTGACTAGCACCAATAAAGACTACATCGCAAGTGCTGTCTCAAATATGCAACCCTGTACAGTCATACATCAAGGGTAATCCTGTATTTTCCCATACATCATCATGCATACAATAAGTCAAACAGTCATACAAACATCACATCACAAACAGCATGCAAATACAACTGTCCACAGACCCATGTCCGGGATACAAACATAATACAATACACAATATAGAATACAGTACTGTGTCATACATCAGAGTAGTGGGCACGTCCTCCTGGAAAAAAGTCCTCCACTAGTCTCGGGTCACACCTGAAAAAGGTAAACAACAAGTAGGGGTGAGCGACAAGCTAAGTAGGTGACCCCAACACTCCACATCATGCAGACATACAAGTCTATACTACATGCTCTGTGTACTCATGCACTGTGTAATGTGTACAATCATCAGGACTCAGCCTGCAAACAAACATCAGGACCTAGCTTGCCCACACAGAACAGCTTGTCCACGATCCTCAACAGGATCCCAACTCAGGGCACTCAGCCCTACCACAGCGCTATATGCCCGGACACAGTCGCCACACCGGCCTGCCATTGGCGCATATGCCTGCCACGGCACAGCGCAATATGCCCGGCCACAGTCACCACACAGGCTTGCCATCGGCGCATATGCCTGCCCCGTCAACCACATCGCCCCATCGGTACATCACGGTGAGAACCCAAACAAGTCATGGAGTCCATGCCCCAATACCTCACACCAACATACTAACATGAGTATGGCATGTCATTCTCAACATTTCCTTTAAAATTGTAGCCAATCTTCACAAGTAAATCCTCAATCCTTGATTTATGAAGGAAGTACCTATAGCAGCTATTTTCTTGAAATCAAAAGTCCCGGCATTGGGTTCTCATATCATAAATAAGATAATCTGATTTTTGGGGATTTTTCTGAGATATCTAACCTCACTTTCCAAAAATTCACCACTACGAACTTTTGGGTTTTTCCGAGATTTTACACTAAAACCCAATTTTCACATTTTGAAATAGTGGGAATTAATTTTTCTAGTATTTTTCTTTGAATCGAAATGGGGGGTATTTCGTTATTTACATTGTAACTTAAGTATAATACTTCAATGTGGAGAGGCATAATGGTTTACAATGTAAATGTCCAATACGATGTCTTCTTTGCGGAACACTATCATGGATCACACTTGCGGAGCGATGCTACGGATCACTGCTGCTGATCCGGACTAACTGCTCCGGACTACTGCTCCGGACTAACTGCTTTGGACTACTAATCCGGACTAACTGCTCCGGACTACTGATCCGGACTAACTGCTCCGGACTACTGATCCGAACTAACTGATCCGAACTAACTGATCCGGACTAACTGCTTCGGACTACTGATCCGGACTAACTACTCCGGACTACGAAGCTGCTGACTCCACAGCTGCTGACTACGAAGCTGCTGACCACGAAGCTACTGACTACGAACTTCGACCTTACGGTTCGTCCAGGGTACTGTTTATCATCGTTTTTGGCCTGGTTTTCGTCTGGAATCAACCCAGCAACCCCCAAGCACTCACAAACACGCGTTTTACTAAACAGAGTACCAAATTACGTACCCAAACTGATATAAATCAGTTCTTAACCACAGATTTTATGCTAAATCATCAGATCTAACCCCAACATTGGGTTTCTGCTCAAATTCATAATTCATGATAAATTCACGCATATTCCAAGACAGAATCGAGATAAGAGGTTCAAGGACACCTACCTAGAAGATTATTTGCGATCCACGAGCTCCAATCCCCCCAAAATCGCCAAGTGAAGCTCTTCACCTTCTCTCTTTCTCTCTCTTGCTCAAACACGCACGCACCAAGCAAAATTAAAGGGATAATGCAGGTTCTTAATTATTTATACTGCTGCCAATAATTGGCCTCCCATCGCAATAATTGATCCGAACGCAATAATTGACCTCCCGAGGTCACGAACTCCAAATTGAGCCCAATTACTGTCAAAACGCTCGAAATGACGAGCAACACACTAAAAAAATATTATTACACCCAAAAGACCACCCAAACGCAAAGTCAACCAATAAACCCCAAAAAGTCAACAATCGGGTCAAACGGGGCCCCGACTCGGAATCGGGCCCAAGTACAGTCAAAATGCTCACATCGACGACTATACTATCGTTCAGATAGTTACATTCCCATAGAATGACTATCTCTCAAAACTATCCAAATACGAGTCTTTACAGGTCAATCTCCACAAATCTATCTTCAAGTCTTGATCAAGAGAGAGGATTCTCGTAGAAGGTGCTTTCTTGCAATAAAAAGTACCGGCATTGGTTTTTCATATCATAACTAAGATAACCTGATTTTTGGGGATTTTTCTAAGAGGTCTAACCTACTAGAAGTCACCTTCACAAAAAAACTGGATTTTTTTTAGATTCAATACTAATTCCCAATTTTCACATTTTGAAGGAGTGAGAATTTGATTTTCTAGTATTTTTCTTTGAATCCAAAAGGGGGGTATTTCATTATTTACATTGTAACTTAAGTATAATTAAATGTGGAGAGGCATAATGGTTTACAATATAAATGGTTCCTGCTGTCTCTTGGAACTTCTAACCTAAAGCTACAAAACTGCTAACCTGAAGACTCAAAGGTCTGCCTCGAAGACTCAAAGAGCTACCTCGAAGATCTACCTCGAAGATTCGAAGGTTTGACTCAAAGGTTTGACCTTCAACCCTATGACCTACCGACATTTCAACCCTTCGAACCTCTGACCCTTTTAGTTCACCCAAGGTACTATTTTTCATCTGAAATCAACCCAGCAACCTTCGGACGCTCACAAACACACTTTTTACTTAACAAACTACAATATATACCTCAAAACATGTCCTGAACGCCTCTAAATCGCACGGTAACACCAAACTATATATATATATATATAATTTCAGATTGTATCCATCTAGATCTAAATTTAGATTTCCATGGTTGACTTCTCAGCCCTCATGTCATACATGGTTATAAAACCCCCAAATCACAGAAACACATAACTACTGGTATATATCACAGATCTTAATCATAGATCTTATGTTAAATCACCAGATCCAACCCAAAAATTGGATTTTTCCCAAAACCTAGGGTTCATGCTAGATTTCATAAATCATGAAAAAATTTGTGCATATCAAGAATATAATCGAGATAAGAAGTATAAGAACACCTACCTGGACTGATTCTTTAAGCTCCACGAACCCAAATTGCAAGGCTTTAAGCTTCCAAACTCCAAGCTCTCTTCATGCTCTCTCTCTCTCTCTCTCTCTCTCTCTCTCTCTCTCTCTCTCTCTCACCAAAGTCGCGCACCACAAATGACCACATGCTGAGAGATTATCTCTCTCTCCCTATTTATATCTTTTTCTAATTCTTTAATTACGAAACACCCAAAATTATACAAATAGCCTTCTAGGGTCCCGAACTCCAAATTAGACCCAATTACAACCAAAACGCTCATATTGCTGAGCACGATACCAAAATTATATCTTCATTGCCAAATAAAGACTATCTCATAAATCAACCCAAACATGGGTCTTTATATAATTTATTCTGAATGTTAATGTTTAAGATAATAATTAAGTAAACAAAAATGTTGGACAAAACAATTCGTTTGGTTTTGGTTTAATCGAATTTTTGATACTGCAGACCAAAACCTGTTTAATAAGTCATTGGATGGGTTGTTATTCGGGTCGGATTACGTCCGGTTGCCTCTTCGTCGGTTTGGGCAGTTCAATTCGGTCAGTTTAGTCGGTTCAAATCGGGTCATCGGTTTTACTACACAACCTTAGTTTTACATCCTTCGCCATGCTCATCCTACCCATTTATATTAGCTATCTGAGGAACCACTCCCTCTTATATAGATCTTTTTATGATTTTGGTACTACTACTAGGAGAAATGGTTTTTCACAACCTCAGAACCTGGGCCTAACTCAGGGGGAACCCTTCCCCCTATATAGTTTTTCGGTTTGTTTTGCTCCTGCCACAGATTCTCTATGTTTTACCTAGAGTATGCCCCGAGTATTTGTATGCTTTCTTATTTGCATTTTCTGATTTTTGTTGTTTGCTTCGGTGTGCTCGGCCTTAACTTGCATGTACCTTCTAGGATATGTCCCGTGTAGTTATACATAACTTTTTTGGGTTCATATATACTTACATTTATTTAAAAAAAAACTAAAAAATGAGAATATTTACAATGAATTTTATCCAAGTGTAATTCAAATAATTTTGATACCTTTCACGTAAAGTTGAGTAAACCTTTTGTTATGAAGTTAGTATTTTAACCTTGTTAACCCGTGCAGCACTTAATCACCTTGCAATAAAAAGTCAATCTAAATAAGCCTTAACTTTGAGTGAATCAATTTACAATTGTGTAGTAAGTAAAAGTCAAGGAAATCAAAAGTTGTAGAGTTCTTGAAAGTGAGAAAACATGTATTGGAACTTGTATTATAAGAATGCTTTATAAGGATAACAAGTATAAGATTCAACACTAGAGCAATGCTCTACACATAAATTAAGGTCTTTCAATTTTGCTACAAAGAGATATACAAGTGGGTTCTTTTTACATGTTGACTTTATATATCCCTATCTCATATTATAGGCGAGTTGCTTCATCTACTTTGCAATCTTGACAGGCTGGGATAAATGTTATGTATTTGCTAAATAGATTTACAACCACCTTAATACTCTCAAATCCGTGAGACTTTGGTAAGGTCATAATAAAGTTCAAGTCCATTAAGACGTTTTCCCATGGTCTTCTGGGGATTAGGCAATGGTTTTAGAAGTCCTCCGAGTTGTTGCTCAATCTTATCTTGCTGACAAGTAAGACAAGTCTGCACGTAGGCTCCAATGTCATCCTGTATTTCTGGCCAATAATAATATTGTTGGATGAGGACAAGGGTTTATACCATACCTGAGTGGTCACTCACTATCTAATTCCGACCCGCTTCGACCCGATCCCAACTTGACCTGCTATATTCTTTGGTCCCGTCTTGACACGACTCCAACCCACCTGGGGCGGGTTTGAGTCACCCACTACTTGATTCCACCGTCATCATGTTATCATCAAAGTTTAAAATTTTAACAAAATTTATAACCAAAATATAAATTTCAAGTACAATTTGTGGCTAATATTACTCCATATAGATAAATTTGTTGAAATATTCAATTATTCTACTACTAATGCTTTAATGTCATCATTCTTCAACTTGCTAAATAAATCCCAATTAATTAGGAAGCAACATTTGTATTTTTCTACATTTTTTTATAAGTTTATAGTGTTTTAAACAATGCAAACGTTTTGCACAACAATATTATAACAATTATATAACCATCAACTACTAATGACATGTTTTATTCGAGTTTTGGTTTTTATTTTTTGTATTAGGTTAAATTTGGGATTCGAATTCTAATTTAAAAATAATTAAAGATAATGAATTTTAAAAAGTATTATTTTTTATAAATTCAATCTCATAGAAATTAAAAAAATAAAATAAAATATGACGGGATCAAATAATTAAATAGAAAAAAAATAAAAAGTTTTAAAAATATTTAAGCCTCCCACCATAATTCAATTTAAATTTAAAAATAAAAAATTATTAAAAATTATTTTTAAAAAAAATAAGATACTCATTTGTTTTAAAAAATAAATTATGAAATTAAATAATTTTAAATTTATCCGAATCCAATATTTTTAAAAACATATCACCAAATTTAAGTGTAGCCTAATATTTTCGGCATCAATTCTCCATTGAATCAATATTATTTATCTAAATTTTAATTAAATAACTGAGTGTTGAAAATTTTAACTACACATTTTTTAATACGTCAACTAATAAATTAATAATTTGTTGACTATAATAAAATATTAGTTTTGCTTCCCTCCTCTTAACGACTCCTTGCATGCTGTCATCTCTTCCTACAATGCCGACACCATCTCTACCACCGCTCTCCTCCAGGCCTATAAGTGAGCTGATTTATATTACAACATGCTCGAGTAAGCTTCAGCACATTTATTACTGTTGAAATTCATTTAATTAGCTAGCAACACATATTTGAATCACTCGATTAAATTTAACAGAAGATCAAATCCAATTCATTTAAAATTTGTCCGATTCATTTAAGAACATATGTAATGTACTCATGCATGCAGCGACACTGCCTTCTCAACCATGTTGAAGGACTTGTCACTCAGGCTACTGCCACCCAGAACCGTGTCGACCTCATTTTCCTCCTCCGCTCCAACCGCATACTCGGTGACCGTGACATTGGCTAGGTCCACATCACCGTCAACGACTCTGGTACCCGCTTCATCATGACGTTGCGGGGGCGATATCCAGTGGGAGATGGCGGTGCGCTTCTCCGCTCAGATCCACCGCCTCTCTAATGGCGTGTTTGTCCTTGGTCATCGACCCCACTAGCTTTGTCGAGCCCCACGTCTCCCTAGCCGCGTGGTGGGAGAAAATAAGAGAGAAAAGCGTAAAAAAAAAAAAGATAAATTATTAAATAATAAAATTAGCAAGCCATAGATATATTGAGTAATTTGAGTCATTGTTGGACTGATGCTTTGAGTTATTGTTTAACTAAATTTCTAACATGACCACTGATGCTATGCTTTAACAATACTATTTATAAAGTTCATCACCTAATTTTAATTAACTGAGAAGCAACATATCTAATTTTCTAATTTGAACAGATTTTTTCATAAGCTTCCATCATTCTTTGATCTAGTTAACTAATTTTAATTAACTAATTAGGAAGCAACGTACCGTCAGATTGATTATTTAAGGATAAGTTGAACTTGTGTTACAAAATAAAATAGGGAAACTATGCAAAAACAAAAAAACAAAAAAAAAACAAATTTTACTTATTAAAATATACCGCCATAACTTTACTAAGCCATCATAAATATCCAAGACAGCCAAAACAACGGGGAAGTTAAGGAACACCGTACTAACCACATTAAGAAACATAAGCATCCAACGTTGCATTTGGCTGCACCCAAGATAGAAGTAGGTCTGTAAAGTTCTACAATACAATTGGAACAATTGGAACAGAGAACGATGAGGCGTGTGACACCAACACACTAGATGGAAAAACTCAGATGTGATTTTCTTGCACATGCCTTTTGTGATCCCTCTCTGAATAAAGCCGACCGGATCTATTCCTATCATCTAAAAACTCATGATTGCTGTGCTGATGTGATCCAGACTTATAATCAAGCCGCTGCTGCTTTCCATCCAACAATTTGTCTGGTGAGCCACCGGCCTTTCTCTTACGATTCATTTTTGGTGAACGTGGTCCATGACCCACGTCGTTGAATGTGGTAACCTCCCCTTCTTCCATGTTCTCTACATCAGCTGCACGAGGTGGCTGTTGCTTTGTTCCATGATTATATGCATGTCCCCCATCCTCGTGATGCTTCAAGCGGGGTGAGGTCTCAGGTTCTGTTGTCCTGCTCAGTTGCTTCGACCAGTTCTGCTTCCTTTCCCTCTTGACTTTCTCACTGTCAACTGGCACTTCGATATCTTCCAGTTCTCTTTCAATGAGATCATCGTCATCCATCAAATCTGTTTTCCGTGCTATGTCACCACGCAACTTCCTCTCTTTCATTACTGCTTTTAGTTTACCAAACATTTTCAAAGTTTCCTGTGGGGACTGACCAAGCGCACCGTCTCTATGTTCCAAATTTCTGCCATTGTGCCTTTCTTTCAAATCCCCTGTTTCTCTATTCTCACTTCTCCTGTCTTTACTTTCTTGACCATCGCCAAGACCCTCTGACTCCATTCTCGGCAAGCGTTGTGCTTCCCCCATGCTCTCCTGCTGGTAAATCAATGAGTCTGATTCAGGATTCTGATCATCCCTAGAGCCACCACCATCAGTGTAGTGATCCATTGCACCATTACATTGACTTTGGGAGGTCCTCGGAGGCCCACAATTATTATCGACGTATGTCTGGTCAGAGAAAGAGTGAGATGGCAATGACTTAATATTTCCAGACACGGAAGGAGTGCCTCCAGCCTGATGAGAACTGTTAGATATTGCATTATCCTCATTGGTTAGAAGAGATTTTGATGGCGTCCGAAAAGCAGCAGCACCTGCAGTGCTTCCTTCAACCTCACTGCCTTGTGATGGCGGCACCCTGTTCTGTTCATACAGTTCTAGCATTTGATTGCTGACCTCTGCAACAAAGAAACTCAAATTAAAAAGAAAATACAAATTAATACCCAGAGGTTAAACTTGTTAAATTCTATCAATGACGCTACTTCCTAGAATGATCATCTTTTCTCATGTATCGCTCCAACCAAACGTTTTCCAGAAATTATTGATGAAAAGCAGAGAGAAAACACTATTCATTATAAATCTGTTGTGAATATACCAATGCTTATACTGAATGAAAGGAAACCAACCCTCCAATTGGCGTGGGGTAACATCAAACTCCTGCCACCAAACCTTTTCACCATCAGAAGGGAGTTTTACTTTGAGGAACTTTGCAGCAAGGAAAATTGCACCTGCTGCAATGTGATGAGGCTTAAATTGCAAGCATAGAGATGTCCGCAGCCTGCATGCCAATTTCCTGGTCAAACAGATGGAGGAAGACAGACCAAGGACGGCACTATCAAGCAATATATCAGCACTTATCATACCCATCATTGACAAAATTCCATGCAACTTGAGCTAGGGCATTTTGTGCAACCTTGAATTTCTTTATTGCTTCCACAAGAGGCTTATATGGATGGTGAACATTAAGATCAAAGCCAAGAGTCGCAAGTACAACCCTTTCTCCAAGTAAAATTAATTCCTTTTGTTGCTCATATACCTCCTGCATAGTTTGTAAATATTAATATAATAACATGAAAACTGGAAATGAAAATTAAAAAAAAAAAAACCAATTGGCTATCAATGCTATACTATACATCATATACTAAACGACAAACATCACTAATGTCTAGCTTTAAACTATGCCGTGACATAGCTAGAGCAACCACGCCTTAAAATGTCAATGAAATAATAACAGGTCATGGAATTGCAGGCACGACCAAAACAGCAAGTACCTTTTGTTTAACTCTCTGTACTGCAGCAGGATCTTTTTTATGAATGATTTCATAAGAAACAAGAATAACATCTTTCAATGGACGAGGAGTTTCTTCGACCTTGCCCGCAAGAAACATACACACAGTTGCAATAGTCTGTAAAATAGAAAAAAATGTCAAGGAACAAATTGATCACTTGCCTATAAGGCTAAAATCAGTTTTTGATATTTTGTCTTGGCTAGTTTTAAGTTTCAAGGAACACTAACTGACCCTTTATGTGAACTAGAATATATAATTCATTTTAACTAAATTACCCAAACAAAAGAGTGTCCATTATTAGAGGCATAAAATTATTAATCTAAAAAATCATGACGACCCTGAATCCTCAATATCACAAGCAGACAACAACCATCTAGTAAAGAAGAATAGAACAATCACAGCAAGAGATCAAATCAAATACAAGACTTGCCAAATGTATTTCCAATTTCTCATCTGTATTTCTTTCTATACAAACAAGCGAATGCCAGCGAAGCATGTGCTCAGTACTTTCCATTGACGTTACAGTGTCAAAGAAGTTCAATACAGTTACTGGGTAACAAACGAGCAAGTTTTAAAATCACACCATAACAGGAGTCGCAGCACCCTGCAATGTTACACCTGTGCCGTTATACCACACTATAACCCAAAAAAAAAAAAAATCCGGAGTATCCTGTGATGCAGAAAGCCCAATTCCCCCCATCCAGCCCTTAAAGTTTCTATGCAACTAGATAAATAACCAATCCAATGCGCATTATGGCAACAGGGAAAAAAAATAGTTAAGCAACAGGTCAAGTTCCAAAACCTAGTATCTGTCATAAGATCTAAAAAATAGGTTAAGTTCAATCCTAGCCCATATAAGGCCTTCTATTTGCCAGGTAAGGGACTAGATCTTTTGAAGGCTGGGTATTTAATGTCAAGAAAATAAAAATGGTAGCCCAGGGCCTTGAACGTTTGCCTTGAAAAGGAAGGTACTAGCTCATATCTTGATTTTATCAATGAATAATCAAAACATATATATAACCATCTGAAATTTAGAAGATGGTCTGGCATGACAAGTTTTCTGAGTTTAAACATGCAAACTAAACATAGTTATTTAAGGTGCAAGCACACTCAAGGCTGTGCCTTGCATAGACACAAGGCGCGGGAAAAAAAACATGGACCTTGAAAAAATGAGACACGCCATTTTATAAATGAAATTCTAAAACTAAAGAAGTGAATACTTTCAAATATAGCTCACTACTCAAATGTGAAATTTGGTAAGATAGTATTATTTTTAAAAATAAAATTATTTTTTAAAACAGCAAGCTCAGATAAAAATATTTATTAGTATTATAAATTCATCTAAACTCACAATTTTTTAAAACAATTTTGTTTTGAAAATAAATCTAGCTCAACCAAATAGGACCATTACAACTCAAATTTTAAAGCATAAAAATTCAAAATGATAAATCAATTTAAACATAAATAAGTGAATGCATTTTTGTTGCATTCAACCTGGGTCCTTCTTGAACCTTCAAAATTCATATATATATGTGAACTTGTGTTGCATACTTCCAACTGAGGTCCCTTCTTGAACCTTCAAAATTCATGGATTACAAATATTTTAATAGTCTAATAAAAAAGAGAAAAAGAAATCATAGATTTTTAGGCAATAAGATACATATTTAATCACAAAAAAAAACCTTACAAATTATGTCCCTATAGAGAAGATAAAAAAAATTATTGTGTACAGCTTGCAGGTGTAGTGCTGAGAAAAAAAATACAAACAAAAAAAAAGCTAAAGATAGAAGACGAGATAGAAGATGACAAACTTGTAGTGCTAAAAAAAGGAGGAAAAGACACGAATGAGGCTAGTGTACATCACTAGAAGAACAAGAGAAGAGAGAAGAAGAAGCAGACAAGAGAGAATAAAAAACAAAGAAGAAGATGACAGACCTAGAGGCTTAGGGTTCACTGTCGCCGAGACTAGCGTTGCACCTTCTCAGCACCTTGAGCCTAAGGAAGAAGCGCTAAAAAGCACACTTCACCAAAGACATCTCGCTTGCAAGGAAACGGGATGCAAACCCTGCACCCGTTTAAGCCTTGCACCTAGGCAGGCCTTAAACGCACCTTTAATAATTATGAGACTAAGTAGAGGCTTGTTGTTAACTAATTCTAAATTTCAACCATGTGTTCCAAAATTTATGTTAAAGGAAAAAGACAGTAAAATTTATGTTCCAAGATGGATTGACATATTACACCACATCTATATAGGATAAAAATTGAGATTTAAAGACAGAAAGCTTTAAAAAAACCACGGTTTGAAAATACGGGCTGAGGCGGCGCCTTACCCGCCTTGACATCAAAGCATCTTGAGGCACCGCCCTGAATCCCGTACCAACTACGACCGCCTCATACGGTTGAGGCGGCCTGAGGCGGCCCGTTTCGGTGCCTCATCCCTTACGCGAGATGAGGCGCCCGCAAAGCAAGCTTTTAAATAAAAAAAAAGTAAGTCACTAACCTAATCATCGCGCCTCGCATCGAAGAGTCGAACCCTCATCATCATCGTCGTCTGGTCATCATAGCAGCGTCGTCGTCCCACCAGCGGCCCCTTCCAACGTCGTCGTCTCGTCCAGCATCGTCGATCCGAGGAGCGTCGTCGTCGATCCAACGCATCATCGTCGTTCAACTCCAGCGTCGTCAATGAGGCCAAAGGGATCGTCAATGTAAATTAAAATTTAAAGTTTATTTCTTTAAATTTTAAATAATAAATAATATGATTTTATGTTTGGTACCCTAATTTTAATTTTTTTAAAAATTTTTATAAATTAAGTTAAATAATTTGATTGGTGTTATATATTAAGTTATAAATTAATGTTTTATATATTAAGTTATATTATATAGTAATGTTATGAACTAAATAAAATAATTTGATTGGGATTATATATTAAGTTATATATTAATATTATAAACTAAGTTAAATAATTTGATTGGGGTTATATATTAAGTTATAAATTAATGTTTTATATATTAAGTTATACATACCTCACCGCCATGGAGTATGTCCCATCAAGTGAACCACGTATATCACGTGTCCTTCTAATTGTTTATCAATATTCATCTTTATTATTTGATTAATCGACTCAATACGTCATAAATGAACTAAGTAACCAATGCAAACCTAAACGTACAAGCCATTTGGTTTGTAATTGAATCAAAAATAAGATTTATTCATTTTAATAGTCTTTGACTTCGAAAGTTCGTTATTGACAAGCGTTGACAAGATGCGAAGTAAGAAAAACTTCATCGCTGTGGAGTATGACCATGATGTGAACAACGTACATCATGTATCCTTTTATTCATTTATCGATATTGATCTTTGTTATTTGATTGATCCACTCAATGCGTCAGAAATGAACTAAATAACCAATGCAAACCTAAACATACTAGCCTTTTGGGTTGTAATTGAATCAAAAATATGTTTATTCCTTTTAAATAGAGTCTTTCAATCCATGCGTTTGTTATTCACATGCGTCGAACAGATGCGGAGTAAGAGGTAACTCACTGCCGTGGAGTATGTCCCATCAAGTGAACCACATACATCAACCTAAGTTATAATGAACAGAGTTGCATCGACGACAACACTGGTGATGGATGGGATGACAATGCATTGGGTGATGATGCTAGAGCAGGACAAGCCAACGATACTCCTCAAATCAATGACGCTAGATAGGGCGACACTAGACGGGACACAACGCTAGATGGGGCCACTGGTGGGATGACGATGCTGCTATGACGATCATACGACAACGACAATGAGTACACTACAGCTTCAACTCTTCGATGTGAGGCGCAAGGCAAAGTGATATGTAATGGCTTAACGTTAGGTTAGCGAATTACTCTTTTATTCAAAACGCATCTACCTACATTGCAAGCGCCTAATCCCTGGAACGGGATGAGGTGCCGAAACAGCCCAACTCAGGCTGCCTCACCCATATCAGGCAGGCGGCAACTGGTATGGGATTTGGGGCGGCACTTCTAGGCGCTCTGACATCGAGGCGGGCGAGGTAGCGCCTCAGCCCATTTTTTAACCATGTAAAGTACTATAAAAACATCACTCATAAGCTTTAGCTCTATGCAAAACCTATAAAAGCTTAAGAACTAATTGTGAGTAGCAACTCGCAATGCCAACATGATGCAATCATCTAATATATTTAATTTAAACAAGATAAATGACCCTGAGATAATGAAGATAATTACTCACCCTTCTGTCATTCTTTGCATGGGATTGACGCAGGAAGAAACGGTGACAAAAAATTATTGCTGTTGCGATTGTAACCTGTGGTCTGCAATTAAGACATTGTCCATTAAATAAAATCCTTTACCCTATTTTTTATATTTCTTTTAGCAAAGTAGTCAAGCCATCAAGCTGCATGAGAAACTATGGCCCCGTTTGCCTAACCTATTTTATTTTTCAAAATACGATTATTTTTAAAACTATAGGCCCAAATGAATTTACACCACTCATAAATACTAAAAAAATCATCGGACACACAGTTTTCAAAAATAATCATATTTTCAAAAATAATACACTCAAACCAAACAGGTCTAATGAAAGACAAAATGCTCTTTTAGCAAAAGTAGTCAAATATGTTTTCTACGTTTAATATGCTCTTGAAAATTTGTTTTCCTTTTGATCTTAGAGAAAGCTTCTTAGATAGCAATATTAACAAGTTCCTTTAAAATGCAATCAAACAAAACATACATTCATTCTAAATAAATCCAGACAGAACCTTATTTATTAAGGTTCTAATACATCAGACCCCCTGCACTCCTTATACACATACAGTGACATAATTTTTTTATAAGAAAAAAATATACAGTGACATACATATAATAGATATCTACACACATGCTTCCTTTTTTGGCTGAGCATATTCTGTACCTTTTCATTTCACATCCTTTGAACTTCATGTCACAACCAGTTGCCAACACTCTAGCTTTATTGTAGCAACATTGAAATGATAATAACAAAACCCACCAAAAGGCAATTGTTTGTCCCATTCAGAAAATTTATCAGTCTATGAAAGTGGTTCAAATTATTTCAAAGATGCCAAAATTCGTTTTTAAATAAGATTCTATATAGTGTCAATTTTCCCCCTTTTATACCCGATGTGCAGTAATTCTTTCTTTTTACATGGCAGTACCCCTTACTCATTTTTGAACAATCCCCAAATAAATAAAGTGGAAACTTTAATGGAGGCATAGAGAAGCTCATACACTTTAACTGGCTATTAACTCTTGGATTGTTATTTCTACTTTTCCACTTATGATTCTTGGAATCAGCAGCTGTTTTGCTTCTTGCACCACCTATTGCTAACTTCTTTCTAATGACAATTTACAGCTACCCTTTTTAATAAATATATTATTTTCATTATGAACTATTGGCAACAAATTCACCAAAACACAGTATATCAAAAGAAGATTAGAAAACAATCTTTTGTAATTAAAATAAAAAAAAATTGAACAACAAAAGAGAACAGAATCAAGTAAATTTAATAGCAGTCAACATGGGCCACTTACACTTTCAGCCTCATGCCCAAATCTTGCAAGAATGTGCAATATGACTTGCGTAAGTACGTTTCTTTCTTCAAGTCAACACCATCTCCTTTAGATGGGGAATTTTCTTCAATTTCTTTCCTAGAAAAATACCACCGACCAGCTCCCTCAGATTTATCCTGAGGAAGTTTGTACGCACCCTCGTGTGTTCCATGGTAAGAAAGATCTCCAGGCAAGCTAGCCATATGAATTCCTACCCAGCAATGAAATTGCAGCGACTACAAAATGCCTTGATTGGTGACAGATATAATAGTCACACCACCATCATCCAGTAGATACCTGTTTTCAAATAAATAAACCATGATATAATTTTCTTAAATGTGAAGCATTCTTTATCTTTATAACAAATGTTGACCACAAGGTTTTGTTTCACTACTTTACAACATCAGGCAATTCAGAAGTAAAACTATTTTTCTTTGCAATTTAATCACTAATTAAATAACAGTAATCAAATTTGAAATAATTTTTTACTTGGAATATATGACGATGCAAAGGTTTTGTTTTGCTCTTAAAGATAGGGTTAATTATCATTATTTCAGAAATAAATTTCTAAAAAAATAAAATAAAAAGTAAATGGTAATGAAATTCTGCAAATTACATGCAGATCATTTGCAAATTTTGATCCTAATAAAATATGAACCAAGGAAAAAGAATAAATTACTAGCACATACTTTGTGATTCAAATTTTCAATATAGGTCAATGCCTTAGAATGCGTGTAAGAAGATTAAAAGTGCACAAGCATTGAGTCCACTCCAGGCCCAAGTTTGATTCCCTAACAACACTAATTCAAGAGTCTCTAATCTTTAGCATGAATGAGAGTGAAAACTTTCCAGGAATCAGGATTCAGGTTAGGTAGGTACTGAGGACCCAGCAATTACAGCATGAGTTAGCTAAAAAATAGTTCTTGACTAAACACAGCCTTAAATTTCAAAGCAAATAATAATGCCAACTCTTTTGATTGTAAACTGAAGAACAATCCCATCTCCACAATGAGATTATTTAGCAACCTCTATAACCGCCACAGGGAAAAATCATGACAGATTTTTCTTCTAAAATAATTGAGAACATATGCATATGGCTTGAAAACTAAACAACAGCTTCGCATCAATCCTACCGCACCTAAGGTTTTCGATTCTCCTAAATTGAGAGCCTATGTATATGACCCAAAATTATGCCACGTCAGAACATAGCCATATGCAACGAATTGTTAATAATCCCATAATCCAATTTCACATCCAAACTTTCTCTGCAACTGAAAAATTTTATCCGAGCCCCATGACATCTACGAGAAAAAAATTAAGCAGCTGAATTTTCTCAGAAAATTGAAACCTGGGTTAATTTGAAACCTTTGCTTGTGTGCGTATTCAAATCTAGACAGCCGTTAATTTCGATCGTTGCCCACATAAAGATCATGTCCGGTGAGAAATAACCAATAAGCAACAAATTATTGAGGACAGTTGGGAAGGACAACAAAATAATCCTGTAAAGGGGGTGCAAAAACACACGAAATTAAGGAATCCGATGATGGTACCTCTTATTTCTTGATTTCGTAAGCGAAAATCCAAAGTTTTTGAAAAGGGCTGCGAGAGATCCGGAGAGAGCGGCAGGGGAAGACAAAAAATTGGAACTTTTCTTGCACGATTGAAATTTCAGGACTGCGATCTGCGGAGATCCACAACGATGGAAATATGTATATACGTAGTGATTGGGATATGTAGAGAGATAAAACCTGCAGGAACTGCAAAGATCGATGGAGAGAGATAGCCTGAGAGGCGGGACGATGAAGCTGAACAAGGCGAGGAAGAAAAAGGCGAAGAGGAAGCGTACCTCGCTTGCTCTGTAGCCCTCGGGCGTGAAGCATTCAAAGCGAGAATTGGAAAATTAGGGTTTTCACCCTCGAGTCTATCGAGTATTGACCGTATAGTTTCCTTTCTTTATTTGTTTATTTATTTATTAATAAATTAAATTGTTTGAATGGAATCGACGATGTTTAAAATGGGCTGGGCCTGATAAAGTGAAAGTTTAAGTTGACTATGTGTAGGCGAATATTTATATAAACTAGTTTACAATATGATCTAAAATATTTCTTTGTCATTGTGTTATTTTATATGTTTTAAAATATTTAAATAAAATAATATTTTATATTAAAATTACTATACCTAAATATATAAATCAAATATGAATTTGTTTTTATATGAGTACCTATTAAATAAATGATATGATAAAAATAGTGAGAAATTAATGTTTGTAATAGATAGAGTTTAACTTAAATTTTGGATGAGAATATTTGTTTATTGATATTTATGACGTGTTTATTGTTCACAAATATATTTCTAAATGATATTTACCAATAATTTTAGTCATGTTGTTCACATATTTATTTATTTATTTCTTAACTTATTTAATCATATTGGTTTATGATATAATAGAATAAATAAACATCTTGTTATTTAATTTTAAAATTTTAAATATCTTAATGTATATATTATAAGTGGCAAATATAAAACTAGTTGTGATTTTAAATATCAATGATTATGATATAATTTTGTGTAATTATTAATAAATATTTACTATAGTTAATACAAAAAATATACATAATATACATAATAGTAGGAGCAAATAATGTTTATGAACATTAAATGAAAATGTTTGTGAATATATGTTTAAAAACATAAATAATCCAATCACTAACATGATCATATTCATTTGTTTATATTTACATTAAAATCATGAAAATATTTTCAACATTTAGTTCATTTATAATTCTAATAAATATCAAAATTTCAAGACATTTAAATTTTGAAATACTAGATTTTGTTACATTATTTTAAGTGTACGAAAGGCAAAGTTAGCATATTTATATTTTAAAAAATATTTAAAAAATAATAAATTTAAATGATATAATGGGACATACTAACTAATATGCAAGTTTAAAATAACAAAAAAACAATTAAAATAAATAAATTTATAATAAAATACAATATATGTTATAGATTGTTATATAACTTGAGGTAACAAAAGTAGCTTAAATAACACTAAATAATAGCTTTTAATATTATCTATTTGAGGTACAATAATAAATAAAAATATTTAAAGTTTTGGGACTTCAAACAAAAATCATACATATACATAAGAAAAAAACCACGTTAGACTATGATCATATTGTAAAGAATTTTGTACATAAACAAAATAAAACAAGTATCCATAAAAATTAAATATAAATTATGCGTGCATTAATCAAAGACACATTGAGATAATTGATTAATTGTCATTTGTAAGTGTCATGTCTCGGATTTTTAACCCAAAAAAATTAGTTGGTGACTCCTCATGCTTACAGCGATGGAACAAGGAGTCGATGATAACACCAAATAAAGGGAACTATAGCACGGGTGTTGTCTCATCCTGCTCAACAATCCAACACAATTAAACATACAAACATGTTCTCAATTTCATAGGTCATAAGTATACACAAGTCTCAATAAACGAAATCTTTTACAAGGTTCTCTTAAAGAGGAATTACATTATAGTAAAAACAAAACCAAAATAGCAAAATTTCACAACACATTAAAAAATAACTAAAGCCTCAAAATAAGGTTTTCAGCTCGGGCTGGACCTCTTAATTCCGATAGACACCCAAAATAAATCAAATAAAACAGAAAGGATGAGAAACCACAGTACAATATGGATCATACCTTCCCAACTCATCCCAAACTCTTAACCCCCACATAAGTGAGTGTATGCATTTACTCATGTTGTATCGTTAATATAGGCAAATAGACGGTTTATATTAAAACATTCCAATCACCCACTCTTGTGGGGGCTGAACTCATAACTCAAACAGGACATAAGCAGGCCATACAGGCCTACTTAACCTCTTCCTCATCCATGTGTACTGTTTCGTCCTCATCCACAAAAACTTTTGAGCAAAAGGAATATTTGTCACATAAATAGTATAACATGCAACTCATATTACAAACCTATTCTTCCTTCAGGATCGGGCTCTTGGTAAGCGGCCTGCACCTATTCTTCCTTCGGGTATCCCGATACCCAAACGCAGCTGCTTCTTCGGATCTTCGCTCTTGCTGTCATTCCTAGCTCTTCCGGTGCAACTCCCTCCTCTTCTGGTCAAGCTCCTGCTGCTACTGATGAAGATGGGGCTATTGTTGAAGCCATGAAAGCTTTTGCAAGCTCTAGTACTACCGAGCGAAGGTGTTTGTCACCTTTGTTTTCCTTTTCTCCTAAAGACTTGAATGTACTACTATCTGAGAAAGGGTTGTTCAATACTGAAGATGTGGACAACTTCGCTCTTGCAATAAAGGAGGAAATGAGGCTGTTTCCTTCCTTGTACACTGATGGGCATCAGATTGATATCCTACCAAGTTGGTTTGACACTTACCTTCCTGCAATCGATCTTGTCGAGACCTTCATCAACGGAACTGCTGAGTACCACAAACCATAGAAAGATCTTACAACTGTTCTCATTCCATACAGAATTAGCACTCCTCATCTGATGCTTGTAGTTTTCACAATCCACTCAAGGAAGGTTGTTCTTGTTGACTCCCACCTGATTGTAGAATACCAAGAGAGGAGACGTCAGTGGAACCATTGCTACGAACACTTGCAGCTGCAATAAAAAAGAGTACATTTTTTGAAGTAATAGGTCAACCTCCTTTGGCTCCCTCTGCAATTCTGAATTCTGTGATCTTGGACAAGAGCTCTGTGCCTCAACAACCTGATGGAGAGAGCTGTGGAGCCTTTCTCTGCTACTTTATACAATATTATTTGAAGATTGGTTCGAATTGGAGCAACTATATTAACTGCACCAAGGAGTAGGCAATGAAGCTTCGGGAGCAGACAGTAATAATGATTTTCAAGTATAGCAAGCCTTATGTTCCATAATGTAATATATCTATACTAAGGTAAATGTACTCTTTGTAATGACTCGTGTTTTGGGATGTGGAGTTAGTCACAGTTTTGCCTTTTGGGGTGGCAATTGTTGGGTTTCAGGGAGTTTTATTCTCACACATATTGGCTTGAATACTTTGTATGATGATGGGCAAACTTGAGGTAAGAGATGATCCCAAGAAAGAACCTTTAGGGGGTGCACGTGACAATGGCTTGTCATGGGGCAGTGGTGTTTTTGCATGGGGGCCTTCCAAAAGTTATTCTAAGTCTTATGGCAAAATTTTAGGGCATTTAGAGCTTACACGTGACAATGGCCTTTGTCATGTGTAGCCATGTTTTTGCACCGTCTTCTTCGTTTTGTTATGCTAATCATCTTTTCCTTAAGGACCATGTTCGAATTGTGGGTATTTTGTCCTATGTGGATGCGAGAAAGTTGTGGCATGTTCCCTTTATCAAAACTACGTCGTTTTGATGGTGGGATTTCATTTATCAAAACTACGTCATTTTAACGTTGAGTTTCACTTATCAAAACTATGTCGTTTTGATAAGTGAGGTGTCTATATAAGGAGGTGGAGGTCTCTTTGTTTTAGGTTTAGGGTTTTTTCCCGCTAGCCACCGCAGCCATCGCAGAGAGAGAAAGAGAGAGTGTGTGTGTTTCTGATCATTGCTGTTGTGGTAATTTGCATGGGTGGACGACATCTAGCATGGGAGCAAGAGCAAGGAGGAACCTTTTGAGGTAGGGGTTCTATCTCTTCCAGTACCCATTCCGGGGTTAGGCCCTGTGGTGGATGATTTGTAGTGTATTGTCATTGTTGTTATAATATATATATATATATATATATATATATATATATATATTTATCCATATAGGTGTGATCTCCTATATGGATGTTGGCCTTCAATAACATGTTTCGTTTGATTCTGACGTTGAGTCTGGGGTATGGAAACTCTCGGGGTTCGTTGCGGGGCAGTGGGCCTTAGAGGCCGTTGGGATGTCTATGGTTCGTTAAGCTTCATTCCGCTATAGGATCACGTGGGAAACCTTGGGGTTTCGGGGGGGGGACAATATACTTGATATAATGATTGTTGATCCAGATGCATGCTATGTGTTTGATTATATATCTGTGTGGCTGAGATGTATGCTATGTGTTTGATTGTATGCCTGAGTGGTTGAGATGTATGCTATGTGTTTGATTGTATGCCTATGTGGTTGAGATTGGAGCCTGTGTGGCAGTGTATGTGGAGCCTGTGTGGCTGTATATGTGGAGCCTGTGTGGCTATGGCTATGGTTGTACCTGTTCCTGTGACTTGTTTGTGTTGACATACTCTTTGTGGATGTTTATACCTGTTTAAATACTTGTACCACTACACTACACCTGTACACGTTGACATGTAGATACTAGGAGCATGGGATGGGTTGGGGAAACATGATCCCTACTGAGCTGTGGTTGCTCACCCCTCCTATTGTGTTGTTTTCCTTTCATGGACCTACAGGCGTTAGGTGGGGACACCAAGGTGGAAGGCAGTTCTGCTTTGTTGCTTTGTTAAATGTAATTTGTGTTATGTTTTTGTGGAACCTTTGTAACCCCAGTGGGGAATGATTGTAAAAGGGTTTTGACTGCAATAAAGGCATGTCTGGTTTGTAATTGATTATTATGTTTCGAGTTGAATAAAGATACATGGTTTGGTCTTTCTAAATATCTATAGTAGGAGTTTGAGCCCAGCGTAGAGAGAGTTATTTTATCCCAACCCCTTGCCCATTGGGTGGGTAAAGGGGAGTCATGTACCGGTTTTCCCGGGTTGGAAATTCGGGGCGTGACACTCTTGTTGTTGTTTCAATGGAAATGGATCTATCTTTATCTCTATATATGTTTTGTTGCTTCACTAACCAGATCAGATTACAAAGGTTTTGGCATATCCATATTGGGGGAGATTGTTGGATCAAACCCAAAATTTGGATAATGTGGATAAAATCCTATGTAATTTAGTTTGATATCTTTTATGTTTACTCTAAGTTGTTACAGAAAATAAAACTTTAATTTGGATTTACACTCATGAGAGCAAAGCCAAGGACAAGATACATAATCCTGATTCGGACCAACACGAGTGTTGTTAAGAACTTGGTAAATAACCAAGTCCTCATACGAAGTAAGGATCATTTGTGCGTGTTGGACCCCATTTTGTCCGGGTTGGACATAACATTCATTTTCTTCTTTAAACTTCTTTTCTATTTGCTAATCACTTTGTATAGATAAATAAAGAGACATAACCGTCGATTCGAAGGGTGCAGCTTCAATGACTTATTTAAAAAGGCTTTCAAATGCCTAAGAGCTAGTCCGAGGTGATAGAGAATCAAATTTGATGATCAACACCTTCGACCATGCTCAAATCCGAGGTCAAAATGAAGAAGTTATAGTCAAAATCGTATTTGGACCGCTAACGGTGATGATTTAGCAGCCAATATTCAAAACGACACTCCAAATTAGGTCACGAACCTCATTTTCTTAATCCTCTCATCATTCTGAGAATTTTGACGTATATATTGTATCTATTTACTCACAAAGCTTGTTTTCGAAAAATAAAAAAAATTATTTTTCGATAATAAAGCGGTTTAGGGACGCATAGTACAGTCTTAGCACAAAAATAAACTTATTTTCAAGAAAAAAAAAGGATATGGGGTTGTTTGTCGTGACGCCCCGAGTCCAAAAATATTTTTTTCACATTTTATTGAAAGCCAAGTTGCTTTTCCGATCCCAAAAACCCAAAACATTAGTTAAATTTTACAAAATTAAGCAATAAAAATTTTATTGTTTTCTCTTCCCATTTCCTTGTCCACATGTCATTTTATGAGTTGTTTAAAAAAACATATTAAAAAAATAAACAAAACAAAAATAAAAAAAAAAAAAAAAATTAAAACAAAAAATCACAGCCACACAACTCTTATCTCCATCACCAAACGGATCGTCGTCTTCTACCATCTCTCTCCCTCATGCCGCGACTCTTTCTCCCAGTCCACACAATGGCTGTCGCACCTGCCGGAACTCCACACCGGACAACCACATCGATGCTAGCTGTCCTTCCCTCCCTTGGACCGAGTCCACCTGAGCCACCAAACCCACTAATCCCCTGGTCGAGCCAAAAGACCAAATGCTCGAACCATAGCAGAACCGCAAGCCCTTAGCCACCATGGCCGAGCCTCACTGAATCAGACTATGGCCGGTCCTCATACCTTCTTTCTTCCTAGCGTATAAAAGCCATCTTGAACCCTAACCAAAGGGGGGCTCTTCAAATCCAAAAATAATCTATCATACGACCCTTCATCTTCTCCCTCATCTCCAACGAGAATCCCCCGCAGGAAATTGCTCCGCCGGCCACCACTGCCTCAAGGCCATTAGCTGCCGACCACCTCTACCTCGAAACCGACCGCTGCCTTCATTCCCTTCATCCTACCCATTTCTTCCCTTCCACCACGACAATCTATTGAGCGTCGACTGGCGGCTCTGCCACCCCAGCCCCTGATTGTCGTTCCTTGTCACGCATTATCCCAAGCACCAGGCCACGACACCGGCGAACCAAACCGTCGTACACACCCCTCACGACGCTATCACACTAATGATCTGATGCAGCACCAGACCTCACGCCTTCCCTCTCTTCCGCTAAATCCATACGGAGCCCTTTCCTCCGGCCAGTGAGAATATTTCCATCCTATCCTCGATCATTTCAGAGCCCTCATGGGTGTGAAGGAGTGCCTTCCATTCAAGGAGGTCCAGAGTCGAGCACCCATCGATATCTTAGAGCCTCCGCGGATATGAAGGAGTAACGGCCATCCAAGAGGTTGCTTCCATCGTTGACCATCCCAAAGCCCTTCACGAGTGAGTAAAGAGATCATCCAGCTAACGAGCTTTTCATATCAGAAGAGAGGTAAATACGTTGTCTTTTCCCTCTGAATATTTGGTTCCCTTTCCCCTCGTTTGCTTTTGTGATGTTCGCTTATTGGTATTATCGTGGTTGGGGTTTATGTTGGATTTTCGTTCTAGTTTTGGTGTTTGGGTTTGTCTATGATTGTTCATCTCAGTGTGAGTTTGGATTTTGGGTTTTAAAATGTCATTGTTTATAGTGCATTTTCTTATGCTGGATAAATGTGTGTTTTGGTGTAATCAAAAGTCGTGTGTCTCAGTATGACCCGTAATCCCACTGCTTGTTATTTTCAGCCTTGATGGTGGGTTGGCACATTCAATTTGTTGTTTTCCTTTGGCTAGTTCAGTGCATAGGTAGTTGGTTCTAATTGCTTTATCTGTTTTTATTTCTCCGTTTGGTTCCTTCTGTGTGTTCGATGGTGCTTGTTGAACAATCTGTACATGATGGGTTTTGTTGTTGAGGCCTAAGCCCATGTCTTGGACAGTTGCTAGCTGTGAGGAATCCACTGAAGGACGAGTTTTCGACTGCTAAATTATGATATGTGACGGCTGTTTGTCTATGAATATGATGCAATTTGCTTTTGTTTTGTGTTTGTTTCTTTTAGATTGATTTTGTCCAACTAGAACGTGGATGTCACTGGTTTTATTTTAATCACCCATAGGAATCTTGTTAGCTTGGGATCCATAATTTGTAATTTGTAAATAAGTATAGTAAAAAAAAGAGAAAAAAAAGGAAGAAAAGAGTGAGTTTGCCCTTTTTCTCTTTTTTTCTTTTTTCGTGAATCTCACAATCACACACATCACCATTGTGTCTTATTTATTTATTTATAACTTTTTTTACATTTATTTTTTAAAAAAAAAAAACCTTTCTTAAATTTAAAAAAATGTTTTATAAAAAAACAAAAAAAAAAAATTTCTCAAATAAAAAAAATTGATTTCTAAAACAAAATAAAAAAATAGCCTTTTCAATTAAAACCATTTTCCAAAAAAAAAACCCTTTTCAAACACTTGATCTTTTTTTTTTTAAATAAATGCTTCTTTCTAAACCATCATTGTAGCATAATCACCTTAAGATGACCTGGATAACTTATCGTTTCTTATTAGACATTTAGGTTAGATTTTATTTTAAACTGAAAAAAAATAAAATAAAAATAGGATCTTCCTTTAAGAGATTTAGGACAAATTGGACTCAACTCCACTTCAACAAATGACTTAGGAAATAAAGTGTAAACCTTTAGGTCATATGTGAATTCAGCATCACTTTAGATTGATCATGTAAGCAAATAATAAAAACAAGTTAGAAACCTTCTAATCTTAAGATAGGTATCGAAAAGGCGTCGTGGGGGTGCTAATCCTTCTCTGCACGTAAGGGTGTAAAACGGGCTCAAGCTCACGAGCTTGCGGGCTTGGGCCGGGCCGGGCCAATCAAAGCTCAGTCCGTTTAAAACGCAGGCCTAAACGGGTTGACCCGTTTAGGCCCGCCCCATTTAGACTCGGCTCATGCGGGCTGCGGGCTGGCCCACGGGCTTTTTTAATTTTTAATTTTATTTTTTATTCCTAAATACCTTAAAATTTAATACATATATTATATTATATTATTTTAATTGAGTAATTAGATTTTATATATGAACAATTATAAAACAAAACTGAAATAATATTGGTTTGATAAAATTATATTGATTAATTTTAGATTTAAAAAAAAATAAAAATCAAAAAATCAAAAATAAATCAATAAATACGGGCCAGCCCACGGGCCAGTCCGTTTAAAATGCGAGTCGGGCCGGGCTGGCCCGTTTTACACCCCTACCTGCACGTAATTAACTCCCAAACTTAGCTTCAGCGACGTAGACTATTTTAGGTGACCAACTGCACCCTAAAAACAGTTGGTGGCGACTCTGTAGTTTTTTCATCACCATTCGGGTGAAGGGTGAGAGAACCGCACCCTCGAAAGCGGGTTTTCCCCCGGACGAAATCTAGTGATGACAGTGCGGACTAAACACTTAAAGATATGGACTAAGGAAACCAAGTCTCATGCTTAAATGGACTAAGTCTTGAAGACACGAAATAAAGAATCCTACTCTACAGCTTACACGGAGTAAGAGAGAAATATTACGGAATAAAGAGCGATGCCTTCCACTCATGCGAACTAAGGAATTCGAGTCTTTCATTTAAACAGAGTAAAGAAAATTGAAGTGGAGTAAGGAATCCGACCTTTACTCAAGCGGGGTAAGGATGTGCCGATATGGAGTAAATCATCCGAACCTTTTACTCAAATGGAGTAAGAAACTCAAGCAGAGTAAGGAAGCGCTTACGGAGTAAGTCCACCGAATCTCTCGTTCACACGGAGTATGGAAGTGCTAACAACAAGGATTCAAGTATCAAATTGATATGGAGTAAGCAACCACTGACACGGAGTAAGGATTTGAGCTTTACTAACACGGAGTAAGGAATCTTATGACGGACTAAGAAGATGTTGTTCCTACTTATCCACTTCGCATTTAAGTCATCAGCTCACTGTGTCCTGATGTAAAAGAAACTTGTTGAAGACCTAAAATATCTTACATGTGGAACACACTGAGGTGTGGACCAAGTTTTTAATGCAATTGGGATCACACAAAGAAATTTAATATGTTCACAGTCCTAAGATTTTGAGCACCACATCCGCAGCAATTAAAGTAGAGGTATTTTCCGAGAAGAACTTCAATGCTACACGGTGCTCGAAAAATCTTGTTCCAAGAATGTTTCCTAGGGATGTCTATATATATTAAGTCTTGTATATTTTCATATATGCGCGTACATGTACAAGAGCTCTTAGAGATTAATTTGGCTAGTATGTGTGTTATTATAAAATAGAGTGCTACTACAAATAGAAGAGAGATACAGTAGATCCAAAAGCTTATCATTAGCTTTAATCTGCTATTATTTTGTTGTAATTATCTTTTGATAATAAAACAGAATATTTTTACTATTTGGTTATCTTCCGCACTGATTTTATCTTTTAACTAGAATAAGTGTTACGCCAGATAGAAAAAAGAGTTTTCGATAAGAGCCTATTCACCCCCCTTTAGGCTCCAGGGACTAACAGGGGTTATTGTTCGTCTCATGATGAATCCTTTCATGCTTCATGGCAGAGCTTTGTAGGAAACCCTAGAATCACTGAGCATTCATGGTGGGGAATGAGTGTTATAAGGCTTGATATAGGCTAATTATCTTAAAACGAGGCTTGTGTGATATATGTATATATATATGTGTGGAATATATGTCAGTTTTAGTTTAGGCATATTATCCTGAATTGTATATGGTATGGTAATTTGTGATGTTATGTTTCTGTTTGTATTGTGGGACGTTATGATGTGGGGCTTGTGGGGCTGAGGTGGTGGTAGCTTATATAGCTAAGGTTGTGATAGTCTATGTGGTTACGGTTGTGATAGCCTGTATGGCTAAGGTTAAGGGTTTTGTATAGTTTGTTTATGTTCTATTCATGTACCCCGTGGGGTTGAAATACTTCTTATGGACTATTTATATATTGTCACGACACTACACTTGTGCACGTCCACGTAGATGCTAGGAGCATGGGATAAGTTGAGGAGACATAATTCATACTGAGATGTGATTGCTCACCCCTCCTATAGAAGATGAAAAGGTTATAGAAAAATTGAGAGACTTAGTCAAGGAGCTAACGGATAATAAGTTGTATGGTGAGTAAGGTAAATACATAACAGTTAGAAGGGAAAAAGATGGGCTTAAGTGCATAGTCCTCGTTCTAGTGATAGAGGTTTGAGAACCATCAACAAAGATAACTGGATGAGATAATTTGGGAGCTATAGATTGAAAAGATAATAAAAGTTTAGAATTACCAGTCATATGATGAGTGGCTTTAGTGTCTGTGACCCAGGTATTAGGCGTGGAAGTAAGCAAACAAGAATGATTACATGATGGTTGAAATGCCAACATAGTAGTATGTGCCAATGATATAGCCATCCCAGCAGAACCAACCAAGAACTCATAGTCAGCACAAGATAAAGTAATTGAATCAGCAATGCCAGCCTATGCTACAGGTGCCATTATAATATAGTACAGACAGCAACAAAATAAGCCAATGTCTCCCACCACATATAGAGGACCAAGGCAGACCAAGGCAGGTATATATAGATATTGTAGTCACTAATTTAATCACCAATCAATCAATAACATATAATTATGTATCAATAGCAATAGTCACACAAGGAGCCCATAGTGCATGTATATATAATGTACACATATAACACTAATATATACAATGATCGGTTAGAATAAGGAAGAGAGAACCTGCCGCATATCCAATGCTATCCTTCCCTGAGCTATCCTTTGGAAACAGAAAGGACCAGAATGAGACCCTTCAAATGATGACGCTAGCCTTCCAAAGACACTACCACCTGTTCGCATTTGTCATCGTGCAAACATGACACGTTTGGGTGGTGTCTGGGATGATGCATTTGTGGGAGAGTTAATGTGTCATAAGGCCCTCCAATAGTCCCCCTTAACTTGGAGCATATATGTCAAATAGCCCTAACTTGTTACAAAGATAACTTATACGATTACCCCTTAAAGATTTAGTAAAGATATCAGCAAGTTGATGTTCTGTTCGGATGTATGCAAGCTCAGTCGCTTTACTCTACACCTTTTCACGTATAAAATAACAGTTAACTTCAATATGCTTTGTTTTTTCGTGAAACAATGGATTGTAAGTGTTGTGCATTGTCATCACCGGATCCCATTCGGGAGGAAAACCGCTTTTAGGGTGCGGTTACCCCCAACCTTCATCCGAATGGTGATAAAAAAATTAGAGTCGCCACCAATCATTTTGGGGTGTGATTGGTCACCAGAAAGGAAAAAAATCTATGTTGCTAAGGATGGGCTCAGGAGTTTGTTATGCGTGGGGAAGGATTATCACCATCACAACGCCCTTTCAGTACCTATCTTAAAAGTTTGAAAGTTTCTAATTTATTTTAACCGCTATCTTGAATTTAAATAGTCAAAAAGTGATATTGAATTTTCTTACGGCCTAAAGTTCTACTCTTTTTATTTTTCTAAGTTATTTGTTGAAGTTGAAATTAAATTTAAGTTTCCCTAGGTCTCTAAAGGGATATTCTAATAAAAAAGTCTAAAAGAAATCCAAAGGTGCATTAATTCTAAATCATATGTTAACACTTTAAACAAAATACTACAATGATTCTAAGGATAAAAATTAATAGGAGTTTATGAAAAGCAAAAAGAAAAAATCCAAGTGTTAGAAAATAGGTGTTTGAAAAGATTTTTTTAAAAGGTTTTTGTTTTTGTTTTGTTTTGTTGTTTTTTTAGATATCTTTTTAGAGGCTTAAGTACATGGGAGTTTGTTTAGAGAACAACTTTTATTTGAAAATTTTATTTTTATGTTGAAAGCAAAAAAGAAAAGTCCAAGCATTAGGATCATCTAATAGAGACGGAACGGACTCTAGTCCATCTCCGCTATTATGGTTGGATTCAATGTGTTCTGAAAGTGCTACTAGGCTTCGGTCTGTCTCCAGGGTACGTCAAAACGATAGTGTAGTCTTCTATGGGTTGATAGGCTCTTTCTACTTGGTAGAGTGTGTACTATGAGCCCTTTGTCCCACGCATCTAACCCCCGCGTGGTTCACTGGTTCCACCCCATCTTTTGGAGCGGAGCATAGTGCTTTAGTCGCTTTGGTCATATGACAGATTCTAGTGTTCTTGAAGGGGAGATCCGAATGCACTTCATGAAAGTAGAGCCCTCCTTAGATGTGCTAGCGATCAGCACATCACAATGGGAGTGGTTGCTTCCCGGTAGTCTCGCTTGTGTTCATGAGCTATTCCATGCCCTATACCCTGCTCTGCTTCTCCTGGATTAGAGTGGTCTTAACGTGTTAGCAGAACCCAGCCCACTGCTCTGGGACAAACAGAAGGTGACTTTCACAACTGCCCTTATTGAACCAGCTTGATTCTGAACCACGATGCATCTCCAGTCTTACCGAAATCAGATTACTTTTTCGTGCCATATTCGTGTTCTGTACTTTTTTCTAAAATAAATGGGAGCATTACGACTCGCTGCTACATTCCCTAAGGCATATGTGTTTTCACTTGTGTTGCGTACTATATTATATGTGCTTGAAGCTGGGCAAAGATGTGGAAGCCAAAGCGTTCACGAAACAAGATAGAATCACTATCGCTTCTAAAGTGACTCCTTTTATGTGCTGCTATGACAACCTCTTTCGATTCCAACGCAACTTATCCTTGTGGAGCTGACGTAACAAACTACGCGAGCCTCCTAACGAAGCCAACAAAAACCCTATCCGAATTAAAAAAAAAATGGAAGTTTTATTATGGTGGTATAGAGTGGTCTTAATGC
Source organism: Taxillus chinensis (assembly GCA_023512835.1). NCBI lineage: Eukaryota > Viridiplantae > Streptophyta > Magnoliopsida > Santalales > Loranthaceae > Taxillus > Taxillus chinensis. The sequence continues at coordinate 25,559,646 of CM042086.1, forward strand.
GTTAACAGAACCTGGTCCACTGCTCTTGGACAAATAGAAGGTGACTTTCGCGGCCGCCCTTACTGAACCAACTTGATTATGAACTACGATGCATCTCCAGTCTAACCGAAATTGGATTGCCTTTTTGTGCCATATTCGCGTTCTGTACTTTTTTTCTGAAATAAATGGGAACGTTATGTCACGCCCCGGATTTCCAACCCGATGAAACCGGTACGTGACTCCCCTTTTACCCACACGGAGGGCAAAGGAGTAGGATACAAATCAAGAATTTAACATTTTAAACATCCACAACATTCAAGAAAGTAATATTCATTAAAAACAATCCAAACCAGTTTATTACAACAAAATCCTTTCCCCACTGGGGTTACATCAATTCCCATAATAAAAATAACATAAACAAATTAAATAAATAAGGTCTTCCACCTTGGGGTCCCACCTAACGCCTGTAGGTTCCTGAAAAGAAAACAACATGGTAGGAGGGGTGAGCAACCACGCTCGCTAGGGATCATGTCTCCCCAACCCATCCCATGCACCTGACATCTACATGCCTTGTGTACAAGTGCGTGTCGTGATACAATTATCCCACCATATATAGTTACAAGCTATAACAACGAAACACAAATATACATAGGCTAGTACATAAACACTCCCGGGCCTCCACAACCACCGGGTTTCAAGAACGGTCCCGGGCTTCCACGACCACCGGGTTCCACAAAACGATCCAGGGCTTCCACAGCCACCGGGTTCCACAAAACGATCCCAGGCTTCCACGGCCACCGGGTTCCACAAAACAGTCCCGGGCTTCCACCACCACCGGGTGTACAAGCAAACACGCAAAGACACATGGCCATACAGGCGTAACATCAAACCCTTAGTATGCTTAGTCACACAGGAATAACATCGAACACTTAGCATGCATACATCCACAAGCTCATAAACCCAGCCACACAGACATAATTTAACACACTTGACGTGCGTGGCCTCACAGGCATTTCCACAAACACATAACATGCACAGCCTCACAGGCTTTACCTCAAACACATAACATGCACAGCCTCACAGGCATAATTTCAAACACTTGGCAGGCATATACACATAACTTATTCACACAGGCTTTTCCTCAAACATATAGCATATAGACCACAGAACCACACCAAAATGCCACTGAAGGCCAACATTCATATAGGAGATCACACCTATATGAATTTACATATATATATATATATATATAGATACGAGCAATCCGCCCTAGGACCCTAGGACAGAGGAGGGTTTAGGAAGAACAGAACCCCTACCTTAAAGCGGATCTTCCTTGCTCCCGCGCCAAACGCCGTCCTCCCCACGCAAGATGCTCCCAGAGAACCAAAGAACTCCCCTTCCCTCTCTCTCTCTAGCTCTCTCTCTCTCTCGCCAGAGAAGAACGGCAAAAAGGAACACAAGAACCCTAAACTCAAACTCAAGCCCTCCTTATATAGACACCATCCACATCAAAACGACGTAGTTTTGATTAAGTAAACCCAGGATCAAAACGACGTAGTTTTGATTACACAAACTACAACCCTTCCGCATCCATACACACCAAAATATTCAGAATTTCAACATGGTCCTTTGGAGAAAGTTCCTTAGAATGCCAAAACCAAGGGAACCATGCAAAAATATGCCTGCACGCCAATTTGCACGTGAATTCCCAATTCACGTGCAACTCCATATGAACTCCAAATGCTCTCAAACTTCACCCCTAGCCTCCTTGCATCATTTAGAAGACAATTACACTTGCACGTGAATTGGACCCATATCACGTGCACCTCACATACATGTCCATTTGGTCTGAAACTTCTGTGGTAGATAAAGGACATCATTCTAAGCATCTTTCCTTTTGCACGTGAATTCATTGGAGTCCATTTACTAGGTCAAAATCTAGAAAAACTCTACTCAAGAGGCAAAACTGACTAACTCAAGGTACGGGTCCTTACACGTTACGACTCGCTGCTACATTCCCTAAGGCTTACGTGTTTTCATTTGTGTTGTGTACTATATTATATGTGCTTGAAGCTAGGCAAAGATGTGGAGGCCAAAGTTTTCACGAAACGAGACAGAATCGCTATCGCTTCCAAAGTGACTCCTTTTATGTGCTGCTATGACAACCTCTTTCGATTCCAATGCAACTTATCCTTGTGGAGCTGATGTAACAAACTACGCGAGCCTCCTAATGAAGCCAACAAAAACCCTATTCGAATTAAAAAAAGAAATGGAAGTTTCATTATGGTGGTATAGAGTGGTCTTAACGCGTTAGTAGAACCCGACCCACTGCTCTTGGACAAATAGAAGGTGACTTTCGCGGTTGCCCTTACTGAGCTGACTTGATTCTGAACTACGATGCATCTCCAGTCTTACCAAAATCGGATTACCTTTTCATGCCATATTCGCATTCTATATTTTTTCCTGAAATAAATGGGAGCGTTACGACTCGCTACTACATTCCCTAAGGCCTATGCGTTTCCACTTGTGTTGCGTACTATATTATATGTGCTTGAAGCTGGGCAAAGATGTGGAAGCCAAAGCATTCATGAAACAAGACAAAATCGCTATCGCTTCCAAAGTGACTCCTTTTATGTGCTGCTATGACAACCTCTTTCGACTCCAACGCAACTTATCCTTGTGGAGCTTACGCAACAAATTATGCGAGCCTCCTGACGAAGCCAACAAAAACCTTATCCGAATTAAAAAAAGAAATGGAAGTTTCATTATGGTGGTATATCAGCCTGTTATGGAAGTGTCAATCGGAGCATAGAAATCCGTAAATGAATTGGTATGTATAACAACTGCAGTCGTGCTCGTAGCTCAAAAGTATCTTTTTTCTGGGTACATGGTAAACCATACATTCTTCTGTTCGCTATTCCATCGATGCATAAACAGCTCTAGTTTGCTGCTGCCAAGTTGCTGGGTACATGGCAACTTGGAACAAGGTGATTCATCATTCTCAAGCAGCTGATCGATTTGGGACTGTTTATAGAGCATCAAATTCCCAGTAATGGAATGATTCCACGGCCACGACCAGTGCACCAATTGCAAAACTTGTTGGCCGCGGCTAAAATTTCCTAGCCACGGCCACCCAACCTGTTTTTCCCCAAATCTGCATTTTTTTCCATATTTATAGGCACTTTTCCAGAATTTCCGCCATCAAGTTGGCCTAAACTCAAAATCCACCCAATTTTGAGTTCATAACACCAAATTTCAACCTCAAACAACATCTTAAGGCTTTAAGTAAGGCTAAACACAATTTATTGCAGATTAAAATGTATCATATATAAATTTTCATCAAAATTCCGACCAAGCACCCTTTCATACTTTAATTCCTCAAATCAACCATTTTAATTCGTTGTTTAGCATGGAAACAACACAGATAAGCTAACAATTATATATGCAACATCATACAAACCTCAATTTGGCCGATTTAGCCCAAATTTACGTTTTCCCCAATTTTAAGGGTTCATCTTAATTTTTCAATTTCTAGCAAAATCGAGCAAAATCGTTGCAATTAAACTACATAAAGAGTTAAGAACACCTACTTGGAAGATATTTTGTGGATTGTATTGGCTCAAAAACATCCAAAATCGAAATCTCCAATTCCACAGCTCCTCTCACATGCACGGTGCTCCAACGACGAACGTAAAATGTTCTTTCTTTCTCCTCTGCTATTTATAATTCTCCTGAAATTACAGCAGTAAATTCCCTAAAATAATAAAATATCCTATCGGTAGAGGTGTAAAACGGACCGGTCCGGTCCGGTCCATGATGGAGCGGGCCTAAACGGGCTGGCCCGTTTAGGCCCGCACTTTTGACGGACCAGAATGTTTCTGGTCCGGTCCGCATGCGGACGCAGACCGGTCCGCGGACCGGTCCATATTTATTTATTTATTTATTTAAAAACATATTATAAATTAATTTTATTAGAAATAATTAAAATTTTAAATTTTAAAATTATATTTAATAGTTTATATTTCTAAATATTAATTTTAAAATTAATAGTTTTAAGCTTTAGATACTAACATACTAAATAGAATATATAATAATTTTTTTAAAAAATATTTTAAAAAAAAAAAAATAGCGATCATGGACCTGGTCAACGTCCCGCACGGATTTGGTCCGCATGGACCGGGCCTAAACGGACCGGTCCGTTTAGGCCCGTGATTGAAATGGACCAGAATATTTCTGGTCTAATCCGCTCCGGTCCGCACGGACCACGGACTGGTCCGCGGACCGGCGGTCCATTTTACACCCCTACCTATCGAGATCACAAACTCCAAATTGAGCCCAAATATAGTCAAAACGCTCAAAATAATTGTTGGATCAAACCCAGAATTTGGATGATGCGGATCAAACCCTACGAAATTTGATTTGAGATGTTCCATGTTTATTCTTAGTCTGTGCAGAAGATAAAACTTTAATCCGGACGTACTCTCATACGAACAAAACTAAGAACAGGATACATAATCCTGATCCGGATCATCGTGAGTGTCGTCATTCACTTGGTACATAACCAAGGTATCATCCGGAGTAAGGATCCTTCGTGAAGAGTAATCACTTTACAAAAGGACCAAGGAACCTGCGTCTAACTTACAACTAGACCATGTCAAGTGATGCGGAGTAAGATTCCGAGTCTACAACTCGCATAGAGTAAGAGAGACTTGTTATGGAGAATGAATTGAAGTTGTCACTCTACCGAACCAAGGAAATAAAGACACGACTATGAAATCCGAGTCTGTCACTGATACGGAGTAAGGACAACTGTTGCGGAGTAAGGGAAGCTAACGCGGAGTAAGGAATCCGAACCAAGCGCTGATGTGGAATAAACATTCCGTACCTACTCTATATGGAGTAAGGAAGTGCTTACACGGAACAAGGATTCCAGGACTGTACCGATACGGAGTAAGCAACTACTGACACGGAGTAAGGATCCGAACTTCATTGATACGGAGTAAGGAACCTTACTACTGACTAAGAAGACGCTGCTTCACCTTTTCCAAGTCGCATTTAATGGTCAGCTCTCTGTGTCCCGATGAAAGACAAACTCATTGAAGATCTAAACTGTCTTACACGTGGAACACTCAAAGATGTGGACGCAGTCTCAAATGCAATTGGAATCAAGAAAAGTAATTCATTACACTTATGCTTCCAATATTTCGAACTTCACATCCGTAGCAGTTAAAACAGAAGTATTTTCCGAGAAGAACTTAATGTTACACAGTGCTCGGGATATACAATTCTAAGGTAGATTCATAAGAATGTCTATAAATACAAAACTGTGTATATTCATACGTGTGTGCGTGAGCTAGAGAGTTTGTTATACAAGAGCTCATAGAGATTAAAAACACCAGTATGTGTAACTGTAAAACTGAGTGCTATTGTAATCAGCTGTACTTGCTGCTTATTTTGTTATAATTATCATCAGATAATAAAGCAAAATACTTTCACTATCTGGTTATCTTCCGCACTGATTTTATATCTTTTAACCAGATTATGCTGTATCTGTGAGAGGATAGAGTTTTGACTTTAGCCTATTCACCCCCCTCTAGGCTACTAGGGACCAACAATAATGAGCACATTATTATCCAAATATTTTCCAACCTAATTGATCCCTCAAATGCAAGGTCAACCAATAAATCCCGAGAAAATCAACAATCGAGCCACTCGGGGCCCCAACCCAAAATCAGGCTTAAGTACTGTCAAAATACTCACATCGAGGCCACAATACCGTCCAGATGTTTTCAGCATCAGAGAAAGGCTATCTCTCAGTCCTACCCAAATACGGGTCTTTACATGCATAGTCTACAATTAATGGCCTTGAAACTTGTTATTGTTAGCACAATTAATATTTCATAATCTTCAGAATAATAAAGAGCAAATGGACATTCTTTTGGGAAAATATCATTTTCGTGAATGTTATGTTTGTCTCGAAAATTCGTGAATATTTATTATCTGACAAGGTCAGTACGATGAATGCAATTTTGTAAGGATTTATCCAAAAGACAAAGATTCCAAGAAACAAAAGATCCAAACATTGGACAATGTTTGATAGATAAGAAGATATCTGAGCAATTAAGTGTTGTATGAATGTCTGAAGGTCAAAAGACGACTGAAGGAGAGCGTGATTTGAGCAATGGAGTAGATCTGACACACAGAACCTATCTGATCATTGAGCCCCATCCAATCGTCAGTTTGCCTAAGCTTTTCATTGGATAAGCATTTTGATAATCAATTTGGCTTTCCAAGGGTCAGTTGAGCATCCGATCATCGAATTTATTTTCAATCATCAAAGTATGTCCTTGGTATTGGAGAACATAAATTTAGGTTTTTGACTTTAGTGAGTTAAAAAACCATGTCAAGTTTGTCTATATCAATGATTTCACTTCAAACTTCAATATTTAATTTCACTATCAGTGAGTGCTCTGATACGGATTACGTATTCAAGAGTTATAAATGCATCCCTTACTCATGAGTCCATTGAGTTTTTTAAGTTGGCCAAGGTTAATCTGATATGGATTTAACATTTAGAAAAATTTATACACATTATTAGTCATCTAAATACAAGTGTTTCAAAGAACAAACCGAGTATGGTGAGTTAGCATAATCAAATTCAATTAGTTAAGATCCAATAATCCCCTCCAAGTTTGATTATGCCAAAACCATTCTTGTTAGGCTTTGAGTAAGTGTAGTAACATGAAGAACATTGAACAAAGAAAGATATAAATTTATTCAATATGAAAGATAGTGCAAGTACAAGGCAATTTGAGTTCGGCTTTCATCTATAATTAACCTCAACAGTTGTAATTGGATGGATATGCCTGAAAATTCGTTTAACTGCTTGATGATGAAGATAATGAGCACCTTCTTCCATCATATAGATGCACTGAACGTTGTCCCACTCATTTTTGAGATTTTTAACAACCGTTCAAGGAAATAACATATATAAGCACCATAACTATGTCCGTCTGGTTCCTAAGGTACTTTGTGAATAAGAAGTCATCGAATTGTCATCTTTTATCCTTTTTTAATAGAGGTCATCTAACTTTTTTTATAAAACTTGCTCTTCTTTAAAGAAATAGTTGGTTATCCGTCAAAGGATGGACTTGATCGCACCGATGCTCATCACTAACCTTGCAGTAGTAAGAGTTATAGATGAGCATATGATTTCTTTTACTATCACTTGGAGAACAATAAAATGAGGGTATGAAAAAAAGAGCATAAAAAATATTGTCCAAGATGATGTTGTCATTGACTTGTCCATTTATGAAAGGGCGCAAATATATTTGATAGTGGAATATCAAGGCAACTCTAGTAGGGCAAGATATTAACATGAGTTTAAAATTTATAGAACTTTGGAGACAAGTGAGCATACATCTTAAATGTTGCAACAATGTTATCAATATCATTAGTGGACAACTCTCCATCTTTATATATGACATTTTGCAGCTCATAGGGAGTAAAAGCTCTATAAAAACCAGCTCGGCATCTTTAATCAGTTAAAGAGGAGAGAAAGTTACTAAGTTAGAAGTAGCAGGAGCAAGGACTATAGTTAGTACCAAGGATTAACTTTGAGGCTACTAAATATCAATTCTGGGACTTTTAGGTAGACGAGTCTAAAGTTCCCCAACTGGATTATGGGGATTGCTGGGATGGTGACTATATGTTGTTTATAGCTATGTTTTGGGTATTAAGATTTTTTGAGACGACTGTTTGTTCGAAGTGATTTCGATTAAAAGTTTGATAGAGTTATGATCCTTAGTGCGGTAGTGGTGTATGTATTGGCCGACTTTGTGAGGATAAAAAGTTTTAAGATGGGAAGGATGAAGAGACCTATATTTTGGGATAACCTTTTGAGATAACTATTTATTATTTCATTATGGAAATATTTAGAAGGTGACATGACCATTTATATGAGTGTTTTGATTATATTTGGGCTTAATTTGAATTTTGAGGCCCCGTGAGGCAATTTTGGAGAATTATAAACTTTTTTGATGATAAATAAATAAATAATGGTAAAAGGGTAGTGTTGGACTCTATTTTGATTGGGTCAGAAAACAATTTTACTCTGTGAAAAGTCCCTAAGAGAGGACCCCTATGACAAGACCTAATTTCCCAAGGATAACACCATATGATAGAGCCTGAAATTTGGAGAATAACACACTTGACTGCACTGGATTCCGACAAAAACACAAAAGTTATAGCCAAGTCAAATTTGGTCAAGCTCAGAAATAGATCATCGTGGAGTTTATGACGTTATGGGGTTTTTAAAAAAAAAAAAAACTTTCTAACATTATCATGAGGTTGTTGATATCATCATCGAGTTTTTAAATGTCATCAACGACTTTTAAAGCAACCACTCATAAATTAAGACTAGGTATCAATAATAGGCGTTGTGGTGGTGAAAGAATTATTCTTCCTTTCCCACACGTAACCGACTCTTGAACCTTAATCTCTAGTCTAGTAGACCTTAATCTTTTATGTGCCCAATCATACCTTTAAACTATTTGATGACAACTATATGTTTTTCTTTTCCTTTATGGTTTGTGTGAGCTTTGTGCAAGGATGACTCTAAGATCATCTTAATGAATCAACACTGAGTCCTTCATAAGCCAGCCCGAGCCCAATAAAAAACGGGTGATGATAGGCATCACTATGTTCTTACGCTCGTAAGCTCACACAAGGGATACAGGGAGAGGAAATTGGTGAATTGCGTTCTTAAAGATTTCAACCCTTCAATCCATCAAATGGCTTCTAGGTAGGTTCCCCTTCAATTTCATACTATTCTATTGGATTAAACATGTATGAATTGAATAGAAATTGGAAATTGGGACAAACTCTATAAATTGAGGAAAATGTAAATTTGAGTTTAATTAGTTAAATTGATGTTTGTAAAATATTTAGATAGTAAAATCTATCTTGTCAATATTAATTGCATGCTAAACAATAAATTAAAATGGTTGGAATTGGGAGATTTGAGTGTGGATATGTTCTTTGCAAAATAGATTTATAATTTGATACATTTCGACATAGGTTAAATTTTAATTCGTATTAAAAAAATTTTATGCTTCGTGTGGTCCATATAATGTTATATGATTTTCTAATTTAGTGTTTGAGACCTTAGAATTGGTAAATTCGGATTATAGGATGGAGATAGTGGCCTAAAATATGCAAAAGTGTAGATTTGGGGAAGAACACGTTGCACGGTCAAGCCGTGGTGCATTGTCACACAACGTGTTGTGTGGAGGAGTGGGGCGGTGACATCCAACCTTATTTTTTAGGGCCCTTTTTACTTATTTTGTCTGATATGGTATTTGAGACCTCGTTTCAAGCGTCCATGACAGTTATGAGGATGTTTTAAACCCTATTTGGCTTGTTTTATGGTATATTATGATTTTACGATGATTATTGGATTTGAAATGATGGTATATGAGGTGTTATGCCATGTTAGGGCTTAAGAGTCGTGAATGTGCATATATGCACTGTTGGAGCCACATTTGGCTTAGGTTGATGGGAATCCTATAGGAAACCTATTGGTAAAGAGTAATAATGTGTTATGAAATGTTTACTTGTGATATACTAATTAGTACCATGTTTGGCCTATGTTGACACCCAATATCAGAGGGTAATAATGTGTTATGAAATGTTTACTTATGATATACTAATTAAGTGTAATGACTGGGTTTGAGGTTCTGGGAGATAGTCCTGTGATGGAATGTTTAGTTGGGAAAACTAATACCGGTACAGTGATGTACTCGCCAAATAAAGCATTTTGATAGTAATTGAGTCCGATTTGGAGTCGGAGTCCTGGAAAGGTATTTTTATTATTTTTTGGTATTTTTAGGCTAAAAGTATAAAACGATATGAAAGAACCCTAATGTAGAGACTCATGTTTAGGTTGGTCCATGAGATGGTCTGTATTAGTGGATGACATTATTTGCATAGTAATGTGCTCGGCGATACGAGCGTTTTGATGGTAACTAGGCCCAATTTTAGAGTTCAGGGCCTCAAGAGGTTAATTATGTAATTTGGGTGCTTATTCATTAATTAATTAAAGAAAATATAAATGGGAAAGAGAGAGGGAGGCTCATAGCGTGTCATCATTTTGCGATTTGGTGAGAGAAAGAGAGAGAGAGAGAGAGAGTAAAGGAGAGCTTGGAGCATGGCTGAATTGGAGCTTGGCGTTTGGGTTGATTTAATCCATGGATTCATTCTAGGTAAGTGATTCTAATCTTTACATGTTCCTTATATTCCTATCTTCCTCTAGCTTTAAGGTAAAAGACGTAACAACTAGCATGAACCCTAGGTTGTGTGATTTGGGGTTAAATGAGAAATTGATGAAATTATATGTTGTTTGAGGGTTAAACCTTTTTGTTAACTCTTTTAGGTATCTAAGAGATCGTTTAATGGGTATATACATGCTTGAAAACGAGATTGAACTGGTAAAACTGGGCTATGGGGTGAAACAGGTCGAACGTAGTCGAAGAGCTGCTTCGGGAAAGCAGCTCAATGCTAGCTCCAGTGTCGAGCCAGCCTCGAGCATGAGAGTTGAGCAGTGTGTCAAGTGGGAGTGTTGAGTTTGGTAGAGCGTCAAGCAGGCTTGAAGTTGGAGCTTCGAGTAGGGTGCTTCAAGCAATATGTTGTAAGTCGCTTGAAGCCTAGGAGTTTCGAGCCAGCCTTGAGTAGTGTCGAGCGTTGAGCATCGAGCAAAGGCTCGAGTAGTTGGGCAGTGTGTCAAAAACCTGTGTTTCATGTATAAAATAGTGAGTTAGGCTCGAGTAGTTACGGCTTTTTCTTAGTATGAAATATTATTGTTTACTTGGCATGAAATGTTAATTAGTATGGATATGATTGTGGGTTTAAAACCTCATGACGTTCATGGGCGTTAATGTTAGTGTTTTGTTGGTTTTATTGGCAGGTTAACCGAGGTCCTATATAGGGTTGGCTAGAGACTGAGGACCCCTACATGGCTGGTTCACTGCGTGAGGTCCCATATATGGCAGGCTTGGTGTAGCGTTCCCACATATGGCTAGCAGGCTAGAAGAGCCTTGCGGTGTGTTGGCTTGACGTAGCGGTGGTTGATGTATTATTTGATTGTTGTGAACTATTGTGATTTCATTTGTATTATGTAGGATACTACACTAACACATGCATACACTGAATCATGTAGTCCTAAATGTTAGTCTTGGTAAGGTGGTGTGAAGTTGTAGGTCACCTACTGGGCATTTGTGCTCACCCTACATTGTTATCATGTCTTTTTAGGTTTTGGAATGAGGTAACCATCAGATCTGCAGTTGAGTCCACTAGACCCCATTGAAGTAGGGGACTCTCCTTATTTATCATTTGTTGATTTATTATTTTGCATTATTATTTCCTTTCTTCTCGGACATGGGTCCATAATAGTTGTATTGTTGAGTACCTTTTCCTGGTTTTTGGTATGAATTGATTAACATAATACTTATATGTTATGTGATGGATATTGTCATTTTAGTTACATGTCATTAGGAATGTACAAGAATACCTATGTTGTTTGATTGTATAGGTGTATTTAGCGTAGCACCCATTGTGCAAGCCTTTTTTTTGGTGCCAATCACCAACCCCTTGCCTTCGGGTGCGAGTTTGGGGTAGTCGTGTTCCTGGTTTCTCGAAGTTAAGGGTGTGACACCTAATCCCTAATTTGAAATTCGTTCTTGTGTATAGAGAGAGAAAAAGAGGAGAGGAAGAGAGAAAGCTAAGGGGGAGTGGCAATTAGGCGATTTGGACTCCAATCAATCAAATTTGAGATAAAGATTCATGTTCTAGACCTTCTTTTATCTATTTGGTAATGATTAAACTCATAAAATGTGATGAAATTCGTGATTTTAATATGTATATAGGAGGAATGACTCACATGTTGATTGTGGAATTACTTATTTTTAATGCATTTTTGAGTCGTGGTAGTGTATGTAGAACCTGTTAGGAGGTGTTTGGAAATTATTTTTGGTGATTTTGGGGCGTGAGACATCATACATTATAAGTTGCAACAATTAGAATCGTGGTTCGGCGGAGGCCGGCTGCGGACGATAGAGTATTCATATGGTTGTTGACTTGATTGGTTACAACCAATTTGGGTTGGTTGTGACTTGCAAATAGTATAATGTATAGAATGGTTTCTGCTGAAATCAGTCGCGACTGTTTTGGAGTCTGCCACGGTTAAAAGGGTCTTGGTCATGGCTAATGAATGGTTTGTTGCAGCTGACGGGGTGTTTTGGTCTAAGTGTACAGTGTTGATCCATCATAGCTGGGATAGGGTCCACTATGGCCAGTCTTATGTGTTGAGCTTGTTTGCTCTATTTTGAGTCCGGGTTGAGTCCCAAGGGGTCTTTGATACGCCCAAGTAGCCTTGAGCGCGTGTTTGAGGGCTAAGAGTTTACGGGTTGAGTTTTTACATGGGGTATGTTTGTATTATTTGAAATATGCATGTGATGCCATGATTAATTATATTTGCTGCATGAGACGTCATGCTTTATTATGATAATAATAAAGCACACAATGATTAATAATAATAATAATAATTCCGGTAGAAAAAGTGAAACAGTTCTGAAACATAAAAAAAGTCAAATTTGTTAATTAACTTTTACAACTAAAGAAATAAACAAGGAATATAAAATTAAAATTTCAACATGGACATATAAAGTGTCGCCTAATCCCATCCGGCTAACATAAAAAGTTTCTTAACTTATAAGATAGCAATTGAAACAAAATAAATAAACAAAACAACATAGCAATTAGCAATGTGGAACTTTTAATGCTTACACATTTCCATGACTAGTAACTGGGATTTATTGTATATATGTTTTATGCAAGCGAAGAGAGACACCCAAATACCTTAACTCGAATACCCACTTAGAGTAGGAACTTCTATAGCTGTTTAACAAAGCTGAAATCTCTTTCTTGTGCTTTGTTTCAAGACTTGATGTTGTTGCTCTTAGCTCCTATATTTCCAAAGATCATAAACATCACTTTCCGAGATATATATATATATATATATATATATATATATATATACATACATATAGAGAGAGATAGAGAGAGGGTGTGTGTGTGGGGGAAGCCCAGTGTCTTTTCCCACGCAATTTCAATGGGCTCGGGCTCGCACCCCACGCAGAACATTTGTATGTGTATGTACATGGATGGACATCAGCTGGACTTCGTTTTAGGGCTTGAGCTCGCCTCCAGCGAACCCCTCCCTACTTCAGCCCATATTGTTGGTTATATTTTGATTATCAATTAAACGTTAAGCATTGACATTTGATTAATTATTGTTATATTTAAATACCTACTAAAAATATTTTATTCATAATTTCAAAGTTATGAGCTACATATATTTATATTTTAATAATAATTTTTAATTTGTTAATTATAATGTTTAAATTTGAATAATAAGTTCTTTTATATCTTTATAATGTTTTATTTAGTGGTATAATTTACATGATTTTAACATTTAAAATATCAATATTTATCTAAATTTTAGAATTTATTTATGATATGTTTAATACTTTATTTTTGTGTTTTTAAAAGTATCATTTTGAGGATTTTTAAATTATAATATTATTTTATTTAAAAAGAATAATTATTGGATATATTGATTAGTATGAGTACAAAATCGGTTGCTCATAACTCAACGGGTTTGGATCTGAGTTCAAATTTGATAGTTTTCGATCCAATTTACATCCCAATTGCTAACTAGTGTTATCATATTTATTTTTAATATTTCTAAAGCTGATGAGTATTGTGATTGTGCAAGTGCGACTAACTATTAACAATAAGTAGTTTTAATTGCGGTCTCGAAATCTGGTTTATTAGGTTACAATGAAAATTGAGGTAGAACGTCGACGACTCGACGTTACCACTTCCCACTCGAGTTGATCTCTCAGTCGCCTGTCACTATCCACAATCTCCAATTCTCCATCTCTCGATTGCTGCGTGTCAGGCGAGTTGGCGTTGTCTCTCCGGTGGCAACAGTACGGTAATCTCTCTCTCTCTCTCTCTCTCGATCGATTTCATAATTCAGATATTGATTTTGAAAACAGCGACGGCAGCGAGTCATCTAGCGGCGACGACGAGTCATATGCGCCCAATCTTCATCTCCATCTCCATTTGTTGACTGCTGCGTGTCAGGCGAGTCATCTACCAGCGACGGTGTTGTCTCTCCGGCGGCGGCAACGGTACTACTACAGCCGGTAATCTCTTTCTCTCGATTTCAGATATTGAATACCATATAAATGTTTATCTTTTGTTCACAGTTGCTGATATGTGTTTCCGGTTGCTGATATATTGTTTACGGTTGCTGATATATTTCTGATTTGTGTTTATCAGAAATAATAAGTCTAACAATTGTTTACAGTTGTTGTTTTTAAATTATTTACTCCAATGAATGCTCCCACGGGGCAGAGCATATAAGTAATCACATGGCAAGCCCACCAAAAACAGTGAAAGTAAGCATTTGTCGATGTGCATGTAGCTTGATTTGGGTTCATCCCCATAACTCAAATTTGTCATTTGTGTGTCTCTGTGTGTGTTTTTAAGTAACATTGAACGCATATATATGGAAGATCTAACGTGTATGCATAAGTGATCTAACGGGAACGCATATATTGAATTGATGATAGAGGATATGAGGTAAGACATAAGATTAAGTGCTTTAGTTATTAATTGTTATTACAAGTCTGACTTCTATTTGATTATTATTCCCTACTTCTTCCTTTATTTTTTAATTTGTGGTAATGTTTTTTCTCCTGTAATTACCTCTTTCCACCTTTATTTTTTTCGTTTCTTGTTATAACAAATTTGTAAAGTACATGTCAGCTTGTAATGATCGAACTATTTCTTTCTCTCATGAATTTACTGCTGATGAATTACACCTGTTTATTTCTTGTTTAGTGCATTTTCTATTTCTTTCTCTCATTCTGTTTAATGTCCTACATAATATCCTCCCATTATTTGATGCTACTGGGCTTATTGTTTTGAACTTTTGAGTGTCTTGCAACTGAGGACCCAGGAAGAGGTGGAGATCTGATGCATAATATTGATTCCAATGTTGAATACTGTTCTGTGTTAAAAGCTAAATTAGGGGCTCATCAAATTTTGATGGGAGCTGAAATGTTGAATACTGTTCTGTGTTTTCGCCCCCGTTTTGTTTTGCTTCTTATTTTTAATCATTTCTTTTTGACCTTTGTTCAAACTCCTTTGGAGACCAATAGATTATATTTTTTGTTCACAATTGGATTACCAAACTGAAGAAAACTTTAGGAGACAGAAGCTGCTTAAGTTTGGGGTATATTCAAATTGTTGTTTTAGTTACTTATATGTATTCATATTTTTTGTATTGTTTTAAACTTGTTTGTTTACACTACTTTCTAATTGTCTTCCGTTCTTAGGGGCTGCTTAATGTTTTTCAATATGACTGTCTAATTGGTTTGAGGCTTGGGATTCATTTCTGGTTTCTTGATTCTGTTTCTGATTCACTCACCCTGGAGAGATGAAGAATGATGCTGCTGCCGCCTTTAGATGCATTTGATTTTGCCTTGATGGAGTCATAATCTCTTCCTGCTTCACGGTCCGGATGGTTTTTCACTTTGTTATTTGTTGAATGTTGAATATTGAATATTGATGTTTTTATATTTATTAAAAAAAATTTAAATGAAAATTTAAGAGAGAGAGAGAGAGAGAAGAGAGAGAGAGAGAGAGCGAGAGAGAGAGAGCGTCGGGTTATTCCCTCCGGCGGCTGCCTCAGGTGGCTGAAGGGATGGCCCCGTCTTCCGGCAGCCCTTTCGACCACGGCCTCACCTTGCGTTAGTTTGTCAAAGAGTATGCTACCACCAAGAAGGTTTCCTTTTAGCGTTTCGTGTCCTCTCCTTCTTTTGGTGTCAAAGATTGTGAGCCATTATCTTATCCGAGTAGGATCTTGCTCGATCCGCCCGTGACTTTTCCTTCACCGCCATGTTAAAGTTAGTTCCGGCCGGCCATCCTTGCACAATCTTCGCCAATATTTGGATGTTGAATATTTTTCCGGCGATTTTGTTGTTGGCCTCATGGACTCATCCAACACTCTCATGGTTCGCTTTGATTTGGAGCTGGATTTGTTTCGCTTTCTTTCTAAGCCAACATGCTTCATTCTTTCTTTTCCTTATTAGATCTTTCGGTGGGTGGCCGGAGATGATCTCAGAAATGGTGAGTTTTCACCCCTATTTGGATCACTCTCCCCCACCTCCCTTTACAATTTTTTCATCCTGATCTTCTTCGGCTGATTGCATCCTTTTTTGGTACACTTTTGGCTATGGATTTGTCCACTTCTTCCCTTGCTCGCCCTAGTGAGGCGTGCTTTTGTGTTGAGCTGGATTTGCGGTTGACTCCCCCTCCTCCGTTTGGATAGGTTCGTCAACCGGTTTTTTGAAAGATGTATCTTACCACCGTTTGATGGCTTTGGTCTCCGCTCGTATGGCCCAGGGGTCACTGGTTGCTCTTGCCATGCCGGTGCCTCCCCCGTTCATTGCTACGTTACGTCGTTGGCGTTGGCAACCTGTTTTGGCGATTCCGGCACCCTCCGTCGATGTTATCCCGACGCTTTCGGTCGAAGTCCTCACGGCGCCCTCGGTCGAAGTCGTCCTTTTGGCGCCCTCGGTTGTCGCTTCTCCTGCCATCCGGTCGGCGCCTTCCTCACTGGTTTTGTTGAATCTGCCAGTCGTGCCTTCGACCTCGGTAGTCCCCCCTTCGATCTCCCCACTGGAGGGTGCTGCTCCCACGATCGGCGACCTTCTCGAAGACTCCCACCCCGCCGCTCCCTCGGCCTATCCAGATGTGCCACATGGCTATATCTCCCCTCTCGAAACCAGATCTCTCCTTGGGAGTGCCGCCTCCGCCCCTTTGTCCACTTACCCTAACCCTAATCCTACTCTGACCTTGACCCTTAACACCTCTTGCCTTCCTCTCTCCCCAGCCCACCCTGTTGCCTCCTCTAATTCCTATCCCCCCAGCCCACTTTTCCAGGTCCAAACTCCCCTTCCCCCCTCACCAGCCATCCTTTCAGCCCAAGCCCATCCCCTCCTCTTTCTTTCTCTCACGCTGAGCTCGCACCCCTTTCCCCCTCACTCGAGCCCAACCTTTTTTTTCTTCCCCATCCTAGCCCTCTATTATCCTTCAGCCCGCTCGAACCCTCACCCTTTTTCCCCACCCAGTCCAGCCCACTTGTTTCATCCCCTCCCTCCGCTGGAAACCCTCACCTGTTGTCTCTCCTCCCTGCACCATCTCCTTCCTGCTCTGTCCCGTAGTCGTCCCTCCCCCCTGCACCTTCTCCCTCCTGCTCCATCCTACATTCGTCCCTGATCTCCGGGACCGGGACTCCCGCTGAGGATTAAAGCTTGCCGCTGCTCTTTCCCACTTGTGCTCCCGCGCTTGCGCCTTAGGCTGCTTTGACAGCCCTTGCTGGGCCTCCTCCTCCGACCGGAGTTGTCATGGCCGGCGCTTCCTCCTCGACTTTAGATTTTTTTTCCTGTCGGCGGACTGTTAGTCCTTGGCCGGCTTTGTCAGCCTCCCCTCACCGGGCCTCTATTTCGTTTGGGTCGTTTACTGATCACGTGGAAGGCTCTCTTGCCTACTTTTGGGATCGGGGTGAGTGGGGCTTCAAGGATGATCACCCTTCTGCCTCTCGTTTTGCGAGTGTGCTTGTGGTGCTTCCCGGGGAGAATCCGCTGGGTGGCTTAGCTGTTCAGCCATTGTCTGTTGTTAGTCCGCTTGATGATGCTCTTTGTGGAGAGCCTTGTTCCCTGTGTGTGTTTCTGATTGGCTGGCCGAGGCTGAGCCGGAGTGGCTCTGTTCTTACAAAGCCATTGGCTCTGTATTAGGGGTGAGTTACGAGGGTTGTGAACTTGCTACTTCTGATTTATTACGGGAGATTGAAGCTTGTCATCCAGTCCGGAAGGATACTAGTCTGGGGTTTAAAAGTGTGCGGGAGCTTAAACGGCTTGCCTCTTCTATTAATTATGATGTCGGAAGTTCTTGGACTTCTCGGGTTAGGTAGTTGGATGGTTTGCCTCTTAGGAGATCTTGTGTTCTTCCCGTAGGTGGGTTGTTTCGTATTGTTGGATTTTTGTGATCTTATTGTAATATTTTTATGGGCTCTTATCTTTTTTGGGTATGACTATCCTTTACTTTTTTTGTGTTTTTTTCTTTTCTCTTAATGCAATTTAATTACTTATCAAAAAAATATTTGTTGAATGTTGAACATTAGAATCACGAGGCTTCTCACCTGATTATATGTTGAATATTGATGTTTTTATATTTATTTTGTGGGTTGCTGTCATTATTAATTTATTATTATTATTATTTTAATTTTTTAATATTTATTGTTTTGTTAAAATTTAAAAACCAATTCAAACCGATGAATCGACCGAAAATTTATAAACCAAATCAAACTGTTACAGGGGAGCATACAGAGAAGACACAAGCAGGCAAGGGGAGACACTACAGGGGGCAATGCAGGCAACAAATCACCCAAGTTTCCATCTCTTTGTAAGTTCTGATAATTCCATGAGATTCCAATGAATGATGGAAGTTTATTTTGATGTTGCATTCTATAATAATCATAAAACCAGGCTATGGTTGTAATGAATTGTAGTTGTTGGATTGAAATTGTGATTTGTTTTACCTTATGCTGTGACCAAAATTACTATCTTGTTTTGTTCCAGAAAAAAGGTAGCCAAACTCACTGTTTTGTGAAATTACTATCTTATTTTGTGACTGAAATGTGGTTCTTATTTCGTTCAATTTTGTACTCCTGTGTTGGTTCTTGTTAAAAAGAAAAGGAAGAAGAAGAAAGGAGGGGGATTGTGGGGAATAGATAGGGGAGCCCTTTTGTGTTTTCTGCATCGTTGGGATTTTGCACTTCATGGTCTACAGCATATATACCAAAAAGAAAAAGAGAAATCCCCTTACCCTTACCCTTTTATAGCTCCAACATCTGTCCTGTTGTCCTTTGTTGAATCGTGTTTCAAAAACTCCGGGATTGGGTTTTTGTCTAGGTTCATTAAATTCTGGTTTGAAGGTTCTGTGTGGGCTAGGTTTGTGATCATCCAAAGTTGTTTGGTTTCTTTTCATGCAACAAAATGAAAGATAGGCATAGGAGAGGAATGATTCCATTGTTGGGTTTAAATGTTCAATTTTAATCAAGAGGGAACCAGACATCATTTGTTTTGTTGGGAGGGATAAAGACCCGACTGCTACACGTCTCCTATTGGGTAAAAATTATCTACTGTCACTGCATTCTTATTTGCATTAATAATGGTTTGAATGGGGGGTTTGAATGAATTTCTCGTTATATAGGGATATAAGATTCTCATGGAAATTTTGATTTCTTTTCTATTTTTGTATCACGGGAAAGAAATGCAATCTGATTCCTTTTTTTCTTTTTTCGCGTATCAAACATGCAATTAGTGTTTAGTTGAATAAGATGTAACAATCTTCATTTCTATATAAACTTAGTAAGGTATCAAGGCCGGGCTAGAGCGTTTTTTTTTTTTACATTAATTGCATACTTTGTGTACGGAAAAAAATGTTCAATTGAATCTAGGTTTCAGTCGGCGTTCGAAAATACAGGCTGAGGCGGCGCCTTGAGGCGCCGCTTCGCCCGCCTTAGCTCCAACTTGCATGGATAGGGGTGGCACTGTGTATAACTCAGGGTGTGCAGCTGCACACCCTGGAATTTAAAAAAAAAATAATATACCTATCAAGTATTATTACACGTAACACGGCTACACTTGGGCTTGACCATAAGAAAAAAAATACCCTAGCGCTAGCGCAGCGCCGTTCTTGGCTCTCCCCTCACCAGTCACCCACCCTCCTGACTCTCTCCAGTTTGCACTCCCGCGTCCCGCCAGGCAAGGCAACAATGATTGTCGACAAGGAGTCGAGGACGCCTGTGAGCCTGTCACGCCTCCGCTGCCACGCCACGCGCTGCAAACACGCACGCCGGAGTCCAGACAGCTGGATGCCAATCGCTCACTCGCTCGCCTACACTGTCCTCGGGCACAGCCGCGCAGGCAACAGAGAACAGACGGACGATACGGAAGCTCTCTTCTCTCTGACTCTGTCTGACTGTCTCCATCGATCAATCTGGTAATTTGCTATTTGGGGTACTTCTATTTTCAATTCCCTACCGACTGCGTCAATTGTTATAATAATTTGATATTTAATTGAAATTAAAATTTAGATTATTACTTGTTAGGTTTTGTTTATAGAAAATTTAAAAATACATGAATATTTACCTAGTAGCTATTGGTTAGTATTTAATAGTGTCTTATATTATATTTCAGCTTTACAATGGATAAATTTGTGATAAGAAAACCAAGAGATTCTTCTTCTGGTTCTTCTAAGTGAATTTGTGTTGATTTGAATAATCTTCCTTCCGATCCTGGGCTACGAGAACCGATCTCATCTTATTCTCCTAATGATCGAGATAATATAAGAAGAGCATATATACCAAAGGGTCCTTGTCAAATTATTCCTACCAATTTACCTCAAGTTGAAATTGCTGGATTATTGCGTCGGTTTAATTCTGATTGGTTTAATGAATACAAAAATTGGTTGGAATACATCATAGAAAAGGATGCAGTATTTTGTCTATGTTGTTACCTATTTAAGCAAGATGCTGGCAATTAAGCAGGAGGTGATACATTTGTGAAAACAGGATTTAAGTTGTGGCATAAAAAAGAAAAACTTCGAATCCATGTTGGAGGTATCAATAGTGCTCATAATCAAGCTGTCAAGAAGTGTGAGGATTTAATGAAGCCAAATCAACACATTAAGAATGTGTTTGTTAAGCAGACAAATGAAGAAAAGATTAGGTATCGGGTTCAATTAAATGCAATAGTTGATTGCATAAGATTTCTTTTGCGTCAAGAGTTAGCTTTTCGTGGTCACGATGAATCTTTTAATTCTCGTGATAAAGAAAATTTCCTTGAGCTACTACAGTTTTTGGCTAATCACAACGAATCCATCAATGAAGTGGTACAAAATTGTCCAAAAAATAACAAGTTAACTTATCCTAATATTCAAAAAGACATTGTGAATGCAGCTGCATCTGAAACTACCAATGCTATCATCAAGGATCTTGACAATGGATTCTTTTCAGTTTTAGTTGATGAGTCTCGTGACACGTCGATTAAAGAACAAATGGCAATTGTTTTGCGTTATGTGAACAAAAAAGAAAATGTTACAGAGCGGTTCCTTGGTATTGTACATGTAACAGAGACCACTTCTTTGTCACTTAAAGCTAGAATTGAATTTCTATTTTCGAAGCATGGGTTAAGTTTTTCAAGACTGCGTGGGCAGGGTTATGATGGGGCTAGTAATATGCAAGGTGAGTTCAATGGTCTTAAAGCTTTAATTCTAAGAGAGAATGAATCAGCATATTATGTTCACTGCTTTGCTCATCAACTCCAGTTAACTCTTGTAGCTGTTTCAAAAAATCATAATGTCATTGCTGAATTTTTTTGCTTGATTGCTAAAGTGATAAATATTGTTGGAGGCTCTTATAAGAGACGAGATGCTCTTCGAGATGCACAATTTGTCAAAATTGGAAAATCATTAGACATGGGTGAACTTCAGAGTGGGCAAAGTTTGAATCAAGAGACAAATCTTAAACGTGCTGGTGATACATGTTGGGGATCACATTATGGTACAATTATAAACATGATTTTGATGTTCTTTGCTACTGTTGAAGTATTTGAGATTATTATGGAGGATGGCACAAGCTATGAGCAAAAAGGTGATGCTCGATCTACTTTGAAGTTAATCTTATCTTTTGAGTTTGACTTTGCTTTACATTTGATGAAGCATATTCTAGGGATCACAAACAAGTTGTCAATAGCATTGCAAAAGAAAAATCAAAATATTGTAAATGCTATAACACTTGTTGACATGTCTAAAAAAAGACTACAGATGATGAGAGACAATGATTGAGAATCTCTATTAACTGAAGTGTCATTATTTTGTGACAAACATGATATTCCTATCCTGAACATGGATGAAATATTTGTAGTTGGTGGGAGGCTACGACGCCAAACCCCACAAATTACAAATTTACATCATTTTCGTGTTGAGTTATTCTACACAGTCATAGATATGCAACTTCAGGAGCTCAACAGTTGTTTTTCAGAGGCGAATACAGAGTTGCTGCTTTGTATGGCTTGTTTGAATCCTAGTAATTCATTTTGTGCTTTTGATAAACAAAAGTTGATTCGTTTTGCAGAGTTATATCCATATGATTTTTATGAGTTAGATCGAATGACACTTGATATTCAACTTCAGAATTACATTGTTGATATACAATTTAATGACATGTTCAAAGATCTAAGTGGAATTGATGAGCTTGCTAGAAAGATGGTAGAGATGGAGAAGGATGTCATATATCCATTAGTTTATTTGCTTGTGAAGTTAGTTTTGACTAGTGATAGTGCAACTCAAAGGGTGAACAAGGGACCTATGGATAGATTTCTTGGAATTGTGGGGGATGATGTTGAGGAAATTAATGACATAGGTGGAAGTGAACAAAAAAAAGACTCACCGCAGAAGAATTACGTAATGAAGTATGCATGGAGATCGGCCGATGTTTCTTTGATAATGCCATTACTTTTAATGTTATTGATAGTTCATCATTTGTTGGCATGTGTCGGGCAATTGGTCGATATAGAATTGGTTTGAAACTCCTTAGCAGCTATGAATTGAAGACAAACATTTTGAAAAGGAAGAGAACACTAAAAAAATGGTGCATGATGTGAAAAAGACATGAGAACAAATAGGAGTTTTTATATTATAAGATGGATGGAAAGATATGAGGAGTAGACAATTGATTAATATTTTTGTGAATAATTCATATGGCACAGTTTTCTTGCATTCTATTGATGTCAGCGATTTTGTGAAAGATGCAACGCTTATATTTAAATTATTTGATGATGTTGTTAAAGAAATTGGAGAGAATCTTGTAATTCAAGTGGTAACTGATAATGCTTCAAACTACAAAATACTGGAGAAATGTTAATGAAAAAGAGGAAGCATTATGGTGGATGCCATGTGCTGCACATTATGTAGATTTGATTCTTGAAAAAATTGGAGAACTATCCCAATATAAAATGACTTTGAGAAAAGTCAAGTAGGTATACTTCATTCTCGTATATATTATAAATTTCTTCTATAATTTTATAGTAATTGTTTTCATATACTAATTAAATTGTTTTAATAGGTGAGCCAATTTTTTTATAATCATTGGTGTATGTGATGAATAATAGAAGGTTGAGAGAAAAATTCATTAAACAATAAAACTTGCCCGATGATGTTAAACCTTTAGTTTCTATTGATGTGCCTTCCGATGATGAGTGGATAGTTGGAAAAGATGATATTGATAATACTGCTACGTGTGAACCAAGTGGAAGTACACAAGGAGGAAAAGTTGGATATTCACGTAAGTTTATTAACGTTCAATAATTACTAATGTTCATATATAGTTCTATGTTACATCAAATTGTTTTGATGTAGGAAAAAGAAAGGGTATTGTCATTGAGGTGGAAAAGGAACCGGAGTTGAATGACTTATTCAATGATAAAGATGAAGAAGATGATGAACCCTATTGGGATCCAAACATCATCCAATAGACACAAATGACAGCTTATTGAAAGAACATTAGATTGCTTATGTATTTAAGTTATTAGATTTTTATGTTTGATGTATGACTAGACTTAAATTTGGATTTTAATGAGTGTGAGACTTTATTTCATACTTGTAGTATGATTTTATTATTTTAAAACTAAATTTACTCATTTAATTTTATATATTTTGTATATATTTAAAAAAATTATCATTAGCGATTGAGGCGTCCGCTTCGCTGTACAGGTATGAGTCCGTACTGTATCGCGTTCCGTATTTTTAACCTTGATTTTAGGTGCATAGTTATAGAAAACGTAAAAACACAAGAAAAAAAACCACAAATTATTGTTGGCTTGTAAAAGGGACTTGATGTGACCAGTCATTTCCTGTTTTGGACCTTAAAATGAGCTTCAAATTCACTTTCATTTCTCCTGTAAATTTTAGCTCTGTAAATCTTCTTTGCCTATTCTGCAGTTTTAATTGGAATCATGGAAGAAACCGAGTTTGATGACGAGTTTGGATTTTCAAGGAATTATTTTCTGGCAAAAGAGTTGGGTGGTTCAAGCAAGAAATCAACGCGCAAGCTAACTGACATTGATCCTGTTGATGAACAGGTTTTTTTTTCTTCTTCCCCTCTCTCTCTCTCTCTCTCCATATCTATATATATACATATATATATATATAGGAAAGTGATGTTTATGATCTTTGGAAATATAGGAGCTAAGAGCAGCAGCATCAGGTCTTGAAACAAAGCACGAGAAAGAGATTTCAGCTTTGCTGAACAGCTACAGAAGTTCTTACTCTAAGTGGGTATTCGAGTTGAGGTATTTGGGTGCCTCTCTTCGCTTGCATAAAACATATATACAATAAATCCCAGTTACTAGTCTTGAAAATGTGTAAGCATTAAAAGTTTCACATTGCTAATTGCTTTGCTGTTTTGTTTATTTATTTATTTTGTTTCAATTGCTATCTTATAAGTTAAGAAACTTTTTATGTTAGCCAAATGGAATTAGGTGACACTTTATATGTCCATGGTGAAATTTTAATTTTATATTCCTTGTCTATTAACAAATTTGATTAACAAATTTGGTTGTAAAAGTTGATTAACAAATTTGACTTCTTCTATGTTTTAGAACTGTTTCACTTTTTCTACCGGAAATAAAACTAGTCTTATTATAGATTTAGTGATATTTTGTTAGAGTTTCGATTCATAAGTGAAATAAAACAATGTCCCCATATATATAACATCACATACAGGACAAATATAGTATGTTACTAACTGCTTTGCTAATAATAAGTTGTGAAATTGGTTTCGGGGTGTTGGATAATGATCCATTATTAATTTAAGACTAAAGTGGTCAACACAAGCCTGATGCTAATGGAAATTTATTCCATTTCTATTGTCTATTTTGGAATCAGTTTCTTACATATTAGGGATTTGTCGGAGATTCCCAAGTAAACTTAGTGTATTTTATGCTGAATTCGTTATGAAGAGGTGTGTTATCTATCTTGTATGAATTTTATTACAGGTGTGGTTTTAACCTTTTAATGTATGGATTTGGATCAAAGAAGGCCCTGATAGAAGATTTTGCTTCATCAGCATTGACCGAGTGTGCTGTAGTTGTTGTCAATGGCTATCTTCAGTCAATTAATATTAAACAGGTACAATTTATGTGCTTTGAAAACGTCTCATAAAAGATAAATGATTGCTGCTTCTTCCATGGCGATATCTCCTGCTTCCATATAGATCCAATCATCCAAATATATAGTGTGCATTAGACATTTAGTCCTGTTGCAAATTTTATTTTACTTTGTAGCTTTTATATAAATAAATATGCAATGAAATTGATCGAACCATGAATTAAACAAACAAGGATTCACCCCTTTTAGCACAACATTTGTCTTGCCTAATCTGTGTCTGACGTACACATGCATGAACGTGCAGTTGCGTGTTCACTTAAATAATGTAGTTTAACAGTTATGGCTACTGAAGCAATGGTGCAGTTTGATTCTGTACAAAGATTGCCATGGCTTTTGAATGTCAACAATTGGGAAAGGCTGATTGCGGTGTTGTCAGTTGCATGTTTGTGTGGTCTCTTTTGTGGCATTGGTGGGACTTACTGCTAGTGGCCCTGCATATGGTTATTAAAAAAAAGAAAAGACTGATCATAATTGGCCCAATCATAATCAGCCATATATTATATGGCTTTTTGAAACATTAAAAATGAGGAAATTGAAATCGCAGGTTGTGATAGCTCTGGCTGAAGTGCTTTGGGATCAGTTGAAGTCCACGGGAAGGACTCCATCAAGGAACTTGCCTAAAGTTCAACAGCCTTTTAATTCGAAAACCATGGATGATCTTCTCTCTTTTTTGGACGGATCACGTGCAGAAGAACAAAGTGATTGTTCTGTTTGCGTTGTCGTTCACAATATTGATGGACCTGGGTTGCGAGAACCTGATACCCAACAATATCTTGCACGCGTCGCTGCTTGTTCTCATGTCCGCATGGTTGCATCTATGGACCACGTGAATGCACCTTTGTGTAAGCAAACTGTTACTTTCAATTATCTACTAGCGTGCATTTCCCATAAATACCAAGTTAATTATGGTCATGTTGAAAAATAACAAAATAATAGCATACTTCATCGCTTTCTGTCAGTGTGGGATAAGAAGATGGTTCACGCACAGTTCAACTGGTGCTGGTATCATGTCCCTACGTTTGCACCCTACAAATTTGAAGGGATATTCTATCCTTTAATTCTTGCACATGGAAGCACTGCGCAAAGTGCCAAAACTGCAGTAATAGTTCTAGAGAGTTTGACACCAAACGCCCAGAACGTATTCAAGGTTGTGGCAGAGCATCAGCTGGCTCATCCGGACGAAGAAGGCAAGCTTGCATTTGTTTTGGAATTTTGCCTTATGGATTTCAAATCTTTGATCCCTTATTTACATTCCTGTTTTTTCAGGCATAGCAATCAACAATTTGTATACAACATGCCGGGAGCGCTTTCTCGTGAGCAGCCTGGTTACCCTGAACTCACACCTGACAGAGTTCAAGGACCATGAGCTGTTGAAGACCAGAAGACATTCTGATGGCCATGATTGTTTTTACATCCCTCTCTCATCTGATGCAATTGAAAAATTGCTACAGGACCTCAGTCAATAGCCTCTCCGCATATTCAAGCCTTTGTATTTTAACGATCATGATGGAAATGGCAGTGTAATTGGCCGTGGAACGTAACAATTTTTAGTGTTTAAAATATTATCTTATAATTAAAAGTCAATAGTTCCTTGTCATATATTTTTAGTCTGCTAATATGTTTTTTAATAGTATACCTTGTCTTGTTCCTTGTCATGTCGCTTTAATCAAATCACAAAATAAGTAAACAAATAAGAGAAAAAGTATTTGTCAGGGGGTGGTGAATTGAGTTGTAAATAAAACGGTTGTTGTGATATATTTTATACATTTAGTAGAACCGTGTCATGTCTGGAAGCTAGAAAGATTTAGAGTGAAAAAAAGATTTATGATTTGAAAAAAACATATGACAAATTAGAGATATGCTCTATTGGATTTAAAAGAAAATAGATTATTTTTATCAAATATATAGGTCTAATGTATGAAATGGCGAAGAGACTATTTTTGTGTTATCTTTTCTTTGTAATAATAATGAACGAGATAATAAAAAAAATTATGAGGTATACCGTATTATATATTATTCATTAATGATATTATTTTGATGAGTGAAACCAAAGAAAGATTAATAAAAAATCAAAGTTATGAAAACAAATTATGGAGGCTTGAAAATTTAAATTAAGCAGATCGTGAATCTTTAGGACTATTCGGGAGGATATGTTTGTAGATGTGTTACGGTTAATACGACTACTAAGCTTTTGTGTAATATGATATTATAACTCGGTTAGATGGACGTCTAAGCCCTTGAGATGCCTGGTAAGACTACCATGCCTTGAAATATGATAAGTAGGATTACTTGCTCATATTTGACTAGCAAGACTGTTGAGCCCCTTGTGTGGAATAGAATAGCACTCACGACAATATGGACACATATGATATGTGGACTTGAAATCATGATATACGCTTTGAGCGAAAAATGTTGTATAAGTGGACATGTAACATTCACCTGGAAAGGATATGGCAATGCCGCTGTAGTGGTGGGGTGTTGTTAACACCAAATTATAGTATGTTTTTAGTGGTGCTTTGGTGCATTTTGAACACTCTCCTAGATGATTTTACCCCCATTTTAGTTACTTGTATTTATGCACTCACTCCCTTAACCCAGTGAAATTGGAGGTTTTGTAGTAGTTTTGCAACATTTTGATAGGTTTTTGCTAAAGCACAAGAAGAAGAGATCAAATGAAGACCAAAAGCAGAACTCTGAGGTTTCTCTAGAAAGTTGCTCAATCCTTTCGCTTGAGCCTCTGCTCACACGAAGGAGTATCGAGTCATGCATCGAGCAATCAATTGAGCTTGAACCTTCACTATGCATCATAAATTAAGCTCGAGCCTTGGCTCGACACTACATATTGGAGCATTGAGCACAAGCATCTAGCATCATCATGAATTCAAACACTGGAAGTTAGCTTGAGCCTCTGCTTGAGCCCATGCTCACATCTCATCCTCCAATAGCGTTGAGCATGCTTAATGCTTGCAAATGTCGAGCGCTTCACTTAAGACTAAAACTCAAAGAAGTTTTATTCCCAATTTTCACTAAGTTTTAAGGGATAATTTTGTTTTTACTGCCATAGTTTTGTAATTTTAGGGTTTCTGCACCCCTTAATGGCAGTGAATTGTGTAAGATTTGCAGGGTTCATATAAATAGGATATTTTACACCTTTCTGGGGGTTACACAAAAAAGATGGAGAGTTACATGAAAGTTAGAGTTTTATGCGATTTTGGAGAGTTTAAGAGGAGAGAAAAAGCTTTGTAGTAACTCTTTTTGGATAACTCGTTCCCCCATGATGTATTTTGCTTCTATGGGTTGTAAATTCAACATGGTAGCTTAAACCCCACTTGGGGTAAGGATGGATTTTGATGTTATAATATAATTGCTATTTCTTATTTATCTATCTCTGTTATTTTTTATATTCTATTGGTTATCTTGAATGCTTATATGCTTTGGGGTAGATTGGCTATCTTTCCCTTAGTCTTAGGCTGCTTTGTATAGGATCAAGAGATAAAATAAAGCACGGGAAAACAAGATAATCAAACTAATAATTGTGTAAGTTGCGAGAGCCTGCACAAATATTAGGACACCTTAGAGTTTGTGAAAACCAACTTGAAACTTAACAACTTGTGCACTTAATGGATTACACATCCTAAGCTAGGGTAATACGTAACTAGAATATCCGAAAGGAGCTAGTTTTTACCATGAAAGCTGGGTGTTAGAATTAAAGAGGAGATAATTGAGTTAGACAAACAAGAATGTATCTTTCGTTACATGCATCAAATGAAGTCTGAACCCCACTTTTACCCTTGTCGTTGACAACTATTTACCTTTACTTGCTTTCATTTACAATTGTGCACTTTAATTCAAGGAACCTTGAACAAACCATAAACAACCTATTTGTTTGACTAGGTAAGATTTCTTAGCCTATCTCTACCTTTTCTTGGGTTCGACATCCGGACTCTAGTCCACTTTATTACTTGTATAATCCGTACGCTTGTGGAGACATAACAGGTATTATAGTCACGTGCCCAATTTTGGGGTAGTCATGTGCATGTGACTACCCCCTACCCACACCCGAGGGTAAAGGTTTGGTGACTAGCACCGAAAGGGATACACCATGAGTACTGTCTAAAATGCACTTGTACAATCATACAACGAAAGTATTCATGTACACTCCCAAAACATGTGGCTAAATGAAATATCATAATAGCATACACAACATGACAACTAGTATAATAGCCACGAACCCATGTCTAGGAAGAAAATACAGTAATAATACAACAATCGAAATGAACGTATAGTCCCATACATTAACAAGGTTTGGTCTACTTGATTTGCTCGAATGCAAACCCAAGGCTACCTCCTTGAACCTGAAAGTCAAGACAACAACGTAGGGTGGGCACAAAGGCTTAATAGGTGACTTATAACACACTACCCGTGTATACATGTGCCAGTGAATGCATAACCATACAACAATGTACAGAGTGTCCTATGCAATACCAATGAAAGTACAACATGGTACTATGCAAATACACAACAATGTCCATACAACATGGTACTATGCAAATACTAATGAAAGCATAAACACATAAGGTCCACACAATCAAGTCACACAACTCAACTGATCAGCACAGAGCAAGGCTCTTACATCCTGCCCGCCACCGTGGGAACATAGCATGAAAAGCAGCCACTAGTGGGACCTTCCGCTTTCAACTAGCCATGTAGGGGATCTTGGCTCCCAGCTAGCCCTATATGGGACCTCGATTGACCAGCCAATCAAATCAACAAAGCCCATAATCAAGGCCTCCGAACACCATGAGGTTCTAAACCCATAACCGTATCCATACTACATAATGTTTTATGCCAAGCAAATAACAAAATTTCATACTTCAAAAACGGCGTATTGGAAGTAATAACCGTATCCATACTACATAATGTTTCATGCTCTTATTTTATACATGAAATTAGATTTATTTTATACATGAAAATTTGGTTAGAAAATAATAAGAATAGCTCAAAAGGACCAGCCCCAAAAAGCTTCTTAGAAACCCTGATTCGAAGCTTAAAGCCCTGCCTCAAACCACTGACTTGAAGTTGCTGACTTGAAGCTGTTGGCTCGAACCTTTGACCCTTCGAACCAAACCTTCGACCCTTTGACCCAACCTTCGAACCTCCGAACCAACCTTTGAACCTTCAAAACCACAACCCTTAACGCATCGCCAACCTAAAAGTTCACCAAGAGTATTGTTCATCGTCATTTTTAGCCTGTTTTTCATCTGAAATCAACACGTCAACCCCCCAAATGCTCACAACCACACTTTTACTTAACAAACTATAATATACACTTCAAAACACATCCTAAACACCTTTAAATCGCACGGTGACAACAAAATATACATATATTTATAGATTATATCCATCTAGATCTAGATACAAAGTCCCATGGTTGCTCTCACAACCCTCATTTAATACACGGTTGTAAAATCCCCCAGATCACAGAAACACATACCAAAAACTATCCATATTAGATCTTAACCACAGATTATATACTAAATCACCAAATTGAACTCAAAATTGGATTTTCCCCCAAAACCTAGGGTTAATGCTAAATCTCATAGATCATGCCAAAATCATGCATATCAAGAACAGAATCGAGATAAGAAGTTCATGAATACCTACTTGGTAAATATTCAAAGATGAATCAACCCCAAAACCCAAGATCTAAGCTCTGATTTGGCAAGCTCCACCTCTAAGCTCTCTTCACGCTCTCTCTCTTTCACCAAAGCCGTAAAACGCAAATGACCACACGTTGAGAGTCTCTCTCTCTCTCTCTCTCTCTCTCTCTCTCTCTCTCTCTCTCTCTCTCTCTCTCTACTTATATTTTCTGTTCATCTCTTTAATTTATAAGCACCCAAAATTACACAACTAGCCTTTTGGGGTCCTGAACTCCAAATTGGATCTAGCTACAGCCAAAACACTCATATTGACGAGCACAATTTCAAAATGATATCTTTATCACCAAATAAAGACTATCTCATAAATCAACCCAAATATAGGTCTCTACAGGTATCATCTACCTTACAGTATGGGCAGTAGTGTGTTTGTTTGTTATGTGATTGTTTTGCTACATTGTTCACTACATGAGCACAAACATGCACTTAGCATGTAGTACATAGGGATTCTGGAATGGACATGAGAGACTTGATTCTTACTTAGCTGTGTTTTGCTCACCCCTCACGTGAGCTAATTTATTTCAGGTGATAGCCAGCGTTAGACGAATGAGCTGAGGTGGAGAATATTGCATGATGGACATGTTTTCTTTTATGTTTTTGTTTTATTTTCTTGTGTTTCTCATTCAAAAACTTGAGATGATGTAATACCCATGACATAGTTTGGTTTTTGTTTTTGAAAGAATCATGACTATGTAAGGAGTTTTTACCTTT
Source organism: Taxillus chinensis (assembly GCA_023512835.1). Classification (NCBI taxonomy): domain Eukaryota; kingdom Viridiplantae; phylum Streptophyta; class Magnoliopsida; order Santalales; family Loranthaceae; genus Taxillus; species Taxillus chinensis. Next base: position 25,591,475 of record CM042086.1, read on the forward strand.
GTGAAGTTATAGTGATACTTGTGATATTATATGAGTGGTTTGTTATGTATGATGTAAGACCCGCAAAATTTTTAGCTATTTAAGTTCTTTCTTAAAGAGTAATAACAATAAAATAATAATAATGTTATTGTTAACAATAGTTAGAAAGGATATTTTGGATATTATCACGATAAAAATAAGCACCCAATATAGTCATTCAAATAGCATATGACTAATAAGTAGTCGTTAGAATAGTAACTAGCCGTTATGAATAGTATCCATTTGGACTTCCATAAATAGGTATGAGCATGAGATTTTATTTATAAGAGAGTATAGAAGTAAGAAGAAGAATAATAAGAGTTATGGCATCAAGTTCTCAAGTACCGCCATCCGAGAATAGTGTACGAGATGAAGATCGGCGAGCAATACAACTTGAAGTTACAAAGCTATGCTTTGCTGTAGATGAGCTAAATGCTCGTGTCCAATGGCTTCAATATAATGCGACGAGACACAGGGAGAAGTTTGAGGTTATTCGTGCGACAACCATGACAATGTTAGCCGAAGGGTTGTGCAGTTCTGCTGCCGAAGCACAACACGTCCTACGCACATACGCTAATATAATTCAAGAAATTTTACGAAGACCATAGAATATGATATAAATGTTTATGTTTAGGATTATAATATTTTATACTATAATGTTATCTTACTTTATTGTTTATTGATTATGCAATTATATTATTTTATCCGCGTAAATATTAAATATAAAAATAAAATAATTTCTTATACGTCATAAAACGTTTAGATGATATATATTATGTCATTTAGTTTCTTTAACCAAATTACTATGGGTAAGTAAGTATTACAAGCCTTAACTTTACCAAAAGTATAAAACATAGGTAAGGCCCAAAAATTTGAATGAGGCAGATTCTGGAGGTCATATTCAAAAATCCATAACTTGAATTATACAGATCCAATTGACATGAAACCAAAGCCCATTTGTTCATTTATGACTTAGCTAAAACGTGTAAAAATTTCAGAATTTAATATGAATCCAATCAATTCCAGAATTTAAAATACTACACATAGGTTCAGTATGAACGGGTAAACATTTTAGTATGACTTTAAAATTTAATAACTCTTGTTATACATATGTAAAAATTATAAAATTGATACTCATTTGTAGATATTTAAGTCAGTAATGCAATACAATTGGGCATTTGTCAAAAACTATAAAATTAAAAATGTTATAATTGAATTAGTAGGGAGTACACCAATGTGGACTTTTGATGCCAAAGGAACCTTCTAGGTTGAAAAGTCTTAAAACATTTTTTAAATGGTAGGAAGAGGTACCCACGTTTTAAGAAAGGATAATAGGAGGAAAATAAAGTATTATATATATTTTACATAATTTAATTTAATGCTAAAGTCAAATTCATACACTACTTTCACACTATACACCTACCACCATCCTTGCCTATATAAGGAGTGTCTTGCCTCTCCTCTTAATGCACAAATCCCTCAAGCCACACCACGAAATTCCCTCTCAAAACACTCCCTTAAGCCCTCTTAACACTCCAAATACTCTACTCAAATCCTCTTTTGCTTTTGGTACTTACCAAGCGTCGAAGTTCCACGAAAGGTAATACTTAAGATTTTGAAATTTTGAAGTTACTTCTTATTTATTATGTAGATCTATATGGTTGGTTTTACCACCTTACATATGTTATTTATATGATTGGTTGTACCACCTCGTATATACATACATGGTTGGCCTTGCCACCTCATATATATTTATATATATATATGTGTAATGATTTTAAATTATAGTATTTTATCATAGCATATATTGTCATTCTATAATTCAAGTGAAAAGATGAGAATATTAACTTATGTTTTTATTTTTATTTTTAAGGTTCTAGATAGCGGAAGATCGTAAGGAACGACTTCCAAAATGAATTCCCCCGGCAATCGCCCTTCTTCTTCTGCAACCCCAATTATTAATGCTTCAACCTCACAGCTATCCCCATCCTTATCTCCTCCTGATCTTCCCTTTAGACTCGTGTCTAATATCCCCTCATGGTTAAGGTGGAAGACACGTAGGAAAAATAAGCTTATCGAACGTCTTTTCCGTTCACCCAATACAAGAAGTAAATCTTATTCAAAAACTCTCAAAGCATATAACCTAGTTAGTGCACAACTCAAGGCTTACGATGCATGGGATCGAAATAAGAGATAGAACCACGATAGAAGTGGGAACCCAAATTAATATTCAACCCTACAAGCACGGTTTAGAACGTGGAGAACGACAAGTGAATAGTAAGGGTTTTTCTTTTCTTTATTCTCACTTTTCTCTTCCTCTTTATCTTGTTTTATTTGGAATTATTATTGTAAGAGTTTTATGTTTCTTATTCCATTTTATTGTTGAGAAGATTAGATTAGTCTCTTTTTAATCTCTCTTGGTAATCTATGCTATTGATTGGGGTAGATAACCATTTTGATATTCGTGGTTATCCTTGTTAACCTTGAATGTTTTATTGGAATTCTATAATATGCCTCATGTTATGTATGTTAAAGTTATTATAACCTCTTATGTTTAGACAAAGTAAGTTTATAATGGGTGGTTTCAGAAAGACCTCCAATGCATTGGGTAAAGAACATCACTGGAGAGTGTCAATCCAGCTGATAATATGCTATGTTATGATACAGTATCTGGGTAGTTAACCTAGGTCACGATGTTATGATACGATGTTCAAACATAATCTTCCATGTTATGATTTCCTTGTGAAATGTTGATCATGTATGCAAATGTTATATGGTATTTCCTATGTTCGATATCTTCATGATTTTCCTTACCTGCTTATTTTACCCTTACTGGGCTATTTGAGCTCACCCTTTTTATGATTTCTTTTCCAACCCCAGGTAATTAAGGGATGGAGAAACTAGGATAAGGAGTCGAGAAGTGCTTGGAAATAAAGTTGTGTGAAATTTTAAAGATTTATTAAGTTGTTTGCTCGTATGCTTTGTTATGTAATAATGGGTTATGGACACTTAGTCTCTAAACCCCTAAACCTTAAAGATCTTGGATTGAAATTTGTAATAATGAATGGTTTGTTTGATTAAATAAGTAATAGTTTGAAATTGATAAAAAATTTGTATATTTAATTTCCGCTAACGCACCCGGTTTGGAGGTTCAAATTTGGGGGCGTTACATATGATCATATGGGAGGACGATTATATACCCTTGTAGTATATAATCGGTTATGTATGTTGGGAAAACACCCATGTTACAGTTCCATTTAGATGTTTTACACCACCCTATTGACCCTCTAAGTGCGAGTATGGGCAGTTACGAACCATTTCCATTGTAATAACCCGCGCTTAGGGCTTCGGATGACCTAAGGGTGTTATAGTAACTTTAAGTCATGTATTTAAGGGTAAACTAGTCTAATAAGTAGTTCGGAAATTTAGTATTGTTTATATTAAATGAAAAATTGGGATTAAGTTAGTCAAGGGCTTAATTGTACTTTACTTATCATTTAATGGGTTAGTTATTGAATCTTAAATAAGTAAGGTTAGAAGGGCTAAGTGATCGGGCTTCGTATTGTGTAAGGAGTTAGAGTTCTAGTGGAGTTAGGTGTCTAGAATAAGGGAAGTTTGGATTTATAAATAGGGAGGTCATCTTTGGGGTTTGGGCTGCTGACCATATTCGTTTGGGAGAGTTTAAGTCATCTTAAGGGAAGGAAGGAGAGAGGAAGATCAAGCTCGAAGGCGTTCCTTGGCGTTTAAGCAAGTAAACCAGCTTCTATGCGATCGAGGTAGGTGGTTCTACCTCTCTACATCTCTCATAGGGTTTAGATTTAACGAGAACAGAATTAACTAGGGTTAGGCATAGAATAACCAATATGCATGTAATTGAGATAGAAAACCTAGATGGCAATGTTTGATGTTCAAGGTGATATTAAAAAGTTAGAAATCATAGTTTATTATCAAAGGGCAGATAGATTAAGTATGAGTGTAGCGAGAAGTATAGGGAGATATGGCGGCATGGCCAGAGGAGTGCATGTGGTGGAGGACGCTACGGGTTGGACAACATGCACGATATGTGCATGTTGTTAAGGGGTGCTACATGCATCACTGCATGCACGGTACGTGCACGTGGTGATGGTCTCCACGTGTAGTGCCACGTGTACTACATGTGCACATGGTGGGGTGGTGGTGTGTACGTGGCAACGAGTGGCACGTGCACGTGGCGATAGTCGCCACATGCATCACTATGTGCATCGCCAGGTGCGGTGTGTCCGCTTAGTATGGTTTTTCTTGGCTCTTTTGTATGTTTGTACTAGTTTCAGACCCTAATGGGGCTTCTTAGTTTGATATGTTGAGCTTGTATGCACGCTAATGACGTAATGGTTATGAGTTTGTGATGTTGACTTCTTTGGATACATAAGCAATACCATGTTGAGGTTATAGTCTGGTAAAGGACTGTAGTCTAGTAAGGGACAATAGCCTATAGTCTGGAAGAGGATGATAGTTCAGTAAGGGACAAACAATACATAGTCTGGTAAAGGACGGTAGCCCGAGTTAAGGTAAAGGTGTGGATGGATACTAAAACAAGAAAATGCACGAATGTGAGTTGAACGGTTATGATCTGTGCTTTGTTAATAGCTAATGATATGTGCCAATAATAATTGAATTTAGTGTTATGTTGTGTGATAATTGAATTTAATACTATGTTAGAATGTGTAAGATCACTTCATTCGCACATAAACACCAAACATATAGTAATATGGAGATTAACCCTAGAGTAAGGTGTTGACTGCCTTACTGTCTACTGAGCACTAAAGCTTATGCCTATTTCATTGATCCCTTTTCTAGGTATGGACGGAGACTAAAAGATATTCTAGAGGGTTGATTGATGAAGTTCTTTGTTTTAAATTTAATGTATTTAAACTTTGGATATTTTATTTGTTCTACCCGAACAAAGGTTCATGGCCTTTTTAAACAGTTTGTTTGAATTTGATTACACAATTTTACTTGGATTATTTCTTGTTTGTGATTGTTTGCCATTTCTATTGAGAATGTAAGGTTACACCCTTGTTGTGTAACAATACAATAAAGTTTGAGACAGCACTTACTTTTTAGTCTCCTTTGGTGCTATACACCAGCCCCTTGACCCTTCATGTGCAGGCTTGGAGAAGGGGAAGTTACGCACTTGAGTTTGGGGAGCCAAATTGGTGGGGCGTGACATTTTACACCACCTCATTGACCTTGTTAGGAAACGTATGATTTGGTAAAGCTACCAAGAATTTCTCTAAGTCTGGCGACTTAAAGATCCGAAGGTACAAGGGTCGAAGAGTCGAAGAAGAGAAAACTGTCACTCCATAGGATGGTAAATGACTCGAAGACTTAAAGAGTTGAAGATCCATACTGGGTTGGATAACATTGTAGAGTGATCTCTTAGAGGGAGTCTAACCATGTACTTACAGAGTCGAAGATCTGGATTGAAGATCCGGAGACTCGTAGACTCACAAGGTTGAATATCAGATGACTCGAAGATATGCAGACTTGAAGATCATCAGACCATCAGGCTCGAAGCATCACCAAAGGAACACATGGTCGTAGACTTGTTGATCCACAGGGTTGAAGATTCGAAGACCCAAGGTGTAATCAGGTGAAGAGCAGTGTCTCGGAGACTCGAAGACCCGTCAGGTGTAGAGTGGCAACATTGTAGAGTCGAAGCCCGTAGGGTCGAAGCTCGCAAGGTCGAAGATTGGGAGACCCGTTGCCGAGAATAGAGACCCGTTGATGTGAACAAATGATTAGCCAAGGTAGAATGAGGTTGTCGCTGGCTTAAAAGTGGAGACATGAAGACTCAAAGACTCGTAGAGTGAAAGTCAGTTGATCACTTGTTCTAACCTAGATTCGCAGACGAATAGCAAAAGAATTGGAAGATCGATTCGAAGATCCAAGGCTCGAAGATTTAGACTCAAAGATTCGAAGGTGAAGACTCGGAGGTAGTAGCATGTGTACTTGGAGAGGTAATAACGAAGCTATGAGGTATACATCTTCAAGGCTGTGGCTAGCCAAAAGAGCAAAATGCACTAAAGGTTGCCATTTAAGTAAGTTATCACTCAGACAACGTTTTCGAGCACACTAAGTACTGGAAACATGTGGACGTCATCTGAGGCTGGCTTAACCTGTTTCAACGATGAAGATCAAAAGGTGAAACATGCTTAACCCTAGCAGAAAAGTTTCTTACTATGACCGTCCTATAAAAGCAAGGTAAATGCCATACTTCAAATAAGCGTTAGAATATTAAAGAACACAATAAAGGTATCTTGTGAAATACAAAAGGACAACACAGAGTAATTCGTATTGAATACATAGAGAGAGAGAGAGAGAGAGAGAGAGAGAGAGAGAGAGAGAGAGAGAGAGAGATTGTAAACAAGATAACAGTGAGTTAATCTGACTTCGTTCTTCATACATTCACAAACAGATTGTGAGTTTGCCAAAGGAATGGTTGAAGGTCAAGCAGTACAAACTATTGAATACGCAGGAGCAGATTTCACTAGACAGTTCTTTATAGTGAGTGAGTACTGGAGTAATATTATTTTTGTATTTGCATTTAAGAGAAAAGAGAGTTGATCCTATTGTAACAAGGGCTAGACCCTACTGTATTGAAAGCATATAGTGGATTGGACTTAGTGTAGGTACACTCTCACCACCGTGGAGTAAATCACATTGATCAAACCATGTAAATCGTGTGTCTTTGTCTTTTACTTCCCATACATACCTGCTCTTAATCTGATATTGCATAAGACACTGAAATATCACCCAAAAAGAACCACATCTATAGAATACCTATGAGTATCATACTACTCTTAAAACTAAAGAAAATACTTTTAAGTATATAGATTCACACCCTTCTCTATATACACACACACATAGCCAGACGATCTTGCTTGGATCTTAGGAATATCAATAAGCGACTCAAAGATCCAAAGATCATAAAATTGAAAATGTTGGGAAACATATGATTTGGTGAAACTGCTAGGAATTTCTCTAAGTGTAGAGACTCGAAAATTTGAAGATTCACAGGATTTAATGTTATCGAAGCCAGAAACATCATTGCACACAACAATAGGCTCGACCTACATCCGCGAGTCACCAAATCTTCGAGTCACCTACCTTCAAGGCAAACTGACAACACTCAACATCAATACTTAGCGATATCATCAGCTAGGTTTTGTGTAGTTTGTCTGCGCTATTCTAAACAGTCAAGCATATTTATTATCGTATTAATGACTGCCAACTATCATCACATGTTTTTGACCGGGCTCGTTATTGGCTTTATGAAAGGACTCCATGCTGGTTCATTCAGTTAATCCTAGAGTCATCCCTACACAAGGCTCGGACAAATCGTGAAAGAAAAGAAAAACACACAGAATCGCCACCAAACAAATTAGAGGTGTGATTAGGCACCTAAAAAAAGAAAGGTCTACGATTCCAGAGAATTAGGTTCGGGAGTCGGTTACGTGTGGAGAAGAAAGAAAAAATCTTGCACCCCCATAATGCACATAATTGGTACCTAGTCTTGATCTATGGGTATTTGCTTGCATTATTGAAAAAGAAGTTATTTTTTATATTTTTAAATTTTTAAAAAAGGAGAGTTTTTAGGATCTACGCCTTAAAACAACAAAAATAGATTTTAAAAAAATAAAAAGAGGCATTCTAATTTTAGAAAAAGAATGTGGGATCTAAGCCCATGTGACAGTATTTCATTTCTTTTAGAAAATAAAAGTATTTTTTTTAGAAAAGAAAACAAAATCATTTGAATTGAAATATGAGAATACTGTCACAATTGATATTGGCCTATGCAGACTAGGATATGAGCATCTAGGGCCCAACCCTTATGACCACCGGGGCCTTGTTTTAATTTTTCTAGAAAATGTGTTCTTTTAATTGCCCTTTTTTATTTTTGAAGAAAAAAGGAATGAGAGTTAAAAGGGAAACCGTTTCACTTCAAAACATTTGAGAAAAGAAGTTTTAACAGTTTAAATATAAAGAAATTAAAGAGAAGAACCTGGGTGGTCTTTTTGTGACCGAACTTGGAGATCTTCCTCAAAAAGTCTTCTTAAAAACAAAAAGGTTAGAAAGAAAAATGCAGCTTTCCTTCCCTGCTTTAAGCCTTCAGTTTCTAAGACTCCTAAATAAGTATTTTTTTCTTTCAAAAATACGTTCAACACTCTTTGTTCATAATCTATGCCTGATAATATACGTTCAACCATGGTGTCCCAGGAATTGATGGCCTCAGAGATGTAATTCTCGGTTCCCAGGCATGAAAAATAATTATTAATCCTGATTTATTTTTAAATCCCTTCCTGAGGCGATTGTATTTGGATGCTTTGGTGGCTGAATAAATCTCTGATGTATTGGCGCCGTTGGGAATTAATGGCTATACAATCCCCATAGTCAACTGTGATGTCCCGAGGATTTAATTATGGTACCTTCCCGTCCCTTAGAGATGTAATTCTCGGTTCCCAGGCATGAAAAATAATTATTAATCTTGATTTATTTTTAAATCCCTTCCTGAGGCGATTGTATTTGGATGCTTTGGTGGTTGAATAAATCTCTGATGTATTGGTGCTGTTGGGAATTAATAGCTATACAGTCCCCATAGTCAACTGTGATGTCTCGAGGATTTAATTATGGTACCTTCCCGTCCCTATGCTAAAAAATGGAGTCCCAAGGCATTGCTCATAATTAATGCACTTGAAAAAGGATTTTTAGAGTCTCGATGCATTGGAGCCGCTTCCAGGCTGATAGAGGAGTTGTCTTTGGAGTTTTTCTGGATTATTAGAGCTTATTCCGGACTATTGGGCCCTTACTTCAAATCATTGACCAAGTTTGACCTCCGAATCCGGGCTTATTCCGCATCATTGACCAAATTTGACCTCCAGATTTGGGCTTATTCCATATCAGCGGGCTTATTCTAGATCATTGACCATCTTTGACCTCTGGATCTGGGCTTATTCCATGTCAGCGAGCTTATTCTGGTTCATTAACTAACTTTGACCACTGAATCTGGGCTTATTTCGGATTAGTGGGCTTATTCCATATCATTAACCAAGTTTGACCTCCAGATCTGGGTTTATTCCGTGTCAGCGGCTTATTCCGGATCATTGACCAACTTTGACCATCAGATCTAGGCTTATTTCGGGTCAGTAGGCTTATTTCGGATTATTGACCAAGTTTGACTTCCGGATCTGGGCTTATTCCATGTCAGCGAGCTTATTCCGAATCATTGACCAACTTTGACCAGCGAATTTCAGCTTATTCCGGATCATTGACAAACTTCGACCACCGGATCAGTGAGCTTATTCCGTATCATTGACCAAGTTTGACCTCCAGATTTGAGCTTATTGTGTATTAGTGGGCTTATTCCACATTATTGACCAACTTTGACAAGCAGATATGGGCTTATTTCAGATCAGTGGGCTTATTCCGAATTTCCAGCTTAAGGAATCCCGAATCTGGATCTTCCAATGTCCCCGATTTCAAAGTTTCAGATTTTTCGAATTTCGTGTTTCAAAAAGTTTGGATTTCGGCGACTCGCAAGCTAGCAGCTCAACTTGGGCTTCCCTGGGCCTCTCTTGTTCTCACTTGCTGTGGAAGGAGAGTCACTTTGTATATATACTAGGCGAAGGAGAAGCAAAACTGTCAATGTGGGACAAGGATGCATATGAAGAACCAAAATTCGTGAAAAATAAGTAGATTTATAGGAAAACTTCAAAAATTCGTAACTTTCTCCACAGAGCTTGGATTGAGGCCAAATTGGTCTTGTTTTGCTCAAAATTATGTATCTATCTTCTAAAATTGGAATCACTCAAAAAGGATCATCCATTTAGGAGAAACGTTGGAAACACCGCACAGATGTACATGACAAAGTGAGCATTCTGCCCGTTAGATTTAAAAATTCATAGTTAATTGCACAGAACTTGGATTATTCTCAAACCAGTTGGAGATAATAGATAAAGATGTTATCTAACTAATGCAATTGATGTTGTTTAATTCAATAAGTATTGATGAAGTTATTAGCAAAATAGTGCGCTGCGCATCGGCTGTCTCACCCAAACTTGATTACTAACTTTAGAAAATCATAACTAAATGCGTAGAGATGAGAATGAAACCAGTTGGAAATGATAGATAATGATGTTATCTAACCAAATCAAGTAACTTTGTTCAATTCTGACAAATATCGGGATAGTTATTGGCAAAACAGTGCGCTACGCATCGACTGTCCAATTCAAATTTGTACAAAACTCGATACTTTTGTCATAATCTCTTCATTTTTTCTCAGAATCAAGTGTGGTCAAGTGCGTTGTTTTCCAAATTTCATCCTCTATCACTTAGTGCTCACCATGGGGCATTTAAAGGTCTCCCAAAGTGGTCCTTTGTCTTGTGGTCCTTCGCCGAGTATGATTGTGATATAACCCGATCAAAATGGGATTCAACACCAACCACCATCAGCAGATTAACGACAAAGATGAAATGTACTAGTATGGGCATGCAACATGCGTTATGGGCAACAGATCTACAGGATCTATGCAAATCAACCCAACCTCTATACTTCCGCAAATTAGTGGCGGGAAGTCAGTCTGTTAGGATGGACAGCAACACGCACATGCACTGTAACCTTAAATTAACATAGAATGCGAGGACTAGAACTCCAAAGACAATATATAGAATTCTGACATGTATTAAAAAGAAACTTTTGAAGAATTCACACAAGAGTTCCAATGCTAGATAGAGAAATTGTGAGAATACTTTTAAATGTTGTGTGCGTGAAAAACCAAGAACAAGAATACTCTATAGAATCATTCATCACTTGTTTACAGATCCAACATAACCATCTTGTTACTCTCTACGTTGATCTTCCATAATCTATACAGAATATTGCCAACTTATACTATCACTAGAAATCATTGTTTATTGAAATATTCATTTAAGGTCTGAGGTCTTTCTTGTCAAGCTTATTAGCTCATCTCAGACTTATCCGCATATTCATCATTACTCATATACTATCTTGTCCCCTTTTCCATTAATATCACATCATAGTTATTATTTGTACACTTCGATCAGCTATCATTGTAGCTTCCACGAAAAATGTCTATTCACCCCCCCCCCCCCTCTAGACTTACTTTGGGACCTATAGAAAAGTTAACGAAGATGCCCCAATTGACAGACCATAATTCGACACTGAGACTCGGAGAATTGAAGGTCGAAGAGTCAATCATAGATTCTGTCAAAACAACCATTCTAAGACTCAAAGACTCAAAGGTCGAAGAGTAATGGTAATAGAACTTCAAGAATTAACAAATAAATTATAAATGAGACTCGAAGACTCGAAGAGTTGCAGACTTGGAGAGACAAATAGTCGAAGATACTTAATCAGAAGAAACTATCAGCAGCTCATAAATAACACCAAGACTCGTAGACTCAAAGGAGAAGAGCAGAAGCCTAAGAGTCAAAGCCATAGAGTCAAAGACTTAGAGAGTCAGAAACTCAACTCATGATCTACTATCACTGACTAAGCATAATACATACAAAGTCAAAGACTTGCAGAGTCGGAGACTCATCATGCGTTCATAGACCCGAAGAACAGAAGGGTCGAAGAACATCTTAGCCACGTTGAGCAAACTAAGCGACTCGAAGAAGTAGAGTCGAAGACTCATAACGATGAGAGCAAGTAAAGGTTAAGTAAAATCTTCATGATAACCACTCTAAGAGTCGAAAACTCAAAGATCGACTCATAAAGTAAATTACAAGGCTTAATCTAAACTGAAATATGTCACCCACGAAGACTCGAAAAAACTAAGAGTCAAAGACTCATAAGATCTAACGTTGTCGAAGCCAGAAACATCATTGCATATAACTATAGGCTTGACCCTCAACTTCGAGGCAAACTGACAACACTTAGCATTAACACAACATCATTGTGTAGTTTGACTACGCCATTCTGAACATTCAAGCACAATTATTGTCGCATTAATGACTGGAAACCACCATCAGCAAATGAACGGCAAAGATCAAATGTACCAGTATGGGCATTCAATTTGCAGTATGAGCAATAAATTTGCAGGATCTGAGCAGATCAACCCATCCGCTGTACTTTCGCAAATTAGTGGCTGGAAGTCAGTCTGTCGGGATGGACAACAACGCGCACATACACTGTAACCTTAAATTAACATCTCACATGCTTTAAAAAGTAATATATCTGTCAAATCTCATAGAATGCGAGGACTGGAACTCCGAAGATAATATATAAAATTCTGACATATATTAAAAAGAAACTTTTGAAGAATTCACACAAGAGTTCCAACGTTAGAGAGAAAAACTGTGAGAAAACTTCCAAGTGCAGTGCGCGTGAAGAACCAAGAACAAAAATACTCTATAGAATCATTCATCACTTGTTCACAGATCCAACATAACCATCTTGTTACTCTCTGCATTGATATTCCATAATTCACACAGAATATTGCCAACATGTACTGTCACTAGAAATCATTATTCGTTGGAATATTAATTTAAGGTCTGAGGTCTTTCTTGTCAAGCTTATCAACTCATCTCAAACTTGTTAGTGTATTCATTATCACGCATATAGTATCTTGTTCTCTTCTCCATCAATATTATATCATAGTCATTATTTGCACACTTCAATCGGTTGTCATTGTAGTTTCCACGAAAAACGTTTATTCACCCCCCCCTCTAAACTCACTTTGGGACCTACAATTGGTATCAGAGCAATTCTATAACTCTGTAGAGATCCTTAATGGGTCAATGACAGATTCCAGTAGCATCGCTTCCGTTCAAGCTCTCGTTCCTGTTGAGGGACAAGAACCCAGTCTAGCTCCAATATTGGAACCGACTTGAGAGTAAGAGCAAGAATAACCCAACACCAGCAGCAATAGTAAGAAAGAACAAGAAGACTTCTATAATGTACTCCTCGGCTTATCATCCCAAGTCCCTATGTGCACACTAGCTTGCTTTTCAAAGTGAAAAGCCAGAATGAGAGTGCACCTTGACATGCTTGACACCTTTCTATGGGAAGTCATTCAAAATGTACCTTATATGCCCATGATCATGCAAAGAGGTCGTTTAACCACTAAAGACCCAGACAATTGCATTAAGGTGGAACAGAGAAAAGTGAAGCTCGGCTTCAAAGTAAAAGCCATCCTTTTCTCAGCGCTAGATGATGATATGTTCATGGATGTGCAGGATCTTGACATTACAATAGATGTATGGGACAAACTTTGTCTTATCTATAAAGGAGATGAGCAGATACGGGACAACGAGATTTTCATGCTCAAACAAGAGTATGAAGCCTTCATATGTGAACCAAACGAGTCCCTTGATAACATTTATAAACGATTCACAGGTTTTATTCAACGGATGAAGAGTTAAAACATTGAGATCTCTCGAAAGGATAAAAATGATAAATTTATGAGATCTCTGCCTCTCAAATTGCTAATTAAGACATCAGCCATCCGTCAGCTGAAGGAGTGAAAAACTTGTGCCTTGGAAGCACTTTATGTAGACCTCAAGACATTTGAGATGTAAAAAGAACTTGAGGCATTTAAGAACCCCTCCAAGAAAAAGGAGAAGTCTATTGCCTTTAAGGTTACTAAACAAAGGGAATCATCCTTTGAGGAGGAAGAAGAAGGAGGAGAAGACCTTGATACATATAGCTCCTCACATCAAGAGGTGGCTTTTCTTATCAAGAAGCTTCTAAAGAAAAGGGGGAACTACAGAAGGAAAGCTAGGCAGTCATCCTCTTACTTCTCAAAGGGAAAGACAAGAAGAAGTTGCAGTGCTATCACTGCAATAGGCCCGACCACTTTGCCACTGACTGCTATAAGCTGAAAAGGGTGAAGAAGGAGGCAGCAGAGCAAAAAAAGAAGTCGAAAGGCTCCTCAAGCTCAAGGATGGATGACAAGAGCAAGACGATTCTTGTCACTAATAAATTCAACAGTGACACTAAGAAAGAAGAAGAATCTTCATATGAGGAGTAGAAGGAAAAAGGTCTCATATGCTTTATAGATGACACCTCACCTCCACTCAAGGTAAGAACTTATCAATAGCTCTATATTGAATTTGAAGATACATATAGAGCTTACAAAGAAATGGAGTAGCAATTTCCCCCTATGAAATCCAATAAAGAAAGATACTATGGAAAACTTGAAAGGATTTCCTGTAAAATAGAAAGAAAATTAAAATTTCAAGTGAGTGAAATGAGATGCACACATAATGGCCTTTTGCAACAAGCTAAACAATTAAAAATAGATAAAAAGGACATTGAATTGCTTGATCAGGAACTAAAGAAAACCAAAGAAAAACTAGAGAATGAAAGATAAACCCGTAAAAAGTGACAAGACTCAGCTGAGATTGCACCCCACTTTAGTACCACTCCTGACATTAAAGGTCTAACTTTAGGACTAAGTTTCTATGCGGATCAAGTAGCCATGGCTCATAAATACCTAGTGCAAATTAAATGTCTTGATGGCTTTGTTCCTGCTGGCTGTGTGCAATATGATTATGGGAAGGAGGTTGAAACAGCTATTACTAGTCCACCTAAACCAGTAACACCTGAGCAAAGAGATCAGGGTATTATTGTGTCTCAGAATAGTGATGCAGTAGTTGAAAGGTAGAACAAAAAGCTGAACCTCAGACCAATTTGTCCTCTATATCCCAACACAAGGGTAAAGATGTAGTTATCCTACTAAGTTTGAGACTGGCTCGTCCAGTAAGGCTGCATCCTCCCAGCCTAAGGTTGTCTCCAGTGGATTTAAAAAAGGTCTTGAATATGAGAGTAAGTGTAAGGACCCGTACCTTGAGTTAGTCACAGTTTTGCCTTCTGAGTAGAGTTTTTCTAGTTTTTCTAGATTTTGACCTAGTAAATGGACTCCAATGAATTCACGTGCAAAAGGAAAGATGCTTAGAATGATGTCCTCTATCTACCACAGAAGTTTCAGGCCAAACTGACGTGTATGTAAGGTGCACGTGATATGGGTCCAATTCACGTGCAAGTGTGGTTGTCTTCTACATGATGCAAGGAGGCTAGGGGTGAAGTTTGAGAGCATTTGGAGTGCATTTGGAGTTGCACGTGAATTGGGGAATTCACGTGCAAATTGGGGAATTCACGTGCAAATTGGCGTGCAGCCATATTTTTGCATGGTTCCCTTGGTTTTGACATTCTAATGATCTTTCTCCAAAGGACCATGTTGAAATTCTGAGTATTTTGGCCTATATGGGTGCGGAAAGGTGCTAACTTGTGTGATCAAAACTACGTCGTTTTGATCCTGGGATTCACTTAATCAAAACTACGTCGTTTTGATGTTGTGTTGTCTATATAAGGAGGAGAAGCCCCTCTGTTTTAGGGTTAGGGTTTGTTGCTCCACCAGCCGTCGCAGAGAGAGAGAGAGAGAGAGGGAAGGAGAGCTCCTGGTTGCTGCCGGGCGTCTTGCGTGGGTGGTCGGTGCTTCATGGGTGGACGGCGTTCGACGTGGGATCGGGACAGTGCTGTGTTGTTGCGTTTTACTTGAGGTAGGGGTTCTATTCTTCCTAAATCCTCCTCTGTCCTAGGATTCTAGGGCAGATTATAGAGTTATACCTGTTTATATATATATGTAATCCATATAGGTGTGATCTCCTATATGGATGTTGGCCTTCAATGGCGGTTTTTGATGTATTTTGGTGTTGGATGGTGAGTGCATATCAAGTGTTTGATAATATGCCTGTGTGGCCGGGTTTGTGAGTTTGTGAATGTATGCATGTCAAGTGTTTGGTATTATGCCTGTAAAAGGTGTATGCTATGTGTTTGATAATATGCCTGGGTGACCTTGTATGCTGTGTTTGTGGAACCCGGTGGCTGTGGAAGCCCGGGACTGTCTGTTAGCCTGTGTGGCTAAGCCTGAGAGGCTGTGGATATGTTAGCATGTGTGGCTAAGCCTGAGAGGCTGTGGATATGTTAGCCCGTGTGGCTAAGCCTGAGTGGCTGTGGCTATGTTAGCCTGTGTGGCTAAGCTTTGTGAGGCCGTGGATAGGTGTGTGCCTTGTGAATGTGGAATACAACCTTGTTTACATTTTATTGTCACTACACCGCACCTGTACACACCCATGTAGATGCTAGGAGCATGGGATGGGTTGGGGAGACATGATCCCTCTTGAGCTGTGGTTGTTCACCCCTCCCTCTATGTTGTGTTTTCTTTCAGGAACATACGAGGCGTTAGGAGGGACCCCAAGGTGGAAGACCTTATTTACCTTATTGTTTACCATTTGTTATTGTTATGAGAATTGATGTAACCCCAGGTGGGGATGGATTGAAAAGAGGATTGTTGTAATAAAGACTATTTTGGATTGTGGATTGCTTTATTGAACCCTACCTTTTTGAATGTGTTGTAGATGTTTAAAATGTTATGTTCGGGGTTTGCACCCTAACCCCTTTGCCCTCCGTGTGGGTACAAGGGGAGTCACGTACCGGTTTCCTCGGGTTGGAAATCCGGGGCGTGACAATATGGTATCGAGCATGGTCTAGTTGGCCTAGGGTAGTGGGCGGACCTGGTTATCCTAAGTCCTTTGGAGGAGCCTGGAGGGACATGCCTGATCAACATGGTCCTCTTTGAGCCTCCAAGGTGTACTTAGGGTAGTCCGGTCTTGTGGTAGGATTTGCATGCATTGGCATTAGGGCACTAGTTGCATTTGTTGTGAAAGTGTCTTGAATCGTGGATAAGATCATATGATTAAGTGAAATGTGCAACTCGATTTGTTTGGCAATGTGTACTGAACTGTGCAATGTGATTGATACGATGTATGTGTGCAATGTCATGTGATAGTGGAATTGATCAGTGGGGTAGAGGTAGTGACGCGATAGGTTATAAAATTGTTTTGACGTTGTGCATCTTACTTCGTGTAGTAAGAATGCCGCCGAGGAGAGTGACACATGCGTCCGGGGCAATGGCTGATGAGTCATCTGCCCATGAGGGTCCGGGTGCGGGACCGTCCGTTGGAGGGCATGCGTTGTTGCTGGCACAGCTACGAGAAGGCATCCGGCGGGAGGTACAAGAGCTACGGGAGGGACTCCGGCAGGACGTTCGGGAGGAGGTGCGCCGTGAGATGGCAAGACACGGCGGTGGTGCCACCACCACCACCACCAGTGGGAGAGCGCCTCGCGAGCATGAGAGTTCGCCGGGTGGTGTACCAACTCGTGCGAGAGGATGACGTGGTGACACGGTTCCGAAAGGAACAACCTCCGCGATTCAAGGGGGGAAGGTGAACCCGTGGTAGTTGAACAGTGGTTGAGGCAGATAGAGCATGTGTTCTCCTTTCTCCTACCCCGGGAAGAGGATAAGGTGCGGCCTGGCAATTCGGCACTGGAGGGGGATGCTTTGGAGTGGTGGACGAGTGTCGCGGGGAGCCGTGCGGTGCAACTCATGCTTTGGGAGGAGTTCTTGCAACTCTTCCATGAGGAGTTCTTCCAGGAATCGGTGAGATGGCAAGAAGAGGGAAGAATTCGGCAGCTTGAAGCGAGGATCCAGGACGGTACCTGAGTATGAGCGGGAGTTCCGGAGCTTGAGTAGGTTTGCTCCTGAGACCGTGGCAAGGGAGGACCTGAAGGCCCACAAGTTCACCTTGGGTCTCAGGCCAGCCCTTAGGCGAGAGGGTGGCAATTCTACGCTTGAGGACCTATCTTGAGGCCGTAGAGACGGCCCGTGTAGCCGAGAGGGAGCCGGATGATGGGAGGCGGACCCATCAGGGTCGCCCGTTGCAGGGTGGGTTGGAGCGTGATTCCGGGTCCAAGCGGCCCAAGACCGAGGAAAGGGATAGCGGTTCCTTTCGCGGCCGAGGACAACCATCGGTGCCCCCCAGGGAGGTCTAGCTTTGGCGGTAGCAGACAGGAAGGTCCAGCAGGAGGACTCTCCGGCGGTTGTCATTCTTGTGGGGAGCAAGGCCACTTCAAGAGGGAGTGTCCGAAGAAGAACCTGGCGATGCAATAGGCGTGGACGAGAAGGCCATTTGAGCCGGGTTTGCCGGAGTAGCAACAAGGGAGTTGGAGGCATGGCATCCAGCATGAGGAGTGACGCCGGTTTCCGTACACCAGCCAGAGAGACCAGCTCGTCGGTGGCAGGCTAGTCGGGCAGGATCGAGTCGGACCCGACCCCAGGGGAGGCCGGAGCGGCACAGAGACCGAGGCTGGGAGGCAACCTTAGCGGGAAGCATCCGGTGGAGTGAGCCGACCAGTGGCACGGGACAAGGAAGGGTGTTTGCGCCTGGAGGCGACGTACCAGGAGGAGGCCGAGCTACCACCCTCACCAGTGAGGGTGGAGCAGGATCGTCGGTGGTTAGAGGTACCCTTTTGATCTCCCGTACATTAGCTTCTCGTTCTTTTCGATACGGGTGCATCATGTTCGTTTGTTGCTTGAGCTTATAATAGACGGCTTGGGGTTAGCTTGTGTGGAGGCCGCGAGGCCCCTAGTTGTGGAGTCTCCAGGTGGGAGGCATGATTGAGGTACGGCGTGTGTGTCGTATCGTGTGTTAACCATAGGCGAGGTGGAGCCGAGTTTTGACTTGCATGTGATGCCTTTGCATACTTTTGACCTGATCTTGGGTATAGATTGGCTTATGGCTTTCCAAGCCAAGATAGACCGTTACCGGCGGCGTGTATCCTTCGTGACACCTGCGGGGATCTCTTGCACCCTGCGGGGGGAGTGGGACCGTGAGGCGAGTCGGGCCGGGCCGGTGTTGGACCAGTGGGGTGCCATTACCCACAGGTTGGCGGCCCGACCTTTGCTGAGGTGGGTAAGGTGGAGAAGAGGGTGTGGCCCGCTGTCGTGGACCAATTTCGGGATGTCTTCCCTGACCGGTTGAGGAGTTTACCTCCGCAGAGGAGTGTGGAGTTTACCATTGAGTTGGTGCCAGGAACGGGTCCGATTTCCCAAGTAGCATATCGTATGGGGCCAGCCGAGCCGAGGGAGCTGCAAAGGCAAATCGAGGAGTTGGTGGGCCAAGAGTATATCGGACCGAGTACCTCACCTTGGGGTGCTCCGGTGCTCTTTGCTAAGAAGGGCGATGGCACGCTTCGTCTCTGCATCGACTACGGTGTAGTGAATTCGATGGATTGTGAAGAACAAGTACCCATTGCCTCGGATAGATGACCTATTTGACCAGTTGAGTGGGGCCCAGGTGGTTTTCCAAAATAGATTTACGGTCGGGGTATCATCGGTTGAGGGTTAAGGAGGGAGACATCCCTAAAACGGCCTTTCGGTGCAGGTATGGGCACTACGAGTGGATAGTGATGCCTTTTGGGCTCACTAATGCGCCGGCGATTTATGCATTTGATGAACCAAGTCTTTGCCCCATACTTAGACTCGTTCGTGGTGGTGTTTATCGACGATATCTTGGTGTATTCCAAGACCGAGAAGGAGCATGTGGAGCACTTGGCAACAGTGTTGCAAACCTTGAGGGGCCAGGCATTGTTTGCTAAGTTTAGCAAGTGTGAGTTTTGGCTGCAGGAGGTTCACTTTCTTGGCCATGTGGTGTCACTGAGGGAGTTAGGGTGGACCCGGCCAAGATTGAGGCCGTGGCATCGTGGGCGAGGCCAACCAACGTTTTTGAGATCCGTAGTTTTCTTGGCTTAGCGGGGGTACTATCGTCGTTTTGTCGAGGGGTTCTCCCGTTTGGCGGCTCCTATGACGGCGTTGACTAGGAAAGGAGTGAAATTTGAGTGGACAGATAAGTGCCAGCGGGCGTTTGAGACTCTCAAAACCCGTTTGACCACCGCACCTGTGTTGAGGTTGCCTAGGGAGGATATTCCGTATGAGGTATACCGTGATGCGTCCAGGGTTGGTTTGGGGTGTGTGCTTATGCGGGAGCACGGTGTGGTAGCTTATGGGTCAAGGCAGTGAAGCCTCATGAGCAGAATTATCCTACTCATGACCTTGAGTTAGCGGCCGTCATCTTCGCCCTGAAGAGTTGGCGCACTACCTCTTGGGGGAGAAGTTTGTGGTGTTCTCGGATCACAAGAGCCTTCGATACATCTTTACCCAAAGGACTTGAATTTGAGGCAGAGGAGATGTGTGGAGTATTTGCGGACCTTTGATTTTACTCTTGCCTATACCCCGGGCAAGGGTAATATTGTGGCCGACGCGTTGAGCGAAAAGGGAAAGCCGAGGTGGCCGTGAGAGAGTGGAAACCGATGGAGCAATTGGCGATGTTGCAGTGCATCCTATGGTTCGTGATGTTGGGACGGTCCCCGAGTCCTTTGGTGGTTGTGCCTGAGTTGTACCAGCGCGTCCGGGAGGAACAGTGGGTGACATCGAGTGTGAGGTTCTCCGTGCTCGTATTGAGGCCGGTGAGCTATCCGAGGACCGGACGAGGGTCCTGAGCATGAATTGTCATTTCGGGGAGGTTGGTAGTGGCTTCTTCCCTCAGGGATGAGGTGATGAGGGAGTTTCACCAGCCTAGAGTTCTTTGTGCATCCAGGGGGTACGAAGATGTACCATGCGCTTCGGGGACATTTTTGGTGGCCTGGGATGAAACGCGATGTGGCTGCCTTTGTTTCGCGGTGCCTCACCTGTCGGCAGGTGAAGGCCGAGCATCGGTGGCCGGCGGGCATGTTACGGCCATTGCCCATAGCGGAGTGGAAGTGGGACCACATAGCGATGGATTTTGTGGCTCGGTCTTCCACCCACCACAGGGAGGAAAGATATGATTTGGGTGATTGTGGATCGACTCACGAAGTCGGCCCATTTCCTGGCTGTTCGCGAGCGGGACTCCATTGGGACCTTGAGTCACTGTACATGAACGAGATTGTGAGACCGCATGGAGTACCATCATCGGTTGTCTCGACCGGGATTCGAGGTTCACTTCCCGTTTTTGGGCGGGTTTGCGGGAAGCTATGGGGACCAAGCTTCACTTGAGTACGCCTTTCACCCCGAGACCGACGGTCGAGCGAGAGGACGAATCGGACTTTGGAGGACATGTTACGGGCCTGTGTGTTAGATTTTGGGGGTTCGTGGGCAACTCACCTTCCTTTGGTGGAGTTTTCCTACAATAACGATTATCAGGCATCCATTGGGATGGCTCCTTTTGAGGCGTTGTATGGGCGACCGTGTCGCTCACCTTTGTGTTGGACCAAGGTGGGGGAGACAGCTCTCTTGGGACCGCAGTTTGGTTCAAGAGGCTACCGAGAAGGTTAAGTTGATTCGACAACGGTTGTTATCGGCTCGAGTCGGCAAAATCTTATGCGGATCGGCGGCGGCGACCTTTAGAGTTTTCTGTTGGTGATCATGTGTTTCTTCGTGTTTCCCCACGTCGTGGCCATCGACGGTTTGGGCGAGGTTCCAAGCTATCTCCGCGGTTTATTGGTCCTTTTGAGCTTCGGATCGTGTAGGGCCTGTGGCCTACCGGTTAGCGTTACCACCGCGGCCGAGTCGAGTGCACAACGTGTTTCACGTGTCCCGATTGAGGAAGTATCACCCTGACCCCACTCATGTCATCGATTGGGGGACATTGGACATTGAGGATGACATGTCCGTTGTTGAGGCCCCTATCCGTATCCTAGATCGGCGCGAGAAGCTTTTGCGTGGTCGTGCTATTCCTTTGGTTCGCGTGCTGTGGCGTCACCGTGGCATTGAGGAGGAGACATGGGAACGTGAGTCCGTGATGCGTGAGCGGCACCGGACTTGTTCGAGGACCAACAATCTTAAGCGTGGGAGGTGGTCATGTTGGCCAAGGGATAGTGATGTGTTTTGTATTAGTTGTGTACGATTTGGTGTATTTGTATTGTCTTTTAAAGACATGTGTTCTTATTTGTGATGTGTTTTGAGATGTATATTCGTGACATGCGGACATGTGTTATATGCATTATTGTGGTTATGGATTATGGTGGTACTTTGTTATGTCTTTGTTATGTCTTGTGTGCGATATATGACTCATTTGGGTGTTGTGGCTTGCCGGGTGGCAAATGGGTAGCTTGTGGTTGTTTTCCTCGTATGTTATTTCTTTTCGAGGACGAAAAGTCTTAAGGGGGAGAGGATGTAAGGACCCGTACCTTGAGTTAGTCACAGTTTTGCCTTCTGAGTAGAGTTTTTCTAGTTTTTCTAGATTTTGACCTAGTAAATGGACTCCAATGAATTCACGTGCAAAAGGAAAGATGCTTAGAATGATGTCCTCTATCTACCACGAAGTTTCAAGCCAAACCGACGTGTATGTGAGGTGCACGTGATATGGGTCCAATTCACGTGCAAGTGTGGTTGTCTTCTACATGATGCAAGGAGGCTAGGGGTGAAGTTTGAGAGCATTTGGAGTGCATTTGGAGTTGCACGTGAATTGGGGAATTCACGTGCAAATTGGCGTGCGACCATATTTTTGCATGGTTCCCTTGGTTTTGACATTCTAATGATTTTTCTCCAAAGGACCATGTTGAAATTCCAGTATTTTTGGCCTATATGGGTGCGGAAAGGTGTTAACTTGTGTGATCAAAACTACGTCGTTTTGATCCTGGGATTCACTTAATCAAAACTACGTCGTTTTGATGTTGTGTTGTCTATATAAGGAGGAGAAGCCCCTCTATTTTAGGGTTAGGGTTTGTTGCTCCACCAGCCGTCGCAGAGAGAGAGAGAGAGAGAGAGAGAGAGAGAGAGAGAGAGGGAAGGAGAGCTCCTAGTTGCTGTCGGGCGTCTTGCGTGGGTGGTCGGTGCTTCGTGGGTGGACGGCGTTCGACGTGGGATCGGGACAGTCTTTGTGTTGTTGCGTTTTACTTGAGGTAGGGGTTCTGTTCTTCCTAAATCCTCCTCCTGTCCTAGGGTTCTAGGGCGGATTATAGAGTTATACCTGTTTATATATATATGTAATCCATATAGGTGTGATCTCCTATATGGATGTTGGCCTTCAATGGCGGTTTTTGATGTATTTTGGTGTTGGATGGTGAGTGCATATCAAGTGTTTGATAATATGCCTGTGTGGCTGGGTTTGTGAATTTGTGAATGTATGCATGTCAAGTGTTTGGTATTATGCCTGTAAAAGTGTGTATGCTATGTGTTTGATAATATGCCTGGGTGACCTTGTATCTTGTGTTTGTGGAACCCGGTGGCCGTGGAAGCCCGGGACTATCCGTTAGCTTTGTGTGGCTAAGCCTGAGAGGTCATGGATATGTTAGCCCGTGTGGCTAAGCCTGAGAGGCCGTGGATATGTTAGCTTGTGTGGCTAAGCCTGAGAGGCCGTGGATATGTTAGCCCGTGTGGCTAAGCCTGAGTGGTTGTGGCTATGTTAGCTTGTGAGGCCGTGGATAGGTGTGTGCCTTGTGAATGTGGAATACAACCTGTTTACATTTTATTGTCACTACACCGCACCTGTACACACCCATGTAGATGCTAGGAGCATGGGATGGGTTGGGGAGACATGATCCCTACGAGCCGTGTGGTTGCTCACCCCTCCCTCTATGTTGTGTTTTCTTTCAGGAACATACAGGCGTTAGGAGGGACCCCAAGGTGGAAGACCTTATTTACCTTCTTGTTTACCATTTGTTATTGTTATGAGAATTGATGTAACCCCAGTGGGGATGGATTGAAAAGAGGATTGTTGTAATAAAGACTATTTTGGATTGTGGATTGCTTTATTGAACCCTACTGTTTTGAATGTGTTGTGAATGTTTAAAATGTTATGTTCAGGGTTTGCACCCTAACCCCTTTGCCCTCCGTGTGGGTACAAGGGGAGTCACGTACCGGTTTCCTCGGGTTGGAAATCCGGGGCGTGACAGTAAGCCTAGGAAACCTTCTGTAAATCAAACCAAACCTTTGAGACAGTGTGTCCAACCCAAACATGTTCAGTGTGCCATCAGTGCAGAAGTAAGACACCTTTTTTATCAATGCAAATTTTATCTTGATTACCTCAAGAGTGAAGTTGCTAAAGAAATTAGGCTAGGCATTCAAAAGTTGAATATTTCCAACAATCTGCAAGTTCCAAAAGCTAATAGGAAAAAACAACCTAGGCACACATAGGTTAACCTTACTAAGAATTTAAAGACTAAACCTGTGATGAAAATTGCCAAACACGTGCCTGAGATAGATACAATAGGTAAGAGTGAAGAAGGAGAGTCGAGTGTGAACTTAAAGGATAACCTTGCTAATGAACCAAAACCTGGATCACCTAAATAAGCATGGAAATAAAATCTGCTCCTTATTGGAAACCTAAATCTGTAACTGTAGTATCTACTTATCCCAAGCCTAATAAACGTTGGGCCCCCAAGACTTAGTTTCTTGTTATGCAGGAACAGGTGCTCGAAGCTGAAAGCAGCCATAGGAAACAAAAGATAAATTCAAACTAGTAATACCTTTATAGTGCCTGTTTCGTGCATATAACAAATGATGCCTCCTTATTGAGCAAAGTAAGGGAGGTTGCTTCATCATTTGTCACCTTTGGGGACAACAAGAAGGGTAATATTGTTGGTAAGAGTACTCTCTCTAATGGCTCTGTTTCAATTCACAATGTGTCTATTGTCCAAGGTGTAAAACATAACCTATTGAGCATAAGTCAATTGTGTGACAAAGGTTATGAATTATTATTCATTAAACACACCTGCACTGTTATGGATCCTGTCTCCAAAGAGGTGAAGCTAAGCGTACATAGATAGGGCAATGTCTATAAATTGGTCTTTGGTAATGCTCAATCTACTAAACCAATTTTCTATTTGTCCAAAGCTTCACCTAATATTAGCTGGCTGTGGCACAAGAGATTTGTTTGTTTAAATTTTAAGATTATGTCTAAACTTGCTTCTCTTGATCTGGTTGGGGGCTTACCTAAGCATATATATGAGAAAGAACACCCATGTAGGGATTGTCAGCTTGGTAAGCAGGTGAAACATTCTTTCAAGAGTGTGGATAAAGCCTTAATCACACAACCACTAGAACTTTTGCATATGGACCTCTATGGTCCTATCAATGTGTCCTCTCTATCTGGTGCAAGATACTTGCATTTGTAGATGACTACACCAGATACTAGTGTTGGTGTGTTAATTTGAGGATTTGGGCCTTAGGCTCCGTGACTTGTTTGTGGATTCTCACCGTGATACACATGATGTGTTATATGATTGATATGCTAGGCTAAGGCCTGGGTAAATCTATTGAGCTCGTGGTGACAGGCTAAGGCCTAGGTTGAGCTGTTGAGCTTATAGTGATAGGTTGTGGCCTGAGTTGAGCTATTGAGCTCATTGTGGTAGGGCTGAGCGGTAGGTGACTCGAAGATCTGGTGTAGACAAGCTATCTTGTGTGGGCAGACTGGGTCCTGATGTTTGTTTGTAGGCTAAGTCCTGATATTTGTTTGCAGGCTAAGTCTTGATGATTGTGTATACTACACGGTGCAAGAGTACACTGAGCATGTAATATACACTTCTATGTTTTACATAATAGAGTGATGTAGAGTTTTGGGGTCACCTACTGATCTTGTAGATCATCCCTACTTTGTTGTTTACCCTTTTTAGGTGTGACTTGAGACTAGTGGAGGACTTTCTTCCATGAGGACATGCCTACTACTCTGATATATGACACAATATTGTATTATGTATTTATTATGTATTGTATTCCTGACATTGGTCCGTGGATAGTTGTATTCATACATTGTTTGTGATGTGATGTCTGTCTGATTGTTTGACATATTATATGCATGTTGATATATGGGAAAGTACAAGATTACCCTAGATGTATGACTATACATGTTTGCATGATTGAGACAACACTCGCGGTGTAGTCTCTATTGGTACTTGTCACTAACTCTTTAACTTTTTGGGTGCTGGCAAGGGGAAGTCATGTTCCTGGTTTCGGCTTGGAATTCGAGAGTGTGACAGAGAGTATACCAAATCATCAGAGGAGGAAAATAAATAAATAATCAAGGCCGTTTACTAGGGGTGGGCAACGGATACCCGCACCCGCTATCCCACCCACTATACGCTCCACCCCTGGTATGCGGGGTAAGTTACTCTGCTTAGGCAAGAGCGGAGTGCGATTTTTAAACTTGACACCTCATCAAGGCAGAGACGGGGAGCGGTAATAAGTAGCGGGATACCCCACCCTGCCCTAACTCCCCTAATTTTAATAATTTTTATTTATAATTTTATAATATTTCAAATATTATTATTTAATAATTATTTATGATTTTTGATATTTTTGAATGGTATTTATTATTGTAAAATTAAATCATTTTTGATAAAAATAGTGTACAAATTTTATTTAAGCCAAAATTATTTATATGAACAGATCCAATAAAAAGCGATAGCAAGATGCAAGCGAATGGAACCTCTTTCGTAAACACATTAAAGAATGAGATATCCTGTCCTGCCTACATATGGAATGAGGTACAATTTTAAAATTTAATTTACTATATAAACAGGGAGCGGGAGGTGGTAATAGGTTAATTCCGCTCCCGATAGGACCCAAATCACCCCTATCAACTGCTTCATGGTGCCTCTAAAAGGCAAGTTTGTCTTAAGAGAGATCAATAGAGGCTGATGGTGGGGAGCAGGCGGATGAAACCTCTCCCCATGGACCCCGCCATAGGACGGGGTATCCCACTACGCCTACACATGGGCGGGGTATGGTTTCAAAATTTTATTACCTGCCTATTACTATATCCCGCCCCCGCTAAGGCGGGTAGCACCCTTACCGTTTACATCAGTTACGATTTTACAACAATGTTACGAGCTGATTGCACATACCATTTCTTTTTTATAAATAAGAAAACTAAATTCTCAAAAATGACTCTAACCTATTCTTTATCCTTCTCTTAATTTTTTTGAAATTACTAATTAGTATTTAAAAATGAATAATATTAAATATTATTATATTATTATTTTTTCTTTCAATATCAAGGGAAAAATATATTATTTTAATAAAATAATGATAAAATATAAAATAATGTTAAAGGCCAATTTGGTAATACTTTTAAAAGGCTACTTCTACTTATAAAATAAACAAAAACAGTAAACTCTATTTGATAAAGTATAAAATAGTACTTAGAAAAAAGTTTCTATTTTCTTTATGACAAAAGGCAAAAATATTTTAAGGGTTGCTTTAAAAGTTGCTTCATTAGGAAGTAATTTTAAAAATTTTAAAAATTATTTTTTTTAATATTATCTTTTTAAATCTCTACACTAATTTTGTTTTTTAAAATTTCTATAAGAATTTTGAATTTTTTTTTTAAATCTTTACAATAATTTTATTTTTAATTTATCAAATATTCATCACATACTTTTAAAACTAAAATACTTTTAAATTCATAATTTATCAAAAAAAATCATATTATCTTTATACTATTTTTTTTGCATGCACATCTAAAATTAGCAAGCACAGTATTACCTTACCAAACTGAACTAAAGTTAATTTACGAACTCTTTATATATTAAAAAAATAAAGTATGTTCGTGAAATAATAATTTGCTGTTGCTCTCTCTAACGACGCCGTAGCCCCAAGGGAGATCGTGTTGGCGACAGAGAAGAAGACCCATGGTGAGGGAGAACAGATGATACACTGATACATGATGTGATAACGTACTTTACCCCACAAGGTCAAGGTGGGAGGGATCTCACTGTGGAGCTCGCTCATACGCCTCAGCCTCGAAATGTCGAATTTGTT
This sequence comes from Taxillus chinensis, assembly GCA_023512835.1. Classification (NCBI taxonomy): domain Eukaryota; kingdom Viridiplantae; phylum Streptophyta; class Magnoliopsida; order Santalales; family Loranthaceae; genus Taxillus; species Taxillus chinensis. The sequence goes on from CM042086.1 coordinate 25,619,134, forward strand.
GTTAGCAACCTACATACAAGCCTGCCTGGGCTGGCTCTTCAACGACAGATGTAAAAATACAAACCGTGTACCGCCACGCCTCCAACCCCGCAAGGAACACCCACGGTTTAGCTCCCAAGGATACCGCCACAACGCCCGTGTGCGTGCGTTTTGGACAAACAGATACCAACCATATTATTACATGTCCCCTTCATCGACAAAGATACCGCCTCTGCCTCTGCCCCTGTCGATCCTTCATAGAAGTTATAGAACCACCACTGCTCTGTTCTGCCGTTGCGATGGCGTATAGTGGGAAATGGTGTCCGTACAAGCGAACCACTCTTCTCATATGTTTCGTCAACATAGTTGTCGCTCTCTATGTCCTTCGCTCTCTCTACGAATCGCTTTTCATGTACTCCTCTAAGGATTCACAAACCGGTAAGAGAGCTGATCACTGGCTCTTATTCGACGAGGTTTCTGGATGTAACGTAATTGGGATTTCTGTTTTTGTTTTGTGTTCAGTGGTTAGGTACACCGGAGATCAGATTAAGAAAATTGAGGAATCGATCAGGGTTCGGAAAGCGGTTGAACCCATCAAGCTTATTAGTTTGGTAATTTAGGGGGGTGTTTATTATTTTTGTTCACAAACCTAAAACATAAACACTAGTTTATAATAAATGACCAAAATTTGCTCATTGGACGCGTGTTTTAAAACAGGGCTGTATAAACAGTATCATAATAAAACTAAGCTCCCCCAAACACTCAATTAGTAGCGATTTTGAGTTTCTCCTTTTTTGCTTTGTTTTGTTTTGTTTCCAACAACAGGTGAAGAAAATCAAGGATGAATTTCGTAGAGAAGATATGGTGTTTAAAGTGCCTTCACAGCTTAAACAGAAGATAACCGATGAGATTTTGCACAAGTTGAAGGCCTCTAACGCTAGCGTCCAAAGAGGTGGGTGAATTTCCGTGTGCGTTTACGATATACTATAACAGCAATAAACAAATGAACCAAAAAAAAATCCATGCACATTTTAAAATTATAATATAATCTTACCATGCAAAAATGAACTTTCTTGAGTGTAGTTTTGTAAAATTTGTTATCTCATTATAGATCAAGGTTTCAGATGTTGGCTTCTTATGACCAATTTCTATATGTAGCGACAATTTACAAGATTGATGGTATTTAGGAAATCACGCAGATCGGTGGAAGTTATCCAAATGTCAAAGTGGTTGTTGGAAGTAATCTGATTGCTGTATTTTTTACAGAAATGTGTAAAGCAGAGGTAATGAAGTTGCATTAAGAGAGATGAAGTGCAGAATGCATATGTTCTTGTTGAATGTTTGTGCAAAATTAAAAGCTCATATTTCTGGTAGGAAGTGTGCAATGCACATAAACTTTGGAGTCACTTGACATGATGATATGAAATAACACAAGAAGTGCACACATTCCATAATTCTTCTCAATGGTAAGAAGTATTACCTTTCCCGGTGTTATAAGGAGCTAGAAAAATAAGGGAATGACTGGGGCTAGTGTTCCATATAAAAACATATAAGATTAAAGGCAGAATTAAATAAGCTTTAAAAAATGAATATAATTTAGGTTTCACAAATATGTTTAAAACTAAAAGTAAAGAAACGTTACACGTTAATTTTTGGTCTGCAAATGGTAAAATTATTTGGGCCTCATAAAATTTCAGTGTTCTATGTTGTAGGCTCTAAAGAAATCAAAGAAGAGGGTTGTTTAAATGTTTTAATCAATACTTTCAAACGTAAAGTTTCTCCTTTTTAAGACATTCTGAATCATAATGATCACTTTGTTTATAAAGATGTTACCAACTTATGTTCCTGTGGCTGTGGGGATGGTAATTTTGTGTTGTTTTTGGCATCAAAACGTTCATTCACTGGTATGTGGGATTCTCCACTGGAGGGTGGAATCAATGAGTGTCATTTAATAGTCGTGTAAGGTAAAACAAGATCAATAAAACTATGAAATGTGTTGTTGTTCCTTAGAGCTTCATTTGATTTAGAGCTCTGTTGGATCACAAAACAAGCTTCTGTAGCTTTGATGGAACTTTGTCTTATTATCTGCTTGGCGTGACAAACAATACTATGTTGTCACTGACATTGTTTTGGGTTTCATGAATCACTTGTGTTATTTATAATAATGAATACAATCTAGTTTAGCAGTTTTGGTCCGTTAAGCATTGAGATATTGGCTTGGCAGGCAGCCAATACAATATTTTTGCTGATACAATTCAAATTTTCTCTTAGCATGAGAAAGCTGGTGTCCATGGTCTTTCATATATATAACGGTGGTGAATAGCTTTTAAAAGATGTTCTTTCATTTGAATCAGTATGGGAGTGAATAGTGTTAGCCTGATCATTATTGTTAGGTTTGGCACCGTTTTTACAGACAGTCATATGCTTGGTAGGTTGCAACTCACAGCTTGCAACACAGGTTGACTTGAAAATCAAACCATATCCTAATAGCTGACATCCCTGGTTCTTCATAGTATTTGGGTGATCAGCCCAAGCTTGGCGTTATTAGGGGTAGTGTTGTTAGAGGCCTAGCATGATTGAAATCCAGCTTGGCTTTTGATTGGTTTTATGACCTTTAAATACCCCAAATACAGTGTCCATTAACCTACCAACTTTAAGATGTCGAAAATAAAATTGTTTTAAATATATCATGTTGCTAAGTAATTGTTTTAATCACATCCTCATCAGATAATGAATGGCATTAGAAGCAAGGCCTTGTACACTAAATTTAGGGAGTGTATGTTTGTGTGTTTCATACTCTCTGTTGATGAATTTCTAATCATTCTTATATTGCTAATGCTAGTACAACTGAACTGCAGATAAATCCCTTTCAATAATTAAATCTATGATAATTTTTTATGGATATAATTGGTATGGTTAAAATTATAAGTTAATTAACCCATTTCAATTCGAATAACTAACAGAGTGAAAATACACCAAATTAATTTGTTGTATTCTCACTACCGTTAGCACAAAATCTTTTAAATATTAGCTTATTGGAATTTTGGTGCTGGGTTTGTATCGTGATTTCTTGTTTCGGCGGTGTAAGTGCGAGGTTGACAAAGTTGATAGTAAATTAAATTTATTGCTTGTGAGGCAGTTGAAGTCTGAAGCTGTATGGTTTATGACATATTCGTTCCTTCCCTTGCCAGTTGCCAGAATGCCAGCTATCTTTTTAATTTTGTTTTAATAAACAGACACGATTGAGGATTGGCGCAAGAAAAGTCTAGAGGAAGCCAAGGCATACCATCTGGGGAAAAAACAGAATTCTTCTATACAACCAGAGGAAGCTGGTATGAACCTCATGTCTTCAAAGAAAGTATCTGGTTTCACTGCTGAAATGGCTTTTGCTGATTAAAAACAATTCCCATCCCTGATGTACTTACTACCTAATGAGCAATTTTGATTGAATTCCTGTTGCTTTATAAGTGAACTCTTTTTTTATTTTTTTATTTGCAGGGATCCTAGTTAAAGCTTTGGAGGCTAATTGGCCTTTGCTGTTGGAAGAAATTGGACTCTGGCTACCAGATGAAGCCATTAACAAGGAACACAATGATAAACCGGACAATGAAGACGAGTTTGGTAAATAAATTTTCTCCTTCTGTTTAGTTGGCTCAGGTTAAATTCTCCATAAGGTAGATGTGTAAAGCATATAAATAATTAATGACTACAACACGTTTTATCTCCGCAGAGACTCCCCTAGCTGGCAGGCCACTTTCACCAAAATGCAATGTGGAACTTCATACAGACTATGATGGTCAGGCTGTCCGCTGGGGCCTTACTCACCCTAAAGAGAGTGCAGCTGAGTGTTGTGAGGCTTGCTTGGACCAAGCTAAGCACGCCAAGCCAGGCGATACCAAATGCAACATATGGGTTTATTGCCCATCTGAAACAGGGTGCTTCTCTCCCGATATCTATAGACACCAACATCAGGAGTGTTGGCTAAAATTTGTAAGCCACTGCTCAACTAAATATGGATTTTGAACCTTGTTGATTTCAAATCATTATTAGTTTTTTGAAACGCTATTTCTTTCTCATCCGGGCCAAACTTGGTCATGATGATTGCGTTCCTCTCTCTAATAATTGCAGGCAGAAAATCCCAGACCGAACTTTAAGGACCGGTATTCAAAGTCATATAGAAGTTTCCATCCGTCGGCACCTGTGATTATCCCATGGGTATCCGGCGTTGTTAGCACATGATAGAACATGTTCAACAAATGGCTTGCTGATTTGAGAGCAGCAAAGCTACATGGGGCGCGTTGATCGGATTTCACCCACGCGTGTAATGTGAAATCCTAACCGGAGTTGATTTTTTTTGTTTTTTGTTTTTTGCTTTTTGTTTTTGCCTTTCTTGCTTTGTGATAAGAAAAGGGTAGGAGAGCGATTTTATTATGTACATTTTCTATAGTGATTTACATTTACTTGTACATTTTTGAAAGCTTGTTATATTAATATTGATGTGGTGAAACATTAACGAAAAACTAGTGACCCTGGAATAAACCAGAACGCCGGTACGGATGAAGAAAATTCGAGGATGATATACAAAATTCATCAAATTCCGTTAATGTCAACTAAATATATTTTTTATGTTTTTTTTTTGGTATATTTTGATATCATATAGATACATACATTGTGAGGGAGAGACGATTATTACAGTTTTAGAGATCATGTGTTCTCATGAGTTCCTCTATGATTAAGACAAAATTTGACAAAGGATTCAAGCTCTCTCCACACTTTATGAGGCTATTTGAGATAATTATTATAGCAGAATCAATCGCATATCTCCACACTTTATGAGGCTATTTGAGATAATTATTATAGCAGAATCAATCGCATACCAATTGGCATTGCTACGTGAGTTTATAATGTTTTTCATGTTTTATAGTTGATGAAGTATTATCATGATCCATCTCATGTTCTTGGGGTGAAATTAATTTAGTTGACAATGATTTGGTAATCAAGGCAGTAGTTAAGATTGTGAATTGATAGGATCCAATATTACATGGTAAGAAGATTCCCTTAGTTTAGGTTTCGTAGTGGAATCATGACATTAAGGAGGAAATATGGGAAAAGGAAAACTAAATGTAGATCCTTTATCTAGAGCATAATAAATACACTCAAAGATTTTTAGGTGACAAATATTCAGTCTTTTTTCATGACTCTTTTTGATGAAAGTTTTATTTTGCACATAACTAATAAACACAGCTTTAGTCCAAGTTTAGCCCTTGCTAATATAGTTTTTCCAACTTCAAATAAAGCACAATTTTTTTTCTTGACTACACCAGAGGTGCCCAAAGAATAAAAAAATTATATTAGATACCGTATTTCATGCAATACTCAAACATCTTAAAAAATTAAATTCAGTGTAATGATTGCTCTTGATGCATTTAATACTCAATCCTTACAAAATCATCATCCAGTTGAAAAGGTCTATTAATGTATCAAATGAGTCAGAATTATGATTGAAAAATGAAACCCATGTATAACATGTAAAATATCCTGGTGAGCTGGGTAAAGCATGATTAAGTCAGCGAGGGGTGCTGATACAAGTCATCGATAGCATACGAGCAGAATAGGGAGTCGAGGATAGCTAAAGGATAAGCTAGAATGTATAAATATCCTGGGGCCTGTGGCTGGAAGTTTCTTTTAACATTAGCTTGACTAAGGACACAAGCGTATTCATAACAAGTCGTAGCCTTTTTGCTGCTGATATGATTGTATTAAAATCACTGCAGAAAACAATAACAGCCATCAGCAGCAACCACACCAAATAATCCCAATGCAATGACTTCTCTATCAGATATCCTGCATATAAATCCCAACTTTTATAATAAGCCACGATCCTATGCCATCCTAAGTTGGACGCTTGAGTCGGGATATTCCCAGGGGATCCTATGAATGAACAAAAGGGTCCAAATGATGTGCGCTATTTCTAGTTACAATTAAAGTATGGTGCGGCATAATCATGTCATAAAAACAAAAAAGAACCCGAAGACAAAAATGATGCAGTTTGACATACATATTTTAATGGAACCCAAAATAAATATTTGATAGGAAGGCAACTATTGTTGGACTTGAATTGAGAGATCTTTGAGCTGCTGGGGATCAACTTCAGAGGGTGCCTTTGTGATGGCACACTGGGCTGAGGCTGTTTTTGGGAAGGCTATCACATCCCTGATGGAATTCGTGCCAGCCAGCATCATCACCAATCTATCCAACCCATAGGCAATCCCCCCTGCATCCCCAAAAAGGTGGCACTGATTAGTAATACATAAAATTATTGCTGAGAATTCAAATATTTCCATAAGTTTTCAAATAAAGGATCATTGTTGCCACCAACAATGATGGTATCATGCTTTATGCCTACAAAACAATTTAGCAAGTTTCAATATTAGCAGGTAACGTGGGAGTACATACCATGTGGAGGCGCACCCATATCCAAAGCCTCCAAGAGATGCCCAAACTTTGTCTCTGCCTGTAAACAAACAAAAGATCAGCAATAAGATGGCTAAGAACCCAAAGGTCTTATGATTTCCCCATTAATTCACATTGCTGTTTAGTTGTATAATAGAGGACAAAATCTCAACTAGGTAGGTGTGTGCAAGATTTTTAGCAGAATAACAATATTAGAGGTCCGAAAATTCACCAACAATTAATGCAACTATATCACTAGCAAAAACTGCCACATGATTATGTTATTCATCGCATTTCCAAGTTTAACTGTCATGTTCTTCTGTTAAGTAGCCAACACAAAATTAACATGAAAATAAATGACCATTCTGAAGACACGAACAAAACTCATCTGAAGACAACTTGATTACCAACAAAAAATTAAACAGAGATGCATGGTGAAATTCAAGGAAACAAACATGCCAGAACTAAGCCATAACATTCTGAATTAAGCAATCTTCACCAAATAGCATAATACGTTGTGGGTCTCTGTACCTGTTCTAAAGAGAGGCCTAAAATTTTCAAAACCTCTTCTTGGATTTCACGTTTATAAATTCTCAAGCTTCCACCACCAATCTGTACACTACCTTTGTAAGTGCATGTCAGGAAACACCGTCAAAATTCTAGCAATCAGAATATTAAAAAACTTGGTAAAATATACCTCAACTCCGTTATAAACCATATCATAAGCTAGAGCACGAGCAGAAGGCAGATCTTTCATGTCCTCAGGGTTAGGACAAGTGAAAGGGTGATGCAATGCCTACACAAAAAAAGAAAAACTATCAGCTTGGAACTCTAAGGAACATGGCTACATGCAAAAAATGAAGAACAAATCAGAAAACAAAAAAGGGTGCAAGATAATGACATACTGATCTAGATCAAAAGCAATGTAAGAAACACACCTCAAGCCTCTGCTCAGAACTGTTCCATTCAAACATCGGAAAATCAGTGACCCACAAAATTGAATGCCTGCACTACATATCCAACAATCAAAGCAAACAAAATTAATGGGGGAAAACACAATGATTAGTAGACGTATTTCAGATATAATGAGAATGACAACTTACATCGTCAATAAGGTCTAGTTCATGGGCAACAAATACCCTAAGTTGCCCCAAGGTTCTATTGACAAAAGCATGATCACCCACTGCAAATAATATCAGATCACCTGATCCTGCGGAGCACCATCTCAGCAAGAGCTCTTTTTTTGTTGCTGACAAACTGGAAACTAATAAATTTATCCCTTCAATTTCCCCTAAAATAAAACCGCAACACCAATAAGGGTCAACCTACAAAAAACCCTTAATGCGCTGTGTTATGATTATAAGATCTAACATTGTCTCTTTACCATCATCCAATATCTTCAGGAAAGGCAAACCCATTGCTCCAGATTTGATGGCTTCTTTGTATAAATCACCTTTCCTTAGAGCAGTGTTTGAATATTTTTTTGCACCTGAAGGCACACATAAAGCTTTTATTATTCCCCCACTTGCCAAGGCATCAGCAAAAACCTTGAAGGTAGACTCTCGAAAAATATCTGATACCTGCAGTACGAGTACCATTAATATGAATATATCAACACACCGATACAGAAAGAAACTTGCAATACGAAGGAAATTTGAAGAATGTACTTAGCCTAAAACTACAACCAGGATGAACTTTTTAAATGCAGAGCTTTAACTAATAAACCAACAAGAAAACAGCTAATTGAAAGTGATATAATGATCATACATTACGGGTAGCGCCACTTCCCAAGTTCACAAATTACATTAATCTAGGGTTTTCAATGCCGATATTGCTTTTCACAGTAGGAGAGAGATAACAGATTTCAGGGCCGAGGGCGACATAAAAAGGACTAAATCAGGTCTTAATGTCTGTTATAAGTAACCCTTTTGCGCATGGGTTACTCACTTGAGTATGGTCAAGGCATCCCAAGTGTAAGTTTGGCCCCTAAATGATTTCAAAATCCACATTATGTTGGTTTAAACTTTATGATTGAAACAAAAACAACGCTAGTTGAATTGAAAATAAATATTTTAATTTAAAGAAATGCAAGCACCGCAATAAAACTACCAGATAAAGTGCTGTAGGAATAGGAGTCAAAACAAAACAATAAGTCAAAGAGGACTATACATCTATCAACTCAAGATCAAATCTAATATCTGGCTTGTCCGAACCATATCTGTTGACTGCTTCAGTATATGTAAGCCTTGGAAAAGTGCTTGGTAGCTGGATGCCTTTGATCCCCAGAAAAATCTACAACAATAATAATTGTGATCAGATTTCGTGAGAGAGATGTCATGGTACAGGCTTTAAATAATGAAAAGTTACAAACATAAAATATCTGAATGAAAAAAGAGGCCCATTAATTGAAAGTACACCTGGACTACACGAAGCCTAATGGAATAATGTCATTGCTAGGGATCAGGCGAGCACATAATGAAACCGTTTAGTAAGTAGTACTAGTACGATACTCTTCTTCCTCATTCAGTTACACACGCAAAGGCATATCAATTTTTATCAAAGGAAACCATATATTAACCTGTCTAATCAAATCTTCATTTAGCTTCAGCATATCCTCCAGAGGAGTGAAAGCCAGTTCCATATCCAGCTGTGTGAACTCAGGCTGTCTATCTACTCTTAGGTCTTCATCTCTAAAGCACCTGCAAGGTTAAAAGCAGAAGTACTCAAATAATGCTTGGAATTCGTCTATGTTGTAATTTAATAAATAGATGAATATTTTCAAAGAGAATTACTTTACATCATTGAAAAGGAACATAATAATAATTAACATATTTAATCTCCTCTTGGAAAAAGAACAAAAAAAGTGCTACGGCACCTTATATTGTATAACACAATCAATGATGTATCACATCATCTTTCATTTTCCAGTATTGGCCGTTATTAAAACTATGAGATGGTATAAATGAGTCCATGCAACTTTTGAACCAGGCACAAACAACTATCAATGATAAACACACCTTGCTATTTGATAATATTTATCAAAACCAGAAACCATGAGCATTTGCTTGTATAATTGTGGACTTTGGGGCAAAGCATAGAATGTTCCTGCCTTCAAAAATGAACTATAGTTATCAAATCTGAATGAAGCATTGGGGAAAGTATTTACAAACAAAAGAATAATTAAAACTCTTCCCTCCTAACATAAACTCATCAGCATCCCCTATGTGATTGAAAAGATACCAAATGCCAAAACTAAAAATAGGAGCCACTATATTTATATGAACATATGGAGCCTATAGGCTGTAGAGAGACTATGCCTCAACCTATTTCAAATATTTAGTACCTTCTGGCTGTTTAAGCTGAACCATACTCTAAAAATGCACAAAAGGTCCAAACAAATAAAACGTTTTGCACAATAAGAGGAAAAAACCATGTGCAGTGACAGAACAGACTACAAGCAAGCTTCAGCTGAAAAAAGGTCTGCAACATAGGACAACTAACTAACTATATATATGTGTGTATATGTGAGAAAACAAAAATTCATAATAATGTCAATAATGTAATTAAAACAGGCTAGCTAATATAAGATAGCTACACAAAAATTCAAAATAACGGCCATGAGATCTTTTTATTTATTTTTTTAAGATTAAAGCCGCACAAAAAATAATTGCTTCTCACATTAACAAATCACACACGAAGCATGGCAAGGCACACACTTCACACACTTCACTGAAGGCACCACCCTTGTTGCCTTCACATCATACGACAATATAAAATTTCTTCAATTTTAGTTTTTTCCAACATAGAACCAAACCAAACCAACAAGTCATAATCTCAATAATATGATATCTTTATATTTGATCCAATGAAAGAATCTTTCTCTTTCAAATATTTCTGTCATGCACTATCTTTTCTTCCAAATCTAATAAATTCATATACTTTATTATCACTTCCATCCAAATTATTTTTATTTTTTTCCTCAATTTTTCACATTATTCAATGTTAATTTTTCTACCATCCTAACAAGTGTATCTAGCAACCTACATCCTTAGTAGCCAAATCAATATAAATGATTCTTTCTCATTTATGTTCAAGCGGAGCTATCTCGAATATCCTCATTTCTAACATTCGCATATCAGTTACACTAATTTACAATATATATTATTTCTTGTTAGCCTAAAACTTTGTTTCATATAACAAAGAAAGCCTAACAACCATCCTATAAAACTTTCTTTTTAAGCTTAGCGGCATATTATTGTCACACAAAACTTCTAATGTACTTCTCCACTTAAGCCAACCGAATTTGATACTATAGTTGATATCACCATTAATCTCTCCATCATGCCGAATTAGTGACCCTAAGTACTTCAAAAATCTTGTGACTAGTATCGGCTGAAAATTAAGTGTGATTACCCTTCGCTTGTTTTTCTTTCTTTTCCTAAACTAACATTATATCAAGGTTTAAAAATACGGAATGCGGTACGGTACGGATTTGATATTGTACGACGAGGCGGACGCCTTAGTACGGTTGAGGCAGGCACCTCAACCGTCAATGAAATTTTTTATTAAAAATATACAAAATATATAAAATAAAATTAGCAAACTTAGTTTTAAAATAATAAATCATATTATAATTATCAAATGAAGTCTATAGTCATATATCAAATTCAAAAATTTAATAACTTAAACAAATAATCAATCTAATGTTCTTTCAATAAGCTATCGTAATGATAGTTATGATTTCAATATAATTTTCATCATTAATATTAAATTATAATTATTTAAGAAAACATATCAATTTATCAAGCGCTTATTACTAAAATAACTTTGAAAAAATTTATTCACATATACATTACATAAATTAGTATTTTTTGATTATTAAATTGATATGAATAAAAATATTAATTCAATAGTATTAAAACTACTCCAACAAAATTTACTTAATATACCTATATATAACATTATATTTTTTATTTTTATTATTTTATATATGCGTTTTAGATGGATTGTATTTGAGCGACGAAACTATAGGCTTAATATACCTATACATAACATTATAATTGAAATTTAAAATAAAAAAAGTAAATTAAAATAATTATATAAAGAACAACGCACCTCGACGACGCTGGATAAATAAAGAAAGAAATCGTGTCATACCTTCGCAACGACGCTGGATGTCGCCGTTGATGACGATCCACGACGGACGACGATGCTGGACGTTGATCGATGATGGACGACGACGCTGGATGCGACCTGACGCTGGGACGACGACGTTGCTACTGACGACGATGACGGAGGCGACTTCCCTTCGACGACAGAGGACGACACGACGATGACGCTGGAGGGATTTCGTGTCGCGGGCGCCTCGCCCATACGAGGCGGACTTCGACGCGGCGCCTCCACGCGGGTTGGAGCTGAGGCGGGCGAGGCGGCACCTCAAGGCGCCGCCTCAGCCCGTATTTTCGAACGCTGCATTATATATTCAATATTCAATTTGCTAGCTTCAAATCTCCGAGCTTCTAGAGTTTATCTCCACAATTCTAATTTTTGATTAACCTTCTTTGGTCTTATAAATCAAAACAATATCATTAAAGAACAACATACGCCACAAAATATCTTCAAAGATATGTTTGGTTATCTCATCTACTACTATTGCAAAGAGGAAAAAAACCTCAAGGTTTGTTCTTGATGCACTCTTATTATAATCGAAAACTCATATGTTAATTCACTACCGATTCTAAAATTTGTTACAACTATCTCTTACGTATCCTTTATTATACTCAAATATTTGAGAAGAATTGTCTCTTTCTTAAAGACTACCATAACACATCTTTATGTATTGCTTTCTCAAAATCTATAAAGACCATGTATAAATCCTTATAAAATGTCTATGACACCATTTGTTTCAAGGAAAATAATTTTTTCATTTTCTAGTATTTGGTGCCAAGGGAAACCAACTGAAAATGAAATTTTGGTTAACAGAAAACACACTTTAATTCTTGTGAAAAACCTTAAATTTACGAAAAACTTTTGTAATTAAATTGACTTTTGATTCTTGGAATAATTAATCCTTAATTATAGCCTTCATTTAAAATCTCATAAATCAAGGGATTTGATCTAAATTTCATAAATCAAGAAATTTAATCTCCTGAATTTTCTACTTTGTAGATGGTAACTATGTATTCTAAGCAAAATATAATTCAAAAACTCATTTATCTCTATTTTGTGGCAAGGTATCAAAGCAAACCAATTGTGAGACTGCGAATTAACTTTTAGGCCTTTATTGCCTTTAATCTCTTTGGTGTTTTAGCTACACAAACTCCTTTTCTTCGTGCCTTCATCTCCATTGATATTCTGCTATGTTTTTATTACTTGAAGAACATTTTTTTCAAAAGAATGTCTGAAATCGGAAAGGTTGCTCTTGATCCTGGTCTGGTAGTCAAAAATGAAAAATCCATAAAAAAAATATTTTTACGGAACATTCATTTTGCCTATGGCCTCAACAAAAAAATTGCTTAAAATGATCTCAAATTGTTTGGACCATTCTGAAGGGCCAAAGAAAGGTAAGTCACCTCATTGAAGCGGGACCAAAACTAGAAGATCCAAAATATGAAGCATGGGATTAAGAAAATTCTATGGTTGTGGCTTGGATGTGGAAAAATCAATGACACATGCATGTTCTTGACAATGTTCATAGATATTTGGGAGGCAAGGCAAGAGATGCAATCCCAAGCCTATGAGATCAAGGTGAAAACAAACATTTGTGGCCAAACAAGGAAATAAGATTTAGGTGCAAATAACCACATTTTTTATATAAGTAAAATTTTTTATTAAAATATAAAGAAAACACACAAGAAGTGAGCGCTAAATGAACATACAACAACAAGTTCAAAAAGGTTCAAATAACCACATTACACATTCATAAAAACTATTTAGCACATATTCTGTTCAAGCAATAGAAAGATAGCTATTGATGATGACTCCTTAATTACTATGGCTAGAATAGGCAATATTGAGCTCATCCCACCCTTAACTTTATAAAATGTCCTACATGTTCGTGGATTGTCTGCAAACCTTGTTTCTATAGAAAAAAACTCATGCGAGGTTTACATTGTAATGTCTTGTTTCATCGGTCATTGTGTATTTCAAGACAAGAACTTAGGGACGATGATTGGGCATGCTAGAGAAAGAGATGAAATCTCCTACCTTAAGGCACTTGGCAAATCACATGCTACCAAAGGACATCTTTCTCAAACCAATAAAGAAAAAGTATGGTTTTACCATTGTCGACTTAGACATTCTTTCTTGTACTCAATCTTTGTTTTTCTTTTTATTTCAAGGCATACACGTTGAAGAGTTTCATTGTAAGGTGTGTAAGCTTGCTAAACATAAGCATGTACAATTTCCTTTAAGCAATAACAAATCATAATGTTCCTAATAATATTTAGGATGCTTCTAATGTTCCAAACGTCTGAGGCTAGGTGGTTTATGTTATTCATTGATTATTGCACTTGTGGCATATGGATTTTTCTATTAAAGAACAAATTAACATTGTTCTTCCCAACTTCCTTTCCATGGTTAAAAATCAATTTAGAGTTAGTATCAAAAGATTTAGATCTAATAATGCCACACATTATTTCAATCAAATTCTAGCCTCATTCTTTTAAAGGGAAGGAATTATATGAGTCATCATGCACTTACATCACACAGCAAAATGAGGTAACCGAATAAAAAAATAATCACCTTCTTGATGTAATTAAAGCCTCTCTACTTCAATACAATGTGCTCAAATCATTTTGAGGAGAAGCAGTCCTTACAATAAATTATCTCATAAACTGCCTTCTAGAGTCTTGGGATCTAAGAGTCCAACAGAGATCCTTTCCCAGTTCTATCCAAACTTAAAAACCTCTAATAATATATTTCCTTGAACTTTTGAGTGTGTATCATTAGTTTATATTCCTGACCATATCAGGGTAAATTGAATCCCAAAACACTCAAATGTGAACCATATTTTTCTATGCCTTCTCTTGGGGAGAGTTCAATGGAAGATAAGGATTGAAATGAGAATTTATTGCTTGGTCTATAGTACACTTTAAAAAAAATATACTCAAGGAAAAAGAATCTTTTTCTAGAATCAATGCAAATCCAAGACCAAAATGATTCTTTCTTATTTATTCATTAAAAGAATACCACGTATATATACACACACGCAAGACTGATAAGACTTAATTAGGTAAAAACTCTCTTTACATAACCTATTAGTGATAGCTATAATACACGAAAAAATATAACTAATTACAATCATATACAACTCATCCCAACTCTCTCTTTCACTCTCAAGTTGTTACATAAATATCACACATATCCAACTTGAACAAAGACATGAAAAAGAAATACCAAAAATCACAAGTCATTATATCAATGGATTGATCTACTCTCTTAATCTAAGAAACTTCCATTACAATATAATTTATATTATCCTTTATGTAATTTCTGAAAAAAATCAATATGCTTCATTCGAGCATGTTGTATTGGATAATTAACTATTTTGATGATAGTTATATTATCACAAAAAAGCATTATCAGTTTCTAAAAGCCATAATCAAGGTCACGCAAAATAATATGTAGCATGAGACCTTGCACTAGCGCACAGCATCAATGTCAGTGATTGGCAACGACTGCGGCACCAATGATTCGTGGCTCGCAACAGAGAGGAATCAAAACTATTGTGCTCGATTTTGAACATGCATGCGACATAGCTCATGAAAGAGGGGAGAGGTAAGAAATGAAAATAGAGAGAATAAGTTGGTCAACCACAAGGGAAGAGTTGTGGTTCTTTCAAGGGTGGCAAACAACAAATTCCTCTTAGGTTAGGGTTTTGTTTTGCTATGATACCAAGAAGAAAAAAATATAGAAAAATATATCTTTCTTAATTACTCATTGAGAGAACACCACATATATGTATAAAACATACGCAAACAAGACTAGAAAACTTAATTAGGTAAAAACCCTCTTTATGTAACTTATTAGTTACAGACCTAATACACCCACATACAACTGATTCCAACTCAAATTACTAATCCTTTCCTAATCAAATATGATGTGTGCCTAAAGAAAACAATGATCTAGAAGTTCCTACAAATAGGTAAGGAACTAGAGAATGCACAAAAAATCCCCACGTATCCCCTTTCACAACTTTTGCCCTTTAAACACTTTCCCCCAACTTTCCTTGTGAGTTTAAATGCCATTTCTATTCCTAAAACCTCGAGGCTTTATCCAACATAGAGTGAAAACAAGCTATGCGCATGGAAAAAGAGACACTAGAAAAAATAGAACCTGGGAACTTGTGAGGTTACCAGAAAGGTAGAAACTCATGGGATGCAAAGGGATTTATATGGGGAAATATCAAGTAGAAACTTTAGAAAGGTATAAGGCAAGACTAATTGTCAAGTGTTACACCCAAACATATGATATTGATGTAGCTAGCATTTCAAAATTGTATATCCAAACTAGAAGGAAGAATGCCTTGCTTAGGCGCAAGACACGGAAAAAAAAAAAAAGGCCCCCAGAGAACTTAGGTGAATCTTGTATAAAAGAAACTATAAAATATATTAATAAAATAAGCAAACCACTTTAAATATAAATAAATCAATACTCTCAATTATAACAAACTACTCAAATGTGAAATTATTACAATCTGATAATTTAAAGCATAAAAATTTAAAATGATAAATCTAAACATTCTCCTCATCAAACCCTTAACGTCATACATTTGATTTGGCCTTGATGCAAAATACTTAGAGCTCCTAGAGGTAGAAGGCTCTACTCTGTGCTCCTTTTGTTTGATGATGATCTTGTATAAAACCTACTATGACCAACTTCTGAAGCTCTAGCAACAACACCCCATGTCAAGGAATCATCCTTAAAAACAAGATCATCACCATCCTCATCAAAATCTCCATCCATTCGCCCAACCAACCACTCATTAGAGTCATCTATGTCTATCGCATCACGCATGTTGTATCGGCGCTTCAAAGCTCGGTTGTACTTGATAAATACCAACTCATTTAAGCATTAATTTATGTTCGGATAACATTTTTTGGATTAAAGATATATATTTGTACAATTCAAACCATTAAAGGCATCAATTCTATTATATATATATTTATCATGTTTGACCATGTTATTCTATTATTTTCACTTTTTTTTCCACACATCATAAATTATTTTCCATGAATTTTCATAGTAGTAAAAAAAATACATTTTAATAGAAAATGATTTTCAGATAAAAAAACCCAAAAGGAGTCTATTTTCCTTGAAAAGGATGGAGCCTATAAGTATTACTGCCTTCAGTGAGTTGATAATTTTTTTATAAGTAATGAAGCAATAAATTAACAAAAGGAAAAGGTACAAGCAAATTAGACAGAGTATAATCTTACCCAATGAAAAAAAAAAATTCATACAAATATTACAATGATACCACAAAAGACCTAATACAAGGCCTAAAAATAAGCAAGGAAAGAACTCCCTAAGCGCCGACCACCTCAACCGAGGAGGCCGAGAAACGCCAACATCATAATTAATCGAAGAGACAAGCCGATTAAGTTCCCGCACACCTTTTCTTGGGCTTATAAACGGTCAAGAAGACGAGACAAAAGCCTTTCAGGCTGGATGTCTAGTTTCGATATCCCATAACAAATTAGAGGTAGCAAATTCAAAACCCTCGTAAGTCACTCCTAAAACCTTTCTAAGGGTTTTGTGGGATCGTAACCACTCTGGCTCCAACTCGGCCTCTGCCTAGCAACCAGAGACACACTCAAGGGAACAAGACTCCCAAGAGAGAGCATTAACCAATGGACCCGCAGCAGGCTGGACATCCGGGCCACCCAGCAGAATGTCACGGACCGAGGCTTATCCTAGCACACTTAGGCTATTTTGGGATATTTCCCCCTTGTAAAGTGTTGTACTTAGCTTATAGAGTAAGTTGTAGATATTTTAGATTTCGATCATATATGATGTCTCTTAGCGACATAGCCAGAAAAGTGTTAACATCTATATGTAGGGGAGTGATGTTGTAAAGCTTTCAAGCAATCAATACAATCGTTTGTTGCCTTCGTTTAAATCGATCTTCCGCTAAGCGCTTTCCTACACAATTACTTTACAACGGATCGATGGGTTCCGATCCAAATGCGACGAGTTAGGCTGACCTAGCGTTCCTTCGTACGGGTGGAAACTAGGTGCCGCACGGGTTAAGCTGCTATAAAGGCTGACCCCGTGACAAGTGATATCAGAGTACGGTTGGTGCTAAAGTTCGATGGAACAATCAAAACTTCGAGACGGTGTAAAAATGACAAACGGAGGATCTGTTGTCATTAGTGGTGGCAACCACGAAAGCCGCGACAAGGAGCACCACGCTAAGGAACGGAGGAGAGATAAGTCCGTTTCGAGGAAAACATGTCCGCTGGAGAGTCGGCTAGCCAAATTGGAGTTGGCGTTAGCTGAACAGATGGAGGTGGTCGAGGAGCACACTGAAAGCATCAAAAAGCTGGACTCAGAGGGTGATGAAAGCTTTGGGAGGATGCAAGGGCTTTTTAACTCCATCATGGATGACATGAACTCTCGGTTCGACGGCCTGAAGGACACTCTCACGTCCCAAATCCTGGCGATGCAGGAGGAAATCAAAGAGATCAAGGCGGATTGGTCTCTCTGCAAGATGGCGGTCACCCAAGGTAGCGTTGGCGGCCATTCCAGCTCCAAAATCAACATGCCGAAACCTAAGACCTATGCTGGGTCAAGGAATGCGAGGGAGTTAGACAACTTCCTCTGGACCATAGAGCAGTACTTCGATGCCTTGAACATTGTCAACGAGGCAAAGAAGGTGAAGACCGCTCCACTATACTTAGTTGATTCGGCTATGGTGTGGTGGAGGCGACGATATGCGGACAAAGAGTGCGGCCTATGTATTATCGACAATTGGGCGGATTTCAAGCGGGAGATCAAGGCCCAGTTCTATCCCCAGAATGCGGAAGACGAGTCCCAGGCGAAACTTCGGCGCCTTACCCACAAAGGCACGGTGCGGGAGTACGTCCGCGAGTTTTCAGAGCTCATCTTGGAGATCCCGGACATGTCCGCAAAGGATTCATTATTTTCTTTCATGGACGGATTGCAACAATGGGCGAAATTGGAGCTGCAGCGGAGAAATGTGCAGGACCTAGCGTCGTCCATGGCGGTAGTCAAATCACTCATCGAATACAAGAAGCCGAAGAAAACCACCAGTTCTTCATCGACTTCCAAGGCGAACAGATTTCACAAGGAAAAACGTAGGAGAGACAACCGGAGTGAAGGAAAAGGGAGACCCTTCCAACTGTCTAAGGACTTTCGCCCAAAACACTTCGCGAATGGTTCCAAGGACGGGGAGAAGCCAAGGATCTCCTGTTTCCTTTGTGAAGGCCCTCACAAGGCATTCGAGTGTCCGAAGCGCTCCAAGCTCTCTGCGATGATCAACGAAGACGAAAAGAGAAATGCGAAGGATCCACGACTTGGTTCCTTGCAACTCCTCAATGCAATCAAGGCGAAGGTGGAGGTGCCACCATCCGGATGACAGAAGGGGCGCATATACGTGCTCGCTAAGGCCAACAACCTTGAAACTAAGGCCTTGGTGGACACGGGTGCGACCAACAACTTCATCAAGGTTGAAGAAGCTCATAGGCCAGGGGATAGTCTACAAGGAAGAGAAGGGTCGGTTAAAGCGGTGAACTCCAGTGCTAGTCCAATCCATGGTATGGCTCGAGGTGTCGAGCTAAGTATTGGCGAGTGGAGAGGCAAGGTTAATCTCTCCGTGGTGTCGATGGACGACTATCCCATGGTGCTGGGGATGGAGTTCGTTGACCAGGTGCGGGCAATTCCAATTCCTAGCACCAATACAATGTGCATCATGGACGAGGGGAAGACGTGCATGGTGAAAGTAATGAGGGAGGAGGAACTCAAGGCGAGGTCTCTTTCGGCGCTCCAACTGTCTAAAGGAGTTAGGCGACAGGAGCCAACCTTCATTGCTATGGTGAAGGAAGAATGCCCAAATGTTGGGGAGGAGCTCCCAACCGAAGTGAAGACGGTCCTTGAAGAGTTTGGGGACGTTATGCCACCCGAACTCCCCAAACAACTTCCGCCGAAGCGAGAGGTGGACCATAGGATCGAGCTAGAAGCCGGTGCAAGGCCTACTGCTGCGGTGCCCTATCGGATGGCACCACCGGAGTTGGAGGAACTTCGGAAGCAATTGAAAGACTTGTTGGAGGCCGGGTTCATTCGGCCATCCAAAGCGCCATTTGGAGCACCGGTGTTGTTCCAAAAGAAGCACGATGGGTCGATGCGGCTATGCATTGACTATAGGGCGCTAAACAAGATTACAGTGAAGAACAGCTACCCCATCCCACTCATATCCGACCTATTTAATCAACTTGGTACTGCGAGATGGTTCTCAAAGCTAGACTTGCGGTCGGGATATTGGCAAGTGCGGATAGCCAAAGGTGATGAGGCAAAGACGGCGTGCGTCACAAGATATGGCTCTTACGAGTTCTTGGTGATGCCCTTTGGCCTCACAAACGCCCCTGCCACATTCTGTACGTTAATGAATCGGATCTTCCAACCATACTTGGATAGATTCGTCGTGGTGTACCTTGATAACATTGTCGTCTACAGCAAAACCTTGGAGGAGCACAAGGCACACCTACGGCGGGTTTTTCAAATCTTAAGGGAGAACCAATTGTTTGTGAAGAAGGAAAAATGTGACTTTGCAAAGAAGGAAGTGCCCTTCTTGGGTCACATCGTTGGCGGAGGCAAACTGAAGATGGATAACAAGAAAGTGTTAGCCATCAAGGAATGGGAGACGCCCAAGAAAGTCCCTGAAATCCGTTCCTTCCTTGGCTTGGTTAACTACTATAGAAGATTCATCCGCGGCTATTCCCACATTGTCGCACCCTTGACGGAACTATTAAAAAAGAACAAGACTTGGGTGTGGGATGATGCTTGCCGAGAGGCATTTGATAAGTTGAAGCAAGCCGTGACAAATGGACCGATGATGGCACTGTCGGACCATACGAAGCCTTATGAAGTTCACACGGATGCTTCAGACTTTGCCATCGGTGGAGTTCTAATGCAGGAGGGGCATCCTGTAGCATATGAAAGCCGGAAACTCAATGGCACCGAATGGAGGTACGCGGTGCACGAAAAGGAGATGACGGCAGTTATGCATTGCCTTCGGGTGTGGAGGCATTACTTACTAGGGTCCAAGTTCATGGTGAAGACGGACAATATTGCTACGAGTTATTTCCTAACTCAAAGGAACTTAACTCCGAAGCAAGCACGATGGCAAGGACTCGTAGCGGAATTTGACTTTGTGCTCGAGTACAAACCGGGCACAAATAATGTGGTGGCTGATGCACTAAGTCGGAAGGCGGAACTCGCAGCCATTAGCCAACCACAATTTCCCCTGGTGGACAAACTGAAGGAAGGAATGGAGCACGATCCATTAGCCAAGTCCTTGGTGGAATGCATCAAAGCTGGGAAGACGCGACGATTTTGGCTAAGGGACGACTTGCTCCATACTCGAGGGGAACGGGTGTACGTTCCAAAATGGGAAAGTTTGAGGAGAGACATCCTCAAAGAATGTCATGACTCGCGGTGGCCTGGCCATCCTGGAGTCGATCGTACCTTGGCGTTGGTGGAACGAAGCTACTACTGGCCTCAACTTTACGAGGACGTCCAAGTGTACGTGAGGACTTGTCTTGTGTGCCAACAAGACAAGATAGAGAATCGGCAATCGACGGGACTGTTAGAACCTTTGCCTACTCCGAAAGACCTTGGGAAAGTGTTTCGATGGACTTCATTGTTTGTCTCCCAAGATCCGAAGGATGCGGTACGATCATTGTGGTGGTCGACCGATACTCTAAGTATGGAGTTTTCATTCCAGCTCCAAAGGACTGCACAGCAGACGACACAGCCCGACTATTCTTTAAGTACGTGGTGAAGTATTGGGGCATTCCAAAGACAATCGTGAGCGATCGGGACTCACGGTTCACTGGGCAATTTTGGACCGAGCTGTTCCGGATAATGGGTTCGGACTTAAACTTTTCAACAAGTTTCCACCCACAAACAGACGGCCAAACTGAACGTATCAATGGCTTACTGGAGCTATATCTGAGGCACTATGTGAGTGCCAATCAAAGAGATTGGGCCAAGTTGCTGGACATAGCCTAATTCTCATACAACTTACAGAAGAGCGAGTCCACGAACGAGAGCCCGTTCGAACTCGCAACTGGGCAGCAACCATTGACGCCCACTTCCATCACTCGGGGGTACACTGGAAAGAGCCCCGCGGCGTTCAAGTTTGCAAAAGGATGACATGAACAGACGGATCTGGCCAGGGCATACTTGCACAAAGCAGCGAAGAAGATGAAGAAGTGGGCGGATCAACAAAGGAGGCCCTTGAAATTTCAGGAAGGAGACATGGTGATGCTCAAACTCCTTCCGCGCCAAACCAAAGCACTCAGACAATTGCATAAGGGTTTGGTGCGCCGATATGAGGGGTCCTTCAAAGTACTTAAGAGAGTTGGGAAGGTCTCATACAAACTGGACCTCCCGACTAGCTTACAAAGGCATCCGGTGTTCCACGTTAGTTTGCTCAAGCCTTACCACGAAGACTTGGAAGACACGAGCGGACAACGGGCGGTGCAGACACCAACAGCATCAACAGGCAAGACCTACGACAAAGAGATAGAGAAAATCCATTCTCGTAGAGTCGTGCCAAGAAGAGACGTAGATCCAAGCCGGGTGGAGTACTACGTCCAATGGAAGAACAAGCCGGTTAAAGAGGCAAGCTGGGAGAAGGAAGAGGATCTGGGGCAATTCTCCAAGGAGATTGAAGAGTACCGTGAAGGAGTCGAACGCTACATCGGGCAGTTTGACGAGCTCGAGGAAGCCGAAGACGCAACGAGGACGCTGCGAAATCGGGTGGGGGAGAATGTCACAAACCGAGGCTTATCCTAGCACACTTAGGCTATTTTGGGTAAAGTGTTGTACTTAGCTTATAGAGTAAGTTGTAGAGATTTTAGATTTCGATCATATATGATGTCTCCTGACGACATAGCAAAAAAAGTGTTAACATCTATATGTAGGGGAGTGATGTTGTAAAGCTTTCAAGCAATCAATATAATCGTTTGTTGCCTTCGTTTAAATCGATCTTCCGCTAAGCGCTTTCCTACACAATTGCTTTACAACGGATCGATGGGTTCCGATCCAAATGCGACGAGTTAGGCTGACCTAACGTTCCTTCGTACGGGTGGGAACTAGGTGCCGCACGGGTTAAGCTGCTATAAAGGCTGACCCTGTGACAAAAATCTCCCTATCCAGTGCTGCATCAGAATCCCAGCACATGGAAGGATCGAAGGATCCAAACGAGCTACCACCAACCCCAAGAGATGCCAGTAGAGGGGAGGCAGACAAAGTTGGCCAAGGACAAAAAGTCCAGCCGGCCGGGAAGAAAAGCCACAGCCAAGGAGGAAGGGCCGACAATGACAACATTGGCCGACAGAGAAGGCCGTGTGGGGTCCGACAAAGTAGCTGGAGGCACGCTCACAAAAACGTAGGGAGGAAGGAGAAGGGCTAGCGACGAGTTCCGATCCACAGCGGGAGATCCGAGGACTCCAGGAGAAGCCAAACAAAGAGGAGGAAGGCTGGTTCTCGGAGTCAATAAGACGGCAGGGACAAGCGAGGAGGGCGGTGTTGATGAGGGGGGCAAATGGGTAAGGTGACGTGCGAGAGGTGGGGGGAGGGAAAGGGGAGAGCTGGGGGGGGTGGGGAGGGCGGAAGGTGAGAAAAGAGGGTGGGCACGGGTGAGGGAGGAGGGGAGAGAGATGATGTTGGGCCTGGACTGGAGTAGTGGGCCGATATGGATGCAGATGGGAAGGAGCAACTTAGCTAGGGGAATGTGGGTCCGAGAAGGTGGGAAGGAGCAACTTAGCTAGGGGACAGAGGCACAGTGGCTAGGCTCCCGAGGAGCGATCCGGCATTGGGCGGGGAGACACAGCCACACATCGCGAGGTCTTCGAGATAGATGTCGGTCAGTACAACGGCGTTGAGGTGTTCGCCAAACGTGGGGGCAACATCATCAAGCGGCGTAACACTTGGGGAAGGAGGAGACGCGGATGACAGAGGGGCCACCAAGGCCGAACCAACCAGCGGACCCAACGACCTCGGCAATTCTGATGCAGACCCAACAGAAGGTGGCACCGGTAAAGAGGCGGATCCCGCTAAGGAGGTCGCCGAAGCAAGACACTAATGCCAACCCGAAGGGGAGACTGCCAGAGGAGTAACCGGCCCCACACAAAAGGCTTAGGCTAGCATAACACGACAAAGACAGCCCAAAGGCAACGCCAACAACCAGTGGTATGTAACCTCCTGCGAAAAGCCGTTCGACAAACCAATCCAAATAGAGGAAAGAGGTTTTGAGCGCAAATCAACTTCGACGCAGAAGCGGGCTTCACTAGAGCATGCAAGAGTAGAGGTAGACAAGTCCATCGCCAATAATCTACCAAAAGAAGACGCAATCAAACGGAGTAGATCGGGATGAAAAAATTGCAAAGGTAGATAGGCGAGAGAGATCCAAATCAGAGTTAAGAATTCCCCATTCGTGAGATCAGCTCCGGCCATCCAACGAAATATCCAGTAAGGATAAGAGAGAAGTAAGCCCGACGGCTTAGCAAGGAGCTAGACCAAATCCGCATCCACATCAAATCGAATCATAAGAGTCTTCAAGTCAAGGAGGTCAACGACAAAGTCGCCGGAAAAATATTCATCAACAAAATATTGACGGAGACGGAGTAGAAAGGGCCGACCGGAAGCAAATTTCAGCATAGCCGTGAAGGAAAAATCACGGGCGGATTGGACTATATCCTGCTTGGAGAAAATAATGATCGGAACGCCATCTTTGACGCCGAAAGTAGGGGAGGAAGAGAAACGTTGGAAAGAAACCGTCTTGGTGGAGGTATAAGCCTAGACTGAAAAAGCACAAAAGGAGTGGCCCTTGGCAGGGAGGCCACTGGAGGAAGGGGCCATCTCGACAGCCGCCAGAGGGAGGCCGGGAAGGGGCCGAAAAAGAGAGCAAGGGTAGAGAGGAGGAGGAATTTCTCTCTCAAAACACCTGTGTTGATACAAAAAGAAAAAAAAATGCACTAATAAAGCGCACTGTTTTTGAATCTTGACAGACATTAATTGAAGTACCTATAATTGTGTATTCTTACATAACATACATAACAATATTTGACATTTCAAAATGTTAGAAAAAAATCCTCAAGAAAGAGAAGACAATAGCGTAGCGCAGGTTTCAAGCAACTACTAGTCAAAACTATTTGGATCAAGAGAATCACTTGAAAACAAATCTAATAAAATGAAGAAAAAAAGTGTGCATTATCTATCAACGACAAGGAGATTAAGCACCTGAACTCTTGAGGGCACAATATAATCACGGGCACCTTCTGGAGTAGATCGGCAGAGTATTGGAGTCTCAATCTACCACACAACAGTAAATTTTAAAAGCCAAAATACAGGCATAACCTTATAAGTAAATTAACAAAGTAGAACAGGAAGAAAGATCTCAACATTGCAATTTGAAGTGAGAAATGAAAACACAAAACCACCCAATAAAATACCTCCACAAACCCATGTACATCCTCTAGGTATCGTCGAATGAGTTTCACCACATTATGACGCAATTTTATGTTTAAATTCATTTGCTGCCGACGCAGATCAAGACACCGGTATCTACAGACAAGCAACTGAGTTGTTTTAATCAGAAAATATAGCCAAAAGAAAAAAATATCAAACTACTAATACTAAAAATATTTAATATATATATATATATAATAACATACGATATAAGCAATTTGCAAGATGTAAACTACAGCAATGTAGCATGCACCAGTGATGGGCAAAAAAAATGGTAAGAGGGCAAATCTGTTGTGAGGTAAAATATAGGAGCAAACATTCTAGAAATTAAGTGGAGGAATGTTATTAGACGTAATGGCCAACTTTATGGGGCTAACATGTCTAGAGGTAAATCGAAATAACAACAAAACCCCCCAAAACTGTGAAGTCCTCCCATTGAACTCTTTGGCTACATCATCAAGAAACTATAACAAAAAGTAGCAACAATTTACAACTTTATTTTGTCACTCAATAAAATTTATGCAAGCAGACCACCTTGTCATTAAATTACCCACCGACATGCTGTGGGAAACAGCCGATAATGACTTACTCGTGAAATGATTTACATAAAGTAAAAAACAACCTGACCAATAGAATAAGAAATCATTGACTGATCTTGAAAACTTTTTAAAAAATTCCTCTTTCTAATGATCTGAACGTTGGGAAATCAATAAAGCAGTTTCACTCGAGGTCTAGAGCATCAACTGGAAAGGCCTGTCAACAGGTCGAACAACATTCAGATGATATCATAACTACCTTAAACGGGTTTCCTCTGTAATGGAACTATTTGCATCATCTGCAGTAGTCACCAAGAATGGCAACTTAGCTCTCATAGTGTTGAAAACATGAATATGCTCAGCAGAAACCTGGCAAGAACATACTGGTTATTGTGGAAAACGCAGCAAGGGAAGAACTGGATGGTTTGAATGTTCATAACATTCAGTACATAGGATGAATGTAGTTTTGAGCTATTTATTTGTAAGAAAAAATTATTAAATACGCCATCATACCATCATACTCAACAGCCAGTTCAGCCCTCCGACTTCATTTTAACAATATGGCCCTTTTTAGATGGAATTGAAGACAACCATTTCAGGTGTCGCTTACCTCAACCTTGAAGCTCCACATAGACCACTTTTGTGACAGGTTTTCCCACAAAAGGTTACTGAGATGACGATTTTATTTCAGATGTCATAAATTATATTCATGTCCATCCCAACGGGCTCTTGGTAACTGTCATGTAGGTGGCCCAAATGGAGCTTAACGGTCATAATAAAGATTGGTCAACTTAGGCATCATATTTCACTGGTGGTTTGGCATGATTAACTCAGTCATGAATCATGATATTGAAGAACATGACCCTTATTTGAGCATTTCAAAGAAACACCTGAAATGTCTTCAATTCTATCAAAGAAGAATCCAATTGGCTCAAATTGAAACTTTAGGGGTCAAATTGCAAGAGAAATGAGAACCAGTGGTAAATTGTCAAGTAGAGGGGCTAAGTTAATATTTTTGCCTTATCTTTCACTAAAAAGAGAATTCAGCTCAATTTTCCAACAACATAAGATGTTTCCCTTTCCCAGGCCTTCTTATCAATGTGCATTGTAACAGAAAACAGAAGCTCTATTTGTCTCTCAAGTTTCTTACTCGCAGCTACTTTAAATGAAACCTCCAGTTCTAAAAGTTTCTCAAAGTTTAAATGAAACCTCCAGCTTCTCAGAGTTCTTAAATGAAACCTCCAGTTGTTAAAGTTCTACTTTAAATGGAACCTCCAGCTTTTTAAATGTCACATTAGTCAGCTGAGCTCAGTTCTAGTTTTGGCGTTGCATTGAAGGGAAAGGGTAAAATGTACATCTAAATATCTAATAAAATGAAACCTCCCGGTCTCAAACTTAAAGGGAGGAGAAATCATGTATTTACTGTGATGATCAATTACACGTTAACACTAAGTACTAGAACAAACCTCTATCATGCCAGTCTTCATGTTCTTATTAGTGGATTCACCTGGACGTGGCCGAACAACGCCTTCCACAGCAATAACGTACTCGAGCCTCAACTCATTAGCGGCCGAGAGGGCATCAGGGAACTCATCAGGAAGAGTCTTAACCTAGTACAACATCAGTTATCAGTGAAAAGACGTGAATAAAATCAACATAACAGCATCATTCCAGACGGAATTTGAGCAAAACAACCACTGAAATCTACAAATATGCATCGCGGTGGATGGGTACCATGTAGAATCAAAAAACAACAAACGAATGTATGAAACGAAATACAATTCAAAGACTGACCTGAACGATACCAGTATGGTCTCGGAGGTTGAAAAACGTGAGGCCCCCATGAATCCGATGATGTGCGACCCACCCGCAGAGCCGGACCCGTTTACCTACGTCAGTAGACGATAACTCGCCGCAGTACCCAGTCCTGCTGACCCATTGAAGAGAGGCTTCGACGGGTGCAGACACGCTGGGCTCATGAACCTGGGTTTCAGGGGACGAAGCCGGCATAGCATTAGCAGAGACGATGGAAGAAATGCTTCTTCTTGGGAGCGGTTTGGGCGACCTGAGGTTGAAGAAGGAGGTGCGGCGGAGAGGGAAGGGTAAGAGCGAAGAAGGCCGTCCGCAGCGGAGGGCTAGGGAGGGAAGGGCTCGGAGAACAGCCGACATGGCTAGTCTATCGAGGATGTTCTCCGTCTCCGACTCGCGGAGGTGTCCTTTGAAGCATAAGAGCATCTCCATCCATTTGAGATAAATTTAATTAGCTAAAATTAATTTTTAACTACAGGTTTACGTGCATCATTTATTTATTTTAAAACTTAATTTTATTTTCCAACTTCACCCTTACGTTCCTTTCGGAACTTGAGTCGTCTTCTCCCCTTCGCTAAGCTTCAGCCATCTTCTTCCCTTTGATGTAACCTTTTGTTGTTACAATTTCTCGCAAGGCGTGAGCATCCGATCTGTCTCAACTTGAGACGAGATGACAATAGGCCTCTCGTTGTTGAGAAAGCGGTGCAGTGGAGCCAATAGCGAGAACGGAAGACGGATTGGATACCCTGCATCACCCTACAGACAGCACAATCTCTCTGTCGCAGCTTCGTAATATCTCTCTCTCCAGCTTGGGACATTGGGCGAGTAGGAGGGCGTCGAGGTAACGATGCCATCGCCTGCGGGGAAGCGATGTCGACAAGCGCAACGAGGACGTTGCGAGGATTGGGTGGAGAGAATGTCACGACCCGAGGCGTAGTGGGGGGACGTTTCTTGGTGGCACGATTCGGAATGGATTCGTGCTACGTAAAGGAGAAGGGTTGGTTAAGCGTAGATGGTGCGCGGGGGAAGGTTCCAGATTCGTGGAGGAGAACTGGATGGAACCCTTTGTTTTCGTGCCGACCTGGTTGAATGCGGGGAGCACGCCGCTAGTCGAGGACTTGACGTTGAAGAAGGGATTTGGCCATCCTTACAGAAAACTGGAGACGTTTTCCGATGAGCCCAGGTGGCGGGAAACCGGTCTACGTGCGCTTCAACCCTTAAAGGCTAAACTTAGCGGACCGTGGATAGAGAAGCTAAGTGCCGCAGTGGGTTGAGAGGCGCAGGAAATCTGACCCCGTGACATCATGCACATGTTAATCAAGTATCAAATAAGAATGCGCCTTAAAAATCAACAAATACTCCATTCGAAAGTATATGGAAATAATTTATTCAGGGCGATTTCGAATGCTAGCATACTATAATGCACCGATACGTGGTTTCACCCAGCGTTTCGGTGTCGCAGACGCGTCGGACACCGACACGCTCGCGACACGTGTTTGACACGTCCGCGACACGTGGATTAATGAGTCGTAACTTTCCTCTCCGTCGACACGTTCCGTCAACGAGTCGGACACGCAAGATAAGTAACGATACGTTGCTTTAAAAAAAAAAACCTAATCGTATTCATCATCAGCCCGCGCCATTCGCCCCCTTCGCCTCGCCCTCGCCCTCACGTCGCCACTCTTTAGACGCTAGCCAAGACGCCAACTCGTCAATCGTTATCGTCAGACGTTGATTCCGTTCCTCGAGTCCATCGAAGCCTCGTCGTCGACGTCGAGTCCATCGAAGCCCCTTCAATTTCGTTCGTCAAATCGTGATTCTTGAGTGACAAATAATAGATAGTAAGTCTATTATTTAATTTGTCCATCGAAGCCCCTTCGATTTCGTGAGTGACTGTCTGTCTTAAATAGTTAATTTGTTTATTTAATTTTTTACTTTAATTTATGGTTTAAGAATTAAGGCTATATGTTGTGCGTGAATGAAGATATGTGCTGGTGTCACTGTCATCAACTTGTCCCTTGTCATCAAGTCATCAACTTGTCCCTTGTCTTTTTGTGTTGGTGTGGTGAATGAACATATGTCGACAACTACATATTTGTGGCTAATTTGTGATCATTTGTTGTCATTGTTAATTTGTAATAAACCACATATTATGCTATATTATTTTTTATTATTCATATATTGATTTGAATTTTATTGTTTAATCGATTATTTTGTAGAATGGACTCTTCAAATATTATTGGTAGTAGTGCTAGTGCTACTAGTAATAATGATTCAACTCCACCTAAATATTATGATCCAAAAAAACCATTGTGGAAATTTGTTGAAAGATTAGATGGTACAAAAAAAGGAGGAGGAAATTTACATTGGAGATGCAAATTTTGTAAACAGGAAAACAAGAGTTCATACACTAGGGTGAGAGCTCATTTATTGAAGATTCCTAAATAAGGAATTGGAGCTTGCAAGAAAGTGACAAAAAATTCTTTATTGGAGATGCAAAATTTAGAAGAACAAGTGAAGCAAAAAGAAAGTGAAAATGCACCAAGGAATGTACCCTTGCCTCCTAGTTCTGGTTCCTCATTTGATTCGAAGAAAAGAAAATTTTTGGGTAAGAGTGCTATTGAAACTGCATTCAACTTGTGTGAGAGAGATCAATTGGATTATGAGATTGCTAGGATGTTTTATTCTGCTGGATTGCCATTTAACCTAGCAAAGAATCCATATTTTCAAAGTTGTATTTCTTATGCTGCTAATCATAATCTTGTGGGTTATGTGCCACCTGGATATAATAAGTTAAGGACCACTCTTTTGCAAAAAGAGAAGGATAATATTGACGAGTTGTTATCAACAATTCGGTCAAGCTGGAAAGATAAAGGTGTAAGTATTGTGAGTGATGGATGGAGTGACTCACAAAGGAGACCTCTTATTAATTTTATTGCAACGTGTGATAGTGATGCTATGTTCCTAAAAGCAGTTGATTGTTCAGGGGATGTCAAAGATAAATTCTTTATTGCAAATTTAATGAAAGAGGTAATAAATGAGGTTGGACATGAGAATGTTATTCAAGTAATTATAGATAATGCTTCAAATTGCAAGGGCGCAGGGCAACTTATTGAGCAAGAGTTTTCATCTATTATTTGGACACCTTGTGTGGTACACACTCTTAATCTTGCTTTAAAGAATATTTGTGCACCAAAAAATGTGGAGAATAATCGGCTTGCTTATAATACATGTTGTTGGATTTCAAAGATTGCTTGAAGATGTTATGTTCGTTAAGAATTTTATCATGAATCATTCGATGAGATTGGCAATGTTTAATGAATTTGTTAATTTGAAGTTACTTGCTATTGCCGAAACACGTTTTGCTTTAGTGATTGTTATGCTTAAGAGGTTTAAGCTCATCAAAAGTGGTCTTCAAGCCATGGTTATTAGTGATAAATGGAGTGTTTACAAGGATGATGATGTGGTAAAGGCTAGGATGGTTAAAGATAAAATCTTGGAGGATAATTGGTGGGAACAAGTTGACTATATTCTTTCTTTCACAACTCCAATTTATGACATGATCCGATTTTGTGATACCGATAAGCCTTGCCTACACTTGGTATATGATATGTGGGATGAAATGATTGAAAATGTGAAGAAAGTCATATATGTTCATGAAGGCAAAAGGCTAGATGAGGAATCTACCTTTTATGAAGCAGTGTATCAAATTCTTGTGGATCGTTGGACCAAAAATAGCACTCCATTACATTGCTTGGCACATGCTTTGAATCCGAGGTAACATTTATGATTTAATTTATCATAACATTGCTTGGCATATAATTTATTTTAAATGATGTATTTAACATTTTTTTTTCTTATACAAGGTACTATAGTGATGAATGGCTTAATGAAGATCCTGCTAGAGTGCCTCCACACAAAGATAATGACATTAATCAAGGAAGAATGAAATGTTTAAGGAAATATTTCCCCAGCTTGGAAGAGCGCACTAAAGTCAATTTGGAATATGCAAGTTTTATTGACAAGAGTGGAGGTTTTAGAGACTTTGATTCCATACAAAATAGGTGGAGTATGAATCCTAAGTCTTGGTGGCTTCTTTATGGTTCAAGTGCACCATTACTTCAAAAGATAGCCTTGAGGTTAGTTATACAACCTTCTTCTTCATCATGTGCCGAAAGAAATTGGAGCACTTACAACTTTGTGCACTCAATTAGAAGAAATAAGATATCACCAAAACGTGCGGAGGACTTGGTATTCATTCATAGTAATCTCCGTCTTCTATCAAGAAAGACCCCACAATATGAACACGGAGAGGCAAGGATGTGGGATGTTGGTGGTGATGCATTTGATTCATTTGAAGATGTTGGAGTGCTAGAAGTTGCAAACCTTTCACTTGATGAGCCGGACATGGAGACTATGATTTTCAGGGATGATATTAATAGTGAATAGTGATGAGTTTGTGATCTTAATTCTTCGTTAATAATTAATGTACGATGCTTTTTAATTATGTTTTTTTTTCATTTAGTTGTTAAAACTTGAGAGTATGATATTTCTTTTCTATGATATTTTTAATTAATAATTATGTGTTTGATTATAAATTTAATTATATTTTATTTATTAAAAATATTTATTAAATAACGTATCGAAAACGTATCGAAGTGTCGATACTTTGAAGAAATACGTATCACGTGTCGTGTCATGTCGTGTCGCGTATCGCGTGTCGCGTGTCTGTGCAACATAGCTAGCATATAGCACGGCGGATGATGTTGTCGATGAGTACTTCGAATCGGCTTGAAGAAATTTTGTGAAGGGATTATTATTATTTTTGGATCTTAGATCACCTAATATTGCATACATTGAGAGGTTACCTAATAAATCAAAGTGACGTGATTTTCCTGGGTAATCGGGAATGGAATCCAACCGCCTATTATGGACATTGACCATACTCATAGGCAGATAATTGTGCTGGTGGCCTCATATGATTTGTGAATATGACATATTTTTTTTGGCATGCCTAGGTCCAATAATAATATTTGTTGGATCCATTTTGATCGGGTCGAGTCATGACCATACTTAGCAAGAAAACTCCGATCGAGGACTTCTTTGCTAAACTCCAAAATGCCCCAAGGCTAGAATCAGGTGATAAAGGAGAAAATTTGAAGACTAGTGGCACTTAAGCGGACTAAATTTGAAGTAGAAACGACTAGGTTATAACCAAGTCAAACTTGGTCAAAACTCAAGAATCATCATCAGCTTAGTGACATCATCACAAGGCTTTCATTCTCTTCAAAAAAAACGTCCAAATACAACAAATCTAAAAAGGAGAATATTGACTAATTAAATTGATCAATTTAAATTGACCAGTGTCTAAATTAAATAATTTGATTAATTAATTGATTGTTTGAATGATTAATTGATTCATTGAATGATTGATTAATTAATTAATTTGTAGAGACTTATGTTTGTGTTGATTCATGAGATAGTCTTTATTTGGTAATAAATATATCATTTTGATATTGTGCTCGGCAATAGGAGCGTTTTGACTGTAGTTGGATCCAATTTAGAGTTCGAGACCCCTGAAGGTTAGTTGTATAATTTTGGGTGTTTATTAATTAAAGAATTAACAGAAAATATAAATAGGAGGAGAGAGATAGAAACTCATAGAGGGTGTCATTTGTGTTTCCTGGCTTTGGTGAGAGAGAGCGCTTGTAGGTGGAGTTTATCGAATTGGAGCTTGGAGCTTGGGTGTTGGGTTGATTCATCTATGAATCTTTAGCAAGTAGGTATTCGAACTTCCTATCTCGATTTTGTTCTTGATATGCATGAGTTTGACATGATTTATGAAATTTAGTATGAACCCAAGGTTTTGGAAGAAACCTAATTTTGGATTGAATTTGGTGATTTGGGTGTGTAATATATAGTTAAGATTTGATATGTAGTATTAGTTAGGTGTTTCGGTCATCTGAGGTTTTATAACCATATTATTGCATGACGGTTGAGAAGTCAACCATGGAGACCTATACATAGATTTAGATGATTGAAATCTATATATATATGTGTGTGTGTGTGTGTGTGTGTGTGTGTGTATCTGCCATTAATATGCGTTTTAGAGGTGTTTAGGACGTGTTCTGTGGTATAAATTGTAGTTTATAAAGTAAAAAGTGAGTTTGTGAGTGTTTAGGGGTCACTGGGTTAACTACAAATGAAGAACAGGCAAAAACGGCGATGAACAGTACCTTTGGCAAAACTGTTTAGTTGGCGACGAGTCGAAGGATTGAAGGTTTGGTTCGAAGAGTTGAAGAGTCAAAAGTTTGGAGCTTCAAGTCAGTAGCTTCAGGTTAAGATCTTCGAGGCAAAGTTCTACAAATCTTCGAGTCTATGCTTCGAGTCAAAGCTTCAGGTCAGCATCTTCGAGTCAATGCTTTAAGGCAGGGCTTCGAGCTTCGAAGCAGGGTTTCTAGGAAGCTTTTTGGGGCTGGTCCTTTTGAGATATTCTTATTATTTTCTAACCCAAATTTCGTGTATAAAATAAATCCTTATGCCTTTTTTGAGGTATGAAATTTCATTATTTTTTTGGCATGAAACATTATGTGGTATGGATACGGTCATGGTTTAGAACCTTATGGCATTCGAAGGCCTTGATTATGGGGTTTTATTGATTTGATTGACTAGTTAATCGAGGTCCCATATAGGGTTGGCTAGGAGCCGAGGTCCTTTATATGGTTGGTTGAAAGCAGAAGGTCCCACGGGTGGCTGCTTTTAATGTTATGTTCTCACTGTGGCGGACAGGCTATAAGGGCCTTGCCCTGTGCTGATCAGCTGAGTTGTGAACTGTTTGTGTTACTTGATTGTATGGATTTTGTGTGTATTTATGCTTTTTATTGGTATTGTATAGGACACTCTATACATTATTATGTGGTTATGCATTCATTGCCACATGTATACACGGTAGTGTGTTGTAGGTCACTTACTGAGCCCTTATGCTCATCCTATGTTGTTGTCTTGACTTTCAAGTTCAGGAAGGAGGTAGCCTTGGGGTTTGCAGTCGAGCTAATCGAGCAGACCAGACGTTGTTGACATATGACTATGTCTATTTTGACTATTTTGGATTATTTCTGTATTTTTTTCCGAACATGGATCCGTGGCTGTTGTACTATTTATCATGATATGTTATATTATAATGATCTTTTATTTGATATTTCATTCAGTTGTATGGTTTTGGGAGTGTACAGGAATACCCTCGTTGTATGATTGTACAGGGCAATTCGGATAGCACCGGTGGTGTGCCCCTTTTGGTACTAGTTACCACCCCCTTGCCCTCAAGTGCGGGTAGGGCGTTGTCATGTGTCCGGTTTCGAGTCTCCTGGAGTTGGGGGCGTGACAGATTAATTAAATGATTGAATGATTGATGGATTAATTGATTAAGTAATTTGATTGATTGATGGATTAATTGATTGAATGATTAATTGAATAATTAATTAATTAATTAAATTAATTGATTGATTTAAATTAGACAATGCATAACATTAAAAAGATTTGATTGATTGTCTTGGAGAATAAGAAATTTCATTTTCCTATTTTATTTCAATTATATATTTAAATTTGGGCAGGGTGAAAAATCAAATAATTTTAATTGTTTTAATTGCATGCCTTGGGGGATAAGAAATCCTATTTACCCTAATTATTTTAATCAAGGATTAAATGAGAGAAATTACCTTTTAGAAGTTTAGCCTACTCATTTTATAAATAGGCAATTCATTTGACAACTAAAGGAGAGGAATTTGGAACAGAAAAATCATCTTTTTTGGGAGAGAATGAGAGGTTTTTAGAGAGACAATTTTAGGGGACTCACAAGAGAGAATTTTTGGAGAGCAAGGAACACCTTGGCGGAGCTAAACATCATATAGATTTCTGAAGAATCGTCCTGTGTAAATCATTCAGGTTTTTCTTTTAAATTTTTTGTTATTAAACTATTTAGTTTTTAAATCAAAATCTCTCCATCCTTTATTTTCTAAATAATAATAAGGACAATAGAAACACAAATAACTCATCTTTTTAGAAAATTAAAATCAAAGGCCTGAGTGACCGTGGGGTTGAGCCCTTGATGCTCATACCCTAGCTGCTCGGGCCGATATTGATTGTGGCAGCGCTATTTATTCAAAATCATCTTATTTTATTTCTTTTTCTAAAAAATAATATCATTGTCACATGAGCTTAGATCCCACCTCTTTTTTTCTAAAATTAAAATTTTTATTTTTCTTAAACCTTTTTGTTTCTTTTAAAGGCCTAAGTCCTATAATTTTCTTTTCCCTTGAAATATAAAAATACAAAAAATAACTTCTTTGAAAGTAAAACAAAATATCTATAGATTAAGACTAAGTACCAATTATAGGCGTTGTGGGGGTGCAAGAATTCTTCTTCATTCCCTACACATAACCGACTCCCGAACTTAAATATCTGAAACCATAGACCTTTTTTTTCTAGGTGTCCAATCACACCTCTAAATTGTTTGGTAATGACTCTGTATTTTATTTTCCTTGTGTGGTATGTGTGAGTTACTATGCAGGGATGACTTGAGGACCAATGACATGAACTAGGATTGAGTTCTTTCCAAAACTAGTCTCGAGCCTGGACAAAAACGGGTTATGACAATATTAATTTGTTTGATGCTTCTAATGTCTTCGCTAACCTAAGGGATGGACACACGCCTGTTGTAAACTATATCATAAATGGTTATGAATATTCCATGAGGTATTATCTTGTCGATGGTATATATCCGTCATGGGCAACAATTGTGCAAACTATTACTTGCACTACTAGCCCAAAGATACAACATTTTGCTAAAAACAAGAAAGTTTTCAAAAAGATATTGAGAGGGCATTTGGGGTTCTGCAAGCACGCTTTGTGATTGTTCAAGGTCCGATACGATTTTGGCATCGCTTAAAAGTCAATAATATCATGAAAACATGTACTATTTTGCATAATATGATAGTAGAAGATGAGCGTAATGAGGATAACATTGAAGTAGTAGTTAAGCCTCATAGCAGTGAATATGTATGTGATATGGATAATTCAATTAGCTACTCACATAAATTTACACTTTCATTTAAAGAGTACATGAACCATGCACAACAGATCTGATCTCAAGCAACTCATCATGCACTTTGCAATACAATTAAACATGCAACCTTTTATTTTATGTTTCATTTAAATTTACAATATTTGAATATCAATACCTGCTTCTCAAGTTATATTAGTAAAAACATGATGCAGATTTTTCAACTATTTTATGATATGTAGCATGTTCAATTTTTTTTATTTAGTAATGCTGCATAGCTAACCTACTTCGCGTGGCTGCATATACAAAGAAATGAAAATGAAAATCATGGAAGGTCAATTTGACTGTGCATAGCTAGTATTGGCTCTACCTGGAATTTTTACTTCTAGCCTACTTGATAGATGGGCTGCAACTTCTAGTGATGTTTCACTTAATGCTTGGATATTGAAACTTATGGTGAGGCTCACTTTGCAAAAAAATATGATCAATTGCAGGCCCGATTGAGCGAGAAGTTTGTAATTCCATACACCAATACATGAGGCTTATAGCTTCTATCTATGCGGTAACAACTAATACTATAAAAGCCTACTGAAATTTATAATATATTGAATGGTTAAAGGGACTAGTGGGCTCAACATTAGCATTTTGCCCAATGACATAGTGCATTCAGAAGAAAGGGCCTCTTTGTGTATGTGTTCAACCTCATGTTGGTTGTCATTGTAGCAGCCACCAACTGGGCTACTTGTTGCTAGGATTTTGAAACAGAGTTGAAGGAGAGAGAGGCAGTCTCAAAATTTCTTGAGGAGAAGGAAGTAGCCAAGAAAAGGCAGAGAAAGGACTTGGAAATGCAGATGACTTAGATTATGATGATATTTTCAAGCTTTTTGAAATGGAAGATATTTGTTTGTGTATCTGGCTTTTTTAAATGGAAGACATTTCTAGGCCATTTTAGTAGCCTAATCAAAAGCATCCAATAGATAAGAAAGGAAGATATTAGTATACATATTTAACTTAAGCTAACAAACAGATAAGAACTACAGGTGACCTAATAGCATCCAGTAAATAAGATATCAATATAAATGAATGGAAAAATAAACATACAAATGAGTATATGATCTAGAAATAATATAATACTATTCACAAAGGCAAATCTCGTGCTAAAGCGAACCAATTATCATTGATATATGAGTACTTGAACTGGCTTAACCTGTCAGCTAAAAAATATGCCAGGAAAACAATTGTCTCTCTGAATTTTATAGAAGTAGTGCTTTGCATTTTATAACATTGCATTAGTCTACCTTGCAAGTACTATGATAATTACATTGTAGAAATCAACAACAT
The DNA here is from genome assembly GCA_023512835.1 of Taxillus chinensis. Taxonomy (NCBI): domain Eukaryota; kingdom Viridiplantae; phylum Streptophyta; class Magnoliopsida; order Santalales; family Loranthaceae; genus Taxillus; species Taxillus chinensis. The sequence continues at coordinate 25,657,027 of CM042086.1, forward strand.
TGAAGTGAAGTCATAATTTCCCTGTTAGCAAGTGTTCATCATGCTAAGCAGTGGGGTTGAATTGTACTGGTAGGTTGTTGCAAAGTCTAGGGTAATTGGGAAATAGTTTACTAACACGAGTGACCTTGTCTTTGTGTTCATGGGAGATGACTCTGCACGATTGAGACACTTCCTATCTACCATCCCCCCATTGACATCTGTATCTCATGAGAGCCCCATAAAAATAATTTTTACTTTAGAATATTCTTGTATTTTATTTTACTACAACTTCATGAAAAGTATTGGGGAAGAATTAAGTGATCAACTAAACTCACATTGGTTTTCCACCAAATATTGCACATCAGTGTATTTGAGATTATGAGATAACAGAAAACATATAATTATTTAAAAGACACATAAACGACATCTTTAAAAGATAATTTTTCAAAAATATTAAGAACATTTAACATGAGAAATAATGAACAGAAACACCATAAGGTGTTTAAATGAATAGATTGTCATAAAACTAAATCTACATAACATGAGTTTAAACAACATATTATGAAAAAACACAACCTTTAAAGGTTTTTTATTTAAACATAAGTCTTAAGATGGCAAATGAGCTACACAACATGAGATAGTTCTTTTCTTTTCGTTAATATATCAATAAAAACTAAGAGGTGTTTAAATGTCCAACCACTTAAAGGTTACATTATTACATATACTCATGCCTATGCATCAGGAGAGAAATGAATATGAAACTGGTAGGTACTAGAACGTGCCAACACTTTCTCTATAATCTCATTCTTAAGCAGTTGGTAATAATGTTGCAATTCGAGACTCATGTTTGTAGTATCCAAAACCATAATTGCATAATCATGCTTCATTTGTTCACGATGTTCTGCAATCCTCAAGTATAACTAATCTCTTTTGCTCCCTTACCTCAACCGCCTTGAGAATTTCCAATCTTCGTTCTATAAACAGTATCTTTTCTAATTTGGACTCTTCAAAATTTTGGTTAAACTTCTTTAACACACTAATAAATTTAGTGTCATCTTTTTCAACTATTTTTTTCTTTTGCCGATATTCCTTTTTTGCTTTTCTTTTAATCGGCCTTTTCCTTGCACTTGAAGGAGAGTTAACACTCTTTTGAGTAGGATCAGGGTCAAAATTTAAAGATATTGATGTGCTAGGAAAATGAGAAGTTCAAGATGATATATACTTGAGTTAATTGAATTGTGAATTTTAATTAATTATTAATATATAAAGTTGGCATGTATTGAATGACTTTGTATTGTCTTTGTGCAAGTGAGAGAAATAGGAAATTGATTTTATAAGAAGGAAGAGAGGATTCTACATACGGGAAGGAGAAAGATTGGAAGGTTGTATTTAAATGATGTCGGCCCAATATTTATGCACGAATTATAATTACACGTTGTCAACATCCGAATTCATCGGGGCGCCGAAGAAACAACGCCAATTAATGATTAGCTATTTGATGTTAGAAGAAAAAAGTGTAAAAATAAATAGTGTTTTTGGAGTCGCCACCAACCGAAAATAAAGGTGCGGTCGGAACACCCGCTACTAAGAGTAGCAAAAATAAAAGTGGTCTGCGTACTAGAGTCTAACGGTCTAGGAGTCAGTTACGAGTGAGGAAGGTGTTAGGCACCCCCACTACGCCCAAAAATTGGTACCTAATTAGAATTGGAAGGTTCTCCTATGTTTGACTGCAAAAAACAAAATTTAAAAATTTGAGAAATTATGAAGGAAAACAAATCTTGAAAAAGTTTTTAAAAAATATCTTCCTACTTTTAGACGCTGTGTAAATAGCCACGCATGGTTATCAGGAAAGAAACGAAACATACATGCACGTTCTGTGTGCGCAGCCAGGTAGGTTCGAGATATGAGGCAGAAGCAAAGGGAATTCATAAATGAAAACAGAAAAAAAGGATGAAATTTAGAACACCAGAAGAATAGAAGATAGACCACCCTTTCTACTGCTGCACGAGCCACCGTGCTCTTGTTCTGCGTCTACAAGAACAGATAACGTCTCATCCTTTTTTTTTGTCTACCTTTTCTTTTTTTCACGATATCTCCCATTGGTCCTCCTTTAATTTGTTGTCATCTATCTCCTTTTATAGCCGATGGAAGGAGAGCAGGTGAAGAAGGCATGGTCGTCACTGTGGAACTCTTGGTGGCATAGGGAGAGATATGGCCTTCACTGCGCGTCGAGGTGATGGAGCGAGCGAGAGATCCAGGGTACCGTCCTCATCCCCGATTTGGTGGGATAGAGCAGATCTGGCTGTAGAGATTTGCGGCTTTGCCCAGTGGAGTGAGGGAAGGATCGACGTGGTGCGGCTTCGTGGGAGAGATGGAGCGTTGGGTGGCTTTGCGTGCCTGCGTTAGGTGAGGTGGAGGGCAACACAGGTAAGGACAATAATAATAATAATAATAATAATAATAATAACAACAACAACAATAATAACACTTAAATAAATAATATAAAAAACTCAAATAACTTAATAATAAAGTGGTAGTAATATTCTAATAATAAACTATAGAAAAAAAACATTATGCCCAAATCGAAAGGATACAAAATATCAATCGTGGTCGCGTTCGTTGCCTCGCACGTTGATTTAATTTCTTCGTTTGTTACCAAAATTGGACGTGGTCAATTGCAAGACAATTGAAATGAATTTTCATGCATCTGAGACTAGTTCCATGACAAGTGGAAGCTCGTTGGAAGAATTTATTAAAACGCACAGCCCAAACTAGCAGTCATGACCCCTTTATTGATCTACATAATCTTAAAACAAAGCAAACAAAATATATGGAATAGAACAAAAGTGCATGCGTCCAACCCGGACAAAATTGAGGTACGACACATGTATTGAAAGAAAAGTTGAAAAGAAATGGTGCGTGGGGCCATCGTTTTAATGATATTATATGTGAGAATTGAAAATTAAGGAAAGAAGGATTTTAATGACAGGCTGCCATATCTTCAATTGGCGTGAAGGAAAAGAAAATAATATTGGCTTGAGAAGACCCATACATCTTTGACGGGATACCATATATCTCCACGCCATTCATCTTTTCTTCCACGAGCGTTGCTTCCATCATGCCCAGCTCGCCCAACCCTCATCTCTCCATATACGCCCAGCCTATTTATTCCATCATATAATCCAGCACAGAGCCGTCAGACCCCATATGGCCAGATCACGCTGCCTCCATCACTCTAGCACTGTTCGTTGCCTCGCGTCTTGATTTAATTTCTTCGTTTGTTGCCAAAATTGGACGCGGTCAATTGCAAGATAGTTCAAATGAATTTTCATGCATTTGAGACCAGTTCCATGACAAGTGGAAGCTCGTTGGAAGAATTTATTAAAACGCACAGCCCAACTAGCAGTCATGACCCCTTTATTGATCTGCATAATCATAAAACAAAGCAAACAAAATATATGGAATAGAACAAAAGTGCATGCGTCCAACCCGGACAAAATTGAGGTACAATAGCTGCCCCTCTTTGCATATCGCTTGTATACAAGTGGTATGCAAAGATAAGAGTACTGATTTTGGACAAGTTGGATCACTTACCTGCATCTACCTTTCGCCTGAGGAGCTTTTATTTTGTGGTAGGAAAGTGAAAAAGAGATGGGGATATGAAAACATTTTGAGTGTTAGGAAATTAAAATGGCATCTAGGGCCAACAGAAAATGTAAAGGCAGTTGGGCCGACAGGAAATGTAAATGCAACATGGCCGATAGAAATGTAAAAGCAGCAGGGCCAACATGAAATTTAAAGGCAGTAGGGCCAACAAGAAATTTAAAAGTAGCAGGGCCGACATAAAATTTAAAGGTAGCAAGGCCAACAGGAAATGTAAAGGCAGTAGGGCTAATAGGAAATTTAAAGGAAGCAGGGTCGACATGAAATTTAAAGGCAGCAGGGCCAATAAAAATGTAAAGGCAGCAAGGCCAACATGAAATTTAAAGGCAGCAGGGCCGATAGGAAATTTAAAGGCTTTGGGACCCCCTTTTTTGTTAAGGAGTGGAATATGGTATCAGGCATAGGTTTACATCTTGGTATTTTTTAGTTTCTGGTGTTCTAGCCTCCTGATTGTTGAGCTTTAGGCCCTTCGGCCATTTGTCCTGCATTTCTAGTTAGGACAACAATAGGCTAGATGCATGGAGCAAATGCGCATGTAAATGTTATGTTTTACATCTACAGGCTGATGTGATATGGTACAAGTATGTTAAAGTGATGTGATCATGCATGCTAAGGCAATACATATGTACAGAAGCATACGAACATGATGTAATTATGCATGCTGATGCGATTCAGGTGTATGGATGCATACTAACTTGATGCTAGTATGATGCATGTTGATGTGATGCAGATGTACAGAGGTATACTGACATGATGTAATTGTGCATGATGATGCGATGCAGGGTGCAAATGCATGTAAATGTGGTATAAGGTGATTAAAGGTGCTTTGAGGCAAGACTTTTAACAAGGTTCTTGGTTTAATGGGGTGGGTATAGGATGGGAAACAATCTCTGAAGTTTGATGGAATCTGAGATCTTTCTCGGAGTCTACAATTATGCCTTTTATCCATTGCAAGCTTGATTCTCAACTTTTATCCATTCCACTGATTTTCCATGCTAGTGGAAGTCCATTGTAGACAATGTTCTTGTGGGAATCCTCTCAACAGTGGGGAAACAATCTCATTGATGAATGACTATTTGATAGTATCAACTTTTAGTAGCTCATTTGCAATAATCCATGGATTGGTGAGCTGCTGTCTTACCAAAGCAGAATGTCCTAAACATGCTTTTAAGGCATTTGCTGCAACCTCCAAGCTCCAGGACTTCATCTTAGCCACGAGGCAAACAACACAATCAGGTGTGGTGACCTTTTTGTCCACACTTAAATAGCAATGCGATCCTCTATCAAAATCCACATTTAAAGCTGTGCTTACTGTGATCATCATGGAAAAGTGCTGTAATGAATGCTTGTGGATTGTATGGGGCTCTTGATGAAAACAATTTCTCTATCTATTACGCTGATAAACCACTTAGCCAAGTTATACAAAAAATGTTGGGAAGAACAACTTTGGTGTAACGCTTTGAATCATGGCCCCTCATTTGACAAACGAATGTTTTAAGGAACCAATTAGGGGATATAATACTAGGGCTATTTGCTTTGACCAAGGAAAAGAGTGTGGACAAAATGAAAAGGAGTATGTTGATAACATGGAGTCAAATGATGCTTCAAGGAGTAAGACTAGGGCTGTTTGCTTTGACTAATGAAAAGAGTGATTTTTTTATTTTTTTTTTACAAAAGAAATGCTTGTCAATTCAAAGTTGTCAGTCATTTTACTTTTTCAAGACAAGTGTTCAGGATTATAGAAATATGTTTCCACAGTTGATTTGAACATGCCCCATGATTTGACCAATTGCTTTCCTTCATTGCCCACGTTTGATTACCATGACCAACCCTCCCTTAGGGATGAGTTCCTTGAATTGTCTTTCAATGTGACCAAACTACTTCGATACATGCTACTCGAGGAAGATTTTCTCTCATTTTTCTTTTCTCTGTTTTTTTTCTTGTTCTTCATTTTTTCTTTTCATTTTTTCTTTCTTTTTCTTTTTTGCGAGAAATGCCTCAAGGTGAGATGAAATACTTGATAAGAAAAAGAGTTTAGCAAGTCCTATTGTGAGGATCATGTTGGGGTGTGGGGGAAGAGGATGCTCCATGTTGACAGGGATGAAGGCCCCACCTAAGAAAGTGGTGATGAGTGCCCTTTTCACAATATATAACTCTTCATAGCTCGGAGTTTACTTGCCCATGTGATCATGCTGCAAGGGCTCTTTTTCCTTTTTTTTTTGCAAAAGGTCTTTGAGGTCTCAATAAATTGCTTGCAAGGTGCTTTTCCTCGTTCTGAAGTTTCTTCAACGTTGGCTTCATATGCTTTCAGAGCTCAGGTCATGGTCAAATCTTAGACAATTCATTTCTTTCTTGTTTGGCCTATTTCATTAATCCTATCACACTTGCTTATAAAAGTTTGATGAATTGATAACAATGTATGACATGCGCAAGATTTGAAGTGTGACAATAGAAATAGGATAAAATGTTGGTTTAAAAGAGGTTCCAAAATGTGATACAAAGAAAGATACAAAGGAGAGTCCTAATCCCCCAACAAAGATTCCCCAAACATTACATTTTTGTCAATAGGGAAGTACAGACAAGTCCAGTGTTTCAGCTGCTCCCCTAATGCCTTCTAACGTCCCATGTAGTCACTCTGGTCATTCTCAGTACAACAACTACTACTTTGGTTCTGGCAAAGGGTTATGATGAATCAAACATTGTAAAGAAATTTAACCATTTTGCATCTTTTAATGATTAAACCTTTCTTTTAAAAGCCATGCAATTCTCAACGGTATGCCCGATACCTCCTACATGATACTCACATCGGGCCTCAGGATTATACAATACATGATAAGGAGGCTTCATTTCTCCCATAAGAATAGGTGATATCATGCTTGCTTCTGATAACTTCAAATACAATTCAATGTATGTCATTGGAATGAGTTCAATATGTTACTGTTTGGCCCCATATGGTGCCCTGACTTGTCCTGGTGGTGGTCGGGCTCTTGGGAATACACCTTGAGGTGCCCCTTATGGTTGGTATGTTGGGAAGTGAGGTTGCAGTGCTAGCATGACATTGGCTATTATTGGTGGTGCCCCCATCATAGAGAGATGAAGGAAAGCTTAGTTGTAGCCCCATGTTTCCCCGATGCCTTGGTTGATGTTGCCATATTGGATGTGCTTCTTCTTCTGTCCCTGGCAGTGGGCTTCTTTTTATTACTTCAAAATTATCTTTGTTGAATTTTTCCCTCTTTTATTCCACTTTCAATCCTCTCACCTGATGCTACAAGATCAGCAAAGCTACTGGAGACAATCCCAATCAATTTGTCATAATAGACACCTTTCAACGTGTTAATAAAAAGGCCAGTGAGTTCCCTTTTTGTTAATAGCGGTTGCACTTCAACAGCTGTTTCCCTCCATCGTCTAGCATAAGCTTTGAAGCTTTTATCTTGTTTCTTCTCAAATCCTTGCAAGGTTAGCCTATCTGGGGCTAATTCAGTTACATGCTTGTATTGAGCCAAAAAAGCGGCAGCCAACTCTTTCCATGTACGGATGCAACTCCCTTCCAGCTGGATGTACCATCGAAGGGCCCCTCCCGTCAAACTGTCTTGAAAACAATGCATTAAAATCTTGCCATCTCCTACATACGTTGTCATTTTTCTACAATACATGGTCAAGTGAGTTTTGGGGGCATTGAGAGCCGTTGAATTTCTCAAAATCAGGCATTTTGAATTTTTGCGGTAGAGTAATGTTGGGTACTAGACACAGTTCTTGGGCATCAATTACTCCATGGGTGTTTGTCCCTACTATTGCTTTTACTCTTTCTTCCAACTGTTTCCAAGTATAAGGGAATGCTGCGTGTATTGGAACCTCAAAGGCATCAACAATATTTTTTGATGGTTTGTTGTGTGCTTTGCTTGTACTACCATGGTGTATGTTGTCTGGTTGGTATGTCTGGGAAGAGGGAATTGGGATACTTTGATGCTCTTGGCTAGGGTGCACAACTTCTTCTGCATGACCTTTTCCTTTATCAGATGCTATTGCGGATAATAAGTTCATCATGCTTTTTAATTGGTTTTGCCTTTCTTGGATGTTTTCCCCAACTTTTTGTTTCGTTTGCTCCAATCCTGTTAGTTTAGTCTCCATTTCATCTGGCATCGGGGGTATGGGTGTGCTATTACGGGACCTTAAGTTGCAAGGATGCGCAATGGTGGAAGCTTGGTGTCTGAAACCTTGGTGATTTGGGTGGTTAGAAACATGGATGCTCGATGCCATGACATACTAACTTATATGAAAATGATCTTACATTACATGTTTGAGTAATAAGATAAAAATACAAGCTCCTAAAAGTTACATGCCCCTAAAAATACAAGTCCTATATGCCTTTATTGCAAATGTTTTAACATGTTATAATACAAGTCCTACATATCGCTAATGCAAATCCTATATGCCTTTGTTATGATATGCCCCTACATAAGTATCTATATATGTCCTACATGTCTTTAATGCATGTCTTATATGCCTCTGTTATGATATGCATTATATACGGTATGTAGTGTATAAAGAATGAAATACATAACAAGCTTATATCATTCAAATAGTTGTGATATAACAAGAAAAGGTTTTTAACACAATTATGGTATGGTAACATGCTATTCACAAAACATACACATGTGGGTTCATGCCCCTAAGGGCATCTCTATTTCTAAATCCTATCTTATTCGGTAGTCCCCAAGCTATCTCATATGAGAAGCTCCATACCTGAAGGCATTAACGGAGGGTGTCTTTCCATGCCCAAAGAGAAAGGGATAGGAAAAGGCCACCACTTGAGTGAGGTGTTTCAAGGGCCCCACGGAGACAAGCACAACCAAGTCCACGCGAGTCATAACCTTACTAGCCTCGCTAACCTAGTGCGTTGGAACCCTAGTAGGAGGTTCATGCATGTTACATAGCAGATAACACATCATGTAGGAATGGAAAGCAGGTAACTCAATTAAGTGGAACAATCATATATAATTGTATACACAAGAACAATCTATAATATACAAAACATGATTAAACAACATATACACATAACATGATTAACACGCGGGATATATACAATCAAAAAGACCTTCCAATGCTAAGCTAAGGCTTGACTCTCAAATGATCCCCAGCGGAGTCGCCATTCTGTCGACATCCAGATTAGTCCGGGCGCCGAGGAAATGACACTAATTAATGATTAGCTATTTGATTTTAGAAGAAAAAATGTAAAAATAAATGGTGTTTTTAGAGTCGCCACTAACCGAAAATAAGGGTGCGGTCTGAACACCCGCTACTAAGGGTAGCAAAAATAAAAGTGGTCTGCGTACTAGAGTCTGACGGTCTGGGAGTCAGTTACGAGTGAGGAAGGTGTTAGGCACCCCCACTACGCCCAAAAATTGGTACCTAATTAGAATTGGAAGGTTCTCCTATGTTTGACTGCGAAAAATAAAATTTAAAAATTTGAGAAATTTTGAAAGAAAAAAAATCTTGAAAAAGTTTTAAAAAAATATCTTCCTACTTTTAGTCGCTGTGTAAATAGTCACGCATGGTTATCAGGAAAGAAACGAAACATACATGCACGTTCTGTGTGCGCAGCCTATATATACAGGTAGGCTTGAGATATGAGGCAGCAGCAAAGGGAATTCATAAATCAAAACGAAAAAAAAGGATGAAATTTAGAACACCAGAAGAACAGAAGATAGACCACCCTTTCTATTGCTGCACGAGCCACCGTGCTCTTGTTCTACGTCTACAAGAACAGATAACGTCTCATCCTTTTTTTTGTCTCCCTTTTCTTTTTTTCATGATATCTCCCCTTGGTCCTCCTTTAATTCGTTGTCATTTGTCTCCTTTTATAGCCGATGGAAGGAGAGCAGGTGAAGAAGGCATGGTCGTCACTGTGGGACTCTTGGTGGCACAGGGAGAGATATGGCCTTCACTGCGCGTCGAGGTGATGGAGCGAGTGAGAGATCCAGGGTACCGTCCTCATCCCCGATTTGGTGGGATAAAGCAGATCTGGCTGTAGAGATTTGGGGCTTTGCCCAGTGGAGTGAGGGAAGGATCGGTGTGGTGCGGCTTCGTGGGAGAGATGGAGCGTTGGGTGGCTTTGCGTGCCTGTGTTAGGTGCGGTGGAGGGCAGCGTAGGTAAGGACAATAATAATAATAACAACAACAATAATAACACTTAAATAAATAATATAAAAAACTCAAATAACTTAATAATAAAGTGGTAGTAATATTCTAATAATAAACTATAGAAAAAAAAACATTATGCCCAAATCGAAAGGATACGAAATATCAATCGTGGTCGCATTCGTTGCCTCACGCGTTGATTTAATTTCTTCGTTTGTTGCCAAAATTGGACGTGGTTAATTGCAAGACAGTTCAAATGAATTTTCATGCATCTGAGACCAGTTCCATGACAAGTGGAAGCTCGTTAGAAGAATTTATTAAAATGCACAGCCCAAACTAGCAGTCATGACCCCTTTATTGATCTGCGTAATCGTAAAACAAAGCAAACAAAATATATGGAATAGAACAAAAGTGCATGCGTCTAACCCGGACAAAATTGAGGTATAACACACGTATTGAAAGAAAAATTTAAAAGAAATGGTGCATGGGGCCATTGTTTTGATGATATTATACGTGAGAATTGAAAATTAAGGAAAGAAGGATTTTAATGACAGGCTGCCATATCTTCAATTGGCGTGAAGGAAAATAAAATAATATTGACTTGAGAAGACCCATACATCTTTGACATCTCCACGCCATTCATCTTTTCTTCCACGAGCATTGCTTCCATCATGCCCAGCTCGCCCAACTCTCATCTCTCCACATACGCTCAGCCTATTTATTCCATCATATAACCCAACGCAGTGCTGTCAGACCCCATATGCCCAGATCACGCTGCCTCCATCGCTCTAGCACTGTTTCAACGTGTCCCAATAATCCCATTGCAATTCCTCCATCATGCCTAACGTTATCATGTCCGTCTTCGCCTAACATCCATTCACATTGTCTAGCGCAGTAGTTTTTTCGTGTAGTAATAGAAAAAATTGGAAAGAGATACGACGCCCTTTTCATACATCTATTTTTTTTACTTTTATATATAATTTACTTTTTAGTAACAATATACTTGTAAATTTTAAAATAATGTATATTAATATGCTACTTATTTTTTAAATTAATTATTGAATTTATTTTATATTAATTAATATAATGATTCGAATGCAAATTATTACAAAATATTTATTTATTATAAATTTTAAAATTAATTTATTAATTTAATGTAAAATTATATAAATACATGATTTTATTTTAAAATAAATAATAGGTAAAAACGTTTTTGATAGTATATTAAAATCATGTTTTAAAGTAACATTATAATTAAGTATAAATTTTAAACAAAACAATAATTATGGTATTTAGAAATATTTATTATTGAATAATTTGAATTTATAAATTTATATAATAAAAATAAAACATGCGTTTGTCAAAAAATATATAAAATATTTTAAAATAAAATAATAAATTTAGTTTTTAATAAATAAAGTATGAAATACTTTTTAAAAATAAAAAACATAGTTTTAACCCTTTAAATAATAAAAAACAACCAAATCATTAATAAGTGAATTTATAACTCAATATTTGTTAAACATACCAATTCTTCCCGGTATAAATTGAAAATATGCAAAATAAATAAATAAATAAATAATAAATAGCATGGATTCGTAAACTTTAAAGCAAAATTTTAATTATTTGCTTCACATAATATTATTGTCACCTCTTTTAATCACAATTTAATTTTTGAGATATTTTATCTTTAAATATTGTCTCTCCCTATTATCTTTTTTAAATATAATTTAAAGCCGACCACGCAATTTGAGCTCCGTCGGAGCCCTGAAACTTTCCGTGCTCCCTAACTACTCACAACTCACAAGTGTCAGTTTCCGCCATGGCCGACGACGGTGCCGTGACAGAGCCCTCGCCGTCGTCTGAAGGAGCTCCGCCAAGGCCAGAAGATCTCGTGGCCAAATCTATAGCTCCCGTTAAAAGAGAGTTTATCCGTCCTCCGCCCGTCAGACCTTCCTCCGCCGCAGCCGCCGACGGCGGAGATTCCGGCCTGAAGGCTGCTTTCTCCAACCTCGTCAAGGAGAAGAAGTCCAAGCGCCAGCTCAAACGAGAACGCCGTCAGGTAACTCCCTTGCGAGATTTTATAATTGCAGGTTGTCGTGCCCTTAAAAATGTTTTTATTTTATTTTATTTTCTTTTCCTGTCTTAGACTGAACCTGAGTTTTTTAGGGTTTGTGTGTGTGTTTTTTCCTAGGTAGGAGTCATTACATTAATGTCTGTAGATTCACTTTTTGCATTTGTTCTATAACAGAAGCAAATGTCTAACTAGCAATATTTAAAAAACAAATTGTACAATTTTTGTGAATCTAATTTCTACTGTATTTGAACCTTGGTCGTTTGCCAACACAAGGTTTTGTATTGCATGCCGGTACCAGTTTGTCTACTCGTGGTTGAGTGTTCGTTTAAACACTTAAACGTCACTAGTAATTTCTGCCACTGCAGGAACTCCAAATTTGAGTGGAGCATATGGTGATTGATGCCTATTGTAGGTGAACATGTGAGGGCTTGGGATTATATATACGTTAGTACCATACATTTTATGTTTTTGCAGGTTTGCTTGCAATGCCCCTTGCTTTGCTATTTCTATACAGATTATGAAAAGAAGCTAACAACTGATTCTTTTGAAACCTATTAGGAGGAAAAATCTGTGTTGCATATCTGTCCTGAGATAGCAAAGACAGGGAATGTGAGCTCGTGTCCTTATAATGATAAGTGCCGTTTCAGTCATGACTTGGAAGGCTTTAAAACCCAGGTATTATGACTTGTCTTTTATTTTTATCGATGATTCACCAATTACATCTGTCCATAATATAATGCATTCAACTTCAAACCTTTGGTGACTGACCAGATGAGTTTCAATGCAGAAAGCAGCTGATTTAGAGGGGATCTGCCCTTTCACGCTGGCTGAAGTGCCTTGCCCTTATGGGTTGGCCTGTAGATTTTATGGTACACACAAGGATGATATTTGTGTTGGGTCAAATCTTAGGAACAGATACTCTGAAATGAATGGATTGAAAAAGGAAGTTCAAAAGATTTTGTGGAAAAATAAAATGAGATTCCCAAAGGCAGATGCTAAACTCAAACTTCTTGGGCTGCAGGTATGATATTTTACACTTCTCATGTTTTTATGAGTCACTACCCAAGAACTTGGGACCTAGGAGGTGATAGAAAACCACTCTATACCAGGATCTAGTAAGGGGAAAAATGTATAAGCATACTAATTTTATTAATTCAAATTTGATTTATAAATAATGGTGATAACTGATAAGGAAATAAATAGACACACAAGCCACTAACCTCACTAGCTTACTAACTCTCCATTATCTCACTAACTTTTCCCTTACTCTGCTACTCCCATGATGGCAACAATGCTTTAATAATTAACCATGACACACAGTAAAAGGAAAACATTTAATAATTAATAGCCCTCTTCTTTCTCTAATAATAAGTGCGTGACTCATCCAAGGCTTGTCATGACATAGGAGGGTTCACGAGTTTGATGGAAATTGTATCAGTTGACAATAATTGTAATTAGTTAGTTGTATATTTAGGTTACCTAAATAGGGTTTTTTCCTATATTAGGTCTCATTCGTTGTGTGTGAGAGAGATCTCTCACTAAGTAAGAAGAAAGAGTTATATTTCTTTATTATATTTTACTTTTTTTCGATAAGTAATATACTGAAATTTATTAATAAGATAAAACAAGTACAAATAAAACAGGCAGAGTCGAGTCATGAAGAGAATACCAAAAAAGGATAGATCAAAAAGCCAAAAGGCCCAAACACAACAAGCCAATAAGGCAATAACTAAAGGGTTTGAAGTCCCAAATACAAAAATACCCAAACAGAGTGAGAACAAATAATTAATGAAAGGAAAAACAAGGCCCAAGCGGATGGGTCAGAACACAAGGGCATCTAGCACCATCTATCACCCATAACCAAACAGATTGGACCGGAGGAACTAGGCTCAAACTCCGGCCCACCCAACATAGGCCCGAAAGGACCACAAACGCGGCTAGGGTTTAGAAACCCTACTGCAACCATCAACACGCGCACCAATCCCCACACAAGATCTGTTTCGAAGCCAAACTCTTTCCTTTGTGGGCGAACTATCCTCTCCCAGCCACCTCCGTTGTCAATGTGTGCCGGAAGGCAAGGTCATCTTGGGTGTCCTAGATTGAGCTTATATTCTTAATCTCTCTCTATCGTGAGCCACGACTCTTGCCACCGTTGTCTTCACTTGCTGCCGTTGTAGTGCCATCATCTGCTATCATTGCCATTATGTTAAGACGACTTCATGAACATAGGATATTCCTCGATCGATTTCTCTTTATCAATCTATTTCATCCTAAGTTGTCAATATTGTTCTTCAACTTCGCTACCCTTAGTACTCTTGTCACTTTTGCTGTCCATCTCCTCCATCAATGCCATCGCCCTTGTCACCACCTACTAGTGTAGGTGTTGGACAACATATTGTGACTAAGTGTTGTTGACGCTCCAAACAACAGCTGCACCATTACAGGGAGCCACCACTGTCAACACTGCTGCCACCACTTGCTGCCGTTGTACGCATCCGACAGTTTGTTTTTCCAAAGAGTGGTTTGCATGAGTTTTTCCTTTCCAACCAATTTTGTGGAGTTATTTGGGTATTTTGCATGTGGGAGTTTTGTGGTGTGGCTGGAGAAAGAAATATATTTGGTACTTCAATAGTTTTGTGGGATATTTTCAAAACCCTAATGTGGAGTTTTTCTTTGGAGCCAACGAGAAGGTTCCTATTACTATCCAAAATAAGTCATCCATCTTTTGCTTCTCATGTCGCTCGAGCATTTGAAGAGAATGATTCTAAATTGGTTTTCCTTTCCTCTACAGGAAAATCTTGGGTTATTGACTTTGAAGCTATTGATCAAATGACCAGTAATTCTTCTCTAATTACCTATTCTAGGTCTTTACTTGTTAAGTATGTTCAGATTGTTAATGAGACTCCTATACCAATTACTCTGGCTAAGAAAGCCTTATTCTCACTCACTCTTTCCATGTTTTTTGTCTTACTTGCTCGTACTCTATTTAATAACCTTCTCTCTAGCTAAATTATCAAACGTCTTAATTGTTTTGTAACATTTTATTTTACTTATTGTGTGTTTCAAAATATTCTCACGAAGATGACGATTGACACTGATAGAGTGAGAAGAGGCATGTACTATTGGGAAGAAGGAAAAGTATTGAATTCCGAGTTTTGTCAGGGATTTCAAGTAAGACACGAGACATTTGATTAAGGATTTTTTTTTGGCATTATCATTTAGGTATTCCTCTTGTACGACTTTAGAACGTTCATTGACTCACTTATTTTTCTATATCTTTGCTTCTAATTTTAAAGTGTGAATAATACATTTATGCTAAAAATCATTATGTTTCTTTCACAATCGGTCTAAACAAAAGTCATATTCCTTTTTCTTCTGTCCACACAGATGTTTGAGGTTCCTTTTCTACTCCTTCAACTTTCGGACATAGGTATTTTGTGTCTTTTATTGATGAACGTATTAGGTAACTTTGATGTATTTGATGAAATCAAAAAGTAAGGTTATTTATGTTATTTTATAATTCAATCAAATGATTGTCACAGTTTTATATTCTGGTTTAAGTGTTTCATTCTGATAACGATCATGAATTTATGAATATACCTTTGATTGATTTCTTTAAAAATTATAACATCTTCCATCAAACAACATGTGTTTACATATCACAATAAAATGACATAACAGAACGTAAAAACTAACATCCCTTTGAGGTAGCTTGGATTTTATGTTTTACTATGTAGGTTCATAAACGTTTTTAGGTTGATGCTATCATGACTAGTATTTATCTTATCAACTATATGTCCTCTTGTGTCATTGATTAAAAAATTCTTTGAGAGCGTGTGTTGTCCAGCTTTCACCCTATACTGTTTTCCCTTAACATTTGTAGTAAGGTTTTTGAGATGTTCAATTTTGTGAATGTATCATATTTTTCTGGAGACATATCACTTATTCCTCCTTAGGAGGGAGCTTAGTAGTAAGGAAGATGACTAATTATGGTTGAATGAAAAAAAGGTATAGATTTAAGGGAAGAAAGAGGATTCAACTATTGTAAGTGAGGGAAGGTCTTTTGTTGCTCTTGGTTTGTCATAGTCGATTCAAGTTAGACTGAGAGGTAAATTCGGATGGTCAAAAAATAATATACAAGGCAGATTGCTACTCTTGATTTTGATCCTCCTCCTAATAATACTATTATGTCATTAGAAGATTTTTCTGGAATTGATCATATGACAACTTTCTACTGAGGTATTTGTTTCTTCAACTATATCTCCCTATTCTGGTTTCAATGCCACCTTGGATTCTAACCTTATAGTTTTTGAAAATCCTGTGGGCATTAGATATTTTCTTCGTGACAATAGGAGGCCTGATAAATTAGGTTTTCAAAATTCTCTTCTAATATTGCTGATTTTATTTCTAACTTTGTCTCCTATCATTGTCTGTCCAAGTCTTTGTTGTACTTTGTGTCTATTTCTAGTCATTTTCAGGAAGCTTTTGGAAATCTCAAAATGGAAGTTTACCATGGTAGAGGAAATGGATGTCCTTTAGAAAAATTCCAATTGGGAGGGCTGGTGGAGAGCTTGTCCCTAAAGATGGGTGCTGCACTTCCGACCTCAATCTAGATGCTAAAGGAAGCGAAGAGAAGAACTCCAGATGAAATCCCATTGCTAGTGGCGGCGGTGGTGGGATTGAACCCTTCCCCATCGGAAGGAATCCATGCCCAAGATCAAAGGCCACGTTAGAGACCTTTTTCTCGCCGGATGCCCAGCAACTGCTTCAACACAAATCTCCTGAAACCATTCTGCTTGAGACTTTGAACCAGCATCCCAATCCAGATCCGTTGCTAGAAAAAATATGGCCAAAAGCAATTTGATCACAACTCCATCCACACCTCAACACACTGTGTCAGATCTATAGGTGGAATGCAAATAGACACCTAGAATCCATGGCCCTGCTGAGATACCCAAAGACTGTCCTCCTGAGCTCCCTCGATGACAAACTCAAAGCTATTTCACTCAAACTAAGACTATTCAAGCATGATTTTACCACTCCATGGAACTTGGTCAAAAGGTAACAAGTAACAATTTCATCATCAAATTCAACTAAATTTGATTCCAAAAAAGGACTGCAATCTTAGCCGTCACTAATTTTACACCATTAACTCTAAAGTTCTATGGAGAACAAAGAAAACTGCTTCATCCCGTGTCCTATATATTTATGTATATATGTTTCTAAATTTATTTATTTATTTCTACATTTCTACCACTACACCATTAACTAGAAAGTTTTATGCAGAACATGGGGAACTGCTTTGTTTCATGCCATATATATATTTCTAAATTTTATTTATTTGTTTCCACTTTTCTACCAAAATTTCTACCAAGTTTTATTTTTACCAAATTTTATTTATTTATTTCTACATGAATATGTACCTTTATTAATATAAAATGCTGTTACGTATCTGAATTGATAATTTGTCTGCCCTTTTTTTAGGCCGCCATACTAATTGCTAATTTCTTTTGTGTTTTTAGCATTCTTTCCAGTGGACAGCTATTTTATCTTGCAAACTTTCAGCACGCGTGTGAGGGTTCACTCTGTCATTTTTCATCCTATAATTCATTCATGGTTTGTTTGTCCTTTCAGGGCAAACCATATTCAAAAACAAAAATATTGGAAGATAAGGAAGAAACTAATCAAACAAGTTCAGATAGGCCAGAACCTAATGTTGAAGACAATAGTGGTGTTGATGTGGCTGACCCAGTTACTGTGGCATCTTCTCCGAAACTGCTAGAAGAGGGTCATTCAGATGTTGAATTTGTTGCTGATGAACCTAGGCCCGCCAAAAAAGCAAGATCAGTAATTGATAAGAGCTGCTGCTATGGCGAGAAAGATAATAGCTCTCCTGTATCACATGAGTGTGGAACTCTGGAAAAAGATGAGGAGGAAAGCTGCGGGAAACTTGAACCTGAAACTAAATCAGAGAGTATTACTGCAGAGTCTGACAAGAGTCTAAAATTACACTCGCGTGAAAAGAAGCTTTTCGATTTAAGAGAAAAGCTGTATCTTGCACCATTGACCACTGTTGGAAATCTTCCTTTCCGCAGGGTTTGCAAGTTTCTCGGTGCAGATGTGACCTGTGGAGAAATGGCAATGTGCACAAACCTTTTACAGGTTTGCCCCCATTTCTAAAATCCCTCCCCAGGTTTTAATAGTGTATTTTATTCAAATTGATACTAAATTTTTCGAAGTTGCTCAGCGTTGAGGCGAAGTGTAGGATATTTTTTAACCATCCATGAGGTGAACCTTAATTTTTCACTATTGTAAAAGTCAGTTTTCTCAAAACTTTTGTGCAGTGGAATTAAGAATGTGTTTTTCTTCACATACTATGCTGCACAAATATAGTATGAAAACTATGAAAATGTACAAATCTTTTTAGTAGTTTGAATGGTTTTTGTTTCTTTTATTTGTTAAGTTAATATGTTTTAGCCTTGTTTTGCAAACAGGGTCAGGCTTCAGAATGGGCACTGTTAAGACGCCATTCATCTGAGGACTTGTTTGGTGTTCAGATATGCGGGTCATATCCTGACACTGTGGCACGTACTGTTGAACTTATAGACCAGGAATGTACAATTGATTTCATTGATATAAATATGGGGTGCCCAATTGATATTGTTGTTAACAAAGGTGCTGGATCGTCTCTGCTTAACAAGCCCTTGAGAATGGAAAACATTATAAGGGCGGCTTCTGCCACAGTTGAGAAACCCATAACGGTCAAGGTACTTGATAAGACAATGTTACACATATAGTTGTCGCTTTTTAACTTACTGTAGCAGTTCTTGAACCTATGTACTGAATTGTTGCATTTTCACCCAATTTTAAGATTGCTTCATATCATTTTTTTTGTGGCAACTTTAGGTACGAACCGCTTTTTTTGAAGGGAGAAACCGCATTGATTCATTAATTGCAGATATTGGCAGCTGGGGAGCCAGTGCGGTAACGATACATGGTCGATCACGTCAACAGCGCTACAGCAAGCTTGCTGATTGGGGTTACATATACAATTGTGCGAGAAAGGCCCCTAGTACATTACCAGTTTTGGGAAATGGGGATATCTTTTCATATTTAGACTGGAACACCCACAAGGCTGACTGCCCCGAGCTTGGTTCATGCATGATTGCTAGAGGGGCGCTAATTAAGGCATGTAGTGTATCAATCTTGCTTTTTTAGTTGCAGTGACCTTGTTTAACGGGAATCTTCTGTGGTCTATTGCAGCCTTGGATATTTACTGAAATCAAGGAACAGAGGCAGTGGGACATCAGTTCCGGGGAAAGACTAAATTTTCTCAAGGATTTTGTACGTTTTGGGCTTGAACACTGGGGCTCTGACTCCAAAGGTACATCCGGTTCTCTAATCCTTGTTATATATTATATTGCTTATTCAAATGTCGCAACTTGTATTGCTCATTCAATTATCTGATTATACTTTTTGTAAAAGCAGGGGTGGAGACAACCAGGCATTTCTTGTTGGAATGGCTCAGCTACTTGTATAGGTACATTCCTGTTGGCCTTCTAGATGTTCTCCCACAGCGTTTGAATTGGCGGCCACCCTCATATTTTGGCCGTGATGACCTTGAGACGCTCATGGCGTCTGATTCTGCAGCTGATTGGGTATGTATTCATGCTTGTGTGGGGCTAATCTAGGACCCTATCATGGTGGCGAAAACAATATCAGCTGACTACTATCTTTGATCACCTGTAATGCAGGTACGGATCTCAGAGATGTTGCTTGGTAAAGTTCCAGAAGGCTTCTCGTTTACACCGAGGCACAAGTCTAATGCCTATGACGCAGCAGAAAATGGTTAATTTGGAGAAATTTGTGAATGATCCTGAATCCTAATGTTTTTGTAGTTTTATGACAGTGCACAACTTGCACCTTGTTCTTTTCTGAAGTTCCTAAGCTCACTGCCATTGCTGACACTGGACGTGTTTTAGACCAATAAGACGATTATACTGAGAAAATCAAGCAACTGACGCCCCTGTTTTTCCCGAAGCACTTATTTGCGGGGGAGAGTTTTCATTTGATTAACAATGATAAGTTAATGGAACATTCGATATAGCTTATCGGGTTTCCCATGAAGTGCCACCATCTCTGTTTTTTTCTTTTCCCCGGAGTAGAATGTCATTGGCTAACTAAAGGATTGAAAATAACATGGAAAACTAACATGCAAGTAAAAGCTATCAATGGATTGGCAAAGAGGAGTGCTAGGTGTAAGTATCCCGCTTAAGTTGTGTATCCATTGCTGTTGTGGCATTGGAGTGTAAGTCATATTAGGTGTTGCGATTCAATCATACGGCATCAGTATGCCTGCACGGGGTTTACATGGGGTGGGGTGCTTGCAAGGAGTTTTGCATTGCCAAAAGATGTATTGGTGATTTTATTGTCCCTTCACGTGTGTAATTTTTGTCACCAAACACAGACAAATTCACGATTTAATGTAATCATTATAGCAATGGTTTTTCGTAAATGATTTGTGCACCCACTGCTTTTTACGAAAGTAGATAGCGAGAGTCCAATGGTTGGGCTTTGTTTATCGTGGCCGCACTTGAGCCGATGTTTATTAGTTTAGGGTTGGTTTTTTTTATGCTAATCTTTTTTCAAGTAGTGCTATGGACAATTGTAGTTGTGTTTCAGCTGACGTGGCCTATTAATTGTCACACTTCAATGTAATATTGCTTGAGGCTATATTGCTCAAGCCTATGCTGGCGCTTCAACCTCGATCAAACCTTGAGCAGTAAAGACTATTTCAGCGAGCGAAGAGAGGATCGAGTATAACGGCTTGATATTATATTCGAGCTTGTATTGTTTAGTCTCTAGCATTGAGCATCGAGCTTTGAAGCAGAGCAAGCATTAAAGATGGGAAGCTCAACATTTCGTGTCGAGCATCGATTTCAGGCTTGAGCAGTGTCAAACATACCACATCAAGCTGAATTTTAGAATATCTCACTACCTTAACATTTGTGCATGGCACTGTATTTTATATGTCAGAGCCTTCATCTATGCCAAATAGCACTCACAAAACCCCTAAACTCCCATTTAGCTACGCATCTCACCATAGCTTGATGCATCTCACCATAGTTCGACGCCATCCATCGGCTTGTCTCTCTCATGGCTCCAAAGACTCAAGCTACTCGATAGTCCAAAGCTAAAGCCATACCTCATAAATCCAGTGCAGTCTATGCGGGCCAAGTCCTTATTGGGAAGCTATTGCTCAGTCAAATATCCCATGGATGGAAGTAGTTCGTACTTGATTCGAGTGTCTTGAGCTACGCCACCTAGTAGCTGACCATTTTCCTCTTCTCATAGACGATCTTGAGAAATTCTATGATAATGTACAAATGAAGCGGATCTAGAAATAGTTCTTGTATCCACCATCCATGACTTGGAGGTTATTGTCTCCCCCTTTCTAATCAATGAGGCTTTTCAATTGTTTGGTGGTATGAGCCCTCCCCCTAAAATGTAAACAAGAGATTTGGTTAGAGACTTAAAGTATAATGATCCAGAAATTAAAAAGAGGCAATAAGATAGGAAGGTTGGTTTTTAGGGGAGGACGCGCAATATTATTGGGAAATGTATATTTTATCAGACATTAGGGCCCGATTCCACCCCGAATGAACAAATGAGATTAATTTAATATTTTGAGACTCCTAGAGTAGCAAACTAGGCTATTATCATCTTTGAGGTATGGGCTTCTCAGTTGGAATAGCGAAGTTTTGGTCGGTTGTTAACCAAGCTCCTTGTGCATTAGTATCCAGAGGTCTTTTGTGAGACAATACGGTTGGATTATCCTCAACACCTCATACTACGGCACATTTATGAGGACAACAGTGTAATTATGAGGCCTATAAGTGTTATTGGGCAGCAAGCACGCCTCAGGTAGCACGCTCCTTCGGGCCACTCTTTCTCGTAGTGCCACCTCTCCTAGCCATGTTGAGGAAAATGACCCAGATGAGGCACTCCATCTAGAAATTTCAGTGCCACCGCTCGGTTATGTATTAGAGGCAATCCTAGATTCCCTTTGGGTCGCTTATGCTCATAAGCAGTTTGGACTAGAGGGTACAGAGAGGGTATAACTGTATTGTGGGAAGCATATGATCAGTAGAGTGGATATCATTAGTTAGGGCTTCTCTAAGGAATGTATTACTACTTATTAGCGTGATAACTTGCTTAGTATCCATGGAGTAGACCCTTAGCACCGATGAGGACATCGCCGTCAGCCCGAGCTATCCTTTGTGGATCCTAGAGTTAGTAGATTAGAGGATGAGTTACATGCCCTATGCTATAGGATGGATGCTGAGCCCATCAAGCATCGTTAGTAGCATGATAAGATGCTATCTTTATTTCGTGGTGCGCAGCCAACTTGCTCCCTCATGCGTTTGGCCCATCATCACCCTTCCAAGCACCTGAGGAACCTGCCCTTGTATTTGATGCGCCTCAGTTTGTACCTATCACACCTCGGATTTCCAACTCTAGGAAACCAATTCGTGATTGCCCTTGCCCACATCCGGTGGGACAAAGGGTGGGAAAAAAAATACCGAACACAAATGGGACTATAGCACAGAACAAGTACTATGCCCACCTGCTCAACAACTGAACACATCACATCATACACATACTCACACATTTATTCATAATTCCAAATACAATATTACATTAAACTCACTATCTCACACACAATCATCCCCTTGAGGGATTATATCAGTTCATGTACACAAATGCCCTAAACACAAGGCTACAATAAATAAGGAAACAATCACATAAAAGAAGCCTTTAGATCTTGGCTATCCCACCTAACTCTAGTAAACTCCTGAAAGAAAACAATCACATGACAGGAGGGGTAAGCAACCACAACTCAGTAAGGATCATGTCTTCTCGACCCATCTCATGCTTTTAACCTCTATATGACAGTATGTACAAGTGCTAATGTTGTGTCAGAACAAACAAGCAGTTCATAGATAATGATATTCCCAAGATCCCAACAATGTTCTTATAGGTACCCAAATGTATACAGAGAGGGAGGTGAATCTGTATACTTAAAACTAATTTCTTTAGTTTGATAACTCTTTAACAGAGTGCAAGTTACTTATATGAGAGATTATCACGAATGTATTTTTTTACCTTGGTGGTGTCTTAGTGTCGAGTGTAAAATCAAGTTTGCAACAAATATATAAGAGTAGAAAAGACAAAAACACAGTATATATAGTTCGATTAATGTGATATACTCCATGATGGTGATGGTGTACCTACACCTATACTGAGTCAAATCCACTATATCCTTTTAATATAGCAGGGTCTTACCTTTGTTACAACAGGATTAACTTTTTTTTTTTAAAATGCAGTTACAAAAATAGTATTACTTCAGAACTCACTCACTGTGATGAATTGTCTAGTGTAATATGCTCCTACCTACACAACAGTTTGCAACTTTTGACCTTTAACCACTACTAATTTCGCTTTCAGACTTCTGCTCTCTATATGTAACATGAACTTCTCTCTGTTTTGTGCCCTTTATATCTCTCTTGATACTTTTTGTATTGTATGGACTATTCTAACACTCTTCGCGAAGTAAGGTATATTACTTTATTTTAAAGGATGGCCGTTGCGCAAAACCATATGCTAGGGTTAGACACATTCCATCTTTTATCTCCATCGTTGAAACATATCACTCTATCCATAGATAATGTCCACGTGTTAATTCTGATACTTACTATGCCTAGATATGTTGTTAGAATAACTTACACAGATGACATCCTTATCTGCGTTTTGATTCTTTGATTAGCCATTGCCTCGAAGATAACTGCCTTGTAGCCTTGAAGATATACTTCACAGATGGGCTATGATCTTCAAGTCTTATCTTTACTGGCATCATCGATTCTAGTTTAGAGCCAGTAACACTCTAATCTTTGGGTCTGCAAGTCTCCGAGTCTCTAGTTTAGAGCCAGTGACCAATTGAACTCTAACTTAGCTAATCGTCAGATCATATCATTGTGTCTTCGAGTCTTCGAATCTATAAGACCACTGCTCTTCACTCGATTGCACTTTGGGTCTTCGAGTCTACGAGTCTTCGAATCTACGGGACTACTACTTTTTACCCGACTAAACTTTGGGTCTTCGAGTCTACGAGTCTTCGAATTTATGAGATATTTGGGAAGATTAGATGGATGAACAAAGTACATAATTAGACTCCCTCTACGAGCTCACTTTAAAAGATCATTCTACAAAGTTATTCAACCAAGTAGAGAATATTACTGCCCACTTGCTGAATACGAACTGTTGACAACAATGACAACCCAAAAAGGTTATAGAACAACATATAACATTTCAATTACACTCATAAGGTAAAACTCATAACTTCAATATCAAATGAGCAAGCCACACAGGCCTCCTTAACCTTAACCAAATAAGTTACCTAAACCTATGGCACACAGACATCTCAACCTCAGCACACATGTATCTTAACCTCAGCCATACAAGCATCTTAATCAAATATATAGCAAATGTAGGTCCCAAAGTGAGTTTAGAGGTGGGTGAATAGACTCTTTTCACATAAGCTTGTCTTGTTGACAGACTAAGAAGGATAAGGACATAGCTATAAAGTGTATGAATATAATTCTATAATAAATAAGAAGCGAACAAGGGAATGTAGGAGTGAATGAACTATTGAATAAATCCGAGGAGTTTCAATGAACTCAACAATAATAACCTTAGGTGAAGAGAAGAATATTCCTATAGTACTTAATGCATGAGAGTAAAGACTATAGGACAAACTATTTGGGGGGGGGGAGAGAGAGAGAGAGAGAGAGAGAGAGAGAGAGAGAGAGAGAGAGAGAGAGAGAGAGAGAGAGAGAGAGAGAGAGAGAATAGTTTGTGGAGTATTCTTAGTGCTTGCTGTTGAGTAATCAACGTACACTACAAGAAATCAAGCCTACCGTAATATTAAATAATAACAGTATTAAAAAGTATTACAATAACTATGTATTTAGAAGAAAAAACACGGCGCCAACCTTTTGCGCCATATTTTGATGAAACTTGTATTACTGCCCACTATCCCGCACATATTTTGATGAAATTTAAGTATTACCGCCCACTGCCTCCATCTCCAATAATTCTAAAATAAAAAATAAAAACTTTCACTCATATTTCATATACACTCGCTCTTATTCTTCAACCAATACTCTCAAGAACCCTAAGGCCGTAATTAATCTAACAATTAGAAAGACGATATACTATGCAAGCGAGACCTTCGATCCCACCAAGATGGTTGTTCTCTCTCTCTCTCTCTCTCTCTCTCTCTCTCTCTCTCTCTCTATCATTACTACGGTTGTCATCCATGGTTATCAGCTCTAGCAAAATATTGGCAATTGCAAGGAGATCTTGTTCTTCCACAGCAGCGGCTGGCTCGATTGATAGAAGCTTGCCTCTGCGTAGCCGATTGAGTTCCCTAAATTGGATATTCGTATTAATCAATGCTCTTATCCCTTACTACGTTCTCCTTTTTTTGCAGATCTGTCCTGCGTGGCGTGTCTTCGTGTGGTCGAGTAGGCATTTTAAGGTTCGGCAGGGTGTTCCCTTAGCAGCTGCTGCGAGATAGGGACGCTTCGGGGGCTCTAATGTCTGCAGGTCGAGTTGTTAGTCTCCGGTGGTGGCCCTCGCTGCGTGAAGATGATTTGCCCGTGCGCCTCCCCGTGGAGTGTGCTGTGCTACGTGGCGGCTCTAGCGTCCAAGCTTCATCCCCCCTCCACATAAGCTGTTGTCCAGAGGCCGATCTCCCTCTGTGGTCTCTTCTTGCTCTCGGCAGTGGTCGTGGGTTAAGGTGCTTCGTGTGGCTTTGTAGGAGGCTCTCAGCGGGATCTTTCGTCCATGCTCGTCCTATTCATACCATCCTCCAGCAGATATGTGTTGGCCTCATCCTCTATTTTTTTTGTCATTTTGTTTAGAGTTCTATTATTTGAATGAGATGATTAATGGAAATTTGTGTGTGTGCGTGCGTGTATGTGGGTGGATGAAGAGGAAATTCCCTAACTTTCTATTCCCAATAGAAGTGAAGAACATTCGTAGGGCCAAACATGGTAGCGACAATGGTGTGTACGATGCGCAAGGAATGTATGATTTTATTGTCTTTCGTTTTGCCTAATGCCTATTGTTATTGGATTTTGAACCACCTTTATAGGTTGTTTTGTTTGTTACTCATAACTAGTTCTTGTCTCTTATTACATTACGGGTACGTTGTTTTCTTTTACTTAATTCTTTGTCTGCACCGACAAATGTCAACCAAGCATGGTTTTTGGGGGGGAGAAATTTGGGGGGGTATCAAGGATTACTCGGGTAGACTCCTTAATATTGTCAACAAAGTAAGGCTTCTTGGAACTGATTTTTCGATTCTAGAATAGTTCAAAAAATACTTGTGACAAGTTCTAAAAATTTGAGGCTACAATATCCTCAATAGAAAATTCCAAAGATGTGTCAAGTATTACTTTGGCGTAAGTGTTAAATGCACTACAAGCTCAAGAACAAAGGCGGATTATGAGACAAGAAGGGTCCATTGAGAATGCTTTTCCAGTGGTATCACAAAATCCTACATACAAGAAGGAGAAACAAAGCTACAATAATACCAAAAACAACGAGTGCGTTTCCACCATGTCCTTCGCAAAAAAACAAATCATCCACAAAAGAGATGTTGGTGGAGGCCGATATAAAATGTCATAAGTGCGGTCGGTTAGGACACGTGGAAAGGATATGCAAATCTCAAGAGCGAAGCAACAAGGTGAAGCCAAAACCGTGGTTGGTGAAGCCAAAACTATGATTGAACAATCTCAAGAGGAGCAACTATTTGTTGCATCATGTTTTGTTGCTGATAACGCACAAAAATTGGCTTATCGACAAGTGGTTGTACAAACCACATGACGTATGATCGAAAACTTTTCAAGGAGCTTCACAAAACTTCAATTTCTAGAGTTCGCATTGGAAATGGAGCATATCTTTCAAGAACGGCGAAGGAACAGTGGCTATTGAAGGTCACACAGGTTCAAAATTAATTTCTAATGTCTTATATGTTCCTGAAATTAATAATAACTTGTTGAGTGTTGGCCAATTATTGGAAAAAAAATATAAGGTGTTGTTTGAAGATAATCATTGCTTGATTACTGATGCACAAGGCCAAGAGGTGTTTAAAATAAAAATGGAAAGTAAAAGCTTTGCCTTGAATTTGATGGCAAAGGGACAAGTTGAAGAACACATAGAAGACAACAACACAATGCTTTGGCATAAAAGATTGGGCCACTTTCATCATCCAGCTCTTATTTTTATGAAGAAGAACAACCTTGGCAAAGGCTTGCCAACATTAAAAGAGGAGTTGCCTACTTGTGCAGCTTGTCAATATGGAAAGCAAACACGGCTTCCTTTCCCACAAAACAAAGCCTGGAGGGCTACTCAGAAATTGCAGTTAGTACACACAGATGTGGGAGGCCCTCAAAGCACACTGTCATTGAATGGGAGTAAGTTTTATATTGCTTTTATAGATGATTACTCAAGAATGTGTTGGATCTATTTTATGAAATTTAAATCTGAGGTAGCTGACATCTTCTGGAGGTTTAAAGATTGGGTAGAAAATCAAAGTAAATTCAAAATACAGATGATTAGATCTGATAATGGCACTGAATATACCTCAGAAAAATTTAACAAGTTCATGGAGAATGAAGGCATTGAGCACCACCGATCGCACCTTATACCCTCAACGGAATGGGGTGGTAGAGCGGAAAAACAGAACACTTATGGAAATGACAAGGTGTTTGTTGCATGATAAGGGGGCTGCCAAAGAAACTCCGGTGGAAGCTGCAGCTACAGAAATTTTCCTTCGTAACCGATTACCAACAAAAGGGCTCGCAACAAAAGACTCCATTCGAAGCTTGGTATGGTTTTAAACCAAGTCTGAAAAATTTAAGAATTTTTGGCTGTCTCTCGCTTCTCTCATATTCCTCATATTAAAAGAGATAAATTAGATAAGAAGGCGAAGTTGGTATCTTTATAGGCTACGCTTTAGTCTCCAAAGCCTACAGGGATTTATCATCCTCAAACTAACAAAGTAATTGTTAGTAGAGATGTTCATTTCTTTGAGTCGATAGATGGGACCGGGAGACCGATAAAAGGATTGAGCTCCAAGAGGAAAATATTGATATCAATGACAGGCTACGATAATGATGATGACCCTGATCTTGATGGTGAATCTATTAGGGGAACAAGATCTCTCTCGACATTTATCAAAGGTGCAACGTTGCTATAATAGAGCCTCCTGGGTATGAAGAAGTCGCACGATCCAAAGTGGATAGCCGAATGAAGGAAGAGCTTCAAATGATTGAAAAAAATCAGACCTGGATTCTAGTGGACAGACCGCACACAAAAAGGCCTTAGGAGTCAAATGGGTTTATAGGACCAAACTCAATTCCGATGGTTCGTAAGTAAACACAAGGCAAGGCTAGTCGTGAAAGGATATGCTCAAATGTTTGGAGTGGATTTCTCTGAGACCTTTGCTCCAGTTGCTCGATTGGATACCATAAGAATGTTGTTAGCTCTTGCTGCTCAAAAGGGATGGAATGTACACCAAATGGATGTCAAATCAGCTTTCTTAAATGGATACTTGGATGAAGAAATTTTTATAGAGCAGCCAGAGGGTTTTGTTGTTCAAGGAAAGGAGGAGAAAGTATGTTTGTTAAAAAAGGCCCTGTATGGTTTAAAACAGGCACCAAGGGCATGGTATAGCAGGATTGATACCCATTTAGTTAAGTCAGGTTTCACAAAAAGTCTAAGTGAATTTACTCTCTACATTAGGAAGGCTTGTGAAGAGTTAATTGTGGTATCTTTATATGTTGATGATTTGCTTGTCACAGGAGTAGCATGGAGCAGATTGATATGTTTAAAAGGGAAATGAAGAGTGTTTTTGAAATGACCGATCTTGGGAAGATGACATTCTTTTCTTGGCATGGAAGTTAAACAAAAGCAAAATGAGATCTTTATATGTCAAAAAAATATGCCAAGGAAATTCTTAAAAAATTCCACATGGAGGAGTGTAAGCCATCAACAACACCAATGAATCAAAAGGAGAATTTTTGCAAAGAAGATGGAGCTGCAAAAGTTGATGAAAGGCTTTACAGAGCTTTAATAGGCTGCTTGATGTATTTGACTCCAACAAGACCGGATATTATGAATCTTGTAAGTATACTTTCGAGATACATGCACCGTGTGCTAGTGAAGTTCATCTCCAAGCAAGAAAAAGAATTGTTAGATATATTAAGGGTACGACTGATTATGGTCTAAGGTTTTGTCAAGTTGAAAACTTCACACTTCATGGCTATTCCGATAGTGATTGGGCTGGTTGTATTGATGACATGAGAAGCACATCAGAGTTATTGCTTTAGCTTTGGTTCTGCTGTTTTCTCTTGGTGTTCAAAGAAGCAAGAAGTTATAGCCAATCTACAAAGAGAGGCTGAATACGTGTCTGCAACTGTTGTCGGAAACCAAGTACTTTGGATTAGGAAATTGTTGGCAGATTTGCATATGGAGCAACAGGGGAAGCACACAAATTCTTGTAGACAACCAGGCTGCAATTTCAATCGCGAAAATCCAAGTATTCCATGGCAAAACAAAACATTTCAAACTGAAATTTTATTTCCTAAGAGAGGTGCAAAAAGAAGGAGCAATAAAGTTGATCTATTGCAGAAACGTAAAATCAAAATGCTGATATCCTGACCAAGGCACTTCCCAAGGCTAAGTTTGAGTTCTTGAGACAAAGAACTTGGAGTTTGTAGCTCCGAGTCAAAGAGGAGTGTTGAATAATGACTCAGAGCCAGGCGACGTGGGATTTCTTTTTCCTTAAATAAATCTCTAGCTGGTTGAGTTTATCAATGGGTTGGTCGATTCTTCACTAGTTTAGTGGATATATTGTTTTTTAAATTTCATGATTTTGTCGCCCTTTTATTGCTTCATTTGTTTTAAGGAAAAACCTGTATAAATTCAGTATTTCATTGAAATAAAGTGTGTGGTTTTCTGGTAGCTCTATGTAGACTGCATTCCATTAGTTCTATATATCTGCATTTTGTTTTCATAAAACCAACACATACCATCCTCCAGCAGATATGTGTTGGCCTCATCCTCTATTTTTTTGTCATTTTGTTTAGAGTTCTGTTATTTGAATGAGATGATTAATGGAAATTTGTGTGTGTGCGTGCGTGTATGTGGGTGGATGAAGAGGAAATTCCCTAACTTTCTATTCCCAATAGAAGTGAAGAACATTCGTAGGGCCAAACATGGTAGCGACAATGGTGTGTACGATGCGCAAGGAATGTATGATTTTATTGTCTTTCGTTTTGCCTAATGCCTATTGTTATTGGATTTTGAACCACCTTTATAGGTTGTTTTGTTTGTTACTCATAACTAGTTCTTGTCTCTTATTACATTACGGGGTACGTTGTTTTCTTTTACTTAATTCTTTGTCTGCACCGACAAATGTCAACCAAGCATGGTTTTTCTCACTCATTTATGGACGAATTAAAATCACTAGAGAGATTGTAGTATTTTTTGTTCATCTCAATTGGGTCTTCTATAATTACTTAATTCTTTCTTTCTTTCATTAATTTATAATAGTTGTGAGTTCAATTACTACGGATCAATATATATATATATATATATATATATATATATAGGTTTGTTGCTTCCAAGTTTGAAGAGATATTCGACAAGTTTGTGCTTACTAGGAAGGATGCCTTAACTTTAGAAGAGGTCAAAGCAATGTTGAAGGCTACCTCAAGTGGAACTCCAAATGCAGTTGGAAGGTAGCTAGCCTCTGCTGCAGTAGTACTTGCATCTGTAGTTTCTGTTCCAAATCTACTTGGTGACTTGATTGGGATAGATAATGCTATCGTGCTTATTGATCAACTTGCAGCACCTTCTGGTTTAATATTATAGATTTTATGAACTATCTAATGACCTGTTATGTATTTTTGTTTGGCAATAATTTCTGGTTTCATGATTCGGTTTAATAACAATACATTTGGTCTTGTAGTTGGTGGACTGCTTCAGGTAGTTATTCTTTGTGGTTTGGCAAATAGGGTCTGATGTAAAATAATTTAATTTGTTGTGCATGGTTACCAGATCCCACAAATTCAACCCAGGACATTTGCAAGAACTCTCTTCTAATGGTTTGTTTCAGAATGTAGTTATTGGCCCTCCAAACTTAGTTCTGCAGGTTGCTGTTAAAAATGGTCAACAACCAGTATGGTACTTCAATGACAAAATCTCATTGCTGCCATTTTTTTTCTCAAGATGGCAAAATGGAACGTGCAAGCTTTTTAGAGGTATCACTGCACATCTCCTTTGATCTTTGCATAACACAATTAAAAAAATGGTAGCCATCATGATTTTTTTCCTGATTCAAATGGAATGTTAGAAATTTGGTGTTTACAATTTGTGAAACGTACACATTTATGTGTTACTATGTTTGGAGACTGTAAGCACTTCTTGTGAAACATATATATTCGTGTGAGTTATGTATTATTCAATGAAAATATTTTACCGTCGTCTTAACACAAATCAAAATCTGGAATGAGTAAAACTTGTAGAATTATTGAATTCTGTTAGTATTATGCAATGTATGTGCTTAGTTCATGCACTGCCAAACAGTATTTTTTGTCCGCCCTTCGGTGAAATGAGGACTTGAAATTAAAAATTCCTTGCATCCATCCTTGTCCCATATTATACCTTTCATGTAAATTATGTTTCTTAGATTTATTTTGTCATAATAAATATACATATAGTATCTTTATGTGTTAGAATGAAGTCATCTACTACAAATGAAATACTAAAGAAATCAAAGTTTCAAGTTTGCAACTTGAAATTCTTCTTGGTGTCTTTATATGTGTGAATTAATCGTCTTTGTTACTATCTTTTTGCTTTTGTTCACAAATCTTTAATTTAGAAGAGCATTATAATTTTATTCCATAGTTTACAATTAATAACAAATTCAACTCAGAACATCAATAAATATGTGGACCTTATATAAAGCAACTTTCGACTTTAGATCTTGTATTTTTACAGCTATCTTGTTGACAAGTATAGAGTTCTAATTTTTTTTTTTGCTCCTACTGGACAAGCTATATGATTTGCTCATGTTATTTATTTTTCATTTTAATGTATTTTTGGTAACTAATAATTATTGGTTTTTTCTTGCAAAATGGTGGAGTGCTTGCAATTTATTTTAGTATGGAACGAAGATAATTTATGAGTTTTGTTTTAAGACATTTTCAATTTTATATTATAGTTTGTAAAAAATTTTGAACAGAGTTAGTTATTTTGGATTGTAACACTTTAAAATATTATTTCTCAATGTGGAAATATATTAATAATATTTTCAATGGTTTGTTTCTTTGAATATTGGTAGTTTTTGAACTGTAATGGTATTTATGAAATTATAACCAATAATCGTAAGCGTTTGAGAAGGCTTGCCATAATTGTGTCAAATATCGTAAGCCTTTTTAGTGTGTTAGGTATGCTTGGCTAATGGTATGTTGGTCATTTTCCGTAATACAAAAAAGTCATATTGTATGATTTTCGACAACACATAATTGTAACACAATAAAAAGTGTTATGCAGAGAGTGCTATGGTAAGCTTAAACAAAACTTACGGAAATATTTCATAAGACAATAACATGTGTTACTATATGATCTACTGTAACATAAAATCATAAGACACCAAAAAGTATTATCGAAAGGTATGAGACTTTCCATAAGCCAAGCAGAGCTAACACTTCAAAAAGTATTATGGTATCCTACGGTAACACATTTTATATCTTACTAAAGGCCTGATTTCTTGTAGTGATAAAGTTTGATTAGAAGCTTGTGCTAGATCTTTCAAAACAAGAATTAAAAGATAAATCTTCAAAGTATGATCTATGATCTTGGTCTCACGTGCGCATAACACTTTGAAAATATTTTCTCTTACTATGCTCTCAACGTTGGAACTCTCGATTTGCTTCTCAAAAGTTATTCTATTCAATGCATGAGAAATGTTTATTTATATTCCATGGGGTTCCACACATCGCTTTTTGTGAAATGTATTAATTTAATATTTAGTGTATGTGTGTCATGCCCCGGATTTCCAACCCAACGAAACCGGTTCGTAACTCCCCTTTACCCACCTGGTGGATAAGAGGTTGGGTTAAATAATACCACACAGAAATATCACAAACAACCACAACAAAAGTTCACAAGTCAAACCACATGTCTTTATTATAATCAAATATCTTTTATATTATTTCCCCATTGGGTTACATTAGTTTCCTCAAAATCAATATAATATGAAAAGCAATCAAACAATAAACTCGGTCTTCCACCTTAGTGTTCCACCTAACTCCTGTAGGTTCATGAAAAGAAAACAAACCACAATAGGAGCGGTGAGCAACCACAGCTCAGTAGGAATCATATCTCCCTAACTCATCCCATGCTCCTAGCATCTACATGATGATGTGCACAAGTGTAGTGTCATGGCATTATATATATAAACAGTTCATAAGAAGTATTCCAACCTCACAAGGTACATTAACAAACCACATATAGTGCATAACCTCAGCCTCTCAAGCTAATACAATCACCGCCTCTCGAGCTATCATAAACCCAGCCTCTCAAGCTATCAAAATCACTGTCTCTCAGACTATCAAACGTAGCCTCTTAGGCTAACATAATAACAAATCCACATAGCACAATTTAAAACATCTCATAATAATACACATCCACAACACATCAAATAAACACGTGTATTCAATATCCATCACACACAAGCCATAATTAGGTCTAATCCACATAATACGTTTTCAACTACAACCCTCCTATAATTCTCAACATTCATATAGGAGATCATACCTATATAAATTTATATAATACAAACACATATTGTTCACCTCAAGATTTAACCCTAAAATACGTTTAAGTGAGGTACAGAATTCCTACCTCGAATTCGGTTGCGTTAGGGTTTCGACTTGAAGGATCTTCCTTGCTTTTTGCTCCACTCTGATAGGTGCCTTCCTCTTCCAAGAACACAGTGGCAATGATCAAACCGAAGGTGTTCTCTCTCTCTCTCTCTCTCTCTCTCTCTCTCTCTCTCTCTCTCTCTCTTTGACAGCTTAAAAAAATAAAACCCAAAAAAACCTAAAATTGCAGAAAAACAAATACGATGTATATCAAAAACACACGACGTTGACCCAAAAACATCCGAGATCAACCACATCAACCACCATTTTCCCACATCGACCAGACATCCAGGTCGACCAACACCTTTTAGACATGGTCGATGTGCACCTAAATCGACCACGTCGACCGTACATCGACCCCACGTCGACCAACACACATAGGAAACTTCTCAGGAAACTGCGCTAGTCGACCTCGACCAATCCTCATGTGGGGCCCGGATATTTAAAAGGGGGAAAGGGGTTTTTTTTTTTTTTTTTTTGGGGGGGGGGGGGGGGGGGGTTTGTTTTTAAATTTACTTGGGGGAACAAACAAATTTATAATAATCAACAGAAAAAAACCGAAAGGCAAACCACTTATCTTTATTAAAGTCCAAAATCCATTACATCATCTCCATTTGGAGTTACAATAGTCTCTCAACATAACATTTGACAAAACACTCAAATAACAAAAGGAGCAAAGCCACAAGGCAGAAAGTCTTCCTTGGTGTTCCCACCTAACGCCTGTAGGTCCCTGTAAAGAAAACAAACACAATAGGAGGGGTGAGCAACCACAGCTCAGCAGGGATCAAGTCTCCCTCAACCCATCCCATGCACCTATCATTTATATGAGAGCGTGTACCAGTGTAGTGATGTGGCAGAAACAAATAGCAAGGGAACACACCACACAAACGGGCGCAACCTCAACCCCAGCCACACAGGCTCCACAGCCCCACAGGCTAACACTTTAACCACCTCAAGCAAGTAATTTAACCGCCTCTTCAGGCAAGTGATTTAACCGCCTCTTCAGGAAATTGTTTTCCACAGCCTCTCGGCCTAACAACCACAGTCAAGCACACAGTATACACCTCGGTCATTCAGGCATAAAACCAAACACTTAGTAGGCACACATTCACAAGTGCACAAACCCAGCCACTCAGGCATAAAAACAAACATTTAGCATGCACACATTTACAAACTCACAAATCCAGCCACACTGGCATATTATCAAACACGTACTAGGCATTTTACACAGGCATTTTATCGAATATTTAACATGCACTAACCACCCAACGTCAGAATCACAACAAAACGCCATTGAAGGCCAACATTCATATAGGAGGTCACACCTATATGAATTTACATATAAAATATTATAGCAACAACAATAGAAACTCTGCAAATCATCTATATAGGGCCTAACCCTGGGACAGACCAGGAAAGACAAAACCCCTACCTGTAGGAAAATGTATCACCACAGCAACGATCCTGCTCCCACGCCGAACGTCGTCCGCCCACGAGAAACACCACAACAGTAATGGCCAGAACTCCTCTCTCTCTCTCTCTCTCTCTCTCTCTCTCTCTCTCTCTCTCTCTATGCGACAGCTGCAGTGGCTGAAGAAGAGAACCCTAAACCTAGAACAAGGAGCCTTTACCTCTTTATATAGACAACTCAAATCCCAAAACGATGTAGTTTTGATTAAATGAATCCCAACATTAAAACGACGTAGTTTTGATGACAGACTACAACCTTTTTACAACCACACAATACAAAACACTCATAATTTCACCATGGTCCTTTAGCAAAAGAGTCTCAGAACAACAAAACAAGGGTAATGGAGGCTGCACGTGAGAAAGGCCCTTCTCACGGGCACCTCCAAATGTTCTAGAATTTTGCCACAAGCCTTAGAATAACATCAGGAAGGCTCCCATGCAAAATATCACTGCACGTGAAAAGCCATTCTCACGGGCACTCCCTATTGGGCTTAAACTTTACCTCTTGCTTGCTTATCAACATATAAGATGATTTAGCCAAAGTGTGTGGAAATAAAACTCCCTAAAACCCAACAATTTCCACCCAAAAGGGAAAAACTGTGACTAACTCCTCACATCCCAAAACACGGGTCATTACACAGGTCGACCACATCGACCACCCACATCAACTAAGGCTATGTCGACCACACTCTCTGGAATCCTCACAAGTTGACCTCAACCAATAGGAGAGCTAGGTCGACCACGTCAACCACGGCTTCACACACAACCATCCCTTTTAATCTTCTCCAAAATAATTTGGCTTCTGGGGCCCTGCCTCAGAATCCCCGTAAGGGGCACTGCCCCCTTGACCTCTGCTCATTGACCGGTCAGAGAGAACCCCGCCGAGGCGTTGCACCATCGGACTCCCGTTAACCGTCTGGTCAAGAGTCCTTGCTAAAACAAACAAATGACTAACTCCTCCAATCTCAAACACGGGTCATTACAATGTGCATGTGTATTTCTATCCCCAACAATTTGACTTCCCGCCATTAAATCATGATAAATATAGGGGTTATTTTCATATACCCTATAGATCTGTTGCCCATATTACATATTATATGCCTATACTTGATCTTTTGATATCAACCATTCATCTTCTATTGGTTGTTGGTCATAATAAATGTGACATTAATTGCAGTAATAAATACGCTTGACTGTATGTGGAATGGCACGACCGAGACACACAAGCCCTAACTTATAATTTTGTTAACTCTTTATTCTATTAGGTTTTAGTGTGTGTTTGCCTCAAAGTTGTGGTTTGATGTGAAGATGGCAACAAAATACATTATCTGTTGGAGGCTGGCTGTCTCGAAGATCTGTGACTCTAAGATCTCCTTTAAAGGATTCGGATGGCCAGTTGTGTTAAACTCTTCTCGGCATTGCCTCAAATATTCACGACTTCATAAGCCAACTGACATTTGGTATTACACTCCTTCGTAGTTTCCATGACTTGAAGATTGGGATCAAAGCTTACAGATTAGTATTAAGATACTTCTACTTCAATAACACTTGTTCCTGCGAGTCTTCGACTCTTCGGTTCTTCAAGTCTTTGGGACAATGTCATAGTTCATACTTAACTAGGTTAAAGCATAATACACACTCTTTGACCTTGTCTTCGATTTTTCGACACTTCAGTTCTTCAAGTCTTTGTGGAGAGTTTGCTTAATCTTCATTAAATCTTAACAATCGAGTATGTCGTAAGTTGAGTCTTCAACTCAACGAGTCTTCAACTCAACAAGTCTTTAATCTTTGACTTATAGGTTCTGATTGGCCAATTGCTGTGTTTGGCTGTGAGCCTTTGAGTCTTCGAGTCTCGGTTCTCATCTTATATATTGACAGCTTCTATTGCTCAATTATCTTTGAGTCTTTAGGTTTGTCGACTTGTAGGCATACAGTGTCCATTTGTTTGTTTCAAGGCTTCGACTCTACGATCCTACGGACCATCAGATCTACGAGTCTCCAAACTTAGGTAAATCCATGGAAGCTTTAACAAATCATGTCCTTAACTAATAACAAATAAATATTATGCATGATATTTGTCACGCCCCCGAATTCCAAGAAAACCCAGAACCAGGAACATGACTTCCCCTTGCCCGCACCCGAAAGGTCAAGGGGTTGGTGACTAGCACCAATAGAGACTACACCGCGGGTGCTGTCTCAAATATACAACCATGTACAGTCATACATCAAGGGTAATCCTGTACTTTCCCATATATCATCACGCATACAATAAGTCAAACAGTCATACAGATATCACATCACAAACAGTATGCGAATACAACTGTCCACGGACCCATGTCCGGGATACACACATAATACAGAACACAGTACTGTATCATACATCAGAGTAGTGGGCACGTCCTCCTGAAAAAAAGTCCTCCACTAGTCTCGGGTCACACCTGAAAAAGGTAAACAACAAGTAGGGGTGAGCGACAAGCTTAGTAGGTGACCCCAACACTCCACATCATGCAGACATACAAGTCTATACTACATGCTCTGTGTACTTGTGCACTGTGTAGTGCGCACAATCATCAGGACTCAGCCTGCAAACAAACATCAGGACCTAGCCTGCCCACACAGGACAGCTTGTCCATGATCCTCAACAGGATCCCAGCTCAGGGCACTTAGCCCTACCACAGCGCTATATGCCTGGACATAGTTGCCACACCGGCCTGCCATCGGCGCATATGCCTGCCACGGCACAACGCAATATGCCCGGCCACAGTCGCCACACAGGCCTGCCATCGACGCATATGCCTGCCCCGTCAACCACATCGCACCATCGGTGCATCACGGTGAGAACCCAAACAAGTCACGGAGTCCATGCCCCAATACCTCACACCAACATACTAACATGAGTATGACATGTCATTCTCAATATTTCCTTTGGAACTGTAGCCAGTCTTCACAAGTAAATCCTCAATCCTTGATTTATGAAGGAAGTACCCATAGCAGCTATTTTCTTGAAGTCAAAAGTCCCGGCATTGGGTTCCCATATCATAAATAAGATAATCTGATTTTTGGGGATTTTTCTGAGATGTCTAACCCCACTTTCCAAAAATTCACCACTACGAACTTTTGGGGTTTTCCGAGATTTTACACTAAATCCCAATTTTCACATTTTGAAAGAGTGGGAATTAATTTTTCTAGTATTTTTATTTGAATCCAAATGGGGGGTATTTCGTTATTTACATTGTGACTTAAGTATAATACTTGAGGCATAATGGTTTACAATGTAAATGTCCAGGTGCGGTGCGGACTTCTTGTGCGGAACATCGTTGCGATCACTTGCTTCGGAAATCACTGCGGAATGGATGCTACGGATACACCTGCTGCGGAGCGAAGCTACGGATCACTCTGCTGATCCGGACTACGATCCGGACTAATCGCTCCGGACTATCGATACGGACTAACGAAGTCTGCGACCACGAAGTCGCTAACTCCATAGATGCACTACTAAGGCTGCGACTCCATAGTCGCCGACTACAAAGTTGTCGACCATGAAGCTGCTGACTACGAACTTTGACCTTACAGTTCGCCCAGGGTACTGTTCATCATCGTTTTTGGCCTGGTTTTCATATGGAATCAACCTAGCAACCCCCCAGGCACTCACAAACACGCGTTTTACTAAACAGAGTACCAAATTACGTACTCAAACTGATATAAATCAGTTCTTAACCACAGATTTTATGCTAAATCATCAGATCTAACCCCAAAATTGGGTTTCCCCCAAAACTTAGGGTTCATCTCAAATTCATAATTCATGATAAATTCACGCATATTCCAAGACAGAATCGAGATAAGAGGTTCAAGGACACCTACCTGGAAGATTATTTGCGATCCACGAGCTCCAATCGCCCCAAAATCGCCAAGAGGAATTCTTCACTTTCCCTCTCTCTCTCTCTCTTGCTCAAACACGCATGCACAAATAATTGGCAGTTAAAGAGACAAGACAGTTCTTAATTATATATATACTGTTGCCAATAATTGGCCTCCCAGCAATAATTGACCCGAACGCAATAATTGACCTCCCGAGGTCACGAACTCCAAATTGAGTCAAATTATTGTCAAAATGCTCGAAATGATGAGCACAACACTAAACAGATATTATTACACCCAAAAGACCGCCCAAACGCAAAGTCAACCAATAAACCCCGAAAAGTCAATAATCGGGTCAAACGGGACCCCGACTTGGAATCGGGCCCAAATACAGTCAAAATGCTCACATCGACGACTACACTATCGTCCAGATAGTTACATTCCCATAGAATGGCTATCTCTCAAAACTACCCAAATACGAGTCTTTACAATATTCAATGCAATCACAACAGAAGCATTCCTCAAAACAAAAACACTCCTTAATAACTCAACACAACATGAACATCTCATTGTGACACCATTTCATCATTTATTCATAGCACACACAAAACAATTTTTTTGTCCCAACACATTAATAAGCTCCCCTTAAAATCTCAGTAGCTACGAATGCTCACACAACCCCTAGAGGGTACAGTGTCCATTTGTTTGTTTCAAGGCTTCGACTCTACGATCCTACGGACCTTCAGATCTACGAGTCTCCAAACTTAGGTAAATCCATGGAAGCTTTAACAAATCATGTCCTTAACTAATAACAAATAAATATTATGCATGATATTCAATGTAATCACAACAGAAGCATTCCTCAAAACAAAAACACTCCTTAATAACTCAACACAACATGAACATCTCATTGTGACACCATTTCATCATTTATTCATAGCACACACAAAACAATTTTATTTTGTCCCAACACATTAATAAGCTCCACTTAAAATCTCAGTAGCTATGAATGCTCACACAACCCCTAGAGGGTACACAAATCCTCACACAGTCCCAACATACAACTGATAAGTGTTTTTATTTGTGCATTTCTACTTGTTGTTTTGTTGCAATTTCCATCTGAAATCACTAAATTTTGCATGTGTTAAGGAGTACTCTCTCCCTTTTTCTTCTAACTGTATTTGAAGAGTTTTGTGGTGTTTTAGTTGGATTTGTAGATTTTTACATGTGTACAAACAGGGTTAGAATAAGGAAAGTGGAGTGATCGATTTTGAATTTGGTCGATGTTACCTTTTGGAGCTTGCTTAGGTCGCTGTTGGATAAATTGAAGGACGATTTGGAGGTTATAAAGTTATGTCGATCACATTTACAAGGAGATGTGGTTGATG
This sequence comes from Taxillus chinensis, assembly GCA_023512835.1. Classification (NCBI taxonomy): domain Eukaryota; kingdom Viridiplantae; phylum Streptophyta; class Magnoliopsida; order Santalales; family Loranthaceae; genus Taxillus; species Taxillus chinensis. Next base: position 25,697,661 of record CM042086.1, read on the forward strand.
GTGGATTAAAGAGCCAAATCAATTATATTGATGAGGATGCGTTGGTTGATGCCTTATGGTTAATGCAAGAAGTAGATCGATGTGGTCAATTTTAGCTACTTTTGGTCGATCCATGCTTAGTTAGGTCGACATGCTCTAATTTGGGAAATTCTACTTATGCGCCTATATATATATACCTTTTTATCGAGAAAGAGGGACTAAGTGAGGACAAGATTTTGGGTGGTGAATAAAAGACTAAGGATTTGGACTCTTGTAGAGAAGAGATTTAATTTGTAATAGAGTAATGAGATTTTCATTCTCTTTTACTGTTATTGGTTTTTCCTTTACTAGCATGAACTAAACCCCTATTTTTTAGGGGGAAGATGTAATTTGTTATTGAACCATGTGATTCAGATTAATTAATTGGATGATATCTTTTTGCATGTGCTTGGATTACCTAGTGCTTAATGCTTTGTTTAGATTGGCCATTATTCAATTGACTAAATTTCTTTGTTGCTATCGAAAGAGGTTTCATCGAATGAAATGTAGGTTATCTTGCTTAAATCTCACAGAAGGCGAAAGACTTGTGATATTTTAAATGGTCAAATCAAATCACATTAGGGTACTCAAAGCATTAGTTAAGACTGAAAAACTTTGCTTAGGCTTTGATTTATATCCTCTTTATTAGATTTCCTCACCTTTATGACATATGGTCAAGAGGTATATTCGACTAGAATTGAATCTTAGGGAGTTTGCCGTGTTGACCAGCATTTAGTGAAAAGATAGCATCTAAGGATGTTAATCTGATGAACGTGGGGATTTACAAATGAAATCAGACCCCTAGAAGTCCTCAAGACCCTGTTATTACTTTTGCGAAGTTTCATATTTTATTATTCTTCATTTAGTTTAATCTTGTCACTTAATCTTATTGTCACAAATTGCAAATTCTAGATAATACTTGATTTCGTAAATTTTGGTACTTAACAATAAGCAAATGTTCTCTGTGGATTTGATTAGGGTTCATTAAAATGAAAAGCCTATATTTTTAAAATGATCTGTGCACTTGTAGAATAGGTTTACCCCTATCAGCAGCCATACATGTAGAACACACCATGCCATACTCCGAATTTCTGACCTGCAGAAATCGGTTGGTGAATCCCTATGCCCTAATTAAAGGGACAAAGAGTTGATAAAAATACTAGGAAAGGGACCTTAGCACGAGTGTCGTTCCTATTTGATCATCATACCAAACATACACCCATAACCACACATAATACAAACAAAAATCTTATTTCAACCAAAGTAATACATACATAGTTCTTTCCCTATGGGGTTACAACATTATTATAATCCAAATACAACAATGCAAGTACAATAAAGATAAAGTCTCCACCTCGGGTAGACCTTCTAGCTTCAGTAGGCACCTGAGACAAACCCAACAGGAATGGTAAGCAAACACAGCTCAGTAAGGATCATGTTTCCCTAATCAATCCAACTCATACAATATTTATATACAAAGTGTAGACATGTGCTCGTGTAGCATCACATATATTTCATATTATCACATGTATCTCATATCATCACATATTTCATGTCATCATCACATTGCCTCTAGGGATGGCAATTCTGGCCCGAACCACCCCGAACTGGGCCCTTTTTCCTCGCCCCGATGAGATAACGGGGTGGTCACGGGTATTGGCCGCCACGCCCCGCCACGCCCTGACATTTTAATAAATTTTTTAATAGTTTTGCCTTTAAATATCCGACTCAATCTGCCCCACCCTATAACCGCCCCGACCCGCCACACTTATTAGTCCCACCCCACCCTAACCCGAACTCATTCGGGGCAGGTTCAGGTCACCCACTATTCGGTCTCGACCCACCTCGTTGCCAAACACAAACCATGCCTCCCAGGCACCATCAACACTCCAAATATTAAATAAACAATTTCATTAAGCAATATAGACATCTCATGCCAATATTTCTATAACATAGCATCTCATGCTTAAAAGAATCACAATGGCATCTCATGCCTCAAATCATAGTAAGGCATCTCATGCTCCAAATGTAGCATCACATATCATGGCATAACAGTAACTCATGTCATACTCAAAGCATCTCATGTCTTAATTGAAACATCAGGCATCACATACAACAATGAAAACATGCATGTCAACACATGCATATTCTAAATAATACAAACATACATCCATAACTCAACCCGTTACATAGACTTTCATCCCCAAAGACATGCACTCATGGCCACTCAGGCACATCTAAGACTCCTTTGGACTCAACTTAGGCCAAACGACACTTAAAATGGAGCAAATAGGCTCAACACACTCAAAGCATCTCATGTCTTAATTGAAACATCAGGCATCACATACAACAATGAAAACAAGCATGGTAACACATGCATATTCCAAATAATACAAACATACATCCATAACTCAACCTGTTACATAGACTTTCAGCCCCAAAGACATGCACTCAAGGCCACTCAGGCACATCTAAGACTCCTTTGGACTCAACCTAGGCCAAATGACACTTAAAATGGAGCAAATAGTCTCAAGACACTGGACCGGTCGCGGCAGATCAACACTACACCACCATCCCAAAACACGCGTTGGTCGTAGCAGACCTTACAACGATTGCAGCTAATCTCATTAGAACCCAGACTAGTATTCTTGCTCTCTGTAAGTAGCGACCGAACCGCACCGATCGCGGTAGACCATAAACCAACCAAAACCAATCATGACAACGCCTCCTAGAACACCCTGTCGGCCACGACTGACCAAGAATCGGCCTTCGACGAACCCAAATTTTGACTGTTACAACTCACGTTTTCCAGCATATCATGCCCCAAAATCAGTCTTTAAACATGTTTTAACAAGTTCTGGGTACATTACCATGGGTCAAAATGTATTAAAACACTTAATTCCACAATCAATATATGGGTAATTCCACCCATATACATCCCAATTTACGAAATTCGTCACTTTAAACGAGTTTAATCATTACCAAACAATATATGATCCTGGAACATCCTAATTCCACTTCTCTTTACTTTTTCTCTCTTTTCTCCTCTTTTTTTATCTCTAGACACAATAATGGATTTACAATTGGGGATTAAGGTTCTTCCCTTTTCCTTTTATACTTTCTGCTTAAAAATCATTAAAATAATTTCCTGGGGCTCCAACTCAAAATCAAGCCCACTTACTGTTAAAATGTTCGTTTGATGAGTACATCATTGTATTGATATTAGTTTCCCCAAATAACGATCACAACATAGTGCTATCAAACCGATAGATCCTCTCTCTCTCTCTCTCCCTTGTTTTTTCTAAAGAAGTCAAAAAAGGGGAGCCATGCCCCTTTTTTCAAACATGGGGCAATGCCTCCATGACTTTATTTTATTATTTATTTATTTATTTTTAAAAATTTAAAACATCACATGAGAGGCCAACATGCCCCTTCCTTTTTTCATTAACATGGGGGGCTTTGCCCCCACGTACCTTGTTTTTTTTTTTTTTTAATTCTTTTTTGTTTTTTTTCCTTTTTTCCTTTTTCTTCTTTTCTTTTCTTGTTTCTTTTTTTGGGCCATTTTTTTAATATTGTTATTATTTTATTTGTTTTTTGTTTTTGTTTTGTTTGTTTTTCTATATATAAAATTTTAATTTTGTTTTCTCATTTTTTATTTTGTCTTTTATATAATTTTTTTTTGTTTTTTCAATTTTTTGTGTTTTTATTTTTTTGCTTTTTGTTTTTTTTGGTAAGATTACCATTGGGTCGGTTTTATTTATTTATTTAACATATATATATATATATATATGTATGTCTATATATATACCCACGTATAACACCCAAACATGCAAACTATAATTTATTTAAGACTCCGTGATGGAGATATTACATGATTCAACCTAAAATATATTCTGTGGCCATTGCCACTGCATACAAGAAGATGATGAAAGCAAGAACGGATATGAAAATGCCGCCCAACATGGGATACACAATGGTGCAAACCATCACCATTACCATCAGCACGCACTTCAACCAGTCATCCATTTCCACAAATGAAAAAGCAAAAAAAACGTGGGGGAGTTGAAGAAAGAGTTTGAAGAGTGGTATAATAGAAGTTATGTTAGTGAATGAGAGGAATTTGAGTGTATTTATATGGTGGAGAAGTGGCCATTAGTTGGGAATATAACCATTGGAATAGTGCCGTGACCGTTGGGGGTATTGGGTAGCAAACTGATTTTTTATTTTGGTACAAAAAATGCTATTTGGAAAATTAAAATGTAGACGTACATCCGGCCCTTAAAAATGTTTTTATTATGATTAATAATAATAATATTTTTTTTAAAATTTTCTGTTTTTATGCTTTTTTTGTTTTTTTAGAAACATGGCCTGCATTTTGTCTGTCAATTACATCCTTGGCGTATGATGATTTTTTTTTGTTTTTTTGTGTGTGTGCTTGTTTTGTTTTTTTTTTTTTGAATAATTAATGTCGCACCTTTTAAATTAAGTTTTGTTTCTAATTCTATACTCTATTATATAGTTTTGTTTTTCTCCTGCAAGACAAACCAAAACAAGGAAAAAAAAAACATCCTTCCAATCTTTGAGTCTTGGCTTCAAAGCCTTCCACGATTTGGAACTACGCTCAAAACTCTAGGCTTGATGCAACAGATTTAGCAATGCTTCGAGATGTGCGTCGAGCATAGAGACTCCAGCATAGTTCCAGAGGCACTTAGGTAGAAACCTTCAAATTCTTCCATGGTCTGGAACTATGCTCGAGCCTCTAAGTTTGATGCAATAGCTCAAGCATAACTTCGAGTTGTGTGTCGAGCATGGAGACTCGAGCATAGCTCCATAGATGGAATAAGACAACCTCAAGCTAGGCATCGAGCTGCTTTGCTTTTCACCATTTTGACATTTATTATTAAAAGAAAACCAACAATATTTGAATCCAACATTATTTGTTACTAAACAAATCTAACATTTATTATTGAAACAAAACCAAGGAAATGAACAACATTTGAATTCCAAATGTATGAGAAACATATTAAAGTACATAACATTTATTATGCCTTCTCTTTTGTTTTTTTCCTGGCCTCCATTTCAGCATCAAATGCATCCTTAGAAACTCTTAACATATCTCCTATCTTGTCCCCTAATATTGATGCAGCGTCAGTTACAATGCATAGCAACGAGTTTGTTGTAAAAGTTCTTCAAAGATTTGGAATGGTTGAGTCATATAAGGAGGCATTGCAGACATTGGATGACTGAAATTGTTACCAATAGGCACATGTGCTACCATCTATTGAGAAGAAAATTTGTTTATTCATACAATGAATATTTGTTTAAAAACAAAAAAACATATTTACATGTCATGCTCTTGCCTCATATGATTGTGAAATTTGAGATGGTATAGGTTCACACTATGGACTGCTAATGAAATGGGGAGTGTGAGAGGATATCTACAATTATAGAAAATAATTAGACCCATGTTATTTTAGGGAAATCAAACTTTATGAAAAGTTTAATTTAATGCTCTTGCCTCATAGTACCTGCCATATAAGTAATCATCTGATAATAAATATGTAATAATTCTGAATATCTATTACAATCTGAATGTTGTTCCGCTGCATCATAGTTACTATAAATTAACCTGCATCATCTTTTAATATCTTTCCTCCATTGATGCAAAATATATTTATTTGGCAATTCTTTAATCTTGTTACATCTATAGACGACAAAAATGTGTCGACACAAAATTCCCCCTGTCTCAAATAATCCACAAGAACACTTTGCAGTTGCATCGACCTCATTATAATTCACAAAATATGTAGCTAACTTACTAAGTTCTTCAAAACTAATTTCATCACAAATAATATAGGTATGTAACACACCATCACACATATGTAACTTTGGTTTCAAATCAATCATGTCAGTGACTTGCTTTTGAACTTACTTGAATTTTGCATGTGTGTACAACTCTTGGAACCTCTTCTCAATCGATGATCTAGATATGCACGTAATCGTAGTAATCAATGAGTAAAAGTTTGTAGCATTTTTGTTCTCAACTTTTTTTCAAAGCGTTAAAATTGGTTGATAAACTCTTTGAGTTTTGTATTAGCATAAACATAACCATCAAAAAATGCATTCATGCTCTCACTTCGCTAGGTAGTACTCATTCCAACCCAAAATGCGTCTTTCAAAAATGCTGAAACCTAATAAAAAGATCAATGCATAGGCTTTTCAACCACGCAATCTCTTCCAAGTTATAAGTGGTAATCAATTCACCCCAAGACTTCTCAAACTATTCAATACTTTGGCTGGCATACACACACTTTATCAATTCATTTTTCATCCATGCTTTGTATGAATCATATAAGCTGAGTTTCTTAAGAACTTTCTTTAGTATATGTCATAGACAAAATCTATATTTGGTCTCTAGAAAAGTAACAACAATTGTATTTTTTTATTGCTCTATCTTGATTAGTGATAATGGCTTTTAGAGCTATACCATCCATACACTGCAACCAAGTCTAAAATAACCACACAAAAGTCTCAGTGTCCTCACTAGATATCAAACCTGCTCCTAGCAAAATTGATTACCTATGGTGGTTTACACTAACGAATGGTGCAAAAGGCATCCCATATCTATTCGTCAGGTAAGTTGTGTCGAAACATCACCAAATTATTGATAGGTTACTCTACTACGAAGGTCTACCCAAAATAAATTCTTTAACCTCCCATCATCATCTAAATCCATCAATGCAAAGAATCCAGGATTTTTATATTGCATTCACCATAAAAAATAGTCTCTAAGTGCGCCAACACCACCTACGCCAAGTTTTAGATGTCTTTCCTTACTGATATAATTACGACAATCTTTTTCCAAGAATGGAAGGTTCTCAAATCCACCAGCACCAACAACAAGATATCTGAAGTTCTTATTCATTTGGATGTTAGCTAAGTCATTCGTGTCTAAGATTCTTTTTACTGACTCACTTACTTCTCTATTACATCGAAAGTAACTAGATTTTTTTAGACTAAGGCCATGGTTATGGATGTTATGAACTATAGTCAATTGAAACTTTGCATCAATTCTTAAGCTATTAATCTTTGCCTTACACTCTGTCTTCCTTGTTAGACGTAGGTTAGCTACATTCGAAGTCTTATTTTGAGCCATCCCACCTTGGGCACAAGAAAGCAAGGGTGACATATCTAATCACATCATCTTCTGCCCTCTCAATCCTTTTCATCATCACCCAAAAGCCACATTTCTTGTCATATTGCTTATAATAACTTAATAAATATTTAAAGGAATTAAACTATATCCCCTTTATGGGCTCCTCAACCATAACATCATTGTCCGTTATAACATTCTGCAACATCCCAGAACTACCATTCGTTGTGTTCGGTGTTTTTGTTTATCCTCCATGCATTCTTCATTTACTGTACATAGTTGTTCTTTCTCATTTCCCATGCTGAAAAGAAGATAAATTTCTTTGTCAATATACTCTTACAATGGATAAATAACATCAAAAGTACAAGTAAAATAAGAAAACTTCATATATTCAAATTATATTCAGAGCTCATCAGTCCCTGCTCGAGTTCATGCTCGAGACTTTGTTTGACATATTGCTTGAGATGAGGCTCGAGCAGGGTATTGAGCAAAGTCTCAAGCAAGCCTCAGCTTGAGTCCCTACTCGACCATTAAACGCCCAAGAATTGAGGAATTTCCAAGTGCACTAGTCTCGCATCCCTCTAATGACAAGAAATTAACGAGTTGATATATGAAAAATAACTTTAATCCCTATGTAACCTTAATAAATTGAATCCATATTTGAAGATGTCAAATGAGGGACCTAACAATGGAAAAGTTGCGTCTCAACTGCATCCGAGATTAAGAGAGGGAGACCGTGCGTCCGAGACGGAGAGAGAAGCTATGAGCAAAGCAGGTATGCGTCTCAGCTGCGTCAAGATGGAGAGGGAACTCATACAACTCGATGTAATATTCGTTTTCGTATTACATTTTGCTGATATGGCAATTGCCACATCAGCAAGGACGTGACAGGGATGCAACCGTGGTTGCAAATAGTGTTTTTGTCCTTTTTTCATTCACTGCATCCAAAAAGTTGGGAGGTGTTTTGTAACACATGGCTTTGAAGAATAATAGATTCAATATGAGATTATTTTAATTTAATAATAATATATATTTAAAAATAATTTTTAAAATGATAAATTTTATCATTATTCTTAAAAAATATTTAAAATTGTTTTTTGTTTTAAAATTTAAAATCGATTTGTTGGGAAATTTAAATCATTTTTATATTTTATATTTAATACTTTTTACTTTTTTCTATTCTAATACTTAAGCTCACCAAATATTATTTTAAAAATAAAATTCAATTTTTAAAAAATGTACTTTTTAAAAAAACATATATCAAAGAGAATTTATTTTTAAATTATAATTCACACGAACTCCAATAAAATTTTAAAAAATAAAATACATAAATCAAAACTCGTATTAAACAAACTCTAAATATACTAATTTGAGTAACTTGATTTGATTTCAACTTTGGGCCATCTTAACATAACTGTGCTTCCTCAGTGCTAGTTACTATCATGATCAAAAACTAAACTGATAAATAAGTAAATACACTCAACAGCTCATTCGACATCTAATAGTTGTATTTCCTTATTTTCTTTACTATCAAATAAAATTTATTTTCAAATTACAATTCAAATAATCTCCAACAAAATTCAACAATACAATAATTAAAATTCATACTAAATAACAAAACACGTTTACTTTTAAAAAATAAAACACAACCAACAAAATACATTTATAGACATTTTTTAAATGAAGTATAATTTATTTCAATAATAATTTGAATAAACTAATAATTATTTTTTACTAATATGGTTCTGTTCTATCTCACGGAAGTGCCAATTTCACAACATTTGTATTATTTTCTACTACAGTTACACAAACACTGAATCATAAGGGAAAATATGTTTAGAAAAAAATGTCTGTAATACAAATAAGGTAACGAATTGGTGGAAAATATCACACCCATAAATAATCGTAGTCTATTAATATAAATAACAAATGCTGCCCCGATAAAACAGACACCAAAACGTTCTGGTCTCTTCCATTTCCATTAATGAGATGGGTAAACCCTACATAGAGTACATAAGACAGCAGTAAAAAAGAATTAGGAAGCCCCATTGCCCTGGTCGGTTACATTTCCTTCAATGCCATGTACTTCAGATTTAGAGTTCAACTTGGCACGCCGCTCCTCATATGATGCTGCAAAGATGGAGCCAAACGAAAGTTAGGAAGAGCATTACAACATCCAAGCAATAAGTAAATGACAGATCAAATTTTGGAATATAATCAAATATGCATGGCCTACTAGGGAATGAAATAATGTATGCCAGAAATAACAATTTTTAAAAGGAATAGACATTAAGGAATGGGCATGATACAATTTTAAATAAAAAAAGGAAAAAAAATTAAAGACCTTGTATGCCAAAATGTAATCTTCAATTTACTTATTATATATTTTATTCGAACAAAACCAATGATTCTATCTATGACTTGCTATTCGGCCAACAAACAACCAAATAGTCATCGAACGGTAAGAATATAATTAAAATCCCATCAAACCAAATGTGTAACAGAAACACTCACGCTCAAAAGGTCGTGACATCAGAGGAACATGAGAAGGCCCCTTTTTGAACATTCTATTCGTTGATGGGTTCTTATAATCTACACATTCAAAGGCAGTCTCAGCAATCCAAGAAAGTAAAACAGAAAGGCAACAAAAAAATATGGGTGAACTGGTTTTAAAAATTTTCATTCCACACCATGCTCTAAAGAGGCAAGTGCAACCATAGCCTCGTGAAAGATTGCAGCTTGAAGTTCAAAGTTGCAGCACTCATTCTCCATGTGAACACTCAAGGCTTTCTTGGCGTCTAATAAATAGAATTATTGCAATAAGGCATTATTATCCATAGAAAAGCAACATAGAAAACAACGAGAAGAAACATAAAATGATAAAAAATATTTAAATCATAAGCAGGTCAACTTCCCAATCTAGTTGAAATCTTACTTGGAAGGTAGCTATATGTAACTCCTAGTGCCTTTCAAACATATATTAAAGTACCTGATGAACAAGTGAACTTGATATTTTCAAATTCACAAAACTGAAGAACCAATGGAATCTCAGGAGCCATGACATATTGAGGCTTCTTTGGAGTCTTCTCAAGATCCAGCAACGCATCAATCACCTACACAATTGAAAAGGCAGTTTCAGCATCTTTCATCATATCAGTTCCGAAAAGAAGAAAAATTATGTCCACTCTGGGAAGAAAACCAGTACAATTTTTTAAAGATACACCCACTAAGATGGAAAGCATGGAGGTGAACATTTTCCTGCAACAAACACAAGTTCAAGTCTCACTGTCTACCGCTAAAACAACATAGAATCCCTGGATTCAGGAGCAATAAAAGGGTGTGGTATTAAAACTTATCCCTACATTCTGCCTTTATCCTTGAAAGGTCCAACAACCCCTTTAGGGTGAGACTTGAGAGCCTGGTATGAAGCGCTTAGAAGAAATTTAGACCAGTGATTCTAACAAAAATTGTCATCTGGTATATAGTTTGTAGTAAGTTATGTCGTAGCCCAGTTGAGTCTACACCCATGGATATAATTTCCTAAGTATGTATTCACCTATCAAGTAATTAAACTAATTGGCAATATTCAACAAGCACAGTATCAAAGCAAGGCTAACTTTTACCGTAACCATCACTGGAATAATCTCCAGCCTGCATAATTCATATCATATTTTCATCACAAGTTTAGATTTGCATATGATTCACTTTTCTCTTTAAATCTGAAAACAGTAGCACATTTTAAAGTTGAGGAATATATTTACTAAGCCTCTTAGGATTGTTCAATCTTTTTATATTTTTAATAGATTAATTTTATTTGACGTATGCCCCAACTTGAGTAAAGGATCATCTAGTATATAGTACGCAGCAAGTTGGGTCAGTTTATTTTTTGGAAGTTTGGCCCTCGATAGAATTTTCTATACATGTATTCATCTACTAAGTAGTAAAATTAATTAGTATTATTCAAGTAACGACAATAAATGAGAGCACGCTAGACACTAGCACAACATAAATAAGAATATTTTGCTGTCGTTTCCCCTCAAGGTGTTGCTATAGCTACTACAATAGAACAACAGTGTCCTGGTGATTATGAAATGCTCTCTTCCTGCTTTTGTGCTCATGAAGTGCAGATCAGGAACAAAATGCGTCTCATGCAAGCCTTTTCTAGCACCCTTGAACTGCAGTGATGGAGTGTCACTATCCTTTTAACCTGGTATAAATAATTTGGAGGCAGCCATCTTACGCTAGGGTATTATTAACAAGCTTTGTGGCCACCTGGAAAATCCATATCTCAATATTGTTTAACCATTCCCTTGAGTGAATACAACAATACTTTGAAATCAGGCACTCACATTAGGAGATTCAAGACCTTGGCCAATCATAAACAGTACTGCAACCATGCAGCGGACCTGGTGCCACAGGAAAGCACTGCCTCTAACTTTAACCGCCCAAAGTTCCTTGTCCTCAAACCTGCAGATGATTTATGATTCGTTAAGGGAAAATTTCAGGTATTCCCAACTAGATGGAACTGCCAAAAAAAAATTCTTACATTAAATAATTATATACATATTTCCTACATAAAGATAATAAGCAACCAATTAAATGATTTGCAATGGGTAACAATAAATGTCTACCAATTTTAACCTCTTACTGCAAGGACAAATCTTGAATGAAATTATATGCCGCCTATAGTTGTGCACATTCACTGCATCCATTTTACAAAAGTTTCTGAAATCATGTTCCCCAACAAATTTCCTAGCAGCACTCCTCATAGCCTTGGAAAATGAGAATAACATTTTTAGACTCAACTATCACACGGAGTGGCACAAACATTAGTTCAGAAGGTTTAAAGTACACATCTACAATTCTCATTGACATTCTACAAACTCACTGATGTTCAGTTCAGAACAATATGAACTCGGATGTTTATCAGTTCTAAAATGTGAAATGGAAAGCTAATTAATCTTGGAGAAAAAGGTTTCCTTACCATAACATTTAGATTTTCTCTCCAAAAAAGATATTTGTACTCTCTAGTCAAACAACTAAACCTGTAATAATTTGTGCAAAAAAAAAAACAGATTATACAAAGACATCTCGAAGCCAATAAAATCATGAGGAAAATTGCATTAAAGTTAGTAATAATCCAAATCAAATCATCGTAAGACCCCATCAAAATATATGTAGAATACACCCAGAGAGGTATACAAACCTTGCACTGAAACCAGTAGGAACTGGTGACCAGCCCAAAACTCGAATATCTTTTGGGAGAACTTGGTTTAGTAATCTTACGTAATCAATTTCAGCCTCTGCAAGAAAGAAAATTTTGAACAATTGACAACAAAATTTCATTTTCATTCAAATCCTGATGTCTCTTTTGATTAGAGTTGAATCTAACTAGCCAAAGGAAGGTAAAGAGGATGTTTCGCTCCACCAAAATTTGTACGTACTAAGAATAAAAACAATGCGAGATGATATTATTTTGTAAAGACATGTACCAAGTTTAACCAAAAAGAAACTATAGCATAACAAAATAAAAACAAAAGCTCACAACATCATGCACTGAAATTTAAAGGATAACTTGGCACACCATATTCTTCACCTGAAAAATTATTTCCAGAACTTTGGCTGTCTGCACAGCCAGACTTCCCATTTGATGGTAGATATAAAGCAATCACCTGAGACATTTCTCATATTTAATTGACCAAATAAGGCAAATAATTTATTTTCTCACAGAAGCTTAAAAGAACCCGTAAGTGAGATTTTCATATACTTTTGGGGGCTTGGTCACAATCTCATGCACCTATTAGCCGAAGAAAATAAAACAACATACTCCATACCACTGTATCCTTCAATATTACTCTCTGAAAACTCAGTGAAACAATTCCAGTGTAGATGTGACTGCTACAATACCAAATATTAAATTATCGCACCAATGATTTATGCATAAATTACAGAAACACTCTCTTATTCACAGATAGTGTTGAAGTGATGGTTCTTTGAAATTAATTAAACCAAATAAAATAATTATATAAAAAAATCAATAACAGAAAATGTAAATTTTTATAGAGAGCACAAAGAAGATGCTTCCTTAATCAACATACTTGCCCAATAGAGGAAACACCCCTGTCTGTTCTACCACATCTTGAGTAGTGAATCTCCTTTTTGCTACCAAGTAAAAGCTTCTTCTTCTCAAGAGCCTTAAAAATTTCTGACTGCGGAAAAATTAAGAATTAATATCTGGTAATTGTTATATCAAAATATTAGCTATTATTCTTTTGGCAGCATATAAGTGTTTGTTTGGTAATCAATTTGGGAAGAATAAAATCAATAAAGAAATGCGATTAACATGAGAATAGGAGTGAAATATGTTATTAATACTGCCTTGTTTGATAGTAGTAAAGGAAATGAAATTTTTCTTTAACATAATTACTAAAATACCTCTAAATAAATTATTAGGAAAAATAAAAACACATATTTCTTTGTCCTTTCTCAATAAATTTATTGCATCTCTTTTTTTTTTATAAGTCAAATTTTATTAGATAAAAAATCACACACAAGAAACGTGCAAATACAAGCTAAGCAGAATTATAGCAAAAAGACAAAAATAAACTCAAAAAGAACAAACATTAAGAACATCCCATGAGGAAGAACAACAGATACCACCCAAAACAGACATCCAATCCCCCAAACAACGGAAAAAAAGACAAGAAAGCTCAGAGAGAGGCCTCTCCCAATCCTCAAATACCCGCTCGTTCCGCTTCCATCAAAGACACCATAGGAGGCAATGAGGTACAGCCCGCCACACCTCCGAACACCGCCTGTATCTCTCTTTGCTGGGTTTCCCTGGAGATCCTCTTCATGATCAACGTCGAGTGAGCTCAAACCATCGCACTTTGCGAACAAGGCACATGCGATCCATGCCGCAATTCAATGCATTGTCGAGCAGTGGCCCACCATTTCTGTTACCAATAGGGCTTGGATTCGATCTCCCATTATAGGAAAATACAAGGAATTAATATTCGAGATTTGCAAGAGGGTATCGATAGAAGCAAAAAAGAGACAACCAAGACAATGATGATTCCTGAAATTGAGGGGATTGCAGAAATGCTCTCACAGACTTAGGCGGTGTCAATAGGGATACAAGGTAGCCTGAGTCTTGGGTAAATTTGAAAGTTGATTTGTATAGGCGTAAAAATCACTCAATACCCGAAGGGACAGGAGAAATGAAATACCCTCTTCCTGGGCCTATTAAACATGAGAATGGGAATGAGTCTGAAAATATTTCATTCTATTTCTGTGTACCAAAGGAACCATGTGTTTATTTTCACACGTTAGAAATTTAATAAGCTCACACATTAGAAATTTAATAAGCAACAACATTATCCGCTAATCAAACATGAAAGCTAGTGTGGTGTATGGAACATTTCCTTTTGCTCACCAATCAATACAAATTCTGGTTATTTTACATTTAAAATTTATTTTCAAAATAGAAAACGAGTAAGCTAACCTCAACGGTTGGTTCAGTTTGTGCCTCTGAAGCAAAACCATAAAACCTGATAACATGGAAAACAAAAATTAAGGCCTGCATCATCTATTTTGCATCACTACAATAGCATAAACGGATGAATATAACTTACATTTTCACACAGTCATGTTTTTACCCAAAGGTAAGTTTCACAAGAATTATGAACCCATATTATATCACATCAAAAGTTTTACCTATCCACTTCCAGAATTCTGTGTGAACTATTTTTAGTTTTATTTTATTTTCTATTAAAATTATGCGTCTTTTTTTTTCAGGTTGGGACCAAGCCTTTTGGAAGAAAAGTGAAGTAAAAGACAGTGTGATATTGATCAAAAGAAAATATAAGAAAGAATGGATTAAGCTAGGTATAAAGGAGGAGAAGAAAACAAGCAGAACAAATTATGGCAAAGTAAAATTGCATCAGTGACCAAGGAAAACATGTTTAGCAATTGCATCAAAATAGTCTGCCAAATAAGGATCCCTGACCAAAATACAATACATAACTAGCAAAGCAACGGGTTATAGCAAAAAGATTAAGCCAAATATGCACCTCTGACCAAAATACATCATTTGCAGAGCAACAAGTCTCTTGGAAGGGTAATGCATCAACTTCATGTCATATCCTCGGCCTGGAAGCAATTGGGCTGCAAGCAAATAACAAATGCCATTGCCAGCCCACTGTAAACTTTTCTTAATTACAAAAGCACAAAAATAATTCACAATTTAAATAAATAAATAAATAAATATAAAAATATAAAAAGAACGTAGGCTGCACTGCACATATGGCATTTCCATCAAAATATTATCAGCCAAGAAAACTTTTGAAATCCAGTTGGTTCATTCAGCCTATGACATGCGGCTCTCTAATAAGTATCCATGACACTCAGATTTCTGTAGACTAATGGACGATTCCCTGTCCTCAACGAGATAACATAAGTCTACCACATAAACATATATTCCTACAGTGTGAATTGACACTTGACAGGCTCTTCAATAGCACACATCAAGATGAACAAGGTGGCTATTTTAAGCAATGGGCATGTTCATTGCAACCAAGTGACAGAATGAACAAACGAGAATAATATCTTGGCAGCCGCAACTAGTCCATAAAGCGGGAAAAACCTGGGTTCTTCTCAATTGAATTCTGTGTTCTGGGCTCATTGCCACCATTTTTTAATGGCCTGAATTTCTCAGCCGAGCTAACATCGTCTACCGCGTCACACGTACCATCCATCTGTACCACAAAAATAATAATGTTAAAAGTAAGCTAGTTCAATCGCTCCAAGAATACAAAAAAAAAATGGTAACGCCATAAAAATTACATGCAATATGTTTTCCAGTTCCATGTAGCTAGTTAGCTTAAGGATGATTGGAAGCTACACCAATATACAAGATAGATGCGACTAGAGGCACAAATTAGAAGGCTCAGAATACAAACCTCGCGACAACAGCATCGACAATTTGAAGCTTGAGACGATAACTTTGCATTCTCAGCCTCTAATTCCTGCATTGTTTAAGAAAAAAAAAACAAGAGGCAAAACATACATAAGACGAGCAGAATTTACGATTTGGATCGAATGGCAACACACTGGATCCTATAATAAAAAGTGTCTCCCTGATCAGGCTTCTGATTTTTTTAAAAAAGAAAATTGAGTAGAACAAAACTTCGAATCATATGTTACTTTTGTCTCGGTTTCATGGTACTGTGAAACCCCGTAACACCAAAATTGTTCAACTAAAATGTTGAATGGACGCTAAAAGATATGTGTGCGTGCGTGCGTGTGTGCGTGCGAAGATTGAACATCGTGTAACCCTGATTAGATTTAGACCTCTCGACATGCAGTCGTACCTTGACTCTCGATCGGAGAGACTCCAACTGCGACTGTAAACTGTTGATGATCTGGGCAGAATCATCCGAGGAATCGACGACGACGACCGGGATTGAATCGACCGACATCTCCGGCGCCAAACCACTCGACCGGGAATAAATCCTGGCTCAGTTGCTTGTGGGACGAGACCGTAAAAATGCTTGCGAAGTATGTTTGGGTTATAAAATTTGATGCGTTAGAGCACGAGTGGGCTAAGCAAAATTAAAATTTAACTAAAAATCCTGCTCGGTCCAACATTGCCACTCGTATTGTGAAAGCGCTATTTACTTAAAATTATTTTATTTTATTTAAAAAAAAATATTATCATATAGACTTAGATTCTATATTTTAAAAAAAATTATTTTTCTTAAATCTTTTTGTTTCTTTTCAAAGCCTAGATCTTATAATTTTTCTTTTTTTAATATAAAAATAAAAAATAATTTTTTAAAAGTAAAATAAGCAAACATCTATAGATCAATATTAAGTACCAAATATGAGCGTTGTGAGGATACAAGAATTCTTCTTCCTTCCTCACAATAACCGACCCCCGAACTTAAATCTCTAAACCGTAAACCTTTCTTTTTCTAGATACCCAATTACATCTTTAAATTGTCTAGTGGCGACTCTATATTTTATTTTCCTTGTGTGGTTTGTGTGAGTTACTGTTCAGGGATTATTTGAAGACCTAGTATTGAGTCCTTTCCAAAACTAGTCTCGAGCCGGGACGAAAATGGGTTATGACACATTGTTTTGCCAAGAAGTTTCTTAATACTTATTGGAATCAAACAAAGCACTTGCATTGATTATATAACATCATTATCTATCATTTTCAACTGGTTTGAGATTATTTTAGTCTCTATACAATTAGTTGTGATTTTTTGAAGTTAGTAATCAAGTTTGGGTGGAACAGCCGGTGAGCAACACCTTGTTTTGCTAATAAATTTCTTAATACTTACTTGAATCGAGCAAGGTCATTTGTTTTGGTTAGTAACGTCTTTATCTATCATTTCAAACTGATTTGAGGTTATTCCAGTTTATATGTAGTTAGTTATGATTTTTTAAAATTAACGGGCAGAATGTTCACTTTGACATGTACCACTGTATGGTTTTTCCTAATTTTTTGCCAAACAGTTGTTCTTTTTTGAGTGATTCTAATTTCAGAAGATAACTAGAAGAATTTCAAGTAAAACAAGACCAATTTAACCTTAATTAGAGCTCTATAGAAAAAGTTATAATTTTTTGAAGTTGTTTCAGAATCTTTTTTTTTTTTTTTCTTCATGTACATGTTTATTCCACATTGATAGCTTTGTTTGTCCTTACCCTAGTATATATATAAAGCCACTTTCTTGATACAACAAATGAGGCACAAGGAAGCCCAAGTTTAGTCGCAAGTTGGCAGTCGAGCCCAATTTTATAATTTTTTCGACACAATAGAAAACTCAACTCCTTATTCCGTGATAGTAGATGATACAGATTCCTTATTTCGGGACATTGGTCAAATCCAAAGGTCAAATATGATCAAATTCAGGCATCTTTACCTATAATGAGACTCTGGAACTGCTCCATATATCCGAAAAAAACCCAGAAATTCAGAATAACTGCTCCAAAATCCGAAAAACCCCAAAAATCTAGAATAACTATTCCACAGGTCTGGAAGTGATTCCAAAAGTTCGGATTCTTAAACCAAGACTCCAATAAATTCATAATAAGATTGAATTTCTAATCTAGTACATTCAACCAATGTCCAACGAATCATCTGAGCTTTTATCCTCGCGATTTCTTTTCCCAAATATGTTTATTAAACCAGTACAGCATTGGGACTCTGTAAATTCAAAGAAAATTCCTTCCCATGTGCATTAAATGAGTTTGAGACTTTAAAGATCCTTTCCTGAGAGTATTAAAAGGGAGACCAGTATGGTATTGGAACTTTGTAAAATCATGGAAAAGGCAGCAACGTTGGTGTCTAGGGATCCAATTTTGTTACAAAAAGCGTCCAAATATAGCATAATTAAATTTGTCTCCGACATAGAATTAAAATAAATTCAGGTGGGATTTTATTATTTTTCCAGCCATTACATTGGGACCCTATTTTCAAAGTATGGGAATTGGAACTGCTGCAATTAAACATTATTTCCTTGGAACACTATAATTGACTTAAGAGGATTACAAAGCATTTAATTAATACCTAGCGTTGGCTGTCTCCCTTAGACACCTATAAATAGACTGCTCTAAAGGCAATGAGGGGGGTGGCTTTTTTAAAAAGAGCTTTGTTGAATAAATTTTTGAGAAGAAAAATCAGAGAAAATATTATGAGAATTTCTAAAGGCAGATATATTTCTTTTTGAGCAAGAAAGGCATCCATAATTGTTCTTTGTCTTCAAGCGGAAAGAACTAAAGCTAGAGGGGACATTCCAAACCAAGGAGGAAGGCTTTCTTTTCTAACATTTGTGCTCTCAAAAAGCTCGTAGAAAGGATTATTGGGAAGAAAAAGGGACCAAATTTTACATCATCTCTGTAGGTTCCTTACTTTTTCTTGTTTATTAAATTGTTTTTATTATCCTTTCCTTGTGTCATTTTCCAAGTGTAAAAAACCTAAAAATAACTTCTCTCTTTTCTTTTTTTTTTGTTTCCACCAAACTTAAAGGGAAAAATAAAAATACAAAAAACGTTTTTATCCTTTTTTTCCTTTGTCATCTTTTCTAAAAAATATAAAAACACAAAAGATCATTCTTTTATAGAAAAATTAAATCAAGGCCCAGATGGTCATGAGGGTTTGAGCCCTAGATGCTTATATCCTAGTCTGCATAGGCTAATATCAATTGTGACAGATTTTCGTATTTAGATTCAAATTGTTTTTATTTTCTTTTCCAAAAAATAAATTATTTTTTGTTTCCTTTTAAGAAAAACACAATACTGTCATATGGGCCTATATCCCACATTTTTTTTCTAAATTTAGAATTATCTCTTTTATTTACTTAAAGACATTTTCCTTTTGTTTTCTAAGGTCTAGATCCTACAATTCTCTTTCCCTTAAAATTAAAATACAAAAAATAACTCTTTTGAATAAATAATAAAGCAAGCAAACACTCATAGATCAAGACTAGGTACCAATAATGAGCACTGTAGGGGTACAAGAATCCTTCTCCCTTCCCCACATGTAACCAACTCCCGAACCTAATTCTGCCTAATCATACCTCTAAAATGTTTGGTGGTGATTCTATGTTTTTTTTATATATTGTATGAGCCTTATGCAGGGATGACTCCAAGATCAATTGAATGAACAAACATTGAGTCCTTCCACAAGCTAGTACGAGCTCAATCAAAAACAGATAATGGTAATCCCATTAATTAAATGATGGGTAAAGGCAGAGGAGAATTAGAATTATTTGGAAGGTTTCTTGGGGTATGGAGAGGTTGATTCTAGACAGAGGAAGAAAGGACTCGTACTATTCGGCAAGTTAAATAGGCAGGGAAGGAATGTTTTGAGTTTTGGACAAAATTTTTAAAAATGGAAAATCCTATTGATTCTAAAATAGAATGAGAATAAATTTGGGTTTTAAGATTATTGAAAGGGTTGAAATGATAGTTTGAGGGAAATATTTTGATAACATAATCTTTGGGAGAAGTAGCAAAGAGGTCTTGTTCAACTGAGAATATGTTTTGGTGAATTGGTTTGTCAATGTATTAAGAAGAGGGTAAGTTTGATGATCATAAAATGATTTGTGAGCTTGAAGGTGTTTGAGAGATTAGAACTTTGGAGAAGGATTGAAAAATATCCTTATAAATTGATTGGGAAAGGATACCTTTTCCTTTTGAAGAGAATGGAGGAATTTGTTTGACGAGAGAAGATATATTTGGAATGGGAATGAGATTTTGGGTATTTGGGACGAAAGAATCTTTGGGGGTTTTTTGGTAGGGAATTGGTTTTGTAACATTTGGAATATTTGTAGGTTTTTTGATAATGCTTCTACCATTCCTGGACCATAGAAGAGAATGGAGAGGCCTCTGTGTCTGCTTGTTCTTCTCCTTCAATAATGGAGGCCCATGAAGGAAAATACCTTTGTGAATTATCTTGGGGAAAATCTCGAACTTCTTTGCCTTTGTTTTTCTTGCATCATATTTTGATAGAAGAGTGGAAGTGAAAATAGGACCTAATGGGGTTAGGGCCCGCTTTGCAAAAATTCACGAGTTAGAAAATCAAGAATATAATTTTTATTACTTTCAATAAATTCAATATCAAAATAAAAAATGCTAAGAAGAGCTTGTTACCTAGCAAATATTTGTTTGAAAGCAAGGTTTTGGACATCTTTTTGCAATATTTCTTTGGCAAATTGGCATTCGATGTGAAGAAGAAACTTTTTGATTTAAGAAGTCACTTTGAAATTTAGAAATACAAAGAATAATTGAAAGGATTTCTTTTTTGATCGTTGAATTATTCTTTTGGCATTCATTCTAATGTCTCGAAGTAAATTAGATAATTTGTTCATGATTGTTAATGGATCGTTTTAAAATACCACCATAGCTGAGATCAGAGACATCAGTCTCAACAATTTTTGGAATAATAGGATCAGCAATATGAAGATAAGGAATATTTTCAACTTAAGTTTTTATTTGTTTAATAATGTTAGTATGCACATCTGTCCATGGAGGAGGATTCTTTTTTAACCTATTATGAAGAGGTTTAGCAATGCGATTAATATTTGAACAGAAGCCTAGAATATATTTTAAATTACTTAAAAATATTTGAAGTTGAGTTTTATCTAGTATTTTATCATGAAATTTTTTAGCAAATATAAGGGTTCTTTCTATTGGCATAATCATCCCATTTGAAATATAATGTCCTGAAAAATGAATTTTGGTTTGGAAAAGATAGATCTTAGGTTTAAAAACAATTAAGCCATTTTGTTTAACAATGTGAAAGAATGTTTTAAGATGTTTAAAGTGTTGCTTAATAGATAAAGAGAAAACTAAAAACATCATCAATATAAACAATATACAAATTAGAATATGGGTTGAAACTGTCATTCATAATTCGTTGAAATTCGAATAGAGCATTTTTTAAACCAAAAGACATTACCTTCCATTCATATTGGCCAAATGGAACAGTAAAAGTGTTTTTGTAATGATCTTTTAGATGGATTTGAATTTGCCAAAAACTGAATTTCATGTCAAATTTTGAAAAAATATTTGAAAAATGAAGTTTTTGTAAAAGATCTTTTTTGTTTCGAATAAGATAACGAATTCGTTGAAGTGCTTTGTTAAGTGTTTTGTAATTAATAACAAGTCTAGACATTCCTCTTTCTATTTTGGTATTTTTGTTAACATAAAAAGTAACACAAGACCAAGGAGATCTAGATTTTTGAATTAAACCTTTGGATTCCAAATCTTGGATTTCTTTTCGACAATAATTTTCAAGTTCATTATTCATTTGGATAGGACGGGCATTAACATGAATGTTTTTATTAGAAAAATCTTTTTCATAAGGTAAATCAACTATGTGTTGTTTTCTATCTTAAAAAGCATTGGAAAAATCAGAACAAAGCTCTCGCTCGATTTGTTTATAATACCAATGGAGAAACAAAACTAATTTTATACATGTATATTATAATGTATTATTTATATTATTTATATAATATATAAATAATATAAATAATTTATTGAATATGTCTTCGCAACTAATTTTATACATGTATATATACATTATATATAATAATGTATATATTTCATCATTATTTATAGTATATATATATATATATAATATTTATTAATATTCTCAAGACAATATTATTTATAAAATCAAATTATTTTCAAAAATAATAATATATGGATGTAATATATCATATATATTTGTATGTGGGAGAATAAAACATGGAAAAAAATAAACAAAACAAAGTAGACAAGAGTTTCTAAGTTTATCTCTACCAACTTTTATTTTAAAAACAAAAAAAGATGTAAGCTTGTCAAGTTGATATCATTAAAACCAAAATAAAATAATAAATGGGACAAGCTTAGTTTTTTTTAAATATATATTATCATAAAGAGAAGCCAACAAAACTCAGTATTTAAATAATAAGTTTTATGAGGAGTGATATACAAAAAGAACAAATCTCAAATAGTGGTAGAACAAAAATATTTTATAATTGACTCTTGACTTCAATTGTATTAATTAAGGCTTCATTTGTTTCGACGTAAAATATTTTCAATTGTAAAATATTTATAAATAATTTTTTTTGTTTTTTAGATATTTATTTGCATTCTAGAAAAATTCTTTGAGAGATATTTATGGTATTTCGGTAAAATGATTTTTTTTAAAACCTAAAATAAAAAGTATTTATTTCAAAAGTGTAAACATTAATGCATCACAATATTGCAAAACTTAATATAAATCTTTTCATATAACAAATAAACATATAATAAATGAAAACAACAAACAATAGTTTGTAATCATTCTTATGCCATATATAACAATAATACTGCTTATTCAACTTTTAATACATAATCAAAATACTAAACATAGTTCATAAATACATAACCATTATTTCATAATATTATACATTTTTTTAGAAATAATTCTTCGACCAAAACTTGCTTAGTTCAAAAGCCTTAGCCTTGAAAGTTCTTCCAACCTTCTTTTCCTTAATCATATAATCAAAAGTTAAAGTACACATCTCTTTAACAAAACTTTCAATCATCATCACTACTTCACAAAGCTCATTTGCATCAATAGATCCTTCATTTTTGAAAGCTATGGCAATCTCTCTAAGTTGTAAATGTATCTTTTCATAATTGCTTTCTTCTTTGACATCATGACTTCTTTTCTATGACTTATTCCTTTTGAATAAGAACCAGATGAATGAATCAATAATATTTTCCTTTGAAGATGGATCAAACTCATTATCTAGTTCAATAACAGGGTTAGGTGAATTTTCATTGCCCTAATAATAAGCATGACCTCTCGTTGCAAAGTCTTTAATAACAACAATAGCCATTTGATCATAATTTTTTTTTGGTTCAAACATTGTACATGAGTATGACAAACCTATTGGGAAAAAATGTCAATAAATAAGACAAACTAATATAATTATTTATTACCCATGAAAATACATGTAAAGGCTTGTATTTGTGTTAGGTCAATAGATAGACTCCACTTGGTGTTAAAGATATTGTAATGATAATGTGGTCGATAATATGGTTGTTTTAATTGTAATTGAACTCAATTTGGAGTTTAGGGTTTCATAGGATATTCTGTGAATTTAATGGGCTAAATATATTATAATATTGATTAAAAAGAAAGGAATTAATAAAGAGAGGAGTTTTTTGGTTTTTATGTATTGTGAAAGTTCATGAAATAAAAGAGAAAGAATAGAGAATAAAGAAGATATGAGGAAGATTTGTAGATTCTTGGCAATCCGATCAATCTAATAATTTCCAGATAGGTGTAAACTTGCATGAAAACACAAATGGGTAAATCACTATCACAAGCCTATATCATTAGATACTAATTGTTGTTTAGCAACCCAAAATTTTGAAGAGTCTAAGGTATCTGAGTTCCTACCTATACTTTAGGAAATTTCTCCCAATGAAAGAATTATACAAGGTGGGTGGTTATAAACTTTATTGGGGCAAAGTGGCTTGATCATGTTAAAATCATGTGGAGAAGATCTATCTAATAATTACCTGACACTACCCTTTTGTGGCATCGGTTGAAACCCACCAAAATATACCGTAATATAAAATTTAAAATTGATAAATATTTAAACTTAGCAAAATTATCAATTTAATTTTAGTTGATTTGGTCACTTAATACTACATAAAATAAAAAAAAGAAAAGAAAAGAAAAGAATTAAATATTGAAATTTCTTGCCATTATACTTGAACTTAACACGTTCTTCTTAATTGGTAGTCGAACTTCGATTTGTCAATATTAGTTACTTATACATCGATATTGGTTTCTCACCTATGCATTCTATACATTGGGATAGATTATTTGGCAGCTACCATCTAAAATTTGTCAAGGAGGGGTTGACAATTGAAATAGGTTGACACTTCCTGCCATTCAAATCTTCACTAAGTCTAGACACGCCACACTATTGCTTGCTTACACAACACCATCTTTACCTCTTCCTGTGTCCTTGATTAATCTTGGCAACCATCATAGGCACACTATCTTTTGACCCCCCCAAATCCAACAATGATTTTGTGCATTGACAAATAGAGAAAGGAAAAGCAATGATGAAAATGAAAAAACATAAAAATATGTGATTTTCCAAAGAGAAGGCCCCTTTGACTGATGACTTGCACATAGAAGGCCTCTTTTTCGAAATATGATTTACTATTTTTTTCATAAATTGTTTTTCATATTTTATGTACCATGAGACACCCTCTAATTTATCATGCAAATAAATGGCAACTAGCATCAAATCATGTTTTTTCTCCAAAATGCTTGGTATGGTGGACCAACATGTGATTCAATTCACAGGCCCAACACTGGATCCAATTTGTTAACTTACTATAACTGGCCGAACATGCAAACAAGGCTTTGCACTTTAGTCAAACACGTTATAGATAATAAAATAAAATAAAGAGATATGATACGTGTAATCTGTTTGCGGTATCACTATGAAATCGTAATTGATGTAAACGATTGTAATTTTTTTTATTTCCAATAATTTGATATGTTGTCATATTACCACAATTAGCCACCAATTACATAATCATGGTAATACGTAGCATTGCTTTAAAATAAATTTAAAAATTAGTACATTCCATTTCTAATTTGACAAATTGAATACAATTTGACAAATTAAATTATAAATTTATAAACGTCATAGTTAGATTATTTTTTAAAATCAAAATATAATTGTTTTCCGATACTAAAAATTGAAAACAACATGATGTTAATCATATCCAATTATGTCCACTTTACACTTGTGGGTAAGGATGAGTATTAGTCATTTTGGTTTATTTATGTAATATTTTAAAATTGAACCGAAAATTTTTGATTTTAAAAAAACTATAACTAACCTATAAAATTGAAAAATCATTGTTTTTTGTTTGATTTGATATATAAGTTTTGGTTTGGTTCATCGATTTTTTTACTATTAATGTTCAGTCAATAACTATAAAGTAGCAAATGACATGTTAATAATGTCATAAATTAACTTTTCTTGAAACTATGACAATATGTATGGAATTAACATGGGTCAACCATTAACACCTTATGTCAACTAATGCCTATACAAATGCATTAACATTAATTTTATAGTACAATTTGAAGGAAAAATTTGAATTCACGAAAGTTATAACTACCTATGAGAGCAAGGATAAAAAAACATAATAAAGCTTTCGAATATATATTATATTATATTTAATCAGTTTTTTTAAATTAATTAAATTATAAATCAATAATTGTTTAGAATTTTAAATCAAATAATTTTAAAAATGATATTTTCGATTTTTCAAGTTTTTAATCGCCACTGCTTGCGGTAGGGGTGCTACCCGCCATAGCGGGGGCGGGGTCTACCTATTACCGTACCCCGCCCCCGCCTAGGCGAGTAAAAAAATTTTAAAATCGTACCTCGCCCCATGTGTAGGCGAGGCGGGGTACCCCATCCTATGACGGGGTTAGCGGGGGAGGCTTCATCCGCCCGCTCTCCGCTACTGGCTTTTATTAATCTCTCTCTTAAGATAATCCTGCCTTTTAGAAGCTCCACGAAATAGTTGATATGAGTAATTCGGATATTATCGGGGGCGGAATCAACCTATTACCACTTCCTGCAATCGCTTAGTAGATTAAATTTTAAGATTGTATCTCGTTCCATATGTAGGCGGGACAGGTTATATCGTTCTTTAATGTGTCTGCGAATGATATTTCATTTGTTCGCATCTTGTTATCGCTTTTTATTAGATCTGTTCATATCAATAATTTTGGCTTAAATCAATTTTTGATATAATTTTTAACCTAAAAATTATCAAAAATAATTTAATTTTACAATAATAAATATAAGTTAAAGCTATCAAAAATCATAAATAATAGTTAAATAATAATATTTAAAATATTATAAAATTATAAATAAATATTATTAAAATTAACGGGGCGGGGGCGAGGCGGGGTATCCCGCTACTTATTACTGCTCCCCATTCCTACCTGGGGCGGGATATCAAGTTTAAAAATCGCATCCCGCTTTTTACCTGAGCGGGATAACCCGCCCGCATAGCGGGACGGAGCGAATAGCGGGCGAGGTGTATCCGTTGCCACCCTTAGCTTGTGTGGAATTGCGTCAGTTTTTTTCAACAAAACTACGATGAATTTTTTGGGTTTTCTAAAATTTTGCCGGTAAATGATGTTTGTCTAGGAACAGGGGGCGGAAAACAGGAGGGACAGCCACAACGATGATGGTTGATGACAGCTTCCTTCGGTCTCTCTGACCGACGGCAACCCAGGATCATTTAACAAACAGATTTGTCTCTCCTCGTTCTCGCCACTCTCGTTCTTATATGACTGTCTCACTCTCACTGTCTCCTCAAATTTGCCATACAATAAATCAATTTCAGTAGTTTGATATTATTAACAATTATTAATTTGGTACTGTCAGACAATTTCACCAGATAATTAATTAGTTATTGAAGTATCTCAGTATTGATTTGATTTGCTTGCTAATTTGATAAATTTGAATTATTGTTTAAAATTTTGATTAGTAATTTGTTATGTGATATTTGCTTCAATTTCACGACTTAGGTGAGGGACCCACTATTTCTCTGCAACATTGTTGTTCAGAACGAAAACAGAACAAGAGCCCTAACCCTAATTCATCGAGCTTGAAAATTGCTTTCCCAATGACGAGCACTTCACCTCCCAGAAGACAAGGTGCAGATTACTCCGACGGCGATGGGTCTTCTGCCCTAACATCCCAGCGCCCCAAAATGGTGAAATCTGCAGAAGACAATGAAAAGAAGGTGCGTACCTCGTATCCATGTTCTTTGAAATTTACTTATCATTGCCCCCTCGAGCCTTACGTCTAGTTCCCGTATCGCTGTTTTTAACGGGGATTCCGATTTTTGTTCAATTTTATTTTAAAATGCATATAGGGCTCCATTAGGAGGCTCAAAGATTCGGAGATTTGCGTCCCTATAGTGTATGGTAACATTGCGTTTTGGCTTGGGAAAAAGGCAAGCGAGTAAGTGTTCATGGTTCAAAATCTTGTTTTTTGGGGGGTTTTCTCTGAATTTAGACAGATGGGTTTCGGTAATCCATAATTATAGTACACACTGTTTACTACACACGTCTTAGGTATCAGTCGCATAAGTGGACTGTGTACCTTCGTGGAGCGACGAATGAGGATCTGGGTGTGGTGATAAAGCGCGTTGTCTTCCAGTTGCATTCGAGCTTCAACAATCCCACAAGGGTTGTGGAGTCGCCCCCGTTCGAGTTGTCAGAATCTGGGTGGGGTGAATTTGAAATCGCCATCACGCTTTATTTCCATAGTGATGTTTGTGATAAGCCACTGATCTTGTGAGTTACTTTGTTTAGTACTAGAATTACTGTTTTTTGTGTTGTATTTGGAAGCAAACTTGGCCTGTCAATTTAGATGAAGATACCATTTGGTTTTGACTTCCTCCGGTTAGGGGAAATTTGAGGCAAATGTACGTACTTCTCTAGAATTGGACAACTTTTAAAATTATAGGATTGACATTAATTAAGATT
The DNA here is from genome assembly GCA_023512835.1 of Taxillus chinensis. Taxonomy (NCBI): domain Eukaryota; kingdom Viridiplantae; phylum Streptophyta; class Magnoliopsida; order Santalales; family Loranthaceae; genus Taxillus; species Taxillus chinensis. Next base: position 25,725,926 of record CM042086.1, read on the forward strand.
GAAGTTCTGATCAATCAAGTTCTAACATTATACGTTACAGATATCATCATTTAAAGCTATACCCTGAGGATGAGTCTGGCCCTTTGTCCACCAAAAAACCTGTTGTTGTGGAGTCCTATGATGAGATTGTGTTCTCTGAACCGTCAGAGTTTTTTTTGGCTCGCGTGCAGAATCATCCGGTAGTGACCATGCCCAGGTTACCTGCTGGTTTTAGTTTACCATACCCTGGTTTGTTCCGTTGCCTGGATGTGTTTATAGAGTTCTTCCTGTCTAATGCTATGGATAATATTTAATTTAGGACAGCAATGCACCTACTATTTTGTGACAGTGACAATTGATGATATTAGTAAAAGGAGAGGTGACACCAAAGACCATCCTTCCAGCCAATGGTTCATGAATTTCTCGGAGGCAGATGAGCTATTGAAACTTGCGACTGCACGGCAGCAGGTCAGCTTTAAGATTATTCTAGCTATTTTACTTGATGGATTTTATAGATTGCTGTCTCCCAATCCCAAATTTTCGAGAGTTCATTTTTAATATATCAGGTGCAAGCTCATATCGCTAAGCTTAGAAGACAGCTGAATCTGATAGATGGACAGCAACAGCAGCAACAGATAAAATTTGTACCTGATATATGAATGGGGATCAAACCTGCAACTTTCTCGAGACTTTCTGCTTCATGTTGGTTACATGGAAGAAAATTAGCCGCCTAGGAATCTACTGATTATATGATTTACTTTGAACTAGAGTATCAAATCCCCCTTCCTTTTTTATGTTTATTTTTATTATATTTTCTTAATGTATTATCTTTCTTTTGTTGTGTGCCCTACTACTGGTTTTCTAAAGTTTTGAAAACATAATATTGGAAGAATGGACCCTTGCCCCTTCACTTTTTTTTCCTTGCATCTTCACATAAATCACCTCATACGAAACATGATACTATTTAAATAAGCTCATATTATGATGGAATAGGATTGAATGCACGTGCGCTTGTAGCTATTAGTGTTAGTATTGCCCGAAAGAATCAAAAATTTTAAAGAGACAGAGGCAAGTGATGTCTACTGGGGAGGCCTAATTAATAGCCTTGGCCTTATACGTGGGTTATTATTCGCTTAATATAGACTTATGGCATGAGATCAGCCTTTATCGCAACTTAACTCGTGTGACACCTAGTTTTTATCCGTATGAAGGAACGCTAGGTCAGTCTAACTTGTCTCATTTGATCGGAATTCAATGATCATTTGTAAAGTCATTATGTAGAGAAGCGCTTAGCGGAAGAAAAATTAAACGAAGGCAAGAAATTGATTGTATTAATTGCTTGAAAGCTTTACAACATCAATTATTTATATATAGATGTTAAGACTTTTCTGGCATTGACACTAGGAGATATCATTTTAGCTAGAGCATTTAAATCTCTATAATTCACTCTATAAATTAAGTTATAACACTTTACAAAAGGAAAATACCCCAAAATGGCTTAAGTGTGTTAGGATAAATCTCGGCCCGTGACATTCTTCCCCACTTGATTTTGCAGCGTACTCCCGAGTAATGGAAGTAGGCATCAATGGTTGGTGCCCAGTTGCGAGTTTGAACGGACTCTCATTCGTGGACTCGCTCTTCTGCAAGTTATACGAGAAGCTATGTCCAACAACTTGGCCCAATCTCTTTGATTGACACTCATGTAGTGCCTCAGATACAGCTCTAGTAAGCCATTAACACGTTCTGTTTGGCCGTCTGTTTGTGGGTGAAAACTTGTTGAAAAGTTTAAGTCCGAACCCATTATCCGGAACAGCTCAGTCTAAAACTGCCTAGTAAACCATGAGTCCCGATTGCTCACGATTGTCTTTGGAATGCTCCAGTACTTCACCACGTACTTAAAGAATAGTCGGGCTGTGTCGTCTGCCGTGCAATCTTTCAGAGCTGGAATGAAAGCTCTATATTGAGAATTGGTCGACCACCACAATGATCGTGCCGCATCCTTCGGACCTTGGGAGACAAACAATGAAGTCCATGGAGACGCTCTCCCAAGGTCTTTCTGGGATAGGCAAAAGTTCTAACAGTCCCCCCGAGTTGTACACTTGGACGTCCTCGTAAAATTAGGACTAGTAATAGCTTCTTTCCCACCAACGCCAAGGTACGATCGACTCTGGGATGGCCAGCCCACCATGAGTTGTAACATTCTTTGAGGATGTCTCTCCTCAAACTTCCCTATTTAGGAACGTAAACCCACTCCCCTCGAGTGTGGAGCAAGTTATCCCTTAGCCAAAATTGCCGCGTCTTTCCAGCTTTGACGCATTCCACTAAGGACTTGGCTAATGGATCGTGCTTTATTTTGTCCTTTAGTTTGTCCACCAGGGGGAATTGTGGTTGGCTAATGGCTGCAAGTTCTGCCTTCCGACTTAGTGCATCAGCCACCACATTATTTGTGCTTAGTTTGTACTAGAGTACAAAATCGAATTCAGCTAGGAGTCCCTGCCACAATGCTTGCTTCGGAGTTAAGTTTCTTTGAGTTAGTAAATAACTCGTAGCAATGTTGTCTGTTTTCACCACGAACTTGGACCCTAGCAAGTAATGCCTCCACACCCGAAGGCAATGTATAACTGCCGTCATTTCCTTTTCATGCACCGCATACCTCCATTCGGTGTCATTAAGCTTCCGGCTTTCATATGCTACAGGATGTCCCTCCTACATAAGAACTCCACCAATTGCAAAGTCTGAAGCGTCTGTGTGAACTTCATAAGTCTTTGTATAGTCCGGCAGTGCCATCATCGGTCCGTTTGTCATAGCTTGCTTCAACTTCTCAAATGCCTCATGGCAAGCATCATCCCACACTCAAGTCTTATTCTTCTTCAACAATTCTGTCAAAGGTGCGGCAATGTGAGAATAGCCGCAGATGAATCTTCTATAATAGTTAACCAAGCCAAGGAAAAAACGCATTTTAGGAACTTTCTTGGGCGTCTCTCATTCCTTGATGGCTAACACTTTTTTGTTATCCATATTTAATTTGTCGCCACCAATGATGTGACCCAAGAACGGCATATTCTTCTTTGCAAAGTTACATTTTTCCTTCTTCACAAAAAGTTGGTTCTCTCTTAGGGCTTGTTTGGTACGTGATAATGAAATTGGAGGAAATGAAATCATTAAAGGAATAGAATTGACATGGGAAAGGAATGAATTTTTTGATTACCTTTACTGCATTTAGTATGCAAAAAGAAGGAAGGTAATATATTCTTGCAATTACTGAAATATCCTCAGTTAAAATTTATTTAAAAAAATATTTTAAAAAAAACGTTTGTGTACACACAGATTGGGGTGGAAGGGGAGGCGAGGGGGTGCGGCGGTAGATCGGGCTCGGCGAGGGGGCGTGGTGGCAGATCAGGAGTGGCGACGGGAAGGGGTGCACGGCGCGGGGGAGGGGGCTTGCAACGACGATGGGGAGGGGGGAGAGGGGTAGGGGCGAGGTATGCGGCGATGGAGAGGGGGGGCGCGGCAACGGGGAGAGGGGGTGGGGAGGGGGGGAGGCGGGCGACGAGGAGGGGGAGGCGTGGCGACGTGGTGGGAAGAGAGAGAGGGAGAAAGAGAGGGAAAGATAAAAAAACAAAAAAAGGGGTATAAAAATAAATAAGATTCCCTTATGCAAGGGAACCTTAGTAAACATGGGAGGTGGGGGGAATCAATTTCCCCCTACATAAGGGAATAAGGTTCCTAAGGTAATGCCTATTTCCTTTGCTTTTGCTGTACCAAACGTGGTAAAGGAATGAAATTCGATTCCTTTCTTTTCCTTTACCGCATACCAAACATGCAATTAAGGTTTAGAAAACCCATCATAGGTGTGCCTTGTGCTCCTTCAAGGTTTTGCTGTAGATGACAATGTCATCAAGGTACACCACAACAAATCTGTCCAAGTATGGTTGGAAGATCTGGTTCATCAACGTACAAAATGTGGCAGGGGCGTATGTGAGGCCAAAGGGCATCACCAAAAACTCATAAGAGCCATATCTTGTGACGTACGTCATTTTTGCTTCATTACCTTCGGCTATCCACATTTGTCAATATCCTAACCGCAAATCTAGCTTTAAGAACCATCTCGCAGCGCCAAGTTGATCAAAGAGGTCGGATATGAGTGGGATGAGGTAACTATTCTTCACCGTAATCTTGTTTAGTGCCCTATAGTCAATGCATAGCCGCATTGACCCATCGTGTTTTTTTTGGAACAACACCGGTGCTCCAAATGGCACTTTGAACGACCGAATGAACCCGACATCCAACAAGTCCTTCAATTATTTCCGAAGTTCCTCCAACTTTGGTGGTGTCATCCGATAAGGCACTGCAGCAGGAGGCCTTACACCCGCCTCTAGCTCGATCTTGTGGTCCACCTCCCGCTTCGGCAGAAGTTGTTTGATGAGTTTGGGTGACATAATGTCGCTAAACTCTTCAAAAACCGTCTTCACTTCAATTGGGGGGGTCCTCCCCAACATTTGGACATCCTTTTTTCACCATGACAATGAAGGTTGGCTCCTGTCGCCTAACTCCTTTAGACAGTTGAAGCGCTGAAAGAGACTTTGCCTTGAGCTTTTCCTCCCTTATTACCTTCACCATGCACGTCTTCCCCTCATCCATGATGCACATTGTGTTGGTGTTAGGAATTAGAATTGCCGACACCTGGTCAACGAACTCCATCCCCAACATCATGGGATAGTCATCTATCGACACCACGGAGAGATTCACCTTGCCTCTCCACTCGCCGATACTTAGCTCAACACCTCGAGCAACGCCATGGATTGGACTAGCACTAGAGTTCACCGCCTTCAGCCAGCTCTTCTCTTTCTTGTAGACTATCCCTAGTCTTCGAGCTTTTTCCACCTTGATGAAGTTATTGGTCGCACCCGTGTCCACCAAGGCCTTAGTTTCAAGGTTGTTAGCCTTAGCGAGCACGTACATGCGCCCCTTCTGTCTTCCGGATGGTGGCAGCTCCACCTTCACCTCGATTATAATGAAGAGTTTCAAGGAACCAAGTCTTGGATCCCTCGCATCCCTCTTTTCGTCTTCGTTGATCATCGCGGAGAGCTTTGAGCGCTTTGGGCACTCGAACACCTTGTCATGGCCTTCACAAAGAAAACAGGAGATCCTTGGCTTCTCTCCGTCCTTGGAACCATTCGTGAAATGTTTTGGGTGATAGTCTTTAGACGGTTGGAAGGGTCTCCCGTTTCCTTCATTTCAGTTGTCTCCCCCACGTTTCTCCTTATAGAACCTGTTCGCCTTGGAAGTCGATGAAGAACTGGTGGCCTTCTCTGGCTTCTTGTATTCGATGAGTGATTCGGCTACCGCCATGACTGACGTTAGATCTTGCACATTTCTTGTCCTCCGCATTCTGAAAATAGAATTGGGCCTTGATCTCCCGCTTGAAATCCACCCAATTATCGATGACGCATAGGCCACACTCCTTGTTAGCATATTGTCGCCTCCACCACACTATAACCGAATCGACTAAGTATAGCAGAGCGGTCTTCATCTTCTTTGCGTCGTCCATAATATTCAAGACATTGAAGTATTGCTTCATGGTCCAGAGGAAGTTGTCTAACTCTCTCGCATTCCTTGACCCAACATAAGTCTTAGGTTTCAGTACGTCAATTTTTGAGCTAGAATGGCCGTCAGTGCCACCTTGGGTGAACGCCATCTTGCATAGAGACCAATCTGCCTTGATCTCTTTGATTTCCTCTTGCATCACCAGGATTTGGAACATGAGAGAATCCTTCAAGCCCTCGAATCAAGAGTTCATGTTATCCATGACAGAGTTGAGAAGCCCTTGCATCCTCCTATAGCTTTCGTCACCTTCTGACTCCAGCCTATCGATGTTTCCAGTGTGCACCTCGATTACTTCCATCTGGTCGGTTAACGCCAACTCCACTTTGGCTAGCCGACTCTCCAGCGGACATGTTTCCCTCGAAACGGACTTGTCTCTCTTCCGTTCCTTAACGTTGTGTTCCTTCTCGCGGCCTTCATGGCCACTAATGACAACAAATCTTTCGTTTGTCATTTTGCACCATCTCAAAGCTTTTGCTTGTTTCACTGAACTTGGCACCAAACTGTGCTCTGATACCACTTCTCACGGGATCAGCCTTTACCATAGCTTAACCCATGCGGCACCTAATTCCCACCCGTACGAAGGAACGCTAGGTCAACCTAACTGTCACGCTCCCAAATTCCAGGGAACCCGGAACTAGGAACATGACTTCTCCTTACCCGCACCCGAAAGGTCAAGGGGTTGGTGACTAGCACCAATGGAGACTACACCGCGGGTGCCGTCTCAAATATGCAACCCTGTACAGTCATACATCAAGGGTAATCCTGTACCTTCCCGTATATCATCATGCATACAATGAGTCAAATAGTCATACAGACATCACATCACAAACAGTATGCAAATATAACTATCCACAGACTCATGTCCGGGATACAACACATAAAACAATACAGAATATAATACTGTATCCTACATCAGAGTAGTGGGCGTCCTCCTAGAAGAAAGTCCTCCACTAGTCTCGGGTCACACCTGAAAAGGGGTAAACAGCAAGTAGGGGTGAGCGACACGCTCAGTAGGTGACCCCAAAACTCTACATCATGCAACACATATAAGTCTATACTATATGCTCAGTGTACTCGTGCACTGTGTAGTGTGCACAATCATCAGGACTCAGCCTGCAAACAAACATCAGGACTCAGCCTACCTACACAGGACAATTTGTCCACGATCCTCCATGGGACCCCAGCTCAGGGCACTCAGCCCTAGCTCAATGAGCTCAACGGCTCAACTCAGGCCTGAGCCTGTCCATAGCGCAATATGCCCGGCCACGTCGCCACACAGGCCTGCCATCGGTGCATATGCCTGCCACGTCAACCACATAGCACCATCGGTGCATCACGGTGAGAACCCAACAAGTCATAGAGCCAAAGCCCCAATCCCTCAAACCAACATACCAACACCAATATGGTCTTAAGGTATACAACACTCCCTTTTAAAACTGTAGCCAGTCTTCCCCAGTCGATCCTTATTCCTTGACTAAGGAAGGAGATACCCATAGGAGTTGTTTTCTTGAAATAAAAAGTCCCAGCATTGGGTTCTCATATCATAAATAAGATAATCTGATTTTTGGGGATTTTTTTGAGATGTCTAACCCCAATTTCCAAAAAGTCACCACTACGAACTTTTGGGTTTTTTCGAGATTTTACACTAAATCCCAATTTTCACATTTTGAAAGAGTGGGAATTAATTTTTCTAGTATTTTTCTTTGAATCCAAATGGGGGGTATTTCGTTATTTACATAATAACTTAAGTATAATACTTTGTGTAGATGGGTATAGGTTACGATGTAAATAGGTCCAGTCCAGGCTGTCCAGTGTCCAGTTACACTGCAGGAGCTGCGACTCGTAGCTGCGGAACGACAACTCGTAACTGCGGAGCGCGCCTCGAAGACTCGAAGCGGATCTTCGATCTTCGACCTTCGGACTACGACCCTACGAACTACGAACCTTCGAACCTTCGAACTACGAACTACGAACCTTCGAACTACGGGTCTACGAACTATGACCCTACGAGCCAAAACTTCGGATTTTTGTTAGTTCAACCCAGTAACGCGCCCAGGGTACTGTTCATCATCGTTTTTGCCTGTTCTTCGTCTAGAACGTGCCCAGAAACTCCCAGACGCTCATTAACACTCCTGTTTCGCAACAAACTATGATATCTACCTCAAAACGCGTCTAAAACGCCTCTAAATCGCGCAGAAACAACAGAAACACGTATAAAATCCCAGATTTCCAGAAATCTAGATCTAAACCCAGATTTCCATGGTTGACTTATCAACCCTCATAAAAAACACAGTTAATCAACCCCAAAATCACAGAAACGTATATCCACAATGATATAAAATAGTTCTTAACCACAGATCTTATGCTAAACCATTAGATCTAACCTAAAATTGGATTTCCCCAAATTCTAGGGTTCATGCTCAATTTCATAAATCATGATAAATTCGTGCAGATCCAAAACAAGAGAGAGATAAGAAGTTCAATGCCACCTACTTGAAGTGAATCTTTGAGCTCCACGAACTCAAATCGCCCCAAATCACCAAGGCCTCCAAGCTCTCTCTTTTTTTTCTGCTATTTATATTTCTGCCAGTCAACTGACCTAGTCAACCATTGACTCAGTCAATAATTGACCTCCCAACACAAAAATTGACCTCCAAGGCCCCGAACTCCAAATTGAGTCAAACTATAGTCAAAATGCTCGAAATAACGAGCACAACACTAGACTGATATTATCACACGCAAATGACCGCTTAAACGCAAAGTTAACCACTAAACCCCAAAATGTCAACAATCGGGTCAAATGGGGCCCCGACTCGAAATCGGGCCCAAGTACAGTCAAAATGCTCACATCGACGACTACACTATCGTCCAGATAGTTACATTCCCATAGAATGGCTATCTCTCAAAACTACCCAAATACAAGTCTTTACACTAACTCATCACGTTTGATTGGAATCCAACGATCAGTTGTAAAGCAATTGTGTAGGGAAGTGCTTAGCGGAAGAAAGATTTAACGAAGGCAACAAATCGATTGTATTGATTGCTTGAAAGCTTTACAACATCACTCCCCTACATATAGATGTTAATACTTTTCTGGTTCTGACACCATGAGACATCATTTGTAACTAAGCATTTAAATCTCTACAACTCACTCTATAAACTAAGTTACAACACTTTACAAAGGAAAAATACCTCAAAATGGCCTAAGTATGTTAGGATAAGCCTCGGTCCGTGACACTTGGTTTAAGTATGAAGGAGGGAAACTGTTGCACACTTTTTATTTTTGTTAGTTTTGTTTGATTGCATGTTTTTTAGTGTATCCCTTGTATATACTTGCATGATTGATTGATTGTGTGAATACTTGCTTGACTCTGGAGATAACATATGGTTGATGATAGAGGCACGTGTACCTACTTGAAGTATATTGTGTGTATTGGTAGTTATGCTTAGACCCTTTACATTATTTTTTCTATGCTTGGAATGATATCATTATATGCATGAGCCAACACTTGGGTTCGTACTAGGATTTTCATGTTTAAATGCAAAAGCTTGCTTAATCTTTAAAGTTGTGTGTTTAGAGAGAAACAATTCAACATCGCAATTTTCTTTTCATGAGTAATTTTATCTCTTGGTTGATGAGCTTGGGCAAGTGCATGTTTGACTCACTTATGGTGATTGGTTTGTGCTAGCTAAGAAAGGCTAGAGTCACATTATAAAAGAAAGAAAAAAGCAAAAAAATAGAAAAGAAAGAATCAGAAAGAATAGTAGCAACTATTGTAAATGAAATTTTATCATTTTTCGAGGATAATTTCTCCTCTCTATCAAATAATTATTGTACACCTAATTTTTTGTACCACTTTTATTTTAATGAAATTAAGAGTTTTTTAGTCTACATCTTTTAGGGTTGAGCATCATTTGAGAAACTCACCTCTCACGGTGGCATATGGTAAAGGATATGGTTTGTGGTAAGACTTGATGTGTCACCATTTGAATGAAAGGTGGAGGAATCGTATCCCCAAAAGCGGGTTTCCCCCCGAATGAAATCCGGTGATGACGTACACCATGCCAGGATCGCCTAGCATGAATGGTGTAGCTAAAAAACAAAATCGAACACTTAAGGATATGGTAAAGAGCATGATTAATCATTTTACCTTACCAGATTCACTTTGGGGAGAAGCATTAAAGAAAGCATCTTATATTTTGAATGGAGTGCCAACTAAAGCAACTGCCAAAACACCTTGTGAACTTTGGAAAGACAAAAAGCCTAGTATAAAACATTTTCACATTTGGGGATGTCCAGCTAAGTCAAGGCCTTATAGGCCATATGACAAGAAATTAGACTTTAAAACAGTGAGTAGTTACTTTATTGGCTACTATAAATGATCTAGGGGCTATAAGTTTTATGATCCCATACTTCGGTCTATTTTTGAGATGAAACCTACAATATTCTTTGAGGATGTTGAGTTTAAGAAGAGAAATAAGGTTAGGAACATTGTCTTTAAGGAGGAATCAATCTCGATTCCAATTATTACTTTTAATAATGTACAAGATTCTTTGCCTAAATCATTAATCAAGAAACAACTTTAGATACTCAATTAGATAATGTTGATCAAAACCCTATTCATGAAGAACAAACACAACAACCTTAAGAGCTAATTGTCACATTCCGGAGCCTCACGACACTTTTTTGTAACAGATTAGAATCATTTGTAATGATTTTACAGGTTATATAAAGAGTTAGCACTTGTATAGACGATTTATACTCTCGCACCAACTTGATGTTTCCTGGTGCCAGTTGTAAAAATGCTTTACATCTTATATGTAGAGCAAGGCTCTAGCGTTAAAACTTGTACTTGACATTTATGGTAATATAAGTTTTCTCACTTTCAAGCATTCTCTACAATTTCCATAAATCGTTGTCCGTTATCCCGAATGACTCTAAACATTCACTCAAACTTAAAAGGCTTACATAGTTCAAGAAGTTTCCATTAAGTGACTAAGTGCCACACAAGTTAGCTCATCATAAAATTAACTCCGTGAAATAATGCCATTATGGCGATCTACTATAAAAAGGAGAAATGCTATTCTGCATTATTATATTGTATTTCTTTTGGAACATGAGGAAATCATAAGAACGATGGAAGATAATCCAATCAACTTTCATCAAGCCATGCAAGGTTCCAATTTTCAAAAGTGAATTGATGCCATGAACTTGGCTCGACCTAGGCTGCCACAACTCGAAGATTTTAAATACGTTTAATGGAAAAATGCCGCCCTGCCCCGACCCGACCCAAATTGCCCAAACCCTCGGGTCGGGTTGGGTTCGGATCGAACGCCCGACCCGACCCATTGTCATCCCTAGCCATGAATGAGGAGTATAAGTCTATACAAGACAATAAAGTTTGGAAACTTATCCCATTACCAAAAGGTGCAAAGCTTATTGGTTTTAAATGGATTTTTAAAACCAAAAGGGATTCATAGGGTAATGTGGAGAGATATAAGGCTCGTCTTGTAGCAAAAAATTTTACTCAAAAGGAATGAATTGACTTTAAAGAGACTTTCTCTCTAGTTTCAACGAAAGACTCTTTTAATACAATCATGGCTCTTGTTACACATTTTAACCTTGAGCTTTATCAGATGGATGTCAAAACAGTTTTTCTCAATGGTGACACTGATGAAACGATCCATATGGTACAATTAAAAAAACTTTAAGTTAGAAGACCCAAAGAATATGGTTTGTAAATTGATAAAATCTTTCTATGGACTCAAACAAGCTTCTCATCAATGGTATCACAAGTTTCATCAAGTGATTATCTCGTTTGGTTTTGAGATAAATACTATTCATAATTGTGTATATCACAAATTCAAATAAATACTTATGCATCAGCAGTAAGGAGTTTAATGTATGCTCAGGTATATATGCGTCCGGATATTGCATATATTGTTGGTATGTTGGACAGAAATTTTAGCAACCCTAGGATGGATCATTGAAAAGCAGTCAAATGAGTTATGAGATATTTACATAAAATGAAAGATTACATGCTCACAAATAGGAGATCAGATCATTAGGTATTCGGACTCTGATTATGCTAGATGTTAAGATAGTAAAAGATCCACTTCAAACTACATATATTTATTGGCTGGTGGAGTTATATCTTGGAGGAGTGCCAAACAAGCATTAATAGCTTTTTCCATCATGGAAGTAGAATTTATAGCATGTTATGAGGCATCCAATTGTGGAATATGGCTGCGAAATTTTGTCACTGGGTTGCGTATTCTGGTGGGCATAGAAAGACCACTCAAACTATATTGTGACAATAAGTCTGCAGAGTTATATTCCAATAACAATAAGAGTTCTTCAAGGTCAAGGCATATTAACATTAAATATTTAGTTGTGAAAGAGAGAGTACAAAGTGAAGAGATATCTATAAAGCATATTGGCACAAATTCCATGATAGCGGATCCGCTTACAAAAGAATTGCCACCCAAGGTCTTTCATGAGCACACTGCTCATATGTGTGTCATATTATGTGAGGATATCATGTTTTAGTGGGAGCTTGTATTATTTTATGTTTTATTGCTCTACGTTTGATTTTTGCACATTTTTTATGTACTTATGAATTTTCTGATCGAAATAAAGTATTCAGTTTAGTACACTGTTACATTATGTTAAGTTTTAATCTAAATTCAGTAGGACCAGTTGGAAATAGACATGTATAGATCACATTGCATGTAATTTTTACGATATGCATCCATGATTGATCTATGTCATTTGGTTATAATGTTGTATGTGACCATTGATGAGTTTAGTCACGTTAAATGTGGCAAAAATCATTTTAATCCTATAATATCATAATTAATGGATGAGATTGTTCAGATACCTTAAAATTAGGATAGCAGCATTTTGGAGCTCATATGGTTATGCATATTTATATAGTTACATATATGGCTCAGTGGGAGATTGTTGGAATAATTTCATCATATGAGCCCAAATATATAAATATCGAATGTGTTGTACTATCTTTGGAAAAGCCTAAATTAAAGTGATCTAATTAAGATTTTAAATGAGGCTTAAGGGTATAATTATCATGAAATTAATATGTAAATACCAGACTGCTATTTTTATTTTGATGAGAGGCTTAACACTATATATATGGTTATGGTCTTCAGGTTACACAATGGCTTATTAAGCCTGTTTTCCATCGACAAAGCTATTGAGAATGAGAGTTCATAAGGATTGTGCTAATTTGGAAGATCATAACCCGTTGATCAAACTCCGGCAATGGATTTAGGTATGCTTCTAATTTATTATTTCAGATCAAATAATCTTTAAGCAAATAAAGATCCTACCGTTAATTAAATCCTTACGACTTTTTCTTTCACTTGCTACTGGCATCCCATATTCAATTTTAATCTGAAATTTCTCCATCATGTATTCTAATTACTGTTTATTTTTGTTTTTTCTTTTCAAAAAACTACCTGGGTAAAGATAATTAGTGCCATATTTCATTAATATTTCCGGTCACCGGGCAAAGATTTTGTGTAGAAACAACAAAAAGAAAATGTAACTAGTAGTTGGAAAACATGACTTCGAGGCCACAGAAGATTTCAAAATTCAATTCAGTGGTTTTACTTTAACAAAATGGTTGGATGAAGCATGGCAGTCGTTTTAAGTGATTGAACTTGTTTTGGATTTACACCAAGGGTGGCACTAGTAACATGGCCTTTCATGTGGTGAACTCCTAAAAATTGAAATTACCGTTCAATCATCTTGTCGTACATTTTTTCGATAAGAATCGTGGGTCCTTCCTTCTCCGTTTTCCCATTCATTCTTGATCACAGAACATGGCAGATGCTCTCCCAAAAATAATGTTAAAACAAATACGTTCAAATACGTTCTGTATATTATATCTTCGTTATGTCTCTATATACACCCAACTACACGTTCTAAATAGGAATGATATCCTATTTTACAAATAATCCTACACAATTAATAGGATCATATTTACAGGTCAATACGCCCGCAATAGCACTCCCATAATTGCGCACAAGATATTTTAGAGAATCTCAACATCCCCCCTCAAGGTGGAGCATGAAGATCATGAATGCCCAACTTGCGAAGAAGAAATAAAAATTGGGATTTGCCCAAAGCCTTAGTGAAAAGATCAGCAAGTTGCACTATGGTCGGGACATAAGAAGGACAAACAACGCCATCCATCACGGCATCACGAACAAGATGGCAATCGGCTTCAATGTGCTTCGTGCGCTCGTGGAATACCAGGATTCTGCGCAATGTGTAACGCGGACTGGTTATCACAATATAAACGCATCCCTTGGGGATGAGGAACGCCCAAATCACCAAGCAATTGTTTAAGCCATTTTAACTCACAAGTAGTGGCTGCCATGGAGCGATATTCAGCTTCAGCAGAGGAGCGAGACACAGTGGGTTGTTTCTTTGTTTTCCAAGAGATCGGGGAGAAACCAAAGAAGACCAACCAGCCGGTCAGTGATCGCCGGGTCAAGGGACAGCTGGCCCAATCCGAGTCACACTAGGAAACCAAATGCATGGGGCTGTCCGACCGAAGGAGTATTCCTTGGCCCGGATGTTGTTTCAAGTATCGGACAACGCGCAAGGCGGCCTCCCAATGGGCAACACAAGGGCGATGCATAAATTGAGACAAAATATGAACAAAGTAGGCAAGATCAGGGCGAGTGACGGACAAGTAAATCAGCCGCCCTATGAGCCGCCGATAAGGCTCCGGATCCTTAAGAGCATCACCTGTAGCTAAGGCCAGCTTGTGGTGTTGTTCCATCGGAAAGTCAGCGGGTTTGGAACCAAGCAAACTGGTGTCTGCAATAATGGCCAAGGCGTATTTCCGTTGGCAAAGATAAAAACCATCGTGATTGCGGGCGACTTCGATCCCCAAAAAATATTTCAATACACCTAAATCCTTCATATGAAAACACTGATTTAAATAATTCTTGAAAGTGGTTAAAGCATGAAGATTATTGCCAGGCAATGAGCAAGTCATCCACATAAACAAGGACATGGAGATGAATATCACCCCGGTGTAAGGTGAAGAGGGAGTAGTCCGAATAGGATTGAACAAAACCATAGCGTATCAATGCCGCAGCAAGTTTAGCAAACCAACAACGAGGTGCTTGTTTCAACCCATAAAGAGACTTTCGCAACCTGCAAACCAAATCAGAGGTAGTGTTTGCAAACCCGGGAGGAACTTTCATGTACACTTCCTCCTTCAAGTCACCATGAAGAAAAGCATTGTGCACATCCATTTGATGAATGATCCACTATTTAGTGGCAGCCACGGCCAAGAAGGTGCGGACAGTCACCATTTTGGCCACCGGAGCAAAAGTCTCGGCATAATCAATTCCCTCTTGCTGGTGATTCCCAAGAATGACGAGTCTAACTTTCAAGCGTTCTATGCTCTCGTCAGAATTATACTTGATTTTGTACACCCACTTGCTGCCGAGTGCTTTCTTACCAGGGGGAAGCTTCTCCATGACCCAGGTGTGGTTCTGTTCAAGGGCTCGTATCTCAGTGGTCATGGCGTGGCGCCAGGCTGAATCTTGGATGGCTTCTTTGAAAGTTCGAGGTTCTGTCCCTGCAGTTACAGCTGCAACAAAAGTCCTGTGGCGAGAAGTAAATCGGTCACAAGACACATAGTGAGTAATAGGATATAGAGTACCTGAGGGGTGTTGGGGAGCAGAGGAAGAAGTAGTGGACTTTACTTTTCGTGTGAGATGTGTGATATAATCTTTATACTTAGTGGATGGGATCTTAGTGCGCATCCCCCGTCCCAAGTCAGCAGGGACGCAAACAGGGTTGGGGCCAGCAAGCTCTGGTTCCGCGAACGCCACAGAAGGGGGTTGAAGAGGAACACAATCGGGACTAGGTTCAACAGGGGGAACAATATTGTGTGTGGGGGTGGATAGACTAGGGGGACCGCCACAAGTGTTCCTAATCCCAGCAGCAGCAGACGTCCCAACAGGAGCAGAAGGTGTCGGCAGTCCCTGCGGCAACAGTGGAGAAACGGTGGACTCTCCTCCAAGAGCATCATCATCATCCACAGCGGCCCACACATCATAAGCAGGAGCAACAGGGGAAGAATCCCGTGGTTGTGCTAGAGCAAAAGGAAACTCAGTCTCATAGAATTTAACATCTCGAGAGACAAAAAATTCGTTGTTGTCTAAATCATACAAAATCCACCCCTTTTTGCCATAAGGATAACCAACAAAGATACACTTACGACTTCGACTGGAAAACTTATCACCATCACGCCTTTGATTATGCGCATAACAGAGACAACCAAATATTCTCATGTAGTCATAGGTAGGAGGCTTACCAAATAATTTTTCATAGGGCGTTAGATTATTGAGTAATCGAGATGGCGTTCGATTAATCAAATAACATGCCGCAAGCACACATTCGCCCAAAAAGCGCACTGGAAAATGTCCCTGAAAGCGAAGTGCTCGAGCCACATTCATAATATGCTGATGTTTGTGTTCAACTCGCCCATTTTGTTGAGGAGTCCCCACACAAGAGGTCTCAAAGACAATTCCCTGCTGAAGAAAATAATCACGAAGGCAGTGAAATTCAGTGCCGTTGTCACTTCTAACTGTCTTAATTTGCTTATCAAATTGACGGGCAACCAACGCAACAAAATTGAGAAATAGAGTCCGAATCTCATATTTATTGCATAACAAATAAACCCAAACAGCACGGGAGTAATCATCGACAATAGTCAAGTAATATATTGCCCCATGCGATGAAGGAGTCCTATATGGCCCCCATAAATCACAATGTACTAATTCAAATAGGCTACTAGCATGAGCCTCACTCAATGAAAAACTATCTCGACGTTGCTTTGCACGAGGACAAACATCACATGCTCTTGGACTTTGACTTCGACGTGATCGACTGGAAGGTGGAATAAACTTCAACACGTTCTCTGAAGGATGACCCAGGCGTTGATGCCAGAGATCTAGTACAGATTCACCATTCATCACACAAGCACGCACTTTTGGTATCCCAGGAAAAAAGTAAAGTCCATCACTTCATTCACCCGCTCCAATCAACATCCTCGTCCTCTGGTCCTGTATTACACACAATGCATCAGTTGCATGAATAATGCAGTTAGAATCGTCGATTAATTGAGTCACCGAAATCAAGTTGCAGTTTAATCGCGGGACAAAAAGAACATTATTAAGTTGCAATCCACCATCTAGAATCACACTCCCTTGTTGCGTTGCTACTGCAGTTTTTCCATCCGGTAGTTCCACCGTGACGGCAGGTATTTGGTTGACATTAATCATAGAATGTATATTCCCAGTCACATGATTGGTTGCTCCTGTGTCTATAATCCAAGCATTATCATGCTTACCATGAAGACGATCTTTGAGTGAGGAGGCATTTAACGCATCGAGAAGTTGCTGCCATTGAGCGGGCGTAATGCCTGCAATACCTGCTACATCAGCTGGTACTTGATGTTGTCCACCTGCAACACTAGGTTCATTACCAGCAGATGTTACTTTGTGTGCACGCATTGGCGTGCTAATGGTACTCCTGCCACGGCCACCAGACCGCCCGCCTTTGTTGCTTGCCATGCCACCTCGTCCAGAGGCACGTCCACCTCGTGGAAGGTCCCCCCACCAGTGAGGAAAACCATGGAGTTGAAAACATGAGGCCTCGTCGTGCCTGCCTCTGTGGCAATGGTTGCAAAATTTATCAGATTTATCATAATTTTGAGACTTACCACGCAGGTCAGAAGTGAGCGTGAATGCCATAAGATTATCACGAGGCACATGAGCGGCGGACTCCCGATCTTGGATCAAGCGTTGATAAGCTTGATCAATGGTTGGTAAAGGATCGTGTGAAAGCAACGCCGATCTAACCGAGGCAAATGCCCCATCAAGACCAATAAGAAAATGATGAAGATAATCCTCATTTCGTAATTCGGTCACTTGCTGGTTAATATTGCATGTACAGCCGCCACAGGTGCAAGATGAAGTCTTGACATAAGTCACAAACTCATCCCAAAGGCGAGATAAACGCCCAAAGTAGGTCGACACTTCTTCATCCTTGCCCTGTTTGCATTCGCCGAGCGATGTCTTCAAACGACACATACGAGGTCCATTCACCACAGAAAATCGTTGTCGTAAATGATTCCATAAGGTTTGCGCATCATCATAGTAAGAAAGAGTAGAACGTAGAGACGGCTCAATCGTATTGAGCAACCAAGCTATGAGCATCGATTGCACTGCAGTCCAGTCTTCTAATTTGTCAACCGTAGTTGGCTTCGGAATTCTGCCTTCAACAAAACCATATTTTCGTTTTGCTTGCAACGAGGTGCAAATCGCCCTCGCCCAGTTATCATAATTCGGGCCACGTAATTGTATTGGCGTAATCACGTTGCCGGGATTATCACTTGACCCAAGAAAGTAGGTCAGATCTACCTTCTTCTCATCACCTCCCGCCATAGTCGCGTATGGAGCATGAGATCTTGAACAGAGACGTTCAAAACAATGGCTCTGATACCATGTTAAAACAAATACGTTCAAATACGTTCTGTATATTATATCTTCGTTATGTCTCTATATACACCCAACTACACAATGATATCCTATTTTACAAATAATCCTACACAATTAATAGGATCATATTTACAGGTCAATATGCCCGCAATAGCACTCCCATAATTGCGCACAAGATATTTTAGAGAATCTCAACAAATAATGACCCAGATAAAAATTGGCTGCTGGTCTCGTGACTGTTCTATTGTGAGCACCGAAGGACTTTAATGTCACATTACTCGTTAGATCTACACTCTCAAAACCGATCCCTAACCCGACCCTACAACACTCGCTCTCAATCCTTCGATTCGCCTTCAAATCAGCCTTAAAGAGCCGCCGCCGCTGCCGATTGCCCACAGAGGAGGCGCCTCCGGTCACGGGAGCCGGCGTCGTTGGAGATGAACCCCATCTCCGATTCGAAAATGCCCATCCCTCTGCTGTCCCCGCTCGTGACATCCCCGACGGTGGTGGAGCAGCCGATTTGGACAACGGCGGCGGAGGCGACAGCAGATACGAAGTCTACGAAGGATTCACGGCCAGCCCGCGGCCGCCACCACGAACATGAGTTGGCGGCAGCAGGGGAAAAGGAGGCCGCGGAGAAGCCTCCGGTGTTCAAGACGTAGCAGCACCCGGCGGAGGCGTTCAGCTCCCATTTTGGTTTCTCTATTTATTTATTATGTTAGAATTGTAATTTAAAAACCAAAAGGAAGAGAATATTTAAAATAAAATAAAATTATATCTTATAAAAAAAATTTAAAAAACAAATTAGTAGATATAAAAGTAAAGTAAAAAAATAAAATAAAAATATTACAGAATTAAATTTTAATTTAAAAATAAAAATATTTTTTAAAATAATCATAAAACTTATCATTTGAAAAAAAAATTTTAAATTTATTCTAATATTAAATTAAAATGAACCTACGGTAAGCTTACCACTTAAAAAAATTAATATGCTGATTATAGCATACTAAACACGCTAAAAAATCTTTTCTCATGTTTTTAAAATGTTTTCTTTCGATAAGTTTTAAAATTTAGCATAATGTTCAGTTTAAGTATTTTTAAATTAAATTAAAAATATTCGGTTTGAAAAAATAATAAATTAAAATTTACCAGCAATAAAAAACTATTAATTTTTAATTTGGGACATAATTTTTTGCTTTGGTTCATTGATATTTTTTCTGTTAATATGCAGGTTGAAAAAATAAATATACATATATTTAAACTAAAAAATGATACTTTTAAAAAGCATTATTAAAGGATATTTAACGACGTCTATTACATAGGCATGACAATAGGTCGAGTCAGGCTCGGATACTGTGTGATCCGAACCCGACCTGGATTTTTTTAAGCCACCCCGAACTCACCCCAACCCACCAATTAAGGCACTTCGGGTCGAGCAGGTCGAGATAATATTTTTTTTAGCTAAAATTTATTTAAAATACCGAGTTGGGAAGGTCGAGCAAGACCCGAACCCGACCCATTGGTATGTCAAGGCGGGACAAATCGGATTGGGCAGCCCAGGTTGGGTCACTGCGGGGTGAGAAAAATTATCATCTCTACTATTGCCTGCCACATGTTTGTTAAAAGCATTGTCAAAAAGATATTTAATAATATTTTAAAAAAAAGTTTCTTAAGAGCATCCGCCGATCCTTTTAAAATATAATTTTTTTTAAAATTTAAAGAAATTTTAAAATTTTATACATTGTATCCTTTAAATTTTAAAATTTGAAGATTAAAAATAAAGTTGCTATAATGTATATATTTGAAGAATTACTATAATGAATATATTTGAAGAATTTCTTCCTACATAATGAAATTTGATATTTTTCTCTTTGATATCTTAATTATTTAAAATATATTATTTTATTATATAGAAATAGAAATAGATGTAATTTTTTTAAAATTTTTAAAATTTTATTTTACATCGATAAAAAAAATATAGAACTGCTACTTTACATCTTCTTAATTTTTTGATTAGCTGTTGGAAATAATAATAAATTAATTAATATAAATAAGCGGTACGTCACAGACACGCTTTTGTATCCCATCATCAAAACGTTAGAGCGGTTTTTCCTCCTAAGACAGAATACGTATTGGTTCGGCAGAATACATATCGGTTTATATTAATATTAATTAAGTTTGGCTTTTCTGTGCGTCAATAAAAACCCTTAATTAAGAATAAGGGCCAGCCACTACTGCTTCAAAACTAGCAGGTTTGGATATGTGCAGCGTATGGCAGGAATTTAGATTTTTTTTGGGTTTTTATTGACGCACAGTTCGGCTTGAGAATCATAAAAGTCTACGGAATGAAGAGCCCACACAACAAAAACAAGTAGAAAAATCCAAAACACTTGGGACAGTGCTGCTAATGGGAATTTTTTGCAACCCAATATATTAATTAGAATAAAAATAAGCAGCGTGTTCTCTGATGTTGACGTAGCATTGTCCCTGTGGCATGAGTAGTACAAGTTCGGCCTGGAAATAACCTCGAGGGCCCAAAAACAAGTGCGGATGATGACAGTTGATTAATGGATGGTCGTTATGATGCAACTTGATTAACGGCCCACTTGCCCACTGACTGACGTTTTGCCTGTCTTTAGCCCTTTCAAGGATTTGTTTAGACCATACATTAGATTCCTGTTTTATCGTCTCTTCTTGAGTGTCTGTCTTGTAGAAATATGCTTCCCTTGCCAATTCCAAGGAAAAAAGTGTTAATTTGAGAACCCATAAATAGAAAGCATTCCACTAATAATGGAAGCAAACCTAAAACAATCTATAAATCTTTGGTAGTTGTAAACATTTTTGATATAAAAGGGTAAGTACTAAGGGGTGGGGGGGTCAGACAAGACGGGCGTCCTGAGTGCCGGTTGTAATGAGCGATGGACTCACACGGCAAGGGCCTAGGTGCCTTAGCCTAGGGCAGCCAATAAGTCTCCTTTTGATCCTCTCCTAGTCTCCTGTGTGTGTGTGTGTGTGTGTGTGTGTGTGGTTAGTTTTTTTCACTTTATTTATTATCCATATACATATCTATATATCCCAATCACACTACACAACCTCAAGGCTCTCGAAGGCTCTCTTCCTCTCTCTCTGTCTATCTCTCTCCCTCTGCACTATTGGGACTGACTGGTTTTTTAATTTTGGGTCCTTATTGCCAGCTTCATCCAACAAAAGTAAACAATTCCGCCACTACAAATGGCCATTAGGAAATCAAACAAAGCTCTGCCCCAAGCTCCCGTCATCAAGCAAATCCTCAAGCGGTGTTCGAGCCTAGCCAAGAAGCAGCATGGCGGCGCGTGTAACACGGATGATGCGGCCCTCCCCCTCGACGTCCCCAAAGGCCACTTCGCCGTCTATGTGGGGAAGAGCCGAGCCAGGCACATAGTCCCCATCTCGGTCCTGACTCGCCCAGAGTTCCAGCGCCTTCTTCTCCAAGCTGAGGAGGAGTTTGGGTTCGATCATGACATGGGCCTCACCATTCCATGCGAAGAAGTCGACTTCTGCTCTTTAACCTCCACCCTCATCGGATGATCTAATTATGTTTCAACTTTTGCAGAAGATATATGGCAACGTATTATATATATATATGAGAGCAGCCAAAAAAAGAAACCGAGTTTCACTCTTTGTTATTATTATTATTTTTTTCACATCTTGGCTGAAAGATGTGATTCTTTGTTTTGGACCCTCTCGGGGCCCCTTTTTTCCCAAGAACAATCCCGTGTTCTTTGGTGTGTTAATTGGGTGGGGTTCAGTATATAGCGATGAAATATCCGACTCTTTGATAAATTAATTATGATCTCTGTTTCTTCACACATATATTAATTATTATACAGTGTTTGTTCAAATCATCGCTAAAAATGTGTGTTCCAATCAAGCATAGAGCATTTGAAACTCCTGAAGAAAAGGCACATAGACTTTAGAGACACTCCAAAGCAAAGAAATGATGTCAAGCTGTAAATTTTGTATGGAAGCGTGTTCGTGGATCTGGATATCAAGCTGTTTCTTTGTTGAAGTTAAAAAATGGGCTTTTAGTAGTCGCTTAATCTTCACTCTCACCAACAGTAAATATAAGAGCATACTCTCGAGCTCAAATAAGATTTACGGCCAGATTTTTGGTAAAATTGGACTCCAAAATAATGTTTTTTTTGCCGGATAATTTGTGACCAGACTGGATCGTGAGCTCAAATTTAATGTTCAATTTTTAAGCTTCGGTTGAGCCAGTTGCCACTTGCCACCGCCGGGTTTTTATTACCAGTTTGAGCCGCCGCGCGCAGGGACAATTACAACTCTGGCCGACTCGAGTTTCCAGTTTCGGGTTGTTCTTAAAATGTTTGGCAATAAATATATTAACTTCATAAATAGGTTGGTCAACAACATGTGGGCAGGCAAAAATTGGGTGTGCATGGATTTTATGGGGTTCTCTGATGATGGTCACAGTACTGCAGCTGCTGCACTTTTACGCATGTGTGTGGTTGAGCTAGCTTACTTTTTCTTCGCTTTGTTTCACTAACAAATAAATAAATTATCAACCTATATATATATATTACGCCTTTCCATCGAAAGCAATTTGAGTATTCACCTGGTTTGGTTACTAACTTTTATTGTAATTTTATATACATGTATATATATATATATGATTGCGATTGTCCAAACTTTAAAGGACATTACTATTAGCTGATTAGCATCTATGCGTTTCCCGGTCACGTTGACGTGGTTCCAAAGCTTTAGCGCATAACGATGATGGTCTCCACTCCCACTATTAAGTCATAAAGGGCATAAAGCGAATTGCTTGCCCAATTTGAAGTGCTATGAATACAAGTATACGTATGATGTATGATTTTTATTTTTATTCCCATGGGCGTGCGTGCACCTGCCATATTGCGCATGCATTGGCAATTTGGCATTGGAGTATTGGACCAGCGATCGGCGGACGAGCAGAGGTAGGCTCCTGATTTAATAATGGTCTTCGATCACACTAAATAAAATAATAGCAATTGAGACAAAATTATTATTTGTCCGTAAAAAAAATTTACCCGTTTTAAAATTTTATAAAATTTTAAAGTTTAGCAACGGTTCTAAAATCATAAAAAATTTAATTTATTTTTTTTAATAAGTTAAAATTGTCATTTTTAATAATATCGCATAAAAATTAAAAGATTCCTCCCAAAATAAATCCATTAATTAAATATCTCACGGTTTTTCCTCTTTCTTTCTTCTCCCCTCCACTAAAAGGTCCATCTCCTACGTACCTCACTCTATATTCTCCCTTATTTTGTTATTTGAATCGGCCAATGGCCATGGTCATTTCTAGCCATTGAAAATAAACTCGAGAGGTCCCATCTCACCAAAAATCTTTCCATTACCATTCACAGTGGGGCGGCAAGTTATATCTGTCTCTTTCACACCTAAGGTTTGCAAAAAGATAATAGAGGGATTGCCTGTGTTCATTTTTGCTGGATTTAGATGGTGGCCCCTTCCTCCTTTGGGGGTTTTCTTTCACTATTAGTGAAAGAGGAACAGAGGTCTCATTATTCTCGGTCCAGCATCTTCAGATAGAAAGCTTCATCATCGATTTGGAGCAATTTTGGGTTGACCCTTGGTTCTTTATGCTTGCTTGCCCTTGCATTTGGTTTGTTTCTACGGAGGCGGAGAGGATCCAACCAATAGACATTCTCCGTTGTCGACGGCTAGTGAATTAAGTGATACTCATGAGCAACAAAAACTGAAAATTTGTAAATACGTTCATGCTTGCTCTTATTATATAACAAGCCCGATTTGTTTATAGAAAGTTAAATTAACGGTTAGGTTAGGATCACAGTGTGCATGTAATAGTGCTAGTGCATTAAGTTTTTTTCATTATATATCATTACCAAATGCAATTTTTCGTATGCCCTGTTATAAAAAAATAATATGTGCAATCGGGTTTGATATTATGGTAAAATCATAATTGATATAAATAGTTACAATTTATTTGTATTTATTTATTCCAACTTATGATTAGGGAAGACAACAGGTTAAGTTGAGATTGACTACTATTCGACCTGAACATGTATAGTCCTGCCCCAAACCCACTTCACTCCGGTAATTTGGGTTGGATCGGAATGAATATTTTTACTTTAAACCTATTTAAAAATATAATAAAATATTAAGTTGGGATGAGACGGGCAAGACCTAAGTCCAGCCCAATACCTTGTCGGACCGAATCAAATCTAGGCGGATCAGGGCATGGTGGGACAGTCAAATATTATCATTCCAACATCCAATGATCTGATATGCTATCATATCATTATTATTACCCACTAATTATACAATATTATATACGTACATGCCATTAGTGTATAAAAAATACCCTTGATCTTATTTCGAGTATTAGTATATAAAAATACCTTTACTATGATTCGTTCTGCTATAGTTTATATGTGGTCAGAATGAAACTCAAATATAATAATAACTATGTTTGGTTATTTTTATTCTATATTTTGATTTTTAAAAATATAAAAAAAAATTAGAAAA
The DNA here is from genome assembly GCA_023512835.1 of Taxillus chinensis. Classification (NCBI taxonomy): domain Eukaryota; kingdom Viridiplantae; phylum Streptophyta; class Magnoliopsida; order Santalales; family Loranthaceae; genus Taxillus; species Taxillus chinensis. Next base: position 25,750,613 of record CM042086.1, read on the forward strand.
AAAAATCATTCTAAAAATACTATAAAATAAGAATAATATTTTATTATTTAAAATTTTAAAGTTTTTATATCTAAAAATAACTATCATATTTTTAAACCAAAAACATAATTGAAGTATTTCAAACGCTAAGATGAATAATAATATCTAGGGGTGGACAACAGATACGCATACCTGCTATCTCATCCACTTTTCACTCCGCCTCCGTTATGTGGGATGGATTATCTCACCCAGGAAAGAGCGGAACGTGATTTTTAAACTTGACACCTCGCCCAGGCGGGGACGGGGAGCTATAATAGTAGCGGGATACCCCGCCCTACCCCGCGCTAATTTTAATAATTTTTATTTTATAATTTTATAATTTTTTAAAGTTTATTATTTTATTATTGTTTATAGTTTTAAATATTTTTGAATGATATTTATTATTGTAAAATTAAATCATTTTTAATAATTTTTTAGTTAAAAATGATGTAAAAATTTGATTTAAGCCAAAATTATACGGACAAATCCAATAAAAAACGATAGCAAGATGCGAGCACATGAAACCTCATTCACAGACACATTAAAGAATGTGATATCCTGCTCCTCCTACAAATGAAACGAGATACAATTTTAAAATTTGATCTACCGCCTAAGTGAGAGTAGAAGGCGGTAATAGGCTGATTTCGCTCTGTTAAGACCTGAATCACCCTTATCAACTGCTTCATGGAATCTCTAAAATACAAGCTTGTCTTAAGAGATATAAATGGAAGCCTGTAGCGGGAAGCGGGTGGATAAAGCATCCTCCCGTCAACCCCGCCATAGGACGGGATATCCTGCCCCGTCTTCACATAGGGCATGATACAATTTTAAAATTTTACTACCTGCCTAGGCGGGAGCAAAGTGCGATAATAGGTAGATCCTGCCCCTGCTAGGGCGGGTAGCACCCCTGTAAAACTAGGATCGACACACACACGCACGCAATTGCACAAGAACACAGGATTTACGTGGTTCCCCAAAATCGGGTATGTCCACGGGAGAGAGACGGCATTTCTGTTTATTATTCTCAACTGCAATACATCACTAGCCCAACTCGGCTAGTATGACAGGTGAACCAGTGACACGAGCATTTAGTCGGCCTGGTTTTCTGATTAGACTGTGTTGGAAATATAGGATTTGATGAAGCTGCCAAATATAGTCTAAGTCTGGAGACTCGAAAAACCGAAGGTCGTAGGGTCGAAGAGTCGAAATTCGTAGAAGTGAAACTGTCATAGGACGTATTGGCAAGAGACTCGTAGACTCGTAGAGTCTGGAGACTCAAGGCGAAACAGTGACAACACATTGCGACTCATAGATCCAGGGTCGAAGGTCGCAGAGTCATAGTACGGAAAAGAGAGTGTTACTGTAAGCGTCAATAAGCTCGGAGACTCGTAGAGTCGAAGAATTTTTAAGAACAGTAACCAAAGCTAAATGACTCGTAGACTCGTAGCACGCAAAATTGTAGAGTCCCCATAAATACTTAAGTCAATTAACAGAACTTAAATTGCCACTAGACTCGAAGACTCGTAGAGTCGTAAAGTCAAAACCTTCGAACACTGTTAAGAAAACAGGACTCGTAGACTCGTAGATCGAAAGTCGCAGAGTCGAAGCCTTCGAACAGTGTAGAGAAAACCGGACTCGTAGACTCGTAAGTTGAAGGTCGAAGAGTCGATGCTATAAAGACTGGCAAACAAATGAAACTGTAACTCAAGAGTTGTAGAGTCGTAGACTCGTAGACTCAAGGGACACAGTCACTATAGAGAAATTGCCACACTTCCAGACTCGGAGATCGATGGCGGAGAGTTGTAGCTAAAGGGTCGTAGCTATACAGAAACTCAGTTTATGAGCCTCTGTGAAAGACTAAGGAAGAAAAGCGAAGTTGAAGACTCGTAGAGTCGAAGATTTTCAGACCACTTAGTCAAACATAGTAATCTGAGAGACCCGAAGGTCGTAGACCCGCAGAACTAGGGTCGTAGACTCGTAGTTACAATAACATGTAGATTAGATGGACTCGAAGAAGTCACTCTAAGAGTTATTCGAAGAGTCACAAACTCGTAGAGTCGTAGACTTTAGTTAACAGAGTGACACAAAAGGCCAATCCAACCTGACCTCTAGCCTCGAAGACTCGAAGATGTGAGTCATAGACTCGCAGAAACACCATAAAGCCTGAATCAAAACTTCGCAACCTTCTACAGGTGTTAACTGAAATCTTCGAGTCATCGAACCTACGAGGCATCTACCTCCGAGGCAAACTTACAACCCTAAACACAGCCACTTAGCGATATTGTCAGCTAGGGTTTGTACAGCAAGTCTGCGCCGTCCCAAGCAGTTGAGCGCATTAATGACACATTAAATGCTACCAACTACCATCCACAGATGAATGGCCAAGATCGACTGCATGCCAAATACACAGTATGGGCATTTGATCTGCAAATCAAAGCAGATCAACCCATCCCTTGACATTCCGCATTTTCAGTGGCGGGAAGTCAGTCTGTCGGGATAGACATCATGGCGCATGAGCACTTTAATCTTAAAAATATATCTCTCATGCACTTAACGACAAAATCAAGAGTTTAACCTCTCTCTAAAAAGAAGGAAACACACAGAACACAAGAGAATGGTTTTGACGGACTTAGTGAAAAATAATCTTTTGCAGAACTAACGAAAATAGTTCCAACAATAGAGAGAGACTCGAAGAGAACTCTGAGATGTGTTGTGCGCCGCGGTGAATCAAGAACAAGAGAGTAATCCATCTGATTATTCAAGAATCTTTTGTTCATCAAAGATCTAGCACGTCCATTAAGTCTAATCTCTGTGTTGTTTTCCACACATCGATCTATCATAAACCATCACTTTCATAACTGAGATCTATGGAGAAAAGAGCATTTACTTTCTTCTCAGTTTTGTCTGATAGTTCATCATCACTCACGTTATCGCTCACAAAACTCCTGTCATCTTCTCCATAAATACTTCCATCATAGTGATCTGTAGAGGAATCCAAAACCAGCTAACAGTCTAGCTTCCGCAAACGAAGAAAGTCTATTCACCCCCCTCTAGACTCACTTTGGGACCTACAGATTGTTTTTGCAAAAAAAAAGTAGAAAAACCCAGTTGACTCAGCCGGTTTTTGTGACTCGACTGACCCGATCGGATTTTACAGAACTGACTAATTTTTTTAAATGATAAAATATTATTTAATTTATTTTATAATATAATTTTAATTTTAAATTAATGATTAATATTGATATTTTACTTTAATATCATTTCAAACTTTATCTAATTTTTCTCTTATTATAAATTTATATCACTATATTTTTAAATTTATTAAGAATTTATATTAGAAATATATATAAAAATAAATAATATTATATTAGAAGCATAATTTTAATTTTAATGTATTAATTTAAAATATTTTATTTTTTATTAATATATATTTATAAATAATTATTAATTTTATAATCGGTTTTGAGTTGATGGTTAAATGAGTGCTTAGACGGTCATATCTAGGGGTGCTACCCGCCATAGCGGGGGCGGGGTCTACCTATTACCGTACCCCGCCCCCGCCTAGGCGGGTAATAAAATTTTAAAATCGTACCCCGCCCCATGTGTAGGCGGGGCGGGGTACCCCCTCCTATGATGGGATTAAGGGGGGGGGGGGGGGGGGTGATGGAGGCTTCATCCGCTCGCACCCTGCTACCGACTTTTATTGATTTCTCTCTTAAGACAATCTTGCCTTTTAGAGGCTTCACGAAGCAATTAATATGAGTAATTTGGGTCCTATTGGGGGTGAAATCAATCTATTACCATCTCCGGTTTTCGCTTAGATAGTAGATTAAATTTTAAAATTGTATCACATTTTATATATTGGCGTGACACAATATACCGTTTTTTAATGTGTTTGCGAATGATGTTCGATTTGCCTGCATCTTATTATCGCTTTTTATAGGATCTGTCCATATCAATAATTTTGGCTTAAATCAAATTTCTACATCATTTTTAACCAAAAAATTATTAAAAATGATTTAATTTTATAATAATAAATATCATTTAAAAATATCAAAAATCATAAATAATAGTTAAATAATAATATTTAAAATATTATAAAATTATAAATAAATATTATTAAAATTAGGCGGGGCAGAGTACCCCGCTACCTATTATTGCTCCCCGTCTCCGTCTGGGGCGAGGTGTCAAGTTTAAAAATCGCACCTCGCTCTTGTCTAGGTGGGGTAACCTGCCCCGCATAGCGGGGTCGGAACGGATAGCGGGGGCGGGTATCCGTTGCCCACCCCCAGTCATATCCTTGGTTCTGATAAATATGAATAAAAAAATTTTCTTTTTTTTTTCCCTGAGCGTACTGTTGGGCTGTGGAGTCTAATGGGCCTAGTTGATTATGTAATTTTGGCCTATTTTTCTGCAACTCTATAGATACCCATGTAATGTTGTAAACCCTAGTGTGTGTGGTTTTTTGTTGGCGATAGTGAAAACCTAGTGCAGCCGTGGAGTAAGTCTTTTCTGACCGAACCACGTAAATCTTTGGTGTCTCTTTGATTTGCTTGTTTTTTTTTCTTTTCTTGCGATTGCTTGTGTGTGCGTTATCAAATCCTAACAACTGGTATCAGAGCTTGGGTTTTCACACGAGTGGGAGCAATGACAGAAGATGGAAAGGTGAAGACTGACAAGTTCGATGGAAACGACTTCGGATTTTGGAAGATGCAGATCGAAGACTATTTGTATTAGAAGAAGCTGCACCTACCTCTATCCGAGAAGAAACCAGAAACAATGGCTCAAGCAAATTGGGATTGCTAGATCGGCAAGCCCTGGGTGTCGTCAGATTGACGTTGGCGAAGAATGTCGCCTATAACATCGTAAAAGAAAAGACGACATATGGTTATATAAACGCGTTATCAAACATGTACGAGAAGCCATCGGCATCAAATAAGGTATTTCTGATTCGCCAACTTGTTAATACGAAGATGAGAGAAGGTGCTAGTGTTACAGATCATGTAAACGAATTTAATTCTTTACTGTCAAGATTAATTTTAGTAGACATTAAATTTGAGGATGAAGTACAAGCCTTATTGTTGCTCTCTTCGTTGCCCGATAGTTGGTCGGGAACCGTTACGGCGTGCTGATGTCGGGGACCACAACATTGACTATTGAAGGAATTAGGGATTTAATTCTTAGTGAGGATGTTCGTAGAAGGAACGCTGGAGAATCAGTAGGTTCTTTATTGAGCACAGAAAGTAGAGGGAGAAGACCTGAAAGAGGGCAACGTCCTGGACATAGCAGATCAAGATCAAATTCCAAGAAGCGAGGACAAACCAAACCTCGAAATGACATTACCTGTTGGAATTGTCAGAAAAATGGCCACTTCGAAATCGATGTCTTGCTCTTCTTCGTTCTTAGACAAAAGAAATATGACAACACAAGTGAATGCGGCATAGGAAGATATTGATGATGCATTGATCTGTTGTGTTGAGGACAAGTTTGAATCTTGGATCATGGATTCTTGGTGCATCCTTCCATGCCTCTCCTTCTAAGGATGCTATGAAAAATTTCAGAACTGGAAATTTTGGCAAAGTTCGTCTAGCAGATGATGAAGCTTTAGACATTACGGGCATGGGAGATCTAAACCTTAGAACTCTGTGGGACAATCTGGACACTGAAGGATGTCAGATACATTCCAGGACTTAAGAGGATGTTGATCTCCATGGGTATGCTGGATGTTCAAGGATACCGAGTTATGTTTGGAGATGATCAGTGGAAGGTAGTAGGGGGAAATCTAGTTGTAGCTCGTGGTTGGAAAAAGGGAACTCTTTACATGGCAGAATTACCTACAGTAGAGGTAAATTCAGTTAGTGATGATGGTGGTCACTTTTCGACTTTATGGCATCAAAGGCTTGGTCACATGAGTGAGAAAGGTATGAAGATGTTAGTCTCAAAGGGGAAAATTCTAGAGCTGAAGGAGGTAGAAGTTGGTTTCTGTGAACCTTGTGTATTTGGGAAACAGAAAAGAGTAACTTTTGCTAAGTTAGGGAGGATACCCAAGGCTGAGAAATTGGAGCTTGTTCATACTGATGTGTATGGGCCAACATCAGTTCCATCACTAGGAGGATCACAATACTATGTCACTTTCATTGATGATTCCACTAGAAAGGTATGGGTTTATTTTCTAAAGCATAAATCAGAAGTATTTAATACCTTTAAGAAACAGGGTTAAAAATCAAATGTTTAAAGTCTAATAATGGTGGTGAATATAGCAGCACTGAGTTTATTGATTATTGTGCTGAAAATGGAATTAGAATGTTAAAAACTATTCCAGAGACACCACAACATAATGGGGTTGCTGAAAGAATGAATAGGACCTTAAATGAGAGGGCAAAGAGTATGAGAATTCATGTTGGATTACCAAAATCATTTTGGGCAGATGCGGTAAGCATAGCAGTATACCTTATTAATTGAGGACCCTTAGTTCCCATTGGGTTCAAGATTCCTGTGGAGGAATGGAAAGGCAAAGTTGTAAGTCTCTCTCACTTAAAAGTGTTTGGTTGTGTTTCTTATGTTCGGGTTAAAGATGCTGATAGGGACAAGCTTGATCCCAAAGTAAGAAAGTGTATTTTTATTGGTTATGGTGCAGATGATATGGGATATCGCTTCTGGGATGACCAGAATAGAAAGATCATTAGAAGCAGAGATGTTATATTCAATGAAAATACTATGTACAAGGACAGATTTGAGATAAATGCTAAAGCTGGAAAGAAGCCAACAGAAAAGGAACAGGTAGTGTTAGAGGACATTACAGAAGATGATTTTACAGAAAATAGTGGGAGTTCAGGAGGCAGGACAGTTGAGGAGATAACTCCAATCCTCCCAAGGCGAAGTGAGGAGATCCAGCCAGGTTATCAGGCCACCTCAAAGATTCTCTCCTTCAGAAAATTTCTTATTGTTGACTGACAATGGAGAGCCTCAGTGTTATCATGAGGCATTGCAGATGGATGATGCAGCCCAGTGGGAGCTAGCCATGTAAGAAGAGATGAACTCACTTGAGAAAAATCAAACTTGGTGTTTAACTGACTTACCAACGGGAAAGAGTACATTGCAGAACAAGTGGGTGTTCAGGATCAAGGAAGAAAATGATGGAAGCAAGAGATACAAAGCAAGGTTAGTGGTTAAAGGTTTTCAATAGAAAAGAGGCATTGATTATAATGGGATTTTCTCTCCTGTTGTTAAAATGACTACTATCAGACTTGTATTAAGCATTGTGACTGCAGAAGATCTACATTTAGAGCAGCTACATGTTAAAACAGCTTTCTTACACGGTGACCTTGATGAGAACATCTATATGGTGCAGCCAGAGGGTTTCCGGATAGCGGGGAAGGAGAACTTGGTCTGCAAATTGACCAAGAGTTTATATGGATGAAGCAGGCACCAAGACAGTGGTACTTGAAGTTTGATAGCTTTATGAGCAGAAATGGTTACAAGAAATGTGCCATGGATCAGTGTTGCTATTTAAAAGATTTTGGTTCATCATATATTATATTATTGTTGTATGTTGATGACATGTTAGTTGCAGGTTCTAATATGGATGAAATCAACAGATTGAAGACACAACTATCCAAAGAATTTGAAATGAAGGATTTGGGTTCGGGAACAGATCTTAGGTATGAACATCAGCAGGAACAGACTTGAAGGTTCCCTAACATTATCACAAGAGAAGTATATTGGGAAAGTGTTAGAGAAATTCAGCATGCAGGAGGCCAAGATTAGATGTACACCTTTGGGAGCTCATTTGAATTTGACAAAGGAGCAATCACCAAAGACGGATGAAGACAAAGCAACAATGGATAAGGTTCCTTATGCATCTGCAGTTGGTAGCTTAATGTATGCAATGGTATGTACCAGACCGAACATTGCTTATGCTGTAAGAGTTGTGAGTAGATTCATGTCTAATCCTGGAAAGCAGCATTGGGAAGCTGTCAAGTGGTTACTACGCTACTTGAAAGGTACTTCCAAAACTGCATTATGTTTCAAAAGGAATGATATTGTTTTAGAAGGGTACTCTGATGTGGACCTGGGAGGTTGTCCAGATACAAGAAAAAGTACTACAAGGTTTATTTTCATAGTGGGTGGCACAGCAGTTAGTTGGATGTCTCGACTTCATAAAAGTGTTGCCCTTTCAACCACAGAAACTGAGTATATGGCTATATCTGAAGCCAGTAAAGAAATGATTTGGTTAAAGGACTTCATAGAGGAGTTAGACAAGAAACAACATGATAACAGTCTTTATAGTGACAGCCAGAGTGTCATTCATCTTGCAAAAGATCCAGTGTTTCATTCAAGAACAAAGCACATCCAGAGAAGATACCACTTCATTAGAGACCTAATCAGTGATGGAATTTTATCCTTGAAGAAGATCTCTGGTTTAGTGAACCCTGCAGATATGTTGACCAAGGTGGTCACTATGGAGAAGTTGAAGCTGTTCACAACTTCAACTGGTCTTGATGGTTAATTGTTGGGTAGACGCCGCACTAGACAGAAGTTATTGCAGTTTTGGGGTTTTACCAGATTTACTTGGTTGGAGTGCAGTTTGTGTGATCAGCATCCAAGTGGGAGATTGTTGGGCTGTGGAGTCTGATGGGCCTAGTTGATTATGTAATTTTGGCCCATTTTTCTGCAACTCTATAGATACCCATGTAATGTTGTAAACCCTAGTGTGTGTGGTTTTTTGTTGGCGATAGTGAAAACCTAGTGTGGCCGTGGAGTAGGTCTTTTCTGCCCGAACCACATAAATCTTTGGTGTCTCTTTGATTTGTTTTTTTCTTTTCTTATCTTGCGATTGCTTGTGTGTGCGTTATCAAATCCTAACACCTACTATATTGGCTACAGATCTGACACGGTCACACGGGCCACCAACTAATACCCCATGCATTGTCTCACTCTCACCTCACGCACCCAATCTCAGAATTCCCAATCAAATGAAAAGTAAATAAAAATTTTGGTTTCAAATCTAAATTGCGCCAAGTTTAATTTTTAAGTATTGTAAGCCTTGACCAATTAAGCTAATTAAGCTAGAGCAGTAAAAGGCTCATCATTGTACGCCTTGAACAACCAAAACAGTGGGATCTCACATGCACAACCGAAGGTTGATTGGCTCCATACGATAATATATAATATTCTTTTTGAGCAAGTTCACTTATTGTTTGGGCTTGTCACATATGCTCAGTTGACAATTGCAAAGATCGACATCAACATGGCTTGTGAAAAGTTTCGGCTGTATTTGGTATGTTTTTAGAATAATGGATTAATGTAATTTAAAAATAGTTATGAATGATATAAATTTATTTATATTTATAATTTTTAAAAATAATTATATTTTAAAAATAAATTTAACTCAACCAAATAGGGTCTTTATTTCTGATATGATCAATTTAGTAGGATAGAAAAGAATCTTATAGGTGGTCCAAATAATCTAGCTGAGTTGATAGATTGGATTTCTTTTGTAGCATATTTCGTTTCTCAAGCAAATGTGCTACTCCAGTGGCATTTGAAAATATTCGCGGTTGCTTGATTTTCACATCTAATTGAACCTCATTTCGCAAACCTATAACAAAGCACCCAACGAGGTAATGTTTAGGCAAATCATCAATTTGTTGTGATAACTTATCAAAGTCTTCTTGATAGGTGGTGATTGAAGCAGTTTGCTTGAGTCTCATAAGGGCTACGAGCGAATCTACATAGTCGGTTGGACCAAAATGATGAAGTAGTGCCTTGGTAAATTCACTCCAAGACATAAGTTTCTTGAATTTCTTATGCCGCCTCTCTCATTGTTAGACTAACCCTTCCAAGTGAAACGGAGCAAGTTGCACTTATTGATGTGTACCAATGTCCAGGAACTCAAAATATTACTTGGTCTTGTAAATCCAACCAATGAGGTCAGTTCCATAAAAAATGGGAAAAACAATTGTAATGGTGTGTGGATTCTTTGGTTTAGGAGGGGTTATGAGAGTTTTCTTTAGAGGCACAAGGATTGACATCCATTCTCAAGGTTTGATTGTATAAGATTTTCATGGTATGTAGTTTGGTGAGTATGGTTTATAAACAAGCATGAATTTGGTCAAAATTGGATTCTAGGCCAATATTTCAAAAACTTCCTTAAGAAATTTGATGACTCTGATACCAAACTGGTATAATTAATTTAGTTGGATAGAAAAAAAATAGCAAAGAAATATAGATAGAGATATAAGAGTTGATAATCAATTTTATTTTTACTTTATTAATTAACTTGCAAATGTTTTCAGATTGGTTACATAGACACTACCTAATACACATAAACCATTCATGATTTTTTACAATATTATTCAATTTGAACTCGTCATGTTAGCTCGCATAACTTTAAAACGCGTTATGACAATACATGGCCTATTCTACCATATAAACCTCATTGGATTCCTCATTTTCCTTAATATGAGACAATTTTTCCAACAACTACATTGCTTTGCATGACTTTAAAATACGTTGTGACAATTCAAGGCCTGATCCTCTATATAAATCTCCTTGGTTTCCTTGCCTTTTTTGATGTGCAACAATTTCCCAATGATTTCCACTACATGCATGAAGTCCACTATGGCCTATGCCGGGCCCAAGGCAAGTGAGGCATGTGCCTTAGGCTCTCAAAATATGGGTCAAAAATAAAGCCCCAAAATTTGCATATGTCTCGATCATAACAATCATAGCCTAGAATACACTAACTTAATTGTTGGGAAATTGTGTCCTACATCGGAAGAAAGAACGAGAAGTTAAGGAGCTTATATGGTGAAGTAGGCCTAGATTGTCACAATATGTTTTAAAGCTGTGTGGGCCGATATGGCGAGCCCAAAGCGGACAATATTGTGATATGCGGGTAGACTTGTGCTTTGGCCCGATCATAATAAATTGGTATCAGAGTTTGGTTGTTCTCGTCAAGTGTTCCATTATATTGAAAGTCTTCGGTGTAGTCTGTGGCCAAACGACGTATCCCATAGTATACGGAGGTATCAGATCGGAACACAAAAACCCTTGTCTTTAAGTGATCGAATTGGTCTGCTTTCAATCAGAATGTACATTGAGAGGGAGCTCCCATGATGGCCCACATGGTGGCAGTTGATCATTTCCATAAGTGTGTCTCTAGCCTATGATATAGTTTGATGTGTGGCAAGGGGGAGATTATTGGGAAATTGTGTTCCATATTGGAAGAAAGAAGGGGAAGTCAAGGAACTTGTATGATGAGGCAGGCATAGATTGTCACAACGTATTTTAAAGCCGTGCGAGCTGATATGGCGAGCTTAAAGCGAATATTGTGACATTCGGGTAGACCTACGCTTTGGCCAGATCCTAACATTAACCTCCATGCACTCTCTATCCTCTACAAGACCACAACTAACGGGACCACTCCACGTTTCCAACGTCCTCTACCGCACTCTGCCAATGGCTGACTAGCTTCATCCGGCACTCATAGAGGCGTTGTAGTCTACAGAAGCATAATGCAAATTCATAGCAATAATTGCTATATTGCTAACCTTTACCGCTCCACACTCTAGCCTGCCTCCATGGTTGACGAATCTACTCCCACTTTGAGTCTCCACCCCGCTGCTGCCAGTTACCGCCCTCCTACCTACGTGCAACTACTACAAACCTGATCCAGCACTCGATGACGGCATTTATTGATTATCGTATTGTTATTTGAGGTTTGGTTAATGGTTAATCGTATTTTATTTCCTATCTGTCTATTTGTGATTTTTTTATAACTTTCTTTACTGCTTGGGTGGGTGTGTGTCCATTGGATTAATGGTATTGATTTAAGATTTTGGTTTTGTTTTATCTTTTATGGGTATATGCTAGAAAGACCATCATTTTTCTTGTTGAAATGAAATTATTATGTATTTTGTATAGAAATTGGCTCAAATTCCTCTGTTTGGTGGTCACCCAAAGACTTTTGCAAACAAAGTCAATTGAGACATGGAGTTTATCAAAGTTGGCCAATTGAAATATAGAATTTGTAAAAATTGGCCAACCAACAAAGACCTTAGCCTATGTCTGTTTTCTCCTCGCGTATTATAAATATGCGTAATTGTAAAACAAAGAAAAATAGAGAAAAGAAAATCCGTGAGAGCTAGAGGGGCAGAGGATGTAAAATCCAAATATAGTGATTTTTTATCTTCCTGTTGATGTAGGCAAATTGTTGAACCATTGCGTGTTCTTATGTATATATGTGTGACTTGATTCTAATATTTTGTATATAATTAAGTCTTTTATTTGTAATATACATTTTTGTATTTTGTTTGTAAATTATGTTTTTTTAATTAAATTGAGATTAGATGTTGCAAATATATCTATTTTGTGTAATTGTGTTTTAACTATAAAATAACAAATGGATATAAATTATTAAATAGTTGTAGTTTGTTTCTTAGAATTATAGTAAAGTGATAATAAAAAATTTAATACTTTAATATATAAATGTAAATATTTTTATTATTTTAAAAATGTGTAGAAAAAAATCTCAATTTGAATTTCGCCTTGGGCCTTTGAAATCTGGAGCTGGCCCTTGGCACTGGACAATTAATTATGTATACATGGCTCTCAAATTACTAATAATTTGCATATTTCATTTGTACATGTACTTTCCAAAAAAAAAAGTTGGAAATTCCCATGATCTGATGAGTTTTAGATATAGCCATAGTCATGCTGAGAGTTGTGATATGTTTTTGTACTTAATAACTCCCTCCTTATTATGTGAAATCTCATAAACAAAAGTTGCAACATACAACTGCCACATAGTTTATATAAGAATAAATATTTGTGCAATTGGTTCGCGAGATCGTTATGAAACCGTGACTGATTAGACGATCATGATCTTTTTTTCTTTTTTTCCTTCTGATGAATTAAGATGTTATTACGTCATCACGGTTATCCACAAATTATCCAACTCCGGTTGTATGTATCATTGCCCTTTATATAAAAAGAAGTTGCATTTATATCTTCCCCTCTCATAAAGTGCTTGTGATCCCTAGTAGCCTAGCCTACACAGGTTTGGTTTCAATGTTCAAAGCTAAAACTGAACTTCAATAGATATATAAGATTGAACTTGGAAGGTTCGGCATTTGTTGGAAGTACATGTATACAAGGTGTAATGGTCGATGTAGGTATGCACGCACCCGCAATAGCCAGCCGGCTTACGACCATATACCACGACCGGGGACCATGGTACTTCAGAACATTCCCCTTTGTTTGGTATAGTATAGAAAAAAGTGTGAAAAAGTTTAGATGGAAAAAGTATGAAAAGAAAAAGGATGAAAAAATAATTTTCTATTTGGAAGGTTCCCCTTTGTTGATATTTTAGATTGAAATAAAAATAAAAAATAAAAAATTTAAATATTTTATATCATATCTATCCTTATTCTTACCCTCGAACAGAATCATTTATGAGATTAGATATATATTTTTTCTTTATCAAAACAAAACCGATGTTTTCCATGAGTGTCCAACGCAGAGTCCCAGGCATCTTCTCCCCGCCCCCTCCACTTGCCGATCTACTTCACGGCCATGTGTTCCATACCGATCTGCTTCATGCTTATCTATTTCTCGTCACTCTCCATCTGTCCATCACTGTCGATCTGCTCCATGATTATCTGCCCGCTCCATAGACACATTGAAGGTAGGTCAGAGGATATTTATGGAAGAAAAGACTAGAGATAATTTTCACGAATAATTACACGATTTGCCTATCATAAAACTTTATCGTACCGTTGTAGTTTTCCAAGGCAAATCCATGCTTGCCAGGGGTTTCGCCAACACATGCACGTAGAAGACCGCCGTCCACAAACAAGTGAAACTGTACGACTACTTATGATGGAAAACAAAGCTAGGAATTAATATTTTATTTTCTCGTCCAAGGACAAGTGGAGCCAAAACAGGAACTTGAGTATATATGGGGCGTGACTTTGTGTGCCCTTCACGTACGCCTGCATAAACACAGTGTCCTAACATGGCCCAATTAGTGGAAATCGTGTGTCCTTTCCGACTACTTTGTAACAGCTTGTTTTGGGGTCCCTAGCCTTGAGCACTTTCACTAGTTTGCCACTACGCCAACTTAATGTTTGTTTAATTATATCCTTCATTTTCAATACGCTTTATGGATCCACTATTAATGTTGTCCAAAAAAACATAAAATACTCTCCATAAAAAAAAACCTTATCACTATGCCCCCTACTTTACCACTCGGGCAACGTAATGCTTTTTCAACCCTTCATTTTCAATAGGATTTTTTTTGTTTTTGTTGTTCAAAATATAATCCTTAGTCGTCACCCCGCTTGTACCTTTAAGCTTTTTTAAAATTTTCAAATAAAACTCATTTTCTATTTTATTTAAAATTTTCGCTTTATCCTGTGTCCACGATTTGAAAGCAATAACTCCATCAAAATTAAAATTGCATCAATCATGCGTGTGCTTGTTGCTGCAGAGAAGGCATAAAAAAGCACGAACCTATAAAAAAGCTACCGAATTTTTTTCCCCATATGATACAGAAAAGCAAGAAAGTGATAAATTTTTCGCTGGAAAAATCACTGAAATTTGTACAGTAAAAAATAATTATAATATTATCCTTACAAATCGTTAATAACTTATACAATCAAAAGATGAAATAATAAAAATAATAATTAATATAAATTTATTTGTTTGCTTTCTAACTTTTTTCACCCTAATCAATCATCCTATGAAAAAAATGAATTTCCATTTAATTTCTTTTCACATTTTTGTTTTCCATATCTTTTTCACCTGTTTTTCTTTCATACATTTTTCATATCGTGCCAAGCAAAGGGTAAATTATCACATGAGCTTGACCTCCACCAAAATTGGAGTTGCATCAACCATTAAATTAGCTGTGTTAAGTTTACACGACGTATATATTCTAATAATTTTTTTTATTTGAATATTGATCGTATACAAAAACAATTTGATATAAGAAGAAACATATTTTTTTCCTCCAATGCTATTGTATTATAGTTTTCTTACTGATAAACCAAGTACATTCAGTACCAATCAGTACTCATGTCTCGAGCTATTGTATCCGTGCATTGGACGGGTTTAGGTTTAACTTAAAATTACTTTAAATTAAGATTTAGGACAGTTAGACATCCATTCATTTTTCTCACTTTTACATATTTAAATTATTTTTTGATTTCTTATATAAATATATATCATAATAGATTTTCTTAATTACTCTCTATATAATTAAAATAATATTTTATATTATTTTTTATTTAATAATAATTTTTTATAATTTAATATGAAATAAAAGTAAAAGTTATAAGAAACGTGAAGGAGTGATGAGAAAGAAATTTTTTATAATTATAGTGAAACGTGAAGGAGTAAAAGTTATAATTTAATAATTATAGTTCATGAACAGTGATTCCTAATACATTAGAAAATACTGTACAATTCTTATAGAGGAAATTAAATATAAGACTTCTGATTTATAACTTTTTAACTTTTTTTTCCTTAAATAAAGGAAAACAGGCTCATGTAGAAATCTTTACTAGTGCTCTTAGGCATTATCTTAAACTAATTAAAACATTTCACTCAGATTTCTAAGGCAAAGTTTTAACTGGTTCTGAATTGATTTCATGATATATTTGGCTTGATTTGTGATAAATCATTTCTAGACTAATTAAGAGAGACATAGGGTCATTGACCCGTGTGTTAAAGATTAATTAATCATTTCTAGATTAATTATAAAATTTAATTATATATAATTTTAATTGTAGTTATATATATCTACAATTAAAATTAATTAGTAATATGATTTACTATCTCAAAGTATTTGTGATGAACAAGTTGTTAATAAATTGTGAAATAGTGAAATAACTAAATATTTTAATATATTTATCTATATTGAATAATATTAATTATAAATTGTACTCGAAATATGTATATTGATTATAAATTCTATTAAAATTTTAAATTTGGAGTTACCGGCTAGACAAATTTAACAAAATTTAATTAGCAAGTGCTTCAAAATTTAAAATTTTAATAAAGTTTGTAGAAAAGACATATTTCTAATATAATTTATTGCCAATATTGCTCAATGCAAACAAATTTATTGACATATTTAGCTATTATACTAAAAATGTTTTAACTTCAATAGTGGTAAATGAATTATATGATTTTAAAAAATTATCTAACTTAGTTATAGGAAGATTTAAAAATTTTCTATGCTTTCATATCATTACTTGTGACTTAAATTGTACTAATTGTAATTTTGAATAATAGTTTGTAAATATAGGTTACACAGTTTGTAGACTTTCTGGATCTATTCCTACATAGGATGATGTAAGAGATGATAATATATATTTTGTTAAATGTTGTTATAATATACAATATTAATTTATTAATCTAATTAGGTGATTGTTTCTAATTTTGTTTTCGATCAAACTTATTCGATTTAAGTTAGTTTTGAATTTTAATCCTAAGTTCGGCTGGATTTCTATTTTATGATTTTTCATGCATAGGACTTGTGTAGTTTTGCGCATTGGTCCCCATATCCACTCCCACTCGCTACTAGAGATGGCAACGGGGTGGAGCAAGACTGGTTTTGAGTTGTCGTGTCTCCATTTCCAGCCCGGTAAGGAAAATATTTCTCATCCCCGCTGTCACGCCCCCAAATCCCTATACCCACACCCGAAAGGTTAAGGGGTTGGTAACTAGCACTGATATGTACTACACAGCAGGTGTTGTCCGAGATATACCTGTACAATCATCCATTAGGGGTATTCATGTACATTTCCACACGCTATGAAGCTAAAGAAAATAATTTATTAATCATAGGATCATGCTATAAATCCAATACAACTTTCACGGACCCACGTCTGGATATTCAAATAATAAAACCAATTATGTCTTACAAAATCCATAAATTAAGTTATGACAAAGTGTGAAATAAATAACAATTAACTTCGGACTAACCTTTAGCGAATGAGTCGATACCTAAAACATGTTAACAAAGTAGGGGTGAGTACAAATGCCCGGTAGTGATCTCCATCTTCTCACCATCTTTAAAAATGAAATCCTAAGTCTACATGATCGGTGTATGCTTGTGCCAGTGTGCTGTCATATTCTGTCACAGAAAGCTTACATTAAAACACAAAATATGATATTACACTCATTACATTTCATTTATTAAGGTTCGCATCGGACAATCCAACTATCCACGGGATTCTCGCCACCAATTCTAAGGATCCCAATCACTACCAGATAACCATATATGGGACCCGCGATGTCCCTAATGATAATGTGCCATATATTTACATATATATATATATATTTAAGAAAAGAAAGAACTAGGGGCCCAAAGGGACCGGCCCAACGGGTATTGCTAGCCCTAATGGGATTGCGCCCACAGGCCTCAAGGGGGTGGCACAGATGCTGCCATCCCCTTCCGCCAATGCGGCAGGGTCTGACCCCTACCGCTAGCTAGGCTATCGATAGCCTGTGCCCTTACTGCAAGGAAGAAGAACCAAGGCCAATGACCTTGGTGACATGCTGCATATTATTATTATTATTATTTAAAAAAAATTATTCATGACATACATAGCAAAAGCTACGCTCATTATGCAGTCGCCAAAGCCAAAGCCATACAATTTATGTCTAACTGTCATCACACACACACACACACACATATATATATATAAACACGCACCAACGTATTTCAATGTCAACTGAACAACAACTAGATGAATCGCGCAGTCATATATATATATATATTGATACAATTGTACGTTAAACTTAGTTATCCAATAACGAGTTTTATCTAATAGGTTAGAGTTAGATGAAGAATCACCTACCTCTTGCTTTTCGAAGGGATTAAACTCGCAAGAACAGTTTAGAATCAGTGAAGAACAACAAAAAACATGAAGAATACTAAGAGTTATAATAAATAATAAAATCCCAAAACCTTATTTTTAAATTAAAATTCATCTTCCTCAATAATTTCCAAAAAGCCCTCTTAAATTCTAATTTTTACTTATTAACCCTCAATTTAATTTCCAAAATTTACTAAATAACCCCTTAGAGGCTTCTGAACCTCAAGTTAGGTTTAAATATAGTCAAAATGATCATATTAATGGCCACATTATCAAAATAATATTTTTGACATCAAATATAGATTATAAGTTATGCTAACACATATACAGAACCTTACATCCTCCCCATTATAAGCTTTTTCGTCTTCATAAAGACAAAATGTCCTTATAAACACTACACCTACACACAGCTACTACGCATACAAAATATCTAACATATTATCCTCACTAACGAATACAATTACTTTCAGTAGCATAATTCTTACATAACCTATCATATTTTATACATAAACAACACATAGCAACAACCATACATCATGCCCCTCACAAAAACCACCATATGTCCACGAGTAATCATTTCAACATACACATCATAGTGAACTTGCTCCCACCACTAAGAAAAATCTTCACATTCTCCACACCTTAGGACTTTTCGTCAAAAAAAAAAAAGAACCAACTAACAATCCTAACGATAAGGGTCTTTAACCGCAATGATAGGACATACCATTAACCATTACGAAGCAACAATACATTCACCGATTCACATTCCCTTGAACTTACAACGCATTTACTAACCATTCAACATAATAAGGGGGGGGGGGGTATCAACTTATTAAATTTATTAATAGGTTAATTTAAAACTAAATGAACCAAACAAATATTATTTGATCAATAAATATAATAATATTTGAACTAATAATATCATTCAATGATTTACTACTTTTAACTCAAATATGAAATACATACTATCAAAAGTCAAACTCACTCGCACCATACATGACTCATATCATGAATAAAATAATTTATAAATGAACATTAATTATATTCAAATATAATTTTGAAATTATTAATAAATTAATTTAAGACTAAATAATCTAATCAAATATTATTTGACCAAATAATTATAATATTACTTATATGTAATATATTAGTCCATACTAATATACTATATAATTATATTCTTTTTATTTTATATGCTTGTATTTTTTATTAAAACATTACTTTTAGTTTTCAATGTTATTTTTACTAGAATATAAATATATATACTTTGTAATTGATATTATATTTAAAATAAAACATTTACTTATTATTATTATTATTACTAATAATATTATTTACATGTTAGATTTGAAGTATATACACTAATTATATCAACATAATAAACAATAATTATCTATGATATATATAGTTATAAACAAATTCCCTAATATCGGTTATTAGGATCAAAATACTCAACAATTATATGTGATATATATAGTTATATAATTGTCACTATATATATGTGCACTTATAAATTATAATCAATAAGTAATAACTTGAATAGCGAGTAGTGATAATCTAAATAATATAATTATCATTGATAATAAGTGATAACACGAGTAGCGATAACCTAACTTGTAACGCCCCAAATTTTCCAACACTAAGAAACCGGTTAATGATGCCCCATACCTCGCACCCAGGAGGACAAAGGGGTTGGTGAATGGTCACCTAATAGGGCTCCCACAAGGGTGCTTCCCAAAACCTGCTACAATCTCATACATGACATGCACAAACCATGCAAGAAAAATCACTCATGTAATAAAACTGTGTCACATAATAAATAGGGTCATCAACCTCAAAACACGGTGTCTCTAATAAATACATCAATCTCAAGTAAATACATGAGTCTCAGTATCATAAATTACAATATATCAAATAAAATGACAAATTAAATATACATGCTTCCACAGCAGTGAAACCTCCTAATGCCTGTTAGGTTCTGCAGAAAAGACATTAAAGGTGGGTGAGCAAACCATAGCTTAGTAGGAGTTATGCCTCCCTAGACCAACCCAACATCTCCTCCACAATACGCACAGTGTGAATGTGTGTGCTACGCGGTGTAGTTAAAATAATAAATAACAGTACATGTGGTTCCCTCAATGGAACATCAATACTCGGGTCCATTCTTGGACCATCTCCTTAATGGGACCTCAATAACTCATATCCATCCCATGGACTGTTCCCTCAATGGAACCTCAATATCTCATGTCTAATCCAGGACTGTCCCCTCAATAGAATCTCAATATCTTATGTCCAAACAAAATAGCACAATACACAAGCACCTCATCACACATCAGTATTAGAGAGTAACAATTCTCATACATTCACCCCACAAACATAATATATCTCAATATGATTTCCCACAGTATCTCTCTGTTTTATATAAATATATTACAACACAGTATACACTCATATATATTGTTGTTCCCATGGTCTTTGGTTGTCATTGTTGTCAACATAATATAGAAGCAGGAGGACGTAGGGTCAAAGATTCGTACTAGGTTAGATAACTTCGTAGAGTGATCTTTTAGAGTAAGCTCATAGAGGGAGTCTAACCATGTACTTACAGGGTCAAAGACTCGTAGATCCAGACTCGAAAATCCACAAAGTCGAAGATCAGATGACTCGAAGTCGAAGGGGGAGTCGAAGATCATCAGACCATCATACTCGAAGAATCACCAAAGGAACACAGGGTCGCAAACTCGTAGATCCACAAGGTCAAAGATTTGAAGACCTGTTGTTCCCATGATCTTTGGTTGTCATTGTTGTCAACATTATGTGGAAGCGGGTAGATGTTGGGTCGAAGATTCGTACTGGGTTGGATAACTTTGTAGAGTGATCTCTTAGAGTGAGCTCGTAGAGGGAGTCTAACCATGTACTTATCAATGTCGACGATCTGGGTCGAAGACTCATAGATTACTGGGTCGAAGATCAGATGACTCAAAGGTGTTGGGTTGAAGATCATCAGGCCAGTAGGCTCGAAGCACCACAGAAGGTACACAAGGTCGCAGACTCGTAGATCTATAAGGTTGAAGATTCGAAGACCGCAGGTGTAGAGCAGCGTCTTGGAGACACAAAGACTTGCAGGCTCGAAGACCCGTCGGGTATCGAGTAATAGTGTTGAAAAGTCGAAGTTCGCAGGATCGAAGATTAGCCAAAGAAGAATAAGGCTATAACTGATGTGAAACTGGAGACTCGTAGAATTCAAAGGCTCGTAGAGTGAGACGTCAGTTGAGCACTGGTTTTAACCTAGCTTTGAAGCCAGCGAGCAGAAGAATTGGAAGATCAATTCTCAAGGTTCGAAGACTCGAAGACTTATAGAGTAAAAGTCAGTTGATTACTTGTTCTAACCTAGATTTGAAGCCGAATAGCAAAAGAATTGGAAGATCAATTCGAAGATCCAAGGCTCGGAGATTCAGACTCGAAGATTCAAAGGTGAAGATTCGGAGGTAGTAGCATGTGTACCTGGAGAGGTGACAACGAAGCTATGAGGCATACATCTTCGAGGCTGTGGCTAGTCGAAGGAACAAAATGCACTGAAGGCCGTCGTTTAAGTAAGTTACCGCTCAGACAACGTTTCTTTTAGAAAGCTAAGCACTAGAAAACATGTGGACGTATCTGAGGCTGTCTTAACATGTTTCAATGATGGATATCAGAAGATGGAACATGCTTAACCTTAGCAGAAAGGTTTCATACTTTGGACGACCTATATAAGTAAACCATATAGCGTCAGAACATTCAAAGAACACAACAAAGGCATCTTGTGCATTACAAAGACGACACAGAGTAGTTTGTACATAATACAAAGAGAGAGGAAGACTAAAAGTGAGTTAACAGTGAGTTAATCTGTTTTCTTTCTTCATACATTCATAAACATATTATGAGTTTGGCAAAGGAGTGGTTGAAGGTCAAGCAGTGCAAACTACTAAATATGTAGGAGCAGATTACGCTAGACAGTTCTTCATAGTGAGTGAGTACTAGAGTAATACTGTTTTTGTATTTGCATTTAAGAGCAAAGAGAGTTGATCCTATTGTAACAAGGGCTAGACCCTATTGTATTAAACGTATATAGTGGATTGGACTTGGTGTAGGTACACCCTCACCACCGTGGAGTAGATCACATTGATCGAACCACGTAAACCGTGTGTCTTTGTCTTTTACTTCCCATACATACTTGCTATTAAGATGATCTTTCATAAGACAATGAAATACCACTCAAACAAAAACCTCATATGTAGAATACCTCTGAGTATAATACTACTCTTAAAACTAAAAGGAAATAGTTTTAAGTACCCCCCTCTCTGTATACAAACCCATATACCTAGACGATCTTGCTTGGATCTTGGGAATATTATATATATATATATATATATATATATGAATGTCATAATCACAATACAAACTCCTCAAAAGTATGCTATCAGGCAAAGTTTGAAAGTCCAATAATGTAACTTTTCACAATCATGGGAGCGGACTCTAGAAAACAAAACCACCTACCTCGAATCCGATTGTGTTAGGGTTTGAAATCGGAAGGTCCTCCTTGCTCTTGTTTTTCTGTGCTAGATGTAATCAACCAACACGAACGCAGCTGCAACGATCGAGGTTCTCTTTCTCTCTCTCTCCTCCAAAAGTGTGACAACAGCTAGGGTTTCTCCCTCCCAAAAAATACCGAATATCTCTCTCTCTCTCTCTCTCTCTCTCTCTCTCTCTCTCTCTCTCCATATATATATATAACAAAGAAGACACGCTACATTAGGTCAATGTAGCCTAGAACATGCATTGACCTCCGCTACCCAGGATCACTGATGCTGCTGATCAATCCGAGCTAGCAACGTTATGGATTACTCTGGACTATTGACGCTTGCTCCATGCTAAGGGATTGCTCGGATCCTTACTCCGTGTAAAGGATTGCTCGGATCCTTACTCCGTGCTAAAGGATCGCTCAGATCCTTACTCTATGCTAAGAGATCACTCAGATCCTTACTCCATGCTAAGGGATCGCTTGGATCCTTACTTCGTGCTAAGGAATCGCTCGAATCCTTACTCCGTGCTAAGGGATTGCTTGGATCCTTACTGATGCTCCAGGATTTGACCATGATCCTCCCTTGCTCACTCCAACATATTAGAAAACACATAGAAATTAGAATTTTAGCACCATAAGGCACCTCTCAACCTCTAACTCCATGAACTTGGACACGAGTCCTCACATAAATAATATAATTATATGTCATAGTTATCATATTACTTTTGTTATAAGTAATATACTAGTACGAGAAGTCATATTTCTCCAACTTGCTTCCATTAATATAATTAAAATGATCAATACTATAAGTTTTTTCGTATTTGATTAGTTATTAAGTGTAAGTGTATATACATGTATTCTTTGGTATAATAAGTATATATATACTCTTATAATTATAACTAATATTATTAGTTAATTATACAATATTAACTAGTTTGATATACTAAAGAATACATAGTGAGAGTGAGTTCTGACTTTTGATAGTATGTATTTTACATTTGAATTAAAAGTAATAAATTATATAAATCATGTTACTAGTTCAAATATGAATGCATTTATCGATCAAATAATACTTGATTAGATCATTTAGTTTTAAATCAACATATTAATAAATTCAAAAATAAATTTGAATCAAATTAATATGCCTATCCACAAATTATTTCATGCGTGATATGAGTCATACATGATGAGACTGAGTTTTAAGTGTTTTGACATTTCTTAGTATGGATTTCATATTTGAATTACAAATAGTAAATACATGTATATGATATTGGTAGTTTAAATATTAATGCATATTCAATCAAATAATATTTGATCGGATCATTTAATCTTAAATCAACACATTAATAAATTCAAAACTAAATTTAAATCTAATTAATTTGTATTTTATATTAAAATAGTAATAATACATTTGAATTTATTATAATATAAATATATATACTTTGTAATTATTTTTTTAAAACAAATCATGTGTTCTTTATTAATATTAGTTATTATTATTATTATTATTATTATTATTTATATGTTATATCGTAATTATATATTATTTACATAAGCATATAAAACAAAACAGATTTAACTTAATAGTTAGACAACTGCACTAGTAGGGGGAAGGTTTTGGGTTTAATTCCTCTTGACAACATTTTATTAGTAGTTTTTCTAGGCGCATGGGTGGGACGAGCGGGGCGTCAACTAGTCGGGTTGTAAACAGGGTAGGGATTTATCTCGAGACGGGACAGGTATACGGGGCAAGGCATGCTTGCCTTGTATCCCAACAGTGCAAGAAATTCTTGTCTCGTACCTGCCCCGCACCATAAATAATTTCAAAAATATCTGCCCCATTCAGAGCAGGACGGGTACAAGGCAAATTGTCATCCCTACTCGCTACATGCTTCAACAACATTTATTATGTCAACTTCAAATCTTGATTAAAAGCGATGGTAGATCATTACTCATTTTAACTTTTGTAATGATATTAATTAAAGAGTGACGAAGTGGGTCCACCACAACAAGAACAAATTTTAAAAAATATATGGAAACGGGCACAAATGGTTTTTAATTTGATAATTAAAAATTATATATACAATTAGGGCATGTTATCATCATGAAATCGTGATTGCTGTGGACATTTATGATTTATTTTGTTCTTTTTTTTCTTATCTGATGATTTAATAACCCTAACTAGTTGTGCGTAGCATTTCTCTTGACAAATAGAATATAACTCTATCTATTTCCCGAATAAATATAGATTTGTAATAGAAAATGGACTTAATTAGTTTTCTATTAGTTGACAGATAAAAATTAACTAAGCTCGTTTTCTTTCCACGAAAAATAGAAAATAAGTGAAGACCATTTTTATTCGTCCATACTAACCCATTATGTGTGCATGTCCACCATAACGTTATTCTTCATCTCTTTTATTTTCATTGCTGCCTTACCTCTACCATACCCACAACTTATTCTCACCAATTGAATCCAAGTCCACTTAGATTCTAGCATGACTTGTTACCATCTTGCCGTTTTAGTGATTTGGGCGATTCCGAGCCAAGATTGGGGTATTAGCCATAATTATGGTTAGAAATTTATATAATGTGTTTGATTCTATTCGAAGGTCATTTGATTCATATAAGATGTTGTATTAGTATGTTTTTGGTGTTGTGGCTTGGAATTTGGTATCTTTGCGTTCTAGTATTATGCAATACATGTAGTTGGAAGAAAAATAGAGAAATCAACTATTTGGCCATGATAGACCTTATATCAATTGCGACCAGTAGAGGCATGTCTCTATCATGGGTTTTTAAGTCCTTATCGACTATGGTAAATGAAATCCGGTTGCAAATGATTTTTGCAAGCTGTTAAAAAACCTC
This sequence comes from Taxillus chinensis, assembly GCA_023512835.1. NCBI lineage: Eukaryota > Viridiplantae > Streptophyta > Magnoliopsida > Santalales > Loranthaceae > Taxillus > Taxillus chinensis. Next base: position 25,775,950 of record CM042086.1, read on the forward strand.
CCCATCGGCCATGGCCAGTCGATTAAAGTATCTTGTCTTGCTATTTTGTGGGCTCTTTGCCTCAGTTTGCTTCGTTTGAGCTATTTGGATTCCGTTTGGATTGTTTGGAACTATGATGTTAATGTTTGCACATTGTTGTGATGAATTGTCAATGTTTAACTATTTGAGATTATGTTGGTATGATATGACATGAGGTTAAACTAGTTGTGGGTATCAGCCCTATTTTGTTGTATATCTATTTGATATGAATAGGTTGAGGGTTAATGTATCCCATGTTGATATTCATTGTTTTAAAATGTTTGTGGGCCTAGTTTATGGTATACTATTGATTTGGAGATTTGTTGGTCAATTGAGGTCTTATATAAGGTTGACTTGAAGCCTAGGTCTCCTATATCGTTGTTTGACAAAATGCTAAGGTCCCATAAATGGTTAGCTCGGAGTAGCTACCTACATATAACTAACTGATGGAGTTATGATTGAGGTCTCATATGTGGTTAGCATAAAGTGTCGTACCCACATATTGTTCGCTATAAAACAACTTTGTTTGCATTTTTTATTGGAGGGGTAACTTGTTGGTATGGTGTTGATCACTTGATAACCTGGAGTGTTCTGTTGGATTTGAATTATGACGTAACTTGTCACATCTCCAATTTTAGAAATTGAAAACTGAACACGTGACTTTCTCATGCCTGCACCCAAAGGGTCAAGGGGTTGGTGACAAGCACCTATGAAGGACATACAAAACGAGTGTTGTCCAAATTCCCTGTACAACATACATCAAGGATATTAAAGTACTTTTCCGAAACTAACTAATACAAAGTATATTAATAAAGTCATCACACAAACCAATCAATTCATCGCAAGTGTTCACAGACCCTTGTCCGGAAAAAATAAGGTTTGATAAAAAATAACATCTAAACAAAGTTCATACATTAATAAATAACTTCACTGAGCAGTGTAATCCAACACTAACTCCAATCATCACTTGGAGAAAAACTAGGGGTGAGCATCGGTCGGTTCGGTCGGTTTGTATATAATTTTTAAACCAAACCAATGACATTCGGTTTGAAAAAAATTCAAACCAAAACCAACCAATAAATGTTAAAAACCATCGGTTTTGGTTCGGTTTGGTACATAAAAATTTGGTTTGGTTCATCGGTTTGAATTAGTTTTTGAATTTTAACGTCAAATAAACAATACATTCATTTTAATTCTGAAACATTATCACCAATCGGCCAAGTTTACGACTCTACGAGTAGATCCGACAGAGATAAGTGAAAATTAGGAAGTGGGAATGTCAACCTTTGGCCTTTTTACTTTGAGAAAGTACAAAACTAAGGGATACGTGGGAATTGGGAAGCGGAAAGTGCCGATGTGCCAAAGTGGTAACGTCTGTTCGGTCGGATCGGTTAACCAAACCCCCAAAACCGTAAATCGAACCAATAGTATCGGTTTTCTAAAAATAAAAACCAAATAAACCAATATAATTTTAACAACCAGCTTTTTTTGGTCCAAACGGTTTGATTCGGTTCGGTTCGTTGGTTTGGTTCGGTTCTTGATCATCCTTAAGAAAAACAAATCGATGAGTAGAGGTGAGCACAAAGCTCAATAGGTGAACTATCACTCCTTACCAACACTCAACAATGAACTCCTAATACTCCATGCTCTGTGTACAAGTGTACATGTGTAGTGTTGAGCCATAACATAAACATAACATCAGTGAAATTTGAATGAGCACAACAAATACAACATATCAATTTATAACAATAATTCACAATATATATACATCACAACTACCAATTCAATAACACAAACAATGCTTCCCTCTTTTGAGCTCAAAGCCAATTGCTACCATAGGCAAAACAACATCACGGTGTACCCCTCATCCGGGCTCATAGCCATCGCCAACCTAGGCGATCATGCCACATTGGTAACCACACCCTATACACGTAGGAATACAAACACAATATCCATTATAGCAAATTATGTCACGCAAACACAATATCCAGTTCAACAATTTATCACAAAACGTGTTCTCAATATAAAAAGCAAATATACACCTAAATTATCACAACAAAAGTCACACTAAAATCCTCAAATGATCCTTAGGGTTTCCCCCTAAAGGTTACGAGCTCAAATTCCTATTGGCAAATCAAAGAAAGCAAAATAGGTTGCTAAAACAGTGTAAATTTTGTCTCAACTTTGAAAAAATCATAACTAATTCTATAGACCTCAAATTTACTTATAATACTTACCATTTCGAAGGTTTTTTAACTGGATATCCAATAAAATATAAAAACATTAAACGTAGCAATGCTCACCACGTGCAGAGCTGTTTTTCTAAGATTTGTTTCCAATTTCAAAAAATCATAACTATTTCCACAAAACTCGAATTGGCTTATAAAACCTATCATTTTATAGATATTTCAACCCTCTATACATTAAAAAATTTTAAAAAAATTAAGGCAAAAAGTACACGTGGTGACACGTCACGTGCAATGCTACGCGCATCGCCACATGCACAGCTTGCACGTCCCCTTGTCTTGTACCCAACTTCTGTTACGTGCACCCTATATGCACACCACATGCATGGCACGTGCATGTTGATACGTGCACCCCAAACATACCATTCCATGTAGTTACTGTTCAATTTATTGGCCTACATGTGTACGAGTGATGTGTCGCTTAGTTTACATGATAAACCATGATTGATTTCCCAAACCTTAACTCAATCCCTAAACCTAAAGGTAGGATTTTTAAGCCTCAAGAAATTCTATCAATCAAGTTCTGTTTTACGGATAAGGACTTACTAAGCCCTAACATAGTTATTTCGATTAATTTCATAGCTCTAAGCCCTATCTCATTTACATGTAAACTTGTTCATTATAAGTTCTATCTTTAATCTAATCAACCTTAATTGTCATTTAATCCTAAAAAGATAAGGAAAGGTAGAATCACCTACCTCGAATATTTCAAAAGTTAGACTAACTCGCTGACACTAACGCCCTAAAGTTTCAACCTTTCTCCTTTCTCTTCTTCCTTGTCTACCAGAATGGCTAGGGTTTTCTAAGACAAAAAAACAACAACCAAACCCTTAGGACGACCTGCAACTTTTATAGAGCTTCTTCACACATCTTACAAGACTTCTAATTACATTAAAATATTAATTTCTTGCTCAGTAATTAACTTCCTTAAACCTAGTTTTTGTTTTTCATTAAAATTCCTATTTTTAAGTCTTTAAAAATACCAAAACACCCTTAATTAAGGTGAATCCCGAATTTCCATTTAATGGCAACTTATTAAATCCTTAAGTTATAAAATTAAGTAATTTATCCCTTAAATCGCCACTAGTTATTATCAAAATACTCCTGTGCTATCTAGACACCAAATAAAGTTCATTTATAGCCAAAATGACTATATGTCTCACAACTACCAAAATGACATTCTCAAACCAAATACAAGTTATCTCTTAGTCTACTCTAGGTACGAGATATAACATAATTGAAATATATGTATATAGGTATTGATTTTGTTGTTCTATGAAATCTTGTGATTGGTTGTCTGATAATCTAAGATACTATTGTTAGTATGAGCTATAACAAATATTTTGTAAATCTCTGATTAATATTTTATAAATATCTGATTATGAGGAATCTCATAATTAGGAATTATGAAGTATGGTAGCTACCTAGAATAGTCATCCTATGTAATATGGTAATTACTTATAATAGCTCTCCTCTATATGTATATGTACATGTACCAGGTTCTAGTAGAATATGAAGGGAAAAATAAGTAATTATTTTACATGGTATCAAAGCAACTTTTTTTTTTGATATTTTGACATCATGCCAAAGTTGAGTCTACCGACCTGATGGAAGCTCGAAATCCCCAGACGGAATCCTTTATCTCAAACTTGACGAATAAGATGGATGAAGTCCTCACTAGATCCTAGACCGTATCGACCCTATTACCCGTTGAATCAATAATTGCTCCAATTGGGATCAAGCTGGATGGATTCAACTATGTTTTATGGTCCCAAGTTGTTGAGATATATATCTCAAGCAAAGACAAATTGGGATATATCAATGGAGACTTCCCTAAGCCTCCAAAAACTGACCCTAGATAGAGGAAATGACAAACAGAGAATGCCATTGCCAAGGGATGGTTGATGAATTCGATGGATCCATCCTTGATTGCCACTTTTATATGCTTCTCAAGCGCGAAATAGGTATGGGATTGCGTGGCCATGACCTATTTTGATTGGATAAATACGTCTTGAGTATATGATCTCCATCATCGAGTGACATAATTAAGACAAGACGGTGGTTCCATTGAAACATATAACAATGAGTTGCAAGGCCTATGGTGTGAAATCGATTTCCGTCATCCTAACCTAATGGAATTCTAGTTCGATATTCAAAGGTATAATTCTATCATGTAGGAGGATCAGGTCTACACCTTTCTTGATGGGCTTAATAAAACTTGGGGAGATATGCTTCATATCAAACCTTTTCCTATAGTTGAGCAAGCATATGCCTATGTTTGACGGGAGGATACTTGGCAGATGGTTATGACAGGTAGGATAGATAACATCACTGGGGGGCTATAGTATCCCAAAGCAACTGAGCAGGCTAATCACATTCATCTCCAAAACCAGGAAAGTTGTTTCTTAGCCATGGAAAGCCTCCCACCAAATCAAAGGCACCAACCATGAGCGTGAAGTGTTCTCATTGTAGCAATAACAAGCATACCCGAGACAATTGTTTTAAACTATATGGATACCCAGATTGGTGGCATGACCTCCAGTCACGAAAAAGAAAGGAAACAACTGACAATGTTGGGCAAGCTACCATGACAAGTGGAGAACTATATGTGAAGTTGCCTCACCAGGACAAAGCCACTACATCTCTTAATGACTCCGCTTTGTCTCTTATCTCCCAAGGAAACATATCACACACTATAAGTAAGGGAGATCTTGCCAGTAAATCCCACAATTAGTGGATACTTGACTTCAGTGCTACAGACCACATGACATTTGATTCCAAAGATTTTTCTCCCCTAACTCTACCAAGACGAATGCATGTGCACAATGCTAAAGGCATTAAATATCTAGTTACATGGGCTGGAACTGTGGCTCTCTCACCGTCCTTAACCTTAACCCATAATTTGCTGTTAGTAAGTCAATATACAGGTGACCTTAATTGTTTGGTACTAAAGTATCCTACCTTTTGCCTATCTCAAGATATTCTTACTAAGGAGATCATTAGGCGTTGTACTAAAAGTTGGGGCCTTTATTATGTAGATGATTTCCGTTCGAGTCAAGCTCATCATATGCACCATATGACAAACAATGAGGACAAATAGATATGGCTATGGCACCATCGTTTAGGCCATGTCTTGTTTAGTTACTTGAAATGTTTATTTCCAGAGTTGTTTTCTCATACCCATCTTCACAATTTTGAATGTCCTACATGTATTTTGGCCAAAAGGCATCGGATATCTTACCCCCAAAGTTTAAATAAAACAGTTTTTCCTTTTTTGTTAATACATTCTGACGTCTGGGCCCTTTTCTAATACAAACTCACTCTAGCCATCAGTGGTTCATTATTTTCCTAGATGACTGCACACACATAACCTGGCTTTATTTGATTAAACACGAAGATGAGGTATTCCAGGTCTTTTAATCTTTTCATCATATGGTTCAAACTAAATTTTCTGTGAAACTCCAAATTCTTCGTTCTGACAAGGGTGAGGAGTTTGTGAGTCACCCATTTCATGTTTATCTCTAACAACATGGCATTCTCCATGAAACTACTTACCCGCACACTCCATAGCAAAATGGAATTTAAAAACAAAAAACCGTAATATTCTGGAAATTGCTCATGCCTTGTTGATTGAGGATCATGTCCCAAAGTGGTTTTGGGGGGATGTAGTCTCCACTGCTGTATATTTGCTCAATCGAATGCCCACTGCTTCTCTTACATTTCATACTCCACTCCAAACTCTCTCGTCCCTTACCCTTCTTGTTAATGCTTCCTCCATGCGTATTTGGTTGTATCGTATTTGTTCACCTATATAAGCATCAACGTACAAAGCTTGACTCGTGTGTAGTTCGGTGTCTGTTCTTAGGCTATGGGGCTCCCACTAAAGGTTATCGCTATTGGTCTCTATTTTATCCAGATTGGACATACATATTCATTTTCAACTTTATATTATTCCATATTTGTTATTCACTTTGTATAGATAAATAAAGAAGCATGATTGTTAATTTAAAGGGTGCGACATTATTTATTTAGAAAACCCGTCAAACTCCAAAGCTGCAATTGACAGACAAAATGCTAGCCATGTTAACCTAAAAAAAAGCATAAAAACATAACACAAAAAATAGGAAAAAAACATTGTAGTACCCCTTTTTGGCTAGGGTCAAGTGTGCGCTTAATTTTTTTTATTTTCCAAATAGCTTTTTCTATACTAAAATAAAAAACAGTTTTCCACCTAATATCTCTCCAACAATCACAGCACTATTCCAATGACCACTTTTTACTTTTTTCCAATGGTTATATTCTCCACTAACGGTCACATCTCCACCCTATAAATACACCCTCATTCCTCTCTTTCACTCACATAAATTCATTCTACCACTCTTCAAAATCTCTTCTTCAACTCCTTACGTTTTTTTGCCTCCTCATTTGCGGAAATGACTGACTGGTTGAAGTGTGTACTTATGGTGATGGTGCTGGTCTGTACCATTGTGTATCCCATGTTGGGTGCCGTTTTCATACCCATCATTGTTTTAATTCTCTTCTTGTATGTAGTGGCCATGGCCATATAATGTATTTTAGTTTGAATCATGTAATATCTATACCACGAAGTTCTAAATAAATTACAGCTTGCATGTTTGTGTATTATACGTGGGTGTATATATATATATGTTAAATAAATAAATAAATTGACCCAACAACCAGTCGCGGCCGACGTAGTCTTAGCTATCCGAAAACAAAAAAAAATCAAACAACAAACATAAAAAAATACATTACATAAAAACCCAAAAATATAATTAAAAAAAGAGAAAAAGAAAAGAAATGAAGAAAAACAAAGAAAGAAAATAAATAAAGAAAGAAGGAAGGGAGAGACAAACAGTTCCACATTAGAAAATTTCGATATCCTCCCTTTCATAAACTCTTATATAAAGGGGTCTTCTCCCTTTCTATAATCACCAACAATTATCTAGTTATTTCACAAAACTCTAAAAAAAAGTAAAGTGTAAAATTAATTGCGGTTCTAAAAAAGAGCTACGGTGACAATCAAATTAGTTTTTTTTCTCTTTTTTTTTTTTTTCATGCAGAAAAAGGAGACATTCGAGAGGAAGACACACTCGGCTTATGTTATTCCAGATTTTTATCCCTTTTCTTTTTTGGTTTTAGTTATTATCTTGTTTAGTAAATTGATAGTTAGTTTATAATTAAATTTAGAATAATTAGTATTAGATAGTCTATTTTGATAAGTATTATGTATGCTTAGTTCAAGTATTAAGTAGATTAGTAATTAATTTTTATAATTGGATTTTAATAATTAGTAGTTAGTTTAAATAATTAGATTAGGTCTAAGTAATTAGTAATTAACTTTTAACTTTTCAATTTAGATAATTAATATGTAGTAATTAAACCTGGTAATTAACTAGTTAGCGTGTAATGAACTAAATAATCTTAGTAATTAGGAAGATTAATAATTAAATTTTATAATTAATCTCCATATTTAATAATTAGACAAGTAATTAAATTTAAATAATTAGTAATTAGATTGTGATAATTAAACTTAGTAACTAACTTTTAACTTTTTAATTTAGATAATTAACATGTAAGTAATAATTAAACCTGGTAATTAACTAATTAGCATGTAATGAACTAAATAATATTAGTAGTTAGGTAATTAGTAATCTTGGTAATTAGATTATTAATATGTAATTAGTACTTAGATTAATAAGTAGATTAGTTGATTAAATAATTAATATGTGATTTTTTATTTATTTTTTAAACAAGAAAACAAATAGAAACCTTCTGCTCCTAAAATAAGTACCAAAATGGCATTGTAGGGGTGCTAAAACCTTCCATACACATAACCGACTCCCGAATCCATCCCTGGCAACATAGGCTATATCTTAACTACTTAATGTAGAAGGTATCCAACTGTACCCCAACAACAGTTGGTGGCGACTATGTACATTTCATCATTTGGTTTCGACCCGAACAAAAACCAGTGATAACAATCATTGTCCAGATCTTACCACCAACCGGACATATATTACCATGGATGTCACTTTTGTGGAGTCAGACACCTTCTTCTTCACCGGCCCCTTCCACCAATTCGGCCCTGTAGGGGGAGAATCATATCGCAGACCTGAACTGGTTGGGTAGTGAAGACATTGACGATATAGGTGCACCATTTTCTAGCACACTATCCTTTGGAAAATCAATCTCTAGGGAACATATCTCTAGTGCAGGTGTTAGCACACCCTCAAGTACACTATCATTTGGCAGACCGGCTTCTAGTGCAGGTGCTAGCGCACTGTCTTCTGGTGCAAAACCATCTGGAGCAGTAGTACCATCTAGTGAGATGATGCCCCCCCTCCATCGCTTATGCTCAATGACTCTCCTCCTGAGAATATTCTTGACGTAAACTCTTTTATCACACCTTTATCTGTTAACCCCATGGATACATCTACAGGTTATATGTTACTGACGTACATAATCGTGGAAAGCCACCACCAAATTGATATTCCCTTGGGAATATACATGACGGTCTTAAGAAGGAGGTATACATGAATATTCCTCTAGGCTTTTTAACTCATTCAAAGACACACATGGTCTGCAAGTTACAGAAAGCACTATACGAGCTAAAACAATCTCCCTATGCATGGTTTTAGCTTGGTAATGAGGAAATATGGTTTTAGACAAAGCAACTCAATCATATACTCTTTCTTAAACAATATTGGGGAAAGGTGACGGCTCTAATAATCTATGTGGATGACATGATTATTATAGGGTATGACCAAGGCGAGATCATTAGACTTAAAGAGAAACTATAAACTGAATCTAAAATAAGGGATCTTGGAGGACTCAAATATTTCCTAGGAATTGAGGTTGCTCAGTCCAAGAAGGATATATTTCTCTCTCAAAGAAAATATATACTAGACCTACTGTCCAAAGTAGGATTGTTGGAATGTAAAGCAGCTGATATTCCAATTGTTCAGAATCACAAACTTGGCATCTACCCAGATCAAGTTCCAACAAATAAGGATAGATACCAATGGTTGGTTGGAAAACTTATCTACCTTTCTCATACACGTCCTAATATCATCTACGTTGTCAGTATAGTAAGCTAGTTCATATATTCTAGTGAAAACCACTTAAATGTTGTCCTACACATTCTTCACTACTTGAAGGCTTCTCTAGACAAAGGACTTCTATTTGCCAAGAATAACCATTTGGCTATTTATGGCTACACAGACGCTGACTAGGATGGGAATATTTTGGACAGAAAATCCACTTCAGGCTATTTTACATTTGTAAGAGGAAATCTAGTTACATAGAGAAGGAAGAAACAAAAAGGTAGCAGCTTTATCTAGTATTGAATCAGAATTTAAAGGGATGACCAAAGGTCTTTGTGAACTTTTGTGGCTAAAGAAATTGCTAAACTAGATTGGCTTTCTACCCACCAAGGAGATGAATTTATTTTGTGATAATAAGGCAACCATTGTTATTGCCCATAATCCTATTCAACATGATCGTACGAAACACATCAAGATAGACCGTCACTTTATCAAACACAACCTTGAAGAAAAAATTGTCCAATTCCCATTTGTCAAGTCAAAAAACCAGTTATCAGATATATTAGCTAAGGCAGTATCCACCAGGGACTTCTATAACTCACCAGGAAAGATGGGCTTATGGGATTTGTTTGCACCAACTTGAGGGGGAGTGTTGTCGTGAGCTGTAACAAATATTCTATAAATCTCTGATTAATATTATGTACAAATCTGATAATGAGGAATCCCATAATTAGGGATCGTGAAGTATGGTAGCTACCTAGAATAGGCATTCTATGTAATATGGTAATTACTTAGAATAGCTCTCCTCTGTATGTATATGTACATGTACCAAGTTCTAGTAGAATATAAAGAGAAAAAGAAGTAATTATTTTACCACTAAACTATCACATCCATACATTGAGCATGTAGTTCTAGGTTTTGTTGTAGCTATAAGGTGGTATGAGTTATAGGTCAACTACTAGGAATTCGTACTCACCATATTTTGTTTTTTAAGGTTATGATATGAGATAACCATTGGATTTGTAGTTAGGCAGGCCAGATCTTTCTTGATGTAGGGTTAACCTTTATGGTTACTTTCTTGTTGTGTTACCTATTACACATTGTTTTATTAATCTTTCCCGAACATGAGTCCATAGCAATTGTATTGATTTAAATACTTGTACTTTTATAAGTTGTGATTTGATACATAACAAGTTGGAATGTATTTGTTTTTGAACGGTTAATGTGATAGATGATGGTTTATTTAGTATATTTTATTGGGAATTATAGGAATATCCTTATTGTATAATTGTATAAGTTCATTTAGGATAACACTTGCAATGTATTTCATTTTAGTGATAGTCATCAATCCATCGACCTTTTGGGTACAAGCTTAGAAAAGTCACATTTCTAGTTACAGGTCTCATAGAATTTGGATGCGTGACAAGAGGTACTTCAAATTTGATAAAGCTATTATTTCCACGGTTTATTGAATTTTTCATTTGTGTAAATATGTCAAGGTTAGTGGGAGAAATTTTATATGTATTATTTTATACGTTGATGACATACTTTTAACATGCTGCGATAAAGAAATTTACTAAACGACACAAATGTTATGCTTTATGGGTTATTTGACATGAAAGTTATTATTTAACCTTATTTTTTTATTAACATTGGCATCCATAGAGATCATTCTCACCTATTCCAACAAGCTTATATAGATCGTGTACTTGTTAGATTCAGGAAGTTTTGTTGTAAACTTGATAATATTCCCATTACTAAGGGTGATTGTTGATAAGGAGATTATAAGTAAAATATCTCATGTTGGTGTAGTTGGGAGCCTTAGATATGCTCAAGTATGTACCTAGACAAGAATTGCTTATGTAGTTGGGGAATTTGGATAGTAAATTGTTGAGTGGATTTGTGTGTACCTACTGGATTAGAGTTATCAATATAATAATGGCTACAATTCTAACACATAAAAAGATAACAAAGTCTTTGCACTTAACACACAATAATACAAATAATAGTTAGGATATGGTGCTCAGCTCTAAAAAAAATCTATTACAATTAATCATATTTATCTAAAATATTTTGATACATTCTATTAATCATGAATCATAAAAAAAGCTATGCATATTATTATTATTATTATTATTATTATTATTATTATTATTATTACTATTATTATTTATTCAAAATTGTATTCAATTCAAGTTTTAGAATTATATTAATTTAACGACAAAACTTACCTTCAACCCAGGTTGGAGGTAAGTCTTTCAACCCAAAGACGTGGCAGTATATAATACTGACAAGTGTCTTACAGTTATGTGCTTAGCTCTAAAAAAAATCTATTGCGATTGATCATATTTATTTAAAATATTTTGATACATTCTATTAATCATGAATCATAAAAAAAAGCTATGTTTATTATTATTATTATTATTATTATTATTATTATTATTATTATTATTATTATTATTATTATTATTATTATTTATTCGAAATTGTATTTAATTCAAGTTTTAGAATTATATTAATTTAACGACAAAACTTACCTTCAACCCAGGTTGGAGGTAAGTCTTTCAACCCAAAGATGTGGCAGTATATAATACTGACAAGTGTCTTATAGTTATATGCTTAGCTCTAAAAAAAATCTATTGCGATTGATCATATTTATTTAAAATATTTTGATACATTCTATTAATCATGAATCATAAAAAAAAAAGCTATGTTTATTATTATTATTATTATTATTATTATTATTATTATTATTATTATTATTTATTCAAAATTGTATTCAATTCAAGTTTTAGAATTATATTAATTTAACGACAAAACTTACTTTCAACCCAGGTTGGAGGTAAGTCTTTCAACCCAAAGATGTGGCAGTATATAATACTGACAAGTGTCTTACAGTCATGTGCATGGCACATGACACTAACCCCATTAATCTCCTAACATGAGCTTGCAAACGTGAGACTCCTACACCATGATCCACCCACATCATCGCCATTGTTCCCACACCCAGCTTCTCCTTACATGCAACACAACAGCATCTCTCTCCTTCCCTTATGTCATCTCTTCCATCTTGTTGTCCATGAAGTTGGTCTATTTCCAACTACCCTAATTTATTGCTCCCCAGTGATGGATCATCATCGTCGCCACAGATCTAATATTTATTGAAGACCCTTTCACTCTAATATTGGCTACAAATTTTCTATTCCAATAATGCCATCAGCAATGTCAGCTACCTGCTGTGGGGATTGCATTCCCATTTCCAACTCCACCAACTTATAATGCTCCCTACACAATTAATTTAATGAAATATTAATTACTCTTAGCCAGCTTGTGACTCACAATAATAGCAGTAAAGGCATGATGACTCTGTAGCAATTTCAATTGAATGATATTCATCTCAAACATAACTAATATCTGCCTTTAGTAAGAGAAACATATGCTTAAAATCCCTTTTATGTGAGTTTCATCTATCATTATTGACGCGAGTCTCTGCTATTGCCATAGTTGCGTGCCTCTACCTTGATCACAACTGCCATCGTTAGCCATTGCCACTATTGTTGTGCGTTGCCATTATTGATGGACATTGACCCCTCAATCGACAACGCCATGAACTGTCACATGCCTCGATCATGAGCATTGTTGTCGGTGTTGTCTCCACTATTGCAATCGTACGCCACTGACTGAAATTGCTGCAAAGCTATCATATGCCTTGATTGCTATTATCGTGAGTCACGAGATAACAAGGTAAAACACGTGGTGGGGTCATTGTGAGGGATTCCAAGGGCAAGGTAATTTCTTTTTCTTCTATATGCCTTTTCCTTTGATTGCTCATAATGCTTTTGCAGAGGAAGTCTTAATTCTCCATAAAGCCCTTAGCTTATGCAATGAGTTTAATATCCAAAGCTTGTGGGTGGAAATGGATGCTCTTAGTGTTATCCAATTAATCAAAAGTAAAGGTAAAGCTCTATGAAATTTATGCTATCATTTCAAGGAAATTCATCACATGCTTACTGTCCTTAAAGCTCCTTTTACACGCATTCATCAAGAAGGTAATCAAGCACCTGATTTTCTTGGTGGTTTGGGTCTTAAAGTCCCATCTTTTGTAACTAGTAATCTATTTGATGGTTTATCTCTCCTTAGAGGTAAAACTTGTTTGCATGCTTTGGGTTTTGCCAACATCCGTTATCTTTTTGGACTTTGATATTATGGTTTGTTTTTCTTTAGATTCATGGAACCGTTTATATCTCAAGAGTAGAGTTATGGTATTCCATGCTCTCTCTAGCATTTCTTTGATTTTTTTTATCCTTTTGGCTATTTGTTGTATCTCTAGGATGGGTTATGGGTATACCCTATTCCCTTGGCATTTCTTTCCCCTTGTATCTATTTGATGGGTTAAGTTTATGTCCTATTTATTTTTGTATCTTTTAATATTTGAGTTATTATTTGCCTTTTATTAATAAAATAAATCTGATGTAATGTTCCCTTTCCCCAAAAAATAAAAAATATTAGAATAGAAGATTTGTAACCAATATTAGATTGAAAGGGTCTCAATAAATATTGGATCTATGGTAACGAGGATGATCCCATCATCAGGGAGCAATAAATTGGGAGAGTTGGAAACAGATTAGCTTCGCGGCCAACAACATGGGAGAGATGATGCAAGGGAAGGTGAGGAATATGTTGCGTTGAATGTAAGGAGAAAATGGGCGTGGAACAGGGGCAATAGTGTAGGGCAAATCATGGTGCAAGAGTCTCAAGCATGCAATTACACCCCAAAAGATTAAAGGGGTTAATATCATGTGCCATGCACATGACTGTATGACATTTGTTAATATTATATACTATCACATCTTTAAATTGAAAGACATACCTCTCACCTGGATAGTAAATAATGACTATATTTGATTATATTAAATTTATTTTAAAAATATGATTGATTTAAAAAATTATAAACTCAAATAAATATATATCACTTATAAATAATTTTAAATTATTTAAATTTAATATTTTTTTAAATAATTTTATTTTAAAAAATAATATATCTCACAAATTTTATTTTTAATTTTTAATCCCATTGCCAATCTGGAGGCGTACGAAGCCGTACTCTGTGGTCGCCGTGTGCCTGTAATCATCATTTTCATCATAATTGCGGATCACCAGTTTATTACATCAGAAGAAGAAAAAAGCTTTTATGATTTATTGCCTGAAACGTGAATAATACGTAAATATTATAATTATAATTATAATAAACGATGTAAAACTAACAGAGAATTCTATTTGCACCCTTCCCTTGCTTTGGTGTTGAAGATAAAAATGACAGGCTTTTTTAATCCAATTTTCATAATATAAATCAAATATATCATTTTTTGGGGATCGAGATTGTCAAATAGTTCAAAATATTATTATAAAGGTTCACAGAACCTTACCACACACGAATATATAATTATATTTTATATGTCGAGCAGAGTTATTTTTCCCTAATTTTGTATTGAAAACAAATTATTTGTAGATTAGAAGTATAAAGTTTAGAGAAACACATTTGAATATTCAGGCATAGTAATCATTGTAAGTCCTGAAATATTAAAAAAAGTATGCAAGAATATTAATATCGAAGGTAACTTTAGGTAATAGGTGGTGAACGTATGGAATTGATTCAGCAAATTATATTTACCAGACTTTGAAGTTGAGCGATAGGTAAAATATATCTATCAAAGACCTAAAGTCAACTAATTTAACTAGTTTAATAATAAACAATCACTCACCGTGACACGCGGAGTTGTGCTGGAGTAGTGAAGTATATGCCAAAAACAGAGTCCATCGACTGCAATTTCAACAATTTAACTACTCTTCGAGTCCCATCACCAAAGGATGTCATCTGTATTTGATTTGATTTATTTCAGAATCTATTATTTTTTTTTTAAATTAATTATTAAATTAAATATTCATATATTATATATTATTCCTATAAATTTTTTTAAGAATCTAATAAATTTAATTAGAAGAAATTAAAAAATTAAAAAATTAAAAAAATTCAATTAGAACAAATTAAATTATTTATCTTCAGTTTTTTCTAATTAAATTTATACAAAAAATATTCATTAGATGTCATAAAATGTTACAATCATAATATATACTATATGAATATTTAATTTAACTGTCGATTTTTTTAAAAAATATTGACAAACTCCAAAATAGACCAAATCACTACGATATTAAGCTGACATTGCTCACCCCGTAATCCAAACCTATCATATAAAATATATGAAGTAAGTGAGCTTTAAACATAAATTTAAGCAAAATAAATAATGAACTTTAATAGTTGAGCACAATATTGTTTTTAGAGATTACCCCTAAATATAAAATATATAAAATAAGTTGAAATAGTAATATTCATTTATTAAATTTTAAAACAACAAATATAATTTTTTTTATTTTTTATGATAAAAGAAGAAATAGTTTATGAATTATTTTTTCATAAAGTAATTTTTAAATTTATAAAATATCAACATTAATTTTATTTTTCATTTTTTAATAAAAAACTACACATTTAAAATTTAAAATTTAAAAATAATTTTCTATTTTTAAATATTCATAATAATTTAATTTTTATTCAGCAAAAACATATTATCTACTTTTGAAATTTACATATTTTTAAAATCATAACTTTTAAAATATTCACCGGCTATAAAATCTAATTTAAAAAAACAAATCAAGATATATATATATATATATATATATATATATATATATATATATATATATATATATATATATATCATAAATAAATGAACAACATTGTCGTATAAAAGAACAAAAGTATTTACCAGCGATCAACCCTAGGCCTAACCGTAAAAGTAGCCCCTAAAAAACTAATCCACTCTTAGGGGATTTTTTTTAATAAAAAACTCTTGATTTACGTTGATGGTTGTATTGAGAGGCTGTTACTGTTCATCTACGTGATTAGTCCCTCGCATCATGATTTGGATGGAAGATATTGAGAGAAAATAATATATATTCTTCATAATTTACTTGTTCTAATCTCCCTTATTCCCCCTTGCTTTTTACTTTTTTTTTAAATTCTTGATTTACCTTTTTTCTTTCGCCAATTTATGTTGAACTATGGTCTCTTCCATAATTATGATGAATTAACTTTAAAATAAAACTTTTAATTTTTTTAATCCAATGATTCCAATCCAATGTACTTATCCTATTTAATACAATTTACGTGCTATACTTAGTCTTTTTATTCAATGTAATTTCCTTTGATAAAAAATCAAAAACATAATACCCACTTGGTACCCTTTGAACTCGGCAAACACAATTAGTAGTGTCTATCATAATTAAATTATCCATCTCAAAATGAATAGTTCAGAATTAAGATGAAGACTAAATTTCATATCATATTTTATTTAAAATAATATTAATTAGGTAGATTTGAAAATATTATCCAAGACACTTTTATATGTAATATATCAATTGTAACTCTAAAAATGAATTGATTTGAAATGGAAAGGAAAGCCAAATGATTGTACGAACGAGAAATGACCAAGATAATAATGGTACCAAATATACATCCATCGAAAATATCCAACGTAAAACTAAAGGATTATCTCAACTTTGTTTCAAGTATCCAACCCCAACCCATTAGTCTGTCCCCACTCGATCTACGTCATTCCTTCCCTTAACAACACGGGCCTAGCGTACTATATGATGTAATGTGTCATCACGCGATGAGTTGGAAGATATCTCTTACGAAAACTGCATGGACTTGGATAACTTGTGATTTATGCATGGAAACTTGATGAACTTATGATTTGAGATTTAAAGATTCTATCTTTGGGTGAAGCAAGGATATGGAAGATCATGGTTTAAGGGCTTGAATGACATGGAGGAGCAATGAAAAGGCATTGAGCTTGTACCATAATTCATAGTGGTACTCGTGACGGTGCCCATGGCACCTCGCCACAAGCAATCACCACGAATAGCTGTTTGGGTTAGGGTGGAACCACCACAGGCATGGGCAAAGTCCGTGACATGCTTGTGTGTCATTCTTCGAGTTCAAGATATCTTTTTATGATACAACTTCAATTGGAGGAAGCGTTACTTGCAGGAGAGGGACAACTTGAAAGCATAAATGGTATACATTGGAAGGTTGTAGACAATTAGTGTACGAGAATGGATGGAGCCCATTGAAAGTTCAGGTGTTCTAGCCTAGTAGAGTGTGGGGGAAGTGTTCATAGGCCCATCAAAAGGCTCTTTATGTAATGCCTTTTGGTTTTACCAATGCACCTAGTATATTCTTGAGATTAATGAATCATATCTTACGCCCCTTTTATTGGAAATTTTGTAGTGGTATATTTTGATGACATCCTTGTGTATAATAGAACTTTAAAACACCATGTGGAACACTAAGAAAAGTCCTAGAAGTGCTAACGACGGAAAAACTTTTTGTAAAACTTAATAAATGTGAATTTTGAATGGATAAAATTGTTTTCCTTGGTTTTGTTGTGAGTGGAAATGGAGTTGAAGTGGACACCGAGAAGATCAAGGTAATATAAGAATGGCCAACTCCAACCTCCATTAGACAAGTAAGAAGTTTTCATGGGCTTGCTAGTTTTTACAGGAGATTTGTGAAGGACTTTAACACATTGGTGACATCTTTGAATGAGCTGACCAAGAAGAATGTTCCCTTCAAGTGGGGTCTAACTAAAGAGATGGTGTTCCATGCACTTAAGGAGAGACTCACTAAAGCCCCTCTACTTGCACTCTCAAACTTCGATAAGACCTTTGAAATTGAGTGTGATGCAAGTGGAATTGGCATAGGAGGAGTTCTCATGCAAGAAAGTAAGCCTATTGCTTTCTTTAGTGAAAAATTAAATGGCCCAACTCTAAACTACGCTACGTATGATAAAGAATTGTATGCATTGGTTAGTCTTAGAGACATAGCAACATTATCTATGGCCTAAAGAATTTGTGATCCATTCGGATCATGAGGCTCCTAAACACCTTTGGACCCAATACAAACTAAATAGAAGACATGTTAGATGGCTAGAATTCATTTAAACATTCTCGTATGTCATTAAGCACAAAAAAAAAAATTGGCCGACACACTTTCACGTAGATATTCTTTTTTATTGTTATTAGATTTTAAACTCCTTGGGTTTGAAAAGATTAAAGACTTATATGCAACTCAGAGACGGAATTAGGGGGGCGGGCCATGCCCGCCCCCCAACTTTTATATATATATATATATATATATATATATATTAATATATAAATATATAATATAAAATTATAAAATTTAATAGTAGGTAAATATATATAGCTATATATATTTTAATTTTAATTATTTATATTATTTATATAATTAAAATTAAAAATAATTAGTAATGTAATTTAGTATCCTATTATTTGTGATAAACATGTTACTAATTATAATAATGGTAAATGAATTATATGATTTTAAAAAATTATCTAACTTAATTATATGATGATTTGATCAGTTTTTTATGCTTTTATGTTATTAATTTTAACTTAAAATGGTAATAATCGTCAGTGTAGGTCTCAAGGCCTGACAAGTGAAGCCTGAGTTTTTGTCCCCCAAAAATTAAATTAAAATTAGGGCTTTCAGGGCTCATTTCATCTTGGCCTAACTTCTGACAGTAGCAAACAATCAAAAATTAATTTATAATTTCGACAATGATATATATTTTAAAATTTTATATTGTTTCTATAATTATAGTAAATAAAAATCGTCAGTTTAATTTATGGATAAGGACTTCCAATTTAATAATCACTTTAAACCTCCTAAATTTTGGGGCCGGGCCTACTAATCATAGTTTTAGATAACAGTTTCTAAATGTGAATTACATAATTTATATTCCCCCCCCCCCCCCCTCGAACTTTCTAGATCCGTCCCTAATGCAACTGATAGTGACTTTTGAAAACCTTATAGTCATTGTAAACCAAGAATTAGTTGCAAAATTTTTTATTTACATGATGGTTTTTAATTCTAATTACTCCATTCATTTATTACTACTTAAAGAATCTCATTCAGGAGGACTAAAGGGACATTTTGGCATTACAAAAACTCTAAGTGTTCTAAGTGAGCATTTTTATTGGCTTAATATGTCTCGAGATGTTGAAAATTTTATTAGAAAGTGTATTGTTTGCCATAAAGCCAAATCAAGACTGAACCCTCATGGGTTGCATATTCCTTTTCCAATCCTTAACCCCCCTTGGGAAGACATATCTATGGACTTTATTGTAGGGTTACCAAAGACCAAGAAGGGGAGTGATTATGTTTTTGTTGTGGTAGATCGATTTTAAAAAATGGTACATTTTATTTCTTATGAAGAGTTCATTCAAAAGCTCAATGAAAAGGTTAAGGATAATATTGAGCAAATGACCCAAAAGTACATTGAACGTGGAAATAAGGGACGGAAGCAAATGATATTCGAGCTCGACAACATGGTGTGGCTTCATTTGCGAAAGGAACGATTTCCTGACAAAAGAAAATCTAAACTCATGCCTCATAGAGATAAACCTTTTCGTGTGCACGAAAGAATTAACAATAATGCCTACAAAATTGACCTCCTAGGTGAATTTGGTGTAAGTGCCACATACAATGTTTTGGATCTTTCTCCATTTTTGGGTATGGAAGAAGAAGAGTCGAGGACAACTTCTTTTTAAGAAGGGGAGGATGATGCAAACCTAATCGACAATAACAACACCAATGCTCGTGAGGAGGACTTAGAGTTGTGTGGCCCGACGATACGTGGAAGATTAAAGAGGTTAAATACTACAATAAGTGCCTATCTCACTTCAATAAAGGCCCCATGGATGTCCCCTTACATGGATGGAGCAAATGGGATAATTATCACACTTATTTAGTTAACTTGAATTGGAGGAAGTGTTCTATTTGTTGATTCATTAATCTCACGGGCCACTCATAAAGACCATGTTTTGTTTTAAAAGTTGTCTTCCACTCATCACCTTCTTTCATTCTTATTTGGTGATATCTACTTCTTAAATCTATTTTTGAGAATATTATTGAACTATTCAACTCATCAAATATGTCATCTAGTCGAGGGATAGGGTGACGATACCTGACCGTAATATTATTAATGGCTCGACAATCAATGCACATTCTCCATGTGCCATCCTTCTTTGGCACACGTAGTACCGGTACCGCACAAGGGCTCAAACTTTCTCGAACGTATCCCATATTCAATAACTCTTGGACTTGTCTCTGAGTTTCCTTTGTTTCTTCTGGGTTGCTGGGGTATGTGGGGTGGTTAGGAAGAGATGCTCTAGGTATGAGGTGAATTTGATGTTCAATACCTCTAATGGGTGGTAGGCCAAGTGGTACTTCTGAAAATATATCCTCGTACTCCTACAACAAATACTTAACAACAATTGCCAAAGGAGATGTTAAGTTGTTAGTATTCAACAACACCTTTTTGTACATAAGTACTAAAATGTTTTGTTGTGAAATTAAAGCATCCTTAACCTCACTCTTTTTTGCCAACAACATTTTTCCTTCTTCACTTGAATCTTTTTTCACTATTGATTTATTTTTCCTCTCTTTTTATTTTCTTCTCTCATTTTTTTCTCCTGATTTCCCTTTGATATCCATTTCATCGAATTTTCCTCCTGATCTCTATTTCATTGAATTTCCCTTTGATGGCATTTTTTTCTCCTGATCTCCTTGTTACAAGAATCTTATCATCTTCATCGAATTTTCCATCACCGATTGTTGAGGGTTCTTCTTTTTCCTCCTCAGAGCTCTCTCCATCAATCTCTCATTCTCCAAATTTGTTGATGGTCATCGTCCATCGATTTGGGCACTCACTTGCAATGTGCCCTCTTCCTTGACATTTAAAACACCGAATATCCATATTCCTCAAGGAATTAGACTCAACAACATTTGTCTTAGAGGCAAGAATTACCTTGTCATTCTTTCGCTCAATCGGTTCCTTTGCATTTGATGGGCCTTCAGTCTCTTTCTTTGTATTCCTCCATGAGGTTAAAGGTGTTGTTGGTCTCCTCAAAGTGCTCCTGCTTTTGAGTTGTTGTTCAATCCTGGTTGAGTTCATATAAAAATCTAGCCATGGTTCCCTTTGGGTCCTCTTCAATGTTTGCTCGAATCATGGCAATTTGCATCTCCGTGTAGTAATTTTCAACTCTCCTACTCCCTTGAGTGAGACATTGAAGTTTGTTATGGAGGTCCCTATGGTAGTGTGATGGGACAAATTGCTTCTGCATGCCAAACTTCATATCTTTCCAAGTGGTGAGAGAGCGTCCTCCATATTTACTCCCTTAGTGCATAATCAATAAATTCAAAGGAAGCTAATTTGACCTTTTTCTCCTCGAAAAAAGCATGGCATGAGAAGACTTGATATATCCTTGACTCCCACTCTAAATATGCCTCCGGATCACTTTTCCCTTGAAATGAGAGAACCTTCACGTTTATATTTCCAAGCATGTCTTCATAATGTTGTCTCCTTTCGTCTCTTCTAGTTTGTTGGTGCAAAGTCATCCTTTGTGGTCCTTCTTTATATTCACCATCAAAATTTTCCAACGCTTCTCCCATGAGGTGGAAACAATGTGGTGTTGGTGCATGTGGCAGGTGGCCATGGTTCACCCTCGGCCTATCTTGATCTTCGATGTGATTGATCCGCTTATGAAGTTCCTCCATCTTCTTATTAAGGGGCCTCTCAAAATGTTTTACCAAAGATTGCATTTGGAAAGAGGTTTCCGGTGCAAATGCTCTACTTTGATGTTCTTTATCACTAGCAATCACAATTCCCTTTCTTTGATCTTTTGACATGATAAAAATGTAAATACACACTTTTTTGTTGTTATTTTTTGTATTTTTTTGTTGATTCATTAATCTCATGCAAGGGGAAAAGTCCTCCTATCCTATACCACTCATCACCTTTTTTTATTCTTATTTGATGCCTTTTTGGTCAACTTGTATGGGCTCCATCCATTCAAATTGAATTTTCCCCATAAGAAATTAGGCCCAATAGATATCATCTTGCATGGATGGAGTTGATGGGCCAATTATCTCATGAACGTGCTAAGTGCATTGGTGAGCCCCTGTTCATCGCAAAGGCTTTTCCCCCATTCGATCTTGATGGTGCAAGGCCGTTTTTCTTAACCTCTTTGTGGCATCTGCTCCTTTGGAAACAAGGATTCCGATTCTAGGCTCAATTTTGTCTACCATGCAGCATTTAGATTGATTTTCACAAGTTTTTTTACATGTGCTACAATATTCCTGTGACCCAGGTCTCGATCTATGCTTTGTGGGTGTTGTTAAAGCCTCAAATTCGAGGGTTTTGGTCGCCCTTCCCCTCTCTTTGAGTATTTGCTGCAATTGCAACATTCTATTCCTGTTTTGATAGTGATGTCACCCTTGGGTTTGTTCATGTTCAACCTCGTATGGATTCCATCATATGTTGTGATTTATGGGGTGGAAAAGTGCTAATAAGGGCAAATCTCACCCTCCTAAACTGTAACAGGGTACTTCTACAAGTTAAGCCCTCGAAATCGCTACCCAGCCGTCTACTTTTGTGGGACAAGACGCATCTCTTGCACCTTTTCCCACAACCCGCAAGGTGTTTAACAAAATGTCTCACCACGCAACTTCTTCCTGTAGTTTAACCAAGCACACCACAAACTCCCTAGATGTTTCTGTAACCCTTGGATACAAGGATTCCTCATCGGAGGCCCTTGGTTCTAAGGAGGACACTGCATTTATTCACTTCAACCCCGCTGCTGCCCCAAGCATGCCTGCTCCAGCCAGTGCCCCCAAGCTCTCTTTTGCAGAATTGTTGGAGAAGGAGAATCGTCTCCCTTCTAAATGGAATGCCTTAAAATTTTCTCAAGACTTAGTGGCCCAAGAAAATGACATGCCTGCCATCCGTATCCCAATTACTCATTGCAAACCCATCCCTCACTACCATTTGATTGGATATGTTGTTGGTCGTTTCCCTGACCCTGGCCGACAGCATATCATTAGTGCTTGCAAAAAATGGGGAGTTCAGTTCTCCCTTCATGTTCATTCTAGCAGATGGTTTGTGTTTCGCTTCACCTTCGAAGAGGACATGAATTCTATCATGAATCGTGGGTCATACTTTGTTCGGACTGTGTTGCTCCTCTTAAAAAGCATGCCTGAGTTTTTTGACTTTGGGAACGTGGAGCTCTCTCATACCCCAGTTTGGTTTAAGTTGCACCATTTGCCTCTTGAGCTTTGGTTAGATGATGCTCTCAGTGACATTTTATCCACAATTGGTAAGCCATTATGGACTGATATGCTTACTTCCATCGGTAAATCTATTTCGTATGCTCATGCCCTAGTGAAAATATATGTCATAGTTGAACCGGTCAAGCAAGTTTGAATTTACTTGCATAATGGCCATTCTTTTGTCCAACCCATCGAATATGAAACCATACCCTACTTCTTTAACATTGTTGCATGGTGGGTCATACTATGACTAAATGCCAATAGCACTATGAGGTAGTGCATCCTCCAAAAACCAAACCTGTGGTTCCGGTTAGTGCCCCAACCATTGTTATTGTTCCTGATTGGCTAGTGCCTGAGGTATCCCCTGCTCTTCCCTCCACTACTCCTCCTGGCCTTCCGGTCAACGACCCAGCCACCTCCCCTGCATCAAGTGCCAGCACCTCCCCTTGTTCGATCGCTGGTAGGATTACCACACTTGGACTGCTGAGCCCTTGTGTAGAATGGTGTAGCACTCGTGATGGTAGGATAAGTCTACACCCATTCTTAAGCTTGGAACATGATCCATGGACTCGGAGTCATGATGTCTGACTTGGATGGAAAATGTTGAATTAGTGAACATGCAACATTTGTATGGATAGAGTATGATAGTGTCGTCGTGGTGGCGGGACATCCTTTACCTTCCAGTGCGAGACTACAGTAAGTGTTGATTTGTTGTGTGATTGTTTTGTAACATTCTTCACTACACGAGTACAAGCATATACTTGACATGTAGTGTTATAGGAGTTCTAGGATGGGCCTAGGAGACTCGATCCGTACTAAGCTATGATTTGCTCACCTCTCTTGTAAATTAATCTTTTTCAGATGCTAACTAGAGTTAAGTAATGAGTTGTGGTGGAGCACTGCATTGTGGGCATGCCCTATTTCTTTATTGTTTTGTTTTATTACTTAGTAAATTTCAGTTTGAGACTTGAAATGATGTAATACCTAGAGTTAGGTTTGGATTATTAAATAAAATATGGTTGTAATGAGTTTACCATAAAGAGATTTGGATGATCATGATTTATAATTATGATTTGTGTGGTATGTGATCATATGGGTAAACAATTGTATACTCCTATTGTGTACAATCTATACAGTTAGATTAGGAACAGCACCAGTGTTATAGTCTTGTTAAAGTGTTCTACATTAACTCTTTGATCCTCCGGTTATGGGTAGTCACGAACTGATTCCACAATAGAAGAATTTTGGGGTGTGACATATTCCTTGGTGTACTTATCCTAAATACATGTACTTATCTTTTATGAATAAAATACAAACTCATTCTTATAAAAATTATTTAAAATTTTTCTTTCTTATGGCACTCCTTTCCGAGTGTGTTTAAAGCATTCAAATCCTTAGGGCTGACCTAGTTTTAAAAGTCTACGGGTATATTTAGAACATTAGTAGTTGATTAACTAAAATTTTTAATAAATTTATTTACATAGTATAATATTAACTAAATATTATATTTGAAATTTATATTTTGATTATAAATTTTATTAAAATTTTAATTTTTTTATACAAGTCAGTTTAAAATTTTAATAAAATTTATTTTAAATATAATTTTTAGTCTATATCATTACATATAAATAGTTTATTAAAACTTTTATTAGTTAATTATGACATTATCCCTTATCGTATATTCCATTGGTATCGGGGCCGGCCGTGATGAGAGTTGCAGGTTATGATCATCCTTTACAGATATATATATATATTCTTATTTTCAAATTCCAATATAACGTGTGCGTTGTGACTTCTGTGTGCGTGGAGTTTCCCTGTGGATCCCCATAATTCGTCAGTCCAATGCAATGGTTGCATGTTGCTTACGTTACATTCTTAGTCGCCAACAACTAAAATGAAATTCAATCAATTACTTTGTTTTGTTGCAAGGCGGCGGGGGTAGGTTTAGGGGCGGGAATTAATTATTTATTTATTTAGTTCGTTATTAAGAAAATTTTAATATGAATAGAGACTTGGGTAAATTTTTAAGTAATGCATAGATAACATATTTTAGATAAGCTTCTCTAACCCACATTTCTTATTTTGCAACCTATATAAAATCAAATTAAAGACTTTTTTGCTAGTTCATCTTTTCAATCATCTTTTAAGCAATCCTGAGTCTAACACCATGTATTAAGAGTGTCATACCTGCATTGATAGGGATGTGATTTGCAGTTAACATAATTTAGAAGAAGTTATGTCTAACTTAGAATGTGGCAATCTATTAGGGATGTGATTTGCAGTTAACATAATTTCTCACGACAATTTCTATATTATCCTACTTCATTTATAATAAAAAGACATTTTTTTTTGGTGAGATGAAAACTTTCAAATCATTAAGGGCCGTAATGACTTTTTAAATAGCTGTCCGGAATAATTGTGGGTCCTGATTAATATTGATTCTTGATCAACTTTTTTTTTCCAAAACTTGTTTAGTAGTTTTGTTTAATTTTTCCCAAATGGGAAAGGAAATTTGACATCAATGACGAGAAGGGATTTAAAAAAAAAAACTTGTAAATTGTTCCAACAGACAGAAAATAGACGAATTTGGACTTTTTATATATAAAAAAATGTAAATTCGATGCTGAAGAAAAAAATGGTAGAAGTTTTGATTTTGATTTTTATTAAACCAGTCAAGTCACCCGATCGGGCTAATATTTTGTTGTTGTTGTTTTTTTTTTACAGATAAAAATTTATTAAAATAATTAGTTTCAATCTACATTTATCATTTCATTTTCTTTTGAAATTATTTGTCAATTTATTATTATTTACAACAAGCGGGTGTATGTTTTTGAAAGTAATAACTGACTTTTAATTATTTATTATTCTAAATAGTTGACTTCTGTTTACCAGTCGTATTATAATAAGATTATTTTCAATCTTAAGTTTATTATTATTTTATACTAATATGTTAGAGTACTAGAACAATATAATTGTGTGGTTAAGCTGGTGTCTGGTCTATGTTACTTTTGTGATTGATTTGATATTATTTAACAAAAGAAAGCAAACCTAGCAATTTACTTTTATAACACAATAGCAGAGCATTTTATAATACCACAATATGAGGTTCATTAATGACCTAGTGGCTAGCTAGGTCATCTAATTAACCATAACAATCAAATAACTTTAAGCTTCTCTATTCCCTCTCTTCGTTTTTTTTTTCTTTCAACCAAAAATTTAGTAACCGGAACTTTGCCGAGTAAGTCTCCCCATCTATTTTGCCCTGCTCTTCACCTTGGCCCTCCTGATTTGTTAGAAGTTGTGGTGAGGGCTTGGTTGGATAAATATTTTAAAAGTTTTTCTTAGTTTTTTTTCCCCCTTTCTTTTTGCCTTGCTGAGAATATAGAGTTTTATTGACGTGACAAGGTAGAAAATAAAATCATCCTTGTAACCTTACGTTGTTAGGTATCGACCGGTATTCAACATTTCAAAACTTAGGGAATTCATCCTCACTAAGGGTGATCAAGAATCGAATGAACCAAACTGACGAACCGAACCGAATCAAACCGTTTGGAACGAAAAAAATTGGTTTTTAAAATTATATTGGTTTATTTGGTTTTTATTTTTGAAAAACCGATGCTATTAGTTTGGTTCACGGTTTTGGGGGTTTGGTTAACCGAACCGACCGAATAGACGTTATCACTTTGGCACGTCGGCACTTTTCGCTTCCCAATTCTCATGCATCTTTTAGTTTTGCGCTTTCTCAAAGTAAAAAGGCTAAAGGTTGACATTCCCACTTCTCAATTTCCACTTATCTCTGTTGAATCTACCCATAGAGTCATAAATTTAGCCGATTGATAATAATGTTTAAGAATTAAAATGAATGTATTTTTTTATTTGACGTTAAAATTCAAAAATTGATTCAAACTGATGAACCGAACCGAACCAAGACCGATGGTTTTTAACATTTATTGGTTGGTTTTGGTTTGGATTTTTTTCAAACCGAATGTCGTTGGTTTGGTTTAAAAATTATATACAAATCGACCGAACCGACCGATGCTCACTCCTAATCCTCACATTGTTAGGTATGGACAGGTGTTCAAGTGGGATTCAAGGACGGAGTACCTATATTTCAAAAAATTCTTTTATTAAAAAGAAAATGTGAGTGATGAGAAAATTATACTTTAATATGTTTTTTCTTGAAATTAGAATTATAAATGAATTAAATCAAATTAAATAGTAAGATGTTTTATTGTGTTTATTATTATTTATTAATAAATTAAATCGAACGCGAACTTTCAACTATGGTTATTCACAAATACAATTATAAGATTCTAAAAATCTAAAAAAAATTCACATCACATTCTTGTCTCACAAATATAATTAATTAGTAAGTCATGAAAATATAAATATAATAAATAAATAAAATATCTGTTTTTATTTTTTTAATAATATATATATATATTCATTAAATTATATTTAATAAAAAAATTATACATAATAATTAATATGTTAATCAATGTTTAAAAATAATTTTTATGAAAATAAAAATATTCATGAATTGTTTATCAACTCATGTTCACTAATAGTCACCAATATTATATTTATGAATAATATTAATTTTTTTAAATAAATATAAATAATCTTTTATCTTAGTGTCCTAATTAAACCTATTTACATAGTATCATGGAAATATGGCCAAATAAAGCCAACCTTGAAAAAGGATCTAAGAACATGTTTAAAATTATGGATGGATGTTTTCGAGATGTCACATTATTACTACTTCTCAATTATTGAACGCTCATTACAATTCCAGGAATTTACATGAGATAGTCCCTGGTTAACATTGCATAGTGATAATCAACTGACGTATAAATACATACAAATACAATTCCCTATCTATGTGGTCCCGATTTCCGATTCGCCGCCGCCACTCGGCTCGAACTCGGAACGCGTAACCCAACATGGCAACATCTCCTTCCCTGTCTCTCTCTCACACCGTAGCTACCAATCCTATAATAAATAATTTTCGCCCAGAAACATCAAAACCAATAATTAGTCAGTTGAGCTAACTCGGAAAAGTCGACCGAGTACAGGCCGAGTCGTTCAATCAGCAGATGGACTTCTCCGGTAGCCCACGAAGCAGCGGCCGCGACTCCAGCATACTCATGAGCCGACACTCCTCTAGATTCGCGAGGTGGTGGCCCGAGTCACGGGCCGAGACGACTCGGAGGATCTCTTGGAAGAGCGAGTCGTCGCATGGAATCGCGAGCGGGCCCGAGTTGGCGAACCCGTACTCCTCCCCGGCCTGGGTGAGGAGGCTCCTGAAGATTGGGTGGTTCAGGTGGGTGGCGCGCAGCACGAACCTGTTGCAGCTGGGGACCAGGGAGACCGCCACGTGACCTGCGGGCACATCGGACGGCACGCGACCCTCGTCGATGCGCTTCGACCGCAGGCTTTCCTTCGCTCGCCACCGACGTAGCATCTGCCGGATTCTGACAATGCGCCAGATCTTGTCGCTCTTTCCGGTCGCCGGCGACATCTTCGCTTACGTTGTACGATGAGAGCGAGTGTCCGTGTCGGAGAGAGAGTTTTTATATTTTTAAACAACACTATACGAGAACAACCAAAAAAAAAACAGCACTAAGGTCCTTTAAAAAGCCGGCACAGGCAACATAATGCCCTTCTCGTTTGCTCTATTTACGCGAGTGGGCGTGCTCTTTGGGCATGCGTTAAGGTAATGATAGGAATTTCACAGAAAAACATGGGACCCATGGAACCTCCACTGGGTTCGTATTGGGACCCGTGGGGTCCACAATCACAGCGGACGAATCTGTGGTTGACTCACTATGTGACAGATGGCACGCGTTGGTTGGACGGTGCAGGTGGGAATATATATATATATATTTATATTTATATTTATATTTATACATGCTTTTATTATAGTAAATTAAAACAATAAACCGTTTTCAAAATCAATAGCATACAATTATTTAATTATAACAAAATATAACACCTACAGCTACAGCATCTCCTAATTATAAGACATGAAGTTTTTTAATAAAATTATTTATTAAAAGAACGGAATCATTTTTGGTGGGTAAACATAGAAACTGTAGGATGACGAAAGAAGAGCCTCACATGGACATGGTGAATCGTGCGTTAATATCCAACAAGGATTTTAAATTCGAAAAATTAAATAAATAACAGATCTCCCCGATCGTAGCCGTTGATTCATGCGGAAGCTAGTGACTTTAATCAAACGAGGACCGTTAAACATTAATAATATAATTAATCTCTCCAAAAAAGAAAAAAAAAAGACTTATTACTAGCTCAGTGCCAAACTAATATATCATATATATATTGTATGGATGTAAATCATGCAATCTCGGGTAGAACCTGATTCGATTTATCGCATGAGAGTGATCAACATAAATAATCGATTAGCGTACCTACACTAATGTTCCCGGTTTAACGGATGGTAAGTAACTATTCTAAAAATCTTAATTGTGTTGATTAATCTGTAATCATGCATGTCGTCGCTACGTGATCGCAATCTGTCGATTTCTACCCCCACCAATAAGTTGGGCGACACCACCCTCGATTGTAAACAAAAACAAATAATTTTGCAACTAAATGTATCGCTAAAGGCACTACACGAAACTATTTGAGACAAATGTGTATCAAATTAAAACCAAAAAAAATCGAGATGCCACCTTGCACGCGTCGATTTGAAAAAAAAAAAAAAAACATTGATTATTTTGTACTTGAACAGTTGTACGATAGACGACTTAAACAAAAAAGTTAAAATATTGCCTTTATAAAATTTAATTATAACAGTTATAAATGAGTATTTAATATTCACAATAAATAAATATGACTAAAAATATTGTCACTAAAATGATTGTTTTAAAGTATTCGAATCAATTTGTTTTAAAATAATCATTAGTAAAGCCTGCATACCAAGAAACCGGTTGCCTCTGAGTTTTAATTTTTTTTATTTTTATTTCTCTCACACACATATATATATTCTCTGGTGGGAAAATAAATAAATATAATCTAAAAAAAAGCAGATGGAATTCATAAGAAATTAGTTTACAATACATGTCTTAGTCAATTACTTGTTATACTATATTTTTATATTATTTTCATGTATAGTTTATGTTTTAAAATATTAGAGTTATATTCTATGTAAAATAAATTATTATTTTAACTTCAGAATATTGTAAGTATAATAACTAGATATAAATTTATTTTAATGTGAGCATTTAATAAAATTACGATCCAGTAATAATTATAAATTATTAATAAGATTCATATTTTGAAATATCAATTTTGACCACATTAATTTAAGTACTTAGAAAACAAAATTAATTACACACACACACACATATATATATATATGTGTGTGTGTGTGTGTGTTAACTATTATTAATAATTAATAAATTTAAATGATATAAGGAATCATAATGATTCATATATAATTTTAAAATAACAAAAAAAATCAAATTTTAATAAAATATACAATATATATATTTAAATTGCTGTCTAACTCAAATATACCAATAGTAGTTTAAATAATATTAAATTATTATTTTTTAACATAACATATTTGAGGTATAATAACAAATTGAAATATTAAAAATATTAAAACTCGAGATAAAAACCAAACATAAACATAAAAATAAGCACACTAGGTCACGGTGATCATGATTGCACAATTAATGAAAAAAACGTTATGTCGTCACAAAAGCATTTATCTATTAGCATTATACAATATTTGGTAATCGCTTGCAAACCAATCACATTACTCAAGTTAGTGAAAAAAAAGATGGCAGATTGATTAATATGAAAAACAAGGGTACTCAATAGACCATCCCAAACCAATAAAGAGGAATAAAAGATATTGTTTATGTTTAGTCTTATGTTAAATCACGCGTAAAAGGTAGAAATTTTATCAAGATATTTTTTTCTTTGCGAAAAAACTTTAATTTATTACACCAGAAAGTGGTGACAAAATCCCTAAAGCACAAGGCTAGAAAGCAAACATAGAAAAGAATAAAAACAAGGAAAAAAGAGAAAGACAAAAGAAGAATATTCTACCTAAATTTTCATTTCTATTATTATTATTATTATTATTATTATATAATTTACATGACAATTACAAGTAAAAAGAGAGAAGTGAAAATTAGCAAGAACTACATACTTTTTTTTTTAGGTGCAAAGGATTGTGTTTTCTTAATTTAAACAATATTATGTGCAATTTGTTTAGGATATAAAAACTTCTTACAATATTAGTCTTTTTCATTAGTAGACAAGGGATCTACAAACCTCTCTTTCTAACTTATTCTTTGTCGAGCATGAAAAGAATACACATAAACAAAATTTAAAAGAACAAAAAGTTAAAAAAAAAAAAGTTTTACCACATGGAGGTGCCAAAGGAGAAGGCAACAAACACTTTGTAGTGTTGGTTCAATGTTAACTCTATAACTATTACAACTAAGGTCATCTCTAACACTTTAAAACTACTTTTTATCCCTATTTGTAGAGAATAAAATATATATTTTTATCTCCACTAGTCTTATAAAATGACTTTTTTATCTTCAAATTCTTTCACAAAAAAAGTATATTAGCTTCCTAAAAATGAAAGGGTAGATTGTACACTCTCTAAATATTTCCAAAAAAAATTCGCAACAATTCACCATGGATCCACCTCTTATTGGGCACCTTTCAACATTGCTAAGGCAGTTACGCTCGCCTAACACCAGACAGTGTTCTAACTATGTGAGTTTCCTCCTCGCTGAATCCATAGAGTCAAGTTCCACAGTGGCAGTTTTGAAGATAAGTGGGGATGCCAAACCCTAAATTCTCATTTGGGGTTTTCTGGGTTTTTTTTTCCTTCTTTGCTCATTTAGTATACATTGATGGTGGTGAAAGTTTTTAAACCCAATATAGCATTTAGTGCATTGTTCGTTCTGGCCCCTTAATGCCTCCTTTGCCTGAATGCACCCTAAGGATTGTGATCCTATCATCAACACCCTTCAAGCTTTAAATTTAAAATGTTTATATGTCAACACTTAGAATTGTTAGGAAAAAATGTTTTGGGTCTTTTAAAATCTGGTATCACCCCCAAGTAATCATAATTTTATGAAGAAATCGTGAATGAATTTTCAACTTCCATTGAGGTGTTTTGGTATATACATATATATACTAATAGAGGATATGAAACTACAAAATAGAAAAACTAAAGTGGTAACTTTGATCTAATTCCTAAACTCATGCCTAACCATATATACACACGATACAATAAAACAAGAACTGGAATATCTCAATACACCCCCCTTTTTCAATGTGGATCATGAGGATCATAAAATGGCCAACTTGGAAAGTAGAAACTGAAATTGTTGTGTCCCCAAAGGTTTGGTAAAGATATTTGTAAATTAAACCATAATAGGAACATATAAAGGAATAACAATTCCATCCTAAATAGCTTCACGAACAAAGAAACAATATATTTCAATGTGTTTTGTATGTTCATAGAAGACAAAATTCTGTGTAATATGTAAAGCTGACTAACTATCATAATAAAGACCAATAATGACACGATGTTAAATTCCAAGTCTAAGTAAAAGACCCTTCAACCATTTCGATTCACAAGAAAGGAAAGCCAAAGAGCAATATTTGGTCTCTACTAAAGAACAAACCACAGTAGGTTGTTTTTTAGTTTTCTAAGAAATCAAGAAATGATCAAGAAATACAAGTCAACCAATTAGAGTGTGATGAGTAAGTGGACAAGATACTCATTCAAAATCACACTAACCATCCAAAGAGAGAGAGCTATCATCTCAAAGTAAAATACCTTGTCTAGGAGAACCCTTCAAATAGGGAACAACGTGCAAAGTAGCTTCTCAATGTTCTTGAAGCGATTAATGTAAATTTGTGATAAAACATGGATTAGGGATGCCAAATCAAGACAAGTGACTGTTAAGTAAATTAAACAGCCAAACAAATGACAATAAGGTTATGTATTTAATAAAGAAGTGCTTAAAGCATATATAACCTGATGGTTTTGGTTAATGGGAAAAGATGCGAGCTTGGCCCCTAAAAGACCAGTCCTATAAATAATGTCAAGAGAATACTTTCA
Source organism: Taxillus chinensis (assembly GCA_023512835.1). Taxonomy (NCBI): domain Eukaryota; kingdom Viridiplantae; phylum Streptophyta; class Magnoliopsida; order Santalales; family Loranthaceae; genus Taxillus; species Taxillus chinensis. The sequence continues at coordinate 25,809,652 of CM042086.1, forward strand.
TTGAAAAATAAATATACAACATGACTTTATGTCAGCTTAATCCCAAGGGAAGTTTTTAAAATTATCACGTTCTAGAATTATAAAAAAGTGAAACTGGGTAAATAACTCCCACTCCCAGAATTTGATGTATTCAGCTCCATTTAGCCCCAAATAGTCCACAAACACCTCCAGTGATTGCTTTTATCTCATTCTCCCATAAAACCCTACAAAATAAACTATTTGTTGAGCAAATGCAAATACAAGTCTATACAAGAACCCTGAGATCCTTTATATGAAAACATATGCTCATGAGGTTCCCAAATGCACTAAGAGAGAGGTGAGTTAGTACTTGATCCGATTTTTAATTCTAATTCAATCATCATTGGTATCTTTTCTTAGCTAATTCAAGTTATTATTTTTTAGCAAGACCCAAATAGAAAGCATATAACTATAACACAAGAATTATGTGTTCTATGGCGTGATTAGCAACACGCTGACAACAAAATCTCCACTAGTAGTTTTAGGATAGCACACTGCTACCCAAAGTATACCACCTTCTTCTTTACAAAGATTAGGGTTCACTACCCTAGGATTCACTACCCTATCAATCTCAACACAAAATAAGTCAAACCTCCCAAGTTCTAACTTTTACGAGAATTATAAATAAAGTAAACAAATAACAACTCAGTTAGAGCAAGCTGGTCAGATTAAATCTACCAACCTTGCTGATATTTAAGATACATAGTTCATTGCTGTGAAAGCAACTCTCTTGTTGTTCTCTGGTAAATGTGAAATCTATACAATAACTAGAACTAGGGTTCTTCCTCTATGTGATGATTAGGACTAATAAACCATTGACTGGATCTTTATTTTACTTTATTTTCTTAATCATAAAGCTCTCAATCTTTAAGAATGTGAATCTTCAATGCCCTAAGCTTCTTCTCCCCTCTCTGATCTCACAAAATTCTTCTCAAATCTCTCTCTATGTTTTCCCAAATTTGTTAGATGAAATTTGCCACTAAAATAAGTCCAAAACTCTACTTGATAAATGTTGTTTTATTGACCATTGTTCTCATTCTCTAAGTAGATATCAACCTTTAAATCATAAACTCATATTTAGGTTGAAATTGTTGGATCAAACCCAGAATTTGGATTATCCTGATAAAGCCTTATGTAATTTGATCTGAGATCTTTTGTGTTTATTTGATCATTGCAAAGGTATGTCACTAATCCAAAGATGCACTCGTGAGAGCAAAGCTAAGGACAGGATACATAATCCTGATCCGGACAAGAGTTAGTGTCATCAAACACTTGGTAAATAACCAAGTAACAAATACATACGGAATAAGGAACAATCCTACGGACTAAGAACTTAAAGAATAAGTGCGGAGTAAGGAAAATAAGTGCGGAGTAAAGAAACCAGGATGCGGAGTAAGGAATCCGGACTTATTACTCGCCCGGAGTAAGGAACTTACATACGGAGTAAGGAACTTACATGCGGAGTAAGGAACTTACATACGGAGTAAGGAACTTACATGCGGAGTAAAGAAACCAGATGCGGAGTAAGGAATCCGGACTTATTACTCGCCCGAGTAAGGAACTTACATACGGAGTAAGGAACTTACATGCGGAGTAAGGAACTTACATACGGAGTAAGGAACTTACATGCGGAGTAAGGAACCTACATGCGGAGTAAGGAACTTACATACGGAGTAAGGAAGCGACGACACGGACTAAAGATTCCAAGATCTGAATAGATACGGAGTAAGCAACCACCGACACGGAGTAAGGTTCCGAGCTTCATTAACTACGGAGTAAGGAAAATTACACCGGACCAAGAAGACACTGCTCCAACAAAACCGCATTTAAAGTTATCAGTCGTGCTTTCCCGATGTAAGACGAATGCATTTAGAACAAGAAGAATCTTACACGTGGATCATCCGGATATGTGGACACAACCTTAATTGTATCTCGGAACTCACAAAGACACTTATACTCTTCAAATCCAAGATCTTGAGATCCACAATCCGCAGCAGATCAAGGCAGCAGACACGAGGGATAGTTAGTGCGGAACGCATTCCGAACTTCAAGTTCCAAGGTTGTCTCTTAGGAATGTTTTGTATAAATATTCATACTTATACTTCATGTAAATAAGTGCTTAGGCAGGCAAAAAATAGAAAAGGAACTTGGCTAGTGTGTGAGTTCATTGTTGTAAACAGAGTGTAAGAGAGTGTTTGCTTCTATTTTGTTGTAATCACCTTGTGATAATAAAACAAAATACTTCCACTATCCTGGTTATCTTCCGAGTGATTCTATCACTTAAACTAGATAAGTCTTTGTGTCTTGAGAGAAAAGAAAGAGTTCGAATATGAGCCTATTCACCCCCCCCCTTTAGGCTCCAAGGGACCATCAAGTGGTATCGAGCAAGTTCTACTTCGTTCTAAGTAGAGATCCCACTCTTTCAATCTCGAAATGGCCGAAGAAAGCGTATGCTATTCAACACTCGCCTTAACTCCGGAGGTGCACAGGAGCCCATCCCGAATCGAAGCAAGCAGTGAAAATGTCGACCCACCACAACCTGCTGCTGCCGCCGCTTCTCAACCACGGAGTTCGGGTTTACTCTAACGAAACCGCCCAAATTCACACCTGAGCTTTTCTCCCAGGTGGAAAGCTCGCATGAAGATGTTTATGGTTTGCCATAATCATTTTATGTGGCCATGTCTTCATCAGGAGATTCCAATTCCGATGACTATCGGAGAACATGGCGTAAGGAGGCCAAAGACCGATCTTGAACTTACCAACGATGAAAGAGCCTGGCAGTGGCGCTAGTGAAAAGGCTCTGGCTTATGTTACATCGTCTTTGGATTCCGAGGCTTTCACGGACGTCCAGGGCTGCACGACAAAGAAAGTCGTTTGGGACAAACTGACAATCCTCTATGAGGGGAGTCAGTCCCAGATGCAGAATGTGATCTGTACTCTCAGACAGAACTTTGAGAGTTTTAATCATAAACCGGGCGAATCACTTGAAAGCATCTATCGGAGATTCGGCAAGCTCATACTTGAACTGAAGACTGTCAATGAGCATTACTCTCAATCCCAGATCAATGACAAGTTCTTTCGCTCCTTGCCGGATCGCTACTACTCCAAACAACTCCAGATGCAATCGACAAAAACTGGCAAGTATGTTCCCCTTGAAGAACTATATGGAGAGCTGCGGACTCACGAAGTCGAGGTTTAAGTACTCGACAGAGATGAGAAAATAGCTCGGAAAGAAAAGGGGGTAGCTCTCAAAGCTATAGAATGTCTAAACATACTGAGGAATGATGATACGGACGTATCCGACAATTCTGATTCTGACGAGGAGGAGGAGATAGCCCTTCTTGTCAAATCCTTTGAGCGATTCCTACGGAAAAGCAGAAAAGGGATCAGAAGACGCTCATCATCATCGTTCCAACGGAAGGAGCGACCGGAGACCAGTTCCCAGGAATGTTTCAACTGTGGGAAAACTGGTCACTGGGCCAAGGAATGCAGGTCCAAAGCAAAGGTGGCCGAGAAAAGTGACAAGGTAAATCCTCGCCGCTCCACCTCAGATAACAGCAAGAGCAAGAGAAAGGCGCTCGTGACAAAATACATGAGTGGCTCGGAAGAAGAGGAGGAATCCTCGGATGATGAGCCGACCATTAAGCCGAACGTCTGCCTCATGGCAAATGCCGAGGTACCTTCTATCTCTGAGCTCCTGAGTAAATTAGAATCTCTTACTATTGCATGTGATCATGAAAAGAATGAGAGACTAATAATTACTCAAATGTACAAAGATATGGAAAGTCGAATAAACGTCTCGAATTTACTATTAATAGACTCGAAAAGGACGTCGCCGACTTCGGAGGAAAGGAAGCTTGGTATCATGATCTAAGAGCTGAAAATCATTTGTTAAATACCAATCTCTCAGGCCTAAAAGTTATAGTGAAAAGACTCGAAAATGAACTGGAACAGAAAAGGAAATAAATCGTAAGTGGCTAAAATCCGGGAAATAGCCTCTACCTTTAGGATCGACCCTGACGACATTCGAGTCAAACCTGGCCTAGGTTCCGAACCATCAACCTCCATAGCTCAAGCTACCGAGTGTCCTCCGGATTTCACTCCTAAACTAACCAACTTATATCCTGTTAGTACATCTAAACCGTTGGATGGTTTCATTTCAGGTGGCACCATAGTATATGATCGTGGAACGAGGTCATTCTTGCACTTCCCGAAGCAAGAAGACCCGTAACTAAAGATGAAGGGAAGGCCGCGCAGTTAAAGCCAAAACTGTAGCACCCAAAAAGAAAGACAAGGCTAAGGCCGACGCATTTAGGGCCAAGAGCGCGTCACCCAAACGTAATGGATTAGGCCACAGGGAACAGAGTAGAAAAACTGTAAAATCTAAGAGACCTGTATCCCCTGTTTGTACTTCACATTATAGTGTCTGTTCCATCTGTAGGAAATGGGTCATTATCACTATGAATGTTGGAGTCTATCTGATAGCTGGCTTTGTAATCAATTTCAATCAAATAAAGATCAGTTTAATAAAAGGGGTTCTTCGAGCAAAACAAGATCTAAATCTAAAAGGAGTGTCTCTCCCAAGAAAACCCAAACAAAAGAAGCAGCCAAACTAACAAGTTAATGTCAACGTGGAAAGCTAAGAGTCCTAACAAAATCAAATCCGTAAATGTTGACAATATCGTTGCTCACTCTAACCGCCCAAAACAAGTTTGGGCACCAAAAGTGTAAACTGTTGTCTTTCAGGAGCATCTCTGGAATGAATTGCCAGGATCACTTGAAGTTAAAGATCAATCAAAGCAAGTGGATCCTTGATAGTGGATGCTCCGGACATATGACGGGTGACCAGGTCGCTTGTAGAAGTTAATGATAAACAAGGTCCATCCGTTTCATATGGCGACAACAAAGAAAGGTAAGACCGTCGGGTATGGCACTTTAACTAACGGCTGTGTATCAATCACTAAAGTTGCACTAGTCGAAGGTTTAAAGCATAATTTGCTAAGTGTCGATAAACTATGTGACAAAGGATTTATTGTTTCCTTTTTTGTCCAACACCTGTAAGAAGAGAAAACTTATCCAGGAGACGTTAAGTTATCCGGATCAAGAGATGGGGACATATATTCAAGTGGTCTTAAGAAATAATTCTTCGACCCTGTATGCTTCCTCACGAAAGCAACAGATGAAGATAGTTGGTTATGGCACAAGCGATGCGCACATTTAAATTTTAAGACTTTGTCTAAATTGGCGTCACTTGATCTTGTCACTGGTCTACCCAAACTCAAGTTCTCCAGAGACACTCTCGTCGAGAATGCCAACTTGGTAAACGGACCAAACACGGCTTTAAGAGCAAGTCGGTTAACTCAATAACTGCTCCTCTGCAACTTCTTCATATGGACCTATGTGGTCCTATATCTGTTTCATCACTAGCTGGTGCGAGATATACCCTTGTGGTTATCGATGATTTCACCGGATACACATGGGTGATGTTTCGAAATCAAAGGATCAAACTTTTGAACATCTTGTAGATCTCTTCAACTGGATAAGCAACTCACAAGGACCGAGCATTAAATGCATCAGGAGTGATCATGGTACTGAATTTGACTTTTCAGAAATGAGATCATATTGTTCGAAACAGGGCATACAAGATGACTTCTCTGCTCCCCAGAACCCCACAACAAAATGGGGTAGCCGAGCGCAAGAATCGAACTTTAGTTGAAGCTGGTAGATCCATGTTAGCAGGGGCAACGCTTCCTCTCGGTCTATGGGCTGAAGCTGTGTCCACTGCCTGCTATGTTCAGAACAAACTCTAATAAATAAATCTACCATGAAAACACCCTATGAGATGTGGAGAGGACGAAAACCTTCAATTTCACATTTCGAGCCTTTGGGTGTACTTGCTATATACTTGATAAATGGCAAAGAGACCCGGAATAAATTTGAACCAAAATCCGATGATGGGATTTTTGTCGGATACTCACTTCATAGCAAGGCTTATCGGGTCTTCAATAGAAAACTTTTTAAAGTTGAAGAATCTATCCATGTAACCTTTGATGAAGCTAATCTTGTTTGGTCAAAAGTCGGTCCTTCAAATTCCAATATGCAGGTCATAGACAACAACGTCGATTACTCGAAGTTTATGAATATCCCTGTTACACATCCCGACTGGTATCCTGACCAACCACGTGGCATCAGCGAGACACAACGAAATTTTATGGATGATGCTACGGATGATTCTGACTCCGGACTACCATTTAGCTCCGGACAAACTCCTACGGATACACAAAATTCCGGAGCACTTTCAAGTCCGTCCGGACTAGTTAACACTGGAAGAAATAGTGTTGAAGAACCAACTAGTTCATCCGTACCTCTAAATACGGAAACATCTACTCCGGACGAAGCTCAACCAGTCGATACAACCGAACCACCTAATCTGGAAGAGCTTCAAATTGTTCAAGATCAACCAACACACGCACGGAATTATAGATGGACCCGAAACCATCCCTCGGATCAAGTGATTGGTGATCCTACTGTTGGTGTAAGAACAAGAGCAGCCACCTCAAACATGAGTCTTTACTCATGCTTTCTATCTCAAATAGAACCAAAGGTGGTAGATGAAGCTCTTCAAGATTCAAACTGGATAGAAGCCATGCAAGAAGAGCTGAATCAATTTAAGAGAAATAATGTGTGGACCTTAGTACCAAGGCCCAAGTCTCAGCAAGTCATTGGCGTTAAATGGGTGTTCCGGAACAAGCTTGATACGGATGGAATAGTAATCCGGAACAAAGCCAGACCGGTAGCCAAAGGATATCGTCAAGAAGAAGGAATAGATTATGATGAAACCTTTGCTCCGGTCGCAAGACTTGAGGCAATCCGAATGTTTCTGCGTATGCTTCATATGAAAACTTCATAGTTTATCAAATGGACGTCAAGAGCGCATTCCTGAATGGAGACCTTCAAGAGGAGGTGTATGTTGAACAACCTCCCGGTTTCATTGAACCAAAGGCAGGACATCTTGTCTACAAACTTCGAAGCTCTATATGGTTTGAAGCAAGCACCAAGAGCCTGGTACGACACAATCGTCGAATTCCTACTTGCTCATAACTTCCAAAAAGGGAAGATAGACACCACCCTATTTCTACGACAAGAGAATGGACACACTTTGATCGTACAAATATACGTGGACGATATAATTTTCGGATCAACGAATCCGAAGCTTTGTGAAGAGTTTGCTAAGTTGATGACAGGCAAGTTTGAAATGAGCATGATGGGAGAACTGTCCTACTTCCTTGGAATTGAAGTTAAACAATTAAAGGAAGGAATCTTTATCAATCAGGCTAAGTACACTCGCGAACTTATTAAGAAGTTTGGTATGGAAGGTTCATCTCCCGTCAAAACTCCCATGCCTGTCGTGCCAAGTTAGATCCGGATGTGGACGGCATATCGGTAGAATGTGACTGACTACGGAGGGATGATCGGATCCTTGCTCTATCTTACAGACAAGTCGCCCAGGACATTATGTTTGCAACTTGCATTTGTGCACGATATCAGCAAATCCCAAGGAGTCACATATGCTTCATGTAAAACGGATATTAAGGTATCTCAAAGGGACAATGAATTTGGGACTCTGGTACCCAAAGGAGTCCAACTTCACCTTATCCGGGTACTCTGATGCCGACTTCGCTGGATGTCGCATCGACAGGAAAAGCACAAGCGGTACGTGTCAGTTTCTTGGAAATAGATTGATCTCATGGTTCAGTAAGAAGCAGAATTCCATATCAACCTCTACTGCTGAGGCGGAATATATAGCTGCCGGAAGTTGCTGCGCACAGCTACTTTGGATGCAAAGTCAACTTACTGACTACGGATTCGACATGTCCTCTATTCCACTTTACTGTGACAACACTAGTGCAATTGCCATCAGCACCAATCCTGTCATGCATCCTAAGACGAAGCACATTGAGGTCAGGTATCACTTCATACGCGATCATGTTCTCAAAAAGCATATTTCACTGGAACATGTTGCCACTGAAGATCAATTAGCAGACATATTTACAAAGCCTCTACCTGATGCGAGGTTTTCCCGAACTACTCTTCCGATTAGGTATGCTCGACTTCTCTGCATAGTTTCTCATTTGAGTTACCCAACAGTATATTTACTCACAGACCATGCATTGTATGTTTACTGAAAGTAGTAGAAACTCTCTGCCTGTATTGCTGATCATACTTACTGTTCAACGGTTTCATGCTTCTGATATTAATCTCAACCTCATTATGGGAGGATGCTTGCGTTTCCCGACTGAAGTCGTTTAAAGCTAACATAATTACGATTTATATGATTTACCTCAATCGGATTCATGATCTTCACATCCATTAATCACCACATGACCAAAGCATGTTCATTTAGATTACTCTATTAACGTGCATAGTTGAAGAAGTGAAATGGGCTAGCTTGGAATGCCTGGTGGATGAATACACAAACGCATTCGATCAACTTCGAAGTATAGTTTTCTAATAAGATAGACAGTCTTGAACTACAAATTGGAACGGTCAATCGAGAGGATTGCACAATCTACGGGGAGAAAATGCTTTATATTTTATTCAAGAATACCCCCCGTATATGTCTCATGACCTTTTTCCTTGACTGTCTATCCGAGGGGGAGCTTTTCTTTGAGAGGATTAAATGATCTACGGGGGAGCAGCAATGAACCCCTAATATGTCTCGGATTCTCCCTCCTCTACGCTGTTACTTCCGGATCTGACTGGACATGCTGTTTTAAATCGGAAAAGTGGCATGTGTGGATGTATTTTCTTTCTTCAACCATGCATTTTAATCGACTAATCATCTGCATTCTTTTGACATGTGTTCACCTTATCATTTCACACTCATGAATCCTAATGAAGCCAAATCATATGATCTTTAATTAATCTTAGCTACGTTTTCAGCAAGACGGTTTCGCTATGTTGACCTATATGAACCTGTGTATTGCTATCCTGACATATGCCCTGATTCAGTAATATTGATCACTTTCACGTTGCGTACGTCTACTACATTCTTAGCCATGCATGAGTTCTGTTTCTTATTAGTTCGGATTATGTTGTTTTTCACTGATTATCTTCTCTAATCCGTACTAATCCTTGCCTGTTAAGCTTTTGTATTTTCAGTATATCTTTATTTAGCTACAGGTTCAGATTTTCTTTGCAACCATATTGATAAATCCAGTCCATAGTCTCGGATTTGAAGTGTTGTGGTACTTCTCTTCTCTTCGACTTATTGACTGCAAAGGAATCTACTCTACATTCTCACCAAACTTTGTTTATGACGGACAAGGTCTATTATTCATCCGGATACTCTTTCACGAATATTATTAACTCCGGATGAGTGTCGGCTCTTTCCTCCGGACTCCGACTTTGTTCAATTGTGACAATCCACGTATACTCATATGTCGCATGCTTTTGAGGAGGAATAATGATGATTCATTAAATGCCTATCTCGGGTTGCACATACACTTCTCCTGGATGGCAACCAGTTGTAATCTTTACTTGGTCATGCGGTCTCCACGACATCGTTTTATTCGGAGACGCCTCGATATCCAGACAAATGACATCGGCATGTCGCGCGGGTCCCCACCTCACTCCCACATTCCTAGACCCACCGACATTTGCAGACTCGGTCTTATATGTTCGATCATTCTCTGAAGCACGAGTATTGCTCATTTCCAATCCCTAAACCTCTCGTTGCTCCTTCGATCGTCAAGACCTCACCTTTCCTCTTTTCCTTCCCATCAAATCTGCCATGGCACCCAGAATCTTTCTTTCCTGGCGTTACTCCTGGGCCATCTAGTTGATTGGAATGTTGTTTCCGATCCTCCGGATTGGTTTCTCCAGCTTCGCCCTCTTCTTGAAGCCTCGCACATACTCAACCTGGTCTCCAATCCCATCGATCTTCTTATCGATGACATTCTTGAGTATTACCAACGGATTCGCCGCACCAAAGATTCCATAACCTCTTATGTCCGCGGTGAATCCATCGTCATCACTCCGGCTGTTCTCCGCGCTGCTCTCCACCTTCCTCTTGGTGAACCACAGCGTCCGGATGCCGATCCGATGGCGGCTTCTATGGGGTGCACGAACAAGGGGAAGGAATACAAGGTGAAATCCTTCCAGGGTCGCTATCGATGTATGGCGACTATCCAAAGTCGATGCCTACTGGCTCGCACATCAGCCCTGGACTCGGTTCCGTACGATCTTCTACCGGCCATGTACGGCGTCTTTTTAGGTCTTCCAATGGATTGGGGGATGTTCTTATTTCGTTTGCTGCACAATGGTCACAAAAACCATTCCTTCGGGCGCATCCTCGGCATTGTCTTCCGGCATCTTCGTCCAGACCATTTCGCCCGAGTTGATGCTTGTCTCGTTTCCCTCGGCTCTTTACCTTCGTCACCTTACGCCGGACGGGAACATGACCGCTCGCCGACCCACCGTAGCTCTTCGCGCTCTCCCCGCCCCGAACAACAAGGCAGCTCCGTTGGTGACCCCTCCGACGGCCAAGCCCACGAGGTCGGTTCGCACACCGATCCTCCCGGATTCGGTCCGTTGTCGCGCCCTCCCACTCACGGGCCTCCCAGCCAAGCGTCCGTGCTGAACCGTCCGAGGTTGCGGGGCCCTCTCGGCGCAGTGCGTCTAAAGCTGTTTCCTCGGCCCCTCTCGCTGCTGGTGTCCCCACTCCCTCCACATCCGCTATAGCTGCCGCGGTTGATACCGCTGTTGCCGTCGCCACCGCTGATGTCCCGCCGCTTCTCCAGGAAGCCCCCTTGCCTCCTCTACCTCAACCCCGAGATTACCTTGACCATCTCTCCGCCGTCACCTTAACGGACCTCTGGCTCCGTTTCAGCCTAGCCCACACCTCTTCCATTCCTGACACCGATCTCCGGGTGTTTTACACCCGCAATACCCAATCCCCGGAGACTATGATCATCTGGAATCTGGACCACGGCTTTCTTACGCCGGCTGCCATTCCCGATGTGTCGTTCCCTACACCCTCCGGCCCAGTCCCTGCTACCCGAAGTCCCTCTACTACTAAGGCTGGACCCTCTTCTCCTGCCGCCGCGATTCCCGTGGTTGACTTGTCTGGTCAAAGCGGGTCTCTTGCTCCGGATGCCTCCAATGCTCCGGATGCCTCCGAAGCTCCGGATGCCTCTGATGCTCCGGATGCTCCTGCTGCTGCTGCTACTCCTGCGGACTCCTCTGCCCACCGCACTCCTGCTCCTGTTCATGCGGGGGAGTCCTCCAAAGCTCCAGAGTTAGCACTTGGGCGTGCCTCGTTTGGCACGGTCCACTCCGATGCTGTGCTTTCCGCTCAGCTGGACCGCCATGCCCACGCTCATAGCGCCCAAATTTCCGCCATCGCTGCCAAAGTTGATGCCCTCGGCGCCCAACTACTCTCCGCCCTCACTGACTCCTCTACTTCCATTGAGCAAGAAAATGGATCTTGTCGCCACCTCCGTTCATTCCCTCGTCTACTTCCTTCGCGGATCCGGCGCATACGATGGCTCGTCCTCCCGTTGCTTCCCGGCGATCTGCCAAACCGGGGGAGAAAGTGTCATCTGATCCGTCTACTCCTTCTGCCCCACAACCATCTTCCCGGACTGAGAAGCGGCCTGCCACTTCAGTGCTTCAGGGAGTTCAAATTCCCAAACGAAGCCGCTTCTCTCAACCAAGCTCCTCTACCGCACCTCGAGCTCCTCCTCCATCCTCCTCATCCGCACTTGATACCTTCCTCCCATCCTATGCGGAGTTTGACCCGTCCGATGTGGATGGAAGCTTGCGCAAGGCAATGAAAGCCTATCTTGCGTCTTCTGTCGAGAGAAGATGTCTTTCTGAAATTTATCCTTTCTCTCCGGCCGACATTCGACTCTTTGTTCGGAGAAAGGACTCTTTACTACGAAGACATTGACAACTTCTCGAGGGTCGCTAAGATGGAGATGAGGCCGTTTCCATCTCTTTACGAAGATGGGCACTTGTTTGAAGTTCTGCCATGTTGGAATGAGGGCTATCTTCCCAGGTGTGGAGTTAATTCAGACTTACATTGACGGAACTGCTGAGGATAGCAAGCCATGGAAAACTCTCTCAACCATCCTCATTCCGTACCGGATCATGTCGCCACACTTCATGATGGTTGTCTTCATGATTCGGTCCAAGCAGATGATTCTCATCGATTCTCATCAGGTTGTGGAGCACTTCGTTAGGAAGAATCAATGGGAACCTCTGTGTCTCAGACTAACTGAAGCCGTGAAGAAAGCCGGATTATATGAAGAGTTGGGTATCACACCCCTGCGTTCGACTGAGAAACTCAAGGCGACATTCCGGGCAAGAAGCAAGTGCCACAACAACCGGATGGAGATAGGCGGAGCCTTTGTTTGTCATTTCATCAAATCGTTCTTAAATGTGGACAAACATTGGAGCCAACACTCCACCTTTACGATGCAGCAGACAATGGAGCTAAGAGAGAAGGCAGCAACTATGATCTTCAAGTATAGTAAGCCTTATGTACCTTAGTGAAAAATCGTATTAAGGCTGATTTGTATTTAGTTGCTGATTAATAAAATTGGTTGTGTTGCATATTCCGTATGATATTCTTTTGCATCGCTTACCAGGATCGATTACAAAGGGTTTGGGCATATCAATAATTGGGGGAGATTGTTGGATCAAACCCAGAATTTGGATAATGCTGATAAAGCCTTATGTAATTTGATCTGAGATCTTTTGTGTTTATTTGATCATTGCGAAGGTATGTCACTAATCCAAAGATGCACTCGTGAGAGCAAAGCTAAGGACAGGATACATAATCCTGATCCGGACAAGAGTTAGTGTCGTCAAACACTTGGTAAATAACCAAGTAACAAATACATACGGAATAAGGAACAATCCTACGGACTAAGAACTTAAAGGATAAGTGCGGAGTAAGGAAAATAAGTGCGGAGTAGGGAAAATAGATGCGGAGTAAAGAAACCAGATGCGGAGTAAGGAATCCGGACTTATTACTCGCCCGGAGTAAGGAACTTACATACGGAGTAAGGAACTTACATGCGGAGTAAGGAACTTACATACGGAGTAAGGAACTTACATACGGAGTAAAGAAACCAGATGCGGAGTAAGGAATCCGGACTTATTACTCGCCCGGAGTAAGGAACTTACATACGGAGTAAGGAACTTACATGCGGAGTAAGGAACTTACATACGGAGTAAGGAACTTACATGCGGAGTAAGGAACCTACATGCGGAGTAAGGAACTTACATGCGGAGTAAGGAAGCGCCGACACGGACTAAGGATTCCAAGATCGAATAGATACGGAGTAAGCAACCACCGACACGGAGTAAGGTTCCGAGCTTCATTAACTACGGAGTAAGGAAAATTACACCGGACCAAGAAGACACTGCTCCAACAAAACCGCATTTAAAGTTATCAGCTCGTGCTATCCCGATATAAGACGAATGCATTTAGAACAAGAAGAATCTTACACGTGGATCATCCGGATATGTGGACACAACCTTAATTGTATCTCGGAACTCACAAAGACACTTATACTCTTCAAATCCAAGATCTTGAGATCCACAATCCGCAGCAGTCAAGGCAGACAGTTACCGAGGGATAGTTAGTGCGGAACGCATTCCGGAACTTCAAGTTCCAAGGTTGTCTCTTAGGAATGTTTTGTATAAATATTCATACTTATACTTCATGTAAATAAGTGCTTAGGCGGGCAAAAAATAGAAAAGGAACTTGGCTAGTGTGTGAGTTCATTGTTGTAAACAGAGTGTAAGAGAGTGTTTGCTTCTATTTTGTTGTAATCACCTTGTGATAATAAAACAAAATACTTCCACTATCCTGGTTATCTTCCAGGTGATTCTATCACTTAAACTAGATAAGTCTTTGTGTCTTGAGAGAAAAGAAAGAGTTCGAATAAGAGCCTATTCACCCCCCCCCCTTTAGGCTCCAAGGGACCATCAGAAATAGGTTACCCTACCTGAGCAGCTCATTCTTAGCATTTTATTGCTCGATCTAAATCAATCTTTATCATTAGATTTAGGTTACACCTCTCTTAATTTAATGAGCACTCATATCTCAGCACAGATCACATTTTTTTATATTCTCTCAGCAGTTGATCCTAACCATCTATCCAAATGTTACTTCCATTTGGAATATTCTGCGCATGGTGATGAGCTAGGTTGGCACATAGTGAGTAATAACTTGCCCTTATAGTGCTCAAACCTGCACATAATTGAAGTTTATTTGGATGTGGTGATGCATGCACACGATGACACTCTTTTACACATAGGGAACCAAAAACACATCCTCTAGACCTCAAATGTGCATGTGGTGAGACATAAACTTGCTCTAAATGATCTTCTCTATTATCTTGTCCACTCTAATCTACACGTATTAAGTATTTTTATTGCATATGGTGATGGAGCTTTGTACATAGCGATGGTATTTTGCATACATTGAGTTCCTTTTGCATTTGCATGGTTCCCTAATCATTTGCACAATATTTGGATGCCATTAACTTCTATGCGTGACTTAAAACTCTCTATCTTACTTCTTGTACATAAAATTGTTCATTCTTCATTATATGTGGTTGACAACAACTTCAACACTCTAAACTACTTCCAAAACTAAAAATTATAGCTCAAATAGGTCTCAAAGGCTCTCAAAGTAATGAAATTACTCCTATAGATAATTAAATCATTAACATACACCAAAACATTGATTTTAGTTTCACCCTTACTATTAGTAAAGAGAGAATAATCATTATAGGATTATAGAAAACCATACTCTTTTAAAGCAGTAACAAGTTTGGAAAACCAACACTTCAATGCTTATTTTAAGCCATAACTTGTGAAGACAACAAACTATATATCATGAGGAAGACCCAAAACCAAGAGGAGGCTTCATATAGACTTCCTCAATGAGATCCCAATGAAAAAAAGCATTACATACGTCCATTGATGTAACTCTCAATTTTTAGATGTTCTGAAGGCTAAAAAACATGAATTGTGACCGTTTTTGCAATTGGTGCAAAAGTATCACGATAATTGATTCTGGAAATTTGATGATTACCAAAAAACAAACAATCTTTAAGCCATTCAATACTACCTAGAGTGATACTAAATTTTATAGACTTATTGGTAACCAAGAGCATGTTTACTGGGTGGTGATTTTTCTATAATCCAAGTAGTACCATTATCCTTTAAAACACGAATCTTGGTTTTCATAGCATGATGCCATCTAACATCTGTCATAACCTCTTTAAATGATTTTGGCTCATATCATATAGTAATAACAACATAAAATTGGCAATGGTGAATATAAAATTTTGCAAAACTAATATAATGTGTAATAAGAAAGGGTATACCTGAGGAAGTGGATGGCACAGGTTTACTTAGAGAGAGAGTATATGAACTTTTATAACAACAATGTTAGTAATATAGTTACAAATCCAAATAAGTTGAATTTTTCATGAAATTCTTATCCCATGTGAGGTTCATCAATAATGTCTAGAGTAACCTCATCTGCCTCCCCTATAGATTGAGGGAGGGATAGAGATATATGTGTAATTAGACATTATTTAGCAATCAGGCAAGACTATGATTCACATGCGATAAAAGGAATAATTGAACTAGGCTCTAAAGGGAAAATTGTTGAGCTTTGGGTGTTGATATATAGTGGAGAGGATTTGTTTGTGGGTTCAAGTTCAATAGGCAATAATGTAGGATCCTTCAAAATATTAGAGTTTGTTAGATCATTGAGTTGACTGAGATAAATTATGGTGTGGATAAAACTCTCAGATCTAACAATATATTAATCTGCTAAGTGTTGGAACTATTGATACTCTTATCGAATCAAGATTGTCACCATACAGGTTATTCAATGATAAAATCAAAGGATTACTTGACTGAAGATGGTGCAAAGCCTTGATAGTTTATTAGAATAAACTAAAGAGAATTAAAGAGAAGTTGAGATCAAGACATGATGAGGTCATCAAAACTTCTCATCAAAAGAGTTTATTCAAAAAACAGATTTGAAGAGCTCACTCGAAGGCGGATTTGGTGTATTTTACTTCAGAAGAAGTCATCGAGTCAACAGATTCGATGTCAAGAGATTTGAAGCTATATCCGAAGAACTTCATGACTTTAAGACTTCAGTGATAAAGTTTACTAAGACTACATGTTCGATACAAGATTCGATAAAGACATTCGAAGAAGTCACTAGTTGTCCGAGACAACATAATTATTGACGACATTCTAAGAAGACATTCGACAAAGTCATTCGAAGAGAAGATTCGAAGAAGAGATCGAAAATGCTAGGTTATGGTTGTGTATTTGTCTCAGCGCTAGCATTGTTTAAGTCGCCTTTGAAGATCAAGAATAAGGAAAGATTTGTGAAGATTTATAGCGTATTTCGTAGCAATTTTAAGGTGTTTTCTATATTTAACTACAAAAAATACTTCTCATTTATTATTTGTTGCAATTTTTATTTCTAATTTTCAAAAACTAAGTGTTTTCAAATACAAAAAAAATGAAAACATCTTTTTGGTGTTTTTAATTTGTGTTTTCTATTTTACGGTGACGGACAGCAACCTAGCCCCTTCAACCTCTCCTCCTCCCCCAGCGACGACCTCCTCTCTAGCAACAACCACCCTGTAAAGACCCGTACTTGTGTGAAATTGAACGTTAGGCCCAAACAGAGTTTGGAATATCTTTTCGGTAGCGTGGCCGTAGCGTTAACATTTTGAGGTTATTATTATGTATTATAATGATTATTAAAATAAATTATTTTAGTATGTGCTGTTATTATAATGATAATATCAATATTTATCTATTATTATTATAATAATTAATGTTGCGGTTAAGTTTATTTTATTATTATTATTATTATTATTAACCCAAGCATTTAATATATAATATAATGACCTTGTTAATATTGTTATTACTAATAATTAATGCAAAATTATTATTGATATTATTATTATTATACTGAAGAGAGTATAAATAAAAGAAATTTAGGGTAGAAGCCCTATTTTCGTTGTGCGCACGCAGGCTTGGCAAGAGGAGCAGAAGGGTTTCACGCAAACTATCGAATTGATCAAGGCTATAATCAGGTAGGTGGTTCATACTTCACGAATCTCTCGTATTGCTTGAGCGTGGATTGTGGCTGGTGTGACTCGAATTGTTGTGTTCACATAGTAGTATTACATGTTATTTTTTATTCAAAGAAAAAGGGCTTCGTCTTGTGTGAGCGTCGCTAGCGTATAGGGAGAACATGGGAGGCAGCGTCGGCACTAACGTTGGGCGTCCTCGTGTGCCACGCGGAGGAGGACGAGAGGAGAAGTGGCGGCTGGCGATATCCCGTGCAGCGGTGACAGACGACCCGTGTGGCGGCCGCGCACCTTACGCAGTCCCGGAGCTCCGTCGTGGTCGAGAGGGAAGTGAGGGGCGGCAGCGCCAGCGCCGCCCCGGTGGAGCTTTCACGTGTCGACTGGGGAGGGGGAAGAGAGAGACGCAGCGGCGCCTTGGGCTGCTCCCGTGCGTCGCGTCGTCAGGAGCACGAAGGCAGCGGTGCCCCTGGACGGTTCGGGAAGAGGAGGCGGCGGCATCCATGTCGCCTCCCTTGTACCGCTGCCAGCCCTAGTGGGCTGGCAGGCTGGCGTTGGGCCATGTCGGCCCCTTTTTTTTTCTTTTTTTTCTTTTCCCCCTCTTTCCTAGCCCTTAGCATAAATAAATAAATATACATCTATATATATAAATAAATATATAAACTATGTATATATATATATAAATATAATGAATGGAAATTGAATTAGTTTATATATATATATTTATAGTTTGATATTCTTTCTCTTAAAGTTTGACACTATGATAACGGTTTGACTTCGTCTGGTTAGATTAATTAAATTGAAATCGTTGAATTTATTGTTATGTCTGGTTATGATGATTGTTTGTAGCACATTAAGATTATTGTTCAACAATTTAAATGTAGTGTAATGCCATGGACAGGTTTTCTGGTTTTTTTTTATCACACGTGTAAATTTGGTGGTGGAGCTGTTTGGGTAGCCGCGGGTCCCATACAGGGCTAGCGTGAGGCTACGGATCCCCTGCGTGGCTGGCAACCCAGGTCCCATTTGTGGCAGGTGGTCGATAGGGACACCACAGGTCCCACATATGGCTGTTTAGTAGAGATTTAAATTCCCAGGAGTTATTTGCGGGAATTTCGTTGATGATTGAGTTGTTCAGTGTGAACCCTTAATTAATGGATTGTGATGTATTTGATGTTATAATTTATGATTTCATGTAAGCTTATTGTCGGATAGTAGGACACTACACGGGCACAAGCATATACTAGCATTTAGATCTAAGAATTTATGTAGTGGAGCACTGAAGATAGGAATCACCTACTGGGCATACGTGCTCACCCTATTTTATTTCTTTTTCCTACAGGCTGTAGATAGCCGTTGGAGCCATAGCGGAGCAGGTCAGGACCTCATTATGTGGGATTTCTTTTATGGATTCATTTATTGGTTTGATTATTTAATTTTCGAACTCGGGTCCGTGACAGTTGTACTAACTTGGATAGCTGGACCTTGTTACTTTGTGTTTACGGGTGTTGATTGAACTCAGTAATTTTGACTGCACTGATAATTATTAGTTAATTGCATGTATTTGGACCATTGGTAAGTATAGTGCTACCCCCGTTGTGGTATTGTACAGGAATGGATTAGTCTCTAACCCCTCGCCCTCCGGAGTGGGCGCGGGGGAAGTCGCATTTCTGGTTTTGTGAGTGCTCAGAATTCGGGGGCGTGACACACCCTAGATTTGCGATGGTGAACCTTGATCTTTGACCTCCCCTTAGCGACGACACAAATTTGTAATCACCCTCCAGCGACAGTCACCCCTGATTTACGACCTCCCCCTACGCGATTCAGTTCGGTGATGGCCTCTCCCTGCGTGATTCAATTGGTGATGCCTCCCTCGCATGATCCGGCGATGCCCTTGCAAGATCTGGCGACCTCCCCTATCTTTTTAAAATGATTTTCAATTTTACAGGAAAAAAACCTCCAAACAAAAAAATTGTTTTCAATTTACCAGAAACAATTTTCAAATACAATTTTTAAAAATATTTTCTGAAAACAAAAAACAAAAACACCACCAAACAAACCCTTACTTATGTGTTCAACAAATATATTTCCTACTTTTGCTGGTAGGCGTTTGTATATAAATAGAGGAGATCATAAAACGATATGTAATAATCGTAGATGTGTTCATTGTGTGATTGAGAGTCATTCAAGAGATTAGGTTGTTCATTGTTTTATCTGGAGTTGAAGATCAAGAACATAACTTGTGTGTCTCTGATCATTAAGTGCTTTGTGTATTAGCTGATCATTAAACTCTGATTATATATCTACTATACATTCTCTGTATTAGTTTCATATTGAATATACATCATTGATACATCAAGAAAACATCTTATTTATCTTATTGAATAAACAATTCTTTTTAAAGAAGTCTATTCACCCCCTCTAGACTTCCAAGGGACCTAACAAAGTCAAATCATCGTCACCCAAAATCAACCTTTCGAAATCATACAGAGAACAAAGTAGTAAGAGCCTTTCCAACAAATCAGAAAGGAGTTTGAAGGAACTTAACATCTTTAGAAACAAAAAAAACTTGAATTTTTTATATTAAAAAGGCTCCACCATTTTTTATCAAAAGGATACCTAACAGAGACACATTTTTAATTTTGACTTGCAAGTTTATCATTCTTACCTTGTTGATTATGAATATAACATTGAGAACCAAAAACACATAATTCATAAAAAACTGGCAAAGTATGACCTAAAATTTTATAAGGTGTTTTATTGCGAAGAATAAAGGGTGAAACTTTACGTAATAGTAGAGTTATTGACTCATAACTTGGAGGTCATAGGTTTGAGTCACTGATATGTCTCTTCCAATTAAGTTAATTGTGAGGGAAGGGTGTGTCTATATTGGCCCATGTGATTCGACCCCTTCCTAGACCCTGTCACTCGTGGGAGCTTTATACACAAGGTTTATTTTATTGCACAAAACACTCGGAGGAGTTTGATTGTTCAAATGAGAATCTTCCAAGGCACATTCACCCCAAAAATAAAGGGGAAAATGACTTTAAAAATGCAAGGTCCTTGCCACTTTTAAATATAGGATGTTGCTTACATTTAACTCTACCATTCCTCTACCATTCTATTATGGAGTACCCTCATAAGAGGTTTAAAATAAAATCTCATTTGGAAGAAAATAATTAGTTAAATAATTGAACTCCATTTCATTATCACTTCAAAAAATCTTAATCATTTTCCTTAATTGTTTTGATCAACCATTGCAAAGAATGAAATACAAATTTTAAATATGTCTAATTTATATATTAACAAATAAACCCACACAACTCAAGAGAAATAATCTACAATAGCCAAAAAAGATTATAATCCTACAATAAGAAACTATATTGTAAGGACCCCATAAATCACATTAAACTATTTTAAAATTCTGGAGGCCTTAAGATCACTAAGAGAAAAAGAATTATGAGATTGTTTAGTATGAGGGCACATATCACATGCCTTATTCAATTTATTACTAGAATTACATAAGAAAGGCAATGACTTAACTACTTTCTCTAAAGGATATCCAATATGTTGATGCCAAAGTTCCAACAAAGATGAAAAACTATCCACTGAGATAGCTTGCACTATAGTTGATGTCGAAAGTAGTAAAGTTCATCTCTTTATTCACCTGTTCCAATCAGTTTCCTCATACGATACTGTATAACACATATATTAGAAGCAAATTGTAGACACCAATCCATGTCATCAATGAGTTGTGTAATCAAAATTAAGTTGTAGTTTAATTTAGGGGCATAAAGAACTTTTTAAAGACAAATCTATCTAAGAAACTCACATTGGCCTCTTTAATAGTAATTATCTTGTGGCCATCAAGGAGTCCAATGTGACATGCAACAATATCATGAACATTAAACAGATATGTTTTGTCCCCCATCACATGATTAGAAACATTAGCATCAATAATCCAAGAAGTATTGGAAAGTTGACCATGTATACAGTTGGTTGGGGATTGAGTATTACCAAACAAAGTAGCTATAGTTTACCATTGTTTTGCATTCATATTAGGAAGTAAGGCAAGAGTGTTTGAAAGATTTTTCTACCCGTTGACCGAAGATCCAATCATAGTGTTGCAATTGTCCATCGCCATCGTTTGCATGGTGGCTACTTTACCACGACTAGTCGCAAGAGGAAAATGGTCATTTTGAGAGAACATAGGTGGAGGTTGAGTCTTAGTCATTTTGCTATAATCTACCATTTCTAGATGATCGTGAATGTTAGCCATGTGGCTCCAATAACATGAAGAAATCACTAATGAATTCTTAACTTTCATTGATGTGTATTTGTGTGTGTGTCTTTATAATGGGAAACTAAAGTCATAGTTCTAATTTAATTCATAAACTCACGCCTAACCATACCTACACATAGTACAGTAAATGGAATATCTTAAGAATATCTCAATATAAGTCAATGTTATATATTCCTTCGCCTTGTTCTGAATTTAATATCTGCATTCAAAAATTGTCTTGTTTCTTCAATTGAGTTGGTTTGAACTTTGTCTCTATTTTAACATTAATTTGACTAATCGCCATGGATGCCAAGCTCTAGTCCATTTGATGTTTGAGGATCCTAAGCATGACATAGGGATGATCATAATTTAAATAGAGTAATGCTACAGAAATAAATAAATAAATTTAATAGAGTAAATGGTAAAATAGATAGGATTTTTGAAATAAAAATAAAGATTTAAAGATAGAGATAGATATAAAAGTAAAGGACGATTGAAGATGACGTGTGCTCGTTACTATATCTATAATGAAACAGCTTTTACATGTGTGACGCCCCCAAATTTGAACCTCCAAACCAGGTGCGTTAGCGGAAATTAAATATACAAATTATATATCAATTTCAAA
This sequence comes from Taxillus chinensis, assembly GCA_023512835.1. NCBI lineage: Eukaryota > Viridiplantae > Streptophyta > Magnoliopsida > Santalales > Loranthaceae > Taxillus > Taxillus chinensis. The sequence continues at coordinate 25,831,727 of CM042086.1, forward strand.
CTATTACTTATTTAATCAAACAAACCATTCATTATTACAAATTTCAATCCAAGATCTTTAAGGTTTAGGGGTTTAGAGACTAAGTGTCCATAACCCATTATTACATAACAAAGCACACGAGCAAACAACTTAATAAATCTTTAAAATTTCACACAACTTTATTTCCAAGCACTTCTCGACTCCTTATCCTAGTTTCTCCATCCCTTAATTTCCTGGGGTTGGAAAAGAAATCATAAAAAAGGGTGAGCTCAAATAGCCCAGGTAAGGGTAAAATAAGCGGATAAGGAAAATCATGAAGATATCGAACATAGGAAATACCATATAACATTTGCATACATGATCAACATTTCACAAGGAAATCATAACATGGAAGATTATGTTTAGACATCGTATCATAACATCATGACCTAGGTTAACCACCTAGATACCGAATCATAACATAACATATTATCAATTGGATTGACACTCTCCAGGTGATGTTCTTTACCCAATGCATTGGAGGTCTTTCTGGAACCACCCATCATAAACTTACTTTGTCCAAACATAAGAGGTCATACATAACATGAAACATAGCATGGAATTTCAATAAAACATTCAAGGCTAACAAGGATAACCACGATTATCAAAATGGTTATCTACCCCAATCAATTAAAAAGATCATTAAGAGATTAAAACGAAACTAATGTTTTCAACAATAAATTGAAAATAGAAGAATAAGAAACATAAAACTCTTACAATAATAATTCCAAATAAAACAAGTTAAAGAGGAAGAGAAAAGAGAGAAAAAGGAAAAGAAAAAACCCTTACTATCCGCTTGTCGTTCTCCGCGTTCTAAACCTTAAAAAAATATCAAAACACTAAATTAGCATTAATGCTTGAAAAGTTCAATATCACACATATCTCCTTTTATATATATATATATATATATATATATATATATATATATATATCATACTTTAACTTATATCTTTTAATAGGCATACCGTGCTTGTGGGGTTGAATATTAATTTGGGTTCCCACTTCTATTGCTGTTCCATATCCTATTTCGATCCCATGCATCATAAGCCTTGAGTTGTGCACTAACTAGGTTATATGCCTTGAGAGTTTTTGAATAAGATTTACTTCTTGTATTGGGTGAACGGAAAAGACGTGCGATAAGCTTATTTTTCCTACGTGTCTTCCACCTTAACCATGAGGGGATATTAGACACGGGTCTAAAGGGAAGATCAGGAGGAGATAAGGATGGGGATAGCTGTGAGGTTAAGCATTAACAATTGGGGTTGCGAGAAGAAGAAGGGCGATTGTCGGGGAATTCATTTTGGAAGTCGTTCCTTACGATCTTCCGCTATCTAGAACCTTAAAAATAAAAATAAAAACATAAGTTAATATTCTCATCTTTTCACTTGAATTATAGAATGACAATATATGCTATGATAAAATACTATAATTTAAAATCATTACACATGTATATATAAATATATATGAGGTGGCAAGGCCAACCATGTATGTATATATACGAGGTGGTACAACCAATCATATAAATAACATATGTAAGGTGGTAAAACCAACCATGAATATAGTATATATGAGGTGGTAAAACCAACCATATAGATCTACATAATAAATAAGAAGTAACTTCAAAATTTCAAAATCTTAAGTATTACCTTTCGAAGAACTTCGACGCTTGGTAAGTACCAAAAGCAAAAGAGGATTTACGTAGAGTAATTGGGGTGTTAAGAGGGCTTAAGGGAGTGTTTTGAGAGGGAATTTCGTGGTGTGGCTTGAGGGATTTGTGCATTAAGAGGAGAGGCAAGACACTCCTTATATAGGCAAGGATGGTAGGTGTAATAGTATGAAAAATAGTGTACAAATTTGACTTTGGCATTAAATTAAATTATTTAAAAAATATATAATACTTTATTTTCTTCATATTATCTCTTATTAAAAACGTGGTTATCTCCTCCTACCATTAAAAAATGTTTTAAGACTTTTAAACCTAGAAGGTTCCTTTGGCAGCAAAAGTCCACATTGGTGTACTCCCTACTAATTCAATTATAACATTTTTAATTTTATAGTTTTTGACAAACGGCCAATTGTATTGCATTACTGACTTAAATATCTACAAATGGGTATCAATTTTATAATTTTCACATGTGTATAACAAAAGTTATTGAATTTTAAAGTCATACTAAAATGTTTACCCGTTCACACTGAACCTATGTGTAGTATTTTAACTTCTGGAATTGATTGGCTTCATATTAAATTCTGAAATTTTTACACGTTTTAGCTAAGTGATAAAGGAACAAATGGGCTTTGGTTTCATGTCAATTGGATCTGTATAACTCAAGTTATGAATTTTTGAATGGGACCTCCAGAATCTGCCTTATTCAAATTTTTGGGTCTTACCTATGTTTCATACTTTTGGTAAAGTTAAGGCTTGTAATACTTACTTACCCATAGTAATTTGGTTTAAGAAACTAAATGACATAATATATAGCATCTAAACGTTTTATGACATATAAGAAATTATTTTATTTTTTTTATAACATATTTAATATTTACGCGGATAAAATAATATAATTGCATAATCAATAAACAATAAAGTAAGATAACATTATAGCATAAAATATTATAATCCTAAACATAAACATTAATATCATATTCTATGGCCTTCGTAAAATTTCTTGAATTATATTAGCGTATGTGCGTAGGACGTGTTGTGCTTCGGCGGTAGAGAGCTACACAACCCTTCGGCTAACATTGTCGTGGTTGTCGCACGAATAACCTCAAACTTCTCCCTGTGTCTCGTCGCATTATATTGCAGCCATTGGACACGAGCATTTAGCTCATCTATAGCAAAGCATAGCTTTGTAACTTCAAGTCGTATTGCTCGCCGATCTTCATCTCGTACACTATTCTCGGATGGCGGTACTTGAGAACTTGATGCCATAACTCTTATTATTATTCTTCTTATTTCTATACTCTCTTATAAATAAAATCTCATGCTCATACCTATTTATGGAAGTCCAAACGGATACTATTCATAACGGCTAGTTACTATTCTAACGACTACTTATTAGTCACATGTTATTTGAATGACTATATTGGGTGCTTATTTTTATCGTGATAATATCTAAAATATCATTTCTAACTATTGTTAACAATAACATTATTATTATTTTATTATTATTACTCTTTAAGTAAGAACTTAAATAGCTAAAAATTTTGCGGGTCTTACATCCTACCCTCCTTAAAGAAATTTCGTCCTCGAAATTATTTCGTACCTTCGTTATCACAAAAGCTCATGGTCCCAAGGAGAAAATTATAATTACTTTCTACGGCCTATTCAATATTTCACGAATTGTATCTGCATAAACCCTGAGGGTTAAGCGAGCTTCGCAGAGAGCCACATTGTCCTTCTCCTAACATTGCCGATGTGGCTGCACGGATGAGATTAGCCTTTTCCCTCATCCTTGTTTGCTCTAATAGTAGCCAATGATTACGGGCCATCGGTTCATCTACGGTAAAGAGTAGTCTTGTAATCTCGGCCCGCACCCTTCGTCGATCTTCATCTCGCGTGGTGCTAGATTCGAGTATATATACATGAGAGTTGGATGATGCCATATCGTTGCACCGCTTCCTAAAGATTATCTTCTCCTTCTGTTTATATTTTATATATAGCACTTGCTTAGAGTACAGCTAATGATAATGATATTATAATCGATATAGGTTCTCAAATGTCAAAATAGACTTGTTCTATCATCAATCAAAATCATATCAATCACTTCCTATAGATATAAAATATTGACTAAGATTTGCGGTTTCACATTATAAAACGTGTCCTAGACATTATCATCAATATTATTACTTTTCATTTATTATTTTTATGATATCACTCTTAAAAACTCTAGGGTTATACGATGACATAGGTTAAAAGCATCATTTATTTAAAACAAAATAAAATACACCATACAGATTTCAAATTATGATAGAGCTAAGCGGTTTTCTAGATGTTGTCTAGATTCGATGATCCAACTTCAGCTTCCCAAAGGTCCTTTGAAATAGCACCTTCACGTGTTGGCTTATATGCCTCCATTTTCCTTAGTAAATCCTTCGCGCTGCTGCTTACGATGATGATCTTCTTTTGCGATGGTTTAATGAAACCTTCTTCGATGGCGGTATCGATTTGGGCTATAAAGGGGTCAAAAAATCCACCTATATTAAGTAAGCCTATGGGTTTATCATGGATACCTAGTTGAGCCCAGCTGACAATTTCCATGAATTCCTCCATAGCTCCAAGGTCTCCAGGAAGTATAATGAAGCAATCAGAGAGTCTAGCGACTTCTTCCTTTCGTTGATGGAGTTCGGAGATCACGTTTCCATGCTCTGAATGTGTAGATATATGTCCTCCCGCTGAGCGAACGACTTGAGACAAAAGCTCCAGAAGTCCAATAATTTCGCAATTGCAGACAACGTCTAACCCTTTAGAGACAAGTTCCTCACCGAGTTCTATGGTTGCGATCTTATAATACTCTTTCTTCCCAATGGTTTTTCCTCCAAGAACACCAACTCGTTGGAACCTTGAGTTTCGTGGTAGTTTATAGTAGGAAGCCATTTTTCAACTAAAGAGAAATTGTTGTCTAGATCTAGAACTATGGAAATGGCGCATACTTCCATTTATAGTGCTATTCGTTGGGGTGGGTAAACTTAGCGTGTAAGAAAAAGCAAGCTAAAAGATAACTTGACCGTGTCTTAGAAGCATGGGTGCATTAACTTCTACATATAGCAAGAGCATGGGTGAGTGCCTTTGGCGTGCGGTATAAGGCATGCATGATATGGCGTTAACGTGTAGTAAATCTATACCTATGTAGCTCAGCGTGCCGCAAGATTGAAGCTAGGATTCTTAACTTAAAGCATGGAACAAGAAGATAGATATTTACTTGGGCATTAAAGAAAGGAGTATATATAACAAAAATAAAATAACCGTGGTATAAAAATATAAGGGTTACTTAACTTAAAATGGTAACATAAGTTAAACATGGCATGTGATAATAATGAGATTTCATAAGATAACTACTTAAATTAAGGGGTCATCATTTATTTGCTTTTCTAACCGAGCATTATAGTCCTTACGTTAAATCGGGCTACTTACTTGTATACGCTTTGGAGGTGGCCTAATGGTGTCACCTTGTTTGAATATTCGAACGTCTTGGTTCGGTTCCAGGCCTGCTTGTTATCTGAGCTAGTTCCAACCTAATTACATATACCGAATTTAACATGCCTATATGTAAATATGTATAAACCTCCCACTACACATTAGTTATAGGTTTGCTTTTCCTCTTTTTTTTTTTTCAACCATACGTTTATGCTTTTATTCCTCACCACACGTTCTCCATTATAGCCCTACCCCGATTCTAAATTCAAGCCTCGTCGTCCTGCACCATTTCGGGCTACTCTAGCTTCGCCGGACTTCACGAGCATCACCGGCTCGAATCCTTCTCGTTGGCATCGAAGACCCTACTGGTGAGGTGCTTCCCAACCTTGACGACTTGATCTTCTCGCCTGCTAACACTCTAACGAACTAGTTGCTGATTGTTTATCATTTCTCCGGCGAACTTGCAGCTCCTACGACAAGCTTCGAATCCGGCGAAACATCCACTCCTTCCCTTCTCTACAAAATGTTTCCTCTCGTCAAGATTTTGTTCACCGTTCTTGTTATTGTTGTAACATTCTTATTTTTCATGGACGAGGTGTTTAGTCCAATTTTCATACCGTTCCTAATGACAATCTATCTGTTCTATATTATCGCAATGTTGGTGTAATTTTCGTTATGTAATATTTCCTTATGAAATAAAATAAGTTGTGTGTTTGTGTGCGATATACACTACTATTATTTTATAGCATGCCAAGTGACGTACCTTTCACAAGAGTGTGCTGCCTTAAATTTACCAGGATCCGCTTCACAAAATGCACGTTAGTCCATCAATAAATAACATTTTCTAACAATAATCACATGCATTCACTTAAAGTTTTATTGCCTTTAATTTCTTGCAGCGTGCTATACGTTCTTCGAAATTATCATTCTAAGACCCTCCACTTATGTATCGTACTTCATATTTCTAAGACTCAGTCTCTAATCTATACTAAACCATCGCTCTGATACCAACTGTGACGCCCCCAAATTTGAACCTCCAAACCGGGTGCGTTAGCGGAAATTAAATATACAAATTATATATCAATTTCAAACTATTACTTATTTAATCAAACAAACCATTCATTATTACAAATTTCAATCCAAGATCTTTAAGGTTTAGGGGTTTAGAGACTAAGTGTCCATAACCCATTATTACATAACAAAGCACACGAGCAAACAACTTAATAAATCTTTAAAATTTCACACAACTTTATTTCCAAGCACTTCTCGACTCCTTATCCTAGTTTCTCCATCCCTTAATTTCCTGGGGTTGGAAAAGAAATCATAAAAAGGGTGAGCTCAAATAGCCCAGTAAGGGTAAAATAAGCGGATAAGGAAAATCATGAAGATATCGAACATAGGAAATACCATATAACATTTGCATACATGATCAACATTTCACAAGGAAATCATAACATGGAAGATTATGTTTAGACATCGTATCATAACATCATGACCTAGGTTAACCACCTAGATACCGAATCATAACATAACATATTATCAATTGGATTGACACTCTCCAGGTGATGTTCTTTACCCAATGCATTGGAGGTCTTTCCTGGAACCACCCATCATAAACTTACTTTGTCCAAACATAAGAGGTCATACATAACATGAAACATAGCATGGAATTTCAATAAAACATTCAAGGCTAACAAGGATAACCACGATTATCAAAATGGTTATCTACCCCAATCAATTAAAAAGATCATTAAGAGATTAAAACGAAACTAATGTTTTCAACAATAAATTGAAAATAGAAGAATAAGAAACATAAAACTCTTACAATAATAATTCCAAATAAAACAAGTTAAAGAGGAAGAGAAAAGAGAGAAAAAAGGAAAAGAAAAAACCCTTACTATCCGCTTGTCGTTCTCCGGTTCTAAACCTTAAAAAAAATATCAAAACACTAAATTAGCATTAATGCTTGAAAAGTTCAATATCACACATATCTCCTTTTATATATATATATATATATATATATATATATATATATCATACTTTAACTTATATCTTTTAATAGGCATACCGTGCTTGTGGGGTTGAATATTAATTTGGGTTCCCACTTCTATTGCCGTTCCATATCCTATTTCGATCCCATGCATCATAAGCCTTGAGTTGTGCACTAACTAGGTTATATGCCTTGAGAGTTTTTGAATAAGATTTACTTCTTGTATTGGGTGAACGGAAAAGACGTGCGATAAGCTTATTTTTCCTACATGTCTTCCACCTTAACCATGAGGGGATATTAGACACGGGTCTAAAGGGAAGATCAGGAGGAGATAAGGATGGGGATAGCTGTGAGGTTAAGCATTAACAATTGGGGTTGCAGAAGAAGAAGGGCGATTGTCGGGGGAATTCATTTTGGAAGTCGTTCCTTACGATCTTCCGCTATCTAGAACCTTAAAAATAAAAATAAAAACATAAGTTAATATTCTCATCTTTTCACTTGAATTATAGAATGACAATATATGCTATGATAAAATACTATAATTTAAAATCATTACACATGTATATATAAATATATATGAGGTGGCAAGGCCAACCATGTATGTATATATACGAGGTGGTACAACCAATCATATAAATAACATATGTAAGGTGGTAAAACCAACCATGAATATAGTATATATGAGGTGGTAAAACCAACCATATAGATCTACATAATAAATAAGAAGTAACTTCAAAATTTCAAAATCTTAAGTATTACCTTTCGAAGAACTTCGACGCTTGGTAAGTACCAAAAGCAAAAGAGGATTTACGTAGAGTAATTGGGGTGTTAAGAGGGCTTAAGGGAGTGTTTTGAGAGGGAATTTCGTGGTGTGGCTTGAGGGATTTGTGCATTAAGAGGAGAGGCAAGACACTCCTTATATAGGCAAGGATGGTAGGTGTAATAGTATGAAAAATAGTGTACAAATTTGACTTTGGCATTAAATTAAATTATTTAAAAAATATATAATACTTTATTTTCTTCATATTATCTCTTATTAAAAACGTGGTTATCTCCTCCTACCATTAAAAAATGTTTTAAGACTTTTAAACCTAGAAGGTTCCTTTGGCAGCAAAAGTCCACATTGGTGTACTCCCTACTAATTCAATTATAACATTTTTAATTTTATAGTTTTTGACAAACGGCCAATTGTATTGCATTACTGACTTAAATATCTACAAATGGGTATCAATTTTATAATTTTCACATGTGTATAACAAAAGTTATTGAATTTTAAAGTCATACTAAAATGTTTACCCGTTCACACTGAACCTATGTGTAGTATTTTAACTTCTGGAATTGATTGGCTTCATATTAAATTCTGAAATTTTTACACGTTTTAGCTAAGTGATAAAGGAACAAATGGGCTTTGGTTTCATGTCAATTGGATCTGTATAACTCAAGTTATGAATTTTTGAATGGGACCTCCAGAATCTGCCTTATTCAAATTTTTGGGTCTTACCTATGTTTCATACTTTTGGTAAAGTTAAGGCTTGTAATACTTACTTACCCATAGTAATTTGGTTTAAGAAACTAAATGACATAATATATAGCATCTAAACGTTTTATGACATATAAGAAATTATTTTATTTTTTTTATAACATATTTAATATTTACGCGGATAAAATAATATAATTGCATAATCAATAAACAATAAAGTAAGATAACATTATAGCATAAAATATTATAATCCTAAACATAAACATTAATATCATATTCTATGGCCTTCGTAAAATTTCTTGAATTATATTAGCGTATGTGCGTAGGACGTGTTGTGCTTCGGCAGTAGAGCTACACAACCCTTCGGCTAACATTGTCGTGGTTGTCGCACGAATAACCTCAAACTTCTCCCTGTGTCTCGTCGCATTATATTGCAGCCATTGGACACGAGCATTTAGCTCATCTATAGCAAAGCATAGCTTTGTAACTTCAAGTCGTATTGCTCGCCGATCTTCATCTCGTACACTATTCTCGGATGGCGGTACTTGAGAACTTGATGCCATAACTCTTATTATTATTCTTCTTATTTCTATACTCTCTTATAAATAAAATCTCATGCTCATACCTATTTATGGAAGTCCAAACGGATACTATTCATAACGGCTAGTTACTATTCTAACGACTACTTATTAGTCACATGTTATTTGAATGACTATATTGGGTGCTTATTTTTATCGTGATAATATCTAAAATATCATTTCTAACTATTGTTAACAATAACATTATTATTATTTTATTATTATTACTCTTTAAGTAAGAACTTAAATAGCTAAAAATTTTGCGGGTCTTACAACATGTGTAAGAACATTACCTGATGGTGTTAGTAAATTTTCTTAGCTAAATTTTATTTAACTTGCTAAATATACTTTTAGCTAAAAATAACTTCAACAATCTTAGCTAATTTTAATTGCTTAAATCCCTCTCTCTCTCTCTTTGTGTGTTTGGCACATGAATAACAACTTAAGATTTTAGGGGTAAGAAAATGATATGACAGCATTAACTAAAATTATAATTATAATTAAATTTAATTTAAATTTTTGATGAAGCTAAATATAACATATGTTACAGCTTTACTATTGAAAAAGAATTTGGTATAAAGTTTAAGTTAAATTTGACTTTACCTTTTAGTTTAGCTAAGACTTTGGAGATGTTCTAACTACTATACCAAATCTACATAACATTAATTTAATAATCGTTATAATTATATATAATTATGTTTCTCACTTAAATAATTAACTGAATATTTATTTATTTATTTATTTTAGTAGGAGCAAGTGCCCAAATGCCTATGCCTGACTTGAGATTTAAACATATACAAGCTTTTTAAATTTTAATTACTCCTTTAATTAATTGCTAAATTTCCTAAAGGACATCTTATTCAAACATTAATTTATGTAATCAAATAATTAAATTATTTAAATATTATATAAATAAAAATATTTTTTTATAAAACATGTACCTTCAAAAATAGAAGCATTACGATCCACTGCAATATATAAAAAAGGCAAATCTTACAAAGTCTCACAATCCTAAGCAATTAGTGTATATAGTATAATAAAATTTGACAATTACCCTCAAGCTATAAATGATCCGAGTTGATTTGAGTATTAAAGTGTTCGAATATATTTATTACTATTTATTAACGAAGCGAACCAAACACAAACATTAAATTATGATATTCGCAAACTATTCATGAACATTAGTATCTTATTTACGAACTCTTCACGTATAAGTATTCACAAATAAAATTACAAAATCCTAAAAAACTAAAAAAAATACACTATAGACTTATTAAAAAAATATAATTAATTAAATGTTAAGTTGTATTATTATTGTGTAATATGTTTAATCAATATATTTTATGGAAATATTATAATAATAGTAATAATAATTAATTAATTAAAATTTTATTTTTATTTAATAAAGTATATACTTATTAAATTATATTTAAAAAAAATTATATTTAATAAATTAACTTTTATATGTGATAATTAATTTGTTATTTTCTCGTTTACAACTAATTTTTACCAACTGTTCTTGAATACTTGTTCATTATTTATAGACATTTACGAACACTATTGTCCATTAACAAATGAGTATAAATAATTATTTATCGAATCAAATAATAACTTATTCATGAATATTTGGTGAAAATATTATTTATAGTCATATTATGTATTATCTAGAGAGAAATTTTATCTAGATTTTTTGATGAGGACATTATTTATAGTCATACTATGTATTATCTAGAGAGAAATTTTATCTAGATTTTTTGATGAGGACATTATTTATAGTCATACTATGTATTATCTAACGATGAAAAGCTGAATTATTATTATTATTATTATTGGTAAGTATACGCCGCGTGAGAAAAAGCAAAAATTTTACCTAGACAGGTTTGATCTAGAATTCCTTATGAGGACATGGTTTATGCAAAGTCTTTGCGCCGTCATCAACTTCTAACGAAAAGTAGTAATTTAACCAAACACAGAATTTATCCATGGCCTCTAGCCACAAATCAGCCGAGATCATTATCAAATCGGTTCATTTACCCAAACCTTACTAAACAAACGACAATGAGATTTATCAAGTTGAGCTCTGGGTCATAATGAGACCGAAGAATCGAGGAACGACAATCAGGGCCTCAGGCTTGTGCTTTAAGAGATAAAGCTAAGAACCGCATGAGAAAATACCTGTGTCCAATGCAAGAAGTAGTTTGGTATGAATCTAAGCTGGTCATGAAAAACTTAATTTTTCAAGTGTCACAGCCCAATCAGTGTGATGCTAGCAAGCGTGTCCTAAGTGACACAAGTGCATACTACTTGTGGAGAAGATAAGACACGTAATTGGTGCGGATGGGATAGGCTCTACAACAGTTCGTGCGGGAGATCGATGAAGTCCTTTCGGAGTTCTGACATACTGATCCAGTTAAATACGGAAAGTACGTCACTAGTCTCAAACTTGACAAAAAAAAGAAAACTTGTCCATCCCTGCACAAATTGATCAGGAGCCGTTCTCCTGATAAGCTTAAGATATGGCGAAATCAGTCTACATGTGTCTCGACTGGTATGACTTACTCAAAACATCTACCAAAGTGACCCAGTCACGCAGAGATAAAAAACCCTAAGGCTATAACAATAGGCTCTCATTCCGCCTTTAACACTAACGAAATATAAATCGTGCTTGTGTATATACCATTTCGGTAATTCTTACGTATTGATTCTAAATTTTCTTGCCCGTATGATACATTTTATAATTATCCATATTTTCTTTGATGGACAAGTAAAAACAGATTGATATTAATTCACCCAGGAGAGACACGGAAGATTGATATTATTTTTTTGATATTAATTCACCAAGGGACACCAAAGATTGATACCCGTATTCATTTTAGTAGACTGTACAAGTAACATTTTAGTAGATATACAAAGATTGATTCACCAAGGACACCAAAGATTGATACCCGTATTCATTTTAGTAGATTGCACAAATAACATTTTATTAGATTATACAAGTAATTTGACACCAAAGATTAATTTTTAAAATTTTTATACCAATTTAACAATGGCAGTACGTAGGATGAGGGTTTCAGAACAAATTGTCTACGCAACCTTAAATAGTCATTCTTGGCTGCATTAAAAAGAGGTTTTTAAAAAACAGGTACAAAACACAAGACAGCACACAGCTTCCCAAGGGAGAAACACAAAAATCAAATATGACATATTTGAGATGAGAAATCATATGGTTGCAGATAATTAGAAATTTGTGGAAATCACATGTGCTCCCAAATCCCAGTCGAATTAATACGCAACATAAATGCTGAACTGTCATAACTGTGACAAAGAACAGTGTTCAAATAATTTAACTTTTCAATATCAAAGAAAAGAACACATCAACCACCTTTAAAATGCATTATTTTCAACTAAAAAAACAGAAAAATAAATAATAAACAAAACAAGAAAAAAAAAACAAACAAACAAACAAACAGAAGACGTCTCGTCTTCTGTGTTGACCATTAGCTTCAGCCTTTTTATGAGACTATGCCTTTGCGTGGGAGGAAACAAACAAATTGCATAGAGTCAGCAGCTGAATTGGCTACAGATTTTAGAAGTACATGCCAAATCATAACTTTTTTCAGATGAATACTGGAACACGAACAACCGTAGAAAAACTAAAACGCATGAAATAATCGTATTAAAGTGCAAACGTATGCAAAGCCCACAATTCATGGTGGAGCCAAAAACAAGAAGCCATATTGGGACTGGAAGAGGTTCTACAAATGTCATTCCTTCAAAACAAAGGTTATAATACATCATTTGACAGGGGCAGGCTGCCAAAAAGTACACGGCATCTCAACAGAACATTCATGACTTTAAAGAACCACATTCACGTCAGAGTTTGCAGCCAAAGAGTGAGGGGTGCTTGGCATTGTTTAAAAATGAGATGACTAATGCTACAAGAATTTTTAGCCAACTTGTATTTTTACTTAAATGCATCTGGAGTTTAAAGTTTATAGCCACTGTGAGCCTTCCCGGTCACCCAACTGAGATTTTCTCGAACGGAAAACTTTTTGACTGGTAAATTCTTCTACGAATTCGCCACCATTTAAGCTCCCCGTGAGGGACACATTGTCAGCTAAGTTGTTTGCTCAAAAAAAATGCTTAGGGCTGAAATAGGATTTGGTTAGAAAACAAAAAACAGTTTAACTGTTAGGATCATCAAAAACAATTGTATCAACAAACAGTAATAATTGCAGCGTGAAAAAACTGTCATTCACTTGGTAGGCCGACTCAAATTTGTTTTTCTATATAGAAAAACACTACTAGTGCGCGTGGCTCAGAGCCTTTCACTTGTATACGACCTTTGCTAAAAGCAAAAGGGAATTTTGACCACCCACCTCAAAACACTTCAGATGTTGTAATCAGGTGTTTACCAATTATCAAAAATATAAAATAATAACTCCTCAACACATATATAAGCTTCCCATAACAGTTTCTAATTATGTCTTCAAAGAGTGGTAATAACTTGCCACAAATCTTTGACTGAATCGAGAATTGAGCTGCTATAAACGTAAATCCATGACCCAAATGTGTCAAATGACATAAATATAAATACACACACACCTTAAACACCGTGTTCCTCAGTTCTACTACTCTAACTGAAACATGACCCAAATTCAGATCCAAGAGACAAATTTCTAACTCAGGAATTACATTCCATAATCGATAGTATTGAAAAAGCTGTCTCTCATAAACTAGAGCAATTTACACGCAGCTCGTTCAAAAGAGATGACATTCCATAATGGGGAACTGTCTAGTACCTTGAGATACTTGAGCTTCGCGCCACCATAAACGAGTCCAACTGAGAAAGCAGAAACGCGGGCGACCTTCAAAATTGAATCTGAAACGTCAGATGGGTTGACCGAAGAAGAAAAAACGGGGAAAAAAAGGCATTTGGAAAGTTGAGTTACCTACGCGAGCGTGCTGGTTCCCGAATAGGGTCCAGCAGGCGGCGCCATCGGCGACTCTTGCTTGCTGCCAAGGTGTCTGTGTGTGCGTTTCTTGTAAACAAATATAATAACCCAAAAATATATGTAAAATACTTACTCGTTCTCTCAATTTCCTTGACGGCTCAATGGATTTTGGTTATTCCACCAGCATATATACAACATATATACGAGCCCCATTAGTATATAAAATCATATAAGATCTGAATAATTAATAATAAATTTAACTTTATATATGAATTATCTATATTATCTTATATTTTGATTTTAATTAATAAATCATAACTAACAAATAGTTCAAATTAAGAAATTTCTAACATGTCTTAAAACCGTTCAGTTGAAAATGTGGCAAACACCATCTGAACCCTATTTTGCAACAGAGAATAGATTAATAGAACCAACATTGTTTGTTTATGCTCTGACAAAGAATAGGCCCGACCCAAATAGTTACCCGATAGCCCAATACGATATTGGGATTCGGCCCATGAATTCGGCTTTTCAAGAAGACAAAAGATATATATATATATATATATATATATATATATATATATCTCTTTCAATGGAGAGCGGAACTTGTCAATCGCAGGCTTTGATACCAATAGAGAGCAATAATGGAAGCGTGACTATTAGTACCGAATCTTTTTAATTATTGGTATGTTGCGTTGTTTGTACCGAGGTTTCCTTCCGAGAAGGATCTTACTAGTTTTTAACCAATATACAATATCTTTTTTAATCTTTTTAAATTTTTATTTTGTTTTCCTTTAAAATTTTAAAACATAAAAGTAAACTAATAAGACAAACAACAATAATGGTCAGTGGAGCCCATACAACGACTTTAAGAAACGAAGAAAGAGACATAAAGTAAAAATAAACTAATAATAAGAAATCATAATAATGGCCTATCAAGCCCACTGGAAGAAAATAAGAAAAATCAGAAAATGGACTAATAAGATATAATAATATTTATTAATTTAAAAATCTCCACGACTGAAAGTTAGGCACATAATCATAGGGTCATAGTGTAATATATAATACGTATAATTATTAATTTAATATCTTCCACGACTGAAAGCTAAGCACATAGTCATAGGATCGTTTAATACATATATGCTTTTTATATATATATATATATAATACTTATATATCAACGATATATATATGTATTTACATAAATATAGAAAGGTATCGGGGGAAGAGAGAAATAAGAAAAAGAATAATTTATTTCATTAATAAACTTAGAAATACATGTACAAACCTTTGTACCAACCTTTGATACAAACCTTTGGAATTTGGAAAGGAAATTATAACGTCGAAGCTTTAAACAAGCATCCTTGAAAATAAAAATTGAACTAAATTTGGAAGAGGGAAGAAGGAGGAGAGAGGCTGTGTAGGGAAGCTTTGTATATGGAGGAGGGAGGAGCTTTGTAGTGAGGGAGGAGAGAAGAGCTTTGTAGTGAGGGATGAGCGAGGAGCTTTCGGGAGGAGAGAGAGAGAAGGCTTGGGTGTTGTAAGGCTTGGGAGAGTGAAAGCTTGGGGGTATTAGGCTTACTGAGGAAGAAGGATGGAGTCTCCTTATATAGGCATGGGAGGAGGCTTCCAAAGAAAGGAAGGGTAATTTTGGAATTTGACTTTTTTTTAATGTCATGTGTGCTATAAACAGTAAAATGAAACCTTGAACTTGAACATTGAGTGTCATGGGCCTCTAGGAATGGCCTTTCCTGGGTTTTCACTGCAACGTGGGCCATAGAGTCTTGGGCTTTACTTTGGCATGAGCTTTGGCCTTCATTTGTTTGTTTTGGGACTGAATCCAAAATAATGTAAATAAACTTTGGTCTGCATCTGGGATGGGCTGTTTGGTTTGGGCCTGATGACAATATGAGTTTTATTTGGCCGTTGGGATTAGGCCTGATGAATTTTAACCTGCAATTTGGGCCAACTTCTTGTGTTTGTCTTGAAAATTTGGAAATGAGCCGTTGGGATTGGGCCTTATTTGGAGAGACGCCTTGAATATTCTTTGAAGGCTGTTGGGAATGGGCCTATATTGGATTTTTCGCAAATCCACAGCGATAAGCGGATTTGATGAAGGTCCATTAGGCATTGTTTGCACTTAATGAAATGTAGTCATTCTGACCAACTACATACGGTTTTTGCACAAAGTGCTTTATTGGATTTTTCGTAAATCCACAGCGATTAACGAATTTGATGAAGGCCCATTAAGCGCCATTTGTATCTAATGAGATATAGTCATTCTAACCGATTACACATTGTTGGATTTCCTCATGGGAGGAGGTGATGTCGTCAGGGAGGTCCATATGGGATTCGTTATCTTACAGAGGGTTAGTCGGAGAAGCAATGATAGCATATGATTTTAAAATGTTAAAATTTTGAATATGCGGTTTTTGTAAAAAAAGGGAAAATAAGATTTGGACTGTCAGAAATATGATCATAATGAACCGTATACGGTATAATTAAATGAATAAAAGTGGTGCCAAGAATAACATCATAATTTATATTTTGTAATAAGACCAAATTTGTTTTAATTTTGAAATTATTATTAATTATAATTCCTTTGATTTGAAAAGAAATAGGAAGGTTTTGATTATTAACAACAACGAGACTTTGATGAGAAGGGGTATGGAGGTTTGGAGGAACTAATCCAATTTTGAGACAATTTAGATCAGCACCTATATCAAAGAGAGCAATTGTGTGGAGGATAGAGTTAACATTAAATTTAATAGTAATACAAATGAAATATTTTTGTATAGTAATTTCTTTAAGAAGGTAAAGATATTCATTTGAAGGATTTTCGGGAGGATTATCAAAATCATTTGTATCATTTGTATTATTATGGGAAGTAGAAATGCCAATCTTTTGAAAATGGTGGATAACTTATTTTTTCTAATTTTCAAGTTGTTCAACTTGGTTTTGTAATTGTAGAATTTGTTTTTGAAGACTTTCAAGAGAAAGAGTAGGAGATCAAGAAACATTTTGTCTTTTAAGAATGGTAGTTAAATTATAATGAGTGGGAGGAATAAAAGGTGGTTTAATGGAATTTTGTTCGAGTGAAGGGATGAGTTTTTTAATTAATTGTTTTTGAATTTTTGGATTGTCAACTTGTTGGACGACATCAAGAATTGATTGATGATCTTTTGAGAGTACATTTAAACTGTTAGATGAATTATCAGAGGAATTTGGGTTGGCAAGTTCATCGATTTGAAGAGCTTGGTTATCCTCAAAACAACTGATGAAATCTAAATCGCTGGAGTTTTCAAAGAGAAGGCTCTGAATTTTGTTGACTAAATCTTTGTCTATGCTTAATTCATAAAGTTTTTGAGAAACACGACAATGTCTAGCATAATGACTGATCTTACTGCATTTCCAGTGAGTAATGGTTTTTGATTTGGAAGTGGAAGGATTTTTTGGAGGTGGTTTTATATAGAATTCATTTGTGGGAAATTTATGAGATGTGAAAAGGAAATCTTTAGATAGTTTTTAATGAGAAGTTTTGTGTGGAGACTGTTTTGTGTTTTTGGAGCAGTTTCCGTCACAGTGTTGGAAGGAAAGAGAAGGGGAGAATTTGAATTGTTGATAGAATGAATCTAATTCTTATTTTGTTTGTTTCGTTTCCCATTTTAAGTGTTTTTGGAGTTTTAGATCATGACAAATTTGAAGACCAGCCTTTTGGGTAAAACTAATTAATTCACCATAAATAAGCCTATTATAAGAGATAGGATTGCCTAAGATTTCTTTGATATTATTTCTAACTCGTTCTCTTAAAAGGTTAGGTAAACCGACTAAAAACTTTTCTTTCCAAAATGGTTGGTTTGAATATTCTCGAAACATAACTCGAGTAAAAAAAAGTGTTTTGTAATATTGGAAATCGACAATTTTCTACAACGAAGATTAGAAAGAAGTTCAACATTTTGTTTTTTAGTTGGAAGGAATCACCAATGAAATGGATACTTTTTGAGAGAATTAAAGTTATAACAACATTCAGAATTGTTTCATGTTGTTGATCTAAGAGGGGGTATTACCTTTATCCATTTTGACACTATGGAGGATTATTTCTTTTTGCGAAGAAGAAAGATAGAAATCCCACCATCCTTTGAGTTGGCCAGAGAAACCTGAAACGAGAAGTTCTACAATAGCCCTATCAGAGAGATTGGTTTGGGTTTTGTATGCATTAAAAGCCATGGTCATTTGATGAAAGAGATTATATTCAGAAAGACAATTTGTGTTCCATTCATAGACAATAGAGGCATTGAAACGTGATCGGGTAGAAAGTCTTCTATGTTCAAAACCAATATCAAGGGCAAATGTCATAGGGATTGGTTTTGGGGTTAGGCAATTAAAGTTATTAATTTGAGCAATAGGAGATGTGGGAGAATAATCTTTGGGTTTTGTAAGAACGACATAACTTTATGGAGTTTCGGGGACAATCTTGGAAGATGATAAATGTTCTTCTTTTGGGGTTTTGGGGATATTTGAGGAAGAAGAACATTGTTCAAGTTTATTTAATTTTGTTTTAAGATGAACTCATAATTCAGATTTATATTGGTCAAACTCGTATTGATTATATTTGAATATTTGAAATGATTTAAAAATGGGAGTTTGAATTTGTGAGTGTGAAGGGATATTAATTTTTGGTGGTGTAAGTTTTGTTAATTCTGTTGCAATTGTTTGTAAATGAGCATTTGTAAAATTGTTTTGTTGGATTATATTGTGTAAATTTGTATCCTTATCAGCACTTGGATTCTTGTATGAAGTAATATAAACTTTTTGATTAAAATAAGGAATCTTAATGGATCTAAAAGGGGGATGAATATATTGAACTTTGGTGTTATTATCAGAGAGTTCCCAAGTTGAATGTAATGGTTCATGGAGTTTAGAGTTATTGAGTTTCCATTTAGGAATTAGAGAATGAAGGATGGGCGTAACAGTTTTAATAGGATAAGTAATAAAATTTTCAAAAGTATAAATTTCAAACTAATCAAAAAAGGGAATTTGGATATTATGATTTTGGAGGAAAGAATAAAACTTAGTTTGAATTTCTTGGCACATTTCATTAAAATGTTTAAAAAACCAATTTTGTTTTTGTTCATTATGTTGGGAGTAGAAATCATCATTAAGTTGTTGTTTGTTAATTTTAACTAGGATTTGTAAAACATTTAATTCATTTTCAGTAAAAGTAGAGAAAGATGGAGAAGTGGAGAAGAATGATTAGAGTTATTCGGAGAAAGAGGTGATTGTGGACTTTTTGGTTTAGGTTCTGGTTGGTAAAGAGGCCGTGGTATTTGGGACCTGTATTCTACGTTTTGGAAGGAAGAGGATAATTTAGGTCTAGGAGGAAGATTAGATGTAGAAAATTGAGGGAGAGATAATTTTATGGAAGACATATAAAAAGTTGTGGATGTAGATGTGGAAATAGTGTCAAAGAACCTTGAAGAAGAAGATCATTTGAATTGAAGTTTAACTATTCCATCATTATATTGGGTAATTTGTCGAAGGTCAGAATTAAGAGTTGGAGTTTAAGGCAGCAGTGGGGGAACTGCTCCTTCCAACAACCATTCTTGAGGAAAGTTGACATCTTTCCATTGGATTGTTCTTGGAATAATGGTATTTGATTTTAAAATATATTTATCATTAAGAGAAAGAGTAAGGTTTGAATAACAATCAAAAGAAATTGATCCACTACATAAGCTAGATTCAACAGAACTCAAAAAGGAATCATTAAAATTTGTAAAACATGTGTTCCTGAGAACACATAGGATGAATGCATTTAAACCTTCTTTGGTAAGGGGTTTGATACCAATTTGGACTAGCCCGATATGAATGTATTTGAAGTTCTTTGAAAGATAGTTTTGAATAGATTTAGGATAAAGGATTTGAATGGATTCAAAAGGCTTTATGGATGCAATTTTGGTTTGGTTCAGATCGTACAACCTTTTGCATCATGGATAAATTTTTGGGCAAAAACAAAGTTAATAAACTTATATTAAAAAAAAATAGGAAGATCTCTAAATTATTTAGTGATAAACGTTTGACAAAGTAATTAACTTTAAAATTTTTATATAATAGAGTAATTTAAAATTTTAAAGTTTAAAATATTTTAAATAAATCATAATTTAAAACATACACAGAGGAATTTGATTTATTTTTTTAAAAAACTTGCTTAGTGTTTCTGAGGTAGAGGTTTATTATTAACTAAATTACTTTTTCAAATTTATAACTGTAGTTAATATTTAAAAACTAATGTAAATTTTAATTTTAATTTTAATTGTTTTTATTTAAACTAATTTTGTTCTTAAAGTTGGAATAAGTTTTTAGTTGTTAAAGCATTCATACTAGCTCCTTCAACAATATATTTTCGTCAAAATTTAGAAAAAGTTTTAAATTTTATATAAAAAATTCTACGTAAAGTTCTTCAAACTCTAAATTTAAGAGAATAAAAATAGATATTAGATAAAAAATTTTCATATTTTGAGGATCACTATTCATCTTCTAAAAATTTTTTAATTATATTTTTTAATATATGTATATTTTTGATTGGTTGTAATAAATGTATGAGATAAAAAATAAAAAATAAAATAAAAAAATTATAATTTTAAAAAATAAAAATAAAAATGAAAAATGGTTGGATATAAATAAAATATATTAAATAATATATTTTTATTTTTAAAAATAAAAATAAAAATGATGAGTTAGTGCAGATGTTCGTAGATAATTAATGCAGTAGTTGACTCTTTCCGGTAAAACAAAAATTAATGAAAAGTCACCGCGTCAAAGTCCTCTTCCCTGCGGTTCGGTTCAGCCCCCAGATTTTCTATTCATAAATCGCAGTCCTACTATTATATGCATTACCGATCTCTCTGTCTCTCTCTCTCGCTCTCGCTCTCTCTATGCGCGTGTTCAGCACACAACAATGGTTGCCGCTACCGCCACCAATCTGTCTCCTCTCAGCTGGTCTTCGTCCGTTGAAAACCCCCACCCCCAAAACCCTTTTCCCACCTCCAAAACCCTCCCAAAACCCTTATTCTCCCCCACCTACAGATCCCTAAATCTCAAACTCTGCTACAAAAATAGCCCCATCTCCTCCGATGTCGTCAAATCAACGACAACGACATCAGCGCTGGACGATGCATTCGTCGAGCGAGGCGGCGGCGACGACAAGCCCCGAGAGGAGTGCGGCGTAGTGGGCATCTACGGCGATCCGGAAGCCTCCCGCCTCTGCTACCTGGCCCTCCACGCCCTCCAGCACCGCGGCCAGGAGGGCGCCGGAATCGTGGCTGTCCACGACGGCGTCCTCCAGTCGATCACCGGTGTCGGCCTCGTCTCCGACGTCTTCACTCAGTCCAAACTGGACCAACTTCCCGGCGACTCGGCCATCGGCCACGTTCGCTACTCCACCGCCGGTGCCTCCATGCTCAAGAACGTCCAGCCCTTCGTCGCCGGTTACCGCTTCGGCTCCATCGGCGTCGCTCACAACGGCAACCTCGTCAACTACCGAACCCTCAGGGCCATGCTCGAAGACAACGGCTCCATCTTCAACACCACCTCCGACACCGAGGTTGTCCTTCACCTCATGGCCATCTCCAAGCAGCGCCCCTTCTTCCTCCGGATCGTCGACGCCTGCGAGCAGCTCCAGGGCGCCTACTCCATGGTGTTCCTCACCGAGGACAGGCTCGTCGCCGTAAGGGACCCGTTAGGGTTTAGGCCCCTGGTGATGGGCCGGAGGAGCAATGGCGCCGTCGTGTTCGCCTCCGAGACCTGCGCGCTTGACCTCATCGAAGCCACGTACGAGAGGGAGGTTTACCCGGGGGAGGTTGTGATCGTGGACAAGCACGCTGGGGTTCAATCCCTCTGCTTGTTGCCTCACCCGCTGCCCAAAGCGTGCATCTTCGAGCACATTTACTTCGCTTTGCCCAATTCCGTGGTTTTTGGGAGGTCCGTCTACGAATCGAGGCGTGCGATTGGGGAAATTCTAGCCACTGAGGCTCCGGTCGGCTGCGATGTGGTGATCGCCGTGCCGGACTCCGGTGTGGTCGCCGCTTTGGGCTATGCCGCCAAAGCCGGCGTTCCGTTCCAGCAGGGGCTCATAAGATCGCATTATGTTGGCAGGACCTTCATTGAGCCGTCCCAAAAGATTAGGGACTTTGGGGTTAAGCTCAAGTTGGCACCTGTCAGGGCCGTGCTGGAAGGGAAGCGAGTTGTGGTTGTGGATGACTCGATCGTGAGGGGAACCACTTCTTCTAAGATTGTAAGGATGCTCAAGGAGGCTGGGGCTTTGGAAGTTCACATGAGAATTGCTAGCCCACCCATCATTGGGTCTTGTTATTATGGGGTGGATACCCCTAGTGCCGGCGAGTTGATTTCGAATAACATGAGCGTGGAGGAGATTAGGGACTTCATTGGATCGGATTCGCTTGCATTCCTTCCATTTGATAGCTTGAGGAAATATTTGGGTCCAGATTCACCAAATTATTGTTATGCCTGCTTCTCTGGGAATTACCCGGTGCTGCCCACGGAGGTGAAGGTGAAGAGGGTTGGTGATTTTGTGGATGATGGATTAAATGGCAGTATAGAATCTATTGAAGGTGGCTGGGTTCAAGCTCCTAGAGCAGTCAGTGCTCATTAATTGGAGAGAAGGTACACCATTCGGGGTAGCTATAGCTTAGATGTTGCATTATACCCTGCAAATTATGCAGGTTAATTCATATCCCGTTTTTTTTTTGTGTGGACTCTACAGTTTCTGGCAGAATGATTTGATGTTCTACAAGACTATATCTAACCTCTATAGTTAAAATAAAGGCCTACTTGTTTCATTGGTTTGCCTGTTGATGATTTGCATTTGAATTGTAGGCATTTTAAAAAAAATCCCCGTATGAGCTATGATTCTGAAATGGGTTGCTTTCTTTCCAATTTTTTGGCAGATGCGGGGTTGGATAATGCGTTTATGTTTCCATGGATTTTGGCTGAATACTTTTTTTACATCAAATCATACGTTTTCAATAAGAGTCCTGCTGATTTCTGTCAGATGATGGAATCTACAGTTCCTTACATTAGGAAGTGATG
Organism: Taxillus chinensis; assembly: GCA_023512835.1. Lineage (NCBI taxonomy): Eukaryota > Viridiplantae > Streptophyta > Magnoliopsida > Santalales > Loranthaceae > Taxillus > Taxillus chinensis. The sequence goes on from CM042086.1 coordinate 25,854,990, forward strand.
TCAACATCGAATGCATTGGAAATAAAATTTAGTTTCATTACTGCAATTGATTCTTAGACATACAGAGGACCAACTGATTCACATTAGAAAATTTTATGTTCTCAATTTATGTTGGATTTTTATGGTTGAGTGGAGTCTCCCGATTTACATTTGCTAGTGTAAAATTATTAAACTATAGGTTCATTGTTGTCCGTTCAAGACCATTGGAAAATACATTCAATAACTTTGGGATTATTATATTCACCAATAAAGGATTCACATTCAGCTCGGGTATTAATAAAATCAAATAATTATTCACATTCACCGATAAGTCTTTTAGCCAAATTATTAATTCAAATAATAAAATTATTTTTATCTGGTTCAATAAAGACTTGTAAATTATCGCAAAGTTATTACTAACTAAATTTGCTTATAGTAACACTCAACAAATAAAAATATTAATAAAAAATTTATTGGATATGTATATTTTAAATAAATGCTTTAAATGAATGAAATTATATTAATATTTAAATGATAGAAAAAATAATATTTAAAGGTAAGTAATTGAAATAAATAAAGATGGTCTTTTTTTTTTTTAAACTAATCAAATATTATCTGAGCTAAGTTGGATGTGGATATCCTAACATTGATCTTGCACTTGGAACAGTTACTGCCACACCTCATTTGGGGGCTGCAAATGGGGCACCTCTAGGCGCTGAGTTCATTTACCGTAATTATGTTTCATTTCATTTTGAAATGTTGACAATTAGTTGTTTTTGTTTGATTTTTCTGTACACTTGCGATTTTAATGGCTAAACTAGAGCATTTGGTTAATGGTAAGCTAGTTTTGCAAATTTATTTTTGCCATTTTTCTCTTCTCGTTCAATGGTTTTGGCTTTTTTGGATGATCAGAAATCTGCCAAGGTACGTGTGATGAGTGAAGTTTCAATTAAAATACACATGTTCTCTATTTGATTTTTTTAACAGCTATTGAGTAGCTAATTTTGGGCGTTATTTGGAAATCAAATGAGCAAATATTGGTGTAAAAGTAACATAAAAAGAGCACCCTCTTGGCTTGAGGTTCTGCTCTAATTGTCTCAATGATGATCAGAGTCGTGATGATTAGGGCAATCACACCATATTTTTTATAATGATATTTTTTTTCTAAAAGTTAGCGATAGTTTTAAATTTCTGGTAAAAAAAAATTACATTTGATTTTTTTAAATTTAGAAGTAAAAATTGAAAAAAGAATTTTATCCTTATTTATTTTTTAAATATATTTTAATATATTTTTGATATATATATATATGTTTTGATTGATTATAATAAGTTAAAGAGATGAAAAAAAATAAAATATAAAATATAAAAGAATAAATAAAATATATTAAATAATATATTATTTATTTCTTAAAATAGGAGTGGATAATATAGACATGATATGAATAAGGTTTCCAGATTTTATGTAAAATCATTTTTGTTAGGTAAAATTCGAATAATAAAATCGAGATTTTATTAAATTTAATATATAATATATAATTAATTATATAAAATTAAAAATAACTATAATATATTGACTTTGCACTAAAAAATGTAAAATTAATTGATAAAACTTTCTTATTATAATTAAGATGCTAAACATTTAATGTCGATAACTCAAATACTCAATATCTACTTCACTCATTAATACAATTTCATTTATCTTACCACAATACTTGCATTTAACTTTCTTAGAATTGTTCTCAACATCAATTCTATGCTTTCATCCAACATCTAATCTATTTCCAGGGGTATTCTTTTTGTGAATTATTTTTCTAGCCGTAGACATTTAATTAGCAACAATAAGAAATTGGAACAAAACAAAAAAAATTACATCAATTTACAATTTACATAGACAACTGACAGAAGCATATACGTCTTTTGTTTCAAGCAAAAATTGCAGGTAATCATAATTTTATATTTATAACCTTTGTTTAAAGTTTACACAGAACTAACAAAACTAACAGAACGATTGCACACTTGCACTTGCACTCTCAAGCAAACATTTGTTTCAAATTTCTACCACAATAATTATCAATTATCAATTTGCTTTAATTATCATGCATGCCAAACATAAAATACACCAGTACACCACAATTATATATATATATATATATATATATATTCTTTGGTATGATAATTATATATATACTCTCATAATTATAACTGTTAGATCGAACCCAGAATATGGATTATACGGATAAAACCCTATGTAATTTGGTTTGAAATCTTTCAATGTCTATTCTAACTTGTTACAGAAGATAAGTTTAAACTGGATCTTCACTCGTGAGCGTTAAGTTAAGGATATGATACATAACCCTGATCCGGACCAATGAGAGTGTCGAAAATTGACTTTGTAAATAATCAAGTTAACACAAGATACGGAGTAAAAAATACTAACACGGACTAATGACTATTGATATGGAATAAGGAATCCACGTCGTTCACTCAAACAAACTAAGTACAAAAAGATGCGGAGTAAGAATACTAATATACAACTCACATGGAGTAAGAGAGCACTTATACGGAATAAGGACCCAAGTCCTTATTCACACGGAGTAAGAAAGTAATAAGACAGAGTAAGGAATCCGAGCTTTGTACTAACACGGAGTAAGGAATCCGAACTTTACACTCACACAGAGTAAAAAAGCACTGACACGGAATAAAGAACCTTAAGACGGAATAAGGATTTGAGCGCTTCTTTCGCATGGAGTAAGGAAACGCTGACACGGAGTAAGGAAGCACTGATACTAAATAAGGGATCCGAGCATTCAAGTAACACGGAGTAAGGAACCCTGATGCGGAATAAGACATATAAGCACTTCGCTAACGCAAAGTAAGGAACTTTACAACGGAATAAGGATCCAAGTACTAAACTGACACGGAGTAAGGATCTGAGCACTTCATTAACACGAAGTAAGGAACCTTGCAATGGAGGAAGACGATACTGCTCCAACTACTTACCTTATCACTGCAGCGCATTCAAACTCATCAGTTCGTTGTGTCTCAATGTAAGAAGTGTTCCGTTGAAGACATTTAAGTCATTCTTACACGTGGATCACACGGATACGTGAACCAATCTTCAATGAAATCAGAACTATACAAAATGAATTTAATTTACTCATATTTTCAATATCTTGAGCTCCACATCCATAGCATTAAACTCATCAGCTCGTTGTGTCCCAATGTAAGAAGTGTTCCGTTGAAGACATTTAAGTCATTCTTACACGTGGATCACATGGATGCGTGGACCAATCTTCAATGAAATTAATACTATACAAAATGAATTTAATTTACTCATGTTTCCAATATTTTGATGAGCTCCACATCCGTAGCATTAAAACAGAGGACTTTCTGAGAAGATCATTGATGAAGCTCAACAGCTAAGATGCTCAGTTCCAAGAATGTCTTCAAGGGATTTATATAAATATAAAGTCTTGTATATTTATATGAAGTGCGTTTTAGAGCTTTTGACAAGTGTGTGCGTAATTATAAAAGAGTGCTACTGTAAACCAGAAAGAAATATTTTTTCAGAAGATCCAAGCTCATGCAAACAGCTTTATCTACTATACAATTTGTTGTAATTATCCTTTGATAATAATACAAATTACTTCAACTATCAAATTGTCTTCCGCATTGATTTACTCTTTCAGTCTGAATTAGTGTTGTGCCAAAAGAGTTAGAAAGAAAATTAAAAAAGCCTATTCACCCCCCTTTAGGCTCTCCGAGACCAATAATAACTAATTTTATTAGTTAATTAAACAATACTAACTAGTTTAATCAGGGATGGAGCTAGGATTTCAGATCTAGGGGGGCCAATATATCATCTTTTTTTCCATGAAAATTTAAAATAATATTCATATAATATTAACCAAATTAAAAACATTAAATGAAAGATGTAAAATATTCCATGCAAAATCAAAATTATATAATAATTATCCTTAATTTATTACAATGTATTTTTCAAAGAAAATAAAAGTTAGCGTGTTTTTACATTACTAAAATCATCTATAATTGAATCCATACTAAATGACTGAGCAAATTAGTATGCCTCAAACTAACACGTCACAAATTCCAACTCATTGGCCGTCCAAGTAATTGCCATGTCATCCATTTTTTTTTTATTTTTTGAATCACTATAAATAATTTTTTTTGAGAAATGTAAGTATATATTAATCCAAAAAAATTATGTACAAGTACATGGGGCATACCCCTGTTGGTATAGGCAAGCTATGTCCGACACGACCGAAGCCAACAAAATGTGTGAATCGCAAATAGAATAGCAGTACAAACAAAAACCAAAGCGTAGGCCACAAACAGTCAAATGCGAAATAAGTCCCTGCCGCAAGGAGGGAAGAGCTCCAGAGATGAAATCGATGTCTCCTGGTGTCACGGCCTAAAAAGTGCTAACATCTATATAGGGGGGAAGGGTCTCCCAAGAGCTAATACATGAAATGGCCGGCTGATCGAAATGGCATGGGGCATCCCCCCAGATGGTAGCCCACCATCAATAAAGACGAGCCAAGTGAGCTTGCCAAAGGACCAAAAATTTTATTTTGTCCACAATCCGATGGGCAAGGAACGGCTGGCTGTCGAAAAAGAGAGCATTACACTCCGTCCAAACAACATACATCGATAATGCCAACAAAAGGCACCGAGTTTGGCAGGAGGCATCCTTGTGGGTGCCAATGGGAATGAGCCGGTGAAGGTTGGTGGTGGGGGACTAAGAGTCCCAGTGGAAGGGTTGCCAGCGACAGAGTGCTAGCCAAATGGGCTGAATAGCCGAGCAGGAGAAAAATAAATGTGTGTGAGACTCCAAAGCCATATAGCAGAGCCAGCAAGTCCCGTCCGGGCTAAGAAAGGTGGCCCGGTCCAGAGTGAATAAACGCTCCCGGCTGGCAAGCCACAATATGAAAGAAACTTTGGGGGGAATAGCCATATGCCAAACCACGGAATAAAGCTTCTGCTTCAGATGGTGGGGGCGAAAGTAATCATAAGCCCGGGTTGTGACAAACACATCCGAGTCAGTCCAAGATTGCAGTTTCTATTGAGCTTGGGCAACACCCCCTTCACGGGTGATCAACAGGTCACGAAGAGCAGCAATGCGCTTAAGCAAAATGGAGGCCAAGGACTCCACTGAGTAGCCCCAAATAGTCCCACCGTTGAAATAATAGTGAGAGACCCATTTAAGCCAGAGGGAGTTCTTCCAGTTATGAAAATCCCAAAGGATGTGGCATAAAGTGCATGATTCCAGGCTGACAGGCAATGTAACCCAAGGCCGCCTTCATCCTTTGGGTAGCAAACTTCATGCCAGGCGACCAAAGGGTGAAAATGGGTAAAGGACGGCCGCCCCCAAAGAAAAGCACGACAGGCAGCAGTGATTCGGTTGAGAACGGATGCAGGCAAGGGGAAAATACTGAGCCAGAAACACACAACACCTTGCAGGACTACACGAATCAGTTCCAACCGGCCAGTATAAAAGAGGGAACGGACCTTCCAATTGTGGGTAAGGAGCTGAAGCTTATCTAAAAGTGGGGCATAATGGCATACGTTGAGCCGAGATGACAAGAGGGGAACGCCCAAATAACGAAAGGGGAATTCACCCTGAGAAAAGCCAGTTAAGGATAATAAATCCGTGAGGGTATGAGCGGGCACACCTACGGCATAAAGGGCTGATTTGCTGGCATTAACAGATAGCCTAGAAACAACACAGAAGTGAGAAAGGCATTGATGCAAACCCGTAACTGATAGGATATCCCCACGAGCAAAGAGCATCAGATCATTGGCAAAAGCCAAATGAGTCAACCGGAGAGGGGCACAAGATGGATGGTAGGAAAATGCAGCCACCCTCTCCAAAGACTTAAGGCACCGGGTTAGATATTCCAGGCAAAGAACAAAGAGGTAGGGGAGAGGGGGTCCCCTTACCGCAGATCACGCTAACCACGAAAATGCCCATATATGGAGCCATTAACCACAATGCTAAATGAGGTAGAAGTGACACAAGTCATGATCCGATCCACAAACTGAGAGGAGAAGCCCAGATGCTACAGCATCCAATAGAGGAACTCCCAAGAAATGGAGTCATAAGCTTTGCTAAGATCGATTTTGAGTAAACAGTGGGGAGAACACCGCTTGCAGGCATATTTGCGGAGCAGCTCCTGGATAAGGAAAATATTATCAGCCATGGCCCGGTGATTAACACAGGCGGATTATTGCTCCCCAACAATAGAGAACAAGGCCGGAGACAATCTGTTGGCCAAGAGCTTAGAAATGATCTTGTAAATCACGTTGCAGCAGGCAATGGGTCGAAACGAGAAACCTGCTAGGCCATAGCGGATTTGGGAATGAGGGCAAGTAGAGCATGATTAACCTGCTTTAGCAGTTGGCCTGTGTGAAAGAAGTCTTGCACAGCCGCAACAACAAATGGCCCGACAATAGGCCAGGCCCACTTGAAAAAACAGGCACCAAATCCATCCGGGCCGGGCGACTTGCTATTATCCATGGTGGAGAGAACCTTCCAGACCTCAAGCAGAGGTAACAGGGGCCAGCGGCTCTGGAAAGAGGGCCTCTCGAACCAATGGACCGCGAAGACAGTAAGCGGCAATAGGGTAGGAAATGGGACCAGAGGTACCAAGGATCTCCTTAAAGTAATCCACAAAAGCATAACCAACCTCTGTAGGGGATGAAGTAAAGGACCCATCAGTATGTTGCAGAGAGGCAATGAACCGGTGATGCCGGTTGCGAGCTATCAAGTCATAAAAGAACTTGGTACAGCGATCGGCCTTGGCCAAGTATTTATTTTTCAATATCTGCGTATAGAACACAAACTCGGCCTTGTGTAACTAAATGGCACGAGCCCGGCTGGCGTTAACCTGAGTGAGATGATCAGGATCAGCAAGGCAAAACGGATGAGCTTGCAAAGCAGTTTGAAAGGCTGCCTCTGCTTGGTGAGCACGCTCTGTCAGATTACTATACTCATGACAGAAGAGCCGTTTGAGGGGGCCTTTGAGGGTTTTGAGCCGATGTCATAGAATATACATTGGGCAACCTGAAAATGGGGTGCGCCAGCCTGCTGCAACAATTGAAAAGAAAGCAGGATGATCCGCAACAACATTGCTAAATTTAAAAGAGACATTACCTCGAACAGCAGGTGCAGCTGTCCGAATCAAGAGGTAAGCATGATCCGAATAGCTACTCAATGAAGAAAGCTAACAAGAGGCATGTGGGAAGGCCGAAACCCAAGTCTGATTACACAAGGCCCGATCCAGTTTACTCCAAACAGTGCCATTACTCCAGGTGAAAAACGTGCCATATGTATTGAGGCCAAATAGGCCAGCTGCGGAGCAACAAGTCTGAAAATCCCTCATTTCATAAGCGGAAATGGGAGAACCATGAATGCGATCATCGGGGACCAAAACTAAGTTAAAATTCCCTAAGACAAGCCAAGGAGTGGCCATAGAGCCCGCTATGGTGACCAAATCCTCCCAAAGGGGGCGCCGGGTAGTAATAGAATGCAAACTATAGACAAAAGAGACAGCAAAAACGGTATGAGATATGCTACATTAGACAAAGTAATGCAATACCTGAGATGTTGTGTGAAAAACAGTCAGGGAGACATGCTCAAAACGCCAGAGTACAATAATCCGGCCAGTGGTGCTAGTAGAACAATTGTGAACACAACTCCAGTGCGGAAACTTCTTCGCCAGCAGAGGAGTAATGCTGTCAAAAGGCAGTTTGGTTTCTAAAAAACCCATAATATCAATATCATGTTTTCGGAGATGACTCTGCATCATCTGGTGCTTGAGGGGAGAACCAAAACCCCTCATATTCCAAGCGGATATAATTATAGATGGGAACGGGGGTGGGAACCCCCAGTTCGATGCTTGATATGGAGTTTATCTATGGGCGGTAGCCCTTTATTGGGGGGGAGGATAACCTTGGCCAAGCTCTGAGAGGAGGGCATGGCAAAAGGCCCTGCCGCGGCACGGGAGGAAGACACCGTGGCAACGGTGGCTGGACGCGGCCTCCCTAGCTTGGTGACAAACCTTTCCACATCGGCAGCAGAGAAATGCTTGGTAGGTGATGTAACGACCCATGAGTGGGTGTTAGTCCCACATTGCTTGGTGAGGGGAACAAAGTCCGCCTTATAGGAGGGGACGGATACCTCACCACACAGGGACGCGTTTTGGGCGAGGCCCAAAGACAAAACCGTGCGGAGAGCGCCATGAGGCGAGGCCCAAGACCGGTTGGCCAAAGCGGACAAAATTCTTGTGACGGGTATGGGTTGGGCTATCTCGGATGGTATCAAAGCCAGACCCGGAGCGGTGTGCCATGGTCCCACGGGGACGTGGGCCTCCTAAGGGGGGTGGATTGTAACGACCCATGAGTGGGTGTTAGTCCCACATTGCTTGGTGAGGGGAACAAAGTCCGTCTTATAGGAGGGGACGGATACGTCACCTCACAGGGACGCATTTTGGGCGAGGCCCAAAGACAAAACTGTGCGGAGCAGGCCATGAGGGCGAGGCCCAAGACTGGTTGGCCAAAGCGGACAAAATTCTTGTGACGGGTATGGGTTGGGCTATCTCGGAGATGTAAGGACCCGTGCCTTGAGTTAGTCACAGTTTTGCCTTCTGAGTAGAGTTTTTCTAGATTTTGACCTAGTTAATGGACTCCAATGAATTCACGTGCAAAAGGAAAGATTCTTAGAATGATGTCCTCTATCTACCACAGAAGTTTCAGGCCAAACGGACGTGTATGTGAGGTGCACGTGAAATGGGTCCATTTCACGTGCAAGTGTGGTTGTCTTCTACATGATGCAAAGAGGCTAGGGGTGAAGTTTGAGCGCATTTGGAGTGCATTTGGAGTTGCACGTGAATTGGGAAATTCACGTGCAAATTAGCGTGCGAGCATGTTTTTGCATGGTTACCTTGGTTTTGTCATTCTAATCATCTTTTCTCAAAGGACCATGTTGGAATTGTGAATATTTTGGTGTGTATGGATGTGGAAAGGTCATAGCTTGTTCCATCAAAACTACGTCGTTTTGATCTTGGGATTCACTTAATAAAAACTACGTCGTTTTGATGTTGTGTTGTCTATATAAGGAGGAGAAGCCCCTCTGTTCTAGGTTTAGGGTTTGTTGCTCTACCAGCTGTCGTAGAGAGAGAGAGAGAGAGAGAGAGAGAGAGAGAGAGAGAGAGAGAGGAGGAGAGCTCCTGGTTGCTGCCAGGCGTCTTGCGTGGGTGGTCGAGTCTCGTGGGTGGACGGCGTTCGGCGTGGGATCGACTATTGCCGTGTTGTTGTATCCTACTTGAGGTAGGGGTTCCTTTCTTCCTAAACCCTCCTCTGTCCTAGGGTTCTAGGGCGATTATGGGTTATATCTGTTATATATATATATATATATGTAATCCATATAGGTGTGATCTCCTATATGGATGTTGGCCTTCAGTGGCATTTTGGTGTGATTCTGTGGATTACATGCTATATGTTTGATGAAATGCCTGTGTGAATATAGCTGTGTGTATATGCCCATTACGTGTTTGGTAATATGCCTGTGTGGCTGGACTTGTGATTTAGTGTATGTATGTATACCTGGGTGTTTGTTCTATTGCCTGAATGGGTTGGGATTGTGCACTTGTGAACGGGTGCACACCAAGTGTTTGGTTTTATGCTTGAGTGACTGTGGTGTGTGTTGTGTGCATGACTGTCTTTATCGGCTTGAAGAGGCGGTTAAACTACTTTGCCTGAGAGGCGGTTAAACTACTTTGCCTGAGAGGCGGTTAAATCGATGGCTGAAGAGGCGGTTAAACTACTTGCTTGAGATGTGTTTTGTTAGTCGGTGTGGCTGGGGGTGGGGTTACGCCCACTTGTGTGATGTTTTATTTTCTTTTTTCCTAATACTGTCACGTCACTACACATGTGCACATGCATGTAGCCGCTAGGAGCATGGGAAGGGTTGGGGAGACTTGATCCCTTGGGCGTGGTTGCTCACCCCCTCTCTTGTGTTTGCTTGTTTTCCAGGGACTTACGGGCGTTAGGTGGATACACCAAGGTGGAAGACCATAATTATTTTTACTCTCTTCCATTTATGTTTTGTTTTTCTTATGGGAATTGATGTAACCCCAGTGGGGATGGGATTGGAAAGGATTTTGTTGTAATAAACTAGTTTGGATTGCTTTTATGAACATTACTTTCTTGAATGGATGTTTAAAATGTAATATTCTTGGTTTGTATCCTAACCCCTTTGCCCTCCGTGTGGGTAAAAGGGGAGTCACGTACCGGTTTCCTCGGGTTGGAAATCCGGGGCGTGACAGGTGAAGTTGGCGAGGTAAGGGAATGGGAAGATGGACTGGCACAGGATATAGGGGGGATGGCGGAGTCGGAGGCCGGAAGGCCAGGTTGGTCGAGGATGGGTGCCAGTGGGAGCAGGTCACTGTCAACTTGAGGCAGTGGTATATCAGGAATCAGAATAGGGGTTGGGGCACCAACCGGAGCCACCTGGTTGGTGTTAGAAGGAGGCCCAACATCGTAGGGCTAGCGGCATTTAGAAGTGGTATGGCCAACCATGCGATAATGTTTGCAAAATCTGGGAATGGTTTCATATTCAATAGTCTATACAAAAGAACAGTCATCGGGCAAGTGAATGCGGACCTGTTTGATAGGTTCAACAGTGGCATCAACTTTCACCAGGGCACGTGCATAGGATACAAAATTGCCAGAGGTAGTGAGCATATCAGTCCTTAACGGTTTACCGATGAAGGAAAGGATGTCACTTAGAGCTGCATCGGACCAAAGCTCTAAGGGCAAATGGTGCAACTTCACCCAAATTGAGGTATGAGACAACTCCCCATTTCCAAAGTCGAAAAAATCTGGCATGACCTTCAAAAGGAGCGGCATAGTCCGAACAAAGTAAGGTCCTTGGTTCATGTCACGCCCCCAAATTCCAGGGAACCCGGAACTAGGAACATGACTTCCCCTTGCCCGCACCCGATAGGTCAAGGGGTTGGTGACTAGCACCAATAGAGACTACACCGCGGGTGCTGTCTCAAATATGCAACCCTGTACAGTCATACATCAAGGGTAATCCTGTACTTTCCCATACATCATCATGCCTACAATAAGTCAAACAGTCATACAGACATCACATCACAAATAGTATGCAAATATAACTGTCCACGGGCTCCTGTCCGGGATACAAACATAATACAATACAGAATACGATCGTATCATACATCAGAGTAGTGGGCACGTCCTCCTGGAAGAAAGTCCTCCACTAGTCTCGGGTCACACCTGAAAAAGGTAAACAACAAGTAGGGGTGAGCGACAAGCTCAGTAGGTGACCCCAACACTCCACATCATGCAGACATATAAGTCTATACTACATGCTCTGTGTATTCGTGCACTGTGTAGTGTGCACAATCATCAGGACTCAGCCTGCAAACAAACATCAGGACCTAGCCTGCCCACACGGGATAGCTTGTCCACGATCCTCAACAGGATCCCAGCTCAGGGCATTCAGCCCTACCACAGCGCTATATGCCCGGACACAGTCGCCACACCGGCATGCCATCGGTGCATATGCCTGCCATGTCAACCACATAGCACCATCGGTGCATCACGATGAGAACCCAGACAAGTCACGGAGTCCATGCCCCAATACCTCACACCAACATACTAACATTAGCATGGCATGTCATTCTCAACATTTCCTTTGGAACTGTAGCCAGTCTTCACAAGTAAATCCTCAATCCTTGATTTATGAAGGAAGTACCCATAGCAGCTATTTTCTTGAAATTAAAAGTCCCGGCATTGGGTTCCCATAGCATAAATAAGATAATCTGATTTTTGGGGATTTTTCTGAGATGTCTAACCCCACTTTCCAAAAATTCACCACTACGAACTTTTAGGTTTTTCCGAGATTTTACACTAAAACCCAATTTTCACATTTTGAAATAGTGGGAATTAATTTTTCTAGTATTTTTCTTTGAATCCAAATGGGGGGTATTTCGTTATTTACATAGTAACTTGAGTATAATACTTAAATGTGTAGATGGGTATAGGTTACGATGTAAATAGGTCCAGTCCAGTGCTGTTGCACTGCCTCGTAGCTTCAGGACTGCGACTCGTAGCGCGGCATTGCAGCGCGCCTCGGAGACTCGTAGCGGGAGCTGCGACTCGTAGCAGCGCGCCTCGAAGACTCGAAGCGGGTCTTCGATCTTCGACCTTCGGACTACGATCCTACGAACTACGGACTTCGAACCTACGAACTACGAACTTCGAACTACGGGTCTACGAACTACGACCCTACGACCCAGAACTTCGGGTTTACGAACTACGACCCAGGAACGCGCCCAGGGTACTGTTCATCGTCGTTTTTGCCTGTTCTTCGTCTGGAACGCGTCCAGAAACCCCCAGACACGCACAAACACGCATCCTACGCAACAGACTGCGATATTTACCTCGTAAGGCGTTAAGAACGCCTCTAAAACGCAAGGAAGCAACAGAAACACGCATCAAATTCCAGATTTCTAGAAATCTAGCTTTAAACCCAAATTTCCATGGTTGACTTATCAACCCTCACGAAAAACACAATTAATTAACCCCAAAATCACAGAAACCTATATCCACAATGATATAAAACCGTTCTTAACCACAAATCTTATGCTAAACCATTTGATTTAACTCAAAATTGGTTTTCCCCAAATTCTAGGGTTCATGCTCAATTTCATAAATCATGATAAATTCATGCATAACAAGCATAGAATCAAGATAAGAAGTTCAAGGACACCTACCTGGAATGATTCTTGATGTTCGAACGAGCTCAAAACGTCCCAAATCGAAGGCTCCAAGCTTCCTTCTCTTTCTCTCTCTAAGCTCTCCAACGTAGACGCAGAAACGCTGAAACGTAGCGTGGAAGCTCTCTTTCTCCCTATTTATTTTTCTGCTAGTCAACTAACCTAGTCAACCATTGACCCAGTCAATAATTGACCTCCAAAGCCCCGAACTCCAAATTGAGTCAAACTACAGTCAAAACGCTCGAAATGACGAGCACAATACTAGACTGATATTAGTACACCCAAATGACCGCTCAAACGCAAAGTTAACCAATAGACCCCGAAAAGTCAACAATCGGGTCAAACGGGGCCCCGACTCGGAATCGGGCCCAAGTACAGTCAAAATGCTCACATCGACGACTACACTACCATCCAGATAGTTACATTCCCATAGAATGACTATCTCTCAAAACTACCCAAATACAAGTCTTTACAGTTCATAACAGAATTCATGTCCTCCTCGGAGGTAAAGTGGAACACGAGCCAGCCACTTGAGTGAATATGTAGGGAGAAAGGAACGCCCCATTGCTTGCATGCACTGATGATATGTGGGCGACCAGGGAATCGTCCTATGACATATCCAATCAAATGGCAACGAGGGATGGGTTTACAGTGAGTGAGGGGGACGTGAATGGCAGGCATGTCCTCCTCCTTGGCCACGGAATCAGGGGAGAAAGTCAAGACATGCCCTTTGGATGGGAGGCAGTTATCTTTCTTTAATAAGTCTGCAAAGGAGAGCTTAGAGCAAGAGCTGGCGCAGGCAGGCCTGGGGCTGGGGTGGGTTCAGAGTGGACCGACGCCATGTCGGCCTCAGAACTAGAGGCCTCGGAAGATGAATCCTCATCACCAAGGGTGACAGAGGCATCAGGAGAACCTGCGTGTGGCGGGGCAACTTCGCTGGAAGATGCAACTAGGTGAGGCATTTCAGCAAACACCTGGTGGGCAAAGGAAGTGGCGGCAGGGTGAGGCATTTCGTCAAACACCTTGCAGGCGGAATGCAAAGGTGGAGAAGATGGTGCTAATCCAACAGATTCACCCGGTGGGGAGACAAGCGTGGCAACTGAGGGATGAGTAGAACCCTTAGCCAGGAAAGGGAGGGCGGGATTTGCCCTTGCTAGCACTCTTCCGCCCCATCAATCACTGAAAAAGAGTAAAGGGGGGAGAACATGAACAAACCCTGGCTGGGATGACAATTAAACCTGGAACGGATGGCGGAAAGGGCGGTAGAGAGCTGAAATGAGGGGCTAGGCGACCAAAACCCTCGAAGTTGAGACGTAACCAGCGCCTAAAGGGCCACCGATCTAGTTCTGGGCCGTGGGGGTACTATAGCACCACCGGAAAAAATCGTCCAAATCGATCTGTGCAAGGCTGGGAAGCCAAAATCGAGCCCAGAAATGGATTTCACGTTGCCAAAGGAGTAGATGCCACTAAGAGGGTAAGGAAAAATGGCCTTGCACCATCCAGATCGAAGGAGGGAAGAACCCCACGATGAACAGTGATAAACAAATATGTTGACAAAAGATTTAAACTCCTCTTTCGTACCATCAATACAAACAGGTCGGCTAAAATGAATGGTTAACAAAAGGGGGATGGATAGGGAGGCTCATGACTAAAGGCGTCGAATTGGCAACGAAACCAAGCCAAATGACGAGCTAGTCGGAATTGTGGAACCAGGTGAAAAAAAGAGAGGAGAAACTAACAAAGTGAGATAAATCAAATGGATCGATGTTTGCAGCAGATCAAAGGCGCGCACGCTCCAAGACACTAAACACATGATTCTATTATATGAGATTATAGTATGACATTTTAAAGAAAGGTATAAACAGACAAAAAAAAAATCATTCAATTTGGTTGAAATTTTAGCCATTGAAATGGCTTTTTTAAAAGAACAATGATTAAAGGGTTGGTTAATAAAAAAACTAAAACCAATTAATTTTTTTCTTTTGTTTTTTATTTTTCATATAAAATTTGGTTTTAAATCTAATTAGTTTTTAATTATTTCATATAATCTTTTATTATTAATCAATTAATTTGGTATGATTATTTGAAATATAATATTTTAGTATTTTATTTTATTAATTTATTTTATATTTAATCCGAAAAATATTTACATATTTGATTAGTTAAACTTTGGGGTTTAATTATTATAGTTGAATAATTTGTGACTTTATTGTTTTGAAAAAAAAAATTAACAATAAGAGTGTGTTTAGTTTAGTGGTTTGTGTTTTGATTTTATCATTTGAATTTTTATTGAAATTTGATTTGTAATTTTTAATTTAAAAATAGATTTTGTTCTTTAAGCGATAGGATGTATTTTAAAATAGTAAATTTTAAAAAATCAGGTCCTAAAAAAATTGATAAAAAAAATAAAATATGATAGACTCGAATAATAAAGTATATGAAAGCTAAAAAAATTAAATTGAGTCACAAAATTTTAAATTTAAAAATAGAAAACAGCTGAAATATGTTTTCAGAAACAACAAATTTAATCAAATTAGTATTTGAATAAAGTAACATTTTATTCAAAAAACAAAGTTATATTTGATATAACATTTTTTATGATTGTTTTAAAAATTATGAGCTTAAATAAATTTAAACTATTTAATTTTCAAAACATGTCCCATTAGTGTTTTCAAAAACGGTTTCCAACAGTTCTCTCTTTTGAAATTTAAATTCAATTTTGATGAGAGATTTAAATAAATTTTTTATTTTTATAATATCTAATCTTTTAAAAATACATTTTTTTTCCAAAAAAAAATATTTTTATATTAAAATTTAACACGAATTCTACAAAATACAGAAATTAGAATATAAAAATTAAAATTTCTTATCTTATCTCAAATATAGTTTGTCACATGAATTCTGTTTTTAAAATAAAATTACATTTTCAAACGAATCCCAAATTATTTAAATGAGTAGTTTAGAATCCCCATTTATTAAAAAAATTATATGTTTTTAATTTTTATGAAACTTTGGTAAACTAGATTCTATATTTTGACCTGATTTATTATTATTTGTTAAGTTGCGAGAAAATTCATAAAGTGAGTTGAATATATTGCTATTTAAGCTTGTGTTTGATGGTTTATGGTAAACTGCTAACAAATCATCATCAATGGTGTTTTCCTCGCACTCGCATTATTTTTCCTGTCCAAAGTTAATTATAGTGCGTCCCCCACCGCCCATGCCCACCCGTGTCGGGGAGAAAAGAAACCGGCAGATGGACGGCTACAAAATAATTGAACGATGTTGACCAGTGCCCCTCTGTTGCTGCCACGTGTAATAAATGCCAAATGTGATGATTTTTCAAAGTCTCATGTTTCAAACTTTTTGAATTTACCAATATAAAAAGGAAAACTTTTTGAATTTGATACCAGTGAATCATGCACATGCGCATACACCGCGCACGTGTTACTGTTTAAAAAAATAAAAATAGAAGGACGCTATATCTAAATTAGGACTCTGTTTCTTAGTTAATATTACAATCTGTTTTTAATATTTTTTTATATATACATTTGTAAATATAAGGTGAAAGCATTTTTAGTCATGAAGGGGTAAAGCCCATGATTTCATCTCGGAAAGCTAACGCATACACAATAAAGCATTAGAGAACCAATATTAACTTCGAATTTCTTTTTTAAACTAGCTAGCAAGAGACTAGTACTATTTGAAGTTTGGAAATACAATAATTTGGGGACATGGAGGGCCAAAGTTTTTGATAAAAGGTTTCAGTTTTCATGGGGCATTTCAACAAACAAGTATAGCATAAGGGGTACGTGGGTATTTTCCTTGTAGGCAAACATATAGGTAATTATTAATTAAGTTGTTCTTGGACAAGATATTTATAATAGAGAATAACTGAGTAAAAAAATATACACATAAACAAGTGGAATTAAGGATTTTACCTGGCTATCTTCAAGATGACAGAAGACGATAAGTTCATCATTTGATGAATGACGATGGAGGCAATGTTAATGAATTGTACAATACTATATTGAAGTAGTAAAGGAGTAATCCGCCAGAATTACCTAACTTTTTCAAGACAAAATAACATTTAGAAGTGGCATGTAGCAACGATTAGGGTTAAATGGGTTGTAATATACATATGCTAAACCTACAAGTTGAACAATTGAATCAATCAACTAATGAACCAAAATGAAATCTGATATTAATCATTATGAATTTAGAACATCAAAAATTAGGAGTTTAAGTATTGAGGTTGGGAGATGCATAAATTAATCATATTAGGGTTGAAAATTTGAAAAACTGTCAGATCAAGAACTATCCACCTGAACTAAACCTTACATGATGAAGTTGATGATTGCTGCCTTGCTGCTAGGGTAAATCGTATTCGGTGGACCATGGATGGATAGGTGATGGGTCACAAGTGTGGCTATTCCTTGTTATGTTATGCTTTGTGAATTATGTAGTTAGAAATTAGAAATGGGTATTCTATGGATTGGTGGATGATATGGCATATGAACTTTGTTTTTAAAATATATAATTTTAAAATGTCTTTTTATTAAATAAGAGGGGCCATGACAATTCAAGAAAACAAGGGCTAAAATAGTGTGCTGGTTATGGTAGAGGAGTAGTTAACAAACACATGAATGAAAAATGGTTATAAGTGATCAACAACATTAAAACATAGTATAAATAATCTACTCTTGACTTAAAATTAACCAAGTATCACCATGAGTGGGTATTAGTTGGGGTAGATCCACTTATATACTTATATCTAGTGAGCTTTTTAATATTGATAGATTATAGAGTCTAAAATTGTACTTAAAAAATATTACTATGAGAAGGCTAGGTGTGCATGTATGCATGTATGTGTGTAAATATATATATATATATATATATATATATATATAATTTTGCTAAAATGAAAATATGATGTTAATTTTTATCATAAAAACTTTAATTTTAAACATTAAATATTACAACCAATAATTCAGATTAAACTTACATTTAACTATAATTTTGTTACAGTAGTTTATGGTAGCAGAGTTATAGTTGAATAAAAATTTAATTTAGACCATTGATTGCAACATCTAACGGTCTTAGTTAAAAATCTCATGATAAAAATTTAACATCATTTTCTATGTAGCATGACTATATATATTGCTAATACATGAAAAAGGTATGTAATGAATGTAAGTACGATCATGATCAAACTGTTCAAATCATAATTTTATTTAATTATTCATCATCTATAATACATGCTAAAGTACTTCCTCCACTCAATTAAATAAAAGTGTGATCTTACTCGTTCAATCATGATTGAACGACTGTAATCGTACTTGCACTCATTTTCTTTTTATCAATTGTGTTTGTATGCGAATATATAATGCTAAAGAGAAAATAATGTAATAAGCATAAATGCAATTGTGATCGTTTGATCTTGGCCGAATTGTCTAAATCATAATTTTATTTAACTGTTCATTTGTTATAATAGATGTTGTGTAGTTAAATAAAATTTAACTATTTGATCAAATCAAATAGTTGTGATTATAATCATAGTTATATTCATTATACTTTTTTTCTTTTTAACATTTTCATATATATATATATATATATATATATACACACACACACACACACACACACATAGGCATGCCACTACGCACAACATGCCATTAATGATTTACAATAATGTTATTTTTTAAAAAAAAAAGTTACTATCAGGTGATAAAATTCCTTTCCCATGTATTATGACTAGATAAAGCGATTCAATCACTTTCAAAACAACAAACCGGATACCTCACTAAATCATATCACCTATATTTGTTTACCTTGCCATGTGCAAGCAATGCTATTTGTATACAAGCGTGCACATAAAAGTATTATATAAGTGTGCAGACATTATTTCCAAACTCTTTGTTGTCAATTATTTTTATTCACTCTTTGCTTGGCAAAGTATGAAAAAGAAATGGAAAAGTTTGATATGAAAAAAGTATAGAAAGAAAATAAGTGAAAAAAATAATTATTTGGTTGATGAAAAAAAGAGGTGAAGGATGTATTTTTTTATAATGTAAATAAACTTTAAAAAAATATAAAAAGGTAATATAATATGAAATATCAATTTGATCAAATTATGATATTATTAACATTAAGAAGACATGAATTTTTTTAAAAGAACATATAAATAACCTCTTTTTCATAGCATGACATTAGGTGAGAAAAATAATACACACAAACAAATATAATTTTTATCTTTTCTTTGCACTTTTATATTTACCAAATTTTTTTTTACCTATTTTCATATTTCTTGCCAAAATAAATTTTGATTACTAATAACGCATAGGAAGGAGTGCGAGTGAGAAGATGGATGCAACGGTGCGTACGGCATCACTGTGGTTGTTCTTCATCGGTTGTGTGGCACGCGCGGGAGTGTGTAACAACAAAAGCACCGGCCAAAGCAACGCAGAAGGGTAAGTTAGAAAAACACAAAAAAAAACCCGCGTGCGTCATCAATGTCATCATCACCACCGCCTCCTCCTTGCCGTCCCACGCCTCCCAACCACACACCCCTCTCTATCACTACTGCTCCCTCTCTAATCCCTCCAACCCTCTCCCCTCAACAACATAAAGACAACAAGCCGAAACATCCCAACAAGGAATAAACAACACCACTCTCTGTTGTCTGCACTCTCTACTCTCTACTCTCTGCTCTCTGCTCTCTACTCTCTACTCTCTACTCATCAATGGCTTCCACAGAGCAAAACGTAGAGAAAGCAAAACCAAAGGCAGAAATGACGGTGGTGGATGATGAAAGTGCTAGAGATAATGGATTTGGTTGGGGGAGAGCGCTTGTTCAAGGCCTTCGCGGAGAACAAGTTCAAGGAGCTCGATACGGATTGCGTCGGCGAGCTCTCCGTCAAGGAGCTTCAGCCCGCCATCGCCGACCTAGGCGCCGCCCTTGGCCTCCCTTCCCTCGAGTCATCCCTGCACTCTGATCTCATCTACTCCGAGGTTCTTTTCGTTTCTCCCTCTTCCTCGATTCACGTACGTACGTATGTTTTTTTTCTCTCTCTTTGATTTGCTTTTGTTTACTGTATGATTGCGTGGCGGCGGCGGGAGGTTAACATTTATTCGAGGATTAATACTTCAATCAACCAAAGGAAAAAAAGGAAGAGGTGGTCTGGTTTCAAAATGGTTTAGATACTAGTTTGATTTGTTGGATGAAAGTTATTATTCCTACATATGTTTCTTGTTTTGGAGTGATCGTTTTGCCTGCTCCTTGATTGCTTGGGGGATGATATCTGATGATGCGTGATTAGATCATACGTTTTCAGGAAAAATTTACAGTTCTTCACACTGGTGGGGTGGTTTGATGTGTCTATTGCAGCTATAATTCCATATGTTTCTAAGTTTTAAGTTTAAATATTAACTCAAGTACATATGCATGCCAAACTAAATTGTTCCCAAACAAACACACACACACACACACACATATATACGGGCACACAAGTGCTTTATCATTTACAATTATGCTACTGGTAACAACCATGGAAGAGGACTGAGGCCTAATGGGAGGTTAAAAAAAGATGCTTACACTTGCCTTTTTCTATATTAGAGTTCATTTACTTCTTAATTTCCGCGAACCTGGATGCTTAAAGTTTAAAGAGGTAATGAATGAATTCACCCAGGGACAACGTGAATGAATGAATGAATGAATGAATGGATGCTTAAAGTTTAAAGAGGTAATGAATGAATGAACCTTTTCGTGTTTTGTAGGCAATGAATGAATTCACCCAGGGACAACGTGAGAAGGTGACTAAGACCAAGTTTAAAGAGGTACTTTTAGATATCTTAGTAGGCATGGCTGCTGGTTTGAAGCGAGACCCTATTGTCATTCTCCGTATTAATGGGGAAGACCTCCAAGAGTTCATCTGCAGCCACAGATTTGATGCTGAGATGGCCTCCATTTTTTCTGAGATAGAGTTGCCTGGCAGGTCCCTCCAGGATTATATCATCATGGCTTTTGAGAAACTTACAGTTGATCATGGGATGCCCCCTTGTTCAGACTCTTGGGTAATTCACTCGCTTCACTTACACTTACTGTTAACTGTTAAAAGACTGATGTTTTTGACTTAATTTCCTTAAGCCATCTGCATCATTTACCATGATGACATTAGTTTTATTCTCCGTGCGTGGTCTCTATTTGCTTGGGTAGGTTAGGAGCAATATGGTGGAACCGACCTTGCAGTCCTGTGCCAATTATGATACCGAGCGGCCCATCTCTCAAGAGATGTTCCTAGCGGAATTTAAGAAAGCGGCAGAGAGTTTAGCCCAGCATCTCAAAGAGCAACCTGTGATTGTTGCACACACTGAAAACACCTTTAATGGGAGTGCTATTAAGAGGCTATTGTCCAACAAGTTTGAACTGGACAAGGTTGCCAATGGAGCCCCATTTCTCAGCATTGGTTTATTGTCATTGCTAATAGATAGTAAAGGCCAATCTGTTTAATTAATGCTATTTTGAAGTTATATAATTTCATACGCACACCAATTGGCGGGGCATTTTCCATATTCTTTTTGTCCAGACACTAGATGCAGCTATTGAAAAAGTTCCAAAGGATCGCCACAAGAAAATCCAAGAAATACTTGCGTGTGGCACTAGACTCAGTGGCTGCTTCGGCCGGTTTAGCTCCTTATGGTGCTATCAGTGAGGTATATCCTATACAAGGCATTTGATTTTCCGTTCTTCACTTAGAGTGTATGTGAGTTAAAAAACAATTGCAGGATTCAGGTTTGTCACTTTTTGGATGATTTTTATATCTTGTTGATGACTACTATATATATTAATGTCATGAATTTGTACAGGTGGACAGTGTCATCGAAGAGGCCTTAAAGAGTTTTAATGCAGATGATGGGATGCTTGTTAAGGCGGATGAATTCAAGAAGATAATCATTGAGTTACTTGGGAGCATCATGCTGCAGCTGGAGGGGAACCCCATCTCTGTTTCTTTGAACTCTGTCGTCCACGAGCCCCTTGTTTCTTCTTCCACCTTTTTGACACCAGAAGACACTGACTTGACATAGTAAAGTACTGCAAACTCTAGTACACGATATGATCAATCTGTTAATTCCACCACAGTAATGTATGTGTTAGCAGTAGCATCCGTTTTCCTGTGCTAATGGTAGCTTTAACATGAAATCGGGGATTGTAATATGTTCTACTTGACTGTAAACTCCGACCTCATGCTTTCACGGACCTTTGTGTGATCTTGATAGAAGGTGCCTTTTAAGGGAGCACTACCACTTTTCTACAACATTTTACCCTTCAAAAAATTTGTAGCGACTGCAAGTTTGATTGTACAAATGGTTTTTGGCATATGTAATTTTTCAGGATGTCAATTTGAAGGGAGCACGATGTACTGTTGAAAGAGAGAATATTGTCACAGAGTTAGTCTTACGATGAGTTAACTCATACGACACTTAGTCACTTAATGAAAATTTCATAAACTAAGTCTTTTTAACTTCGAGTGAATGTTTAGAGTCGTTTGGGACAACGAACAGTGATTAGCAGAAGTTGTAATGAGAAAACTTATATTAGAACAAATGTCAAGTACAAGTTTTAACACTAGAGTTTTGTTCTATATATAAGATTTAGAGTATTTTTACAACTGACACCGGGAAACATCAAGTTGATGCGAGAGTACAAATCACTTATACAAGTGCTAACTTACTATGCGAGTTATACAATCATTACAAATGACTCTAATATGTTATAAAAATACGTCCTGAGGCTCTGGACCGTGACATCCTCCTCCACTTAAGCTCGTGATGTCCCCGTTATGTCTGCTTCCTTGTAGTGTCGGAGTTAGTCCGTGACCTACCATAACAGGTCTTCACGCTCTCAACTGTTTTGCTTGATCGGGTAGACCCTTCGACTTGATTAAGTATTCCTAGTCTTCGTATCACCAGATCGGCTAGGATGTGCTCCACTTCCTTGTCGAACGCAGTGACAATGGCGGTTGGTGCTCGATGTGATTCTCCTCGACTTGGCTCCTTTGCGTCTTCATGGAATGGCTTCAACATGTTGGCATGGAAGACATTGTGGATCTTCAGTCTGGGAGGCAATTGGACTTGGTAAGTTGTCTTCCCTATCCGTTTGATGGTTGGAAAAGGGCCTTCGTATCTTCGGACCAAGCCCTTGTGTACTTGGCGGAGAGACTTGAACTGATTTGGCAATAGCTTTACCATCACTTTGTCTCCAACCGCAAACTTCTTCAGATGTTGCTTGGCATCGGCCCATTTTTTCATCTGCTTGGCAGCTTTGTTGAGACACGCCCTTGTAATGTCTGATTCTTCTTGCTACTCCTTAGCGACTTTGTAAGCGGAGGGATTGTTGCTTGTGTAAGGCTAGATAACAGCACTTGGAGTAAGTGGTTGTTGCCCCATGGTAATTTCGAACGGGCTTTTCCCTGTCGCTTCACTCCATTGGAGGTTATATGAAAATTGAGCAACATTGATCAACTTTGCCCAATCTCGTTGATGGGCACTCATATAGTGCTACGATATTGCTCCAGAAGAGTGTTGATGTGCTCTGTCTGGCCATCGGTTTGGGGGTGAAAACTTGTAGAGAAGTTCAATTCCATCCCTAACAACTTAAATAGCTCACGCTAGAATTTTCTGGTGAAGCAGGGGTCTCGATCACTGATGATGCTTTTTGAAATTCCCCATAACTTCACCACATTTTTGAAAAATAGCCGGGTTGCTTCATCAACTTTACAATCAGGTGATGTTGAAATGAACATTGTATACTTGCCGAAGCGATCCACCACCACCATGATGCTCCCAAATCCATCGGACTTGGATAGGGCCACAACGAAATCCATTGAGACACTTTCCCACGGTCGTTTGGGAATCAGCAAGGGTTCCAAAAGTCCCGCAAGCTGTTGCTGCACTATCTTGTCTTGCTGGCAAACAAGACAAGTTTTTACATATGTCTTGACATCATTCGACATTTGCAGCCAATAATTGTGTCGATTGATAAGGAAAGTGTACGTGCCATGCCTGGGTGACTGGCTCATAATGCATCATGGCACTCCTTCAAAATATCTTTTCATAAATTCCCCCATCTCGAAAGGAAGACCCATTGGCCAATTGTCATTAATACGCCATCTTCAACCCAAAATCGACGAGTCTTCCCCTTGGTAGCCAACTTAAGGAATGGCTACATGGTTATGCGCCATTCCTTCCTTGATTCGATCAAGGAAGTCACTCCTTGCGGTGCTGGTGGAGAACAGGGCTGCTAGTTCCACCTTTCGACTTAGCGCATTGGCTACAATATTCCCCTTACCAGGCTTATATTGCAACTTGTAATCGAATTCAGCCAAAAAGTCCTGCCACCGAGCTTGCTTGGGGCTCAGCTTCTTTTGCGATTGGAAGTAGCTCGTTGCAACATTATCTGTCATGATTACGAACTAACTTCCAAGCAGATAATGTCGCCAGGTGCGAAGACAATGGATAATTGTGGTCATTTCTTTGTCCTTCACCGTATATCGCATCTCCGTATCATTTAGCTACCGACTTTCGTATGCGATATGGTGTCTGTCTTGCATTATGACTCCTCCGATTGCATAATCGGATGCATCATTGTGGACTTCAAAGGGTTTGTCATAATTGGGAAGCACCACAACAGGCTCCTCCGAGATTGCTTGCTTCAATTGTTTGAAGGAGGCTTGGCACTCGTCCGCCTAGTGCCATGGATGGTTCTTCTTCAGCAAGTCGGTTAAGGGTGTTGTAATGGCGAAGTAACCCTTAATAAACCGATGATAATAGTTTATGAGTCCCAGGAACAATCGTAGCTCTTGGACTTTCGTTGGCGGCTCCCACTTTTGGATGGCTTGCACCTTCGCCAAATCCATCATTAACTTCCCATCCTTGATTCGATGACCAAGGAGTCCACCTCCTGCTTAGCGAATGAGCACTTCTCCTTCTTGACATATAAGTTATTTTTCTGCAGCACTTGGAAGACTTATTTGAGGTGTGCGACATGTTCATCCAACGTATTGTTGTACACCACAATATCATCCAAGTAAACAACAACAAATTTGTCAAGGTATAGATGAAGTACATTGTTCATTAATGTACAAAAAGTGGTCATATGGTCGGACATTACCTGACTCTATCAAATCCTGGAGTTGCTTTCGTAATTCTGCCAACTCTGGGGGTGCCATGCGATAAGACAACATGGCTGGCGGCTTCGTCCCTGGCTCTAGCTCGATGTGGTGATCCATATCTCGCTTCGGCGGTAGCCGCTTCGGCAACATCGAAGGCATAACATCTTGGAACTTCTTCAGAACCGTCTCTATAGGTTTGGGCAATGTGGGAGAAGGCATTGCCAACCCTTCCTCCTCCGTCAGTTCCCTCATCAATCAAAATCATATAACTTGGGTCCTTCTTGAGTCCTCGTTTAAATTGCATGGCGAAAATTATTGGTGCACTCGATTTCCCCATGCTTTTAAGTGTGATCACTTGAATCTTCATATTATCGAGGATCACAAGGGAACTTGATGCTGAAACAGAAAAGGCCAGTGCTTGACAGAAGAAAGCAACTCCCAACACCATCTTAAAATCGTCTATCGGAATGACGGTGAAGTCAAGCTTTCCTTGCCATTCTCCGATTCTCACCGTTACGCCCCTTGCAATACCGTGTACCGGCTTGGCTTGCGAGTTCACCACTTTGATGGTACCGGTTCCTTCGGAGAGTTTGAGGCCCAGCCACTTGGCCTCTTGCAGATTGATGAAGTTGTGGGTCGCTTCAGTATCCAGCATTGCACCCACAGTTTGACCCCTAATGGATACATATGCATATAACAAGTTTGTCTCCTTCGGGTCCTTCGGAGAGAAAAGTTTCGAAAGAATGCTCAAGTGTTGGATAACACCCAAATCCGCTTGAGACTCCTCGGCCTTCTCATTGTTATACTCTGCCACAATAGCATTCAATGCCTTGTGGTTCGGGCAATCTCTGGTCCAATGCGGCCCATCACAAATGAAGGATGGCTTCGGTGCCTCTTTCTTCGTTGCGAAGAACTTTGGTTTATAACTTGCCGAGGGTTTCTGATGTCCACCCTCCTTGTGGCCAACATCCTTCTTTGGTCCGCTTTTGTCTCCCCCACTTTTACCCGCATACGGCTTCTTCACAAACTTGGACTGGTGCGAGTAGTCGACTAACATCTCGGCGGCTACAATGGCATCGTCTAGTGTTTGCACATTGCGCCTATCCAACTCTACTCTTGCCCATTCTTTTAATCCGTCCTTGAAGTAAAATAGAAAATTGACATCAGACATGTTATTGATTTCCAGCATATTGGTAATAAACTCTTTGATGTATTCGGGAACACTACATGTTTGCCGTAGGCGATGTAATTTCCCCCGAACTTTAGTCTCCGCATTGTGTGGGATGAAGTGCTTGCGTAACTCAGCTTTGAATTACTCCCATGTATCAATTACGCAAAGCCCCTTCTCTCGTGATGTATGCTTCCGCCTCCACCACAGTTTGGCGGCTTCCTGAAAGAAGATTGAGGCGTTACTTATCCGCACACCATCATCAACAACGCCCATGGCCTCGAAATATTGTTCTAGGCCAAATATGAAATTTTCCACTGTAGTGGCATTGTGTGTACCATTGTACATTGCTGGTTTAGGGACCTTCAACATATGCTCGTGTTCGCCGCTAGTAACGCTCGGGCCAGCGTTCCCCACCGATTACGGACTATTTCGGCGGAGTAAATCCATCTCCCAACGGATGTCATGGATCTCACATTCCACAAACTTCCGCAGGTCAACCAGATTCTCGCCAAGAGCCTCAATTTGCCCCTCGAACGATTGGTTGCATTCACGGATCATGGCCTTAGCGGCCTTAGTGATCTCCGCATTTTTGGCAATCAAGTTGTCAACTTGATCGCTGAGTTCCCCAACCAAGGAGTTCACGGCTATGAGACTCCCTTCCAACAACGAAATCCGAGCTTCCATGGGATCCTTGAGCATCGTCTTAGATTTCCTACGTTTTAGTGGTGCTAGAGTGCGCAGCTCCTAACGCCCACAACCATGTTGCTAGCTTCGTGTGCGGTTCCTCCGTCGTAGCAAACCCTTCCTCGTGTGCCATCGCCTCGACTCTTTTTCCCAACCAACCAAATTACGACTGGACGTAACCTGGCTCTGATACCACCTGTCACGGAGTTAGTCTTACGACGAGCTAACTCGTACGATACTTAGTCACTTAGCGAAAACTTCGTGAATTAAGTAAGCCTTTTTAAGTTCGAGTGAATGTTTAGAGTCGTTTGGGATAACGGATAACGATTAACGGAAGTTGTAGAGAATGCCTGAAAGTGAGAAAACTTATATTAGAACAAATGTCAAGTACAAGTTTTAACACTAGAGCCTTGCTCTACATATAAGATTTAGAGCATTTTTACAACTGGCATTAGGAAACATCAAGTTGGTGCGAGAGTACAAATATACAAGTGCTAACTCACTCTAGGAGCTGTATAATCATTACAAATGACTCTAATATGTTACAAAAATGTGTCGTGAGGCTCTGGACCGTGACAACATGCACCAATGCTAAAAGTATGGATGGAAAAGTGATTTTGTTATATGAGAGCAGATTGGAGAGGAAGAGATATGTTTGTTTATCCATAACACTTTCCCTTGGCTATCCATTTACATTCGTTATATGTGTAAGTGTATGTGGCCTCATTAAAAACCTTTTGTAAAATCTATTGAGAAAGAAAAGACTCCCTCCAAGTTACATCATATGATGCATTTTTATGTTTACACCTTTTTTTATGTTGTAGTAGGTAGCAATTTGGTGAACAAGTTAGGAACATTGTCTCTTATTTTGATGTAGTTTACATCGACTAAAACTATAACCAATGCATAAATAGATTTTATTAGGATGCTTTGCAAACTTATGGGAGACTATTTAGTTTTAGTAGGTCCCGAACACTGGTTTAGAGGCGACAAATAGACCAAATATTCAACCTTTTGTTTTAAACAAATCAATTATCTCCGATTTTTATGAATATAGAAATATAAATGAAACACAATGAGAGATTGAGTTAAATCGAAATTATGTTAACTCAAAGTTGTTTACATCAAATTGATTTTTTGTTTTCTATGATATCAAAGCAGAACACACAACAAATTAGAGAGAAAAAGAGATACAAACCTTTGATATCTATCTTGTCATTACAAGAATAATAAAATATCTCAACTCTACAATTGTATATCTTACCCTAATATTTACAGTACAGATATATGTGCTTCAAAATGGGGCTGCCACCTTGCTATAAACCCTAGACATTCCTCGGTAGCCATTACCTTCTTAATTTGGTAAGAGATCCTATCATATCACGTCCCTATCTCGGAGGACTAGAATAAGACATGCATGCGACTATCTCATGTTTGCACCCGAAAAGTCAAGAAGTTATGATAAGCATTCAAAATAAGATATATACAATGGGTGCTATCTCCATATTAAACCAGTCATTTGTACATCACATAGAAAGGGTGCGTACATAATTCCGAAATGAAGTGAAACAATCTCAAGACATAATCATAAACAATTTCAAAGCTCATTTAACAAATATTCAACCGATCCATGAAAACATGTAATCGGTCATTACAATTGTCCATGGATTCTTGCTTGGGAATATAAACCAAATAAAATATTTATCAGGTCAATAAAAGTTCATATGTAATAAGTGAGGTTCGCCTTGCTGCACAGTCTATAACTAGCTCTTATATACACATTATGAAAACAAATAAACAAGTAAGGGTGAGAAAAATATTTAATAGGTGCACTATCACTTCTCACCACCCCTCTGTAATTACATGCTAGTGTTATATGCTTTGTGTACAAGTGCATAGAAGTGGTGACTTAACTAACGAGTCATAAATATAAATAACAATAAAAAATTAGTTACACAAGCAATCAAAATCCATCACAGTCACACAGGCTACTGTCATAACCACATAAGACAACCATTCCAACTTCAAAGTCGTATAAGCTACTTAATCCAATCAATATCACCACATAGGCCAACTAATCCAATCACCATGAAATTATTCACATAAATGCATAATTAAATCAAAACTCACAGCATCATCATCAAATAAATATCAATAATATCATACAAGGTTCATTAAACATTTTAGGAAACCTCTCATGGATCCTATAATCACCCAAAAAACAACAGACACAAAACTATGCACAAAAAAAAACCATTATAGGAAACTCTCTTTACTTCGGTTTAAGTTTTGTCTAATATCTCGAATTTGAGGGCCAGGTCTCGAAGTAAAGCTTCTTCATTTTGAATTGGATGGTAGTTGGAAAGTTTACTTCAAGACCTAGCCCTCCACTTTGAGATATCAAGAAAAGCTTAAACTGAAGTAAAAAAGACTATCTTGGGCTTTGGAATCATGGATTTTTGCCACTTTCAACTTCCTTTGAGATCCTAGTCAATCTAAAATGCAAGCTTATACGAAATTAAAGCCTATTAGATCCATATTATCTTTGAAATCACATTTCCTACAACTTCTGGATGAAATCCCAACCATATTTATCTTCAATCAAATATTGGGAATTAATTCTATGATTTAAATTTACAGTTGTGAAGATATGGACTTCCCAAAAAAAAAAAAAACTTTCCATCCTATTTTTGGGGAAACAACCCTAGGGATTGTGAAGAAGAGATTTAGGTTTCCATTTATTGTTTTGGGAAGATACTGACAAATTCTATTTGGAAAACTTAAGGAATAAGAAACTTAATTTTCCTTTTATGTTTAACTGCCTCAATCACTGACCTTAACGAGGAGAGCTTGCCTCATCCTTTTCCTATAAAAGCATAACTCTTCCGAGGGACAAACACAAGACTTTTGAGAGACAGAAAATGATTTTGGGAGAGTGATATCGGTTATGCTTTCTTGGAATTTTAGAGGCCAAAGGTTTAGAGAAACTATAAGGACCCATCTTTTGTCTAAGCTTAAGAGATAGTTTTTATTTAGCATTAAAAGTATTTGGATGTTAATATGGCTGTTAAAAGAGTTTTGAGATATATAAAGGGAACTCGTAACTATGGATTAAACTATGGAAGATTTGACGAATAAAATTTTTATGGCTACACAGACGCTAATTAGGCAGATGAGGTGGATGATAGAAGATCTACATTAGGAGGAATATTCTTTCTTGGAAAGAAGTGCGTAACTTGGCACAGTAGAAAGTAAAATCTAGTCACATTAAGCACAACATAGGCTAAGTATGTTGATGCTACTTTTGCCACTACACAAATGATATTGATGAAAATTTAGTTGGGTGATTTGAAGTTAGATGTTCTCTATCCACTACTATGTGGTTGTGATAACCAAAGTGACATTAGTTTAACTAAGAACCTAGTACAGTACTCTAGGACAAAACATATCGATATTAGATATCATTTTATTAAAAAGAAAGTCAAACATGGACAACTCATAGTAGATTATGTGCCTACAAGAGAATAACTGACTGATATACTTACTAAACTACTTACTACAAATGCATTTCAGAGGCTCAGGTTAAAACTAACTGTTCAACCTCTAGCTATTTTACTTTGAGGTACGTATAATAACTCCTACCCCTATATCACTATGCCTTTGGATTTGGTTGTCAAAGGGGGAGAATGGAAAATGGCAAACTTTATATAAGGGAGATAAAAGTAATATATGCAGGGGGAGTTAAGAGTGGTTATGTAAAGGGTGTTGTGTTAACAACGAAATCCAAAGGGGGAGATTAAAGCTTTATTGAATAAATATGTTGGATTTCTTGTCAACACTTGATATAAAGGAATCAGGAACTGTATTCATCAATTCAATTTGGAATATATCAGTTTGGTTTGGCATCTCAAAGAAAGGTTTGTTTTGGTTCGGTCAACATATTTGACATGAGGTTCTATACATAAGTTAAACGACAACCATCGTGGTCGTTTTACTGGAGTCTATCCAAAACGATGTCGTAAGCCTAAATTAATGTAGCAAGAGTTATTGCCACTGGAAAAATCAAATAAAAGATATCAATTGAGAAATCTCGTGGGTGACCAAATAAGTCCTAATCAACAAGCTTTAATGCGTCGTCTTGTTTCCATTTGTCGTAGTTGTTCCCAATAGTGGCTTCTTGGAACGATGCAATCATTTAGAGCATTATCTACATACAATGTTTTATTTTAGTAAAACACCACTATTAATTCTATAAATTAGTACGACTATGATAGATATATGTGCATAAGAATTGAAGAGAATTAAAAAAGCAAAAACTAAAGGAAAGTTGTTTAGAAAATTCTAATGTTTCAAGAAAACATTTAGAAATATTGTATAGTAGTGATTGAGTGCTCTTGACAATCCTTGCTTCAATGAAGAACAACATTAAGGAAGACTCCTGCAAGAGACGCTCTAGATCGATGAATTCATTCTTTATCTGTCATTTTGTTTTCATATTGATAGTGTGAGAACAATTAAAAATAAGGTTGTGTTGGGATACACACCCAACTACTGTAATAATTATTCAATTATAGTCGTGTAGTGTGGGTGATACCTACTACACTGAGGATGCAACCATCAAATAGGTGGTAAACCTCATAATTTCTGTGTGTGCTTGTCTATGCTGTCTTTTTGTATTCAAAAGCACATACAAATACTATTTTATATAGCAAAGACAATTAATTGAATACAAACATTAACCAGTGGTAAATTTTTAATTAAATAATTTTTTAAATTTAAAGAGACCACTGATTCCCCCTCCCCCCAGTGGTATCTCAATTTTGTTTGGGCACTTCAAATTCCATAGTTGATGTTTTGAAGGTGTTTTTGAGTGTTAGTTGTTCTTTGTGATCTAGCCAATTTTTGGAGATTAAAGGTAGATGATTTTATTCTTCTTTATCTCTTATAGGATTAAATGACAATTGAGTTGATTGGATTGAGTATTGAACAAAAAGCGAACAAGTTTTACATGTAATTGAG
The DNA here is from genome assembly GCA_023512835.1 of Taxillus chinensis. NCBI lineage: Eukaryota > Viridiplantae > Streptophyta > Magnoliopsida > Santalales > Loranthaceae > Taxillus > Taxillus chinensis. The sequence goes on from CM042086.1 coordinate 25,886,840, forward strand.
ATAGAGTTTAGAGAAATGTGAACTTAAACGAGATAACTGTGTTAAGACTTAATAACTCTTTATTCATGAATGAGAACTTGATTGATATGATGTTTTGAAGCTTTAAGACCCTACCTTTAAGCTTAGGGATTGAGTTTGTGGTTTGGAAAATCAATTAGATTCACTATATGTGCATCAAGGTGACACGTTGTTCAGATGAGTAAGTCGATGAATTAAACGGTGATGATCAGGATGGCACGAAGTAAAAGGAGGAACGGGATGGAATGTTTCGGTGCATGTGATATGAATGTGTTAAAAGTTATGCATGTGGCAAAGCACGTTCGATACACATGGCATGTCGCTATATGTAATTTGTTATATTTTTTATGGATAACCAAATGAAATATCCACAAAATGAGTAGTTTTATAGACTAATCAAAATTTCATATAATTAGTTATGATTTTTCAAAGTTAGAGACTAGGTTTCTCCGGTCCGATCAACTAGTCCTTGGTCTACTTGTCCCCTTTAAGACTAAGTTCCCCATTGTGCCTATTGAATTGTAGATGCCCTTTATGTAGAATGTGTTATTTGAGCTGCCTTTTGGAAAGGAACCCTATTCTTTTGACCCTAGTCTCAAAATTACCGAGGCCCTACCACACTCATTAAACTAACACTAGGACATGTCCTCTACTGATGCCTCATTTGTCTGCATCTGAAGTACTTTATGTATTTCTTCAGAAAATCCTTCTAAATATGCCCTGATAATCTACAACCCTTGTAAATCACCAAACGTGTTATGGGAGAGTGATGAGATTATTGCACCAACTCCTAGACGGAGTGTTCAGCTGCATGCACGAAGAGCGCGGAAAGAGAGCCACGAGGCTACGTGCGAGGCCAGTGTCACACATAGCGTGTGTTATCACTCATTTTTGTTCGGACCGAAACCAAATGATAAAATAAACAGAGTTGTCACCAACTGTTTTTAGGGTACAGTTGGATACCCTCTACCTTGAGTAGTTCAAATGTGGTTTGCATTACCAGAGGTAGATTCAGGAGTTGATTACGTGTCGAGAAGGTTTTAGCACCACTATAATGCCCTTTCGGTACTTATCTTAGGAGGATGAGGTTTCTATTTGTTTTTTACTATCACATCTAATCTAAGTATTACATATTAATTATCTAATTCTCAAAATGTTATTTTAATTCATTACATGCTAATCAATTAATTAACAGTCTTAATTACTACTCACGTGCTAATTATTAAATTAAAAGTTAAAAATTAATTACTAAATTTAATTATCATAATCTAATTACTAATTATTTAATTTAGTCTAATTATTTAAACTAAATTTTGAATATAAAAATTATTTATAAAAATTAATTACTAATTTACCCAATTACTAGTGTTATTTAGTTCATTATGCGTTAATTGATTAATTACTAGACTTTAATTACTATTTACATGTTAATTGTCTAAAAAGTTAAAAGATAATTATTAAGTTTAATTAGAAACTAGCTAACTAATTATGCTAGTTTAAGTATATTAATTATACTAAATTTAAAAACTAACTAACTAATGCTAAATTTATCTAATTAAATTTATGCTAATTATGTTAAATTTAATTAAAAACTAATTAACTAATTATGCTAAATTTAATTACAAACTAACTACTAATTTACTACACAAAATAATATTTTAAACTAAAGAAGAAAAGGAATAAAAACCTAGAATAATGTAGGCCAAAAGAACCCTTCTCCTGAATGCCTCTTTTTTCTATAAAAAAGAGGAAAAAAAATTAATTTGACTATAACCGCAGTTCTTTTTTAGAACTGTAGTTAAGTTTACACTACTCTTTTTTTTTTTTGAGTTTTGTGTAATTGATGGTGTGTTTGTAGAAGGAGGAGAGGACCCCTTTATATAGGAGTCATGGGGAGGCAATTTTGCAAAACCTTCAATGTGGATGTGAGACTTCCCATTTTTATTTTTTCTTTTTTCTCTATTATTATTAGTATTATATATTTTTAATAAAAAGTCAAACAAGGGGGGCGGGTACTGTTCATGAATAGTACTCGGATACTATTCATGAACAGTACCCTGCATACTATTCACATTTTTTTAAAGACTATCAGCCGTGACTGGTTGTTAGGACGGTTTTATTTATTTATTTATTTAACCTATATATGCATATATATATACACACACGTATAACACAAACCTGCAAACTATAATTTATTTAGGACTTCATGGTGGAGATATTACATGATTCAACCTAAAATATATTCTGTGGTCATTGCTACTACATACAATAAGATGATGAAAGCAAGGAAAGGTATGAAAGCGCTGCCCAACATAGGATACACAATAGTGCAAGCACGTCATCTAGTCAGCCATTTTCGCAGATAAGGAGGCAAAAAACGTGGAGAATTGAAGAAAAGAGTTTGAAAAGTGGTAGAGTGGAAGTTGTGTGAGTGAATGAGAGAAATGAAGGTGTATTTATAGGGTGGAGAAGTGGCCGTTGGTGGAGAATATAGCTGTTGGAATAGTGCCGTGACCGTTGGGGTTTTTATTTTGGTGCAAAAATGCTATTTGAAAAATAAAAATGTAGACCCACATACGACCCTAAAAATGCTTTAATTTTATGGTTTTAGGCTATTTTTTTTAATAATTAACTCCACACCCTTTAAATTAACGATCATATTACTTTATTTATCTATACAAAGTGAATGCCAAATATGGAATAATATAAAGCTGAAGATGAATATATATGTCTAACTCGGACGAAATGGGATCGAACAGCATGCACAAGGCAACGATTGCTATGTGTAATCGCCACATGCATGTGGCGATCATCGCCACGTGTAAGCTCATTGCCATGTGCAGATGCATCGCTGTGTGCAAAAGACCTTGCAGCCCTCTGGTGATGATTCGTCTGTATGCAATTCATCACTATGTGTAGGCTCATCGCCATGTGCACAAGTCGTGTTGCGCAAGACATTTACTACTGCTAGGACTCTTCTTATATTTACTTTCCTTATTGAATTAGAAGTCTTTCCTTTTATAATTTCATTTATTTATTCATATTAAGGTATTTTGGTATTTTACTTTAGTTTTCTAATTGTATTAAGTTTTCAATTCCTTATCAGTCGTTTGCCTATAAATAGGCATGTATTCGTACGTAATAAATCGTTGAAGAGTGTTTTTATCAATTATAAACTTTCAATTAGAGGTTTATACTTATTTTTGGCTTTTCCAGTTAAATACTTGAATTGCTTGGGTTAGAGTTTGGCATTCGGTTATCCTTCTCTAGATTGTTGTTAGATCCTAATCAAGGTCATCAACAGAGAGTTGTCGCCCGAGAATCTTATACGGATAGGAGACCTCAGTACATGCTTCTTATTTGACTGTTCATGTTCCTGTTGGACCTCGGCCAGGGCACTCACTATCACAATATTGTCCGCTTTGGCACTCACGCACCCACCCATGGGCCGCGGCCCGCACGGATTTGTTTCTAACGGGCCGCGACCCGTTAAAACGCGTTGTGACAAGGTGCACATGAGCCTCCTCATTAGGACGACCTCAATGTTCGCCCTAACCGATGTGGGATTGATCTATGGGACGTTAGAGACCCAACAGTCTCCCCCAATCCCACCATCGGTCTAGAGGACCCGGCTCGATACCACTTGTTGGACCTCGGCCAGGGCACTCACTATCATAATATTGTCCACTTTGGCACTCACGCACCCACCCATGGGCCGCGGCCCGCACGGATTTGTTTCTAACGGGCCGCGACCCGTTAAAACGCGTTGTGACAAGGTGCACATGAGCCTCCTCATTAGGACGACCTCAATGTTCGCCCTAACCGATGTGGGATTGATCTATGAGACGTTAGAGACCCAACGGTTACCTTACTCTCTTGCCCTTTTAAAACCTAGCCTTAAAGCTCTGCCAAGTTTTTGGGGTATAATCTAATCAAAATCCATTTATGTTATTGTAGCCTTATTGACTGCCTCTCTCAAAGTGGTCAATTCTAGAACATTTAACCCCCTTCAAAGAGCTAGCATCAAGCCATTTATGAAGTCATAAGCCTTGTTCTCTTCGTCTCTCCTAGCCTTTGGGGCATAATGGCCTAAATTCGCAAAAAACTTTGTCGTATTTTATCACTATCTTGCTACCTTGCTCTAGCATGTAATAGTCCCTTTGCTTCTCTTTCTATATAGAGAATGGAAAATGCTTTGCATGGGAGATATTAACGAACTCCTCCTACAATAGCAAACTTCTATGAACTGCCCTCATGGAATCCCAACACCTCTAAGCCCCTCAAGCTAAGAGGTAAATCAACCTTGATCTCTTATAGAGCCTAAATTAACTCCAGGCCTATTCTTTTACCTCATTTGGTTTTTGACCTCCCTCAAATTTCATTAGCCCATGCTTCTCAAATTGCCCGATCCATTCCAACAAAGTTGTGGGTCAAGTGACTAATGAAACTTGTTTTGTAGTACTTTTGTGTTTTAATTCCATGATGTCAATAGTACTTTACCATGTATACTTGTGAAATTAGAATGTATTTATTTTAATATGTATTTTAGTGTTTATGAGTATTTACAAGTATTTGGACAGTTTTAGATAAAATAGGTATTATAACGAAAGTTTTGGAGTGATTGAAGGATATTTGCCCCAACATGGAGAAGATGGCACAAAATGGCCTTTATTGGACACAACAGCCAACCACAGCCATAAAATGAAGAAGGGCAATCGCCCGTGGCTGTATGAGATGAACAAACCAAGCCAAGTCGATGTTTTGTTTCCTGTAACTTCCAGAAGTTTTTATATTATTCTCACACGGGTGTACACAACTTTTAGCCTTATTTTAAGCTCTACAAGATCTTTTTGAAACCTCTTACCTATATTAATATATTAATATTACAAGTACTACACTATATTAAATATTAATTTTATTAATATTGATTCGATTAGACAATCACTCATGGTGTATTAGGGTTCAAAATGTGATAAATAAGTATTATTCTCAATAAGAAGAGTATTATTATTTTGAATAATGATCTATTTTTTTGTTTTTTAATGAAAGAAATACAAATAAGACTAGAGGGTGAGTCATAAATAAATATTTTTGCTTGGCGATGACAAAAAAAATAAATAAAAATCCAACCTTAACTAGAAGTTGTTTTTTTTTAAATGAGTTTGAGTCTCATATCAGTCTACCTTTGTATTCATGAGTAGTTTAATGATTGATGCAACTTCACCTTTTGTGAAGGTTTTAATTTCAAACCTTGGGAGACCATGAAAAAGGTGTAAAATATTTTTGAGTAAAATAGAGAGTAAATTGTATTTATAAGGAAAATAAAAAATATTGAGAATTAATTGATATTTTTTATTTCTAAAAGCATCCATGGCAGATTTTCTATTTATATTTATAATTAATTTAAAAAATTAATTTAATAAAAATACCTAAAAACAAAAAATTTCAAATTTTTTTAACAAAATAAATAATAACAATATAAATTTTATTTAATACTATTTACTCACTATCTATTAAAATATTATAATTTTTTCACATTATTTATTTTTCTATTTTCTTTTCCCTTATCCTATTTATTTTTTAATTTTTTAAAAATATTTAAAAATTAATATTTTAATTAATAAATTATCGAAAAGACAAAAAATCCTTATCCATGGCAACCTTTTTGTTTTTTTTTCTGTTTTACAATAAATTCAATCCACTAATCAGCTTAGAGGTAGGGGGTGATTGATTATTCGGATCCAATTTAATCTCCAACAAATCGGTTTGATTTTGGGGTTTTCAGGTTTGGCAGTTCACCCCAATCTGACTTTCTCTTCGGCTTTCAAAACCTGCAATCAATCATCGATTTTAAAATTTGAGGGTGTGTGCGATCGGGCCAGCGAGGAAGAGGGTCCGCCATGGCTCCTCCCGGAGACAGATCGGAAGTTGCAGATGATGATGTTCGCAACCGCCCTATCTCCACCGTCGTCATCATCATCGGTATGTTTCTTCTTCTTCCTCTTCTTCTTCTTCTTCTTATGTTTTTTTCTCATTCCTATTTATGTGCGAGATCCTTTTTTTTTGGGGTGTGAATGAATGAATAAGCAGCTATGCAGACAGAAGCGCTTCCTATTGTCAACACCTTACATCTTAAAGAGGACCTTGAATCCCCGTGAGTCTTCCCTTTAGCTTATTGTTTGTTGTTCATGTCAAACTTTTTTTTTCGTGTGTTGGTATTGTTTCTTGCATACACTGGGTTGTTAGTTTCGATCACCTCCTCACAATTAAGCGGAAAAATTATAACAATTCACATAAAAACTATTTACGTAGTTATGTAATCTCTGATGGTAGTAGTGCTTATATAGTCGCGACCAATTTCATAAAGTCGTGAAATCTTTTATGCATGCAAATGCAGGTATTGAGTTAAAATCAAAAGAGCTGGGATGGGCTACAAATATGTATTCTGGGTGAACTTGAGTTCCCTATACATTCTCATCTGCAAACATGTTGCAAGTAGTTCTCTAATGTTAACAAACACAGTTTTTTTTTTAAAAAGGGTAAAAGTTAATGAGAGAAAGATGGGACCTATACTACTTACTTGTGTCAGTCCTTGGACATATGACGTGGCACTGCCTGATCGGTGTGACTTCCTACCTAGGAGCCTACACAATTGCCATTTTCTCAATTCATATTAATAGAAAAAGATGAAAAAAAAGAAGAAGAGAAATTGCTTGTTGAGGGCTGAGTAGATCGCCATTCCAAGCCAAAGAAGGGAACCTAAAGTTTAAAAGAAAATTGAAAGAACGATAGGAGCTTAAAAAGCACTGAAGTGTAGGCAATGAGGATCATTCCTCTAGTGCAAGGAAAGGGTTTGATTACAACTACATGAATTTGTGTCCGTTTTTGTACAAAATTGTAATTTTTTTGCTAAAATCAAGTAGTTGTTAACTTATGAACTCAAGTCATAGGCGGGTGGGCCTATATTATCTTTTATGACTTTTCATTTCCACCCAGGTTTTAATGATCAAGAATGTGAGGGATATTATGTTTTATTAATGCGTAATTTTTAGTAATTGATATTGGCCTCCCTCTCTTGTTATGCTGTGGCTTTCGTTATGCCAATGAACATTTGTGCAGGTTTCCAAAGGATGTTCCTTGGATTAGATATCATGGCATGTACAAAGATCTGAATATTAATTTAATATGGCCTGGAAAAGATCCCATTTCAGGTAAACCATCCAAAGTATACCTGTGTTTCCTGTACATTTATGTTTTTTCTATGTCTAGTTCTAAGCATTTGAAACGAGATATGTAAAAAGGATCCTTGTTAACCTCCTAACGAATATTGTAGGTGATGCTAAACATGTGTTATGCTTATTATACTTGACCTAGTATTTTAGCTTCTGGTTTTTAATCAGGATGATGTGTTTGTTTCTCTATGTTCTTTTTTACCATATTTGGTATTCTTTTTATTGTCTTTGTAATTATTTTGAATGTATAGGACGTTGTTATTCATAAATTATATGACTAGATTTTATTTCTTTGTTTATTTGTTTTGCCTTCTGTGTAGGTGCTTGTCAACTCCTAGTTTTAGTTATTTCCCGTGCACTAGTTTTCTTGTGTACCAAATTGAGTTGATATAGTAAATTAATGCATGATTTATGGTTTCGAAACATAGATGCTTCACATTTAGACTCGGTAGAATCTGCTGTGTTTAATTCATTCAGTACATGGCTTTATTATTTTGTTTTTTCAGAGTTGTTGCTACTACTGACCCAATACCATACATCTTTACAGGGGTTGATAGTGTAGGTACAGTTTCTTCATCTCTTGTGACCTATGCTTCTATCCAAGCATTACAACCAGACCTCATCATAAATGCTGGCACGGCTGGTGGCTTCAAGGTTTTATTTTGGTCTTCTCCGTGTACAGTCTCTTTTCTTTACCTGTTCTCCACAACCTTATGCCACCCTAGAGCTTAATCTGCTTAATTGGATGTATAACGGCTCTGATGGAGCCTTTATTAAATAATATTAAATACATTATGTATATTTGCATATGTTTTTATTACCATTTCAGGCTAAAGGAGCAGGCGTAGGAGATATTTTTCTTGCATCTGATGTTGCTTTTCATGACAGAAGGATACCTATTCCTGTAAGTTGGTATAGCAGTTGCATAAACTTTTGATTTGAATGGAAATACATGGTGTTATTCCATAGAAGTCTATTTGTATTCCTAGATTTTTCAAGCTTATTTTCTTTCACATTATTAACTGAAGCATTACTTCATTCTTCTTGATCTAGTGCCACTTTTTAGAGCTTCAATCTTCAAAGTTCAAGATGTACAACTATCCACTACTTTGTGCTCTAGTTGCATTATTTAAAATCATTTTCCATCTCTTTCCTGTCTTCTGTAGGTTTTTGATCTTTATGGAGTTGGTTTGCGGCAGGCTTGCCTGACACCTAGGCTTTTGAAGGAGCTTAATTTTAAGGTGTTTGCCCCAGCATCCTAATCTATGCTCATTACACTGGAGCCACAGTTTTCTTGATCATGGCATTTAAAATAAAATAAAAAATCCCAATACGGTATTTGTTAATGGTTTCAACTTATTTGAGTCATAAATTACTTTGTATACTTTTTGTTCTTTTTCTTGTCACTCATTTTCTTTTACAATAGGCTTGACAAATTTTGGAAAAGCATTTATTTTATAACACTATGCTTTACTGCTATTTTCTTTCTTAATAATAGCATATGTTTGAGAATGTGTGCTCTTTCTCTTTTTTTTTTTAATAATTTTATGCTTGATTAATGGACTAGGCCCATATTGAATGCATCGCAACCTATTATAAATAAAAGGAGCCTTGAACCTAGAAGAGCTTAACACATCCCCCTCATCTCTCTCTCTCTCTCTCTCTCTCTCTCTCTCTCTCTCCCTATTCTTTTGTAACCCTAAATTTACATGGGATCAAAGCCAGTCAATCTTACTTGGGTTTGATCAGCCCTCGTCTCATTCTCTTTCTCCCTCTTAGAATTGTTTACTAGGGATATATGGTTATTAGGTCAATGTTGTAAATCTTAGCCTATCTTCCTCTTGTTTTCCGACCCATAGGTGTCGGTTGGTTTTATTGTTTTTAGTACAGAAGTGCCAGTAGTTTTGTTGTCACAAGCCTAGCGAGTGTTTCTATCTTTATTGTGACAATGACTAAATGAGGGAATTCATGAGGGGTTAAGTGCATGTTTGGTATGTGAAAATAAAATAGAATCGAATCAAATTTATTTTTTTCCCATGTTTGGTACACCAAACATATGAGAATGAGTGATTACTAAGGGAAAGAGTAATGAATTAGCATACTAGTCCAATGAGAAGTTGGAAGTCGCTATGGATTATCATATTTCTCGCTAGACTATTCTTGTTACTTTGAAAGGCTTGAGCCAAGCAAAATACTTATCAGATTTACCACCAGCTACTACATATCCAGTCTACTTGAATGAAGAAGATGATGAACATCATATTTTTAGGCTCCTGAATTTGAAAAGTTATGGCCATGGTAGCTTATGTTGCACGTAGGGCTGGTCCTGCCTTTTTGCAAGGTGAAGCGGCCGCTTGAGGCCTCTAATTCCCAAATCTTTGATGGCCTGATTCGGCTTTTCTCTCGTCTTTTGCTCCCTTGTTTATGGGGCACTACCAAAATAGGGCAGGTCTCTTATCTTTAGTCTCTCTTCTCTCTCTCTTGTTTTGTCTCTGGTCTCTTCTTTCTCACGGGCTCTTGCAGGCTCTCTTCAGTTGTTTTGTCTCCATTCTCTCTCATCGTGAGTCAGCCTTTCATCTCTCGTAGTCTCCATGCCACCACCCACAACCCACCGCCACCGATACAATTACACAGCCTACTGGCACAGCCGCATGGCCTGCACAGGTGCACAATGGCCCAGCCCACAACCACATGCCACTACGACAGGCAAGATTTTCTCAATGTATGATTCATTCTCCATTTCTCATTATATTTCTCTAATTTATTTTTTTAGAATTTTAGGGCTTTTTTGAAATGTTTGATTGGGACAAATTGTATATATCTATTAATCTGTTTTATGGCAATTTGTATTATGGTATAGATATCCGTTTGTCATTATATTTTGCTGATATGATGATACCATTTTAGAGAAGAGGGGAAGAAAATCTTGGTTTACTTTTATGTCAATCTGAGTTTTAGTGCCCGAGTGAATGTGAATAGGATGTTTAATGAGATTTTAAGGAAAACTGTTTAATAAGATCATAACGAATGCTAATCTGACAATCTCCAAACTTATATGTCAAAGGCTTTCACGTGTGATTGTGTACCCACAATCCTTAAATAATTCGTAATGCCATAAATAAGATAAAAAGATTTATGATTGAAATTTTTTGAAAAAAAACTACAGCTATAACTTTCTTGTGTGTATTAAGCAAATTAATTATAGGAAAATTAGACAAATCCTAAGAAGAAAATTCTATTGGAAAATTACAAAAAAGACAACAAATACAGACAAACATTGAAGGAAAAGTAAATAAATGAATAAGTAAGAGACGTTTATAGGTAGCATAGCATCTGAAATACCTTTACCCATCGGCATTAAGAGCAATGCAGGCATACTTGACAACCCCAATCAAAGTGAGGGTCCAGAACATGAAGTTGTCTAATACACACAAAGTTGTTCCCTTTTCCAAATTCCAAAATAAGTTGTATGGCAAATAGCTTGAAAAAATGAAAGTTTACTATGGTATGGTAGATTTTGGATAGACATCATAAAAGGCTGAATCATTATTCTATACTAGCAAAACAAGGAAATTGAATTCAATGTTAGTGATAATATTCTAATTAATTGGTAGTATTTTACAATAGCACTTGAATTTTTTTCCTTTTCTTGGGTAGAAATTCTCTTTCTCAGCAAGCAGAGGGGGCTCATATTTTTCTAGGATTGATTATTTTCACCAAATCATATGGCTATTTTCAGCAAGTTAGTTTTCTTTATGTTTCTTTTAGAATAATATACTAGATGACACAAGAAGGTAGATGTGTTTATAGACTTTGTATTTGTTTAGCAGTGGGTTATTATTTCATAGCCCCTTACAAAACTGTTATCCTGTACGATTGTGTCCTTATGCAGGAGGAAAGATGCACTGCATTAGGAAAACTTCTTGTCCAATTTTAAGTTTTCAATTGCTCATGTCAACTTGGACTATTCTACAAATTTTTGCATTTCTAAGATATGTATTTTTTTTATTATATCAAAATATAGAGGGGTCTCGTTTTATGATTTTGCTTGAGGCCACCTAAAACTTAGGGTCGGTTCGGACCTGCTTGCAAGGATACACAAAACACGACACATGATACATGCGTGTTCAAAATATTGACATTTTGACACTTTTCGCCTGGATGGAAATGCTCGCTTATCTTGTGTGACAACACACCTGAGCGAGTCTATTCTAGGGAAGTGTGTCAACTTCAAGCATATAAGCGGCTTTCTTGTAACATGCGAGGGTCTCTCCGCCCTTACGAGGTAGTGATGAGTTTCAGGCTCTAAGAGAGGGTAAGATTGGAAAACCGCTGCTTGAGGTACCAACCACCGAACCTATAGGGCCGTCCGTAAGCCGCCCGAAAAGGCACTGAAGAAATCTTGAATAGGAATCCGACAAGGATAGAAAAAATACCAATATAAATACCAATAGATCGAGCACCGGCCATTTCGTATCCGGTATACATCTTGGCTAATTGATCAAAGTGGGTAGCTCCAGTAGACCCATAGATCATGGAACAAATAGGGTGGGTTTCCCCGACAGCTTCACTTCCGGCCCTCCTCCAAACCGTACGTGCGGGTCTCCCACATTTCTGATATGTTAATTAATATATGTTTTTAATAAATAAAATATAATTAAATTTATAATGAAATATATAATTATTAATTACAAACATCATACATTTAAAAATAAATATTATAGTCTCAAGTCTTAACAATCAAATATATAAAAAAATCATACATTAATTATTAATGGCAAATGAAATCATAATCTCATCATCATTCACCATTAATATTATTCCTAAAAATATAGTCTTCATATCTGGCTCATCAAATAAAAAGTTTGCAACTTCAAGTACTCCATCATCTTCAAATGAATTGAATGCATCACTATCAACATTTCGTATTCTTGTTTCTCATGGCTTATATTGTAAGGCCTTTCTTGATAGAAGACAAAGTTTATTATCAATGAAAATAAGTTTTTTTTCACATTTTGGTGCTATCTTGTTTCTTTTAATTGAGCGCATAAAGTTATAAGTGCTTTAATTGCACATGATTAAGAAGAAGATTATACAACTAACTTCAAGGCTATCTTTTGAAGTAATGATACATATGAACCATAAAGAAGTCACTAAGATTTGACATCCATATTTCTCCTATTTTGTAAGAAATCAAAGTCTCTAAAACCCTCATTCTTGTAAAACTTACATACTTCAAATTCACCTTGTGCTCTTTCTTAAATATTTCATCATTCTTCGATTAATGTCATATTCTTGTTGTGAGAGTATTCTAATAGGATCTGCATTAAGTCATTTATCACTATAATATCTTGTTTAACAGAAAAAAATATTAAATACATCAATTGAAATAAATTATATGTTAAAAAATATTAAATCATAAATGTAGTGGAGTGTTATTTTTGATTCGATCCACGAGAATTTGATACATTGCTTGATAAAAGGTGGATTCCTCATCTAGTTTTTTTCCTTCATGCTTATCATATACCAAGTGCATGCAAGGCTTGTCGGTATCACATAATTGAAATATATTATAAATTGGAGTTGTGAAAGAAAAAATATAGTAAGTTGTTTTTGTCACTTACTAAGATTTTATTTTTAACTAACCTAACTTATCCTTGTAGACACTTCATTTATCATTAATGACTATGGCTTGAAGATCACTTTCAATGAGTTTAAACTTCCTAAGCATGACCATTACTTTTGGCTAACTCAATGTTACGTTTCCTGTTAGTGTTGTTAGTTGGTTTATGTCTAATCCACGAGTTCCACATTGGGAGGTTGCATTGAGAATAGTAAAATATTCAAAGGGTACTGGGAAGCCATTCTATACCATATTCAGGGGCACACTCGTTTGGAAACATTCTGTGAATGTTAATTGGGCAAGGTCTCCGACTGGTAGGAGGTAATTTTATTTCATGGAAGAGTAAGGAGACTAGGGTTGCTCGGTCTAGTTGTGAAGTTCTGTATCATTCTATGGCCAATACGGTTTCTGAGATTGTGGTTGCAACAGTTTCTGATTGAGATTGAGTTTGAAAATCCTATCAGATTATCGTGTGACAATCAATCAACTTTACATATTAAGGATAATCCATTTTTTCATGAAGAGACCAAGCAATTTGAAGCGGATTGTCAATGTACTTACAAAATCCTCTACTGAAAACACCTTGATTTTATCTGTAATAATCTGGACATAATAGATATTTATGCTCCAGCTTGAGGGATCATGTTTGAGAATGTATGCTCTTTCTTTTCAATCTTTTTTAAAATTCTCCTCGTCTCTTCCTTTATCCCGCTGCTCTTCTCTCTCACTCTTCCTGTTCTCTTCCTAAGCCAAAATTTATAGCATCAATATGGCTCTTGATTACATTTATGCATGAGTTTCAGGTTGGGAAATTGTCTACTGGTGACTCTCTGGATATGTCCCCACACGATGAAGCTGCAATCACTGCAAATGATGCTACAGTTAAAGACATGGAGGTAACCTTATTGTCATCCCTGGCTTGTGTTTTCATAGAATGAATCTGTCCATGTGGGTTATTATTTTTCTTCCCCCCATTCTCAGTCACTGCATCCATATTAAATAAGTACTAACTATTGACTAGTTTGTAAATGATCTTGGATCTCAATTTCCTATAACATGGAATATCTTATATCTTTGTTAAAGGAGGGAATCATAATTTAACCCTCTTGTATCCAACCATTATTTGAAGGTGTCAGATTACGTTTCTGCAGTAGCCTTATACATTGATGCTATGAAGACCTTTATCCTAATCATGTAGTGGGGTGGTTCTTTTATGGTTTATTGGGCCATGCATATTTCTTTAGTGTTTCATGCTGTTCATCTAAAGCTACATTTTAAATGTTTGTTCAGGGAGGAAAATAAAAATGATATGTAAGAAACATCTCTAATATATATATAATTGGCCATGAATAGCAGGCGTTCGATTCTGAACCCTTAATTTTTGGTTTTCAGGGAGCAGCAGTTGCTTATGTTGCTGGTCTTCTAAAAGTCCCTGCAGTATTTCTAAAAGCAGTGACAGATATCGTGGATAGCGAGAAACCAACAGCAGAGGAGTTCTTGCAAAATCTGGCAGCAGTGACTGCCGCACTTGAACGGTCAGTAACCCAGGTTGTGGATTTTATCAACGGAAAGTGCCTGTGTGAACTTTGAATTACCTGGCCAGCTGGCCCTCCCACCCCTTTTTCGGTGAATAAAAGATGCGTGCAGAAAGGTGGCACCCGAATTTACTATTGATGAAGAAAGGTTGACCTTGTTCCTATGAGATATAGATGACTAAATAGGTAAAGGTAGGAATAGTATTGAATTGAATAGGAGCTGGGTTTACTCATCCAGATTTGAGCGTGTGAAATCATATATTTGTCACCGCAATGGAAGCGTCTCACTGTATTGAAACCATATATCCATTTCTTGTTACTTCAGTAATTACCGAGGGTATCTGCTTGTATTGTTTGTCCTGGATTTCTTATTTGTCGAGCAGTAACCATTGGATTTGGATACTTGGCGGTTTGTCTATTACCATTAACTTCATTTACACCGTATTGGTAGACGTGTTAATGGGAAAATGGTTCATAGTTTGTATATTGGGCATCTGCAGGACACTTCCTCTGCATGATATAGTAATATGTTGCAATGCGCTGTCAGATATATCGATGACAAGGCCTGATGACCCATTCTATGTGAATTTATCTTATTATATTCAACCATACACCTTATGAATCATACCGTTTGGTTTTTATTTTTTTATTTTAAATATGAATCTGCAGTGTCCGAGTCTGCAACAACCCTCTACTAGCAACGTTTACCATGAGCCCATGGAATCCTTGCTTGCCAACCAATCCCATCGAAACCTCTTATAAAGTAAATAGAACACAGCAACCTCTCTGCCTTACATTTGAATATAATCAAAGGCCCAAAACTGGAGCGTATATAAACAAGCATTCTTTCCCTTTCTTATTCCCAACCAGCTTGTTTCTCTCAAACTCTAAACCAAATTTATCAGTCAGAGCCATGGTGAGCTGTGAGACCACCACCCAAGGCTCCCCAAGGAAGGCTGGTCCTGGCAAAGCCACTGTCCTTGCTCTTGGGAAGGCCTTCCCCCACCAACTTGTCATGCAGGAGTTTCTTGTTGATGGGTACTTCAAGAACACCAATTGTGATGATCCAACGCTCAAGCAGAAGCTGGCTAGACTCTGTAACATCCTTCTTCCTTCGTTATTTCCTAATTATGCGGTTCATTTTACTCCTAACTACCTTTGTTAGACGCAGCGATACAGAGAGCAAGGGGCGGGTAGTCGACATTTTTTTTATATTATATTAAGCAAGGGGCGGTTTCCACTGATATCCTCATTTGGAGAATGCCTAACTGAATTATTCTTACGGGATTCCTTTATTCGATACAGGCAGGACAACAACCGTGAAAACAAGGTATGTGGTCATGTCAGAAGAGATTTTGAAGGAGTACCCAGAGCTTGCCACTGAAGGCCTCCCAACTCTTACTCAGAGACTAGACATATGCAATAAGGCAGTCACACAGATGGCTATTGAAGCCTCAAAGTCCTGCATCGAGAGCTGGGGCAGGTCCCTTTCGGACATAACCCACTTGGTCTATGTCTCCTCAAGTGAGGCCCGGCTGCCTGGCGGTGATCTTTACCTAGCAGGAGGCCTCGGTCTCAGCCCCCGAACCCGCCGTGTGATGCTATCCTTCATGGGGTGCTCTGGAGGTGTGGCTGGCCTCCGTGTGGCAAAAGACATTGCAGAGAACAACCCAGGGAGCCGGGTCCTCCTCGCCACTTCAGAAACCACCATCATTGGGTTCAAGCCACCAAGTGCAGACAGGCCTTACGACCTGGTTGGGGTGGCTCTCTTTGGAGACGGTGCTGGGGCCATGGTAGTTGGCTCAGATCCAGTCAGGGACGAGACTCCTCTTTTTGAGCTCCACACAGCAATCCAACAGTTCTTGCCCAACACAGAGAGGACTATTGATGGCCGGCTAACGGAAGAGGGCATCAGCTTCAAGCTAGCAAGGGAACTTCCCCAGATAATTGAGGACCACGTTGGGGCCTTCTGTGATGAACTGATGGGCATTGCTGGGTTCGGTGGGCAGGAGTACAACAAGATGTTTTGGGCAGTCCATCCCGGTGGGCCAGCAATCTTGAATCGGCTGGAGAAGCGGCTGGAACTGTCACCAGAAAAGCTCAACGCAAGCAGGAGAGCCCTGGCTGATTACGGGAACGCCAGTAGCAACACTATTGTGTACGTGCTGGAATACATGCTAGAAGAGAGCTTGAAAGTCAAGGAAGAAGCAGATGGAGGGATTACTGATACTGCTACTGATACCAGTAGTAGCGAGTGGGGCTTGATTTTGGCTTTTGGACCTGGGATTACCCTTGAAGGAATCATTGCTAGGAACCTGATTGCCTGAGACGGGTTGAGAGTCCAAATATGTTCGAGCTAATTAATTATCTATTTGGTTCCCTGGCTATTCGCTCACCCCCAATAATATAAACACTGGTTTTTCTAGTAGCGTTAACGAATAAAGAATTAAAAAAATCCAGAATCTGAGTATGTAAATTCTCAGGGAAAAAATAAATGAAAAAAAAACATCATTTCTAATTTTCCATTAGCTGCTGACAGAAACCGGGGCTTGAAAGTTGACACTTTGTACTTTGCAGAAGGAAAGTAACGGTTTGTTCGTAAAGTAAGTTAAATTGGATAGATCAATCAATTTGTTTGAACTCAATTTTCTTTATAAAACTAAATTATTTATTTTGCCATTACGTCTCTAAAAAAAAAAAATCTCACTCACTAAAGAGAATATTTTTTACAAAATTAAACTTGCAACTCTAATAAACTAAAAAGTATCAAACCAAAACAACAAAAACATGTACCTAGTTTTGTTAAAATTTTAAAAAATAAAAATCATCTCATAATTATACTATAATTTTTTTAAAATAACTATAATATGTAAAAAAACATAAAAAAAAATTCTAAAACTAACATACAAATTTAACATAAAAAATATTTTCTAAAAAAATATAATAACAGTTTTCATGAATGAGAAATCAATTTTCTATTATTATTGTTAACCGAAAAATAAAGAAATCAGTTCTGGGAAAAAAAGATTCCCGCAGAACAAACGAAGTCCAAATACGAAATCTAAATTCTGGAAAATGTAGGTTACAACTAAAATTCTTCTGAAACTACCGTATTTTCATTATTTTTCTGTGGTAATGAAAGAAAGCAAGTTTGGCTCAGCATCCATATAACCCGCTCGCTTTTCATCTATGGACTTCTTCAATTACTGTTGGTTCACACCACACGCTGAAATAACATAACATGTTAGAGGGCGATATTCCGTATAAGCTAATCACAACCGCTCACACAGTAAAGGTAACAAATCTAGATTGTGCATTTAAAGATCCACCCACATTCCACCATTCCCATTTTCACACAAGGTCCATCTTGTTCCGACCCCTGCGATAAATTGAACATAACATGAACCGTGTAATTCAAAATCAAGGAACTCTTGGCTATAGCATGGTTTCACACCACCCCAGAGGGAAGACGAAGCACAAGCTGTCCTCCAAAAACACTGCAGAGCAACGAATTTAATCAGCAAATTTGCATATAATACAAATTTAGACTGCTTCATACATATATATATGGCAACAATAGTGAAGTTGGTAATGAACCTCTTAACATAGTAGTAACAGAAATCTGCTAAGATGAAGGTCTGGACAATTTCTGAAATGAGAACCATGGAAGGCCATAATCCATAGCCCAGAGCAACCAGCAAATGTCCCCTGGTATCTAGAACCTGTTGTGAGCAACAGAAACAGCAAAGAAACAGTTACATAGAACAATATAGCAAGAAAATTAAAACCTTAATTCTTATGATTTGATTATGCCGCCTGCATGCATTCTACCAAGATTTTCAAACCTCAAATATTTAGATCCATGGTCTGGTAGGAAATATATGCAGAATCACTAAAGTACACCATTATAGATCTAAGTTGCATTCAAGTAGATGAAGATGCCATAAGGAAAGAAACAATTAAAACTTGCTCCAGCGAGCAATATATTCGTATTCATATTAATGTAGCATGAGTTGTTTTCAAGAAGATGAAGATGCCATAAGGAAAGAAACGTATAAAATTACTCAAACCTGCAGAACCCAATGAGCGCAGCTCAAGAACCTTGCAACACCCAGTGCAAATACATAGTGAGCTGTAAATGGTTCAACAATCTGAAAATATGAACAGAATATTAATTACGAAGGAATAATCAAACTTAAAAGGACTTCAATGAAGTAACATATGCAAGTGAAATTATACCTTCGTGTTTTGCATGACCCTTAACTGAGGTAACACAGAAACAGCTTCCATATATACACAAAAAGCCCAGAAAATCCTGTTCAAAATATGGTGCGATGTTGAAGGATGAATGACCAAAGCTAAAACAGCGCAGGGCACTAGCTGCAACAGAAGTGATAAGCATATTAAATACTTGTGTGATATATATAGGCATAGCATATGAACAGGTAATGCAGTGAAAGGTAAGGCCATAGGAGTATGATTATTCCTAATCAGTTATGCTTGGCTGAAAGATTGCCTCTTCTTCATTACGCTCTACACAAATAATGGCTTGATAAAAGATTTTATACAAGGGAAAATCAAAGTTCCACAACTGTAGTCCCAAGAAACACTTTGCTATATTGACTATCGAATCAGAGATAAGCAGAGGAAGTGTAAAAGATGTTATATAGAACAGTATGGTTGACATGCACTATTGGGCATGGTAATGCACACTAATAATACCTTTTTGCTTCACTCCAGCCTGATAAAATAGTTCAGCCAACATAAGAACTACATAGGAGTAATAATTAACAACACTGTCCACAATTCAATGTGAATACACATAAATCCAACAAGAAGGCCCATATCAAGGTTTAGGACAATGCAACCATGATTGTCCAGTACCATGTTTATATCTAACTTATAACCAATACACAAGCTCAAAATGTACAGAAAGGAGGGTTACAACTCAAAAGGCTATCTTTATTTCATTCCCTACAGAAAAATATCCCCCAATATGTCTAATTGGATGAAAAGCTAGGTGACATTTAGTTTAGATGAACAAACAATATGACTTCTTCCCACAACTAAAATGTCAATGTTGAGTCAATACTTAAAAATATTGACATGATAAAAATGTTTAGATTTTTTATTTTTTAGCAAAACGCGTGAAACCAAGTATCAATAAGAACAGAAAAAAGTTGAACCCACAGAGCCAATCAGCAATCATAGAGAGAAAGGGAAAAACTAACATAGAAATTATTAAAGAACTCACCACATAATAGAGAGCGAAATTGTCTTTCTCCTCCATGTAAGTAGATCTTAAATTAAAACGAATCATATATATAACCCACAAAGTTGTCGCCAATGTAGCTGAATCAAGTAATGTGTGTATATCAAATTCCATAACGAAACTGCAGTATAATCTAACAGCTAAAAATATAGCTGTCAGTTCTTGGGATTTGAGAGAAAGCCCTGCAATATATCCAATGTAAGAAAACCAATAACAAGTAACAACAATGCCACGGTAATTGAACATCCATAGATTAATCAACAAAAAAAATGTTTGGGGAATTGCATGCATATTTGTTTATAAACGGGGTCATGGTAGCTGAAAGGTAATGAAATAAAGTCGCGAAAATAATTTAGGTGAACAATTCAGTATATCAATTGCTTACTTTGCACCCATCCACAACCCAAAAAACTTAAAATTTCGGGAATGAGATGAACTTCTTCTCGACAATCGAAAACTCCCTTTTGAAAATTCATTCTTTTTTTCGTTGGTTACATAGAAACTTGAAAGTATATACGCAAAAACAATAAACCCTAAAACAAGCGCTTGCATCCTCGAACTCGCACACACATAACACTAAACAGGCAAACGAGACATCATACCATATATCATAACGTATCAATCGAAAATTATCGAAAGTACAGGTTTTGAAAAATTTTAAATTTTGTTACCGGCGCAAGTCTTCTCCTTCATGAGCTTGTAGATGAGGACGCAGATTCCAACAGAATGGACAGTCTCGGCAGCGACGAAGAGGTTGTCGTGATCGTGTACGACGAGGCGGAGCAGAACCAACGCGGCCATGCCGGAGACGACCGCGAGGAAGGCCTTGACTTTCGGAGGCTGCCGCCTCACCCATGTCGACACGACGTGAATCGGCCTCCTCGGAACGCCCATCTCTATCTCTATCTCTATCTCTATCTCTCTCTCCCCTCTCCCCTCTCCCCTCTATCTCTCTCTCTCTCTCTCGCTCGCTCTCGCACTTTCTCGCCACTCTGGTTCTGTTTGGGAAGAAAGATGGTGAGGGGAAAAAAATGGTCTACATGACATGGAATTTGTAAAATTCTATTCGCCCTCCTCAAGTGAATTTTTAATCCGAATACTGTCGTTTTAATAAAAATACAGTTTATATTTTAAAGACCGCAAGTAACATTACTCATAGAATTTACTCTTAGATTATTAAATTATAAAACGTGAATTAGGAATGATAATTTGCCCAGAGCAAATTTTTTCTTAGTGCCTGCGCACCCCATGTTATTATATTATATACGTTGTACGTGTAATAAGTGAATTAGGGACGGCAATTTCCCCGGGACAGGTTTTTTTTTTTTTTTTTCGGAGCGCTTGTGCATCTCGCCCGCCTAGCCATTTACACGAAAAATTCTTATAAAATATTACCAAGCTGAAGAGTCAAACTCAAAACTCTCCTGCAAGGGCATATCAGTTGCTAAATTATTTTTGTTATATATACTTATAATATAACATATAAATAATTATATTATTATTATTATCATTAATAATAATAAAGTATATGATTTATTTTAAAAATAATAATAATAATTACAAAGTATATATATTTATATTAGAATAAAAACTAATATAAAATATAAATTAATTATATTCAAAATTAATTTTAAAGTTATATATTAATTCATACTAATATACTATATAATTATAAATATATATAATTATAATTATATTTACTAATAATTATATATAATATACTATGTAATTTATATTTCAAAGTTAATTTTTACTCTAATATAAATATATATACTATGTAATTATTATTATTATTAAAATAAATCATATACTCTTTTTTATTATTATTATCATTACTAATAATAATAATAGTGATGTTATTGTTATAATTATTTATATGTTATATTATAAATATATACACTAAAAATATAAGCATATATAACAAAACAGTTTAGCCTAATAGTTGAATGACATGTTACATGCAGGGGAGGTCCTAAGTTTGTCTCCTAATCCTAACAATATTTTGCAAGGATTTTTCGTGCGGGGTGACTGGGATTGGGTTGGGCTAGCACGCTGGTTGTGCTAGGCTGTCTATTGTGGGAGCGGGCTGGACTTGACAGATTGGGCTTTAACTAGAGCGGTGTGGGGGCAGGACGACTCAAGCCCCACCCTGGCCCGCCCCGGCCCATTGCCATCCCTAACGTGAACTCTTTTACCATTAGATTTGATATTATTTTTTAAAAAAATCATACTAATCCAATAACAGAAAATTAATCTTATGTGAATTATCTATGTAATCTATTTGCAAATAAATTTTTCTATATTTAAACTCAGCCATTCAACTTACTCTGCAATCAAATTAAATTAATGGTAAAATTTACGGGACATGTAAGGACTCGTGTATTGGGTGACCTTTTGAGATATTCATTATTTGATGATGGAAATATTTAATAGTGATGTAACCGTTGATACGAGTATTTTGACTATACCTAGTCTTAATTTGGAGTTTAGGTCCAGAAGGCTACTTCTTTTTAAGAATTATTGTATTTTTGGAGTCTTTTGGGTGACCTTGTATGTTAGCCATTATTTAAGGATAAAAATAGCTAGATGGTAATGTTGCCAATGATATGAGTATTTTGATTGTATTTGAGCATAATTTAAAGTTTGGGACTCTAAGAAGTTAATTATTATATTTTTAAAATTTATTAATTAATTAATACACAAATATATAACTAGGTGTGTAAAGATGAGAGAGGGGGTGTTTGATCTTCACCTTGCACGGTACGTGCGAGAGGAGGGAGAATTGGAAGATCAATTATATGTGATTTTAGCTCATTTAATCAACGAACAGTTTTTAGGTAAGTCATCTACTAAGCATTTGTGCTAACACCTACGTTATTGACTTAATTTTCAAGCTAGTACGGATTAGATTATGGCTACCACAGAAGCTAAGTTACTCAATTTCCTATTTGATGTAATAATATTGTATTATGATATTGTAATGTACACATGATTATTTATTGGTTTATTTGTTATCTGGACAAGGTCCTTGAAAGTTATATTAGATTGATAACATGTTGTAATTAAATGACACTGATTTTTAATTAGTTGTCTATCAAGTGAAAATATACAGATATACACTTGTTATATGATATACAAGTGACATGTTTGTTTTAAGACAACACCTAATGTATAATTTCTTTTAAGTGTTAGTCATCGATCCTTTGACCATTCGGGTGCGAGCATTGGGAGTCACTTATCCGGTTCTGATCTTTTGGAATTTGAGGACGTGATAGGACAAACGCCTCTTTCGGTCACTTGATCATGTATAAGACACATAATTAATCCACGTATGAGACCTGAAGTCTTGCCCGGTGCTACTAAGCCAACATGTGAGGGCTACTAAATTATATTGGATGGGATCATGGGATGTATCATGTATTGTTTTTTTATTCATGTTATATTACATTTGTTAGTGGGAAATTACAATCTCAGTAGGAATTTGTATATTTTTCTCTAGCTTGTTGTTTTGTTAAAATATTTTAAGCAATAAATGAAGTTGTCTTTCTAAGCATCTCTAATACATTAGTTATAGCAAAATTTATAGTCAAATATAAATGAAATGTGTTTCTAATAGTAATAAATTTAAGTAAATTTACATAAATTTGTAGCTTTTATCTAAAATGCCACATCAGCATTCACCCTCCAACTCTTTTAACAATCTAAAATACCCTTACAAACAACCACTCTTCACGCCTGCACAAGTGTTTCTCTCTATAATCTCCGCTCCTCTAATGCTAAACTCGTCACTACTGCCTCAAAGGAGGACGTCTCTACCATCGCCTAGTTTTGGGTTGTGTTAGCTCGGACAAACTTCACCTACCTTAACGTTCCCTAAGAACCTCCAGATCCTTTGTCACCTCTCCCCTTCCACCGACAATAACCCTAAGAACCTCGATCGCCCAGATCCTCCAATGAGGACATCTTTGCCACCACCGAGTTTTGGTGTTGTTTGGGACAAATCAAGCATTTGCTACTTTGTGCAATGGGAGTTGATCTATCAACTCATTCGACATTTTGTTTTCTTAGTTGTGTGGGTTGATTGACACCAAGGTTGGTCGTTTGGTGCTGCTACTGGTCGATCCAAAGCATATGGGAACTCTATAAGTGACAAAGCATTTTTAGTTGCCTCACGCTATCAAAATATAATTTATAATGTCCTAACTACCTGTAGTGTGGTAAGTTAGGGTCAATCCCACATAGATGCACAAAGGAATCTATTGCAGCAAGCACTAAAATTGATAATCCTAGTTTTGTCTAGAAAAATCAGATTAATAATTGATGAATAAAATAAAATAATCAGAATAAAATAAAAACCTAAACTAAGATAAAAAGGATAAATTCTAAAGAGTTGGAGATTTTAGGGTTTAAGATTTTTTAGAATTAGTTCACCTAAATTCATCCTTCAATTTATTTTCTCATATATTCAAAATACATTATATCACATTATTCAATTCCCTTTGGTCCAGGTGAATTTACTAATTATGATTTGATTCTATTTTGTCCATGTGAATCAAATCCAAAAACCCAGTGACTTATTATGTTTGTAAATTTATATAGGCTTGGTCTACTCTATATGCATTTACTGTGTAATAAAATCTGTAGACAGTTTTATAAATCACAACACATGAAGATTTCATTCAAACATTTAATCAAACATATAGAGTTTAGAACTTAAATTACACAACTCCAGAACAAAAATAGTTTATGGATAAATACATAAAGACCTAACTTAAAAGGTGTAGAATTATCCAATGGCATCCCACTCTTGAAGACCACGTTTATCTCTCCTTTGTTAACGGCGCAAAATCTCCCATCGAATTACCCACACGAACTAGGACTGTCATAATCCTTAATTCTGAATGAATAACCGTTCAACGCTCCTCCTCTCTGATATGGCATTTCAATTGAGCTATGGAGGATCCTCTCTCCTTCCCCAGGCCAAAAACACCTCTAGGGTTCCTTTACCAGTGCTCCCTTTTCTCTAGGGTTTTCCAGCCTCTACCAGCCATCTGCCTCCTCTTCTATTTATATCCATCCACTCAATTAACCTAATGCAACCATTATAAGTGTAATTTCCTTTCTAACCTCAATTAAAAAAATACGAGTTCGTACATAAGCTAAATAGTGTCGTTTTGGAGCAGAATAAGGGTGCACCTGCCCAAGAATTTGACGATGATAAACACTTATTTTTGGACATGTGCAAGAACAAAATCTGCTTTAAATATTATTTCCTTCAATTCCTCTTGAGCACGTGCCATAAAATACACCAATAGTGGACACGTGCATCTGATTTTCCCATAAGTGCAAGAACCAAAGTTACTTGAAATATCATTGGCTTCATGTATGATCATGCACATATCTAGTGCACATGACAAAGTTAGACACGTGCATGGCCTTCTATGGGACGTGTATGCTGGAAGTGCTTCATACTTGCTCCTTGACCTCTTTGACTATCATGCCCATTTTGACCGGGTTAGATCACAACCGTATTCGACGAAAGACCGCAAGACTAAGGACCACTTTGGGAGACCTTTATATGCCCCAAGACAAGCTCTAAGTGATAGAGGATGACATTTGAAGGACAACGCACTTGACCACACTTGATTCTGAGAAGAAATGAAATGATTACGACAAAAGTACCAAGTTGAATTGGATAACCGGTGTGCAGCCCGCTATTTTATTAATAACTTCCCCGATATTTGTCGTAATCCAACAAAGTCAATTGCGTTGATTGGATAACATCTTTATCTATCATTTACAATTGGTTTGAGAATATTCTGGGCTGTATTCAGTTAGTTATGATTTTTCAAAGTTGGCAACCAAACCTTGTAGAAATTTGGGAGAGACAGCCAGTACGTAGCGCACTATTTTACAATAAATTTCTCAATACTTATTGGATATGAATAAAGTCAATTTAATTAGTTAGATAACATCTTTATCTATCATCTTCAACTGGTTTGAGGGTAATCCGAGTTCTGTGCAATTAACTATGAATTTTTGAATCGGACAGGCAGAATGCTCACTTTATCATGTACCTCTGTGTGGTATTTCCCACTTTTCTCCTAAATGGCTGATCCTTTTGGAGTGATTATACTTTCAGAAGATAAATAACAAGATTTCGAGAAAAACAAGACCAGTTTGGCCCCAATCAGAGCTCTGTGGAGAAAGTTATGAATTTTTAAAGTTGCCACATAAATCTGTCAATTTTTCACGAATTTTGGTTCTTCATATACATGTTTGTCTCACATTGCCAGTTTTGCTTCTCCTTCGCGCCCAGTATATATACAAAGACACTCTCCTTACACAGCAAGTGAGAACAAGAGAGGCCTAAGGAAGCCCAAGTAAGCCCACACATGGAAATTTTTGGGGAAACCCAAATCCGGCGGCCAAACTTGGTCAAATCCAGTGTCACGGGGTCAAGTTTCCTGCGCCTCTTAACCCATTGTGGCACTTAGCTTCTCTATCCACGGTCCGCTAAGTTTAGCCTTTGAGGGTTGAAGCGCACGTAGACTGGTTTCACCCTGCCACTGGGCTCATCAGGAGAACGGCTCAAGTTCCCGACCAGTTTGTGTAAGGATGGCCAAATCCCTTCTTCAACGTCAAGTCCTCGACTAGCGGCGTGCTCCCCGCATGCAACCAGGTCGGCACGTCTGAACTCCGAAGGGGTTCCATCCGTTGTCCTCCACGAACTGCTTGGAACCTTCCGCTGCGCACCATCTACGCTTTCAACCAACCCCTCTTTTTTACGTAGCACGAATACATTCCTGAATCATGCCACTAAGAAACGTCCCGCCAGCACCACGCTGCTCGGGTCGTGACATTCTCTTCCACCCAATCCTCGCAACATCCTCGTTGCGCTTGTCGACATCGCTTCCCCGCAGGCGATGACATCGTTACCTCGACGCCCTCCTACTCGCCCAATGTCAACGGCTTGGACATCGCTTCCCCGCAGGTTGCAACACCTTTACCAAGATGCTCGCCCACTCGCCCAATGTCCAAAGGATAGGAGGCTTCCAAGATCGCTCCGACGCGCTCCTTCGTACTCCCTTGCCCAACTCTATATCACACTCTAGGATACTCTAACTCTATAGACGCAAGGCGTGCAAGACACTATCGGTCGAGTCACCTCTGTGAGCTCCCACCTTGGGATCATGCTACTCGCGAGAGTGCTCGGCGAGTCTTTAGGATATGGGCCGGTTCGGCTTTGATACCACTTGTCACGGGGTCGGGTTTCCTGCGCCTCTCAACCCATTGCGGCACTTAGCTTCTCTATCCACGGTCCGCTAAGTTTAGCCTTTGAGGGTTGAAGCGCACGTAGACCGGTTTCGCCCTCCCACCTGGGCTCATCAGGAGAATGGCTACGGTTCCCGACTAGTTTGTGTAAGGATGGCCAAATCCCTTCTTCAACGTCAAGTCCTCGATTAGCGGCGTGCTCCCCGCATTCGACCGGGTCGGCACGTCCGAACTCCGAAGGGGTTCCATCCGTTGTCCTCCACGAACGCTTGGAACCTTCCATTGCGCACCATCTACGCTTTCAACCAACCCCTCTCTTTTACGTAGCACGAATACATTCCTGAATCATGCCACTAAGAAACGTCCCGCCAGCACCACGCTGCTCGGGTCATGACATTATGGTATCAGAGCTCAACGAGAACAGAAATCTCGTGTGGAACAAAAGGGTAAAAGCTCATTTGATACCAAATGTCATGACCCGAGCAGCGTGGTGCTGGCGGGACGTTTCTTAGTGGCACGATTCAGGAATGTATTCGTGCTAAGTAAAAGAGAGGGGTTGGTTGAAAGCGTAGATGGTGCGCAGAGGAAGGTTCCAGGCGGTCGTGGAGGACAACGGATGGAACCCCTTCGAGTTCGACGTGCCGACCCGGCTGAATGCGGGGAGCACGCCGCTAGTCGAGGACTTAACGTTGAAGAAGGGATTTGGCCATTCTTACACAAACTGGTCGGGAACCGGAGCCGTTCTCCTGATGAGCCTAGTGACAGGGCGAAACCGGTCTTCGTGCGCTTCAACCCTCAAAGGCTAAACTTAGCGGACCATGGATAGAGAAGCTAAGTGCCGCAATGGGTTGAGAGGCGCAGGAAACCTAACCCCGTGACACCAGGCCAAGCCTAAATCCGGCGGTCAAACTTGAACAAATCCAGGCTAAGTCCGTTGATCCAGGCCAAGCCCAAATCCGGCGGTCAAACTTAGTCAAATCCGAGCTAAGCCCAAATCCGGCGGTCAAGTTTGGTCAAATCCGGGTTAAGCCCGTTGATGCAGACTAAGCCCAAATCCGGTGGTCAAACTTGGTCAAATCCGAGCTAAGCCCATTAATGTGGAATAAGGACCTGTTAATACGGAATAAGCCCAAATCCGATGGTCAAACTTGGTCAAATCCGAGCTAAGCCCATTGATGCGGAATAAGCTCATTAATGCGGAATAAAGCCATTGATCCGAAATAAGCCCAAATTCGGAGGTCAAACCTGGTCAATAATCCGGAATAAGCCTGTTGTTCTGGAAATCACTCAAATAATCTGGAAAAACTCAAAATAACTCTTCCACAAGGTTTGTAAAAGCTCCAACGCATCGAGACTCTAAAAATCCTTTTTCCAAATGAATTAATTACGAACATTGTCTTGGGACTCTATTTTAGAGCATGGGGACGGGGAGATGTCGTAATTAAATGAATCAAATCCTCGAAAAATCAAAGTTGACCTTGGGGACTGCATGACCATTAATTCCCAACGGCATCAATACTCTGGAAATGCATTCAGCCCTCACCACCAAGGCGTCCAGGTACAACAGAGGATTAAATAATCTCAAGCGATTTATTTATTTTCAGGCATTGAGACTCCTTTTTCAAAGCACGGGAACTGTGAATTATTGTAAATTGCTGGGAACCAAGAATCCCATTTCCGAAGTCATTAATTCATTGGAACACTGTAGTTGACTCATGGGGACTGTAAGGCATCCAATAAATGTCGAGGCACGGGCTGTCTCCCCTGGGATTCCTATAAATAGACTGCCCCAAGAGGCAGAGAGGGGGGGCATCAATTATCAAGTATCAGGAGGGGATCATGTATCAGAAGAGAAATTATTTTAGAGAGTAAAAAAGCAGAGAGAGAATATCCAAGGATCCTCAAGAGAAAAGACCCAGAATTGATCGTCCTCTTCCAATGGCAGAAGGCGTCAACGGGGAGACCATCCAGTGGGAACTTCAAACATCAATTATCAAAGGAGGCCCTTTTAAAGCAAAGAGCAAACAGTCTAGAAGCGTAGACGCAGATTCAAGGTGGGAAAGGGAAGTTGCATTTTTCTTTCTAACACCTTGTGTTTTCAGGGAGACTTTTTAAAGGAGAATCTCCAAGCTTGGCCATAAAAATTTACCCAGGTTTTTCTCTTTAATTTCTTCATATTTAAACTGTTAAGGCTTTTTTGCTCAAATGTTTTGAAGTGAACAGTTTTCTTTTTAACTCACATTCTTTTTTTCTTCAAAAATTAAAAAGGA
The DNA here is from genome assembly GCA_023512835.1 of Taxillus chinensis. Taxonomy (NCBI): domain Eukaryota; kingdom Viridiplantae; phylum Streptophyta; class Magnoliopsida; order Santalales; family Loranthaceae; genus Taxillus; species Taxillus chinensis. The sequence continues at coordinate 25,916,065 of CM042086.1, forward strand.
CAAACAAAGAGTATGTTTTCTAGAAAAATTAAAATAAGGCCTTGGTGGTCATGGGGTTGAGTCCTAGATGCTCATATCCTAGACTGCTTGAGCTAATATTAATTGTGGTAGTATTTCCATTTGAATTCAAATTGTTTTCATTTTCTTTTCTAAAAAGAAAGTTCCCTTTTGTTTTCCTGAAAAATGCAATACTGTCACATGGGCCTAGATCCCACATTCTTTTTCTAAAATTAGAATGCCCCCTTTTATTTATTTTATTAAAATCTTTTTTTGTGGTTTTAAGGCCTAGATCCTAAAATCTTTCTTTTTCTTAAAATTAAAAATACAAAAAAACTCTTTTTTGAATAAATAATAAAGCAAGCAAACACCCATAGATCAAGACTAGGTACCAATTGTGGGCATTATGGGGGTGCAAGAGTTTTTCTTCCTTCCCTACACGTAACCGACTCTCGAACCTTATTTTCTGGAACCGTAGACCCTTTCTTTTTCTAGGTGCCCAATCACACCTTTAATTTGTTTGGTGGCGACTCTGTGTTTTTCTTTTCTTTAATGGTTTGTGCGAGCCTTGTGCAAGGATGACTCTAGGATCAACTAAATGAACTAGCATGGAATCCTTTCACAAAAGCCAGCAATGAGCCCGGTCAAAAATGGGTGATGACAGACCTCTTTGACTATCATGCTCATCCTTGCTTTGAATTCCTTAGCTCTCTTTTCCTAAAAAAAACTACAAAACAAAGCAAAAGACACACAAAACTACACAAGCATAATATATCCTAAAATAATACCAAAAACACACACTCAAGCATAAAAGAGATGCAAAATGGGAGACAATACATACATAAATATAATATATAAATTCCACATGTCAAAATCCCCACACTTAAACATTGCTCGCCCTCGAGCAATAAAGAAAAATAAAACAAATTCAATCAATCAAATGAAAGGGTGAACAATAAGAAAATTTAAAACAAAATAGCAAAATCCATGCTAAAGGCATAAAAGCACCCATATCCATCAAGCCTACACATGATTTAAGCAATATAGACTGTATCATTTAATATAGCCTCTTTCCCACTTAATCCAACAACCATATGGTGTCATAACTAAAATCAAAAGTGTAGCTTAGCTCTTGTGTACATAAAGCTCTGATAACTACATAATTTGTCATTAAATTTATATTTAATTTATGAGTTTTAATTTAATATTTTGTTAAATTAATGTATTTTTATAATAGTTTTCCCTAATTTTAGTTATTTACTAGTTTTAATTATTTTTTATACATTTAATATTAATTTTGGTAGTTTTTAATGTTAAATTGATTATTCCAATTTTGATATTAATTCTTTAAGGTTAATTTGTAATTTTATTAAGTGTTATTTGGGTTAATTTTAATATTACTTATTTATATTGATTTTATTTGAATATTTTTGTATGTGCATGATTGAAGAAAGAAATTAATCAAAGAAGAGCACGTGGCATAGGATTGAATTTAATAAAGAATGGGCATTTAATCTAGTGGTCCATTCATGGGTTTTATTGCATGGCTTAAGGTATTAATGAAAAATAGGAAAGAGATGTTGGCGTGGAAGAAGGTTAGAAATTGGAAAGAGAGTTAATGGTGGGGCCATTATTTTGAACACAAAAAAAGGAAAAAAAAAGTCATTATGTGGTAGACCCACGCGATGTCATCTCTCCATAACCTATTATATTCATTCCTCTATCAGGGCCGGCCCTGAGATCTAGAGGGCCCAAGGTAATAATTAAAATGGGGCCCTAACAGAGTAAACCAGCAGAGAAATATCCATCGGCAACCAGCAACAGTGAGCCGAAGGGGCTTCAGAACTAGGTAACAACCAGTAGCAGCAACTGGGGGGACGTCAAGCGTAGAGTCTAGAGAGAAAGAGAGGAGATGCGGAGCCATGGGCCGACACTACATAGATATCGACCGTCAACCCTTGAATTGGTGGCCGTTCGGACGGGCTATCGGGTACTGGAGCGTAGGTAACATGCATATTAGCGTGACATTAGGTTATGCGCTACGTACTTATATATTTATAAATATGTATAAACACATTTAATAAAATAAAATTTTTAAAAATAATAATATGAGCGCCTCTCAAATTGGACACAAGACAAATATATTTTTTATTTTTGAATGTTAAAATGTTATTTTGTTTTGATGTGAGTTTCTAGGAGCCTTATTTGCTAACGGAGTTGGAATCTACCGAGAAAACATGGAAAGAATCATTCATGATGTTTGGAAAATTTGTATTGGGTGCTTATTTTTCTTCCCGTCACACGTGATTACTGGATTGAGTTGAATTGATTAAAAAAGTAAAGAGTAAAGTCACTTGCCTGGCATCAGGGCCGGCACTTGTAAAGACTCGTATTTGGGTAGTTTTGAGAGATAGTCATTTTATGGGAATGTAACTATCCTGGACGGTAGTGTAGTCGTCGATGTGAGCATTTTGATCGTACTTGGGCCCGATTTCGAGTCGGGGCCCCAATTGACCCGATTGTTGATTTTTCGGGGTTTATTGGTTGACTTTGCGTTTGGGCGGTCATTTGGGTGTAATAATATCTATTTAGTGTTGTGCTCGTCATTTCGAGCGTTTTGACCGTAGTTTGACTCAATTTGGAGTTCGGGGCCTTGGAGGTCAATTTTTGTGTTGGGAGGTCAATTATTGACTGGGTCAATGGTTGACTAGGTCGGTTGACTGTAAGAAAGATAAATAACAACAAAAAAAAAGAAGCTTTCACTTTACATTTCACATTTGTGCGTTTGAAAGAGAGAGCATGGAAGTCTTGGCGATTTGGGGCGATTTGGGTTCGTGGAGCTCAAAAATTCACTTCAAGTAGGTGTCCTTGAACTTCTCATCTTGATTCTATGCTTGGTATGCACGAATTTATCATGATTTATGAAATTGAGCATGAACCCTAGAATTTGGGGAAAACCAATTTTGGGTTAGATCTAATGGTTTAGTATAAGATTTGTGGTTAAGAACTATTTTATATCATTGTGGATATATGTTTCTATGATTTTGGGGTTAATTAATTGTATTTTTCATGAGGGTTGATAAGTCAACCATGGAAATTTGGGTTTAGATCTAGATTTCTAGAAATCTGGAATTTGATACGTGTTTCGTTGTTTCCACGCGATTTAGAGGCGTTCCGAACGCAATTTAAGGTAAATATCGCAATCGTTTGCGTAGAATGCGTCTTTGTGCGTGTCTGGCGGTTCTTGGGTTGATTCCAGACGAAGAACAGGCAAGAACGACGATGAACAGGACCTTGGACGCGTTCTCGGGTCGAACCGACGAAAATCCGAAGTTCCGGGTCGTAGGGTCATAGTTCGTAGCTCGAAGGTTCGTAGTTCGTAGATTCGTAGACCCGTAGTCCGAAGGTCGAAGTTCGTAGCCAAAGGATCGAAGTTCATAGCCTCATAGGTCGAAGATCGAAGACCCGCTTTGAGTCTTCGAGGCGCGTTATGCGACTACGAGTCACGGCTCCCGCTATGAGTCTCCGAGGTGCGCTGCAGCTTCCGCGGACGAGTCGCAATCCTGAAGCTACGAGGCGGTGCAACAAAGATTGGAATGGACCTATTTACTTCGTAACCTATACCCCATCTATACTTAAGTTACTATGTAAATAACGAAATACCCCTCATTTGGATTCAAAGAAAAATACTAGAAAAATGAATTCCCACTATTTCAAAATGTAAAAATTGGGTTTTAGTGTAAAATCTCGGAAAAACCCAAAAGTTCATAGTGGTGAATTTTTGGAAAGTGGGGTTAGACATCTCAGGAAAAATCCCCAAAAATCAGATTATCTTAGTTATGCTATGGGAACCCAATGCCTGGGACTTTTGATTTCAAGAAAATAGGCTGCTATGGGTACTTCTTTCATAAATCAAGGATTGAGGATTTACTTGTGAAGACCGACTACGGTTCTAAAGGAAAGGTTGAGAATGACATACCATACTAATGTTAGTATGTTGGTGTGAGGTATTGGGGCATGGACTCCGTGACTTGTTTGGGTTTTCACCGTGATGCACCGATGGTGCGATGTGGTTGACGTGGCAGGCATATACGCCGATGGCAGGCCTGTGTGGCGACCGTGGCCGGGCATATTGCGCCGTGCCGTGGCAGGCATATGCGCCGATGGCGGGCCGTGTGGCGACCGTGTCCGGGCATATAAGCGCGTGGTAGGGCCGAGTGCCCTGAGCTGGGATCCTGTTGAAGATCGTGGACAAGCCGTCCTGTGTGGGCAAGCTAGGTCCCGATGTTTGTTTGCGACCGAGTCCTGATGATTGTGCACACTACACGGTGCAGTACACGAGCATGTAGTATAGACTTGTATGTCTGCATGATGTGGAGTGTTGGGGTCATCTACCGAGCTTGTCGCTCACCCCTACTTGTTGTTTACCTTTTTCAGGTGTGACCCGAGACTAGTGGAGGACTTTCTTTCAGGAGGACGCCCACTACTCGATGTATGATACAATTATATTCTCGTATTGTTTTATGTTTGTATCCCGGACATGGGTCCGTGGACGATTGTATTTGCATACTGTTTGTGATGTGATGTCTGTATGATTGTTTGACTTATTATATGCATGATGATGTATGAGAAAGTATAGGATTACCCTTGATGTATGACTCGTACGGTGTTGCATATTTGAGACAAGACCGGGTGTAGTCTTTATTGGTGCTAGTCACCAACCACTTAACCTTTCGGGTGCGGGCAAGGGGAAGTCATGTTCCTGGTTCCGGGTTCCCTGGAATTTTGGGGCGTTACAAGTTGGTATCGAGCATGATCTAGCGGACCTAGGTTAGTGAGGGGTGGTTAATTGATTCCATGTGACTTGGAAAAGCGTAGGGAGGGCGCCTGATCAACGCAGTCTTTTACATGTATTCTAGGTTATGTTGGTGTCGGTTAGATCATCCTAGGAGCATATGTAGGCATGGATGTTTTCCTAGTGGTATGATTGTGTGCATATAGGGCACTAGATTGTCTTTGTGTGTGATGTGCTCGTATGTGGTGCCAGGGATGGCACGTGGCCGTGAGAGCCAGGACTTGATTTTGGTGTACCCTGAGGGGTGACACGATCTTGTATGCATGGTTGTGGACCTACGGGTTGTGTGGTGTACCCTGAGGGGGGACACGATGCTATAAGCATGGTTGTGGACCTACGGGTCGTGTGGTGAGAACCTACAAGTCGGTTGTGCCTTTGATGGCTATTTTTGCTAGCGGTCTTAGTATTGATCGTTTGTTGTTTGTTGTTGTGGCCAGGTGTGATGGCACCACCGAGGAGAGCTGTCCGAGGCCAGGGCCCGGCAGAGGAGCCCACGATAGAGTCGGGGCACCAGGGGCAGCAGAGCCCAACGCAGAGATCGTCGGCTCCCGTTGTGGGACCTGATTTGGCTCAGGTGTTGATTCGATTCCAGGAGGCCATGCAGGGTATGCAGGGCTCGATGAGGGATATGGCTAGAGAGGTGGATGAGCCGAAGAGGCGGCGGCAGCGGCAGCAGCCATCACGGCTGAGCAGCCACCACCGCCTCGGCGGCGGAGGCAAGAGTGGTACAGGATGTGCACCGGCCAGGAGGTCGTGACGAGCCGGCACGACGAGGAGTGGACCGGGGCTGCGCGGTTTTTGAAACACGCACCCAGGACTTTTGAGGATGGTTCGAGGCCAGGGTAGCCGAGGACTGGATTAGATGGACAGAGGACATCTTTGAGATGATTGGGGTGCCGGATGAGGAGCGGGTGCGAGTGGCGACGCACTATCCGTTGGGTATCCCATGCGGGTGGTGGGAATCCACGAGAGCTGTCCATGGCGATCGGATGAGTTGGACGAGTTTGTTGAGCGCTTCTTTGCGGAGTATTTTCCCGGCTCGATATAGTATGCCCGACGGAGAGAGTATTATGAGCTTGTGCGGGGTAGCATGACTGTGGGGGGAGTATGTGCGAGCCTTCACCGATTTGGGGCGGTTTGCTCGGAGGCTTGGGAAAAGAAAGGCCGGAAGACGTAGGACTTCATTCAGGGCTTGAGGCCATCTCCGAGAAGACAGTGGAACCAATGCGGTTGACCGGCCTACCGGGACGCGGTCGACAAGGCGCTCATTATTGAGCAAGGTCGGGATCATGCGAGAGCCCGGAGGCCGGGCGGTTCGACAGGTTCAAGCAAGAAGAGACGAGTGGGGAGAGCGGTGCTCCTCGGCCTGAGAGGAGGCAGGTGCAAAGGGTTTCCGGCCAGGCGGTGGGATCCCGTGAGAGTTCATCCAGCGAGAGGCCAGGGCCCTGTTGGAGTTGTGGTTTGACCGGGCATGTCTCGAGAGACGCCCAAGGAAAAAGATGACCTGTTTCCGATGCGGGAAAGTGGGGCATGGAGCTAGGGAATGTGTTACCCTTAGCTCAACCAGCGGTGTAGGCCCTCGTCCGAGAGATCAGGGACAGAGGAGTGGGGCTCCGTCTCGAGAGGTCGGTGCCGCCGGCACAGAGCATGCGGATGCGACTGCGGTGCGGCGGCCTCGATAGGAGGCGCAGGGTCGTGTTGATCGGCGGGGCAAGGCCCCAATGGGCCAGGCTAGTGGCAGGTGGGCCACGAGGGAGGACTTTTGCCCTTACCAGCAGAGAGGCAGAGGTTCCACCAGTGGACGAGGCAGAGCAGGACCTTCGGTGGTGAGAGGTACCATCATTATTTCTCATACTATCTGTTCGGTTTTGATTGATACCTGGTGCTACCCATTCTTTTATTTCGTATCCTACGGTGGTTGGATTAGAGTTGGACCAGGAGACGTTTAGTCGGTCTTTGGTGGTTGCTTCACCTTTGGGTGGACTTGTGATACTTGAGAGTATCTGTCGCGCTTATCGAGGTAACACTTGGGGGTGTTAACCTGTTGTGTGATTTGTATATCATGGAGTTAGATGATTTCGATGTTATCTTGGGTATGGATTGGTTGGTCTTTGTGGAGGCCAAGATTGATTGTTTTCGACGACGTGTGACGTTCCTCACACCAGAGGGCACGCGGGGTGTCTTTGTGGGTGAGTGGATCGAGGAGGCATGCGGTTGGGACCTTTGAGGCATGGGTGGGGTGATGTGACCCACCAATTAGCCTGGTTTGACATTGGTTGACAGGAGGAGAGAGGGGAAGGCTGTTTTGCCACCCATTGTAGATTAGTTCCCGGATGTGTTTTCCGAAGACTTGGTCGGTTTGCCACCCATGAGGGAGGTAGAGTTTTCGATCGAGTTGTTGCCAGGGACAACACCGATCAGGTTAGCGCCTACAGGATGGCACCGACGGAGCTTAGAGAGCTCAAGAGACAGATAGATGACCTATTGGCGCGAGGCTTTATCAGGCGGAGTAGCTCACCGTGGGGTGCTCCGGTATTGTTCGCCAAGAAGGCGGATGGTTCACTTCGGCCGTGTATAGACTACCGGAAGTTGAACCAAGTGATCGTGAAGAACAGGTATCCATTGCCAAGGATTGATGACCTGTTCGATCGGTTTTGAGGTGCGAGATGGTTTTCCAAGATAGACTTGAGATCCGGATACCATCGGTTGAGGGTTAGGGAGGCAGATATCCCTAAGACCGCGTTCGGTTGTCGTTATGGGCATTATGAGTGGCTTGTGATGCCGTTTGGGCTCACGAATGCTCCAACAGGTGTTTATAGGATTGATGAACCAGGTGTTTGCTCCATATTTAGATATGTTCGTTGTGGTGTTCATCGACGATATTTTGGTCTATTCGAGAACCAAGAGGGAGCATGAGGAGCATTTGCAGGTTGTGTTGCGGACCTTGCGGGAGCATCGGTTGTACGCGAAGTTCACGAAATGTGACTTCTGGTTGCAACAGTGCACTTCTTGGGGCATGTGGTATCTTCGGAGGGTATCACGGTGGATCCTGAGAAGATTGAGGCGATCATGTCGTGGAAGAGGCCCACGAACGTGTTTGAGATTCGTAGCTTCCTTGGTTTGGCAGGCTACTATCGGAGGTTTGTGGACGATTTTTCCAGGTTGGCGGCTCCTATGACGAACCCGACCAGGAAGGGAGTTCCTTTCGTTTGGTCCGATGTGTGTGAGAGTGCTTTCATGGAGCTAAAGGCACGATTGACCTCGGCACCTATCTTGATTCTTCCACAGGAGGGTGTGCCTTTCGAGGTGTATTGTGATGCTTCCAGGGTGGGACTTGGTTGTGTGTTGATGCGGACTCGGCGGGTGATTGCTTACGGATCTAGGCTGTCACGCCCCCGAATTCCAGGGACCCCGAAACCAGGTACATGACTTCCCCTTGCCCACACCCGATAGGTCAAGGGGTTCGTGACTAGGACCAATGGAGACTACACCGTGGGTGCTGTCTCAAATATGCATCCCTGTACGATCATACATCAAGGGTAATCCTGTACTTTCCCATACATCATCATGCATACAATGAGTCAAACAATCATACAGACATCACATCATACGGTATGCAAATACAACTGTCCACGGACCCATGTCCGGGATATCACATAAAACAATATAGAATATAATCTTGTATCACACATCGAGTAGTGGGCACATCCTCCTGGAAGAAAGTGCTCCACTAGTCTCGAGTCACACCTGAAAAAGGTAAATAACAAGTAGGGGTGAGCGACAAGCTCGGTAGGTGACCGCAACACTCCATATCATGCAGACATACAAGTCTATACTACATGCTCGTGTACTCGTGCACTATGTAGTATGCACAATCATCAGGACTTAGCCTGCAAACAAACATCAGGACTCGGCCTGCCCACACAGGACAACTTGTCCACGATCCTCCATGGGATCCCGGCTCAAGGCACTCGGCCCTAGCTCCACGAGCTCAACGGCTCAACTCAGGCCTTAGCCTGTCCACGAGGTGATATGCCCGACCACGGTCGCCACACAAGGCCTGCCATCGGTGCATATGCCTGCCACGTCAACCACATAGCACCATCGGTGCATCACGGTGAGAACCCAAACAAGTCACGGAGTCCATGCCCCAATACCTCACACCAACATACTAACATTAGTATGGCAAATCATTCTCGAAATTTCCTTTGGAACCGGTAGCCATCTTCACAACTAAATCCTCAATCCTTGATTTATGAAGGAAGTACCCATAGCAGCTATTTTCTTCAAATCAAAAGTCCCAGGCATTGGGTTCCCATATCATAACTAAGATAATCTGATTTTTAGGGATTTTTCTTAGATGTCTAACCCCACTTTCCAAAAATTTACCAATACGAACTTTTGGGTTTTTCCGAGATTTTACACTAAATCCCAATTTTCACATTTTGAAAGAGTGAGAATTAATTTTTCTAGTATTTTTCTTTGAATCCAAATGGGGGGTATTTCGTTATTTACATAGTAACTTAAATACTTAAATGTGTAGATGGGTATAGGTTACGGTGTAAATAGGTTATAAACTTCGAACCTTCGAACTACGGGTCTACGAACTACGACCCTACGACCCTGGATCTTCGACCCTCCGACCCAGACCTTCGGATTTTCGTCGATTCGACCCGATAACGTGCCCAGGGTACGTTTCATCGTCGTTTTTGCCTGTTCTTCGTCTGGAATCAACCCAAAGAACGCCCAGACACGCACCAACACGCATTCTACGCAACGATTCGCGATATTTACCTTTAAATGCGTCCAGAATGCCTCTAAATCGCACGAAAACAACGAAACACGTATAAAATTCCAGATTTCCAGAAATCTAGATCTAAACCCAAAATTTCATGGTTGACTTATCAACCCTCATGAAAAACACAATTAATCAACCCCAAAATCACGAAACATATATCCACAATGATATAAAACAGGTTTTTAACCACAAATCTTATGTTAAACCATTAAATTTAACCCAAAATTGGTTTTCCCCAAATTCTAGGGTTCATGCTCAATTTTATAAATCATGATAAATTCGTGCATACCAAGCATAGAATCAAGATAAGAAGTTCAAGGACACCTACTTAAAGTGAATCTTTGAGCTCCACGAACCCAAATCGCCCCAAATCGCCAAGGCCTCCAAGCTCTCTCAAGCTCTCTCTCTTTCAATGTACAAACGTGAAACATAAAGTGAAAGCTTCTTCCTTTTCTTTTCTTTTTTCTACTATTTATATTTCTGCATCAACCGACCTAGTCAACCATTGACCCAGTCAATAATTGACCTCCAAGGCCCCGAACTCCAAATTGAGTCAAACTACGGTCAAAACGCTCGAAATGACGAGCACAACACTAAAACAGATATTATTACACCCAAATGACCGCCCAAATGCAAAGTCAACTAATAAACCCCGAAAAGTCAACAATCGGGTCAAACGGGGCCCAGGCTTGGAATCGGGCCTAAGTACGGTCAAAATGCTCACATCGACGACTACACTACCGTCCAGGATAGTTACATTCCCATAGAATGACTATCTCTCAAAACTACCCAAATACGAGTCTTTACATCCTCCCCACCTTAGGACTTTTCGTCCTCGAAAATAAAACACATGCCCAAAGGACATAGCAAAATTCAAGCTCAATGTCCCAACAACAAAACATAAAACATGATCACCGATCGCACATGTGCAATGCAACTCGCAACAAGCCAAAAGGGCTGACAAAATCTAACAACAACGAGCTAAACCACATCACAAACCATATATGCAAAACAAATGCATAAAACATAACTCATACCTCGGGAAAGGTCCTCACATCCTCCCCACCTCAGGATCGATCGTCCTCGAACGGCTCAGGATGAAGAACCCGCATCCTGGCTCTCTTTCTCCCAAGTCTGCTCCTCCATGCCTCGGTGTCGCCATAACACCCGAACTAGTGGGATCATCTTGCCTCGCAAGACCTGGTCCCGCCTGTCCAAAATCTGTGCCTGGCATCTCAACAACGGCACCATCATCGCCCAAGTGTATCTCGCGATAGTCCAACACATGAGAAGGATCTGGATGATACCGCCTCAACCGAGACACATGAAACACATCATGTACTCGCGCCAACTCGGTGGCAAAGCTAATCAATAAGCCACCGCGCCCACAGTGGCAACAATCTCAAACAGCCCCACAAAATGAGGGGAAAGTTTGGATCCACGTCCAAACCTCCGATGCCCTCGACGCGGTGAAACCCGCAAAAATACACGGTCACCCACCTCAAACCGCAAGGGTCGACGCCTCGGTCCGCATAGGACTTCGCCTACTCAGTCTTGTCAACATGAGCCGTTGAATCACCGCACTATCTCTCGTGGTCTCTCGAACCATATCGGGACCGAGAACTGCTGTCTCTCCCGTCTGTGCCCAACACAAGGGTGATCTACAAGGCCCGCCCATACAACGTCTCATACGGAGCCATCCCAATCGTGGCTCGATAACCGTTGTTGTAAGAGAACTCCACCAAAGGAAGGTGAGTCTCCCAACAACCTCCAAAATCTAGGACACAGGCACGCAACATATCCTCGAGTGTCCGAATCGTCCGCTCCGAATGACCGTCCGTCTTTGGATGAAAGGTCATCTGAGGTTCACCCTAGTACCCAAAGCTCGCCGCAATTGTCCCCAAAACCGAGAGGTGAACCTCGCGTCCCGATCAGATACAATAGACAATGGGACTTCATGCTACCGCACAATAACATCTATATACCTCTGTCCCAAAGTCCTCACTGGGTCTGTCTCTCTGAATCGGAATAAAATGCGCCGATTTGGTCAACCGATCCACAATAACCCATATAGTGTCGTGTCCCCTGGAACGAGGAAGTCCAATGACAAAATCCATGGTCGCGTGGTCCCATTTCCACTCTGGCACCGGCAATGGCCGCAACTCACCAGTGATCTCAGGTGCTCTGCCTTGACCTGCCGACAGGTTAAACACCTCCTCACAAAATCAGCAACGACCTTCTTCAGGCCTGGCCACCAAAACCGCCTCCTCACGGCATGGTACATCTTGGTCCCACCAGGATGTATAGCTAACCTCGACCGGTGAAATTCCCGAAGAACCTCCTCCTGAAGAGAAGTGGGAACTATCGGTCTATCCCTATACCACAAGACATGCTCTACATCCTCAGTCCAATCAGAAGATGTCTGCCCAGTCTGAATCCTGTCCCTGATGACCTCACGGTCAACGTCCCCTAGTTGATCCTCTATGATCCTACGCTGTAACTCGGGGACAGCGACAATAACACTAAGGGTCCCTCGCCCCTCGCTGGTCACCATCTCGCAACCTCATCGTCGCTAACCGACCCATCATCTCCCATTCCTTAATGGCACAATGGGCCACCACGGCCCTGCTCTTCCTACTCGAGCATCTACCACCACGTTACCTTTCCCAGGGGTATACATCATATCAAACCGAAACTCTGCAGTACTCCACCCACCGCCTCGCCTAAGGTTCAGGTCTCGCCGAGAGAAGATATACTACAAGCTCTTGTGGTCCGTATACACCACAAACTTCTCCCCAAGGAGATAATGCTGCCACTCTTTAAAGCAAAGATCACTGCAGCCAACTCCAAATCATGCGTGGGATAGTTACGCTCATGTGGCCTTAATTGCCTAGATCCATAAGCAATCACCTCGAGCCTGCATCAACACACAACCAAGTCCCACCCCGAAAGCATCACAATACACCTCGAAAGGTACACCCTCCTGTGGAAGAATCAAGATAGGTCTTGAGGTCAATCGTGCCTTCGGCTCCATGAAAGCACTCTCACACGCATCGGACCAAACAAAAGGAACTCCCTTCCTAGTCAAGTGTGTCATAGGAGTGCCGCAACCGGGGAACAATCCTCCACGAACCTCCGATAGTAGCTTGCCAAACCAAGGAAGCTACGAATCTCAAACACGTTCGTGGGCCTCTTCCACGACATAACCACCTCGATCTTCTCGGGATCCACCGTGATACCCTCTGAAGATACCACATGCCCCAAGAAGTGTACCTGTGCAACTAGAAGTCACATTTCGTGAACTTCGTGTACAACCGGTGCTCCCACAAGGTATGCAACACAACCCGCAAATGCTCCTCATACTCCCTCTTGGTCGCCGAATAAACCAAAATATCGTCGATGAACACCACAATGAACATATCTAAATATGGAGCAAACTCATGGTTCATCAATCCCATAAACACCGCTTGGAGCATTCGTGAGCCCAAACGGCATCACAAGCCACTCATAATGCCTATAACGACAACCGAACGCGGTCTTAGGGATATCTGCCTCCCTAACCCTCAACCGATGGTATCCAGGACCTCAAGTCTATCTTTGAAAACCATCTCACACCTCGAAACCGATCGAACAGGTCATCAATCCTTGGCAATGGATACCTGTTCTTCACGATCACTTGGTTCGGCTTCCGGTAGTCTATACACGACCGAAGTAAGCCATCCGCCTTCTTGGCGAACAATACTTGGAGCACCCCACGGTGAGCTACTCCGCCTGATAAAGCCTCGTGCCAGTAAATCATCTATCTGCCTCTTGAGCTCTCTAAGCTCGGTCGGTGCCATCCTTGTAGGCCGCTAACCTGATCGGTGTTGTCCCTGGCAACAACTCGATCAAAAACTCTACCTCCCTCACGGGTGGCAACGACCAAGTCCTCGGGAAACACATCCGAGAACCGATCTATAATGGGTGGCAAAACAGCCTTCCCCTCTCTCCTCCTGTCAACCAACGTCAAGCTGGCTAACCGGTGGGTCATATCACCCCACCCATGCCTCAACGGTCCCAACCTGCATGCCTCCTCGGTCCACTCACCCACAAAGACACCCCGCGTGCCCTCTGGGTGTGAGGAACGTCACACGCCGTCAAAAACAATCAATCTTGGCCTCCACGGAGACCAACCAATCCATACCCAAGATAACATCAAAATCATCTAACTCCAAGACATACAAATCACACAACAAGGTTAACACCCCCCAAGTGTTACCTGACAAGCGCGACGGATACTCTCAAGTATCACAAGTCCACCCAAAGGTGAAGCAACCATCGAGACCGACTCACTGTTTCCTGGTCTAACTCCAATCCAACCACCGTAGCATACGAAATAAAAGAATGGGTAGCACCAGGTATCAATCAAAACCGAACAAATAGTATGAGAAATGATGATGGTACCTCTCACCACTGAAGGCCCTGCTCCTGCCTCGTCCACTGGTGGAACCTCTGCCTCTCTGCTGGTGAGGGCAAAAGTCCTCCCTCGTGGTCCACTGCCACTAGCCTGGCCCATTGGGGCCTTGCCCCACTGATCAACATGACCCTGTGCCTCCCGCTAAGGCCGCTTGCACCGCAGTCGCATCTGCGTGCTCTGTGCCGGCGGCACCGACCTCTCGAGATGGAGCCCCACTCCTCTGTCCCTGCTCTCTCGGACAAGGGCCTACACTGCTGGTCGAGCTAAGGGCAACACATTCCCTAGCTCCATGTCCCACCTTCCCGCATCGGAAGCAGGTCATCTTTTCCTTGGGCAGTCTCTCGAGACATGCCCGGTCAAACCATAACTCCAACAGGCCCCTGGCCTCCTGCTGGCTGAACTCTCATGGGGTCCCACCGCCTGGCTGGAAACCCTCTGCACCTGCCTCCTCTCAGGCTAAGGAGCACTGCTCTCCCCACTCTGTCTCTTCTTGCCCGAACCTTGCCAAACCGCCCAACCCTCGGGCTCTCGCCTGATCCCGACCTCGCTCAATAATGAGCGCCTTGTCGACCGCCTCCCGGTAGCCTGGTCAACCGCATCGGTTCCAGTGTCTTTTCGAGATGGCCTCAAGCCCTGAATGAAGTCCTACGTCTTCCGGCCTTCCTTTTCCCAAGCCTCTAGAGCAAACGCCCCAAATCGGTGAAGGCCTCGCACATACTCCCCCCACGGTCATGCTACCCCTGCACAAGCTCATAATACTCTCTACGTCGAACATACGGCACGGGCTGGGAAAATACTCCCCAAAGAAGTGCTCAACAAACTCTCTCCAGCTCATCCGATCGCCATGGACAGCTCTAGTGGATTCCCACCACCTGCGTGGGATACCCAACAGATAGTGCATCGCCACTCGCACCCGCTCCTCATCCGCACCCCAATCATCTCAAAGATGTCCTCTGTCCATCTAATGCAATCCTCGGCTACCTCGGCCGCGAACCATCCTCAAAAGTCCTGGGTGCATGTTTCAAAACCGTGCGGCCCGGTCCACTCCCTCGTCGTCTTGGCTCTATCACGACCTCCTGGCCGGTGCACATCCTGCACCACCCTCGCCTCCTGCCGCCGAGGCTGTTGTGGCCGCTGAGGCTGCTGCTGCCTCTTCAGCTCATCCACCTCTCTAGCCATATCCCTCATCAAGCCCTGCATACCCTCGCTGGCCTCCTGCAACCGAATCAACACCTGAGCCAAATCGGGTCCCACAACGGGAGCCGACGATCTCTGCTGTGGACTCTGCTGCCCCTGGTGCCCCGACTCTATCGTGGGCTCCTCTGCCGAGCCCTAGCCTCGGACGGCTCTCCTCGGTGGTGCCATCGTGCCTGGCCACAACAACAAACAATAAACGATCAATACTAGGCTCAGCTAGACAAACGACCTTCAAAGGCACAACCGACTTGTAGGTTCTCACCACACGACCCGTAGGTCCATACCATGCATATAGCATCATGTCCCCCATCAGGGTACACCACACGACCCGTAGGTCCACGGCCATGCATATAGCATCGTGTCACCCTTCAGGGTACACCACACGACCCGTAGGTCCACAACCATGCATATAGCATCGTGTCACCCCTCAGGGTACACCATAATCAAATCCTGGCTCTCACGGCCACGTGCCATCCCTGGCACCACATGCAAGCACATCACACACAAAGACAATTTAGTGCCCTATATGCACACAATCATGCCACCAGGAATGCACCCTATGTATGCTCCTAGGATGATCTAATTGACACCAACATAACCTAGAATACCTGTAAGGACTGCGTTGATCAGGCGCCCTCCCTACGGTTTCCCAAGTCACATGGAATCAATTAACCACCCCTCACTAACCTAGGTCCGCTAGACCATGCTCGATACCAACTTGTCACGCCCCCGAATTCCAGGGACCCCGAACCAGGTACATGACTTCCCCTTGCCCGCACCCGATAGGTCAAGGGGTAGGTGACTAGCACCAATGGAGACTACACCGCGGGTCTTTGTCTCAAATATGCAACCCTGTACGATCATACATGTAACGCCCCCAAATCGAACTTCCAGACCGGGTGCGTTGGACAAATAAGATATTACAATTATAATGAATAGTAATCTATTACTCAACATAAATTCGATGGTTTATTTATTACATCAAGACTCATCACAAGATCTTTAAGGTTTAGCGTTTAGAGACTAGGTATTGATAACCCATTATAGTTTACATGACATATAAATACTACATGCATAATCTTCTTATGATTTTATTCCAAGCATTCCGGACACCATTATCCTAGCATCCTTGCTTTCTCCTAGTTCCCTGGGGTTGGAAGAAAACATAAAGGAAATGAGCTCAAATAGCCCAGGAAGGTTAAAAGTAACGAATAATATATGGAGAAAAATCAGCTCATGAAAGAATAAGAATATCTACTCATCTAGGTTCACCACCTAGATGTCATGCATAACTTTGTTATCAACTGGATTGACACTCTCCGGTGATGTTCTTTACCCAATGCATTGGAGGTCTTTTCTGGAACCACCCATAAACATATTGCCAAACATAAAATATATCTTCACAAATTTTCAAACAACCACATCAATGGTAAATTTCAACGTAAAAGAAGGTCTTACAATAATAGCCCCGATAAGTAAAAGGGTTATTCACCATTCAATAAATTAGATTACCAACTTTCCAAGAAGCGTCAAAGAAAGTTAATTATTAAATATCGAGATAGAAATATAGAGAAGAAATAGGAAATGAATTTCTACGTCGAGAGATCGTGGTAAGGAAAGGGAGAGTGGATCCTTACAATCTTTTTTGTCTTCCGCGTTTATAAACCTTGAAACAAAATTTAAAAGTTAATATTTTAGTTTTAATAATAATAGTATATTCATAAGTAATATATTGAGAGACATATATAAGTATATTATGGTGGAAAAACTTTTCATGATAATAATAATAATCTATACGTATACATATACATATATAATATACGTATATATTATATAATATACATATATATATATATATATATATATATATTGAGGGGCAAAGCCATCCATAATATATATATGTATGAGGAGACTTAGTCTTCCATGGAATAATAATAATCTATATATACACATATACGTATCATATACATATATATATTGAGGGGCAAAGCCATCCATAATATATATATGTATGAGGAGGCTTAGCCTTCCATGGAATAATAATAATATATATATACACATATACATATTATTTAATAAATATACATATATATATTGAGGGGCAAGGCCATCCATAATATATATATGTATGAGGAGGATTAGCCTTCCAAGAACATGATTAATATATGCTTGAAATATTTACCTTTTGGAACTTCCAACGGGTGAGAGGAAGATTGAGAGAAGAGAAGGCTTGGAGGACTATTGGGGTGTTAATAGAACTTTTTGGAGAGTATTTGGAGGAGAGTTTTGTGGCTTATTTGAATGGAAAGAGTGCTTGAGAAGGGAAGTGAGGCATGCTATTTATAGGTAAGGTGGTAAGTGTAATAGTGTGAAAAATAGTGTACGAATTTGACTTTGGCATTAAATTAAATTATTTAAAATATATATAATACTTTATTTTCCTCATATTATCTCTTATTAAAAACATGGTTATCTCCTCCTACCATTTAAAAATGTTTTAAGACTTTTAAACCTAGAAGGTTTCTTTGGCATCAAAAGTCCACATTGGTGTACTCCCTACTAATTCAATTATAACGTTTTTAATTTTATAGTTTTTGACAAACGTTCAATTGTATTGCATTACTAACTCAAATATCTACAAATGGGTATCAATTTTATAATTTTTGCATGTTTATAACAAAAGTTATTGAATTTTAAAGTCACACTAAAATGTTTACCCGTTCATACTGAACCTATGTGTAGTATTTTAACTTCTGGAATTGATTGGATTCATATTAAATTATGAAATTCTTACACGTTTTAGCTAAGTCATAAATGAAAAAATGGGATTTGGTTTTATGTCAATTGGATCTGTATAACTCAAGTTATGAATTTTTGAATGGGACCTCCAGAATCTGCCTCATTCAAATTTTTGGGCCTTACCTATGTTTTATACTTTTGGTAAAGTTAAGGCTTGTAATACTTACTTACCCATAGTAATTTGGTCTAAGGAACTAAATGACATAATATATAGCATCTAAACTTTTTATGACGTATAAGAAATTTTTTTTTATAACGTATTTAATATTAACGCGGATAAAATAATATTATTGTATAATCAATAAACAATAAAGTAAGATAACATTATATTCCATGACTTCTTACTTTATAAACCTATAAAGTATAATATTATAAAACATTATTACATACTCATACCTATTTATAACAATTCAAACGGATACTATTCATAACGATTAGTTACTTATTCCAACGGTTAGTTACTATTCTAACTGCTAGTTCTTATTCTAACGGCTACTTACTAGTCACGTGCTACTTAAATGACTATATTGGGTACTTATTTTTATTGTGATAATATCTAAAATATTCTTTCTAACTATTTTTAGTAATGACATTATTATTATTACTATTTAAGGAAGAGCTTAAATTTTTGCGGGTCTTACAATACATCAAGGGTAATCCTCTACTTTCCCATACATCATCATGCATACAATGAGTCAAACAATCATACGGACATCACATCATACGGTATGCAAATAAAACGTCCACGGACCCATGTCCTGGGATATCACATAAAACAATACGGCATATAATACCAGTATCATACATCGAGTAGTGGGCACGTCCTCCTGGAAGAAAGTCCTCCACCGGTCTCGGGTCACACCTGAAAAAGGTAAATAACAAGTAGGGGTGAGCGACAAGCTCAGTAGGTAACCCCAACACTCCACATCATGCGGACATACAAGTCTATACTACATGCTCGTGTAGTGTGCACAATCATCAGGACTCGGCCTGCAAACAAACATCAGGACTCGGCCTGCCCACACAGGACAACTTGTCCACGATCCTCTATGGGATCCCGGCTCAAGGCACTCGGCCGTAGCTCCACGAGCTCAACGGCTCAACTCAGGCCTTAGCCTGTCCACGCGCAATATGCCCGGCCACGGTCGCCACACACGCCGCCATCGGTGCATATGCCTGCCACGTCAACCATATAGCACCATCGGTGCATCACGGTGAGAACCCAAACAAGTCACGGAGTCCATGCCCCAATACCTCACACCAACATACTAACATTAGTATGGCAAATCATTCTCAACATTTCCTTTGGAACCGTAGCTAGTCTTCACAACTAAATCCTTAATCCTTGATTTATGAAGGAAGTACCCATAGCAGCTATTTTCTTGAAATCAAAAGTCCCGGCATTGGGTTCCCATATCATAACTAAGATAATCTGATTTTTGGGGATTTTTTTTGAGATGTCTAACCCCACTTTCCAAAAATTCACCACTACGAACTTTTGGGTTTTTCCGAGATTTTACACTAAATCCCAATTTTCACATTTTGAAAGAGTGGAATTAATTTTTCTAGTATTTTTCTTTGAATCCAAATGGGGGGTATTTCGTTATTTACATAGTAACTAAGGTACGTGGTAGGGAAAGCGATAACATCCTCCATTGGAGAGGATGTCCTAAAATAAGGTTCCAATGGACCACTCTCTTTAATACGATTGTTCCAATGGACCACTCTCTTTTTCCAATGGAAGCGTGACTACTAGTAGTCACGCTTATAAACGGTGTTCCTAAAATAACATTATGTTGAATATCGAGAAAGTAGGACAAAAACAGTTTAAATTTGGATATTTTGATTTATAATAGAAGCTTCGGTTTTATATTTGATAGGAAGTTGTTGATTATTGGTGGCACGAAGAGTTTGATTAGAAGGTTGTTGAAATCTTCAGGGGAATAATGCCTTCTTTAATACGATTGAGATCAGCACCGATTCAAAAAGGGCGATAGTATCAAGAGTAAAATTTTCATAAAATTTGATTGTTATCTTAAGAAAATACTTTTGAGAAATAATATCTTGGAGAGGTGAGATAGAATTATAGTTTGGTGGTTTTGGTAATAAAGTATAATCCGAGAAAGGTTGATCCTTTAATTTGTTAAATTGATGAAGTTGTTCTTTAATTATTTTGACTTCTTATTGCAAAATTTGTAAAGGTGGAGTAGGATTTGAAGGTTGATAATGATTTGGAGGAACTTTTGGGAAAATTGGTGGTAAAGAAGAGGTGGTATTTTGGGGAAACAATTGTTTGAAAAGTTGTTTATGAAGAACCAGGATCTTCAATCTGTTGAAGAATACCAACAAGAGTATCTTGTTGATTTGTGAGAACATGGAGAGTAAGGGAATTAGAGGAGGGATCTTCTTCTGGTTTATAGGATCGAGGAGTAATAGATGTATCTTCCGTATCTTCATCCTCTTTGTCACTGCGATTTCTTCTTTCTTGGGGTATGAGGGGGGGAGGAAGATCCATAAATTCATTCCAATGTTGCTCATTCATATATTTTTCAAACCAATCAAAGAAAAGGATTTGAGTTTGATGTTTGGCGAGGTGAGAGTAATATTTTTCTTTGATGTCTTGTCGAGTGTTGAAAAAGTATTCAAAATACCATAAACGTCTGTCTTTATTATGCTCGGCATAGAAGTCATTATTTAAAAAGATTTTATCTACAAGAAATGAGGGGGAAGCCATACTTAAGAAGAGAACTTACCGGATACGCTATAAAAAAAGAACAAGAACTAACTACGAATCGACCGGATACGATTAGTCACGGAGGGGATGGAATCGAAGGGGTAGATACTTCGAGATGGCGAGCGTCGATGGAATAGGGATCGAAGTCAGGCCGGTAACCGTTGGCTTAACTCAAGGTTTTACTGCCCAAACACGCCTGTCCGTCGGCTTCAACAGGGACTTACCTCCTTGGATCTGCTGCTTTCCCTACCACACTGCGATCGACAGGCTCGATACCAATGGAGAAACGAAATGGAAGCGTGACTACTAGTACCCTATATTTTAATTATTGGTACGTGGCGTTGTATCTTCCAGAAGTGCCCTCTCCAATGGAGGATGTTCCTGGTTTCCAGTCGATATACCAATATCTTTTTTAATATTTTTAATTTTTATTTTCTTTTCTTTATATTTTTTAAAACATAAAAGACTTTAACTAAAAGTAAACATTAAACGAATAACTGAAGCAACAATAATGGCCAGGTAGGGTCCACACAAAGACTTTAACTATGAAAAGACTTTTAAAGTAAAAGTAAACTAATAAGGACGAAACATAATGATGCCCTGTAGGGCCCACATGAATAAAATAAGAAAAAAAGGGGGAAAAGGACATATATATATATTGAATTAAAAACCACCACGACCGAAAGCTAGGCACGTAATCACGGGGTCGTAGTATATATAATACATATACGTATATATATATATATTAGTTAATTAAAGTCCTCCATGACCGAAAGCCAAGCACATAGTCATGGGGTTGCATATAAATATATTCTTTGTATAATAATAATAATATACATATATATCAGTGATATATATGTATGTGCATAAATATAAAAGAGGATTGGGGGAAGGGAGAGATAAGGTAAGAAAAGAACAAGTTATTTCATTAATAAACTTAATAAACTTTGAAATACATATACATACCTTTGGAAATAAAAAAGGAAAATACAACTTCGGAGCTTCAACCAAGCATCCTGTAAAACAAACTTAATTAAGAGGAAGGGGGAAGAAGAAGGAAGAACGTTGCCAGGAGAAGTCCGCCGGAAGAGGAGAGGTTCGCCGGAGAAGGAGAGAGGAGAGAGAAGCTCTTCGGGGGAGAGGGAGAGTGTTTGTATGTATGCTTGGGGAATCAAAAGCTTATGAAAGAAGGAGGAGGGGGTCTCCTTATATAGGCACGGGAGGAGGCTTCCGGAAGAAGGAAGGGTAACTTAGGGATTTGACTCTTTTTTTTTTTTTTAAATTGCCACGTGGACTATGAACAAGTAAAATGAAACCTTGGACTTGGGCTTCGATCATGGACCTTCGGGAATAGACTTTCCTGGGCTTGTGGACTGCAATTTGGACCGTATAGTCTTGGGCTTCACTTTGGCATGGGCGTTGGACCTGGAGCCAAATCCGTAGATGGACTTTGGGCTGTGTCTTGGTATGAGCCGTTGGGATTGGGCCTGTCCTGGACACTAAATTTGCTATAAGAGCTTTCTTGGGCCCTGGGATTGGGCCGGATAAATTTGGATCTACAATTTGGATGGGCCAGGGAATGGGCCTACATTGGATTTTTCGCAAATCCACGGTGATCAACGGATTTGATAGAGGCCCATTAGGCGCCGTTTGCACCTAATGAGGTGTAGTCATTCGACCGACTACACACGGATTTGCACGAGTGCTTTTTTTGGATTTTACGCAAACCCACGGCGATCAACGGATTTGATGACGGCCCATTAGAAGCCGTTTGCATCTAATGAGGTGTAGTCATTCGACCGACTACACACGGTTGGATACCTTCATGGGTGATGGTGTCAAGGAAGTCATCCTGGGAGTCTTCTTCCTGCAGAGGGTTACTTGGAGGAGCGGTGATAGCATGTGATTTTAAAATTTCGAAATTTTGAATATGTGGTTTTTGTAAAAAATGGAAAATAAGATTTGGATTACCAGAAATATGATCATAATGAACCGTATAAGGTGTAATTAAATGAATGAAAGGGGTACCAAGAATAACAAGCATAATTTATATTTTGTAATAAAACAAAATTTGTTTTAATTTGGACATTATTATTAATTATAATAGCTTCGGCCTGAGAAGAGATAGGAAGGTCTTGGTTGTTAGCGGCAACGAGACTTTGATGAGAAGGAGTATGGAGGTTTGGAGGAACTAACCCGCTTTGAATACGATTTAGGTCGGCACCAGTATCAAAAAGAGCAATTGTGTCGAGGATGGAATGAGCATTAAATTTAATGGTAATATGAATAAAATATTTTTGTGTAGTAATTTCTCTAAGAAGGAAAAGATATTCATTTGAAGGGTTCTCGGGAGGATCATTTTGGTTAGTAAAATTATTAGTAGAAATGTCAATACTTTGAAAATGGTGAGTAACTTCATTTTTCCAATTTTCGAGTTGTTCAACTTGATTATGTAATTGTAGAATTTGTTTTTGAAGACTTTCAAGAGAAAGAGTTGGAGATTGAGAAAAATTTTGTCCTTTGAGGATGGTAGTTAAATCATAATGAGTGGGAGGAATAGAAGGTGGTCTGGTGGAATTTTGCTCTAGTGAAGGGATGAGTTTCTCAATTAATTGTTTTTGGATTTGTGGATTATCAACTTGTTAGATGACATCAAGAATGGACTGATGGTCTTTGGAGAGTACATTTAAACTGTTAGAAGAATTATCGAGAGGAATTTGGGTAGGCAAGTTCATCAATTTGGAGAGCCTGATTATCCTTAGAGCAACTAATAAAATCCGAGTCACCTGGAGTTCTCAAGGAGAAGACTTTCAATTTTGTTGACTAGATCTTTATCTAAACTTAATTCATGGAGTTTTTGGGAAACACGACAATTTTTTGCATAATGACCGATTTTTCCGCATTTCCAACAGGTAATGGTTTTGGATTTGGAATTGGAAGGATTTTTTGGAGTTGGTTTTGTATAAAATTCATTTGTGGGGAATTTATGGGATGTAGAGGGGAAATGTTTGAATGGTTTTTTATGAGAAGTTTTATGTGGAGATTGTTTTGTGGTTTTAGAACAGCTTCCGTCACAGTGTTGTGGTGAAAGGGAAGGGGAGAACTCGAATTGTTGACAAAAAGAACCTAATTCTTGTTTTGTTTGTTTCATTTCCCATTTTAAATGTTTTTGAATTTTTAGATCATGACATATTTGAAGACCGGCTTTCTGGGTAAAACTAATTAATTCACCATAAGTAAGTTTATTATAGGGGATAGGATTGCCTATGGTTTCTTTAATATTATTTCTAACTCGTTCTCCTAAAAGGTTAGGTAAACCAGCTAAAAAACTTTCTTTCCAGAATGGTTGGTTTGAATCTTCTCCTGAGCATGACTCGAGTAAGGAAAGTATTTTTATAATATTGAAAATCGACGAGTTTTCTACAACGAAGATTAGAAAGGAGTTCAACATTTTTTTTTTTTTTAGATGAGAGGAATCACCAATGAAATGGATACTTATTGAGAGAATTAAAGTTGAAACAAGATCAGGAATTGTTTCATTTTGTTGATCAATAAGAGGGGTATTACTCTCATCCTGTTTTAACACTATTGAGAATCATTTCCTTTTGTGTAGAAGAAAGATAGAAATCCCACCATCCTTTGAGTTGGCCAGGAGAAACCTGAAATGAGGAGTTCTGCAATAGCTCCGTCGGAGAGGTTGGTTTGGGTTTTGTATGCATTAGAGGCCATGGTCATTTGGTGAAGGAGATTGAGAATATTATATTCGGAAAGACCATCTATGTTCCATTCGTAGACAGTGGAGGCATTGAATCGAGATTGGGTAGAGACCTCCTATGTTCAAAACCAATATCGGGAGTCTTGTCATAGGGATTGGTTTTGGAGTTGGGTAATTAAAATTATTAATTTGAGGAATAGGATATGGGGGAGAATGGTCTTCGACTTTGTAAGAACAAAGACAACTTTGAGGTGTTTCAGGGACAATCTTTGAAGAGGATGGTTATTCTGTTTTGGAGTTTTGGGAATATTCGAGGAAGTAAAACATTATTCAAGGTTATTTAATTTTGTTTTAAGATGAAATAATAACTCAAATTTTGACTGGTCAAACTCTTGTTGACTATTTTTGGATATTTGAAATGGTTTAAAAATGGGAGTTCGAATGTTTGAGTGTGAAGGGATATTATTTTGTGGTGTAATTTTTGTTAATTGTGTTGCAATTGTTTGTAAATGGGCATTGGTAAAATTATTTTGTTGGACTATATTACGGAGATTTGTACTAGTATCATGACTAGGATGTTTGTAGGGAGTAGCGTCTACCTTTTGATTGTAGTAAGGAATCTTAATGGATCTAAAAGGAGGATGGATAAACTTAATTGTAGTGTTATTATCGAGAGAGTTCCCAAGTTGGATGTAATGGTTCATGGAGTTTGGAGTTGTTGAGTTCCCATTCGGATATTTGAGGATGAAATATGGGTGTAATAGTTTTAAAAGGATAATTAATAAAATTTTCGAAGCATAAATTTCAAACCAATCAAAAAATGGGATTTGGATATTATGATTTTGGGGAAAAGAATAAAACTTAGTTTGAATTTCTTGACATGTATTATTAAAATGTTTAAAAAACCAATTTCGTTTTTGTTCATTTTGTTGGGAGTAAAAGTCATCATGAAGTTGTTGTTTGTTAATTTTAATTGGGATTTGTAAAACGTTTAATTCATTTTGGATGTTTTTAGTAAAAGCAGAGAAAGATGGAGAAGGTGGAGAAGAATGATTTGAGTTATTTGGAGAAGAAGGTGATTGTGGACTTTTTGGTTTAGGTAGTTCTGGTTGGTAAAGTGGTTTCGTATTTGGGATCTATATTCGACGTTCCGGAAGGAGGTGGATAATCTAGGCCTAGGGGGAAGATTAGATGTAGAAAATCGAGGGGGGGGATAATTTAATGGAAGGCATATGGAAAGTTGTAGAGGTGGATGTGGAACCGACATCGAGAGAATCTTGAAGAAGAGGACCGTTTGAATTGAAGTTTGACAGGACCATCATTGTATTGGGTAATTTGACGAAGGTCGAATTGGGGGTTGGAGTTGGAGGTGGTAGTGGGGGGGACGGCGCCTTCTAGTAACCATTCTTGTGGAAGGTTGACATCTTTCCATTGGATTGTTTTTGGAATAATAGTGTTTGATTTTGAAAAATCTATTTGGAGGAAAAGGGTTTCGCCTTTTTTACTTTGTATTTTATGTTTAGTTGCAAAAGCAGAAATCATAGCTTTATAATGGATTTTAAATATTAAAGCAATGGGTATAGATCCTTCAAGCATTTTATAATTATGAGTTTTAATTTGAAGAGTTAAAGATTTTAATATATGTTTATCATTTAAAGAAAGAGTGAGGTTTGGATAACAATCGAAAGAGAGTGGTCCACTACATAAGCTAGACTCGACCGAGCTTAAAAGGGAATCATCAAAATTTATAAAACGTGTGTCTCGAAGAACACAAAGGATGGATGTATTTAGACCTTCTTTGGTGAGTGGTTTGATACCTATTTGGACTAGTCCGATATGAATGTATTTGAAGTTTTTTGAAAGATGGTGATGAATAGATTTAGGGGAAAGAATTTGAATTGATTCAAAGGGCTTCGTTATTTGAATATCATGTTCCTCAGTTTTAATTGTAAAATCGGATTTGAAACGAGAAAAGAGAGATTGTTTGTAAATTTGGTCTTCATGTACTTTGGGGATCTTCCAATTGTCAATATATTTTTCAAAGTTTTCAATTATTATTTCTTCAGAATTAACGGGAGAGGAGGAAGAGGACAGTTGAGAAGAAAAGAAGGACTCCATAATAAACGGAAATAAGAACTAATAATAAAAACTACGATGAATCGACCGGATACAATTAGTCACGGAGGGGATGGAATCGAAGGGGTAGATACTTCGAGATGGCGAGCGTCGATGGAATAGGGATCGAAGTCAGGCCGATAACGGTTGGCTTAACTCAAGGTTTTATTGCCCAAACACGCCTGTCCGTCGGGCTTCAACGGGACTTACCTCCTTGGATCTGCTTGCTTTCCCTACCACACTGCGATCGACAAGCTCGATACCAATGGAGAAACGTCCGTCGATCGCAGTCACGCAATCCAAATATAGGGTACTAGTAGTCACACCTGCGATCGACAGGCTCGCTTTCCCTACACATTTAAGTATTTAAGTTACTATGTAAATAGGTCCAGTCCAGGTGTTGTCCAGTGTCCGGTTACACCGTTGGAACTGCGACTCGTAGCTTAGAACCTGCGCCTCGTAGGCTGCGGAACAGCGACTCGTAGGCTGCGGAGTGCGGAGCCGCAACGCGCCTCGAAGACTCGAAGCGAGGCTACGATCTTCGACCTTCGGACTACGACCCTACGAACTACGACCCTACGACCCTTGGATCTTCGACCCTCCGACCCAGACCTTCGGATTTTCGTCGGTTCGACCCGATACGCGCCCAGGGTACTGTTCATCGTCGTTTTTGCCTGTTCTTCGTATGGAATCAACCCAAAGAACCCCCAGGCACGCACCAACATGCATTCTACGCAATGATCGCGATATTTACCTTTAAATACGTCCAGAACGCCTCTAAATCGCGCGAAATAACGAAACACGTATAAAATTCCAGATTTCCAGAAATCTAGATCTAAACCCAGAATTTCATGGTTGACTTATCAACCCTCATGAAAAACACAATTAATCAACCCCAAAATCACAGAAACATATATCCACAATGATATAAAACAGTTCTTAACCACAAATCTTATGTTAAACCATTAGATTTAACCCAAAATTGGTTTTCCCCAAATTCTAGGGTTCATGCTCAATTTCATAAATCATGATAAATTCGTGCATACCAAGCATAGAATCAAGATAAGAAATTCAAGGACACCTTCTTGAAGTGAATCTTTGAGCTCCACAAACCCAAATCGCCCCAAATCGCCAAAGCCTCCAAGCTCTCTCAAGCTCTCTCTCTTTCAACGCACAAACGTGAAACGTAAAGTGAAAGCTTCTTCCTTTTCTTTTTTTTTTCGCTATTTATATTTCCGCCAATCAATCGACCTAGTCAACCATTGACCCAGTCAATAATTGACCTCCAAGGCCCCGAACTCCAAATTGAGTCAAACTACGGTCAAACGCTCGAAATGACGAGCACAACACTAAACAGATATTATTACACCCAAATGACCGCCCAAACACAAAGTCAACCAATAAACCCCAAAAAGTCAACAATCGGGTTAAACGGGGCCCCGACTCGGAATCGGGCCCAAGTACGGTCAAAATGCTCACATCGATGACTACACTACCGTGCGAGATAGTTACATTCCCATAGAATGACTATCTCTCAAAACTACCCAAATACGAGTCTTTACATAGGCGGTTGAGACCACATGAGCGAGCTATCCCACGCATGATTTGGAGTTGGCTACGGTGATCTTTGCTTTAAAGAGTTGGCGACATTATCTCCTTGGGGAGAAGTTTGTGGTGTATACGGACCACAAGAGCTTGCGGTATATCCTCTCTCGGTGAGACCTGAACCTTAGGCGAGGGCGGTGGGTGGAGTACTCCAGGAGTTTCGATTTGATATGATGTATACCCTTGGGAAGGGTAACGTGGTGGCAGATGCTCGAGTAGGAAGAGCAAGGCCATGGTGGCCCATTGTGCCATTAAGGAATGGGAGATGATGGGTCGGTTAGCGGCAATGCGGTTGCGAGATGGTGACCAGCGAGGGGCGAGGGACCCTCGGTGTTGTCATCGCAGTCCCCGAGTTACGAGCGTAGGATCATAGAGGATCGGTTGGGGGACATTGATTGTGAGGTCATCAGGGATAGGATTCGGACCGGGCAGGCACCTTCGATTGGATCGAGGATGCAGAGCATGTCTTACGGTATATGGGTAGATTGATAGTTCCCACTTCTCTTCAGGAGGAGGTTCTTCGGGAATTTCACCAGGTCGAGATTAGTCGTACATCCTGGATGTACCATGCCGTGAGGAGGCGATTTTGGTGGCCAGGCCTGAAGAAGGCCGTTGCTTGATTTTGTGAGGAGGTGTTTGACCTGTCGGCAAGTCAAGGCGAGCACCTGAGATCACTGGTGAGTTGCGGTCATTACCAGGTGCGAGTGGAAATGGGACCATGTGACCATGGATTTTGTCACTGGACTTCCTCGTTCCAGGGGACACAACACGATATGGGTAGTTTATTGACCGATTGACCAAATCGGCGCATTTTATTCCGATTCGAGAGACAGACCCAGGTGAGGACTTTGGGACAGAGGTATATTGATGTTATTGTGCGGTTGCATGGAGTCCCATTGTCTATTGTATCTAATCGGGATACGAGGTTCACCTCTCGGTTTTGGAGACAGATTGCGGTGAGCTTTGGGTACTAGGGTGAACCTCGGTCTGACCTTTCATCCGCAGACAGATGGTCGATCAGAGCGGACGATTCGAGCGCTCGAGGATATGTTGCGTGCCTGTGTCCTAGATTTTGGAGGTTGTTGGGAGACTCACCTTCCTTTGGTGGAGTTCTCTTACAACAACGATTATCGAGCCACGATTGGGATGGCTCCGTATGAGGCGCTGTATGGGCGGCCTTGTAGATCACCCTTGTGTTGGGCACAGACGGGGGAGACAGCAGTTCTCGGTCCCGATATGGTTCGTGAGACTACAGAGATAGTACAACCGATTCGATAGCGCATGTTGACGATGCGAGTAGGCGAAAGTCCTATGCGGACCAAGGCATCGACCCTTGCGGTTTGAGGTGGGTGACCGTGTATTTTTGCGGGTTTCGCCGCACCGAGGGCATCGGAGGTTTGGACGTGGATCCAAACTTTCCCCTCATTTTGTAGGGCCGTTTGAGATTGTTGCCACCGTGGGCGTAGTGGCTTACAGATTAGCTTTGCCACCGGAGTTAGCACGAGTACATGATGTGTTTCATGTGTCTCGGTTGAGGCGGTATCACCCAAATCCTTCTCATGTGTTGGACTATCGCGAGATAGACTTGGGCGATGATGGTGCCGTTGTTGAGATGCCGACACGAGATTTTGGACGGGCGGGACTAGGTCTTGCGAGGCAAGACGATCCCACTAGTTCGGGTGTTATGGCGACGCCGAGGCATGGAGGAGCAGACTTGAGAGAAAGAGAGCCGGATGCGGATTCTTCATCCTGAGCCGTTCGAGGACGATTAGTCCTGAGGTGGGGAGGATGTGAGGACCTTCCCTGAGGTATGAGTTATGTTTTATGCATTTGTTTTGCATATATGGTTTGTGATGTGGTTTAGCTCGTTGTTGTTGGATTTTGTCGACCCTTTTGGCATGTTGCGAGTTGCATTGCACATGTGCGATCGGTGATCATGTTTTATGTTTTGTTGTTGGGACATTGAGCCTGAATTTTGCTATGTCCTTTGGGCATGTGTTTTATTTTCGAAGACGAAAAGTCCTAAGGTGGGAGGATGTAAAGACTCGTATTTGGGTAGTTTTGAGAGATAGTCATTCTATGGGAATGTAACTATCCTGGACGATGAGTGTAGTCGCCGATGTGAGCATTTTGACCGTACTTGGACCCGATTCCGAGTTGGGGCCCCAATTGACCCGATTGTTGACTTTTCGGGGTTTATTGGTTGACTTTGCGTTTGGCGGTCATTTGGGTGTAATAATATCTGTTTAGTGTTGTCTTGTCATTTCGAGCGTTTTGATTGTAGTTTGACTCAATTTGGAGTTCGGGGCCTTGGAGGTCAATTTTTGTGTTGGGAGGTCAATTATTGACTGGGTCAATGGTTGACTAGGTCGATTGATGCAAGAAATATAAATAGCAACAAAAAAAGAAGCTTTCACTTTACGTTTCACATTTGTGCGTTTGAGAGAGAGAGCTTGGAAGCCTTGGTGATTTGGGGCGATTTGGGTTCGTGGAGCTCAAAGATTCACTTCAAGTAGGTGTCCTTGAACTTCTCGTCTTGATTCTATGCTTGGTATGCACGAATTTATCATGATTTATGAAATTGAGCATGAACCCTAGAATTTGGGGAAAACCAATTTTGGGTTAGATCTAATGGTTTAGCATAAGATTTGTGGTTAAGAACTATTTTATATCATTGTGGATATATGTTTCGTGATTTTGGGGTTAATTAATTGTGTTTTTCATGAGGGTTGATAAGTCAACCATGGAAATTTGGGTTTAGATCTAGATTTCTAGAAATCTGGAATTCGATACATGTTTCGTTGTTTCGCGCGATTTAGAGGCGTTCTGGACGCAATTTAAGGTAAATATCGCAATCATTGCGTAGAATGCGTGTTTGTGCGTGTCTGGGGGTTACTAGGTTGATTTCAGACGAAGAACAGGCAAGAACGACGATGAACGGTACCCTGGGCGCGTTTCGGGTCGAACCGACGAAAATCGAAGTTCTAGGTCGTAGGGTCGTAGTTCGTAGCTCGAAGGTTTGTAGCTTCGTAGTTCGTAGTTCGAAGGTTCGAAGGTTCGTAGTTCGTAGATTCGTAGACCCGTAGTCCGAAGGTCGAAGTTCGTAGCCTCGTAGGTCGAAGATAGAAGACCCGCTTCGAGTCTTCGAGGCGCGCTATGCGGCTACGAGTCACGGCTCCCGCTACGAGTCTCCGAGGCGCGCTGCGAGTTCCGCGCTACGAGTCGCGATCCCTGAAGCTATGAGGCAATGCAACAAAGACCGGATGGACCTATTTACAACGTAACCTATACCCCATCTATACTTAAGTTACTATGTAAATAACGAAATACCCCCATTTGGATTCAAAGAAAAATACTAGAAAAATTAATTCCCACTATTTCAAAATATGAAAATTGGGTTTTAGTGTAAAATCTCGGAAAAGCCCAAAAGTTCGTAGTGGTGAATTTTTGGAAAGTGGGGTTAGACATCTCAGAAAAATCCCCAAAAATCAGATTATCTTAGTTATGCTATGGGAACCCAATGCCGGGACTTTTGATTTCAAGAAAATAGGCTGCTATGGGTACTTCCTTCATAAATCAAGGATTGAGGATTTACTTGTGAAGACCGGCTACGATTAAAGGAAAGGTTGAGAATGACATACCATACTAATGTTAGTATGTTGGTGTGAGGTATTGGGGCATGGACTCCGTGACTTGTTTGGGTTCTCACCGTGATGCACCGATGGTGCGATGTGGTTGACGTGGCGAGCATATGCGCCGATGGCAGCGCCTGTGGCGACGTGGCCGGGCATATTGCGCCGTGCCGTGGCATGCATATGCGCCGATGGCGAGCCCGTGTGGCGACCGTGTCCGGGCATATAAGCGATGTGGTAGGGCCGAGTGCCCTGAGCTGGGATCCTGTTGAGGATCATGGACAAGCCGTCTCGTGTGGGCAAGCTAGGTCCTAATGTTTGTTTGCGGTCGAGTCCCGATGATTGTGCACACTACACGGTGCACGAGTACACGAGCATGTAGTATAGACTTGTATGTCTGCATGATGTGGAGTGTTGGGGTCACCTACCGAGCTTGTCGCTCACCCCTACTTGTTGTTTACCTTTTTCAGGTGTGACCCGAGACTAGTGGAGGACTTTCTTCCAGGAGGACGCCCACTACTCGATGTATGATACATTTATATTCCGTATTGTTTTACGTTTGTATCCCGGACATGGGTCCGTGGACGATTGTATTTGCATACTGTTTGTGATGTGATGTCTGTATGATTGTTTGACTTATTGTATGCATGATGATGTATGGGAAAGTATAGGATTACCCTTGATGTATGATCGTACAGGGTTGCATATTTGAGACAAGACCCGCGGTGTAGTCTTTATTGGTGCTAGTCACCAACCCCTTGACCTTTCGGGTGCGGGCAAGGGGAAGTCATGTTCCTGGTTCCGGGTTCCCTAGAATTTTGGGGCGTGACAGGCACTATCCTCTATCACGCCAACGCCTAGCGAGCCGCCTCCATTCCATCTTCCCATCTCTCCATTCACGGCCTGCACCAAGAGTCCCATGCCCAGCGTCTCCATCCTGCTGCCTCCATTACGCACACCAACACCTAGCGCCGCCACAGCTCATCGCGCCCAACCATTCACGTAGCAGTGTTCTAGGCAACAGAAAAGAAATTGTGCAGCAGGCGTTGAATATCCGGATCGAGTTCAAGACCAAATATTTAATTCTATGCAACTTATTTTTCTTAATTCTATTCTATTTCTGTTGTTCTAATTTTCTGAATAGATTTGTGATTTTCCAACCCATGGAGGGGTACGTATTTTGTAATCGGTTTAGTGTAACACTTTGGATGCTTGTTTTGAATTCATGTTTTAATATTTAATTCGGTATTTTATGTGCTATGAATTAATTCTATATCTCTTTGATTTATTAATTTAATATCTCGGTTGAGTGTTGATTTAATAACTCATCGTGTGTTAATATTTTAATTGAGTGGAAAGATTTGTTTCGTAGGGAACGAGGCAGTCTTTTGAGAATTAATTCATAATTATTCTGGTCGGAATAAATTCATAATTTAACTGTATTCATGGTGTCTTGGTGCATTTAAATGATGAGGTCATAATTTATCTAATTTATCTTTTGAATAGTGATAAACAACATTCAGGTGTGAAATTACACCGATTACATCTTTAATTAATTGATTTTCTTAGTTAAAAGTCTTTGCTTTAATTAGTTTTTAATTCATTCAAAAATCCACCCAATTTTATATTTAATCTTTTTCATTAGTTTTTGTTAAACAGAAAATTAAATAGGTTGAATTGAATTTTATAAGTCCTCCAGTAGATAACAATCTAGGTTAAGCCACTAGCTATACTTATTTTTAATTTTATTTGGAGTGCGTGTGCGACAAACGCCCTTTTCAAGCTCTCACTTAATACTTGAAAGAATCCTTACAATGGATCCAAAGTTGCCTCACTCAAGTAGAATCTCACATCTCTCTCACTCATGTTCCCTACAGGTTTTCAGACCTTACAAAAGTGATCAGTGTCCCTCATTATGGTGATACAATATTTCTTACCACTAACCCAATCGGCCTTTGCTATAAACCACAATGAGAGGTGTACTCTTAGTTGATGCTTTAAATACAAATGCAACACACTCATATTCTACAAACAAAGCTAATTATTTGCATATGGCTAAATTACAACAAAATTCATAGGGCACAAATTATAGCACATTCCCCTTTTCTTTTTCTTTTTCTTTTTTTCTTTTGTTTTTGTTTGGGGATTAAAATAGTTCTATCCTAACATAATATTCCAGCCACTGAATCACTTTTTTTGTTTTTTTTTGTAAATCAAACACTGTAATACAACACAATGACACAAATAGCATCAACCCAGATCCACATAAAAGTGACTTATAACTCTAGCCCAACCAGCTCACACTAACCAATCACCACAATGCAACATCTTATACACTTTTATAACCTCATCAACCAAGGGAATAATCATTCATAAAATAATGGAATGTAAGACTGTATCTCTCATTTCACACAACTCCACAAGAAATAAAACAAGAACTTTATTTATACAAGCCTAGCATACACCTTAGTCTTAGCTCAGCATATAATGATCTCATCCTAAACAAGAAAGAGCCTAAATAAAGGCTTAAAGTATATATCACTATCACCATGTAGCTATCAAGAGATGGAAATCAAATACAACCATAGCAACACACAATTCATGCACTCAAACAATAAAAAAAATATAAAATGAAAGCAATAGAAAAACAAACCAAAAATAAAAACCCCTCCCCCACACTTAAAACATAGTAGTGTCCTCAATGCGAAGAAAGGAAAAATAAAGAAGAAAAACTTGGAACCAAAGAAGTGGTTAGCAAAAGTGACAAGTTGCATCTTGTGGAAACTTTCTCTTATACGTGCAACTTTATTGCTCTTTGCCTTTTTGGAGGGAGTAACTGGAGGTATATCCCTAAACTATCCTGCACACTTCAAAAACAAACAAAAATAAAGAGTATAAAGATGAAAAAAATAAATTTTACCTAAATCGGGTTGCCTCTCAAAATTGCTTCTTTAAGGTCATTAGCTAGACCTTATCAAACTAGGCTCAATAATTGCATGGTATGCCTTCATCCTAGCAATATACACTTGAGTTATCTCATAAACCACAACAATAGGATGAGGTACTTGTTGTAGTAGCCACTTGAACTTCTGGCTTAATTGTAATTTGGAAAGCACCATCACGAACTTGGTATCTTCCTCCTTCTCCTTATTATGGTGGACAGGTATCACAAAATCCACAACTTTCACAACTATGTCAGTTGTGATGTGTCCACCTCAAGCACATCCTTCTCATTGATGAGAATTGATGATTCCCAAGTGGTTTTCACTTTCTTAAGAACAGGAAACTTTAGGTCTTCAGATGAGCTAGCAAAATCTTCAAGGGATTTGTATTCATCATCATCATCCCAAATTACAGAAGGGTTAAGCTCAAATAATTTTTGCATTGGTGTAGCTATGGTGGCTTGCCCTACTGCTTTAAAAAGGTTTGAATTTGAATGTCTCTTCTTCTTGGAAAGTGTAGCGATCTTGTCTTAATGAATTGTTGGTTTGACTAATTATCATTTCCCAAGGTGAGCTTTGACTATGCAGTTTGCTTACATTTGGTAGACTAATATCAATGGAAGTTAATCCAGTATCATAACAGGGCTGACCTTCATTGACAAAATTAACCTTAACCCATTGTAACAGGTCATCCTTGTCCTTTGTGGCAATCAGAGAGTTTGCAATATGATGCAGTTCATTATAATCTTTAAAGGAAAATCCATCTGCAATACTATAAATATCTCCCTTCATTATGTCTGGTTGCTTTTCCTCAGTGTCTGCTACAACAGAACTTAAGTTATCATTAAGTTCTAGTTTAAGCTGAAATAATTTTGTGGATGCCCAAGTCTTTAATATATCAATGCCATCATTGTCCAAGTGCTCCTCATCTAGGATCATGGAAGGAAGATCTTCAATTGACTGTAGTAATTCTAGAGATGCAGTAACTTTCTTTTCATCCTCAAAAATACCAGAATCACCCAAAATTACCTCCCCTTCTTGCAAAGCTCTCCCATTGCATTCTAGTATTGTCCCCTCTTCCATATCTAAATCAGAAAAGAAATGGTCATCTTTAAAAAGAAGCCTTTCTAAGACTGACCGTTCATTTTTAGCTTCTGGCAATGGAGGTTCACAATGTGTCTCAACTGGAGGAGGGATAATACGAGTGACTGCTGAAGGACTAATATCACGGAGGGTTCCTCCTATAACTCCAGCATTTTCCCATAGCAACATCTCATGTACTTGTTGTGCATCCATAAAAGGTGCAACTGTAGGTATATTCTTCCATTCATTGAATATACTTTGCAATTCTTCAAACTCTTCAGGAGAAAAATAATTTTTCATATTTTCATAATCCACCTCATTTATCTTTGGTTGTTCACGATCCCCTTCTTCAACTTTAGCTACTGGAAGGGCTTCAACATCATCATAAAAATCTTTACTTGGTACAACAAATGTTAGCCTTTGTTCACTATCATTTGAAGCTTCATAATGAGGAACCAACTGGCCATTTTCTGATGATGTGGTAAGGGTTTGCAGTATCCGTTGATCACTCATAATGGCTGGTTGAACCTCTTGTTCAGTACTGTCTCTACTGCAACCAAAATAATCTAGTGGCAAAGCATTTACAGAATTTGCAAGTTCTTCAAGTTGTCTTGCCAATTGTTGCATATTTACCTTCAAATCTTCCATTTGAGTCTCTATTTCTGCAATAAATTTTTTAATATTACTACATCGAGCTCTTGTACCCTCTCCAAATCTACACAAGATATCAGTCAAATACTCGGATAAATGCTCTTGTAGAGGGAACTCAGCTATAGATTGGTTCTGAATTGGCCAAAAATCATACTCACCTCCAAAAGAAACACCATTATACTATATAGGCTCTTGGTAGATGATGACGTTAATTTATATAGATTTTTCACATGTGTCTTTCCCCTATTTGCATTCATTTTTCATAGTGCATATTTTGAATATTTTTATTATGATTGAGTGTTAAATCATGTTGTTTGTCATGTTTTAGTGTTTTATAGAGTTGCGTTGTGTTTTGGGTGTATTTTGCAGGCAAACGGGAAAAAACCGGGCGAATAGAAGTATAATACGAATTTAGACAAAGAATGTCGTTGCCACAGGACTTTTTGCCTTCGTCATGACACAGAAGGAAATACATGTCGTCGCGACATAGAAGAAAATACATTTCGTCGCGATAAGGTCTTTTGCCTTCGTCGCGACAGGTGTCGACTTTTGCCTCATTTTGTATTTTTCCTATTTTATTTTTAATGTAATATTTAGGGGGACTATATAAGGAACAAGTATAGGATGTTGTTAGGGATTCTGGACCCCAAGGGAGCCCTCCTTGACGGCTAAGAACCCTAGGTTTGGTTTCTTAAATTTCTCTTTGGTTTTGAGTGATTTTCATGTAATCTTGATTCAAGAAAACCTTGGTATTTGATGGGGGATTGATTGTATGCCCTCGTGATAGGTTGGTTGTCGTTTTTTCTCCCTTCTTAATCCCAAATTTCTAATTTAATTGATATAAATATGTTTCTTCATTATTTTATGGAATAATCCCTTTTTCCTAGGGATTAGGAGTAGCTCAATCTCAATATCTTGATTGTATAAATTTGCGTGATTATTTGTTATCTCTATCTCATGAATGATTTTATTTTACTGATTGAATCCATGCTGTGGGCATTGCGAACCTATTACATGTTTTAGATAATTGAATGAAGAATTGAAAAATGAAATTTAATTATCGGAACCCGTAAAATAAAACTTAGGACTTGCAAGTCACGAGAGTAGCCCGTGATCCTAGGAGGATCCATGGTTGATCATCTCTTAATGAGTTTGGCTTTAATTCAACGAGTCACGAGAGTAGGCCGTTGCTACGGCTAAGCACACCGTTATTCACGTGAAAACAATTGGCAGTTACCTTAGAATCAATCACCTTCAGATGATTAGAGACCATTAGAATAATCAATCAAACCATATGATAAGGAAATCTCAACCCTAGAATTTTATTATCTTATTTTCTATTTTTTCTATAGAATTTCTTTTATTTTATTTAATTATTTTATTTTATTTTATTTCATCACATTGTTTGCTTAGACAATAAGAACAGAATTAGGTTAGAGATTTCCAATCATGTCTCTGTGGGATCGATCCTTACTTCCCTTCTACAGGTTAGTTAGGTTTTATAAATATTATTTTGATAGCGTGAGCACGACAAAACGCTGTATCAGTAGGCATAATTGTTTATGGGAGGACTGGTAGTATAGTCCCAAGCATTGTATTGTGTCTGTTTTGTTTTGTAACTTGGAGCATAAACATGTGGGTCTACCAAATTTGACTCCTCCCAAGCTCTTCCTTGGGCTTTCCCTGTAGAATTATTACAATCTGATATCTTTTCCAACAATTCATCAATAGATAGCTTTAGATCATCTTCAGACATTATGTCCATTAGAGTATTTGATTTTATTTTTATTTTGAATATACCTACAAAACAAAATAAAACAAGAACCAGACGTAAACCTGAACAAAAAATAAATAACTAACAAAATTAAATATAATCAAATAGAAAAATAAGAAAAAGAAAATACACCACCACAATAACCCATAACAAAAT
Source organism: Taxillus chinensis (assembly GCA_023512835.1). Taxonomy (NCBI): domain Eukaryota; kingdom Viridiplantae; phylum Streptophyta; class Magnoliopsida; order Santalales; family Loranthaceae; genus Taxillus; species Taxillus chinensis. The sequence continues at coordinate 25,954,574 of CM042086.1, forward strand.
ACGAAAAATGTAAAACACAATATATACAATGTTTACACTCTAGATCAAGACCAAAATTTTTTAGTATTAGAGTTGCCACTAATAAATTCATCGCATTCCCGACAACGGCGCCAATTTGACAGAGCACTTTTAGTCACTTCACGCTATCAAAATATAATTTATAATGTCCTAACTACCTATAGTGCGGTAAGTTAGGGTCGATCCCATAGAGATGCACAAAGGAATCTATTGCAGCAAGCACTAAAATTGATAATCCTAGTTTTGTCTAGAGAAATCAAATTAATAATTGATAAATAAAATAAAATAAAATAATTAGAATAAAATAAAAACCTAAACTAAGATAAAAAGGATAAATTCTAAAGTGTTGGAGATTTCAGTTAGAGTTTAAGATTTCTTAGAATTAGTTCACCTAAATTCATCCTTCAATTTGTTTTCTCAAATATTCAAAATTTATTATATCAAATTATTCAATTCCCTTTGGTCTAGGTGAATTTACTAATTATGATTTGATTCCATTTGGTCTAGGTGAATTTACTAATTATGATTTGATTTCATTTGGTCCATATGAATCAAATCCAAAAACCCAGTGACTCATTATGTTTGTAAATTCATATAGGATTGGTCCACTCTATATGTATTTACCATGATAATAAAATCCGCAAACAGTTTTATAAATCACAACATATGAAGATTTCATTCAAACATTTAATCAAACATATAGAGTTCAGAACTTAAATTACATAACTCCAGAACAAAAACAGTTTATGCATAAATACATAAAACCCTAACTTAGAAGGTGTAGAATTGTCCAATGGCGTCCCACTCTCGAAGACCACGTTTATCTCTCCTTTGTTGACGGCGTAAAATCTCCCATCGAATTACCCACACGAACTAGGACTATCATAATCCTTAATTTTGAATGAATGACCGTTCAACACTCCTCCTCTCTGATATGGCATTGCAGTTGAGCTATGGAGGATCCTCTCTCTTTCCCCGGGCTAAAAACACCTCTAGGATTCCTCTACCAGTGCTCCCTTTTCACTAGGGTTTTCCAGCCTCTACCAGCCATCTGGCTCCTCTTCTATTTATATTCATCCACTTAATTAACCTAATGCAGTCATTACAAGTGTAATCTCCTTTCTAACCTCAATTAAAAAAATACAAGTTTGTACTTAAGCTAAACATTGTCGTTTTGGAGCAGAATAAGGGCGCACGTGTCCAAGAATTTGACAATGATAAACACTTATTTTTGGACACGTGCAAGAACAAAAGCTGCTTTAAATATTATTTCTTTCAATTCCTCTTGAGCACATGTCATAAAATACACCAATAGTGGACACGTGCATCTGATGTTCCCACACGTGCATGCTTGAAGTGCTTCATACTTGCTCCTTGACCTCTTTGGCTACCATGTTCATCCTTGCTTTAAATTCCTTAGCTCTCTTTTCCTAGAAAAAACTACAAAACAAAGCAAAAGACACAAAACTACACAAGCATAATATATCATAAAATAATACCAAAAGCACACAGTCAAGCATAAAAGAGATGCAAAATGGGAGATAATACATACATAAATATAATACATAAATTCTACATGTCAATAAGGAATTAGGGATCACTTAAACAACAAGAGTAGAAGCCATTGAATTAGGGATTTGGAGAGGGTATAGGATAAGGGTAGATTGGAAAAAATTATAGTTAAGCAAAAATAAGTATTCACGAATACTATTAGTTAAAATCTTATTATAGCAAGCTACATGTAGTTTTAGCTAACCAATTTAGTTTATTACCATTTGAGGTGCTCTGATCCTTTATTTATTGTAGTAACTTTTTTCTCTCTTTGCTCCTTGAAATGAATTAATTTTCCAAAATTATTAAGGTGTCTCCGAATTTCACTATCATCTTAAACTTGTAGTGCCAATGCCACTTAGCAAAATTGAAAACTTCTAAGTTTAATTAAACAACTCATTTAACCATTTTAATTTCCTTTTGTATGTTATATGTTCCAATAGGTTTTTAATTTTCTTAACAATTTATAGTTACATTCACACGTGTTTGGTTTATATTTGATATAAAACATTCAAACTATCTACCGATTATAATATCAATAATGTTTTTAAAAATTAAATTAAAAAATAATTATAATATCAATAATATTTTGTATCTCTCGATCCATTTGGATTACTTCTGGCACCTTTTGGGATTGAAATGTTTTTTGTCATTGAGTCATCCTTACAATAGGCTCAAACTTATTATATGATAAAAAAATTATTTATTTATAACCACCATCTAAATGGCTTATTAGTCACCTAATTAAGTGGTTCACGGACCAAATATGAGTCCAGGAGTCGATTATGTGTGACAAAGGATTAACATTCAACAATACTCAAAATTTGGTATCTATTTTAGAAAAAAGGATAATGAGTGAAGTCATTACTTTTCTTAATTAGCCATTTACAACAAAAGTTTGTTATTATCACAATTACTTATTTTAAAAAAATTGAAATATATGTAAAAGGAATGGTTTCTTGGGGCAAAGGTTTAAAAATATTTTTTATTTTTAAAATATTTTAAAACATGCTAAAAGGTTTATCGGGAAAAAATTATAATTTAAAATTCTTTCAGGCCAACTTTTGGGTCATTAATCTCTCAATTTACCCCAAGTTAGCTCAATTCTTTTTAAAATTCGTCTTTTTCAACCAAAAATTACACATGCATACTCTTAATTTGAGTTAATTTGACTTAGATGCAGAGAATGATGGAAGCCCAAAATGTCAAACCCTACCGATTATGGTATACTATAGTAGCCCTTGTGATGTCCAAGAATCAATGACTTTTGCTTCCTAGAGACTAGGGAAACTTTTTTATGGACAAGGGTATTGAACAATCACCTTGTGACTCTCTCGAGCATACCCTATTGTCTTTGTCTATTCCCCGACGATCGATGCGGTCATGGATAGGGTTGGTGAACATCCGTCTTTGTCTGTTTGTAGATGGTTTAATTCAAACGGAGCAGGCGAGCGAGCCAAAGACAACAATCCAGCGTGGGTAGTTCAATTCAAACAGGATTGGCGAGACAACGACAATGATCTGATGTGGATGGTTCGATTCAAACAAGAGCGGTGAGGCAACAATGATGATCTAGCGTAGATAGTTCGATTTAGATAGGGCTGGCATGGATGGTTCGCATGCCAAAGCATAGTTGAAGACGGATTGAAAAAATAATAATAATTAAAAATATAACACAGCAAATATGGCACAACATTGTAGATATATAGTGCTTAAATAAAGCAAGGATTAATGCATTGAAAACCCTAATTTCTTTTTTGTGTTATATTTGACGCTTTAGCATTCCGATTGGAGATTTCCTTACGTACATTTGTGTAAAGACACACACACACACATACATATATATATACATATATGTGAAAATTTTCAGGAAAAAAAAAAGAAGAAAAAAAATAAAGGTTATGATTAGATCATGAATATCGTCTTAAGCATCGTCTGCCTTTGACTGTCACCATTGACTGTGACATTTTTGGGTTATTTTTTTTCGTAACTTTCTTATTTCTTGTCGGTAATAGGCACAGTTGAGTGTGTTGACTTACAAATTTATTCATTTATCACTTAGGACTGACTCCATGGCATTTGGAGATTTGGGAAAGAAGTCATCGGTTTTACACGCCTTAAGTTGGATGATTATTGCTTATTTATTGACATATAAAAATATGTAACGACAAAGACAACAAATAGGAAGAAAAATAAATATAAGTTGTATGTTTCACTGGAACAAAATAAGGTCTAGCCGCGATGACACCACCAAATAATGCCTTGGGTCTTGCCTTGACTTTTCCATTGCAACATTGCCAAGTTTAATCGCTGGTCATTGCATGGATACCAATGCATGCACTAAGCCCACTACCTCCTCAAAATCCTATAAAAGACCTCTCCCTCAATCAGACAAACATAACTTGAGACATTCATTGTGTAGTGAGGATATACAACTCCAAACATACAAAGAGTCTAATAAAATACATAGTTGCAATCCTCGGCTAACTAGGGTTATTGGAGTTTAGTGTAATTACTAAAATACATTTGAGGCTCTAGTTTTCTCTTAAAATTCATTTGTTCCGAAACCAAATTTATCAAGTTATTTTCTTTCTCTCTTTAGGCAACATTTGTTTAATTTCTTTTGATAAATTAGGTGAATTTGCATTGCTTAATAAATTGTGACTATTGTATGCTCGAGCTTAATTTAAAAAAAACGTGAAAATATAAACATATAAAGTTTAGCATTTGAATTAGGTTACTCTTTGAAAATTTTCATTCGGATTTGCAGAAGTAATCTCATTGATCCACTATGCCCCGAGCTCAGTCACTGAGTTCTAATTAATAAAATATTTATTTTTAAAATCAAATATCATTATTCTAGGCTTAGGAATTTGATTTATTTTTTCAATTGTAATAAGTCATGCCCGATTTCAATTTGTATATGAATGTATAAAAAAATCTTTTATGTTTTTTTTGGGTTGTAATTTATTATTATCATGTACTATTTCTTGAATTAGAATTTTTAATGATTAAAGATTGACTTAAAAAATTTTAGCCACTATTGTTTTTACGCCTAATCCTGGGAAAAAAAACTTGGATAAAACTTACCTCCAACCCTGGTTGGAGGAAAGCCCTTCAATCTATATATGTGGTAGCATATAGAACTGACATGTGTCCTTTAGTCATGTGTCATGCACATGACACTAACCCCATTAAATCTTCATTACGTCAACAAACCGCCGTTAAGTCACCACTATGCCTTACACTCCAAAGACAAACCCCATCGACGTTCGCAGAGCCTCCTGGATGGGAGCGGTCAGCGGCTCTGCTTTCTCCTACTCTACAACTCGCCCAAGGGCAAGCACCTCGTTGGTGGCTACCAAGGGATGCACATGAACGAGCCATGCGTGGGCTGAAGCTTTGCCATGTGGGCGGCCTCTTCTTCGTCTTCGACCGCACCATGGTCTACGCCCACCGGAAGGAGGACCCGTGGAACTCCATCTTCGCTAGAGTAGCCACCTGTCACGACCCGAGCAGCGTGGTGCTGGCGGGACATTTCTTAGTGGCACGATACAGGAATATATTCGTGCTACGTAAAGGAGAGGGGTTGCTTGAAAGCGTAGATGGTGCGCAGCGGAAGGTTCCAGGCAATTCGTGGAGGAAAACGGATGGAACCCCTTCGGAGTTCAGACGTGCCGACCCGGTTGAATGCGGGGAGCACACCGCTAGTCGAGGACTTGACGTTGAAGAAGGGATTTGGCCATTCTTATGCAAATTGGTCGGGAACTGGAGCTGTTCTCCTGATGAGCCCAATGGCAGGGCGAAACCAGTCTACATGCGCTTCAACCCTCAAAGGCTAAACTTAGCGGACCGTGGATAGAGAAGCTAAGTGCCGCAATGGGTTGAGAGGCGCAGGAAACCTGACCCTGTGACAAGTGGTATCAGAGCCGAACCGGCCCGTATCCTGAAGACTCGCCAAGCACTCTCACGAGTTGCATGATCCCAAGGAGGGAGCTCAGAGAGGTGAGTCAACCAATAGTGTCTTGCACGCCTCGCGTCCATAAAGTTGGAGTATCCTAGAGTGTGATACAGAGTTGGGCAAGGGAGTACGAAGGAGCGTGTCGGAGCGATCTTGGAAGCCTCCTATCCTCTGGACATTGGGCGAGCGGGAGAGCATCTTGGTAAAGGTGTTGCAACCTGCAGGGAAGCGATGTCCAACCAGTTGACATTGGGCGAGTGGGAGGGCGTCGAGTGAAGATGCCATCACCTGCGGGGAAACGATGTCAACAAGCGCAACGAGGACGTTGCGAGGATTGGGTGGTGGAGAATGTCACGACCCGAGCAGTGTGGTGCTGGCGGGTCGTTTCTTAGTGGCACGATACATGAATGTATTCGTGCTACGTAAAGGAGAGGGGTTGGTTGAAAGCGTAGATGGTGCGCAACGAAAGGTTTCAGGCAGTTCGTGGAGGAAAACGGATGGAACCCCTTCGGAGTTCAGACGTGCCGACCTGGTTGAATGCGGGGAGCACGCCGCTAGTCGAGGACTTGACGTTGAAGAAGGAATTTGGCCATCCTTACACAAACTGGTCGGGAACTGGAGCCGTTCTCCTGATGAGCCCAGTGGCAGGGCGAAACCAGTCTACGTGCGCTTCAACCCTCAAAGGCTAAACTTAGCGAACCGTGGATAGAGAAGCTAAGTGCCACAATGGGTTGAGAGGTGCAGGAAACCTAACCCCGTGACGCGTGGGCTGAAGCTTTGCCATGTGAGCGGCCTCTTCTTCGTTTTTGACCGCACCATGGTCTACGCCCACCGGAAGGAGGACCCGTGGAACTCCATCTTCGCTAGAGCAGCCACCGGAGGCCTCCTCCATATGTGCCAGGGCCTCCGTGCTTCCATGGCTCAATAAAATTATAAAATTTCAGTGAATTTGACATTTAATATCAAATTTGTTAATCAAATCTCACTAATTAAATATTATTTATTATTTATTAATTTTAATTCAGTGTCCATCGTGGCCCATGATCACGAAGCAACCTCATATAGTGGCCATTGACACCGCGCACTCGAACCCGTCAAGCAGCAACGGGCTGATCACCCAAGTGGGGATTTGCAAGTACCCTACCGGTATCTCGCGGAATTGCACCAAGATAGACTCGTGGTCGAATCCTTCTATATGTAGCCCGAGCAGCAACTGGCAAGTGGTCCTTTGAAGCGCCTCATGCCAAATTGCCGCAGCGCGCTTGCATTCGCCGAGCCACAATTCGAGCGCATGGGCGGGGATGGCGCCGGAACTTCTAATCTAACGATCTTTCGTCGTCGTGGTTTGGTGGGTCGTTTGGCGGCGAAGAGGAAGAGGACAGGGTAAGCAAAACGGCCTTTTGGCGACGCAATGGAAATTTAACGGATTAGTATCATGCGCATGGCACGTAACTATAGGACACATGTTAATTATATATGCTGGCACGTACATAGATTGAAGGACTTACCTCAACCCAAGTTGGAGGTAAGTTTTGTTCAAAAAACTTATGGGTGCGTCCTGATATTTGTTAATTAGATGCACTATATTTATGTGATGACGACACGGAGAAAAAATAGGAAAGGAAAGTATTTTCCTGTAGCGTGGTCCAAACTTAATTAATTTAGTTACAGTTTTTTTTAAACTTATTTTAGTTATTAACTAACTTCTCCCGCGGTCTACTTTTTCACAAAACAAACTAATACTAAATCATGGGTTTGCTTGTAAATCATGGGCGAGACAGCCTAAAAAATTTAGCAATCTTTTGACAAGTCAGAAAAACAACACGGAAAACAAAAGAACACGCAAGGCAGACTGATTGGCTGCCGAAAAAAACAGAAAACTAATATCAGGTTTAAAAGCTATATATCATGAACTAGTTGATTGTGAATGAGAGGGACGCAAATGCAATGGTGCATGCTAGTGACTCCACGAGGTTGATCTCTTCATCACGGGCCTTGCCTGTTTGTCTTCTTCAAGAGACACCATACCCAGGTGAGAAGGATCTTCAAGCATCATTTTTGCCACCAAGTACCCTGCAATGGACCAGGTCTGCGATTTGCGCGCCTGCTTCCCAATGAATCGACCGAGCTTCCCATCATAATATTCCGGCCAGTTGTCAATAGCCAACCTACTTTCAGCTAGTTCAATGGCGCGTCTAGCAATCTGGGGCCGTCCGGTTTTCACGCATGCTGCGGTGAGGAGCCACAGGAGCACTGCTTCCGCAGCATAATCAATAGTTAGCAGTAGCAGAAATAAAATTCAAATATTCACGCCTTTGTAACAAAAGTTGCTGTCAAAGATTGATCCAAAAATAATATAATTGTAGATTCCAGCACCTGCGATAGGCATTATAAGCAGCGATCCACAGAGTTTGGAAAATTCAGGATTCATAAGTACAGGCAAGACAGCCTAACATGTGTCTTTCCACTGGGTCAATCAAGTTAAATTATTGGAAAAGAAATGTCCATAGGAAATTCCTACTATTTGCAAATATATTTACCTGGCCAAGTTCCTCCATTGTGATAACTCCATCTAGTATTTTTGGGGTCACATCCTGTTACAATTCTCCACTCATGGCTTTCTATTGCTGGATAAATAACCTTCAAAGGCATTTCTCCCACCAGTTCTTCCCATCGCCATTCTATGAGATCCATAATTGCTGTGGACTGTTCAGGGGTTGCCAAGGATGCTAGGATCGCAACACAATTACCCAAGCAAAACCAACGGAAATCCATTTTTGCAGGGCTCACATTTCCTATAAAGTAGCCACCACGAGGTGGCATAAAATCAAAGACCCATTCAGGCAGAGAATCAGGGATCACGTTGAACTTGTTAACTGCAGTGTGAGAATACTCTTCTGTTTTGTAACGGTATATGTCATTGAGCTGCTTCATGTCGAGCCAAAAGTAAGTTCTGATGTGAAAGCTCAAGGCATGAAGACGTTTATCTATTCGCTCTACAAACTTCTTCCCTTCGTCATCTTGCTTAAGCAAAACCTTGGCACATCTTAAAGCCAAAAAGAAAAGGGCTTGAATCTCAATGGGATATCCATAAACACCCTGACACCACAGATACACTACCCAATCAATACAAAACAGATATTATCACATACCTTAAAATTTATAAACACAAATGTAAGAGAGAAACCAGTAATTTGACAGCCGCTATAGAAATATATGCATTCTAAAAAAATGAAAGGAGAAGAACTCACCATTCTACGATCAATCATACAGCATCCATCAGCACAAAGAAGGGTTGGGAAAGTGTCAAACCCCTCTGAAAGGCATAAGCTCAGAATGAGGCGCATACCATTCTGGCACTCAGGCAAGTCAGCTAAGGAAGTATCGCCTGTCGACTTTGTGTAAGCTCGAAGCAGGAAAATCCACCAAAATCCAGAATCAACGGGAGCCACTCTTCCTATTGCACTTTCACCAAAATCAGCTATTAAAGTTTCGCGGTTTCTGATTGGATCATGAAAAACTTTAAAACTAGCAGGCATTACTCCCTCTCCTAATTGGAACCGGTCTATCTTTTTCTCCCATGATTGAAGGCGGAGAGTCTTCAAAATAAAATTCTTCACAATTTCAGGTTCCCCATTCATCAGAAAAGCCAACGCACTAGGGACAAAGTCTCTGACAAATACCTGCCCATTTGAAAATACGACAACCAAAATGTACCAACTTCATTGCTTCAAAAACTCCATATTTAATTTGTTTTCTCAATATCAACAGATAACTATGAACATAGAGAGAGAACAAAATAATGTTGCCAACTGTACGATACACCAAGAGTTTTCTATATTGGCAAAACTGGAATAGAGAACCCAAACTCAGAAAAGTCGCCATACGAAAGAGATATTGGCATTCCATAATTTTCAAAGCACTGATGTATAGCAGGACAGGTATGTGGGTATGTGGATCGTGACAAGCTTTAGAAAAATAGCATCTACTTTTCTTTCCTTCTCTTTTTAAACCAACAAAAAAAAACAGAAAATAGCATCTACTTTTATGAAACAAAAAAAAAACATTTGCCAACAAATAACAAATAATCAAGTAAAAAACAAAAGTAAGCAAGAAGTACAGTAATATTGAGTCATACACAAATTACACTAATTGATAAAACGCTCTGATTATTAAGTGCATCAAAAGGCTCCGGAGGGGGGATGCATCAAGCCATCAACTATCTAATACAAAAATATGTAGAGAAGAGCCATACTATCTGCTCATAGCCCCTAGAAGTTTTAATGAAACTTCCACTTCATCTGTAACTTTCATGGAAACCAGGCAAGTCCTCATCAAGCTTGTGCTTAAGTAGCGAATAAAAAAGAAGACGAAAAGCTAGTACTACTGCCGTCCACTACTATATTAGCCACAAAGCAATAGAGGAAAACAAGGTCAGCACCTGATCATAATTAGCCTTCTCTTCAGAATTGTCCATTGCAGCAATAGTTCCAACCGGTTGGCCACGGAAATACACCAAGGAACGCCTCAAGGCATCCCAAGCGTCGGCAACCATGGGATGAGGCCCATGCGACTCAAACCCAAGAAGCGACCTTGGCGTATTCAACCCGGAAAATTTACTGGGAGTGTACACATTGTCGGGAAGATAAGCCTGCTGCTCAGATGTTCGAACGTGGCGAGGAGGGGACATTCCAACCGATAATTCGTTGAATGACCTTTCGTCATACGACCTCTGTCTCTCCATGTTCAGAGTCCGAGGTCTCTCCAATAGCTTTGATATATCACATTCTTCGTCTTCATCGAGGGCGCATTTTGAATTTTCATTCTGGGTCGTGTCCATGGACGGGAAAGACATTCCCAGAGCTCCAACCGGGCACTCTTTGGAGTTTGGATCAAACAACTACATTTGTTCACCAGATTAATAATACAGTCTAAACAGACTCTCCATGAAAGGACAAACATTTCTTTAAAATTAAACAAGTTAAAAATATAAAAAAAAACCCAATTCATTCATAGTTTCTGAATCAGATTTCTACTCCCATCAAGCAAGCACGACAACCCCTTTGGATTAATCAACAAGAAAATTCATCCATTGGAAAATTAAAAGATCATGCCTTTCCCCGTAAAAATCTCAACTTGACGCTGGAAAAGATCATGTGAAGAACACAATTTCCAACGTCAAACGCAATCACCATTTTACAACCGTGGATTTCTAAGCTCTTTTTTTTTTGGGTTACAAGATTCGGTTTTGGTTATAACTTTTGTTGTACCATTGATTGACTCGACCTAAGACGAGCGAAAAAGAAAAAAAAACCATGTACGATCAATCAGTAAACTAGCATTACAACTTACGAGATGTTCAAGAATCACAGAGTTCGTACAACAACACAACAGTTGGTGTGTGTGTGCGCGCGCGTGTGTGAAAGAGAGAGAGAGAGAGAGAGAGAGAGAGAGAGAGAGACTTGCCTTTCTAATTAATTACACTAGTTTTTGGAGTGGAGTTACGTGAGAATGAGAAACCCAAGTCTGAAATGCAGGAGTGGCATTTATAGCGGCAGCAGCGAGCCCGTGAATTGTGAGAATTTGTGATCAGCAGGTGAGGAAGCGGCTCATCTGGGCCGTTGATTGGTAGGAGAGGAGGTGTCGCCTAATTTTCTCCACCCGCTTGAAATGAACCCAGGATATATATATATATATACACATATATATCTAAATCAGTGACTACACCACTCACAAGTCTCAACACAATAACGCAATGCTCGGGTTGGGGTTGGAACTTGTGCAACCATCTCAGTTTTTTTTTTTTTTTACATATATTTTTCGAGTTTTTTTTATAATTTAAATTCTGGGTTTTGTTGGGATCCTCCTTTTGCGTCATCGAATCAAACAAAATGCGTGCGCGGCCCACAGCGACGAAAAGAAAAGAAAAGAAAAGAAAAACGTGGCCGCCGTACGTGCAGGGCCGTCGGATACCGCCAGCGCGATCCTACGATATATGATAAGAGCGGTGGATCTTGGGTGGGGGCTACTTCGTAAATTCGGATCAGGAGTGTTTTTTTGGGTAGACGGGTGCTGTCTTCGGATGGGACTGTGAGCACGTGACCCAACTTGCGGGCGTCGGCTTCTCTTTTTTTTTTTTTAATTATTATTATTATTATAAAATACGGTCATCAAACGAGTTTTTTTCTTCTTCTTACTACTACAAATATATAACTAACTTTAATCTATACTTGTTTTAAATCTAAAATTATTTTAAAATATATTAAGAATTGATTTGATTTCAAAATAACTCATGTGATTAAAATAATAAATTTATCATTTATAAATAATTATATATTTACATTATCATTTATATTAAATAACACTAATTTTGCTGCAGGTTATTTGGTATAATCAAACTTTTTTTATAATTTATGAAAAAATATACGAATTTATTAAAAACTCATCTACAAAAGATTTCCTAAAATGAGAATATATCGATAGAGATATGAAATAAATAGTAAACTCATCTATACTATATTTATGAATTCACCATTCATTCTTAAATATTTTTTCTATAATTTTTTAATATATATTAGTATAGTTATAAACTTTTGATTGATAATAATAAATGAAAGGATGAGAGAAAAAATAATACAAAATGAATTAAAGAATAAATGTAGATAGAAATTGAGAATAAGATGTATGAGTGCTACCCGTCCCTTGCATGGGCGGGTCTACCTATTACTATACCTCGCTCCTGCCTAGGTGGATAGTAAAATTTTAAAATCATACCCCGTCCCATGTGTAGGCGAGGTGGGTGTCACGAAGTCAACCTTTATAGCAGCTTAACCCGTGCGACACCTAGTTTCCACCCGTACGAAGAAACGTTAGGTTAGCCTAACTCGTCGCATTTGGATCGGAACCCATTGATCCGTGGTAAAGCAATTGTATATGGAAGCGTTTAGCGGAAAAATGATTGAACGAAGACAACAAACGATTGTATTGATTGCTTGAAAGCTTTACAACATCACTCCCCTACATATAGATGTTAACACTTTTCTAGTTATGACACCAGGAGACATCATTTCTAACCGAGTAATAAAATCTCTACAACTCACTCTATAAACTAGGTTACAACACTTTACAAGGGGAAAATACCCCAAAAAAGCCTAAGTGTGCTAGGATAAGCCTCGGTCCGTGACACAGGGTACCTTGTTCTATGGCGGGGCTAGCAGAGAGAGGCTTCATCCGCCAGTTTCCCGATATTGGCCCATATTGATCTTTTAAGACAAGATTGCCTTTTAAAGGTTTCATGAAGCAGTTGACAAAGGTGATTCGGATTCTATCGGGGGTGGAATCAACTTATTATCACCTTTTGCCCCCGCTTAGGCAATAGATCAAATTTTAAAATTGTATCTCATTCCATATGTAGGTGGGGCAGGATATCCCGTTATTTAATGTGTCTGTGAATGAGGTTCTATCCGCTCGCATATTGCTATCATTTTTTATTGGATCTGTCTATATGAATAGTTTTGGCTTAAATCAAATTTCTATATTATTTTTAACCAAAGAAATTTTTAAAAAAAAATTAATTTTATAATAATAAATACCATTCAAAAATATCAAAAATCATATATAATAATTAAATAGTAATATTTGAAAATTTATAAAATTATTAAAATTATGCAGGGCGGGACGGGATATCCCGTTACCTATTATCTCCTCCTATGCAGGGTGTCAAGTTTAAAAACCACACCCTACTCTTGCCTGTGCGAGGTAACTTGCCCCGCATAGTGGGGCCGGAGTGGATAGCGGGCGGGATAACGTGTATGGGTATTCGTTGCTCACCCCTAATGAGATGTTTGATGTTTTTGAAAAATAAACAAATTATACACTATCATCCCCAAAATAGAGATGAAAACAAAATTAAATGAAATGTTTCATGCGGTACTAGCATTGAACTCATTAAATGTTTTTCTAAATTATATATGTGTGACTAAATATTAACCACATATAACTATAAAGTGTCCTCGAAGTACACATTTTAGCTATAAAGTATTGCCTGACTGTTGTCACCCCATTTGATCGTCATCCATCAGCCACCCAACCGTCATTGCCCAGTTGTCGTCCATTCGTTGCCCAACCATCATCGCCTAGCCATCCATCACCCAACCATCATCACCTAGTAGTTTGTCAAACCGTCACCCCTCTGTCGTTCTAGCCTCCTCCTCGTCCTCAAGTTGTCAGAGCAAAGTATGGGGGAAGGGGAACGGCATTGGACACGACGAAGAAAGGAGGAATATTATCATTATTGATAATGATAATAATATTTTGTCATTATTATGATGGATTGATTAATTAATCCAATGTAATGATATAGCTAGGAATACTATAAAGTTATTTAAAATTAGAAGTTTTCATCAAATTTTGAAGATAGCTATAAAGAATACAATGTTAGTGCTATAACAACATTAGTGGTGGAATAGCCAAATATTTTAACAAATTTATCTGTATAGATAAATTTAGCTATAAATTTGACTCAAAATCTGTATTTTTGCTAAAACTTAATTAAATTCCAATTTTTGAAATACTAGCTAGTCAAAGTTTGAAATTTTATCTAACTTAATAACTAATACACAAATTTCAAATACAATATATGAACAATATCTCTCCATTTAATAATTTTATTAAAACATCTAGTTATTTTACTGTAAATACTTTAATAACCCTTAATAAGTGATATTATCTTAAGAACTAATTCAAAACACTAAAAAAACCTCTAACTTTGTAATAATATAGTCTTAACAAAGTTAAAATATTAAAACAAAAAAATATGAAGATTAAAAAATTATCTTAAAATAGACTTAACAATAATATATTAGATTTTTCTTGCAACCATATGACAATCTAAATTTGTTGAGCAAACTTTACACGCTAAAAGTTATTTGAACATTAAAATAATTGTTTTTGACAATCCAATTGACCCATGTGATGAGAAAAAAGATATAGTTTAAAATATATACGAGATTAAAATTAGTTTAATGAAAATAATAAAATATTCATGTAGCTTAATATTTGATGTTGTAAACAATATCTAACTAAAATTTTATAACAGTGAATTTTCTAACAATTTTTTAGCCACAAATTTGTTGTTAAACTTAGTGTTTTAATATGGATGTTATTCTAATTTGCCTCATATTTGGACTATTTTAACTAAATTTATCTAGAAAACTCATTATTACAAAATTAAACTAGTCAATTTTACAACTATAAATAACAAACTCAACAATCTTTTAATCATTTTAATAAAATATTAGTTTTATTATAGTTTTATATTTTAAAACGATATGATATTATTTAAATGGCCTTTCTTTAACCAAAGTCATCGTCATGACAACATCTGTCACCGACTACACTATGTCATCACTGAATTTCACTCGAATATGGTTTTAAGGATGTGGTCCTAAACTCAATTTAAAGATGTTGAAAAAAATAGTCACCACCTGTAAAGACTCATATTTGGATAGTCTTGAGGGATAGTCATTCTATGGGAATGCAACTATCTGGACGGTCGTGTGGCCCTCGATGTGAGCGTTTTGACTATAATTTGACTCAATTTGGAGTTCGTAACCTTGGAGGTCAATTCTTGTGGTCAATTATTGACAAGGTCAATGCTTGTGGTCAATTATTGATTTATTGGAAGAAATATAAATAGGGAGAGAGAGCGATATCTCTTAGCGTGTGGTCAGCGCATCTTTGGTAGAGAGAGAGAGAGCGTGAAGAGAGTTTGAAGCTTGGAGCTTGGAACTTGGAGTTTGGGGCGATTTGAGTCGTGGAACTCTAAGAATCACTCCAGGTAGGTGTCATTGACTTTGTTATCTTGATCCTGTCTTTGGATGCATGAATTTGTCTTGATTTATGATTATGAAAGTGAGCATAAACCCTAATTTTTGGGAGAAATCTACTTTTGGGCTAGATTTGATGATTTAGCGTAAGATCTGTAGATTTATGGTCTGATTTATATTAGTGGGTATGTGTGTCTGAAATCTGGGGTTTGATACCTGTGTATTTCATGAAGGTTGAGAAGTCAACCATGGAAATCTAGATTTAGATCTAGATAGTTATAATTCGCATGTATTTGTGGGTATTTTCATTGTTACTGTGCGATTTAGAGGCGTTTTGAGGTGGATATGGTAGTCTGTTGCGTAAAACGGGTGTTTGGGAGCGTCTGGGGGTCGCTGGGTTGATTCTAGACAAAGAATAGGTGAAAATGACGATGAACAGTACCCTAGGCGGACTATTAGGTCAAAAGGGCGAAAACCTGAAGATTTGGGTCGACGGGTCGAAGATCCATAGTCGTAGGGTCGTAGGGTCAAAGGTCGTAGACCCGTACTTGAGGGTCGAAGGCCACAGGGTCGAAGGTCATAGATCCGTAGGCGCATGGTCGAAGGGCGGAGACCCATAGCCGAAGGGTCGAAGGTCGTAGACCTATAGTTGAGGGTCGAAGGCTGGAGGGTCGAACGGAAGGGTTGAAGATTTGTAGACCCGTAGTCGAAGGTCGAAGGGGAGCTTCGAGTCTTCAAGGCTGGGTTACGAGCTTTGAGCTTCGAGGCCGTGTTCCAGAACCCTTCGAGGCAGATCTTTAAGGCCGTGTTCTAGAACTCTTCGAGGCAGATCTTTGAGGCCATGTTCCAGCAAGCTTCGAGGCAGTGTTCTACGAGCTTCGAGGTAGCGTTTCAGTGAGCTTCGAGGCACCATTCTACGAGCTTTGAGGCAGCGTTCTACGAGCTTCGAGGCAACGTTCTATGAGCTTCGAGGCAGTGTTCTTCGAGTCTTTGAGGCTGGGCTTCAAGTCTTCGAGGATAGGCTTTGAGTCTTCGAGGATGGGCTTCGAGTCTTTAAAGCTGGTTTGTTTAGAGAGCCTTCAGGGCTGGTATGAAAATCAAAGGAAGGTTGCGAACCGTGATTCCATAAGGGTGTGGTATGATGGATGCGGATTTGGGATTTGGGTTCCATGACTTGTTTGTGTTCTCACCGGAAAGCACAAATGGTGCTATGTGGTTGAGGGGCAGGTATATGCGCCGATGGCAGGCCTGTGTGGCACTATGGCCGGGCATATTGCGCTATGGCCATGGCAGGCATATGCACCAATAGCAAGCTTGTGTAGCATTGTGTCCGGGTATATTGCACTATGGTAGGGTTGTGCCCTGAGTTGGGATCCTGTTGAGGATCGTGTTGAGCCGTTGAGCTAGGGATGAGTGCCCTGAGCTGAGATCATGTTGAAGATTGTGGACAAGTTGTCCTATGTGGGCAGGCTAAGTCCTGATATTTGTTTTCAGGCAAAGTCCTGATGATTGTGCACACTACATGGTGCACAAGTACACTGAGCATATAGTGTAAACTTATGTGTTTGCATGATGTGGTGTTATAGGGTCACCTACTAAGCTTGTAGCTCACGCCTACTTTATTGTTTACTCTTTTCAGGTGTGACCCGAGACTAGTAGAGGACTTTCCCATAGGAAGATGTGCCTACTACTCTGATGTACGATATAATACTATATTCTGTATTATTTTGTATGATATCCCAGACATAGGTTCGTGGACAATTGTATTGCATACTATTATGATGTGAGATGTTTGTATGACTGTATACATGTTGATGTATGGAAAAGTACAGGATTGCCCTTCATGTATGACTGTACAGGTTGCATTATTTAGATAGCACCCGCTGTGTAGTCTCTTTTGGTGCTAGTCACCAACCCCTTGACCTTTCAGGTGCGGGCAAGGGGGAAGTCATGTTCCTGATTTCGGGTTCCTTGGAATTCGGGGGCGTGACACCACTAATCGTATTTAGGGTATAAATGACCACTAATATACTTTGAGTAAGTAAATATGTTATCTTATAGCTAGAGACGGGTTTATGAGTTAGTTACATGGGAAGAAGGATTAATATTATCATTATGCCCTTTCAACAACTATCTTAGAAAGATAAAGGTTTCTGCTTGTTCTATTACTTACTTGGTTTAACTTATCTAAAACTATATTTTTTTATTTTAAAATGTTTATCCAATGCCTATATTTTTTTATCTAAGGTACAACATGAACTCATAGGGGAGTAGCCCTTAACACATCATTGATATCATTTTGATGTTAGTTCAAACCATCGGGGGATAGACATTTTTTATCGGCATTGTAGTTCATCTTCTCAAATGTAGGTCTACCCCATTTGATAGTTTAGACTATGAGATGTTTGTAGTGTTCTGTACTTGAATTAGGATTAGAGTTAGTCTGTATTTGACTACAAATAAGTCTTATTTGGAGTTTGGATGATATAAGGGCATTATGGTAATTTTATAAGGTATATTTAGGTGTAAATTGGTTAATTTTATTATTTTAGGAAATAATAAAATTATTATTTAATGACAATTCGCGATTCAATTAATTAAGGATGTTTTGATATTTTTTAGAAGAGTTTTAATCCAAATAAGAAACTTGGTTAAAAGGAACTACTTGTTGGTCAAGTAATTAGCATTTCAAAGAGACTAGGACTCTAGAGATGCCTTTATAAATATGCAAGTCGATTTAGAGGTTTAGGTTGTTATATTTTCATTTCTTTGAAGCCTTAGCCGCCATTAGTTTCTTTTAGGCATTCATCGAGGGTAACCAGTTCAAGTATAATTGATGTAAGTGATTCTATCGCTCTTTATATTTAATAGGATTGAATGACAATTTAGGGTGAATTTGATTGGGAATTGAACTTAGAATGAACAAGTTTTGCACGCAACTGAGATAGGGTTTAGAGGACTAAACTTAACTGTAATAATTATGTTAGGACTTGATAACTCACTAGTCGTGATTGAGAACTTGATTGATAGAATATTTTGAGGCTTAAAGATCCTACTTATAGGCTTAGAGAGTGAGTTAAGGGTTAGGAAGCTGATTATGGTTTACCATACATGAATAAAGGAAATATGTTGTTTAAACACAAGTAGGTCAACGAATTAAACAGTGACTACAAGAGATGGCACAGGGTTCGAAGAGGCTTGGAATGGCACGTTGGGGTGCACGTATCAACGCGAACATGCAGTGCATGTGGGATGCACGTAGTGGGAGTTGTGCATGGGGTGAGCGAGCATGCAAGGTGCGCACGTGGTAGTACACGTAGCACTGCACATGGTGGTGCACATAGTACTGCACATGACACTACACGGAGCATCCTGCACGTGGCGTGTTGCCATGTGCAATTTTTTTATACTTTTTATGGATAGTCAGTTGAAATATCTACAAAATGATAAGTTTAATAAGCCAATCAGAGTTCTATGAAATTAGTTATGATTTTTCAAAGTTGAGACAAATCTATAGCTCCATGTGCATAGTGCGTGCACAGTGTGTGCACGTGGTGGGCCTTGGCTTGTGCACGTGGCAACATACGGCCCTTGCACGTGGTATACATCACCATGTGCATTATATATTGCTTGGTATGGTTCTTTTTAACTTTTTTGTGTTGATATACTAAACTTGTATGTTTGTTGATAACATGTTGGTTGTGAACTTATCTTATTTGAACTTTTAATGTATGTTATGGTATATAGTGCACTATATCTATTGTGACAAGGTCCAGTAAAGGACAAAAGTCTAGTGAAGGACAAAGGGTACAATAGATTTGGTCAAGGACATCGGGGTGGTAAAACACAATAAACACGGTAAAGTATGCAATTGAATTGTTATGAACAATGATGTTTACATGTGATAGGATTGTTAGACACTATACTCACACATATACACCTTGCATGTAGAATCTATTAGATTAACTAACAAGGGAATATAGATTGATAGTCACCTACTGAGCTATGAAGCTCACACTTATGTTACTATGTAATGACCCGTGTTTAAGGTTCTGGGAGATAGTCATGTAATGGAATGTATATCGAGGGGTAAAAGTATCTAAACAGGAATGTGCTCATCAAACAGAGTGTTTTGACTATAATTGGGCTTGATTTGGAGTCCAATTAGAGTTTGGGCCCTGTGAGGGTAAAGTTGGTATTTTAAGAAATAAAATGAAGTATAAATAGAGAAGAGAGGGGAGAAACCCTTATTTTGCTTTTGTGGAGCATGAGATGTGAAGAGAGAGAAAGAGAGAACATTTGAGGCGAAACCAAGAGCTTGCAAAAGGGAATTGGATGATCCGGACTCAAATCACCCAAATTCGAGGTAGGAATTCATTCATCTCACTCATATGCCGTTGATTATGCTTGTTGGATATGAGAATTAATCCCAAATTCTATATCTTGACCCCAAGTGTTGGGGAAAACTTAATTTTGGGTTGAATCTTGTGACTTGAGTGCATAAGATATGATTAAAACCTAATATATAATATTGGGTATGAGTTTTATGAGATTTTGGAGGGTCTAGAGGTTTTATGATCGTGTATGGCATGAGGGTTAAGAAGTCAACCATAGAAATCTAGATTTAGATCTAGATGGTTAGAATCTGAAATTTAATATATGTGTATTTCTGTTGTTATTGAGTGATTTAGAGGCGTTAAGGACGCATTTTGAATTATATATTGTGGCTTATTGAGTTAAAAAGGGTGTTTCTGGACATCTGGGAGTTGTTGGGTTGATTCCAAATGAATAACAGGCAAAAATGATGATGAACAGTACCCTGAGGCAAAGTAGAAGGGTCGCAACGAAGGTTTGGAGGGTCGAAGTGTCGGCAAGTCGAAGGTCAAACCTTCGAGTCAAATCTTCGAGTCTTCGAGGAAGATCTTTGAGTCTTTGAGGCAGAACTTCGAGTCTTCGAGTTTGAGCTTCGAGTCTCCGGATCCAGCAGTTCTACAGCTTCGGGTTAGTAGTTCCAAGGTACAGCAGAATTATTTACATTATAAACCTTTATGTCTCTCCACATTTAAGTACTAAGTTATAATATAAATAATGAAATATCCCTCCTTTCGGATTCAAAAAAAAAAACTAGAAAATCAAATTCTCACTCCTTTAAAATGTGAAAAATGAAATTTAATGTAAAATCCCGGAAATATTCAGTTTTTCGAAGTGGTGACTTTCTGTAAAGTGGAGTTAGACCTCTCCAAAAAATATTCAAAAATTAGATTATCTCAGTTATGATATAGGGAACCAATACCGAGACTTTTTATTTCAAGAAAACAGTTTTTTCAAAAATCCTCTCTCTTGGTCAAGATTTGAGGATAGTTTTGTGAAAACTAGCCTATATTACAAAGTGTTGTGAACCTTAGTGGTCATGTGAGCCTGCGAGGCTAGTTTGATAAGCCTGGGATGCTATTGTTAAAGGCTTGGAAGGTGAGATTTGTTCAGAGCCCAAGAGACTACTGTGCCTAAGAGGTAATATTGTGCCTGAGAGGCACTATTGTGCCCGAGGGGGCAGTACTGTGCATAGAGAACCACATGGTGCCCGAGAGGCAATGTTTGGAATTACTTGGGAGGTTTTCTTTGCATTTTAATGCGTGTACATGATTGAAATGGTGATGTATATGTAGCATTACATGAGCACATGCCTACACTAGTTTATGAGTTAGGATGAGTCGGGGAGACATAATCCCTACTAAGTTGTGGTTGTTCACCCCTCCTATTGTGTGTGTTTTAGGTGCTTACCAGAGCTAGGAGGTTTACCAGAGGTGAAGACCTTATGGGTCTTTATTTGTTTTGTTGGATTATAAAAAAAAAACTATGATTGTAACCCCGTGGGGGAAAGAACATGTATGTATGTGTAATTATACTGTGGATTAAAATGAGATTTATGTATTCGTGTGTTGTGTATGGTATGGATTAGGAACAACACCCATGCTAAGGTCCCTTTTCCAGTGTTCTCACCAACCCCTTGTCCTTTCGGGTGTGGGCATGAGGATTCACTAATTGGTTTCTGTGGGTCGGAAATCCGGTGTGTAACATGTTAAATCCCTTGCGGGTATTGAAGGGAGATTAAAGGAGCACTAGTAGTCAGGTAGACCATGGTTTTGATGTGATGCTAATGAGATTGTAGAACTTATGATAAATATCTGTTATTTGTTTTGGATTTTGATTTCCTGAACATGAGTTTGTGGACTTTGTAAACGGTTTATTTAATAAGTGGGTTTCAATTATCTAGTATGTTCTAATGATTAATTATATTGAGAAGTACCAGCATACCCTTGTTGTGTGACCCCTGTTGTGTGATTGTACAAGGGAACAAGAGACAACACTCACTTCGTAGTCTCTCATAAGTGCTAGTCACCAACCCCTAGACCCCTTGGGTGTAGGCATGGGGTAATGTACGCTCGGTTTCGGGTTCTCGAAAATAAGGGCGTGACAACATCCTAGGGGTTTCCATATTTTTATGTTTTCTAATTTTTTTCGTGAAAGTTGAATTAAGTCTAATTTACCCCAAGGGTCTAGGGAAAATCTTAGTATTTAGTTCTTCCTTTTTTTATTTCTATTTTTTTTGTTAAAGTTGGAAATTAGGTCAAATTGTTTCCTATAGAACTAAGAGGGATTCCTAATGTATATTATTTTAAGGACTGATATTTGGGTGACCCTTTGAGATAGTGATTGTTTAATGTAGGTCCCAAAGTGAGTCTAGAAGGGGGATGAATAAACGTTTTTCACATAAGCTATTAACTAATAGGTGATAGAAGTATATAAGTGATGACTATGATATGATATTAATGGAGAAAAGGACAAGATAGTGTATGAGTATTTATGAGTTATCAAACAGATCTAAGATGAATAAATGTTCTTGAAGTAATAGATCTCAGATTCAATGAGAATATTCCAACGGATATTAATATGAAGAGATAAACATTGTTTGAAATGTTCTTAGATACGTTATTGATTGTGGATAAACAACGCAAAGATTAACAAGATGGTTGTGCTGGATCTGTGAACAAGAGTTGAATGATTCGATCAAGCATTCATGTTCTTCATTCTTCATGTGCACAACACTTGGAAGTATTTTCTCATAGTTTCTCTCTATAGCATTAGAACTCTTGTGTTGATTTTGCAAAAGTTCTTCTTTCGTTGCATGTCATAATCCTATATATTTGTTTTGGAGTTCTAAGTTCTCACTTTTAGTGAGAGTTGATAGATTGATGTTTTTTAACCATGTGAGATATTAGTTTAAGATTAAAAGTGCATGTACACGATGTTGTCCATCTCAACAATCTGACTTCCCGCCATTAAAAATGCGAAAATACAGGGGATGTGTTGATCTACTTGTATCATGCAGATCTGCTGCTCATATTGTGTATTTACATGCCCATACTTGTACTTTTGATCTTCACCAGTCATCTGTTGCTAGTGATTGCTAGTCATTAATGCAACAATAAATGTGTTTGATTGTTCAGAACGGTGTGGTTAAACTACACAAACCCTAGTTGATGATATCGCTAAGTGTTGATGCTGAGTGTTGTGTATTTTCCTCGAAGGTAGGTGACTTGAAAATCTAGTGACTCAAAGATTTAGGTCAAGCCTATAGTTGTATGCAATGATGCTTCTAGCTTCGACAATGTTAGATCCTGTGAGTCTTTGACTTGTTTTCTTCGAGTCTTCGTGGGTGGCAAGTTTTAAGTTAGGTTAAGTCATGAAATTCACTCTGTAATATTTTGAGTTTGCGACTCTTCGAGTCTTTGACTTTTTGTTTTGACACTTAGAGTGGTTATCGTGAAGAGTTTACTTAACCTCTACTTTCTGTTCTAGCTGTGAGTCTTGGACTCTAGGCCTTCGAGTCGCTCAGTTTGCTTAATGTGGCTAAAACGTTCTTCGACCCTTTTAATCTTTGGGTCTACGAACGTATGTTGAATCTTCAACTCTACAAGTCTGCGAGTCTTTGACTGTATGTGTATAATGCTTAGCCAATCACAATAGATTGCTCATTAAGTCTTTGACTTTTCGAGTTTTCGACTCTACGGCTCCGACTCTTTGCCTGTAGAGTCTACAAGTCTTGGCTTTATTGATGGTGTTGGATCAATCCCAGAATTTGGATATTGCTGCTAAAGCCCTATGTAATTTGATATGAGACCTTTGTTGTTTTACCTTAAGTCATTGCAGAAGATATGACTTTCATCCGGATCTTCACTTGTGTGAGCAAAACTAAGGATGGGATATATAATCTTGTTCTAGGTAAGAATGCGCATCGTCAAACACTTGGTATATAACCAAGTCCTTGCCTCATATGGAATAAGGATCATTCGTGCTGACTAAGAATTTAAAGGCTGTGGACTAAGAAATCCGCACTTAATACTTCAACGGACTAAGTCTAAAAGATGCAGAGCAAGAATCTTAGTCTACAAGGTCACACGGAGTAAGAGAGTTAATGCGGAGTTAAAAAGATAAGTCTTTATTAGTTGCGGAGTAAGGAAACTAGATGTGGAGTAAGGAATCCGAACCACTCACTCATGCGGAGTAAGGATGTGCTGATACGGAGTAAGCCATCCGTTCCTTTAACTCATGTGGAGTAAAGAAACTAGTTGCGGAGTAAAGAAGCGCATATGCGGAGTAAGTACTCCGACCTTCTCTTTCATACGGAGTAAGGAAGCGCTTACACGGAATAAGGATTCCAGTACCAGACTGATACGGAGTAAGCAATCAGTACTACGAAGTAAGGATCTGAGCTTGATTTAAGCACAGAGTAAGAAACTTTACACCTGATTCAAGAAGACGCTACTTCAACTTATCTCCTCGTAATCAAAGTCATTTGCTCGCTGTTTCCCAATGTAAGACAAACTTGTTGAGAACCTAAAGCATCTTACACGTGGATCATCCGAACATGTGGACACTACTTTAACTGCACTTGGGAACTTACAAAGACTCTCATGCGTTGCAAACCCAAGACTCTAAAGACCACATCCGCAGCAGTTAATGCAGAGAGATTTCCGAGAGACAGTAAATGGGCACAACATCCGGAACAACGAGTTCCGAGGTTGTCTCTTGAGGATGTCACCTATAAATAGTAACACTTGTACTTTTTGTAAGATATACATTTTTGAAGAAATAAAGGGAATAGAGATCAAAGAGGATAATGTGTGTGTACCCGTAAACAGAGTATCAAAGAGTTGTTAAGTAGGTCAAACAGCTTTCAAGTTTTAGATTTCTTTCGTTTTGTTGTACTTATTATTCAGATAATAAAACAAAATACTTCTACTATCTGGTTATTTTCCGCATTGTTTTCATCTCTTAAACCAGATAAGTGTTGTGCCAAAGAGTTCAGAAAGAGCTTCGATAAGAGCCTATTCACCCCCCCCCCCCCCCTCTAGGCTCCAAGGGACCAACAGATGGGCTACTGACAGTTTCAATTTTCTTCAACTCTTTGACTCTATGAGTCTTCGAGTCTCCATTACAATTTAGTTGTCAGTTCCTGAGGTTCTATTGCCTTGACTTTTTGACCTTTGAGTCTTAGAATAGTTAGTTGACAAAATCCGTGATTGCATGTCTTCAACTCTTCGAGTCTTTGAGTCTCAGGTCAAATTATGGTATGTCAATTTTCGTTAAGACATTTTATTGACTTTTAAATTTTATGATCTTTGAGTCTCCGAGTCGCTTAATTTCCTATCACTCTATAATTATGACTTCTTTGAGTCTTCGAGTCGTTTACAGTTCGCGCAGTGATGGTTTTCTCTTCTTCGAATTTTGACTCTTCGACCCTTGTACCTTCGGATCTTCGAGTTGCCGGACTTAGAAAAACTCATGGCAGTTTCACCAAATCATATGTTTCCCAACATTTAATACTAGAAATATTTAGATGGTGATAAGACCGTAGATACAAGTGTTTTGATAGTACTTAGGCCTAATTTGGAGTCCATTCACTAAAATGCTTTTTTTATGAATTTATTGGATTTTGGGGTATTATTGGGATGACTTTGTGCATTAGTCATTAATTGAGGTTGAGGATATATGGATATTGGCGCACTCATTCATACGAGTGCTTTGACTAATTAGATTCAATTTGAAGTTTGAGACAGACGAGGCTAATTATTGAATTTTCTGAATTTATATATATACATAATAAGAGAGGGAGTCATTCTCGTTTTTGCACTATACGTGAAATAATGACGAGAATTTGGTGGATCAATTCTTTGTGTTTCTGGCTAGTTTAATCTCTAAAACAACTTCCATGTAGATATTCATATCACTTTGTACCAATTAATTGGATTGGCAATGCAAGAATTGGTAGAATATGAGGATTTTGTAAGTACCCTATAGATTAGGGATTGAGTTTAACCGATTAAACTAGTGGTTGTAAGGTGTTTATATTATGATTTTTAGCTTGCCTATATTGATTATATGTTGAGCACAAACATCTCGCTAGGCCTAGGTGGGTCAGTCATGGACAATTGTGTTTTTGGGTTGTTTCATCCATTTTGTCCATTGTGGTGTTTGAGACCCTCACTTGAGGCGTTAATGACTATTATGGTGATGTGTTGACTATGTGTTGGAATTGTATTATGATGTTATAATGATTAATTGATTTGAAGTGATGATATATAATGATATATGTCATGTTTGGGCTTGTAGGCTATGATTGGGTGTGTATGCATTGGATAATGAAAGTTTATATGGTAAATGTTATATGCTAATGATTGTGATTATGTGTGAAGATGATGATTATACCTCATGCTCCACACGATTATTTATAAATATGATTGGTGCCATTATCGGATTTTATGATTTTGTATTTTACATGATATTTGATGACGTTTATTTGTTATCCGGACAAGAATCTATGAAAGTTGTATTGAATTGATGATGTGATTCTATTATTAAATGACAATAAATTCTATTGGGTACATGTGGAAATTACTATAGTAATTCTTCACAAATGAAAAATTACGATTCATTGTTTACATATTATTTTATTATTTTTTTCATCCTCCTCCCATCCTAGGTACAATCGACCCCCATCCTAGACCCCCCATCCTTGTCACCCCTATCGCCCTATCCCAACCGGTGCAGGTGCCCTCTATCCTTGCCGCCCCATTACAGGTGACCAGGGGGTTTGTTGGATAAGGGTGAGTGAAAAAAATTATTTTAATATAAATACATATAAAATAGAGAAGTTTGATGGAGTTAAATTTAAAAAATAACTTTTTACATATAAAATTTTCTTCATATGTAAATATAAAATACAAAATAGTATTGGAGTTACTTTAAAATTTACAAAACCCAACTTTTCTAACTAAATTTTTAAATAAACTATGACTACACCCCTTGTGGAATGTGTCAGGTCAAAATTATTTGTTACATTTTATAAATAATTTTCCTGGTTAAAATAGGCATCGGCTAAAAGGAATATATATTAATTACTTTGCACTTAGAGTAATTATCGATCGATTTGAGTGAGTTATTATCATTTTGCTAAACTAAATTTTCGATTTTCGGTTGAATTGATAGAATTGCTTAACCCGCTTAAATCGATTTATTCGATTTTTGGTTTATTTGATTTTCAGTTAGTCGGTTTGTCAGATTAAATTGGATTAACTATTTTTCTACTCAACTCTAGCATCGCTAATTTCTCACCTTAAATTCACAACATCAACACAAACTAAAATACATAATATAATATTTAATCCTAACAAACCAAATCAAATAAATTATTATCATCAAAAATATCTTTAGATTAAACCTAAAAAGTCGATAACGACTTTTACTTTAAATTCATGTAATTTTTATATTTTTCATCCAAAAATTGGTTGATTGATTTGGATAAATTAAATTATTTATATAGTCATTTATTTCATTTTCTGTAAGATTTTATTTGATTAACTATTTTCGGTTTATTTAAATCGGTTTTTCTCGCCCTACTCCGCACTATTCGCCTAATTTGTTGGCGGCCACCCCTCTCTTCCTCCCGCCGTCGCCACCACCGCCTCCTCCACTAATCTCCCTCCCGTTCTTTGGCCTCCGCGATTGCCTCTACTCTGTTTTGCTCCAACCTCCCCTCTCCTTTGTTCAAACAATGGCCAGTTCCAAGCCTAAACTCGAGCAAACCAAGACGACGCAGGCGAAGAAGAGGAAGCTCAAAGACTCTAACTCCAAAGGAGAGCAGGGGGTTTCCAAATCAGCCCGCTTCGACGCATCGGAGGATAATGGACGACCAGAGAAGGTTTTGGGTGGAGAGCCGAGCCCCGAGCTCGGAGAGAGCTGTCCATGGAGGAGCCTTCAGTTGATACTGTCACTCCAGAGAAGAGACCTCGACACAGAAAGGTTCTTCTCCATTCCCTTCCCTCCCCTATGTGTTTCCTAATTCTTAGAATTAATATCTGAAGAACCGGCTTGTTGTTGCTGTGGTTATATTATTTAAATGTTGATTATCCCACTTATCGAAAGATAAGTAACAGTATTCCAAAATTTCTCCATTTTTGATGCAGCAAGGTGAAGCTAGCGTATGATTTTGTGAACTCAAGAGCTAAGGAGGTCGATCGAGAAGAAGGGTTTGAAGCAGTGAGCATTGCTCGGTTACTTCTTTTTCTTAATAACTGGATTCAATCATTGTTGATATCTTCCGGAAAAACGATTGAAGTGGGTGGGAGTGAAAATGAACCTCGGACGAAATTTAGGGGTTCGTGTTTGGACTCACAGTGCTGGTGTATTTTCAAATTTTGCTTGGAGAAGTCTTTGAAGTTGCAAGTTTCCTTGAACTTTTTGAGAGATCTGCTACAGCCTATTTGTTGCGTTGTGAGGGATGCATCTTCACTGCTCAACGGCAGGCCCCTGTATGTGAAGAAATCCTTATTCATTGGTGATGGGTTTGAGTTGTACAATGTTGCACTTGACTGTGTTTCTCAAGTGTTCACATCCCACGGTGGGATATCGAATGCCAACTTAGATTCATGGATTTCGACTGTTGCTACTGTGCTTCAGGCTGTCCAAAAAATCTATGTCGATAATATTGATGATGGCAATTCTGCTGCATTTTTCATGCAGTTTTCATGTGTTTTGCTTGATCCCTTTGCAAAGTTCTTGAGGGTCCGCCCATGTCGCAAAACTGGATTTCAAGATTTCGTAGATAAACTGCTTGAGCCGCTTCTTCATTTGTTGGGTGTGTTGAACCATCAGATAGATGGCAGTGACAGTAATTCAGGATGGAGGAGAAATTTACTGAATTTGGTCAAGGAAGTTTTATCTTATGGTTTGTTTCATCCAGCTCATGTAGATGGATTCCTGGGCCTCCGCAGTACGGAGAAGTATGTTGCATCCCATGACGGAGAAACTTCAGATGCTAGAATAGCCATTATAAGTTACCATAGACATTTGTTTGATAGGTTGGAAAAATTTGTGTCTGGGAAATACGTATCAACTCTGGGAGGCATGGGAGAACTATTCCACGTGTTTGTTGATCAAGTAAAATTGAAAATTAGAGTTCCATTGTTATGCGAAGGTTCCAGGGTGATAGAAAAAGTAGAGTGTTCAGAGCCCTTGGAAGAGGTGCCCACAAGTTGTTTGAATGCAGAGACCCGCAAAGGAATTTTTGATTTTTTTGTAAAAATATTGGAGCCTTTAATACAAGATATTGCTAGTTATGTTCAAGCTAACTTAGATTCTAGAACTCTGTTGTTGGATATTCACGGGACTCTCAAATCTACAAATAAGCTACTCTGCAGATTTATGCATGAAAAGTTGTATATGCTAATGGAGGGTACTTCTAGAGTAGCCTGTTCTAGTTTCTTAGAAGTGGTCTTTGACACCTTTATGTCTTTTTCCACCAAAGTAAATCAAATATGGTGGCAATCACAAAATGTTGATGAGGCTGACAATGACTGCGGAAAAATATTAAAATTAATAGCCAAGGAAGTTATTCTGGCTCTAAAGTACCTTTTAGAAATCGAATATAAGGTTGTCAGAAATGATTTGTTAAGTTTATGGCTGATGGTCCTGTTATATATTCCTCCTGATTTTGATTTGATGGATGCACCTGATCAATGCTCATTAGCTATAGAGATATTGGACCTTGCGTGCCTGTTAATTAAAATCTATGGTGAACTTCGACAGGTCAGTGGAATAGCATCTGATTAGATTGCATTTGGTAGCTTTAGATTTTTTTTATTCATTTTGATCCTTAGTTTTGAAACTACATACTTATACCACACCTTACTGTTTTTGTGTTTTTGTTTATTCCATCTCCTTGTGTGTGTGTGTTGTTTCTGTCGTTAAGGGATATTGTATAGTTCTTCGAGAATTTTACCATGACATTTTGTTTCACACTATCTCTATACTTTTTTTTTTTAGTATGTGATAAATGTGTTTTCTTTTAAAGTACATTATTTTTTCTCTTAAACAAGAGGGTTTCATGTTTCTTATAATTCTGAGTTTATGCAGGTAGATGATACTATCTTTGCGCTAAGTAAAGCTGTGAGGCTTTTAGTCTCATCTAAAGAACATGCAAAATCAGTTGGAATGCTGTTATCTTCACCAAAGTTGCGGCTTGCTATTTACAATGCTATTATATCAATACCAGAAGCACAAGCTGGTGGGTGTATTCGCCACCTAACAGAGGACATCTCAGAAACCTTGGAATGGCTGAAAGCTTGTTCTCCTCCACAAGGATCTGGTGAATTGAACAGAAGAAATGGTAACATCTCAGATTTTAACTTGAAAGCAGAACTTTTGGGAAGAGTTTTGTCAGAAATATACTCACTAGTCCTTGACTCTATGACGATGACTAGTGGTAGTAGCAATGCTGTTAGAGTTTCTGTAGAAGACCTGATGACAGTAATACGCCCTAGCATGGGTAGTCTAGTTGCCCAACAGCCAGAGAGTTTGAATTTGAATGAATTTATATTTTTCACCTTAGGAAAAACTTCAAAAAGAGGGGAAACAAGATCTGGGACCTCAACCTTTTGGGTTTTTGTTTTCTTTTTTCATTTGTACATGTCCTGTAGAAGTTTATACAGGCAAGCTATGAGCCTTGTGCCCCCAGCTGTATCAAGAAAGATGGCATCTGCTATGGGGGACGTATGTACTGCATATGATGGGAGTGACTTGTTAAAGAGGACCGATTACACTGATGTAGGCTATTTTTTTTGGATAGCTCAGCCTTCACTTTCACTTCTTACGGTGATACAATTTTGTTTGGATATCTATCTCCAGGATGGTGCTACGAATTGCTCCCCTCTAATTTACATATTACATACCATGGCTACCCAGAGGCTTGTTGATTTGAATAGGCAGATAGAGTGTTTTGAGTTTTTACTTGAAACGACGAACAAACTGGCACAAATGGAGTCGATGGATGATGCTCAGTCACCATCCTGTAAAAAAAGCAAAAAATGGAAAAGGCGCCTCTCACATTTGAAGGAAGAAGCTGGAGGCTTAACTACATTCATGACTGGATTTTTTATCGATGCAAATAAGCAAATTCCATTTGAAAATGTTTCATGGGATTTTAATGTTTGTACTGTAAATAGCAAGACATTGCCTGTTGCTCTTTGGTGGATTATTTGCCATCATGTTGATGTTTGGTGCTCTCATGCAGACAAGAGGAAGTTGAAGAAGTTTCTCTCTTTTATAATTTTTAATTTCAGTTACTATCGAAGAAGCACTGTTGGGGTTGTAGGACCAGAAAATATCACTGTATCTGGACATCTAGTGAGAGCAACCGTATATCAGATCTCTTTGGAACTTCTGAGGGACACGGTTCTTTACGACCAACGGGTAAGACAATAATATAGATTTCAGATTCTTATATCCATATATATTCCCTTTCACAAATATGACCTTGCATTAGGTTGGCTCAATAGTTTACAATTTTACTGCCTGAGTTTACTCTTTCCAATCTACCATATTTTGAGGGGATGTCTTTTGAGTCATTGCTTCATGGATTATTCATTTGTTTCTTTTACTAGTTTGTGTGCAGGTATTTTGCATCTGCATTTTACCGCATTTTCAAGAAGTCCGTATTATCAATATTTTGTAATTTATCTGGAGAAGTTGATTTTAAATCATCACCTAATTGGCAAGAGGCCCTAAGCATGCTTGATGACTCTTCAAATGTTATCTCAGGCCACAAATGTGTACTGCATGCATGCTCTTCAGCAAAAAAATTAAATTCTCATTCACATGAGAAGATACCTGAAGATTGTCCCGAGGAACTGAGTATGTGTCCCATAAATAGCATGGAAATCAAAACTGCTCAGAGTTTGCTAGATCTTTTATGCTGGATGCCAAATGGATGTTTAAGTTCTAAGTCATTCTCACTTTATACTACATATATACTTCATCTTGAAAGGTATGCTGCTGTCTCCCTTCTCACTCATCAGGCTAGAGGTCTACAATCAGTTATGTTTGTTTTCCTTGTGAACTTAATGGGTAGATTTTATACTGAATAATTATTGATATTGAAATTTCTTAAATAGATTATTTTCAGACCAAAATTCGTAGAATAACATGACTTTGTTTTGCTATTGCCTATTTCTGTACCAAAAAAATGTTTGATTAGTTCGTAACTTGGATGGTTGAAATAAAGTTTTTAAAGTAAATATCTATTTAAATGGGCAGCGTGTAATAGGGAAGAAACAAATTCAAAAAAAATCTGCAATACTTTAGGTTTCATGCACCAAGACAGTTCAGATGGGGGAGTGTACAATTAATGGTTAACCGTGAAAAGTACTATATTCCAGGTAGAAACTGAGAAAAAAGAGACAGATTTGCCCTGGTTTGCCATAGCGTAGGGTATGTCTTTGTAAGAAGTTTTCTACTATGATCACCTCCCAGTACTCGCTGTTACATTATGTGTAGATTCTTAAGAGAGAATATGCCATAAAGACTACTAGGCTATTCATGGACCTCAACCATTACCACCCAAACCCATATGATTTCCCTTAGCTCCCACCTTGTCAGCAAGAGTGGGACCTGCATTGTTGCCTTTGGGTTCACAAGTCCTTCCTGTGCGAAGTATGAGCCATATCCAATAATATATAGGAGGGGAGAGAAGGTTTGTGTGTTTTTATGTACACCTTAAGGAGAAAATGAGTGGGTGATGCAGGACGAAAATAGGAGTTGAAATTTGAGAGTAAAACTAAATAAAATACTAGACACGGGGAAATAGGATTGAGATTTAATAATAGAAATAGATAGATTAGGGATTATAGCCGTAGAAAAATCCCTGCATAAGGTTATCATCTAACTGCAAACGGATCACTATTCCTAAGGTTTCCCAATCATGGATGGGAGGTGGATATTAATTATAATCAACATCACGAATCCGCAGATTAGATACATTCGGTATCTTAATCATGTCTCCTTAGCTGATATTGTACTCCTTTTAGGACATCTCACAATACTCATTTTAGCAACTCATAAATACAATATAAATAAAACAAACTAACTGAAATGTTATAATGAAATAGCAATCACATAGATAGTTAGACAAAGAAGGTAAAAAGAACAAATATGTTAGGAGTGGCAGAAATGGTAGGACTGTGATCTCTATTATCCTCTCCTGCTGCAAAAGTGAAGCCTCTAGTGAAGTAAAAGTTAAAGCACCACAACTAATCACCTAGAGGCTTAACGTGCCACTTCACCAAAAGTTGTCAATTACCATCTCACCTTCTTTTGAACTTGTAATTGACTCGTCCCTTTTTTTTAAAGAAATAATTAACAGGCGGATAAAAAAGATAATAAAGGTGATTTTTTTAAAGGTAAGGAATAAATGGTAAATGAGCATGTGTTTTTTTTTTTTAAATTTAAAATTAATAGAACTTGACTGATAATTGGAATTCTCAAGGTTTGGCTTTGATGCCAATATGACGCAGGACAAAAATAGGGACTGAAATTTGAAAATAAAAATTAATAAAATATGGGACCCAAGATACACTAGGGAGAAATACGATTGAGATTTAATAATAAAAATAGATAAAGGGAAGAATCCCTACCTAGGGTGATCCAACTGTAAAAGGGTCACTACCTCTAGGGTTTCCCTAGCACAAAAAGGAGATGGAGATTGATCTCAATTCTCAACTAACATCATGAACTTGCAGATTCAATGCATTCAGTATCTAAACCACGGCTCCCTAAGCTGAAATTACACTCCTTTTATAGGCGAAAGCAAACTAAAGGACATCTCACAGTACTCATTCTAGCAACTCTTAAATACAATACAAATAAGGTAAACCCCTTATCAAAAAAAAAACAATACAAATAAGGTAAACTACCTGAAATGGTATAATGAAATAACAATCACAAATTATTAGATAAAGTAAAAGAACAAAAATAGTAGGAGCAGCAGAAATGGCAGGGCTGTGATTCCTATCACCAGGAATTTTCTGCGTTTAGTTTTGGATTTTCTTCTTTTGGGTAAGCAGTAAACTTGCTGTGAAGATGTTCATAAGAATCACAACTTTGATATTGCTGTTTCCTTGGTGACAGGCTTGTGGTTGGGAGTTTATTAGATTTTTCCAATGAATTATATTTGGAAAATGTTTATGAGCTTGTCAGTCTGTTTCTTTCCTGTCGGAGGACGTTGAAACATCTAGCAGTGGCATCTTGCGATGAGAAAATGAAAGATGGTCAATCTCCTCTTTCTCAAATGCTATTTGAAGGCCCCTTCCTTGTGTTGTGGCTCCTAAAGTCTGTGAATGCAGTTGTTGGGCTTCAACATTCACTTGCAGAAGATAATGCTGCCCAGATAAAAGATCTTTTATTTTCATTGATAGATCATACATCTCATGTGTTTTTGACTCTAAGCAATGTTCAGTTTAAGCTTACTATTTCCTACCTTGTGAACACTTCAAAGCCTTATAAAGATAAAGTTGGTTCTTCTTGTGGACAGAATATTTCAATTGAATTAGATTCATGCTCCGATTCTTTTGAATATATTGCTGGATGGAGAAGTCTGGTCCTTGTTGCCAAGACTTTGAAAGAAGAGGTAAAAAGGCTACAAACCCCTCTGAAGGATTCTCTTTGTAATAAAGCAAGAGGTGGAATTGTCAGTGCTGTGGAGTTGACCAAATTTTCTTCTACACTGTCTTGCATTCAAGGGTTTCTCTGGGGCTTTGCTTGTTCCATTGACCACATAAAAGCTGAAGATGGTAATGCTAAAATAAAACTATATCAATGGAAATGTGTGCCAATGTCGGAGCTCAACATCTGTATGGATGAATTTTCAGATTCTATTCATTTTTTGTCATGCATGTTGCTCTTTGAGGATAATCAGCAGCCTGAAAACTTGTATGATGGTCAAGTTTTTCCAAAATCAGATGAAATGAATACCCCCTTGGCCATAAAAGAGTCATCAATTGAGGGAGTTGCTATTATAAGGAATAATATCTTACACCAACAGCAGTGCAATTCAGGAGCTGTGACCCGGTGTGCACCATCATCTGACAATATCAATGACCCTAAACCTTCTTGCATTCAGAAGAAAAGAAAGCATTCAGACAATGCAGTTCACGCTGCCACAGTTTTGGCTCAGTCTGATTCATTTCAATTGCAATGGTTGAATAGGTCTTTTTTGCAAAGCTTATTAGAAGGTGAAAACCCTGAAGGAGCATTTTTACTTAGACAGCTATTTATTGCCTCTTCAGTCATTTTGAAGCTTAATTTGCTAATTAACTCAACTCCTTTGTCTTCAAGATTGGTGCCTACCCTTGTTGGCGTTTCGAAGTTTCTGTTACTTAAATTTTCAAACATGTTAGACGTGCCAAAACCATTTTCATTTGTTTGGTTGGATGGCGTTTTGAAGTATCTGGAAGAATTAGGTGGCCATTTTCATGTCATTGATCCTAATTCATCTAAAAGTATGTATCCTAAGCTGATAGACCTACAATTAAGGGCCATTGGAAGATGCATTTCTTTACAAGGCAAAAAGGCAACTTTAGCATCTTATGAGACGGAGTCAAGTACTAAGACACTTGATGCTCATATAGGCTTACATGCACCATCAGTTTCTTGCAGGACATACTATTTGGATGAATTCAAAAATAGGTTAAGGATGTCATTCAGAGAACTAATAAAAACACCATCAGAGGTGCATCTTTCATCTGCAATGGAAACTTTGGAAAGAGCATTAGTTGGTGTGCAAGAAGACTATCCAATGTTCTACCAGATACGCACTGGAAGTGTGGGCGGGGGAAAAGTTTCCTCATTCGTTGCAGCGGGTATTGACTGTTTAGATTTGGTTCTTGAGTCTGTTAAAGGTAAGAATTATACTAATGCAGCTTGAGTGCATCGTGGAAAACGACAGGAGATGTAGTTTTTACATTGCATATTAAAATTTTGTCATATAGAATGATTTTGAGTGTTGAAAAGGTAAATTTATGATATAAGCTGAGTACTGTAGTCTTCACGCCTAACTTCTTATATTAGAATTATTGAATCATTTTAAGTCCATTCTGGTTTTCTACTGCATTTGTTAGCATGAATTTATGGAAAATTTAGTTAACAGAATATAAAGGTATGTCTGCAGTATAATTTGTTAGTTGGACAGCAAAACTTAAGACTCATTTTAGTGAAAAAAAAATGCCAATGACATTTTTGTCAGTTTTTACTGTGTATGGTGCAAGTCCCTTTACTGTATTTACAACTTGTTTTATTCTGATTTCAGGACAAAAGCGCTTGAATGTGGTTAAAAGTCACATGCAGGGCATGATCAGCACTCTCTTCAACATTATTCTGCACCTGCACGGGACGTCCATATTCTATGGGAAGTCACTCAGTGATAATGGTGTTACTGATCCAGATTCAGGCGCAGTCATTCTAATGAGCATTGAAGTACTGAAAAGGGTTTGTGGAAAACCTGCTCTTTTCCAAATGGAGTCCTTCCACGTTGCACAGTCCTTGCGTGTACCTGCTATGCTTTTCCGAGTTCTTCTTCAACTTAGACCTTCCAAAGTTTCTGCGTCTTCTAATTTTCAGTTACTTGTAAATGATCAATACTGCAAATTTGCAAGTGAGGCTTCGTGTACTGTAGATCAAAAATTCACTACATGCCTGTATGCTGCCTGCTGCCGACTGCTGTTTAGTGTTCTTAAGCATCACAAAGGGTATGTTCTCTTCATTCATCAGTTTTGCCCATGCAAGTTGTTTGCTGTGTTATTGGATTCAACGGAATTTTTTTGAAAAGCATTTGCATTTTTTTTTAAATTTCTCCTGATATTCTTACGACTCCGGGACTGGCTGGTTTGCATATCTATGGGAAATACTCCGTTCAGTTGCTGTCTCATATGTTGGAGATTGAGAGTGTAGTGTGAAATTATACTTTAGACTTTCATTTTCTATTTGGTTTCTTATTTCTCTCCACGAGCAGATACAATTTGAAGTGATTGTGGAATGAACAGTATATATATATTTTCCCAAACTAATCGGATCTAATACTTACCAATTAGTAAATATATTACAGCAATATTCCTGTTAACGACTGTGAATCTATCTTATATATTTTCTATGTTGAAGTTTTAGTTCCGGAAGTAGTCACTTATATTGTTAACTCTTGTAATTTGTAGTGAGTGTGAACGCTGTATTGCTTTGCTTGAAGATTCAGTTTCGGTTCTTCTTCAATGTTTAGAGAGCGAAAAGGCTGATTCAGTTGTCAGGGAAAGTGATTTTTCATGGGAAGCACCAGATGGAGTAATAAGTGCTTCATTTCTCCGGAGGATCTATGAGGAGGTGGGTGCTGATGATGCAGACACTGTATTAATTATGCACTATTGCATCTTGTGATCCCTAACACCAGACAGTTCATCAACTCTCAGTGGCCTTGTTCTTTGTTTTGCAGATTAGGCAGCAGAAAACTGTATATGGAAGACACAGTTATAAGTTTTTATCCAGCTACATATGGATTAAATCCAGTAAGGGTCCCCTTCAAACAGGCATCAGAAGGTTTGGCTTCAATTCTCCATTTCAGCTCAGTTAAATTTGTAGAGATCCTAAAATGATATCTGGACTTTGATCTTTCTGTTTGTTAGTGTCAAAATGAAAAACTAAATCGAGGCTGTCATGACAAATTGCAGTGAAATAGATGAAGCTCTTAGACCAGGCGTTTTTGCTTTAGTGGATGCTTGTTCAGAGGATGATCTTCAACGGCTCCATACCATATTTGGAGGTGAGCAACCTTGAGATAGCCTATGGTTGAAAAGGATTTTTAGTAAAAGAAAATCATGCCTTAATTTACTCTTTCCATGTAATTGATTTCTCATTACTTTTGCAGAGGGCTCTTGCCGAAACAATTTGTCTAGACTGCTGCAAGAGTACAGAAAGGATTTCCAGTACCAAGGCAAAGTATAATTTGTGGTCTTCTTTACTGGGCATAAATTATATTTACTCACCCGCATTAGATGATCACGTTGTGAAAGCCTCAAGCGAGAAGCTACAACAGTGCTCCAGTGTGCGCTTATGGCAGAGAAAGGGTTAGCAAACACGAGAATCTGTCGTGAAAGAATTTGACAGAGCCAAGCAGGTGATAACTCTATCAAGTTTTTTTTAACAATGTTATACAATGTTTGTTTTGTAATTAAAACTTTTTTTATTCTCTATTTAAAACGTGAATGGCCTATCCATTTTGACTTTAAAATGCGTTTGGTGGGAAATCATTTTCTTTATATATATATATATATAAAATTTGCGACAGCTTAGGATGGATAAGAGTTTCTTGAGAGATAATAAAATAATAAAAATATGACAATGTATCCATCATTGCACGAGTCATTTTAGGTAATATCTTGTATGCGCACAGCACACAGGAAATGAAATGAATGAACCGAAATGTGCTTTTTTCATTTTTTTTCCCTCTGTTTTCAGTTTCACATGACAGAGTTATGGGTGAATTAATAAATAAAGAACGGCGCGTCGGCCAGTAATGATTATTCGAAAATCGAAGTGTCGCCTCTGCCCAGAAAGAACCCAATCAATAAGCCTCCACGTGTACGTGTGGATTTTTAATACAAATCAGTAACTTTCGAGCGCGTTTCGGATCCCACCACCGTCCACTAATAAATTTGTTTTTTAAAAAACCGAAATCCAGAAACTCACTACAAGTTGTGAACCCAAGACGCCGTATAAATAATAAACACACATTCCCATTTTCACTTGACCAACAACAATAACAACAACAACCAATAAATAGAAAGAAAAAAAAAACATGGATTATGGTTATGGATCGAGCCGGGGGTCATCATCGTTCTTCGATGGCTTCACCCTGAGCCCGCTGCCCTACCCTGTCCTTCTGATCCTCGCCGTCATCTTCATCTTTCTGGGCTTCCAGTGGTCCTCCGATTACGAAGAAGCCGTCGAAACCGTCGAGTACTCCACCAACTGGGCCCTCCTCGTCGTCCCCGTTGCCCTCCTCATCATCGTGCGCTGGCTGTCCACCATGGAGGAGTCCCCCAGCTTCTTCGGCTACTACCCGTTCGATCGTCGCCGTCAGCCCGCCGTGTACCGCCAGTCTGACGGCGGCGGAAGCTCGCCGTGGGGCGTCGCCGCCCTTATTGTGCTCCTCCTGGTCCTCGTTCACTTCCAGTCTTCGTTCCTCGACGCTTGGTTTTGACTCTCGCGTCTCTACTCTGTTTTGGCCGTGGAACGGGCGTGCTTGATTCGGAGTTACGTGATTTTCTTCATTACACCTTTCTTTACCAATAGATTGGGTGTTGCTTTTGCATATAATATTTGTTATATGTTGTGTGTGCGCGTGTGATTTGGTGAACTTGAATCCGGTGTGATGTTCATTGGATTTTTATTTTTACTTATATATTTTCATTTCCGGGTTCGAATCCCACAGCCCACCCAGCTTATAAGCTGGGGCCGCAATACTTCTTAGTTCCGGCTCCTCAGTATTAGTCCCACCTTGTATCCTTCAAAAATTATACATGTTTAAGATTTATGTGTTCTGCTTCTAATTACAATGATGTGACTTTTTTTTGGTTTGTTTGTTTGTTTGTTTGTTTTTTTTGGTTTGGGGGTTTTACTTATTTATATAACGCTTGATTGTTATGTTTCTTCTATTGATTGCTGATGGGCATTGTTGTTTTAGAGGTGGGGTGAAGTCATCATCTGCTCATGTAGACTCCATTGATGGTGTTGGATGCATGCCTTTCTTTATTGTAATTTTTTTGGGGGGTGGGCGTGGAGATGTTGTCTTTGAAATTACACTATTACTCTATTTTTTTCCTTTCCTTTTCTTTTAAAGTAGATAGATAGATTCATTTTGTCCCGTTGGGTTGGGTTTGCTTTCTTGTAAGGTTGAAGGAGCAGGACACGGCTTGTTTTCGAAATTGCACTTTTGTGCTCTTTCTCTTTAACCAAGTTCTGTGACATTGGGCAATCTTGGAGTTGGAAGGGATATCTCAAATATGGTGCTGGTTACATACTTTACTTTATTTGACAGTCCTTGCTCTCATTTTCTTTTATCTTTTGT
The DNA here is from genome assembly GCA_023512835.1 of Taxillus chinensis. Classification (NCBI taxonomy): domain Eukaryota; kingdom Viridiplantae; phylum Streptophyta; class Magnoliopsida; order Santalales; family Loranthaceae; genus Taxillus; species Taxillus chinensis. Next base: position 25,994,433 of record CM042086.1, read on the forward strand.
TTGTCCTTCATCTTTTACTTTATGGTTGTATAATCTTTGCTTATATACCTCTCAAAAAGAAGACGGAACATATCTTATACTTTCATGTAAATTTTAAATAGTATATTTACGTATTTGAAATATTGGTGTTGGGATTGAGGCATTGACTGCACATTTGTCATATTTGATTTATCCTATTTGGAATAATGCACCAACACAGTTGTGCGTCATCCTCTGTACAAGGGCGGGCCGGATCATCAACGCGTAGCAATTTTGAAAATAAATAAATAAATAAATAAAAATTTATCCTTCACGTTAGAATCAGGAGCCTCTGTACAATCATAAATGTTGGCAGTATCATCGACGTGTAATGTTGTATAATGAAATTATATTGTATTGGTATATGTTCTTTAAAAAAATCTCCAAAATTATATCGTTTTATTATACACCAGAAAATTCTTACTCTTCATATTGGGTTCGCTGTGAGAAAGTTTCAAGGTGTTATTTTTTCCTATTGCATTATATTGCGGACAAATCTTTCAAAAATTATCTATTAAATTAAATATTAAGCACTATCCGTTATGCTTGTAAAATTCTCATGGCAAATTCTCGGGGATAAAATAAAAATATGCATTGAACCTTTGCCCCTTCCTTAATTAAAAATTAAGAACTGTTCGTTATGCTTGTAATACGGATAAAATAAAAATATGCATTGGACTTTCGCCCCTTTCCTATAAGAGCAACTCTAACTCATTATGTATTATTTACATGTAGATATTAAAAGTTAAATTTTTTATTCTAACAGGCTCTCTACATTACTATTTAGATCTAGAAATTGCTATAGTGACTCTTCACATTTGAAGAGTCACTATTCATTATTTACATAATATTATATTATTATTTTATTTTTCTCTCTCTTCTCTCTCCTCCCTCCTTCCTCCTACTCGATCTCCTCTATTCTCTCCTTCCTCTTCTCTCCTCTCTCCGGTCGCCGCTGCTATCGCCTCCCGCCACCTCCTTCCTCCGGTCGTTGCCTCCTCCCTCCTCCTTCCTCCGGTCGAGGCCCGACACCCCCGACGTCAGCCACCTCTAGAAGCCGTTGCCTTCCTCCGCCTCGACGAGCTCTACATCGACACCGTCCGCCTCGACGAGATCTACATCAACATCGTTGCCTTCCTCCTTGATCTACATCGACGCAATTGAAGTCGTCAACGAGATCTACGTCGACGCGACGAAGACCGATTGCCGACACCAATAATTTTAATAAAAATAAAATAATTAAGTAAAATTATTATTTTAATAAAAAAAAAGGTAATGTAAAGAGTAAGGTTGGAGTGCAAATTTAAAAATAGCTATTTACATGTAGAAAACTCTTCACATGTAAATAAAATTTATAGAGTAGTGTTGGAGATGCTCTAAATTTGAATTATTTATAGATTTTTATTTTATTTATAGCGTATGAATTTTTTGATATTTGAGTATTTTATTGATATTTATTTTAAAAATTAATTATTAGATTAAATATTTATATATTATTTATTGTGTTTTTAAAATTTTATAATTAATTTATGTGTAAATTTATTTGAAAAAAATTAAAAGATAAATAAATAAAAAATAATTAAGTTATTTGTTTTTATGGTTTTTTTTAATTTACTTATAAAGCAATTGTTCAATTATTTATATACGATTTTTTAATTTAATAATTAATTTTTAAAACAAATGTCAAATCACACCATTTTCTGTGAGCACATTTTCGTACACCCAGACGTTTTGCAACCGACCAGCAGCAACAGTTATGTGGCGCGGTTTCTTATGGTCAAATCACACCATCCTCCGTGAGTTTCCCCCCATTAAATAGTAATAATAAAAAAAGTATACTTCATCTGATGCATTACTTTTCTTGGAAACTCACGGCCAGACCCAAAACAAACACACACTGACACAAATATATATACACACAAAAAAAAGTTTGATGTAGGACGCCTGAGGGGTGATGATGCCTGGGCAGCTAGTGATGACTTTAGAAATTTTTTTAAGGTATTTAACATTAATTATGCAGATTAAATATAACATATTAATTCATCCCTACAAACCAAGTATACAAAATAAGAATACACAAATTCCAAATCATATTAATTTCAAGTGTACCGAACGTACAATAAGAGCAATAAGAGTACTAAGTCCGTGCCAATATTTGATTGTCAACATCATTGTCTACAATATCATTCATCATCGATACTTAAATCGAGCTTTAGCATCCAGTGGAGGCAGTTGCCAAAGGTGTTGGGCTCATGCAGGCTGAAACTAGATTTAAGGAGGGCAGTCTCAATCGTCGACTGATCGAGAAAGTAAGAAGACAGACGGGTCAAAGTGTGCAAGGACGAAGTGTACTCATTTTTTTTAATATTTAATTTTTAAAAAATTTCCATAAAGCAGGGAGTAGTACCCTGAAGGCAACTTGCGCTGCCCCGTATCTTACGAGTGGAATGATGAAATAATTAAATATTTTAATAAATTTATTCATATAAAATAATATTTACTGTAAATTAGATTTAAAGTTTATATTTTAAATTTTAATTAATCAAATTTAATTAATTGATATCTTAAAATTTAAAATTTAATAAAATTTTTAATTAAGAGATAAATTTTAAGTTAAATTTATAATTAATATCATTTCATTTAAATAAAATTATTTTCCCAGATACTATTCCACCTGCGAGATCATCACACCGGTTGGCAAAAACACCTCCCTGAATGATTGCTTGACTAGCTTTGCGGTGATTGATTGTTTTGCTCGGTACCAACATGTTAGAGCAATCAGTGCAGGCTCTCTATATGCATATATTTGTTAATTTGAAGAGCTATTTTAACAAAAAAGCCTAAAATCTACACTTTTCAGATTCTCCATTTTAACCAATTTTTTAACAAAATATACAGTCACTCTTCAAATTTAATCAAATACTATTCACTCTCTATTTATTAAAAAAAAAATTTTCTCTTTCCTTCCTATTTCTTTTTTTATTTATGCAATCTAATTTTACGATTTTCCTCCCTCGGTTTTCCCCTGACGCCATTTTCTATCTAAGCCTCATTTATCTTTACGAGATAGGTAAGTCGGGTTCGATTCTCACCATCAATATAGTCAATTCGTCCTCCTTCGTCAATTCGTCCGTCGATTCTCACCCATTTATCACGTAAGGCGAAGCCGTGCAGTGATACAGCGTCTCCTTCGTCAATTCGTCCGTCCAGTCCTCCTCTTCCTGTCCGGTCGTCCTCCTCCTCGTCCAGAGAGATCATCCGTTGTCAGAGCTCCTCTGAGAGATCATCCATTTATTGCAGTAGGATGGGAGATAATCCAATAAAAGAGTGACCCTGTCATTGACTGCTTCATACGAGTCTTTGATGTTCCATCTTCTCCATTCTGCTATAGCCTGGAAAACGTTGAGCAGCCTGCCTCCTTTTCCTTTCCCCTAATAAACGTAGAGCATCCTGGGAACTCAGCCTGTCTTATATCAATTTGTCCAGTAGCAAATTACATACTGACAAAGCAAACTATCAAAATATATCCAAATTCTGATATCAATCTGTCCAATAGCAAACTGCAAGCCGGGCAGACCTATTTTATCACATCTCTGCCAATGCAAAGCAAGTAACACCTGCAACGGGTTGGTGTTAATGCTCGACCAGACTTAGTTCAAACCATCTCTAGAGATAACAATGATGGAAATCCAACCGAAAATAGAAACGATGGCAGTGAAGGCACTGATGATCCACCCAAGGATGCAGAAGGAAGCTCAGAAGGACGCTCCAATAAAGACCAGTCACCCTCAGCTCCAGAAGATAGCTGTCTGCTATGGCCTTTGAATCATACCGAGGACTGATACAGGATATTTTGTTACATCATCTGCATCTTCTTTCCATGGGTATACTATACATTATCAGAAGTATTATTGCGAACTTTAAAATATAGGTTGTTTGCAGTATTAATTCTTTTCTTTATTGTTTTATTTTAAAAGAATAAGTAAATACATAAAATAATATTTTAAGTCATAAATAATTAAAATGAAGAGGCTAAAAAGTGGGCTTTTAAAATATAGGCTGTTAAAATAGAAAAAGTAATATTTTTGGTTAATTTGAAGAGTGAAATTTGGAGAGTCTCGCACCGATTGCTCTTATGCTTATGTGGTGGCGGCGCTATAATTAAAAGAAATTAAAATGTTTAGAAAACAATGATTGGCCGACTCAATCACCCACTCCTGCTCCAGGTTTTTGTGGCAGCAAGCAATGGATTTCAAATATTTGGATAAAATTTCACGTGGTTTTCGATTATTAATTAATTTTTTTAATAAAGGATGATAACCTATATAGAACTCTTTTTCCCTCTGTTTGGTAGATATGGATTTTTCATGAAAAATACTAACGGTATAGAAAAGATGTTGAAAATTAATTTTCCAGTATTTGGCAGACATAGAAAACCTACAGTAGAGATTGAAAAGGCATTGAAAATGCATAGTAAAAACACATTCAACGGCTATAATTTCATGAAATTGCAAATCGTGGAATTATATATGAAAAATCTACATAAACCATTTATCTCAAAAATACCCTCTTTCCTTTTTGTTCTACGATGGTGATGCTCCCAGATCTATGCGGCTGTCGGAAAGGCTTGATGCATCCGCCGGTTCAACCACAGCCCTCAGTAGCATGGGATCGAGGCGGCACGGAGGTTGCCCCTGTCGCGTGAGTCCCCTCCTCCTCAAGTACCACCACGATCACCCGGCCCAGATTTTCCAAATCTGGATCCATCGCCTCGGTATTGATGGCCTCTAACAGATCTGCATCGTCGCTGCTCATGGGGTGAGGATTGAGGCCATGAAATCGACACTGCCCATGGGATGAGGGTTGAGGTCGTGAAGCCGCCAGGAACAGAGAGTTATGGAAGAGATAGGGTAGGGTATGAGTGATGATCGAGAGGGTAAGAGAGAGAAAAAGAAAAAAATTAATATAAAAATAAGTGAGCACGTAATTTGAAAAATGAGTGATGGATAAAAATGGTATTTACCTTAATTATGTATAAATATATTTATTTTATTTTTTTATTATATAATTAATAATTATTATTTTCACATCCTTTTCACCTCTCTTCCATATCAACCAAACAACACTATTAAAAATATTTTTTCTACCTCTTTTCTTTCCACTCTTTTTTTTTTTCTACCCCTTTTCCACCTAAAATTTTTCCACCCATTTGCTACCCCTTACCAAATAGAGGGTTCGAGATATAATGGTATGAAGTATTATATTATTTTGGTGAATCGAGACTTGAGAGGACAACATGAGGGGAGAAGTAGTTTTTTTCTTTTTTAATTTTTTCAAAGCCACGCGTCAAACATCTTATCGTGTAACAGGCAATGAAACTCTATACTTGGAACAGGAAATTACTCTTGCGGCCCTTGTGAAATTTATGATGCTCATTATATGGGTGTTAAAAAAAAACTAAAAACATGGTACAACTTGCAGTTGCTGTACGCTGACGTGTCATGTATGTTTTTTTAGCTTGACTGACCGACAACACTCACGTAAGAAAGCCCATGCAAGTCTTTAAGTTTAGAATAAATATTTGTGCAATCGGCTCGCGACATCTTCGCGTAACCGTGAAGGATTGGACGGCTATGATTTTTTTCTCTCCTCCCTCTGATGAATTGGTAGGTTGCCACATCATTACGATTACCCAACCCCGGTTGTACCTAGCATTGCCCTTAAGTTTATTTGCAATTAAGTAGATTTAGATTTTAGTTTGATTTTTAATTAAACTTGGATTGTTTCTTTTCTTGTTATATTATTGTAGCAATAACGTTTTATATTTAATTATATATGTATATATATATATATATTAAAAGTTAATAGCATCTCCAACCCATCAGTAAAAAAAAATATTTAACTAAAATTTATCTCCAGCATTAATAAACCATTGGTAAAAGCAAAAACAAACTTTAACTTTTACTTTGACTGAAGATGCTATGTCATCAAATAATGTCAATTCTCACATCTACCTCTTTTTCTTCCCCCAACCTCACCTTCCTCTCACTCACTATCCCTCTTCAATTTCCTTAACCCGTAAGCCAAAACCCTTGCCGCCCCCAATTCCCATTCTCTGCCACCAATGCCAGACCATCACAGCCTCCTCCTTCGCCGCCGACCACACCGAGATTGACATGGCCAGGAATAGGGACGACATCTACACTCCCCATTGGAATAAGGTGGTCATCCTCTGGCATCTCTGTGGTTGCAGGTGTCAGACCAATTGGGATGTTAAAAAACACTTCAAGTAACTCCACAGTAGGAGCGTCAGAAGAAGATGAATCAGATGAGGTCCCTCAAGGGAGTGGATTGGATGTTCTTGTTTTCCTATGATTCTAATTTTTCAGTGATGTTGAAGAAAGTAAAGGACTCCAAATTGGGGACTATGGTTGTCGGCGATCATGACCAGGCATTGGGTTGGCTTGTTGTCGAGGTCCCATAGTGCTGCCCCCTGCTTTCCTCCCTTCTAGGTCGCATCGCCCTTTTTTTTTCCATGAAGACTGCTTTGTTAGACTAGATCTAGAGTTACTAAGGGTAAATTAAAACAAATAAAACATAAGTAAAAATATAAATGATGTAACGTTCGAGTACAATTAGCTAAAATGGTACTGTAGCAAGCTAAAACAAGCTTTAACTACCCATATTAGCTTGGTAAGAGCATCTCCAACCCATCAGTTATATCAAAAGCTATAGTAAAATGTGGTTGAAATTGTTCTCTAATAGTTTAGGTAAATCATTAGCAAAAGCAAAAACACAAGCTAAATATAGCTTTTATTTTTGCTTTAATCAATCCTGCTTTGTCAGCAAATAAAAGGAAATTTCATATCTAATCTTGTGTTCTTGTTCCCCCACATTCCCGTCCTCTCGCGCCCCCCTCCCCCCCTCCCCAAACGCCAAGAATTACCACTATGCCTGCAAAGCCCTTATTTCGGAGGCCCATAAGTTCTACTGTCCGTATGTGGATTGCACTACGCTCAAGGTGAACAAGAGCACCGAGGGGGGATTAGGGTTGAAAACTATTGCTGGGGCCATAAAATTTGTCCCAGGGTCAAAGATTTGTATTCAACCTGACATTAATCCTAATGCCCATAGAAGCAAGACTTTACGATGCGAGAGAACCCGAATTCAGCCACTCCTCCTTCCTAGTCTCACGTCAACTGTACGATTAGGGATTTAGAATGTTCGAATTTTGAGAGGATAATGGTAATTAGAGAAAAATAAAAGTTAGAAAAAATATAATTAATGTACACTTGAAGTACTATTAGTTATAATAGTACTATAGTAAGCTAAAATTAACTTTAACTATCCATTATAACTTGGTATGATTGAAGATGCTCTAAGATTGGAGATACTCTAATGTAGCGATCAGATTATTAAAATATTACTCAAATAAGTAAAAATATATTATAGAATGTTAATTTAATGATATTAATTTTATTCATATATTTGGTTTTTTAAAGTTGTTTTACTTTTACTTAAATAATTAAAAGGTTCAAGCGACATGCAATTTAAATTTGCTTTCCACCCTTTTCTGGACACATGTCCACATGAGTCAAATGGGACACGTTTTCAGTTTTGCAAGCAAATTTCATTCTGATTTCCTTCCTTTCATTGCATGCCACTTATCGTCTCTTTCTTAATTTCCAAAACACACAGCTTGTTGGCGCTAGCATTTCGGCTTCAATTGGCTTCTTCTCCACCCCATTTTCCTTATTTTGCCGACTTCACACCTTGCCATTTATAGGTTTCCACTTTCCATGTTTGGCGCCTCCAATTTATCCGCAAATGTCATCCTTCAAATTCGATACATCTTTCACTGACCAAGTTTATTTCACATTGAAGCAATTTATTATTATTATTATAAAAATCAAATTTAATTATCTTCAACAGTTTCATGGTCAATTTAACCTGTTTCTTGAATAAAGTATGTTGGAAGAATGAGTGTCGTCATTATACTCAAGAATAGATGAAGTTATCTACAAGGGCTTAGACCTTCTTGCGGCAGTTCGTGTGTCGTGCTCACAAACTTGTTTTATAGGTTGCTAGAGCACATTTAAGATATGATTTAATAATGTCATATATATGAATGGCTTAAGAATAGGCCTTTAAATGAGCCGATACACTCGACAGCTCGCTCGATATTCGCTCGACTAAACTCGACTCAAGCTCGAGTTTGATACTGTACAAGCTCGACTCGTTACTGTACAAGCTCGACTTGACTCGGCTCGGTTACTATACAAGTTCGACTCGGCTCGAATCGTTTACAAATTTATCGAACATTTACCTTTAAATAAGCGATACACTCGACAGCTCGCTCGACTAAGCTCGAATCGAGCTCGAGCTCGACACTGTACAAGTTCGGCTCGTTACTGTACAAGCTCAGCTCGGTTACTGTATAAGCTCGGCTCGGCTCGACCCGGTTACTGTATAAGCTCGGCTCGAACTCGGCCAAACTCGCTCGGCTCGGCTCATTTACAGGCATAGTTAAGAATATAACAACCAAACAAACCAACTACATATGAATAAGTTTCAATAATAAAATTGCTAATCGACACATTTTAATTTAGAATTCAAGTAAATTATAAGAATCCCACTAATGATGATGCTGTGATTTAAATATATTCTTTAAACTCACCATTTTTAAAAAACTCATCATTTTGTTATTGGGTTTTCACTCATAATGTAAAATCTAAAACTAAGTGTTGTTAGAAGCTTGCTATTATAAGTAACAAAACTAAGAGTTGCAATATTATATTTAGTTTTGAGAGTGAATTATGCATAAGAAAAGATTAGCACCACACGATATCTAAAACTAGTATTTCGTGGCAAGAAGTTTCACTTTTTGTAAACAAAAATTAAAGAAAAGATTGAAAAAAGTAGTCATATATGTGAGAATTTACACTCAATAAATTTCTAAGAAAAACTTAGGGTATGTTTAATTTAGTATTCTATTTTTTGTTCTCATACAGTTTTCAAAATTGAATGTTTTCACCAAAAATTGTTTGATGATTGTTTTTACCATATCAAAGAGGGAAGGATTAGAGAAGGAGCAGTAGGGGGAAAGTTATTGGTAGAGAAATATACGTGAAAACAATCAAAAGATATTTTCAGTTTTCATGATTTAAGTTTTAATTGTACCCAAATACAAAGCTTGAAAACAATTTTCAAGTAAAACTCATAAGTTTTTCTATATTCAAATGTTTGAATCCCAATCATTTTAGATAAGATTTCAGGGAAAATTTTTATTTTGAAAATAATTTTTTGTATTTATCTGAAAATCAAAATCTTTTTATACTTTTAGAAATCAAAATCTCTGTCTTTTTTAAATAATCGAAATCAAAATCTTTTTTTAAAATTAAAATCTTTGTCTAGGTTCAGTTTCCTCCTTTCACTGGTTTGACCATTTCAGAATCACACTTGTCTGGTTTAGATTTTTAAACAAGGCCCAACAAATTGATACTCTTGCTTCCAGAATTAACCAGACACAAATTAAACTTGCTTCACAGTAAACAATTGTCGGAAAGGTGAAAGCTTTGGTGGGTTTGGGAAAAAAACTACATTAGTGAGATTTGAAAAGATATCGCACAACGAAATTACACGCATTATTTGTGATTTTTTTATTATTATTTGTGATTGCGACAGTAAATAGCATTTGATTTATGGTTAGTATTAAAGTTCTAACATTATAACTAAAAGTGTACGTTCTCTTTTATCTTTTATTTATTTGTGATTGTGATAGATGGTTGGCAATAATGGCTTTTGAACTACGGATTGGATTTTTTTTCTGTCCTGTAATTCAAAATTATGTTATTTTGCGGTCTGTTTATAAAAATACATATTAATACAAAAAAAAAAACAAAATTATATAATTTTACAGTATAACAGTTCTGTTGTCTGTAGTGTACAACATTCGCTGCTGTACGGTATTAAAGTTATTACATTAAACTTAGAAACCGTAAAAACTGTATATATAAGAGCATCCACCAATTTTGGCATTTTAATCCATATTTTGGGGATGAATAGTATATAATTTATTTATTTTTCAAAAACATCAAACATCTCATTCCCCATTTCTATCTCTATTTCTTATATAAATCATTTTATATTATTTTTTCTTTCCTCCTTTCATTTATTATCACCAATCAAAAGATTACAAGTATAATAATATATATTTAAAAATTATAGGAAAAATATTTAGGGATGAATAGTGAATCCCTAAATATAGGGATTTACTATTCATTCCCTATCCTTATACCCTATTTTAGGAAACCTGATGCAAATGAATTTTTGGTAAATCTATATATTTTTTTCCTAAATTATAGGGATACCAAACCTAAGGGCGAATTCTTATGACAATTTTAATTCATTAAACATGATATAATTGAAATGCAGCCTTTTAATATTAATATTAATTTCATTGCCTTTCGTTGATTCGAAAAGAAGGGGCGAATGTGTTTGACGAAAGTTATAGACTTACCTTAACTAAAAGCTACCATAAAACTTTAGCGATTTCATCGCCAGCTAATTTTCTCGTCGCCATTAAACTTTAGATTTGCACAAGCCAATGCCATGCATATACACCGAAAGAAATGGATTTGATGAATGGGTCATTCCACCAATTTAATTACTTAATTACACATGTTACCTGCTCTGAGTAATCTCCCATTAATTCAAATTCAACTATCAATAAGGAATAAAAAGTTTTTAATAAGCATATACGAATAGCAAAAAATAAATAAAAATAAAAAGCATACCGTATAAAATTTATATAAAATGATAGGATATTCAAATACACGTGACAAACCCAAGCATGACTCAGAGCAACTGGCATACTCAAACAAACCAACGACTCTGGCGCGAAGGCGTGACAGGGAATACTTAAGATCAGACAGAAAATATGCACAATCATTGCACAGAAAAAATTTATTACTACTACTACTACTAATAATTATTATTTGTTAAAAAACCGTCTAGTACTTAGTAGTCTGCCCTCCAGTTAATTGGAAAGCAGATTGATAGGAAACCAATGCCAGAAGAAGCACCGTTAATAAGGCTGTCAAGCCCCACCGTGCTGAACTTGGATGAACAAAATGATTATCGGATTGTCGGAGCCAAGAACCGAGCCAGCTTCCACTGGCGCATGACTCCATGGAGGAGAATATCAGTAGAAAGGGTAGAAGGCAGAGAAAGAGCTTGAGATTGGTGGCTGTGTGCTCAATCCGGGCCTTGTAGCCTGTGTAGTGGGATAGAAATAGCAGAAAGATAACAATGATGAAAATGATGAGGAGCGGTGGCGGCGGCGACAGTGTAGATATGGAGGCCCCCGTTTGCTGCCTCCACCCCTGCTTCCCTGTCTTTTTGCAGGGCAACCAAAACATCTCTCAGCTTCCCTCTCGCATGGGTTTGTGCGTGCCCGCTTCAGCTAATCAGGTTTATATCCAAAAAAGATGCTTTGCGTTGCTTTTAGGCTATTTTGGCGCATATATGCCATGAATAGCTTTTTCTTTAGACAACTATCCATGACAGCACGGGGAAGATACATATTTCTGTTTATTTTTTATGCGAAAGAAAAATTAATTTAGTACATATCAGCCGAATCGATGGGCCACTTGTGATTTAGTTACACCATGCTCCAATATAATGACAGAAGAGAAAAGTTCTTGTGGTGTTCAACTCGACACAGTTTTCATCCTTTTCTTTTATAACGAAATAACATAACAAAACTAAAGATGCGTAAAATCATAAATAAGAACAACTGACCTTAAATGTCACCATTAAAGACGTCAAATTATTGACTTCTTAAAATAACAAAATTGACTAGACTCTATTCTTGCCTGACCCTCTAGCTGGAGCAGCTCATCCTTCATGAGGTAGGACCAACTAGCTTATGTCAACATTTACTTTGGTAAGCTAGTTGGGGACGTGATCTCGCGCATTCCAATCTTCCTCTACAACTCCAGGAATTTAATCCCGACTCAAGGATTTTGTTAAAATGTCCACAACTGATCTCAAGTTTCGATATGGTCCATCACAATTTTCCTTTCTTCAACACATTGACAGATATAGTGAAAGCGTGTATCGATATGTTTACTGCAATCGTGATATACAAGATTTTTGCATAACGAAATGGCTGACTTGTTATCAACATACATCATGATCTGTTGTGGATGGTGATTTAGAAAATTACCAAGGAGAGAACTCAACTATATCCCTTGACAAGCAGCAGTTGCTGCTACAATATACTCTACTTTACAGGAAGAAAGCACTACCACCTGTTGTTTGCGTGACTACCAGCTCCTGCCAAGTCACTCTAATCAAATTGGTGCCTAAGAAAAATGCCACTCCTGTAGTACTTTTCCGATCATCTATATCTCCGGCCAAGTCACTATCGTTGTAGCCTACTAACGATGCCTCAATATTATTACTTCTCTCATAAAAACAGCCCAAAAGTACCTTCCCTTTTACATACCAAATTATATGTTTAACAACTGCCATGTGTTCTTCTTTCGGAGCCTTCATGTAACGATGGACTATACCTACCGAATAGGCTAGATCTGGTGGTGTGTTAATAAGATATCGCAAGCTGCCGACAATACTTCTGTACATGGTTGAATCAACTAGTTTGGACGTGTTATACTCACTCATTTTTAGCCTTGCTTCCATAGGTGTCTGCACGGGGTTACACTCAAGCAGTCCTACATCTTGGAGGATCCTTTTCACAAAAGCTGTTTGACAAATAAATATATCACCAGCCGATTGGTCAACTTCAATACCCAGATAATACTTGAGTAATCCCAAATCACTCATCTTGAAGCAGTTTTGCATTTTCTGTTTGAAATCTATGATTGCTCTTACACATTTCCCAGTGATGATCAGATCATCTACATAAACACCAACTAGAAGTCATACATCATCCTTATTTTTCTTGTATACGACATGCTTAAAAGGGCTCCTCTCAAAATCGAGTCCGATTAGAGTACCATCCATTTTGATATTCCAAGCTCTTGGTGCTTGTTTTAGGACGTATAAAGCCTTATAAAGCTTCATTGCTTTTTGTTCACTTCCTTTTTTCTCAAAACCAAGAGGTTGTTGGACATAAACATCTTCCTTTAGATCTCCGTTTAAAAAGGCAGACTTGACATCTAAGTGATGTAACCACCACCCTTCTTGTGCTGCTAATGCGATAAATAGTCTTATAGTTTCAATTCTTGCTACATGTGCAAATACTTCCTTGTAGTCTATTCCATGCTTCTGTATATATCCCTTTGCAACCAATCGTGCTTTATGTTTCATGATTTCATCTTTTGAGTCTTTCTTAATTTTGAAAACCCATTTGAGCCCAATTATTTCTTGTCCTGTGGGTAGGGGTGTTAAACGGATGGGCCGGGAAGGGCCACTTTTAAATGGGCCAAAAAATTATGGCTCGGCCCAGCCTGCAGGCCAGGCCTTTATAATAATAATAATAAATAATATTTATTATTAATAATTTTTAATATATTATTATTACTACTACATATATTAATTACGCAAATAAATTTAACAAGTATCCTATAGTCTAATGGTTGTGTGTTGTTTATATCTTGGAGGAGGTCTAGGGTTCAAGTTGCACTAATAGCATATTTTACAAAGGATTTTTTTAGCATTTTCGAGAAGTTAGGGTGGGCAGGCTGGGCTGTGTGGGCATGCTGGGCTGCTGCCTGCTAGGCTAGGTGGGCGGGCTGGGCTGCTGGGGTGGGAGGGGGTATGGGCCTGTATATGCTATGGCCCACGGGCCAGCCCGTAATTGTACGGGCCAAGCCCATTTAAACCGCAGCCCGCAGGCCACAAACCGTTTAGGCCTATATTGAAACGGGCTCACATTTGACGACCCATCCTGATCCATTTGACGGGCCAGTCTGCTCGACCCGCAGGCCACTGGCTCATTTAACACCCCTACCTGTGGGTGGGTCTACCAAGCTCCATGTATGATTACTTTCAATAGCCTCCATTTCCTCCTCCATTGCACGTTTCCAGTGTATATCTTGTATAGCTTCATGAAAAGTTTTGGGCTCTTCCATTCTTAATAAGCAGATACCTCCGAATTCAAGTTCTACAGGTTCTGTTGTGTCATACAATTCTTGCAGGGATCGCATGCGCACGGGTGCCTGTAGAGATGTAAGCATTTCGTCTCCTGTTTCACGTGGTGTTGTTACAGTGTGGGAGGATGGAGCTTGCACAATCTCTTGAACTTCGGCATCCAATTCATCTTCATGAAGATTCTAAGGTGTTGGTGTCCAGGGAGGAGACTCCTCAATGTTATTACCATTCTCTTTATAAGGTGTTCCCGATGTTTGTTTGTAGGCCACATGAAATGTTTTTTGAGCAAGATCAGTTCCCTCTTTCTCAATTCCTTCCTGTGATGTAGCTCTCCAATCCCATGGCTTTTCTTCTTCAAAAATGACATCACGAGTAATAACTACTCGTTTAGTGGATGGGTCATACACTCTGTATGCTTTCATGTTGCTCTCATAGCGAATAAAAATCATTTAAATGCTTCATGGAGTAAATTTTCTTTCCTATCTATGCACTGGTTTTACATGCACTTTGCATCCGAAAGTGCGCATGTGGTGTACCATAGGTTTTCGGTCATGCCAAGCCTCATACTGTGTCATTCCATTGACATTCTTTGTGGGAGATCGATTTAAAATATAGATCGTTGTTGTTACGACTTCCCCCCAGAACATTGCTGGTACATTCATGCTTGTCATCATGCTTTGTACCATTGCTATAACAGTTTGGTTCTTTCTCTATACCACCCCGTTTTGCTGAGGAGAGTACGGAGTAGTAAGATATCTTTTGATGCCCAATTGCTTGCAGTAATTCATGAACTCACTTGAGGCAAATTCACCTCCCCAATTTGTGCGCAGAGCTTTCAATTTTAAACCAGTCTCCACTTCTGCAGCAATATGTATCTCACGAAATTTTTTAAAAGCTTGGTCTTTGTTATTTAACAACATGATCCACATATACCTTCTAAAATCATCAATGATAAGAAGAAAATAGTTGTTACTGCCTGGAGTAGTTGGTGTAATCGGTCCGCATAGATCTTTATGTAGTAATTCCAATCTATGAATTGCTCTGTAGGTAGTCTGTTGTGGAAATTGAGAGCGCCTTTGCTTTCCTGTCAAACACCCTTCACAGGTCTCTCTGTTCAATTGAAGGCAACCCTTCAACCATTTTGTCTTGGCTCAATTTATACATGCTTTGAAAATTCAGATGCCCATAGCGTGTATGCCATCTCCAAGTGGTGTCGGTGATACTTGCTAACAAAGCAATAGTATGTTATGGTTCCATCTTTATGGTGTATGATTTGTTACAAGCCCTTTCAACCTGGATCAGCTTTTGTCCAGTAGAATCAAACACCTGTAAGATACCTCCTGCAATATTAATTTTGCATCCTCGCTCTTCAAGTTGTCCCAAGCTAATGATATTACTTGTCAATCTTGGAATATAAAAACATTTGAAATATCACGCCCCCAAATTCTAAATACAACAGAACTAGGAACGCGGCGTCTCCATGCCCACACTATAGGGGTCGGGAAATTAATGACCAACCCAATCTTGTACAACTCCACAACAGGGGTAGAATTGTACTTACCAATGATCCAATAAAATATTCAAGCAAGTAAACAAGTATAATAATGCAATTAATATTACTAAAATTCAAACATAACCCACGACATCAGTATAAACAAGGTCAACCAATCAGGTTCGTACAACTGCCACGGACCCAAGTCCGGAAAATAAAATAAATAAATAGCAAAATATACTATCAATGGAATGAATCCTGCACCAATGATGTCCTGACCTGCTCCGCTATAGCTCCACCATCTACTCCCTACAACCTGTAGGAAATAAAAATAACGTAGGGTGAGCACAAATGCCCAGTAGGTGATCTCCATCTCCTCACCATCCTATAACATGAAATCCAAAGACTACATGATTGGTGTATGCTTGTGCCGGTATAATGTTCAATTCTATCACAGTAAGCTTACGTAAAATCACAAAAGTACGCATTACGATTCAATCACGGATTCACACCAAATAATCTAATCATCGACGAAATTCCCATAACCAACTCCTGGGATCCCAGTCACTACCAGATAGCCATATGTGGGACCTGTGGCACCCCTAACAACAACCTGCCACATATGGGACCTGAGTTAACCAGCCACTTAGGGGACCTGCAGCCTCTTGCCAGCCCTATGTAGGACCCGTGGTTAACCCAACCAATTTCATCACAAAATTCACACCCATAATTAATAAATACCAATTTATCACATCCACACACATAATTATTAAACAAGGTTTCCACCAGTCAAGACTCAGTACAACAGCCTTACAAGCATTTAAATAACCAAACCAGTAATAACGTGTCATAAACGATATATATATATATATATATTGTCAAGTAGATAATATCAATCCAAAACAAATACTAATTTAATTACTATCTAAATCACGCATAAGCAGCATTTATAATAATAACTAACAGTGTAGATTTACGTTGTGAAGTCAATAATTGCCAGATTGATGGCTACCAAACCAGTTTTACCATGACTGCGTCACCTTCGGCACCATCGACTACATTCTTGGCGACCCCGCCTCCATCTTCCAAAACTGCACCATGGTGGTCCGCAAGCCCCCTCCCAAACTAGCAGTGCATCGTTTTTGCGCAGGGCCACAAGGACCAACGCCAAATCTTTGGCCACTGTCATCCCAGCATATGCGCCCATGAAGGCTACCAACAGGGCCTGACACCTTTGCTATGCAAGAAAGGCCAGGCCGAATGGCCTGGCAACACCCTTCGGTAATAATAATAATAACCGAGATATGTATGAAATTGAGAGGGCAATAAGCTGAAACGCAAAAGTTTTATTCATCGATTGTCCATTTTCGATTATCAGCTGAAAATCTGTACGGTTGGGAGCGTGGACAATGGCTTCTTCATATTGAATGCGATTCCACTACCACCATGCGCGTTCGGACGGCCCCTCACAGTCACAAAACCAACAAACAACCGTATATATCCATGGTCCACGGTTGCAGGAAAATTCGAGCGCGAAGAGGAAAAGGATCGGATGTGGGATTCGGCCGTGCGTATATATATATATATATATATATATATATATTTGATAGCATAAAGAGAACGTGAAATCGTGGCCCACTGTTGCAGGAGCGTGAAGACGTGTCTCCTCGAAGCCAATGACATTAGCATGTGCGGAACGAAGCCGTGGGACGTCAGGTGCCGACCCAGCGTGCACTAATGATTTATACCAACGTTAATATATATATATATATACCTATATATTTATATATGTATATATAGGTGTTAGCTCCATCGCCAAAAGCAAGTCCATGCAGCAGGACGTCGCCAGCTTCTCGCGTAACAGGGACTCCAGTATCTTGCGGGAAAGGCCAGGTCGAATGGCTTGGTCACTTAATGGTGAAAGTTTTATATATATATATATATATATATATATATATATATATATATACATATATGTGAACAGGTAGCTGACCCCAATGCTGCACAGGTAAGAAGAAATCCGGCTGAAGGATATATATATATATATATATATATATATATATATATATATATAATACCAGTGTTAACACCCAATAATAATAAAAATAATAATAATTGATCTTAATTGCTGTGATGTAAATCGGCTACGGTCTGCACTCTGGAGATGGGAACGGAGGAGAAAAAAACAAAGGAACAGGAACAGACAATGGGGATCATGCAGAAAACGTTAGACTTAAATAAGCTGAATCGCTTGCCATGATAGAATCAATATACGTATACTTAATTATAAGTTTATCTCTAATACTAACAGTTTATACTCATGAGATTTAGGTTCACCTACATGGATTGAAGGATCGAATTTCTGAGATGGCTGCTCCAAATCGCCTCTTCCCTCACCAAACCACCCATGTAGGCGCCTAGCAACCCTACGCTTCTTCCCCTTTTTATACCACGTTTCATCAACTTAATAATAAAAACAATAAATTAATAATAATAAAAAAAATAATAGGATTTATAATTATAATAATTAACCTCAATAATTCCATTTTTAATAATAATAGTAATAACATTAATTGTTATCATAATAGTAACTCACAATAACAATCTTATTAATAATATTAACATCAAAACGTCACGCTAAGGTCACACTGCCGAATAGATATTTCCGACTCTATTCGGGGCTAACTTGGAACCACACAGGTACGGGTCTTTACATGAAAGTGCTTTGTTTTCACTAGATCGTGCTTTGAATATCAAAGACCCGCGGCCTTTTATTTTTACTTTTAACTCGTCTCCAAATTTTACATATCCACCAAAAGATGTATCCAAGTTTGTGATGCGCTCTTTCCTTCCAATCATGTGGTTACTGGCTCCTGAATCAAGATACCATACATCTGTGACGTATGAGCCCTCTGAGGTGTACAAATCCACTTTGTGCAACTCTTTCCCCAATTCTCTCATTCCAGTGTGGCTGCTTTCTATCATGAGGCAGGTTGGTTCATCTTGGTCATTTGATGCCAAAAAGGCTCTTTCTTTGGTTTGGGACACTCGGAAGCAAAGTGTCCGTATTCATCACAATTAAAACATCTCACTTTTGACTTGTCAAACTTTCGATATAGACGTTTCACATAATTTTGTCTGTTACGAAAACCTTTATTATCCTTTCTTTTTGTTGCAGCCGTGCTTCCCATTGTGCTTGAGTGAGAAGCACTTGTTCTCTTTCTTATATGTGATTGAAACGATTTTTTTGATTTTCTTCAAATATTTTTAGTCGACCAATTGCTTCTGCTACCAGCATTTGTGATATGTTGCCTCATTGCTCGATTGTACTTACTAATGGTAAAAATCTATCAGGAACAACATTGAATAGTTTTTCTACTACCACACTTTCTTCCATCTTGATTCCAAGAGACCAGATTTCTCCAACTGTACTCGTAAGTTGATTAGAAAATTCCATTCTATCGGATATATCCTTTATTAGCATCCAATCAAATTAATGCTTTAACACCTGTGCCCTTGTGTAATGACCCGTGTTTCGGGGTGTGAGGAGTTAGTCACAGTTATGCCATTTGATTGGGTTTTTGGGAGATTTCTTCCCACACACTTTAGGTAAAACACCTTGTATGTTGATGGGCAAGTTTGGGGTAAGAGATGTGCCCATGAGGCAACCTTTGGGAGGTGCACGTGACAATGCACGTCATATGGGGATATCACGTGCAAGGAGATTTTTGTATGTTTGCCTTCTACATGATTCAAGGAAGCTTGGGATAAAATTTCACAGCATTTGGAGCTGCACGTCATATGGGGATATAACGTGCATTATGGCGTGCAACAATATTTTTACACCATCACCTTAGTTTTGTTATTCTAGTAATCTTTTCCCAAAGGACCATGTTTGAATTATGGATATTTTGGCATGTATGGGATGCGGGAAGGTTATAGTGTGTTATCAAAACTACGTCGTTTTGATGCTAGGATTCACTTAATCAAAACTACGTCGTTTTGATATTGAAGTGTCTATATAAAGAGGTGGAGGTCTCCTTGTTTTAGGTTTAGGGTTTTCCGTCAGCCACCGCAGCCGTCGCAGAGAGAGAGAGAGAGAGAGAGAGAGAGAGAGAGAGAGAGAGAGAGAGAGAGAGAGAAGGAGAGCTTCTGATCTTGCTGTGGTGATTCGCAGGAGTGGACGGCGTTTGGCGTAGAGGCAAAAACGTGAAGGATCCTTGAGGTAGGGGTTCTGTTCCTCCTTGAAACTATCCCAGGGTTTTGGCCTTGTGATAGGCAGTCTGTTGTATATTCTGGATATATATATATATATATATGTAAATCCATATAGGTGTGATCTCCTATATGGATGTTGGCCTTTAATGGTGTATTTGCTTGGATATTTGTATATATGCCTGTGAGGCTAGGGATTACGCATGCTAAGTGTTTGTTTGTATGACTGTGGCTATGCATGCTAGGTGTTCGATTTTATGTCTGTGTGACTAAGTTTGTGAGCCTGTGAATGTGTGCACGCTATGTGTTCGATGTTATGCCTATGAGACTATGAAAATCATGTGTTTGATGTTATGCCTATGTGGCTTTGTGTGTTGTGTGTTTGTTTATGGAACCTAGTGGCTGTGGAAGCCCGGGACTGTTTTGGAACCCGGTGGCTGTGGAAGCCCGGGACTGTTTTATGGAACCCGGTGGCTGTGGAAGCCCGGGACTATTTTGGAACCCGGTGGCTGTGGAAGCCCGGGACTGTTTTATGGAACCTGGTGGTTGTGGAAGCCCGGGACTGTTTATGGAACTCGGTGACTGTGGAAGCCCAGGACTGTTTATGTTAGCTTGTGTGGCTGTGGAAATGTTAGCCTGTGTGGATGTGGAACTGTGCCTATGTGGCAGTGACTGTGAGCCTATGTGGCTGTGGAATTGTGCTTGCGTGACAGTGGTCTGTTTGTGTTGACTTAATTTCAAATTGTCGTTTATACCTGTTTAATTATTTGTACCATGACACTGCACTTGTACACGTGGCATGTAGATGCTAGGAGCATGGGACAGGTTGGGGAGACATGATCCCTACTGAGCTGTGGTTGCTCACCCCTCCTATTGTGATGTGTTTTCTTGCAGGAACTTACAGGCGTTAGGTGGAATCCCCAGGTGAAAGACCGTATTTGTTTTACTGTTCCTTTTCAATTATGTTATTTTGTGGAAATCGATGTAACCCCAGTGGGGAGAGATTATAAAAAAAAAATTGAATGTAATAAAGGCGTGTGGTTTAGTTGTAAACGTTTATTATGATTTGAAATTAATAAAGATATTTGATTTACATCATTGTGAGTTTCTACTGTGTGTGTACGATGTCTTGCGTGAGATGTTGTATGTCAACCCCTTGCCCACCGGGTGAGTAAAGGGGAGTCACAAACCGGTTTCCTCGGGTTGGAAATCCGGGGCGTGACACCTTGCTTTCTTAACACGATCTTCTCAAATACTTCTTTGTTGGATAGTGTCCCATGCTTCTTTTGCTGTTTTCTTCTCCTCAATAGCCATCATGACTGAGTCTGGTACAGCCTATGAAATAGCAGCCAGAGCGCTGTTGTCATCATCCTTGTCAAGCCCCCAAATTCCAGGGAACCCGAAACCAGGAACATGACTTCCCCTTTCCCACACCCGAAAGGTCAAGGGGTTGGTGACTAGCACCAATGGTGTCATGCCCTAGATTTCCAACCCGAGGAAACCGGTTCATGACTCCCCTTTACCCACCCGGTGAGCAAGGGGTTGGGACAAAAAAAATCCACACATGACTACACACATCCACAATAGATATTCACATAAACAAAATCATATATTTATTAATTTCAAACAACAATAAATGTTTACATACCAAACATGCCTTTATTACAGTCAAAACCCTTTTACAATCTTTCCCCACTGGGTTACATCATTTTCCCACTGGGATTATAAAGGTCCCACAAAATGTCATAACACAAAATAACATTAAACAAAGCAACAAAGCATAACTATCTTCCACCTTGGTATCCCCACCTAACGCCTGTAGATCCCTGAAAAGGAAACAAACACAGTAGGAGGGGTGAGCAACCACAGCTCAGTAGGTATTATGTCTCCCCAACCCATCCCATGCTCCTAGCATCTACATGCAGACATGCACAAGTGCAGTGTCGTGGCAATAGTATATGAACAGGTATGCTCAACATTTAAGAACATGTCAACACAGACAAGTCACATGGGCAAGTACAATCACAGCCACAACCACACAGGCTCCTCAGCCACATAGGCTCCATATCCACAGCCACACAGGCTCCACAAACACAAATGCACAAGCTTGATAACGTGCATTTATGCCGTTATTCTAGTGTATATTTAGGGCATTAAAGAGCATGACTAGAGCTTAATTTACCCATATTTCATAGATATTTTCTCTAACCCCTTAGGAAGACACTGCTTGTTCTAGATGTGTGTTTTTGAGTTGTTTTGGAAAGTTTTTAGGTGATTCCTTCTCAAAAAAATCAGCTAGATTATCTTGTCTACTAAAGAGGAAGCTTGTGGCAAAATATGATCTCAAAAGGAGGCATTTTGAAGGCTACAAGCGACAAGGCTGGAAGAGGCCTCTTTACACACTCTGTGCTGAGCAAGCACGATTTGATTTATTTAACCATGAAAATGAGCTTACCAATATCACGTACGGAAGGGAAAGTTGCTCCAAATGATGTCCTTGACCTCCTATAAAAATTTCAGAGCAAAAGGACAACAAACGATTTTGCACGTGATATTGAGATTTGATTTTTTTGACCTAGTAGGAGGCTTCATATGATCTCACGTGCAGAACAAAAGTTGCTCCAAATGATGTCATATACCTCTCATAAAAGTTTCAGACCATTTGGAGGTGCCCGTGACAATGACCTTTGTCACGGGCAAGGATATTTTTGCATGGAAGGCTTCTATCTGATGTGATAAAGTCCTGGGTGAAGTTTTAGAGCAAATGGAGGTGCCCGTGACAATGACCTTTGTCATGGGCAAGAATGTTTTTGCATAGTCACCTTTGTTTTGTTATGCTGATGATTTTCTCTTCTGGAGTTTGATCAAATTCTGCTTGGTTTGGGTTGTATAATGGCTGGAAGGTAAAATTGCCGCCACTTGTCAAAAGTACACCGTTTTGATTAATGACGACAGCTGGCGGCTAGGGCACACATTGCACAGCAGGTTCCTCTATAAATAGGGGGCAGCAGACCCTAAATAGCATTCTGGAGAGGAGGGCACGTTTTTAAAGAGAGAGAGAGAGAGAGAGAGAGAGAGAGAGAGGAAGGCTCACGTTCTTGGAGCTGCCGGCCCTAGGAGTTTGACGGCTGGAGAAGATCCAGAGTTGAAGTTCTACTACACCTAGTTCTAAGATGATGTTCTTTATTTGTTTACGCTTTGTCAAGAACATGTGTGAGTAGTTTTCTTAATCTAGAGGAGCAATATAGCCCCCTATGCTGCTATACTGATTCTATGAATATTGGGTTTGTTTTATTGAATTGCATGTTTTATGAATTTGTTCTTCATCTTCTATATCTAGGTTGTATACACCTAGGTTTCTTAGCCCTAGTCTGGGGCTGACTTTGGATTCATAGCATATTTATGATTGGTGTGACCATTATCTAGTCATAAATATGATATTTAGGCTTTGTTTTTTGTTGCCATGATGACCATTCAGGTAAACAACACTTAGAAGGTCTGTCAATAACCATTTGCAGAACCTTGGCTCATGTATAGCATGCTATCATTTAAATAACCCCAAGAACCTTAAAATTAGTAGAAACAGCGTAGGGAGGTGAAATTGTGATCCTAAATGCTTTAATCTTTGAGTTTTAACATTAAATTCAATTCTGTTATCTTTGCTTATTCAGAAAATCAAATAAAAATTAGATCTTTAGTTTAAAAAAGAGAAGTTTTTGCCAAGACATTTTATAGAACAAGAGTAGTTGGGTGATTTGATTTGAAAACTAGAAAACTACGCTAATCCCTGTGGGTTCGATCCCTTACTTTCTGCTATTCTGTTTAGTGCAAACTAAGGGAATTAATTATCTTGAAGAGAGGTTTAACGACGTTAGCTAACTCTTTTAGGGAGGCTAAAAATCTGTCTGTCAAGGCTCCACAGCCACACAGGCTACCATAACCACATAGCACACATAGTCACATTCATAGCACATCAGATATACACATGTATCCAACAATCCACACACAATCCATAATTATCATATCCACATAGATATCATATCAAACATAATTTTTATATCAACGTAACTACCCCGGAAACTTTAAGGTTCCCCCATGCGGTCCTACCGCAAGACTAACTCTAACGATCTCACCACGGAACGAATAGCGCAAACGCCCCAATGGCCCCTAGGGTCCTCTGCCCTGGGAACGAACCCGAAAACCCCCGACCCCTGACTCAATATCATATCCAAACA
This sequence comes from Taxillus chinensis, assembly GCA_023512835.1. Taxonomy (NCBI): domain Eukaryota; kingdom Viridiplantae; phylum Streptophyta; class Magnoliopsida; order Santalales; family Loranthaceae; genus Taxillus; species Taxillus chinensis. The sequence goes on from CM042086.1 coordinate 26,018,511, forward strand.
AAATATGCCATTGAAGGCCAACATCCATATAGGAGGTCACACCTATATGGATTTACATATATATATATATATATAATAACAATAATCAACAATTCATTTACCATAGGGCCTGACCCCGGAATGGATACTAGAAGAGATAGAACCCCTACCTCAGGAAGATTCTCCCTGCTCTTGCTCCCACGCTAGACGTCGTCCACCCACGCGAGTCACCCCAGCAGCAACGATCAGGAACTCTCTCTCTTTCCCTCTACGACGGCTGCGGCGACTGACAACAAAAACCCTAAACCTAAAACAAAGAGAGCTCCTCCTTCTTATATAGATACCTCACTTATCAAAACGACATAGTTTTGATAAGTAAAACCCATAATCAAAACGATGTAGTTTTGATAAATGAAACATACTACAACCTTCTTGCATACACACAGGATAAAATACCCACAATTCGAACATGACCCTTTGGTAAAAGATTACCAGCATAACAAAATGAAGAAGACGGTGCAAAAACATGGTTACAAGTGACAAAGACCATTGTCACGTGCAAGCTCCAAATGCCCTAGGATTTTGCCACAAGCTTTAGAACTAAGTCTAGAAGGCTCCCATGCAAAAACATCACTGCATGTGACAAGCCATTGTCACGTGTATTGTCATGTGCACCCTCTAAAAGTGTCCTCTTGGGCTCATCTCTTGCCTCATGCTTGCTCATCGACATACAAAGTGTTCTAGCTAATGAGTATGAGAAGAAATTTCCCAAAACCTAACAATTTCCACTCAAAAGGCATAACTGTGACTAACTCCTCACATACCAAAACACGGGTCATTATAAATGGGGACTACACCGCGGGTGTTGTCTTAATTATGCAACCATGTACAGTCATAATACTGTACTTTCCCATACATTATCATGCATACAATAAGTTAAACAGTCATACAGACATCACATCACAAACAGTATGCAAATACAACTGTCCACGAACCCATCTCCTGGGATATAATACATAAGCATTACAGCAGACAATAGTATTTCATACATCAGAGTAGTGGGCACTTCCTCCTGAAAGAAAGTCCTCCACTTGTCTCAGGTTACACCTGAAAAGGGTAAACAATAAGTAGGGGTGAGCTAGAAGCTCAGTAAGTGACCCCAAAATGCCACATCATATAACACATATAAGTCTATACCATATGCTCAGTGTACTCATGCATCATATAGTGTACACAATCATCAGGACTTGACCTACAAACAAACATCAGGACCCAGCCTGTCCACACAAGACAGTTTGTCCACGATCCTCAACAGGATCCTAGTTCAGGACACTCAGCCCCAGCTCCACGAGCTCAACGGCTTAACTCAGGCCACAGCCTGTCATCATGAGCTCAACGGCTCATCCCAGGTCTTAGCCTATCAACACGAGCTCAACTACATAGTACAACTTGTGCATCACGGTGAGAACACAAACAAGTCACAGAGCCCGATGTAAAGACTCGTATTTAGGCAGTCTTGAGAGATAGTCATTCTATGGGAATGTAACTATTTGGACGGTAGTGTAGCCGTCGATGTGAGCATTTTGACTGTACTTGGGCCTGATTTCGAGTCGGGGCCCCGTTTGACCTGATTATTGACTTTCTCGGGGTTTATTAGTTGACTTTGCGTTTGAGTGGTCATTTGAATGTGATAATATCAATCTAGTGTTGTGCTCATCATTTCGAGCGTTTTGACTGTAGTTTGATTCAATTTGGAGTTCAGGGCCTTGGAGGTCAATTTTTGTGTTGGGATGTCAATTATTGACTGGGTCAATGGTTGACTAGGTCAGTTGACTGGCAGAAATATAAATAGCAGGAAAAGAAAGAGATTTCATTTTACGTTATCATGTTTGTGCGTTTGAGAGAGAGAGCTTGGAGGCCTTGGCGATTTGGGGCGATTTGGGTTCGTGGAGCTCTAGATTCACTTCAAGTAGGTGTCATTGAACTTCTTATCTCTCTCTTGTTTTGGATCTACACGAATTTATCATGATTTATGAAATTGAGCATGAACCCTAGAATTTGGGAAAATCTAATTTTGGGTTAGATCTAATGGTTTAGCATAAGATCGGTGGTTAAGAACTGTTTTATATCATTGTGGATATATGTTTCTGTGATTTTGGGGTTGATTAACTGTGTTTTTCATGAGGGTTGATAAGTCAACCATGGAAATTTGGGTTTAGATCTAGATTTTTGGAAATCTGGAATTTTTTTACGTGTTTCTGTTGTTTCTGTGTGATTTAGAGGCGTTCTGGACGCGTTTTGAGGTAGATATCGTAGTTTGTTGCGAAACAGGGGTGTTAGTGAGCATCTGGGAGTTTCTGGGCGCATTTCAGACGAAGAACAGGTGAAAGCGACGATAAACAGTACCCTGGGCGCGTTCCAGGGTCGAAATGACGAAGACCCGAAGTTCTGGGTCGAAGGGTCGTAGTTCGTAGTTTGTAGTTCGTAGCCTCGTAGTTCGTAGCCTCGTAGTTCGTAGTTCGTAGCCGAAGAGTCGAAGTTCGTTGCCTCGTAGGTCGAAGGTCGTAGCCTCGCTTCGAGTCTTCAAGGCGCGTTGCAGTTCCGCACTCCGCAGCTACGAGTCGCCGTTCCGCAGCTACGAGTCGCAGGTCCTGCAGTGTAACTAGACACTGGACAACACTAGACTGGACCTATTTACATTGTAACCTATAAAGTATTTTACTTAAGTTACAATATAAATAACGAAATACCCCCCATTTGGATTCAAAGAAAAATACTAGAAAAATTAATTCTCATTCTTTCAAAATGTGAAAATTGGGTTTTAATGTAAAATCTCGGAAAAACCCAAAAGTTCGTAGTGGTGACTTTTTAGAAAGTGGGGTTAGACATCTCAGAAAAATCCCCAAAAATCAGATTATCTTATTTATGATATGGGAACCCAATGCCGGGACTTTTAATTTCAAGAAAATAGCTGTTATGGGTACTTCCTTCATAAATCAATGATTGAGGATTTACTTGTGAAGACTGGCTACAGTTCTAAAGGAAATGTTGAGAATGACATGCCATACTAATGTTAGTATGTTGGTGTGAGGTATTGGGGCATGGACTCCGTGACTTGTTTGGGTTCTCACCGTGAGGCTAAGGCCTGTGTGGCCACTATGGCTGGGGCAGGCATATGCGCCGATAGCAGGCCTGAGTGGTGACTGTGGCCGGGCATATTGCGTTGTGGCTGGGGACAGGCTAAGGCCTGAGTTGAGCCGTTGAGCTCGTGGAGCTAGGGCTGAGTGCCCTGAGCTGGGATCCCGTGGAGGATCGTGGACAAGCTGTCCTGTGTGGGCAGGCTGGGTCCTGATGTTTGTTTGCAGGCTGAGTCCTGATGATTGTGCACACTACACAGTGCACGAGTACACAGAGCATGTAGTATAGACTTGTATGTTTGCATGATGTGGAGTGTTGGGGTCACCTACTAAGCTTGTCGCTCACCCTTACTTGCTGTTTACCTTTTTCAGGTGTGACCCGAGACTAGTGGAGGACTTTCTTCCAGGAGGATGCCCACTACTCTGATGTATGATACAATATTATATTCTGTATTGTTTTATGTGTTGTATCCCGGACATGGGTCCGTGGACAGTTGTATTTGCATACTGTTTGTGATGTGATGTCTGTATGACTATTTGACTCATTGTATGCATGATGATATATGGGAAAGTACAGGATTACCCTTGATGTATGACTGTACAGGGTTGCATATTTGAGACAGCACCCGCGGTGTAGTCTCTATTGGTGCTAGTCACCAACCCTTTGACTTTTCGGGTGTGGGCAAGGGGAAGTCATGTTCCTAGTTCCGGGTTCCGTGGAATTTGGGGGCGTGACACCCAAGGCCCAAATCCTCAAATCAACACACCAACACTAGTATGGCATTAAAGTTCACAACATTCCCTTTATAACTGAGGCTTGTCTTCACAAATTGATCCTCAAGTCTTGACCAAGAGAGAGAATCTTCGTAGAAGTTATTTTCTTGCAATAAAAAGTCCCGATATTAGCTCCCCATATCATAACTAAGATAGTATGATTTTGGGGAATTTTTCTGAGAGGTCTAACCTAGGTGCGCAAATGGTCACCTTGAACGCAAAATTGAATTTTTCCGGGATTCAGTACTAATTCTGAATTTTCACATTTTGAAGGAGTGGAATTTAATTTTCTAGTATTTTTCTTTGAATCCAAATGGGGGGAGGGGTATTTCGTTATTTACATTGTAACTTAAGTATAATACTTAAATGTGGAGAGGCATAATGGTTTACAATGTAAATAGTCCAGTCTAATGAAACTGGAACTGCACCAGAGCTGCACTGCCTAACTGCTTGAGACACCTGCTCGAGACTGCTTGAAACACCTGCTTGATGCTATATTCTGCTTAACGCTCCTTGCTCGAAGCTTCTGCTCTTGACTGCTCGAGACTCTACTCGACGCTACAGTGTCGAGCAGAACCCCAGTCGCGATCTATCGACTTCGTTCTTCATGGTTTCGTCTCGAAACTCAGTTATACTCGTTAAATCCTCCTTTCCAAGCATAAATTCATCCCTAAAATAGGTTTCTAATATCCTCTAGCCACATTAGGCCACTAAACAACTTAAACAATCAAGGTTTCATGCTTAATTTTCATTCTCCCTAATTGTCTAGGGTTCATCATAATTTTTCATGAATTCATCAAATCCTTACATGTCAATCCAACAAAATATCAAGGAAAGAGTGGAGAATCAAGAGAACACCTACCTGGAATAATTCTTGAGGATCGAACAAGCTCAAAATGCCCCACAGCGAAGGCTCCAAGCTTCCTTCTCTCTCTCTCTCTCTCTCTCTCTCTCTCTAAGCTCTTCAACGCATGAACAATAAAACGTAACGTGGAAGCTCTTACTTTCCTCCTATTTATATTTCTGCATTTTCTTTCATTAGTAAATCTCAAAAATATTAATTAACCTCTTGGGGTCATGAACTCCAAATTGAGCCCAAGTATAGCCAAAACACTCAAAATGATGAGCACATCAATATCCAGATATTGTCCAACCCAATTGACCTCTCAAACCCAAGGTCAACTAATAAGCCCCGAGAAAGTCAACAATCGGCCACTTGAGGCCCCGACCCAGAATTGGGCCCAATTACAGTCAAAATGTTCACATTGACGAACATAATATTGTTCAGATGTTTTCAGCAACAGAGAAAGACTATTTCTCAGCCCTACCCAAATACGGGTCTTTACAATCCTGCTCTAGAGTTGCATCACCTTCAATGGCTTGCTATACACCAAGCGCTCGGAGAATAATCTTCATTTTTACTGACCATAACCCATAGTTGGTTTCGCTCAACATTGGGTATTGGATTAGGACACCATTATTACGTCTAAGAACAGTGGACATGCGAATTGTCTTTTCTCCATCTTGGAAGTCACCCATCTGGCTCTGATACCAAATGACACAACAAAATAAAATAGAGAGAAAAGTTTTTGTGGTGTTCAACACGACACACCATTTTCATCCTTTTCTTTTATAACGAAATAACATAACAAAAATATAGACATGTAAAACTATAAATAAGAACAACAATTGGACCTTAAATGTCACCCATTAAAGACACCAAATTATTCACTTCTTAAAATAACGAAACTGACTAGACTCTGTTCTTGCCCGACACCTAGCTGGAACAGCTCATCCTTCATGAGGTAGGACCAACTAGCTTATGTCAACATATAAAATAGCATTTCCATGCCTCTTTTACTAAGACTACTCTGAGGCAAAACCAAATCATGGAAGATTGGATCGACAACAACCTTCTCAGATGTTACAAACAATTTATATTTAGCTTTTTCCTAGACAATCATTTCCGTACCTCTTTTACTAGACGTTACTGCACTCTTCAAGCCCACATTTAACGTTAGAGTAATTAATTTATTATGTATTTATGTAATTATCTCAGGTGGTGAATATATGTGTATTTACGAGCCAATCTCTTATATGTGTATATATACCGCAACTTCTCATATGACTATTCGAAATACAAAAACTTAATCAATCCTCTAGTTATCAACAATATTACAAACATTACAAAATTGACCACAAAAAGTACATTACATAGAGCCAAATCAAAAGTTTATTAGAAAGATACAATTTCTTTGGCTCCTTTGATAGTTCTCATTCTAGTCCTTAATAAACCATCATTGTTAATGACAATCGGACTCCAAAATCTACCTCACACAACATGGAAATGGCAGGATCATCTTATCAGTGCTCTCCTTGTTATGGTCTTTTTATCCATCAAAACTCTTTTGCCCACAAAACCATATCTTAAGATGTTTGGGCCACCTTAGCTAATATTTATGCCATACCATCCCATTATATCACCTGAAAAATTAAGAATCAATTCAAGAACTATGTCAAGGATTCTAAGATAATCTTTGAATATATACAACTTATTAAAAATGTGATGAAGTTACTCTTTTTGGAAAACTCGTTGACGAAGAAGATTTTATTGATCACATTTCTATGATCTTGGTGAAAAATACAAAAGAATTATTGATACAATGCTTATAAAATGCTAATCTCCTTTAATCAAATTCATGAAAAACTCATCAACAAAGTGGCATCCCCCTAACAAACATATGCACCACCATTATTCTTCTCAACAACGTAACATAAAACCTTGGCATCCTTCCATACTCACTCTTCACCACCAAGGATAACAATCAAATGCTCCATGTAATGATTGTCCTACACTATGTCCATATATTGGGTATTACTAAGGATGTAATTCTCAAAGACATTATCAAAAGATGGCCACTTTATCGAATTATCAATACAAATACATATATACTGATCAATGCTTTATCCTCATCCACTGCATCAGAAATATGCCCATTGGCTCCATGTCCTTCTTAGCTTTTCCATGGCAACCACATACATATTTTGCATCTCCACGACACCCCCACATGGCTATTTGATATTAGGATATCATACAATGTTACCATGGATTTGAATAATTTTTCACTTTACTCTCCTTATACAGCTATAATAATGTTATAATTGGTGATGACATAAATCTTCATATTACCCACAGATATACCCCTACTCGTATTTTTAATTTACATAATATCCTTTGTGTGCTGAACGTGAAAAAGAAGTTTATTTCTATTTTTTTATTTTTTTCTATTCAATTATTACATGTTGTCTTTCATGTTAAAGATCTAAACACGAAGGCAATCATTCTATTAGGAAATACTAAAGATGGTGTCTATGAGTGGCCAACCTCCTCTCCAACCTTGTCTTCTAATTCATTGTCTTTTCAAGTATCAAGACCACTTCCTTTTAATAAAACTCTAAATTAGGTTACCCATTATCACTAATTCTTCAACATATTATGTCAACATTCTCTCTATTTTATTCTATGTCACAAAACTCTCCTCATAATGTGTGTTTAAGTAATAGAGTCACAGACTTCCTTTTTTTTTACATCTACAATTACTTTGTCTTACACTTTTACAAATCATCTTTTCAGATGTTTAGACCTTCTCCGTTTATTTTGTGGATGAAGTATTATATTTTTTTGTTGATCTCTTTACATGTTATGTTTTATATTCCCCCTTAAAGAAGAAATCTCATATCTGTGATATATTTATTTGTTTCAAACCACTAGAAGAAAATCACTTCAAAAATTTCATTGTTACCCTTTACTCCAATAATGGTCAATAATATCAAGCATTAGATCAATTCCTATCCATTTATAGGAATTTATATCTCACCTGTTCCCTATATACTCCTAAACGCAATGGTCTCTCCAACGCTAACATTAACATATTGTTAAAAGTGGCCTTTTTCTGCTCACTCACACTTCTCTTTTGCTTATATATTCGAACTATGCCTTTGCAACCATGGTATATCTCATTTATCATATACGCACCCCCACACTCTCTTTTCCTTCTATTTATGAGTTCCTTTTCCATTCTTAACCAAGCTATACAAAACTCTATATCGTTGGTCATTTATGTTATCCATGGCTTTCTCTTTATTATAGTCATAAACTTGAATCTCGATCCATCCCATATGTGTTTATTAGATACTTTCTCACCAAGAGTACTTATATTTGTCTTGATCTCTCCACTTCCAAACTCTACATATCTAATCATATCAAATTTGTGGTATTTGTATTTTTATTTGAGGAGTGAAGATGAAGACTAGTTGAGGCAGAAAAGTTTAGGTAACGTTTAGACTATTTATGTAAGGAAAATAGGGTTTAAGTGAAGTAGGAATAAGGTTGGCTGTATCTTAGAGAAAGGTATTTATGGTATGTGTTACTGGATTAAAGTAAAGATTTGAGAAAGGGTGAATTAGATGATTATAAGATATGAGGAATTGGAGGTTAGGGATGTGGGGGTAATAGGGAGTCATGATTTGGGTAAAAATAGCAGGGATAGACAAAGTTGTGGTGATGGTCATGAATTAGAGCTAGTGGTTGACAAAGGATAGTGAATTAGCTCTATGCTTTTCTTCTCTTTCTCACGTCTCTTGCTCTATGGGTTCTCAACATTTTTTTGTGTAAAAGGCATACGCTACCTTTTTATAAAGGTTGGAGGAGGAGGAAATCATTGCATAGGAAAATGAGATGACCACTAGAACGTTCTCAAACACATTGTCCCAAAGCATTACCATTGAAATTGGTGTTATTCTTTATGTTTCCAAAGCGAGGTAACATTTAAAGGCACTAACAATAGTAAATGGGGAGAATTGAGGCCCAAAAGCTTGATAAAAGGCTACTGAATTAATTTGGCCAAAATAAGTTGGGGTAGTCGAAAAGGTTTGGAATTGATTTTACAATTCCTCAATTAGAAATCAAATTAAACCATACAAACATTCAATCTTAAGGCCCAATTAACAAAACATGATGAATTTAGATGTAATCAGGGCTAAAGGGAGGATAATTGTGGAACCCTAGTTCAAAAATGAGGAGAGCACAACCTCTAAATTTTTTTTTCCTTTACATGTGGGCGCAACTAGGGATGCTATGGCCATGACCATAACCCATGAGTTTTTTTTCATCCTTACCTTGGTTCATGGTTGGGGATTTTGCGGTTGCACCCACAACCTACAACTTTTTTTCCTCTCACATGTGGTCATGACATAAATCCTCTCTCTCTTAATCTTTATTTTTTACTATTTTATCCCTTTTGAGGTGCTTAAGTGTGACACTTTATGGGGATGACCTAAGAAGACCCACACTCTCGTACAAAAATGTTCTATAGAAACACATATAGACACATATATAGAGCTTTGACTAGGGGTGTTGCCCTTTTTTCTACCAAGTTTAACTTTCATGTGCCAAAAACTATTTTGGTCATAACTTTCCATTTATTCATGGAATCGAGCGTAGTCATGTGCGTCGGTTTACAAATTTTATTCTCTATCATTTGGAACCAACTCTAAGGTAGGAGTTTCGTATAGAGCCCCTTCGGAGTTCAAATATGTCAACTCGTTTGAGTGGGAGGATAAGCCGAGGACTTGACTGTGAAGAAGTGATTTGATCATTCCTACACAAACTAGTTAAAAACTAGAGTTGTTCTTTTAATGACCCAAAGGTAGGGTGAAACTAGTCTGTGTGCCTTAATTAGTAAGGCTAGCCTGTTGAGGGTGCTATATGGACCATTTTGCACACCAAAAAAGATTGGGTCCGTGACAAATGATATTACAGTATGATCTGGCTCATACCTTGAAGACTCGTTAAACACTCTCGCAAGTGACGTGATACCAATGTGGGAGCTCACAATGGTGGGCCGGCTAGGAAATATCTTACATGCATTCACGTCCATAACGGGGGAGTACCTTAGGGGGTGGTATAAAATTTGAAAAGGGAGTAACAAGGAATGCATTGGATGATCTTGGATGTCTTCTATCCATTGTTAACATTAGGTGAGTGGGAGACATTATGTTGAAGATTTTATAGCCTACAAGGAAGCGATGCCAACAATCACAATAAAAGCGTTGCGATGATTAGGTAGGGGAGGATGTCACGCGCACCCTTTGTCATCACCCGTTTTTTACCAGGCTCGATGTGAAAGGATCTTAATGCTGGTTTATTCAATTGATCATAGAGACATTCCTATACAAGGCTCACATAAACTATAAAAGAAAAAATATATAGAGTCGCTACCAAATAGTTTAGAGGTATGATAGAGCACTTAGAAAAAGAAAGGTCTACGGTTTCAGATATTAAAGTTTGAGAGTCGATTTCATATGGGGAAGGAAGAAGAATTATTGCACTCCCTTAATGCCCATTATTGGTACATAGTCTTAATCTATGGGTGTTTGCTTACTTCGTTAAAAAGTCAATTTTTATATTTTTGATTTTTAAAGAAAATGGAGATTTTAGGATCTAGGCCAAAAAACAAAAAGGGAAAAGTCTTAAATTAAATAAAAAATGGACATTCTAATTTTAGAAAAAAGAATGTGAGATCTAGGCCCATGTGACAGTATTGCATTTTTCGTAAAAGAGAAACAAAAGTAATTTCCTTTTTTAAGAAAAAAAATAAAAATAATTTGAATCCAAATATGAAAATACTGCCACAATTGATATTGGGCTAAACAGACTATGATGTGAACATCTAAGGGTCAATCCCACGGCCACCCGGGCCATTGATTTGATTTTTTTAGAAAGATGAGTGCTTCTCTTGTCCTTTTTAATTTTTAAATAAAAAAGGAATGAGAGTAAAAAGGGAAACCGTTTCACTTTAAAACATTTGAGAAAAGAAGTTTTAACAGTTTAAATATGAAAAAATTATAGAAGAACCTGAGTGATCTTTTTGAAACCGAACTGAGTAATTTTCCTTCAGAAGTCTCCCTGAAAAAAAAATAGAAAGAAAACTATAACTTTTCTTTCCTGCTTTATGCCTTTGGTTTCCATGACCCAGAATGCTTGCCTAGAATATTGCCTCTAATTTTCTTCCCCAAAAGATTCTTCCAGAAAAAGATCTCTCGATGAAAATATATACCTCCATAACTGGGGTGCTAGAGTTAGGCTCCAGCCAATTAATGTTGGAGTTTCATATGGAACTTATTCAAAGTTCAAACGTGTCAACCTAGTTAAGTTTGGGAAGCATGCCGCAAGTGGAGCATTTGTCTGTGAAGAATGAATTTGGTCATTCCTACACAAATTAATCGAAAACTAGAGTCATTCTCCTAATGAGTTCTAGGTAGAGAGAAATCAGTCTACGTGTGCCCCAATTAGTAAGGCTAACCTATTGAGGACACTGTATAGACCATGTTACGTAGCTAAAAACATTGGGTCTATGACAGTATTGTACCAATGTCCTTTAGAGCCATACTTACAACATACATTATATGAATACTTAGAAATACTTACACTTTGGGTGTTTTGATAGATTTGGTGGGGCTAAATTCTTTTGGGGAGGATAATAATAGCCATTACAACCTTAACATCGATTGTGGTCACAACCCCAACCACACATAAAATCATGACCACACCCTTGTTCATATTGGTGTCTATATTCTTGGATATAATCTTGTAAAGGATTTTTAATGATTGTGGCATTTACTTATGGAAATGCTATTGTTGAACCTTTGAGACGAGATTGATGATTTTTTATAAGAGTTTATAGTTTGTCTTAACCACTAATAAACCACATATCAATTATATTTTTTAAATTTCGTAACTGGTATTGTTATTGCAACGTTATCTGAGATGCGTGAAATGTCATATATGTTTTTTCAAGCATATTAACATCACTAATATTAACATCATAAAAATTTAACTACGACGCTATTCTAAATATGATCAAATTGTATTCAATAACCTTTTTTATAATCCTAAAACCGCAAAGCATTCCACTTATCATGAGATAAAAGGTTATTTCCTTTTTTATGATCATATCTTCTTTTTAAACTCTTCCATTGTGCACATGAATGTTTTTTAGTGAGGTATTCACACTTTAACCTCTCATTTAGATGTTTTTTCAAGAAGATCATCGCTTTTGTTTTATTTTGCAAAGTTTTGTTATTATTTTCTAAAATTATTTTTAATAGATCTATGGACCAAAGTTGCATTTCTACATCCATGGTTCAAAACATATGATTTTTCCCATGATACCAAGAACAATGAATTAGAGCTCTCCCAGTTAAACTTAATGATAACTAAAATAAAAATTAAATGATTTTTTTATTATTGAATAGTACCGATATTACATGAAAAAAATAAATATTGTAAGGACATATATAACACATAAATTATTACAATGAAAGACATAGAAAAAGAATAAAAACATCTTCAATAAGAAAAAAAAATCTAAAAAACAAGGAAAATAAATAAAAAATTGATTAGAGAAAGCATTTGTATAAGAAAGAAAGAGAAATTTTAAGAGAGAGTAGCCTGAGTGTAATGAAATTTTGAGATTATATTTATTGGGCGTAATGATTGTTTGAAATTTGACTAAGGAGAGTCGGAGCGAGTACGTTAGGGAGATGGTCATTGTAATATAATCGTATGTGAAATAAATATATTTTTTAGTTATATAATTGAACTAAAAATTAAATATAATAATATTTTTGATAAAATTATTTTAATAAATTAAAATTATTATTATATTTATTTATTTTAATCATATTTTTATATAGTAATTTTGCTAAATATTTATTATTAATGATTTGTACTATTTTTGAATTTTGAATTTTTATATTAAATTAGGATATTTAAAAAAAATTAAATATTTATATGTGAGACAACATAATATCATACTTGGGAGGAGGAGACAAAAAATTGACTTCAACTTAAGTTAATGGAAATTTTTTTAACCCAAGTCGTGTCATCATCCATGATTAAATATATATCAAGTCATATGGAATGTGCTTGTCCGCTTAATAAAAAACAAGTTAAAAACGTGTGTATTGGACATGAATGAACACATGTATAATTATGTATGATTTCATATGAAATTTTCTTTAAACCGATTGAAGACAATCCTTAGGAAACATTAGATTAGTGGGCATGTTCATTACACATATGTTCAGTCATGTATGGTTTTTTGTCCCGATTTGTAAGAATTTACTTTAACTTGGTTGAAGTCAATCCTTCCTCATTGCTATCGGGGAACATTGGGCTTGAAATTCGGCCTAACATTTTTTTAAAATAATTTTTGGCAAAAAATAATCGGTTCGATATAATTACCCGCTCAAGTAAGAGCGGTAGCGGGTGACGGCCGGAAATGTATTTGCGGGTAAATATAAACCCGACCCGGTATTTGACACTAGAGATAATATCGTCACGTCTCGAGCGAAGGCGATAAATTGGGTACACTGTGCTAACTGCTTGACCCGACCACCACCCGCATCGGCTGCTCTCGCCTCCTCCTTCACCTGCGCCAACCATACCTCCCTCTGCGAGCGCCAGGCGCTCGAATGGCCATGATTAGGGTTTTGTTCTTCGCTCTCCTCCTCCTCGCTTCCCCTCTCCTCCAAGGTCCGCTCTCTCATTTCCAGATCCAGATCCATTTCCGCACTCACGTATTTTGTTTGCATGTGTGGATCAATGAATTCCTTTCCATTGTCGAGATGGTTTGATACTAGATCTGCATCGTTCTTGCATTTGTTTTTTTCCTTTCTCTTGTGTTTGATTGATTGCTGGTATGTTTGTCGCGTTCGTGTTTATTTTTTTGCTTGTTATCATGTTAATGATGTATTATTATTGCCTTCAGGAGTCTTCGTTTCTCTATGTGTAATCGATTCTGTCTATTGGTGTATGTATAGATGATTTATAGTCATCAGGCAGTGAAAATCCACATGCCTTGGGGCTGTTTATTAGCGTCGTGACTTTTTTGCTTTCGATTTCTGCATGTTTGTGTGCGGTGTGTGTTTGTGTTCAGAAATGTTTTTACAATATGCATGACAAATAAAAGATTAAAAGATCAAAAAACAAACACTGGCAAACATGGGTTTAGTTTTATATTGAGTTTTGATTTATTTATGTTTGATGGATGATATAATTGAACTTGGAGATACTGATCACCGAGTGGTGAGTTATACATCTTCTTGTCCGATTCACGCTTTGTTTCTGAAAATTGCTGTATATGCATGCTTGACTGCGTGATTGAAAACTCATGTGGAGGCAATTGTAAGTATTGATTCCTTTCGTATTGGGATAGTTGCAAGGTGTCATGATGCTGATGTTACTGAAGTTTCTGACGATCTTGGGATTGTTGGTGAGGAGGCGGATGTAGATGCACATGACTTGGGTGATGAGACTTATAGTCCTGCTCCTGGAATTGATACTGTTTGTGTTTTCCCTAAAAACAAAGCACGATGTAAGTAGGCAAACCACAATGGATATGGTGCTATACACATTGCTGTTTTTCTTTCTTTGAGAGATACATTTTTTAACTTGATACCTCTCTTTATGCAGTGGTGGCAGCTGGAGATGAAACAGAACTACTAGTTGGAATAAAAAATGATGGTATATTCTGTCCATGCTCATCATTGCCTGCATGCTATTGAAATATTGTACTACTAATTTCCATTTTCACTTTCCAACTGGTTGGTTCTAGTGTCCCAATTCTTAATTGGATATATATTCATCAGCAGTTGTTACAATAAGACATTGGGGTGGGATGTGTATGTTCGTTAGTGTTGATATATATATATATATATATATATGTTCAGAAGTATTTGTAGCCTTGTTATCCTGCATTGTCTCCCTGTTTTATGTTGATGGATTTGGGTTATGTACTCAAATCTTCACTAACTCATTTATGGTTTAAATAACAGGTGAGTTAAGCCTAAGTGTCCTTTCAATTAAGGCCAGTGTTCATCTTCCTTTTGATCATCGTCTGGTTGTTCAAAATCTCACTGCACTTGTAAGTGTGTTTGGTAAATAAATTGCACTGTTTTAGTGTTTTTTCCTAGTCACCTGCCTTCGTGGTGCACTTACTGGTTATTGTTCTCAATCATGAATTTCAATTTTAACTGTTACGCACTTACATATTTGTATTGTTAAATCCTGTGGTTTACTCTGCAATATCCTGGTATCACAGTGTTAGACTAGTTTTTTTTTGTTTTTTTTTGGGTTTGTGCGTGGAAAATAAATTTTCATTTCTATGTTAAATCTCAAACGTATCTAAATGATGAAATTATCTAAAAGCCAGTGCAAGATACCAGTAGGTGCTTTAGTTTTAGCCCCATAATGGAGTTATATCTCCTCTTTTGATTTTATATGATGAGCATCCCACTAACATACTGCATAGCAGGCTAAGTGTCTGTAACAGGATGTGATCTTGTGTAATATTTTAAACTTTTCCAGTTTACTTTTAATATCAGACTTTATAAGGACTACTTTTAACTTTTCTATGTTTTATTTATTTTCGTTGTTTGCTTTCGTATTTACACAATCTTTTATAATTCTTTTGTTAGGGTTTTAGTAACGCGTCAACACCACTTTCCACCCAGGCTACATTCCCTTACATTTTTTCCGTCAACAAGTACTTGCAGGTAGAGCCTCACAGAGGGAGATGCCTATCAGATCATATTTTTACAATGAAACATCTCTTTAATTGATATCCTACGCGATCTCGTTTTAATTGGTATATTAATATTTTCTGTCCAATTATAAAAGGTGGCAGAATACATTACTTTACTTGTTTCCCCCTTCTGTTGTGCAGCCTGGAACTTATGATCTTGTGGGAACTATTGTGTATGAGATAGACAATCAGCTACACCAAAACACCTTCTACAATGGCACCATTGAAGTTGTTGAGGCTGGTGGTTTTCTCAGCATTGAGTCTGTTTTCCTAGTTACTCTTGGCATTGCCCTTGTGGCACTTCTTGGAGTGTGGATGTATGGTCAAATACAGAATTTTTCCAAGGTACTTGACATGCGACATTGCATTTCTTATTAATATTATATGTTATCAGGAAGACGAAAGAAGATAAAGAAACGAAAATTCTGGTTTTTAATATTGAGATCTATCTATTACAGAGGTGTAACCAGTTATTTATAATCGTGTATAAGGACCCCAATTGGGTAATTACAATACTACCCCTAATATATGTATTTAGTATATTATGTTGCAAAAAAAAAATGGCTGTACTTGAATTTGTTGTCAATATATCTAGTTTTATGAACTAACAATTTAGTTTCACTCCTGTAAATTCATTCTGGGCACCTGTGAAAAAAATACTAAAACTCTTGCCTTGTATGTGCCCCTTTAGAAGGGGAAGAGGGAAATTTATTGCAATTCTCACTGAATTGTTCATATCTATAATTAATAATATACTATGAAAAATGATAGGGTTCGCTTATGCATGATTTTTTTTTTATTTTTATACTCAGAAAACCAAGAAGGCGCCTAAAGTGGAAGTTGGAACTGGGACGACAGATGCCTCATTGGATGAATGGCTGCAGGTTTGCCTTCAAGAATATATTATTCTTTCTAGTAATAGATTATTTGGATGTGGTTTGAATTATGTTTCTGGTTTGACATATGAAAGTGGCTTTAAAAATATTAAAAATACCGTATTGAATTATATAATGACAAGTCTCTTGCTGTTACTTTTCTCTCCGTATCCTCTTTCTTTCTCAGGGCACGGCATATACCCAGTCACTGTCCAACAAAACAAAGAAGAAGAAGTAGGCGCTTGTTGTTATTGTCTGCAAGGCATGTTTCTGTGAGCCCAAATTCTTGTAACCCACAGTAGGCTTGACGATTAAGCGAACCCAATAGTTTTATTTCTTTTTTGCAAAATCTAGAAAAATCTTTGTCGTACTGTCGTGCTACGAGAAAGAAGAGTTAACGGCTTAGTTAATTTTGGTTTTGGAGAATGCTGAAAGAGTGAAAAGAAAGGCCTTGGCCCTTGCTTATTATTTATAAGATAGTTTGATAGTTTTTTTTTCCCTCCAAATATTGCGAGGCAAGATCAGGTGTCATTAAGCTTTCCCGTTTCATGATGAGGCTATGAATCTACTATTTGCACTCGGCCATTCGGCCCATTCCATTGGAGGTTAGGACCTCATGCAGTTTTCCTCTTCTTTTTTTTGAACTCTGAGCAAATGGGTTGCTAAATTTATTGGTTTGATGAAAATTAATGTGTTAGTCTCTGCTATTAAAAGGGGAGGAAGAAATAGTATCAAACCCGTCTTGTTGCTACCTAGGACCAGATCCACGTTTGACGGACGTGATTTTATGTTTGTTAGGTGAACTGTGCAATCCTTGAACGATAACAATTCCTCCTGAGGTTTTTTATTATTTATAAATAGAGATATGTACAAAATGTTACACTAATTTTAAAAATAAAAAATTATTATTTATTTTTATATGATATTTTATTATTTATTATTTTCTCTTTCCTTACATAATATTCATTTGCCGTAACCTGGCTCCTTCCGCCGGGCTTCCCCCGTCGATGGCCTTGGTGCGGCGTCGTTGCCGAGGACAATGTCCAAAAAAATAAAGAAAGAAGAAAACAAGGCCTCTAGAATTTCCCAGAAAATATAAAATAGTGTAGACAAACGAACAAGTAATAATTCAAAACAAAAAAAAAAATCGATACAAACATACATATATACTTGTATAGCGAAATCGGAACATGGCTAGCATAGACCACAACGTATGAAGCTCAAAAACTGATGGCAGTTCATATTTCGCTCCTCCCTTCTCTGAATTCGCTTAAAATGACAAAGAAATCACAAGCCCAGCAGGAGACAACCCCAATAGCACCCGACCCGATTCCCTCGCGCCTTTAATACACTCAAAAAAAAAAAAACGAAACTCCTCGAGAAGAAGAAGGGGAAAAAAAACGCTTCTTGGGTTTGAAGCTTCTCCTAAAACGGTCAATACCCAGAGCTGCAACTTCAGTTTCACATGTAAATAATGTAGCCTCGAAACTGAAATGCACTGATTGCAGCTTTAAAATGGAAACCGGGTAGAGCGACGACGGCCTTGGAGTCCTGTTTTCTTATATTCAATACAAGAAAGAAGAAAAAAGAAGATCCGGTAGAAAACATGATAAAATTTATTGTTTTAATAAAAAAAAGAATATTATTAGAATTAAAAGGAAAAAAATACTTTTTAAAAAATAAAGACTTTTTTACCGGTAAAGATAAAATGCATATCAGATATTCCTCATTTATTTTCAGGGCCGGCCTAAAGGGAAGGTGCAATAAGCAACCGCCTAGGATACCAAATGCACGCCGCACATTTCCACGCCATTTCGCACGCTCATGCCACAGTCTGCCCTTGATTGGTGTGTTCTGTTCTCAATGTTGTATGTACAAGGAATATCCTTTGAATTGCGTCTCGTTTCATTGTTGTTGTTGTCGCCTCCATTGATCGTGTTAATTAGATTTGAACTTGTGGATTAGGTGCTCCAAATTGGAATTTTGGTTGAGATTTAGGCAAATCTAGTCCTGGATGTTCGATGTCGGTCCAGTTAAAGCTTGGGTTGTAGCTACCGTTGTATTTACTGTTATATACTAAAGATTGCTCATGTATCAATGCCTAGATAACAATTAATAGGATCCAATGTGCCTAAAAAATGCTCACGAATTTCATATTCACGCAATTGGCATGAGTTGGGAAACATGGCTTCAAACTGAAGCCTTACACCTTTTGTGAAAATTTTGAAAGTTTGTTATGAAGCATTCAGTTGCATGTTTTTAGTTGGTTGTGTACAAGTTGGTTAGTTTAAGCTTTTTCTTTTGTTTGAGTAGGAAGAAGATTCAGGACGGTATTCAAGAGCTTCAGATTTTGTTGCATGAATGTGAGTTTTGTATATCGTATGAACTTAGGTCATATTTGGTATGCGGGAAACAAATGAAAGGGAATGGAATCATTAATGGAATGAGATTGCCAAGTGAATGAGAATGGGAATCAAAGATTCCAATCCTTTGTTTGGTATACACAGTAAAATAATGAAAAATATTCCTTTAACCTTGTTTGGTACATGAGATTTAACAAAGGAAGGTTAATAAAAATCCTAAATTACTTTAAAACCCAGTACCCATCTACACGGCAGAACCGCAGATTAGGCGAGGGAGGGGCAGCCGGAATTGCGCTAGACCTGCCAGGGGGAGTTGACTACATCGAAGCCTTGGACGGGGGAGCTAATTGGGGGGGTTGCAATAGTGGCATCAGGTGAGGGAGGGGGAGCGGAACCGCAGTAGTGGTGTCGGGCTGGGGAGGGCAGCGAAATCACAATAGCAATGTGACCTAGACACGGTTTCCTAGACTGCCATGGTGGCTGGATATGTTAAGAGTGGTTTGCCTGAGGAGGCACGGAAAATATTTGAGAAAATGTGCGAAATTGGGCATGGACCGAGAGGGTGAAGGGGAACGGCGGAACCACAGATTGGGTGGGGGGAGGGGGAGTCGGAACCGTAGCGCATCGAGGGAGTTGACTACATCAAAGCCTTAGACGGCGGAGCTGATTGGAGGGGACCGCAATAGTGGCGTCGGGCGAGGGAGGGGGAGCAGAACCGCAGCAGTGTCGTTGGCCGGGGAGGGGGAGCTAAACCGCACATAGTAGCGGCTTCAAGTGGAGGAGAGGGAGCCGGAACGGCAGAACCGCAGCAATGTCGGGCGAGGGAGGGTGCTACATCCTCCAAGATCTGGGTGATAGGGTGTTATGCCCTCCAAAATCTAATAGGGTGAGCTGATGGGGGAGGGTGGGTGGAGCTGAGGATGAGGCCGAATTGTCCACCAGCGGTGATGAAGCTTCTGTTTGAGGAGGAGGAGGAGATGGTGGTTTTGGGGACGCGTGTCGATAGGGAGAGGGGTTTTTTAGGATTTTTGATTAATATTTTGATTGATCTATATAAGAGAATAAATGTAAACCTGGTCTATGGGAAGAATCAAGATTACCTTATGCAGGGATAGATTATTTCCAAGGGAATTGATAATTCCATTTCTTTGACTGTACCAAACATGGGAAAGGAAAGGTATTTGATTCCTTTCCATTCCTTTCCCATGTGTAAAACATGCTATTAGATTTTGCTTGGGACCAATAATACTCTTTTAGATTGTAAAACAACTTATTGTCTTTATTGGAGGATGACCATACTCTGTTAGGTGATGATGACCATACTCTGTTAGGTGATGTTATCTAAAGGAGATTATGTCTTTCTCTAAAATATTCTGTCTTAATTTTTTTTAAGTATATATATTTAATTAAAAATTCATTATATAAATTAATATGGCATGATTGGGGTTGGGTATATGGTCGAATGGATATTATTAGTAAGAGTATTAATGATGTAGCATTAATAATATGTCATTGATAATTGTATCATTTCAAATTAATAATGTGTTTTAGTTTGCACTAATATAACTTTTGGGATTATACTAATAGCTGTATTTTTAATATAGGATTCTATTTGGTAATTCTATTTCATAATTGAAATATAAGATTCTTTTTGAATGTGATGGATTTTAGTATGATAATTTATTAATTTTAATTCATTATTTTAGAATTTAATGATGCCTCCCCAAAAGCAGATAATATATTTTAATATATTTATAATTTTTTCTTCCTTTTAAAAAATAGACAAATAAGAAATCGATTAATCAGGTATGTTATATTGTTAGCTTATATTTATATTTATAACGATGAGAGGATCTTGGAGATAATAGGTTATTATTTTCTAATAGATTTTAACTTAGGTTTAATAAATAAAAATGTATAAAAAAATAAGGATACTTTTGCCTAGGGCATCAAATTCCTTAGAACCGGCCCTATTTATTTTGTTTTGGATTCCGTAATTATTTTTAAAATTATTTGGTTTCAAGATTTTATTTTAAAATTAGGATTTTATTTTTAAATTTTATTAAATTTTGACGAGAGATTTAAATAAATTTTTTTGTTTTATTAACAGGATTCACATAATATTATATATTTATTTTTTTAAATTTTTAAAAAATTATTTTAAAAAAAACATATTTTTTCCAAAAAAAAAAAATTATTTTAAAATTTAATATCAACTCCAATAAATGCAAATTTAGAATTTAATATTGTTCGTTCAACATGCTTACATAGAAAATAGACCAGATTTCATTATAAGGTGAAAGAGTACAATTCATAAGTAACTCTAAACATTATGCATACTGACTTGTGTGGACCTATGAGGAACAATGGACTCAAAGGTGAAAAATATTTCATTTTATTTGTGGATGATTTCACCATAAGAACTTATATTATATACTTAAAGCACAATACAGAAACTTTGGAGTGCTTTAAGAAGTACAGAAAAATGACCAAAAATGATTATGGCCAAAAAATCAAAGTTTTAAGATCTAATCAGGGTACTAAGTTTACAAATGAAGCCTTTGAGAGGTATATAAACAAACATGGGATTCAGAATCAATTATCAGTAGCAAGAACTCCACAACAAAATGGGGTTATTGAAAGGAAAAATAGGGCTATCATTGAAATGGGCAGAACTTTATTGCTGTAAGATAATATTCATACAAGATTTTGGACAGAGGCAACTAAAACAGTTGTACACCTACGAACAGAGTAACCTTAAGGCCAATGACAAACTGCAAACCTTAGAATTATTGTGTGGAAAGAATTCAACTACCAAGTACTTTAGAATCTTTGAAAGCCCTTGCTTTGTGAAGATAAGGGAGCAAGGAAACAGAAAATTTCATGCCAGATCTGAAGAAGGAATGTGTGTTGGGTATTCATATCAGACAAATGGTTATAGAGTATTTCTTCTAAAACTTAGAAAGGTCATAACTTCTAGTGAAGTTAAAGTTAATGAGAACTGGAAGAAGGATGTGAATGAGTATGAGGACCCAGAATTTGAAGAAGAGGAACCTCAGAAAGATAATGAGTCCGAACATGAAAAGAATAAGCAAGATGAGGCCACAGACTCAGAGAAGTTTGATGAAGGAGATGATGAAAGGTCTAATCCTAAAGGGGAATCTAGTAACATGGTCCAGTGTGCATGACAAGGATCAGATCCTTGGTCATCTAAAAGCAGGTGTAACCACCAGAAGAAAATTTGCAAGAGCTACTGCGCTGCTCTCTCAAATAGAACTAAAGTCAGTAGGAGAAGCAGTAGAGGATAAAGCCTGGATCACTACAATGAATAAGGAGCTGGATCAGATTGAGAAGAACAAGACATGAGAGCTAGTTCCTAAACCAAATAACAAAAATGTCATCAAAACAAAATGAGTATTTAGAAACAAATTGAATGAAGATGACAATGTCGTCGAGAACAAGGCAATACTAGAATGTAAAAGGTACTCTCAAATTAAAGGTATTGATGTTGATGAAACATTTGCACCAGTAACAAGGTTAGAAACAATAAGGATGTTTCTTGCATTAGCAGCATACAAGAAATTTAAGGTTTATCAAATGGATGGGAAGTTTGCATTTTTAAATGGATTGCTAAAAGAATAAGTATATATTGAGCAACCAGATGGAGTATAAATTGCTAATGATGAGACACATGTATACAAATTAAAGAAAGTCTTGTATGGCCTAAAACAAGCTTCTAGAACATGGTATAGTCGACTGGATGGATATCTAAAGAAGATGAATTTCAGCAGAGGAACAATAGATCATAGTTTGTATATATTGAATTCAGACAAAGGTTAGCTAACTTCCATAGTCTATGTAAATGACATTATCTACGGGAGAAGTCACTCAGGATTATGTGAAGAATTTACTAAAAGAATGAGTGTTGAATTTGAAATGTCTCTCATAGGAGAATTAACCTACTTCTTAGGACTATAGATCAAGCAGATTGCTAGGGGTATTTTCATATCTCAGCACAAATACACCAATGATTATTAAAGAAGTATGGTATGGAGGATAGCAAGCCTGTTGGAACACTATTGGCAATAGGCTGTAAATTACACAAAGATTAGGAAGGCACAAGTGTAAATCAAAAAGAGTATTGAGGCATGATTGGAAGCCTCTTGTACATTACAGCCTCCAGATCTGATCTTATGCAAGTTGTGTGTTAGGTAAGTAGATATCAAGTAGACCCCAATGAGTATCACTTGCTAACAATCAAACGAATCATTAGATATCTACATGGTACATTGGACATGGGATTGTAGTATCACACTAAAGATTCAATTGAATTACAGGCATACACTAATGCAGACTAGGTTGGAGATATTGATGATAGACATTTAACCAGTGGTTGTAGTTTTTATTTGGGCTCTAAATGTGTTGCATGGTTGAGTCATAAGCATAACAGTGTGGCCTGCAGTACAGCCAAAGCTGAATATATGGATGCATATGTTGCATGTACTTAAGTAGTATGAATAAATACTTAATTGTCAAACTTGGGAGTCAACATAGAGTTACCCATTAATATATGGTGTGATAACTAGAGTGCTATCAACATAAGCAGGAATCCAATTTAACACTCGAAGACCAAGCATATTGACTATCGGTACCACTATTTCAAAGAATAAGTAGAAGAGGAAAAATGTGCAGCTGGTGTATGTTCCAACTCAGAAACAAATAGCAAGTATTCTCATCAAACCTCTATCTATCGAGCTGTTTGATAGACACAGACGCGGGTTGTTTGTGCATCTTCCACTTTACACCTAAGGCGTTGGTAGAGTTCCCCCCTCTTTGTTTGCAATTAGTTGGCAAAGGGGGAGAAGAATGCTGTGTATAGGGGGAGTACAGTGGGAGGAGTTCAAGGGGAGAAAAATGTGTTTTATTGGATCCTTGATGGTTCGACGATTGTTCACATATGTTGCCAATAATTTCAAAGGGGGAAATTGTTGTTCACATGGTCCTTTTTGGGTTTGGTTGTCATTACTCTCTTAGAGTGAGCTCGCATAAGAAGTCCGACTATGTACTTCTTTAATCTGTTCAGGGTTGAAAATCATTCGTAGAGTGAAAGATTTGTAGAGTTGAAGATCCTTAGGCTCGAAGAACTGCTGACTCAAAGGTCTATAGGGTCGTAGACTCGAAGATTCGAAGACCCAAAGTGCAGTCAGGTGAAGAGCAACGTCTCAGAGACTCGAAGACTTGCAGAACTGAAGACCCATTGGGTGTAGAGCAGCGGTGTCGCAGAGTCGAAGCTCGAAGGAGCGAAGATTTGGATACCCGTTGTTGTGAACAAAGACCCGTTAATGTGAACCGATAATTAGCCAAGTTAGAATGTGATTATCGCTGACTCAAAATCGAAGACCCGAAGACTCAAAAGTTTAATCCAAAAATCTAAGTGCCACTGGCTCTAAATAGGAGTTAATCTAACTCAAAGGTCCGAAGGTTGTGACTCGAAGATCATAGCGTGAGTACCATATAAAGCATCTAGTGAAGCTACGAAGTAGTCATCTTCAAGGCTATGGCTAATCGAAGGATTGAAATGCAGTTAAGGTTGCCGTTTAAGTAAATTATTCGGACAACGCATCTGAGTATGTTAAGTATCAGAGTAAACACATGGACATTATCCTAGGCTGGAGTAACATGTTTCAACATTGGAGATCAGGTAGAACATGTCTAACCCAAGCAGAAGGTTTTCATCCAACGGCCATCCTATAAAAGAAAAGCATATGCCATACTTCAGGTATACATTAGAATACTTTCAAAATACATGCAAAGTATTTAGAGAGATATAAGAGACGCAAAGTAGTTCGTATTGCATACACAGAGAGAAGAAGATTGAGAGGAAGATAACAGTGAGTTCATTTGGCTCCATTCCTCATACATTCAATGAATAGATAGTGAGTTTGGCAAATGAGTGGTTGAAGGTCAAGAAGTGCAAACAGTTGAATACACAGGAATAGATTACGCTAGACAGTTCATCACAGTGAGTGTGTATTGAAGTAATACTGTTTCTGTATTTGCATTCAAAAGAGAAGAGAGTTAATTCTATTGTAACAAGGGCAAGACCTTACCTTACTATATTAAAATCATATAGTGGATTAGACTCGGTGTAGGTACACCCTTACCACCATTGAGTATATCGCATTTGTAAAGACTCGTATTTGGGTAGTTTTGAGAGATAGTCATTCTATGGGAATGTAACTATCTGGACGGTAGTGTAGCCGTCGATGTGAGCATTTTGACTATACTTGGGCCCGATTTCGAGTCGGGGCCCCGTTTGACCCGATTGTTGACTTTTCGGGGTTTATTGGTTGACTTTGCGTTTGAGCAGTCATTTGAGTGTGATAATATCTGAACAGTGTTGTGCTCGTCATTTCGAGCGTTTTGATAGTAATTGGCACTACAAGAAATCAAGCCTACGGTAACATCAAAGAATAACACTATTGAAAAAGTGTTACGATATGTGGGTATTAAAAAAATTTGCTGGGCGGCAACTTGGGCGCGTGATATTTTTGATGCGCGACATATTTTGGATGAAATGTAAATGTTACCGGCATCAAATTAAATCCATGCCTATACAAAAAAACAAAAAAATACACACTTACTCTTATTCATCGACGACACCACACACACACACTCTTTCATTCATTGACGAACCCTAGCTAGGAACAGTTCTTTGCTTCCTTCTCACGCATACACACTAGGCCAAAATAGGAAAAGAGAGAGATCTCTGATCACGGCCGGATTTCCCTGCACTTGAGAAGGACGAAACTCGGTGATGGCTGATTGCCAGATGTGGATGGCTGGTCGCTTGCGACGTGTTCTTGGTTGAAACTGGCCACGTTTCCCGGTAAGTGTTTCCTTCGATCTTGTTCTTAAAATTACTTATTTGTTTGTTTTTGGTGAAGTAAAACAAATAACAACGCTCTCTTCTCTCTCCTGCAATTCCCGATCGTTGGGTGCGCTCCTGTCCGACTGCCCCCATCCAACTACTTCGGCTCTCTCTTGCGGCGGCGCGGGGCTTGGCAGGTTCGATCGGCAACTTCAATTCTTCCTTGGCTCTACTGATTTTCTTGGTGGCTGGCCAATCGGTCTCGCATGAGTCCTACCCATGTCTCTGTCGCACGACGCCCTTCACCGGCGGGACTACAAGAGGCAATCGGCTCTGGGGCTCCGGCTTGCCCCTCTAACTAGTGTGAGTTGTTGGATCTGGTGTGTGCAGGTTGGACTAGCTGGACTTGACGTGTTGCACCTAGCCTCCCCCATTCTTGCTGTGCCTTCCACATGCTCGACAGAATTCCCCACTGACGGAATTCTACAATGGTTTACACCCCTTGTGTTCACTCTCATCTCTTTTGGTGCTGTCAATCCGTGTGGTGTTGTTTTATATGTGATTTGATTCTAGCCTGTTGTTTGTTGCTGCGTGCCTATATTTACTAGCTTTTTTCGTAGCTGGTAAGTTTTTTGTTTGTTTTTTTTGTTTGTTTGAGCTCTTCTGCTCCCAATTCGTAAATTTTGAATATTAGTTTGTGTTGCTATTGTTGGTTGAAGCGGGTAACAAATTTGAAAGGATTTAGGTTTTGTTTATTACCAGTTTATTTGATTTGGGGAAAAACACGTGTTGATCCTTTAAAAATTACCACCAATCCTTTAAATAAACTAATGATACTAATTCTGTAAGTAGTTTCCTTCTACTGCACGCATGAATTCTATATATAGCTCAATACAAAGATGGGATTTTTGTAATTATACTGATAATGCAATCTTTATCATTAATATCTTGTACACCTGTTTGGGATTTTTGGTGGGGTTATTGCGTTTGATTCTATTGCTGAGTTGCCTCATTTCTTTCTTAATTTCTGAATTTTTGTTAGCATGCTTTATATAATCATTTTCATGGAAAAGGGGCTCTCTTCATGGTGGCTATAGACTTGGAGTAGCAAGTATTTTGATATAGTGTAGAAATTCTATAGTGGCTAATTTTTGTTCCTTTTAGTACTAGAGATAATTCTTTGCCTTCTCTTCAATTATTTTGTTAAGGGTAAAGGGTCTTTGGCTGAAGAGATGCTGACATCAGAAATAGAAGAAACAATGCTGATGATGAAGGCAGTAGCATGGAGTTCATGGTTGGGCTTTAACCATAGCTAAACTAATTATTTAAAATTGTTGTTGTTGTTGTTGTTGTTGTTGTTGTTGTTGTTGTTGTTGTTGTTGTTGTTGTTGTTGTTGTTGTTGTTGTTGTTGTTGTTGTTGTTGTTGTTGTTGTTGTTGTTGTTGTTGTTGTTGTTGTTGTTGTTGTTGTTGTTGTTGTTGTTGTTGTTGTTGTTGTTGTTGTTGTTGTTGTTGTTGTTGTTGTTGTTGTTGTTGTTGTTGTTGTTGTTGTTGTTGTTGTTGTTGTTGTTGTTGTTGTTGTTGTTGTTGTTGTTGTTGTTGTTGTTGTTGTTGTTGTTGTTGTTGTTGTTGTTGTTGTTGTTGTTGTTGTTGTTGTTGTTGTTGTTGTTGTTGTTGTTGTTGTTGTTGTTGTTGTTGTTGTTGTTGTTGTTGTTGTTGTTGTTGTTGTTGTTGTTGTTGTTGTTGTTGTTGTTGTTGTTGTTGTTGTTGTTGTTGTTGTTGTTGTTGTTGTTGTTGTTGTTGTTGTTGTTGTTGTTGTTGTTGTTGTTGTTGTTGTTGTTGTTGTTGTTGTTGTTGTTGTTGTTGTTGTTGTTGTTGTTGTTGTTGTTGTTGTTGTTGTTGTTGTTGTTGTTGTTGTTGTTGTTGTTGTTGTTGTTGTTGTTGTTGTTGTTGTTGTTGTTGTTGTTGTTGTTGTTGTTGTTGTTGTTGTTGTTGTTGTTGTTGTTGTTGTTGTTGTTGTTGTTGTTGTTGTTGTTGTTGTTGTTGTTGTTGTTGTTGTTGTTGTTGTTGTTGTTGTTGTTGTTGTTGTTGTTGTTGTTGTTGTTGTTGTTGTTGTTGTTGTTGTTGTTGTTGTTGTTGTTGTTGTTGTTGTTGTTGTTGTTGTTGTTGTTGTTGTTGTTGTTGTTGTTGTTGTTGTTGTTGTTGTTGTTGTTGTTGTTGTTGTTGTTGTTGTTGTTGTTGTTGTTGTTGTTGTTGTTGTTGTTGTTGTTGTTGTTGTTGTTGTTGTTGTTGTTGTTGTTGTTGTTGTTGTTGTTGTTGTTGTTGTTGTTGTTGTTGTTGTTGTTGTTGTTGTTGTTGTTGTTGTTGTTGTTGTTGTTGTTGTTGTTGTTGTTGTTGTTGTTGTTGTTGTTGTTGTTGTTGTTGTTGTTGTTGTTGTTGTTGTTGTTGTTGTTGTTGTTGTTGTTGTTGTTGTTGTTGTTGTTGTTGTTGTTGTTGTTGTTGTTGTTGTTGTTGTTGTTGTTGTTGTTGTTGTTGTTGTTGTTGTTGTTGTTGTTGTTGTTGTTGTTGTTGTTGTTGTTGTTGTTGTTGTTGTTGTTGTTGTTGTTGTTGTTGTTGTTGTTGTTGTTGTTGTTGTTGTTGTTGTTGTTGTTGTTGTTGTTGTTGTTGTTGTTGTTGTTGTTGTTGTTGTTGTTGTTGTTGTTGTTGTTGTTGTTGTTGTTGTTGTTGTTGTTGTTGTTGTTGTTGTTGTTGTTGTTGTTGTTGTTGTTGTTGTTGTTGTTGTTGTTGTTGTTGTTGTTGTTGTTGTTGTTGTTGTTGTTGTTGTTGTTGTTGTTGTTGTTGTTGTTGTTGTTGTTGTTGTTGTTGTTGTTGTTGTTGTTGTTGTTGTTGTTGTTGTTGTTGTTGTTGTTGTTGTTGTTGTTGTTGTTGTTGTTGTTGTTGTTCTTTTTTTTTTCTTTTCTTCTTCTTCTTCTTCTTTATTCTTCTTCTTCTTCTTCTTCTTCTTTATTCTTTCTTCTTCTTCTTCTTCTTCTTCTTCTTCTTTCTTCTTCTTCTTCTTCTTTCTCTTTCTTCTTCTTCTTCTTCTTCTTCTTTCTTCTTCTTCTTCTTCTTCTTCTTCTTCTTCTTCTTTCTTCTTCTTCTTCTTCTTCTTCTTTCTTCTTCTTCTTCTTCTTTATTCTTCTTCTTTATTCTTCTTCTTCTTTATTCTTCTTCTTTATTCTTCTTCTTTGTTATTCTTCTTTTTATTCTTTGTTGTTATTCTTCTTCTTTTTATTCTTCTTCTTTATTCTTCTTCTTTTTCTTCTTCTTGTTCTTCTTCTTCTTTATTCTTCTTTCTTTCTTCTTCTTCTTCTTCTTCTTCTTCTTCTTCTTCTTCTTCTTCTTCTTCTTCTTCTTCTTCTTCTTCTTTCTTCTTCTTCTTCTTCTTCTTCTTCTTCTTCTTCTTCTTCTTCTTCTTCTTCTTCTTCTTCTTTCTTCTTCTTCTTCTTTCTTCTTCTTCTTTATTCTTCTTCTTTATTCTTCTTCTTCTTCTTCTTCTTCTTTCTTCTTCTTCTTCTTTCTTCTTCTTCTTCTTCTTTCTTCTTCTTTTTATTCTTCTTCTTTGTTGTTCTTTTTGTTGTTCTTTTCTTGTTGTTGTTCTTTGTTGTTGTTCTTGTTGTTGTTCTTTGTTGTTCTTTGTTGTTGTTCTTGTGTTTCTTGTTGTTCTTTGTTGTTGTTCTTTTTGTTATTCTTTGTTGTTTATTCTTTATTGTTGTTCTTGTTGTTGTTCTTGTTGTTATTCTTGTTGTTGTTCTTTGTTGTTGTTCTTGTTGTTATTCTTTTTGTTGTTCTTGTTGTTGTTCTTTGTTGTTGTTCTTGTTGTTCTTCTTTGTTGTTCTTCTTTTTATTCTTCTTTTGTTCTTCTTGTTATTCTTCTTTGTTATTCTTCTTGTTGTTCTTCTTGTTGTTGTTCTTTGTTGTTGTTCTTTGTTGTTGTTCTTGTTGTTATTCTTGTTGTTATTCTTGTTGTTGTTCTTCTGTTATTCTTCTTTGTTCTTTCTTATTCTTTGTTGTTGTTCTTGTTGTTGTTGTTGTTGTTGTTGTTGTTGTTGTTGTTGTTGTTGTTGTTGTTGTTGTTGTTGTTGTTGTTGTTGTTGTTGTTGTTGTTGTTGTTGTTGTTGTTGTTGTTGTTGTTGTTGTTGTTGTTGTTGTTGTTGTTGTTGTTGTGTTGTTCTTTTTGTTCTTTTCTTGTTGTTGTTGTTGTTGTTGTTGTTGTTGTTGTTGTTCTTCTTTTCTTCTTTTTGTTCTTCTTTGTTGTTCTTTGTTGTTGTTCTTTGTTGTTGTTGTTGTTGTTGTTGTTCTTTCTTGTTTCTTCTTTGTTCTTCTTGTTGTTCTTCTTCTTGTTGTTCTTGTTGTTGTTGTTGTTGTTGTTGTTGTTGTTGTTCTTTCTTCTTCTTGTTTCTTCTTCTTGTTGTTCTTCTTGTTGTTCTTGTTGTTGTTGTTGTTGTTGTTGTTGTTGTTGTTGTTGTTGTTGTTGTTGTTGTTGTTGTTGTTGTTGTTGTTGTTGTTGTTGTTGTTGTTGTTGTTGTTGTTGTTGTTGTTGTTGTTGTTGTTGTTCTTGTGTTGTTCTTCTTTGTTGTTGTTCTTCTTGTTGTTCTTCTTTGTTGTTGTTGTTGTTGTTGTTGTTGTTGTTGTTGTTGTTGTTGTTGTTGTTGTTGTTCTTGTTGTTGTTCTTCTTTGTTGTTGTTCTTCTTATTGTTGTTCTTCTTCTTGTTGTTCTTCTTCTTGTTGTTGTTCTTCTTTGTTGTTGTTCTTCTTGTTGTTGTTCTTCTTGTTGTTCTTCTTGTTGTTATTCTTCTTTGTTGTTGTTCTTCTTTTTGTTATTCTTCTTGTTGTTGTTCTTGTTGTTGTTGTTCTTCTTGTTGTTCTTCTTCTTTGTTATTCTTCTTCTTCTTCTTTTTCTTCTTCTTTATTCTTCTTCTTCTTCTTCTTCTTCTTTATTCTTCTTCTTCTTTATTCTTCTTCTTCTTTGTTCTTCTTCTTCTTCTTCTTCTTCTTCTTCTTCTTCTTCTTCTTCTTCTTCTTCTTGTTGTTGTTCTTCTTCTTCTTGTTGTTGGTGTTCTTCTTCTTTTTGTTGTTCTTCTTCTTCTTCTTCTTTGTTCTTCTTCTTCTTCTTTGTTGTTATTCTTCTTCTTGTTGTTGTTGTTGTTGCTCTTTCTTTGTTCTGCTTTGTTGTTGTTGTTGTTGTTGTTGTTGTTGTTGTTGTTGTTGTTGCTGTTCTGCTTTGTTCTTCTTCTTGTTCTTTGTTGTTGTTGTTGTTGTTGTTGTTGCTGCTGCTGCTTCTTTGCTGCTTCTTGTTGTTGTTGTTGTTGTTGTTGTTGTTGTTGTTGTTGTTGTTGTTGTTGTTGTTGTTGTTGTTGTTGTTGTTGCTATTGTTGTTCTTTGTTGTTGTTGTTGTTGTTGCTTTTGCTGTTGTTCTTGTTGTTGTTGTTGTTGTTGTTGTTGTTGTTGTTGTTGTTGTTCTTTTGTTCTTTGTTGTTCTTCTTTATTCTTCTTTATTCTTTATTCTTCTTTATTCTTTCTTTCTTGTTATTCTTTATTCTTCTTGTTGTTCTTCTTGTTGTTGTTGTTGTTGTTGTTGCTGCTGCTTCTTTCTTCGTAACAATGAATGCTTGTTTGAAGAGAAGTTGTGTCTGAATTGAAAGCTGCTGGTGCTTCTTGGATTCAGATTGATGAGCCCACTCGTCAAGGATCTTAACTCACACGAATTGTAAGCCTTCACTCTTGCATATTCTAAACTTGAGTCAACTCTATCTGGTATCAATGTATTAATTGAGACATACTTTGCCGATGTTACATCTGATGTATTCAAGACCCTCATAGGATTGGAAGGAGTCACTGGATTTGGATTTGATTTGGTTCATCGAACAAAGACCCTTGATTTAATTAAAGGTGGATTCCCTAAAGGCAAATTTCTCTTTGCTGGAGTGGTTGATGGGAGGAATATATTGACCAATGATCTTTCTGGTTCACTTTGTATTCTCAATGAACTTGAGGGCATAGTTCGTAAAGGCTTTTTTTTCCTCATCAGTCTTACGCCTGGTAAATAACCTTTTTTTGGGCATTGATTAATTAAAGCTCATGTGCAGATACGCTTGTGGTCTCTACCACCTGTTCACTTTCTTGCACCGTTGTTGATCTAGTTAAAGAGACTATTTTGGATGCCGAAATTAAATCTTGGCTTGCGTTTGCTGTTCAAAAAGTTATTGAAGTGAATGTCTTGGCCAAGGCACTGGCTGGACCGAAGGATGGGGTATTTTTATTTTCGTTCCACATACAGTGACCTTATTGAATCTCTGATAATAGAATGCTAAATTAAAAGGAATGGCATTCGTACTTTAGATTTGACAGTAATTCATGTAACTTACTCAACATGCCCAAGCATATTCATAATGCCTATAATTTTTGAGTAGTGAACAATAGTAATCATCTCATGTGTCATTTGGATGCACAATTGATCTTAATCTGTTGGCTGAACTTATTATATGAACATCTAACTTACTCAGCTAGATTGTGGTTTCTATTTATAAAACATAAAAGTGCATTTAGGTGTAGCGTAGTTAATCACAAATGGGTGAGTGTGAGGTGGGCCATTGGTTCGTTTGTTTTTAGTTCTATTTAGTACTATGGTTTGTTTCAAAGTTGGTCTATTCTGGGCTTTTCATATACAATGATATGGACATTCATATGAAGTTACTTCGTATTATTTCCAAATATTCTTCTCTGTAAATGCTGCAGCTTCAAGAAAGCCCTCTCTGAGGGTGACCAATGGGGCTGTTCAAAAGGTTGTATGTGCCCTTTGCTCAAATGTTTCAGTTTCAAAAAAGTTACTCATTGCAGCTGTAATGTAGATATTAGTTGATGCTTATTAAAAAACTTGTTGTTTTTACATTTTCAGGCTGCTGCATTGAAGGATTCTGATCACCGTCGTGCTACAAATGTGACTGCAAGGTTTGATGCCCAGCAAAAGAAGCTCAATCTTCCAATCCTACCAACCACTACCACTGGGCCTTTTCCTGACACTGCGGAACTCAGAACAGTACACCGCAAGTACAAAGCTAAGGAATAGGTGGTTGTAACTATTATTATTGTTGTTATTATTATTATTATTATTATTATTATTATTATTATTATCTGTGTGGTTTTGTAATGATTCTTCATCATAGGATTTCTGAGGATGTCTATGTTGAATCCATTAAAGAGGAAATTAACAAAGTTGAAATTCTTCTTGGTGTCCTTATATGTGTGTGAGTTAATCATTTTCGTTACTATCTTTTTACTCTTGTTTACAATTCTTTAATTTAGAAGAGCACTGTAGTTTTATTTCACAGTTTACAATTAATAACATATTCAACTTAGAACATCATAAAATATGTGGACTTGATAGAAAACAACTTTGGACTTTGGATCTTGTATTTGTATAGCTATCTTGTCGACAAGTATATAGTTGTAATTTTTTTTGCTCCTACTTGACAAGTTATATGATTTGCTCATGTTATTTATTTTTTGTTTTAATGTATTTTTGGTAACTGATAATTATTGGTTTTTTCTTGCAGAATAGTGGACTGCTTGCAATTTATTTTGGCATGGAATGAAGATGGCATTAGGGGTTTTGTTTTAAGACATTTTAAATTTTATATTATAGTTTGTAACATATTTTGAACATAATTGGTTATTTTGGCTTGTAACACTTCAGACTACTATTTTTCAATGTGAAAATATATTAATAATATTGTTGATGGTTTGTTTCTTTAAGTACTAGTAGTTTTTGAACTTTAATGGTATTTATGAAATTGTAATTAATAATTTAAGCGTTTGAGAAAGCTTGTCATATTTTTGTTATATATCGTAAGCCTTTTTGGTGTGTTAGGTCTGCTTGGCTTATGGTATGTCAGTTACTTTCCGTAAGACAAAAAAGATCATATTGTATAATTTTCGACAACACATAATCATAACACAATAAAAAGTGTTATGTAAAGAGTTCAATGGTAAGCTTAAAAAAAACTTACGGAAATGTTTTATAAGACAATAATAAGTGTTACTATATGATCTACCATAACAGAAAATTATAACACACCAAAAAGTGTTACCGAAAGATGGGGAACTTTCCATAAGCCAAGCAGACCTAACACCCCGAAAAGTGTTACAGTATCCTACGGTAACACATTTTATGTCTTACTAAAGGCCTGATTTCTTGTAGTGTGGGCTCAATTTGGAGTTCGTGACCTCGGGAGGTCAATAATTGCATTCGGGTCAATTATTGCTGGGAGGCCAATTATTGGCAACAGTATATATATATAATTAAGAACTGCCTTATCTCTTTAATTGCCAATTATTGGTACGTGCGTGTTTGAACAAGAGAGAGAGAGAGAGAGAGAGAGAGAGAGAGAGAGAGAGAGAGAGAGAGAAGGTGAAGAGCGTGAAGAGCTTTCTTGGCGATTTCGGGGCAATTGGAGCTCGTGGATCGCAAATAATCTTCCAGGTAGGTGTCCTTAACTGTCTTATTTCGATCCTATCTTTAAATATGTGATCTGTGGATGTATGATTGTGTATTTTATGAGGGTTGAGAAGTCAACCATGGAGGTCTAGATTTAGATCTAGATGAATATATGATTTGTGTGTATTTTTGCTGTTATCGTGCGAATTGGAGGCATTTAGGACGCGTTTTGAGGTAAATATTGCAGTTTATTGCGTAAAATATGTGTTTATGAGCGTTTGGGGGTCACTGGGTCGCTTCCAGACGAAGAACAGGCCAAAAACGATGATGAACAGTACCCTGGGCGAGTGTTAGGGTCGCCGGACCAGTCAGCAGCTTCGTAGTCAGCAGCTATGGAGTCAGCAGTTGTGGAGTCAGCAGCTATGGAGTCAGCAGCTATGGAGTCAGCAACTTAGTTAGTCCGGATCAGTAATCCGGAGGAGTTGGTCCGGATCAGTAGTCCAGGAGGGAGTTAGTCCGGATCAGTAGTCCGGAGGAGTTGGTCCGGATCAGTAGTCCGGAGGAGTTAGTCCGGATCAGTAGTCCGGAGGAGTTAGTCCGGATCAGTAGTCCAGAGGAGTTAGTTGGTCCGGATCAGCAGCAGTGATCTGCAACAGTGCAACTGCACTGCACTGGACATTTACATTGTAAACCATTATGCCTCTCCACATTTAAGTATCTTAAGTTACAATGTAAATAACGAAATACCCCCCATTTGGATTCAAAGAAAAATACTAGAAAAATTAATTCCCACTCTTTCAAAATGTGAAAATTGGGATTTAGTGTAAAATCTCGGAAAAACCCAAAAGTTCGTAGTGGTGAATTTTTGGAAAGTGGGGTTAGACATCTCAGAAAAATCCCCAAAAATCAGATTATCTTATTTATGATATGAGAACCCAATGCCGGGACTTTTGATTTCAAGAAAATAGCTGCTAGGGGTACTTCCTTCATAAATCAAGGATTAAGGATTTACTTGTGAAGACTGGCTACAATTCCAAAGGAAATGTTGAGAATGACATGCCATACTAATGTTAGTATGTTGGTGTGAGGTATTGGGGCATGGACTCCGTGACTTATTTGGGTTCTCACCGTGATGCACCGATGGTGCTATGTGGTTGACGTGGCGGCATATGCACCGATGGCGGCCTGTGTGTGGCGACCGTGGCCGGGCATATTGCGCGTGGACAAGCTAAGGCCTGAGTTGAGCCGTTGAGCTCGTGGAGCTAGGGCTAAGTGCCCTGAGCCGGGATCCCATGGAGGATCATGGACAAGTTGTCCTGTGTGAGCGGGCCGAGTCCCGATGTTTGTTTGCGGTCGAGTCCTTATGATTGTGCACACTACACGGTGCACGAGTACACAAAGCATGTAGTATAGACTTGTATGTCCGCATGATGTGGAGTGTTGGGGTCACCTACGAGCTTGTCGCTCACTCCTACTTGTTGTTTACCTTTTTCAGGTGTGACCCGAGACTAGTGGAGGACTTTCTTCCAGGAGGACGTGCCCACTACTCGATGTATGATCTTGTCACGCCCCGGATTTCCAACCCGAGGAAACCGGTACGTGACTCCCCATTCACCCACACGGAGGGCAATGGGGTTGGATTACCGGATGCCACACAAGCAAGTCTAACAATTACAATAAATCAAATAAGCCACATCTTTATTTAATTCCAAAACATCAAAGGTTCACAAAAACAACCAAGTCCCTGATTACGGTTCAATCCCTTAGGACATTCCCCTCCCCTGGGGTTACATAAATCATAAAAGTACATTACCTGAAATGAACAATAAAGTGGAGAGTGTCTTCC
This sequence comes from Taxillus chinensis, assembly GCA_023512835.1. Lineage (NCBI taxonomy): Eukaryota > Viridiplantae > Streptophyta > Magnoliopsida > Santalales > Loranthaceae > Taxillus > Taxillus chinensis. The sequence continues at coordinate 26,054,479 of CM042086.1, forward strand.
ACTTTGGTGTATCCACCTAACGCCTGTAAGTCCCCTGGAAAACAAACAAACACGGTAGGAGGGGTGAGCAACCACGGCTCGGTAGGGATCATGTCTCCCCAACCCATCCCATGTTCCTAGCATCTACATGCCATGTGTACAAGTGCGGTGTTGTGTTACAATCATTTCAACAAACATAATAAAAACCACATCAACAATTACAACCTTCCACCGCCACAAGCTAACACTTTATCCACAAGTGATTTAACCGCCTCTTCAGGCCAAGTGATTTAACCGCCTCTTCAGGCCAAGTGATTTAACCGCCTCTCAGGCAAAGTTCTTTAACCGCCTCTTCAGGCCAGATACCACAATCAAGCACACAACACACATGGTCACTCAAGCATACAACCAAACACTTGGTGTGCACCCGTTCACAAGCGCACAAACCCAACCATTCAGGCCATAGAGCAAACATCCAGCATACATACATACACTAAACCACAAGTCCAGTCACACGGACATAATACCAAACACATAATGGGCATACACACACGCTAAGTTCACACAGGCATTTCATCAAACATGTAGCAGGCATGTCATACAGGCATTTTATCAAACACTCTTCATGCATCACACAAACACCAGAACACCAAAATCGCCATTGAAGGCCAACATTCATATAGGAGGTCACACCTATATGAATTTACATATAAATAATATAACAGATATCTCATATTCTGCCCTAGGACCCTAGGACAGAAGAGGACTTAGGAAGAACAGAATCCCTACCTCAAAACAGATCTTCCTTGCTCCCGCGCTAAACGCCGTCCTCCCCACGCGAGATGCTCCGGCAAGAACCAAGAACTCCCCTTCCTTCTCTCTCTCTAGCTTTCTCTCTCTCTCACGACGGTGCAGCAGAATTAAGAGAACCCTAAACCTAAAACAGAGGGCTTCTCCTCCTTATATAGACAACACAACATCAAAACGACGTAGTTTTGATTAAGTGAATCCCAGAGTCAAAACGACGTAGTTTTGATCACACAAGTTAGCACCTTCTCGCACCCATATAGGCCAAAATACTCGAAATTTCAACATGGTCCTTTGGAGAAAGTTCCTTAGAATGTCAAAACCAAGGGAACCATGCAAAAATATGCTTGCACGCCAATTTGCACGTGAATTCCCCAATTCACGTGCAACTCCATATGCACTCCAAATGCTCTCAAACTTCACCCCTAGCCTCCTTGCATCATTTAGAAGACAATTACACTTGCACGTGAATTGGACCATTTCACGTGCACCTCACATACATGTCCATTTGGCCTGAAACTTCGTGGTAGATAGAGGACACCATTCTAAGCATCTTTCCTTTTGCACGTGAATTCATTGGAGTCCATTTACTAGGTCGAAATCTAGAAAAACTCTACTCGGGAGGCAAAACGACTAACTCAAGGTACGGGTCCTTACAGATACGATACTATATTCTGTATTGTGTATTGTCTTATGTTTGTATCCCGGACATGAGTCCGTGGACAGTTATATTTGCATACTATTTGTGATGTGATGTCTATATGACTGTTTGACTTATTGGATGCATGATGATGTATGGGAAAGTACAGAATTACCCTTGATGTATGACTATACAGGGTTGCATATTTGAGACAGTACCCGCGGTGTAGTCTCTATTGGTGCTAGTCACCAACCCCTTGACCTTTCGGGTGCGAGCAAGGGGAAGTCATGTTCCTAGTTCCGGGTTCCCTGGAATTTGGGGGCATGACAGCATTAATCAAACCACGTAGATCGTGTGTTTTTGTCTTTTATTTTCCATACACGTCTGTTGTTAACTTGATTTTGTACAAGATACTAGAATATCACCTAAACAATAACCACATCTGTAAGAATACCTCTGATAAGTAAACTAATCATTAAAACTAAAAGAATTAGTTTTAAGTATACAGATTCACCTCCCTCTCTGTATACACACGCATATACCTATACGATCTTGAGAATATCATTAAGAGTTGGAAGTTTATAACTTATTTAAACTGCTTACTTGAATTTAACTAGTCTAAAGGCAATGTTAAATGCTCCTATGTCCTGAAGTTCTATTCTTTTTTTGATTTCTTTAAATTGTTTGTTAAAGTTGAAAATAAATTCAATTTACCTTAAGCTTCTAAAAGGAAATCCTAATGGTTTTAATTTTTTTTTCTAAATTTTTGTTGAAGTTGAAAATTAAATCAATTTACTTAAAGGTCTATAGGAATCTTAAGAGGTGAGTTGTTTCATTTTATTTTAAATTATTTCCTAAAAAGTGAATCCTAACTATCTAATAAAGACCTTGAAAAACATAAAAGGGAAACAAAATCAAAATGAAAAGGATAAGTTAAAAGACAAAAAAAAAATTAAAGGAAATGTTTTTTTTGTTTTTTTTTTGTTTAGTTGAACGATAAGGAAATTTAAGGAAAATGTTTTTATGTTTTTTTAGAAATTAACTAAAAGCAAACATAAAAAACAAACGTGTTGTGTGTGATCGTGACATCCACAAACAAAACTCACTCCTCCCATTTTTCTCTTTTTTTTTCCTTTCTCTATTTTCTCTCTTCTTCTTTTTTCTTTTTTATTTCTCTATGCTGATTTTCAAGTTACAAGTTATAATGGTATTGACTTACACAATTCATGCCCAAATCTAACACATGTTCTTAAGGCCAAAAAATAAAATAAAATAAAACTAACATTAATTTTACATGGATAAACGAAATGACAGATTCACATGACACTGTCAGAATTACATTAGGCCACCAGTCACGGGGAAACTCATTCAATCGGATCACCAAACAGACATAATAAACCAAACATAAATAAATAAAACGTAAGATTGAAGAATAAAAAGTAACTCAACAACCAAACCAATCCAAAACCAAAACGAACCAAACAGATAACATAAAAAATGTAACCCGACAACAAATCAAAAAAACAAACAAATGAAACGTAACCCAACCAAAGATCCTAAAAAGCAAGTGTCATCACCGGATTTCGTCCGGGGGGAAACCACTTTTGGGGTGCGGTTCCCCCCAACCTTCATCCGAATGGTGATGAAAATACGGAGTCGCCACCAACCGTTTTTTGGGTGCGGTTGGTCACCTAAAAGGAAATTGATCTAAGCCGCAGGGGACGGGCTCGGGAGTTTGTTACGCGTGGGGAAGGACTAGCACCCCCACAACGCCCTTTTGGTACCTATCTTAAGAATTGAAAGTTTCTAACTTGTTTTAATTGTTTAAGTTTGACTAATTTAAAAGTGATGTTGAAACGGCATACGACCTAAAAGTCTACTCTTTTTATTTTCTAAGTTATTTGTTGAAATAAAATTAAGTTCAATTCGTTCCAAGTGTCTAAAGGAAGTCCTAGTAATTCAATTTGCCCAATTTTATTTCTACATCCTTTATTAAAGTTAAAAATTAAATTCAATTTACTCCTAAACACTTAAAAGAGGTCTAACAGTTTGATTTTTCGCTTTTATTTTTACATTTTTTGTCAAAGTTAAAAATTAAATCCAATTTAATCCTAGATCTCTAAGGGAACTCTATGGTTTATGTTGGATCAAACCCGAATTTGGATAATGCTTGATAAAGCCTTATGTAATTTGATCCGAGATCTTTTGTGCTTATTTGATCATTGCGAAGGTATGTTACTAATCCAAAGATGCACTCGTGAGAGCAAAGCTAAGGACTGGATACATAATCCTGATCCAGGACAAGAGTGAGTGTCGTCAAACACTTGGTAAATAACCAAGTAACAAATACATACGGAATGAGGAACAATCTTACGGACTAAGAACTTAAAGGATAAGTGCGGAGTAAGGAAAATAGATGCGGAGTAAGGAAACCAAATGCGGAGTAAGGAATCCAGTTTATTACTCGCCAGGAGTAAAGAACTTACATACGGAGTAAGGAACTTACATACGGAGTAAGGAACTTATATACGGAGTAAGGAACTTACATGCGGAGTAACAAAGCGCCGACACGGAATAAGTCATCGGACTTTTCAAGACTCGCCCGGAGTAAGGAACTTACATGCGGAGTAAGGAAGCGCGACACGGACTAAGGATTCCGATCTGAATAGATACGGAGTAAGCAACCACCGACACGGAGTAAGGTTCCGAGCTTCATTAACTACGGAGTAAGGAAAATTACACCGGACCAAGAAGACATTGCTCCAACTAAACCGCATTTAATGTTATCAGCTCGTGGTGTCCCGATGTAAGACGAATGTATTGAGAACCTGAAGAATCTTACACGTGGATCATCCGGATATGTGGACACAACCTTAATTGTATCTTGGAACTCACAAAGACATTTATACTCTTCAAATCCAAGATCTTGAGCTCCACAATCCGCAGCAGTCAAGGCAGAGAGATTATCGAGGGATAGTTAGTGCGGAACGCATTCCGGAACTACAAGTTCCAAGGTTGTCTCTTAGGAATGTTTTGTATAAATATTCGTACTTATACTTTATGTAAAAGATATATAGAAGAAGAAGTTGAGACGTGTATGAAAAAAGAAAAACAAAAGAAAATAAGAGCGTCATCATCTTTGGAGATAGAACTTGGCTAGCGTGTGAGTTCATTTTGTAAACGAGTGTAAGAGAGTGTTTGCTTCTATTTTGTTGTAATCACCTTGTGATAATAAAACAAAATACTTCCACTATCCTGGTTATCTTCCGCAATGATTCTATCACTAAAACTAGATAAGTGTTTGTGTCTTGAGAGAAAAGAAAGAGTTCGAATAAGAGCCTATTCACCCCCCCCCCCTTTAGGCTCCAAGGGACCATCAAGTGGTATCGAGCAAGTTCTACTTTGTTCTAAGTAGAGATCCCACTCTTTCAATCTCGAAATGGCCGAAGAAAGCGGTATGCTATTCAACACTCGCCTTAACTCCGGAGGTGCACAGGAGCCCGTCCCGAATCGAAGCGGCGGTGAAAATGTCGACCCACCTCAACCTGCAGTGTCGCCGCTTCTCAACCACGGAGTTCGGTTTTACTTTAACGAAACCGCCCAAATTCACACCTGAGCTTTTCTCCCGGTGGAAAGCTCGCATGAAGATGTTTATGGTTTGCCATGATCATCTTATGTGGCCATGTCTTCATCAGGAGATTCCAATTCCGATGACTATCGGAGAACATGGAGTAAGGAGGCCAAAGACAGATCTTGAACTTACCAACGATGAAAGAGCCTGGCGGGCACTAGTGAAAAGGCTCGGCTTATGTTACATCGTCTTTGGATTCCGAGGCTTTCCACGGACGTCCAGGGCGCACGACGGCAAAAAGCGTTTGGGACAAACCGACAATCCTCTATGAGGGGAGTCGGTCCCAGATGCAAAATGTGATCTGTACTCTCGAGACGGAACTTTGAGAGTTTTAATCATAAACCGGGCGAATCACTTGAAAGCATCTATCGGAGATTCGGCAAGCTCATTCTTGAACGAAGATGTCAATGAGCATTACTCTCAATCCCAGATCAATGACAAGTTCTTTCGCTCCTTGCCGGATCGCTACTACTCCAAACAACTCCAGATGCAATCGGACAAAAACGCGATATGTTCCCCTTGAAGAAGCGTATGAAGAGCTGCGGACTCACGAAGTCAGGTTTAAGTACTACTCGAGAGATGAGAAAATAGCTCGGAAAGAAAGGGGGGTAGCTCTCAAAGCTACGGAATGTCTAAACATACCGAGGAATGATGATACGGACGTATCCGACAATTCGATTCCGACGAGGAGGAGGAGATAGCCCTTCTTGTCAAATCCTTTGAGCGATTCCTATGAAAAAGCGAGAAAAGGGATCGAAGACGCTCATCATCATCGTTCCAACGGAAGGAGCGACTGGAGTCCGGTTCCCAGGAATGTTTCAACTGTGGGAAAACCGGTCACTGGGCCAAGGAATGCAGGTCCAAAGCAAAAGTGGCCGAGAAAAGTGACAAGGTAACTCCTCGCCGCTCCACCTCGGATAACGGCAAGAGCAAGAGAAAGGCGCTTGTGACAAAATACATGAGTGGCTCGGAAGAAGAGGAAGAATCCTCGGATGATGAGCCGACCACTAAGCCGAACGTCCGCCTCATGGCAAATACTGAGGTACCTTCTATCTCTGAGCTCCTAAGTAAATTAGAATCTCTTACTACTGCATGTGATCATGAAAAGAATGAGAGACTAATAATTACTCAAATGTACAAAGATATGGAAAGTCAGAATAAACGTCTTGAATTTACTATTAATAGACTCGAAAAGGACGTCACTGACTTCAGAGGAAAAGAAGCTTGGTATCATGATCTTAGAGCTGAAAATCATTTGTTAAATACCAATCTCTCAGGCCTAAAAGTTATAGTGAAAAGACTCGAAAATGAACTGGAACAGGAAAAGGAAATAAATCGTAAGTGGCTAAAATCCGGGAAATAGCCTCTACCTTTAGGATCGACCCTGACGACATTCGAGTCAAACCTGGCCTAGGTTCCCAACCATCAACTTCCATAGCTCAACCTCCTGAGTGTCCTCCGGATTTCACTCCTAAACTAACCAACTTATATCCTGTTAGTACATCTAAACCGTTGGATGGTTTCATTTCAGGTGGCACCATAGTTTATGATCGTGGAGCGAGGTCATTCTTGCACCTCCCAAACCAGTAGCACCCGTAACTAAAGATGAAGGGAAGGCTGCTGCAGTTAAAGCCAAAACTGTAGCACCCAAAAAGAAAGACAAGGCTAAGGCTGACGCATTTAGGGCCAAGAGCGCGTCACCCAAACGTAATGGATTAGGCCACAGGGAACATAGTAGAAAATCTGTAAAATCTAAGAGACCTGTATCCCCTGTTTGTACTTCACATTATAGTGTCTGTTCCATCTGTAGGGAAATGGGTCATTATCACTATGAATGTTGGAGTCTATCCGATAGCCGACTTTGTAATCAATTTCAATCAAATAAAGATCGGTTTTATAAAAGGGGTTCTTCGAGCAAAACAAAATCTAAATCTAAAAGGAGTGTCTCTCCCAAGAAAACCCAAATAAAAGAAGCAATGAAACTAACAAGTTAATGTCAACTTGGAAAGCTAAGAGTCCTAACAAAATCAAATCCGTAAATGTTGACAATCTCTTGCTCACTCTAACCGCCTGAAACAAGTTTGGGCACCAAAAGTGTAAACTGTTGTCTTTCAGGAGCATCTCTGGAATGAATTGCCAGATCACTTGAAGTTAAAGATCAATCAAAGCAAGTGGATCCTTGATAGTGGATGCTCCGGACATATGACGGGTGACCGGACTCGCTTGTAAAAGTTAATGATAAACAAGGTCCATCCGTTTCATATGGCGACAACAACAAAGGTAAGACTGTCGGATATGGCACTTTAACTAACGGCTGTGTATCAATCACTAAAGTTGCACTAGTCGAAGGTTTAAAGCATAATTTGCTAAGTGTCGATAAACTATGTGACAAAGGATTTCTTGTTTCCTTTTTGTCCAACACCTGTACGGTAAGAGAAAACTTATCCAGGAGATGTTAAGTTATCCGGATCAAGAGATGGGGACATATACTCGGTGGTCTTAAGAAATAATTCTTCGACCCTGTATGCTTCCTCACGAAAGCAACAGATGAAGATAGTTGGTTATGGCACAAGCGATGCGCACATTTAAATTTTAAGACTTTGTCTAAACTAGCGTCACTTGATCTTGTCACTGGTCTACCCAAACTCAAGTTCTCCAGGAGACACTCTCTGTCGAGAATGCCAACTTGGTAAACAGACCAAACACAGCTTTAAGAGCAAATCGGTTAACTCAATAACTGCTCCTCTCGCAACTTCTTCATATGGACCTATGTGGTCCTATATCTCGTTTCATCACTAGTCAGTGCGAGATATACCCTTGTGGTTATCGATGATTTCACCAGATACACATGGGTGATGTTCCTGAAATCAAAGGATCAAACTTTTGAACATCTTGTAGATCTCTTCAACTGGATAAGCAACTCACAAGGACCGAGCATTAAATGCATCAGGAGTGATCATGGTACGGAATTTGATTTTTCGAAATGAGATCATATTGTTCTGAATAGGGCATACAAGATGACTTCTCTGCTCCCCAGAACCCCACAACAAAATGGGGTAGCTGAGTGCAAGAATCAAACTTTAGTTGAAGCTAGTAGATCCATGTTAGCAGGGGCAATGCTTCCTCTCGCCTATGGGTCAAGCTGTGTCCACCGCCCGCTATGTTCAAACAGAACTCTAATAAATAAATCTACCATGAAAACACCCTATGAGATGTGGAGAGGACGAAAACCTTCAATTTCACATTTCGAGCTTTTGGGTGTACTTGCTATATATCTGATAAATGGCAAAGAGACCCAGAATAAATTTGAACCAAAATCCGATGATGGGATCTTTGTCGGGTACTCACTTCATAGCAAAGCTTATCGGGTCTTCAATAGAAAACTTTTTAAAGTTGAAGAATCTATCCATGTGACCTTTGATGAAGCTAACCTCGTTTGGTCAAAAGTCGGTCCTTCAAATTCCAAGATGCAGGTCATGGACAGCAACGTCGATTACTCGAAGTTTATGAATATTCCTGCTACACATCCTGACCGGTATCCTGACCAACCACGTGGCATCAGCGAAACACAACGAAATTTTATGGATGATGCTACGGATGACTCGACTCCGGACTACCATTTAGCTCCGGACAAACTCCTACGGATACACAAAATTCCGGAGCACCTTCAAGTCCGTCCGGACTAGTTAACACTTGGAAGAAACAGTGTTGAAGAACCAACTAGTTCATCCGTACCTCTAAATACGGAAACATCTACTCCAGGACGAAGCTCAACCAGTCGATACAACTGAACCACCCAATCTGGAAGAGCTTCAAATTGTTCAAGATCAACCAACACACGCACAAATTATAGATGGACCCGAAACCATCCCTCGGATCAAGTGATTGGTGATCCTACCTGTTGGTGTAAGAACAAGAGCAGCCACCTCGAACATGAGTCTTTACTCATGCTTTCTATCTCAAATAGAACCAAAGGTGGTAGATGAAGCTCTTCAAGATTCAAACTGGAGAGAAGCCATGCAAGAAGAGCTGAATCAATTTAAGAGAAATAATGTGTGGACCTTAGTACCAAGGCCTAAGTCTCGGCAAGTCATTGGCGTTAAATGGGTGTTCCGGAACAAGCTTGATACGGATGGAATAGTAATCCAGGAACAAAGCCGGATGGTAGCCAAAGGATATCGTCAAGAAGAAGGAATAGATTATGATGAAACCTTTGCTCCGGTCGCAAGACTTGAGGCAATCCGAATGTTTCTGGCGTATGCTTCATATGAAAACTTCATAGTTTATCAAATGGACGTCAAGAGCGCATTCCTGAATGGAGACCTTCAAGAGGAGGTGTATGTTGAACAACCTCCCGGCTTCATTGAACCGAAGGCAGGACATCTTGTCTACAAACTTCAGAAAGCTCTATATGGTTTGAAGCAAGCTCCAAGAGCCTGGTACGACACACTGTCGAATTCCTACTTGCTCATAACTTCCAAAAAGGGAAGATAGACACCACCCTATTTCTATGACAAGAGAAAGGACACACTTTGATCGTACAAATATACATGGACGATATCATTTTCGGATCAACGAATCCGAAGCTTTGTGAAGAGTTTGCTAAGTTGATAACAGGCAAGTTTGAAATGAGCATGATGGGAGAACTGGCCTACTTCCTTGGAATTGAAGTCAAACAATTAAAGGAAGGAATCTTTATCAATCAGGTTAAGTACACTCGCGAACTTATTAAGAAGTTTGGTATGGAAGGTTCATCTCCCGTCAAAACTCCCATGCCTCGGTGCCAAGTTAGATCCGGATGTGGACGGAATATCGGTAAATGTGACTGACTACGGAGGGATGATCGGATCCTTGCTTTATCTTACGGCAAGTCGCCCAGACATTATGTTTGCAACTTGCATTTGTGCACGATATCAGGCAAATCCCAAGGAATCACATATGCTTCATGTAAAACGGATATTAAGGTATCTTAAAGGGACAATGAATTTGGGACTCTGGTACCCAAAGGAGTCCAACTTCACCTTATCCGGGTACTCGATGCCGACTTCGCTGGATGTCGCATCGACAGGAAAGCACAAGCGGTACGTGTCGGTTTCTTGGAAATAGATTGATCTCATGGTTCAGAAGAAGTAGAATTCCGTATCAACCTCTACTGCTGAGGCGGAATATATAGTCTACAGGAAGTTCTTTGCACACGCTACTTTGGATGCAAAGTCAACTTACCGACTACGGATTCGACATGTCCTCTATTCCACTTTATTGTGACAACACTAGTGCAATTGCCATCAGCACCAATCCTGTCATGCATCCTAAGACGAAGCACATTGAGGTCAGGTATCACTTCATACGCGATCATGTTCTCAAAAAGCATATTTCACTGGAACATGTTGCCACTTGAAGATCAATTAGCAGACATATTTACAAAGCCCCTACCTGATGCGAGGTTTTCCGAACTACTCTTCCGATTAGGTATGCTTGACTTCTCTGCATAGGTTCTCATTTGAATTACCCAACAAGATATTTACTCACAGACCATGCATTGTATGTTTCCTGAAAGTAGTAGAAACTCACTGATCGTATTGCTGATCATACTTACCGATTCAACGGTTCCATGTTTCGATATTAATCTCAACCTCATATTGGGAGGATGCTTGCGTTTCCCGATGAAGTCGTTTAAAGCTAACATAATTACGGTTTATATGATTTACCTCGATCGGGTTCATGATCTTAACATCCATTAATCACCACATGACCAAAGCATGTTCATTTAGATTACTCTATTAACATGCATAGTTGAAGAAGTGAAATGGGCTAGCTTGGAATGCCTGGTGGATGGATACACAAACGCAGTCTGATCAGCGTCTGAAGTATAGCTTTCTAATAAGATAGACGGTCTTTGAACTACAAATTGGAACGGTCAACCGAGAGGATTGCAAACTCACGGGGGAGAAAATGTTTTATATATTATTCGATAATACCCCCCGTATATGTCTCATGACCTTTTTCTTGATTGTCTATCCGAGGGGGAGCTTTTCATTGAGAGGATTAAATGATCTACGGGGGAGCAGCAATGAACCCCTAATATGTCTCGGATTCTCCCTCCTCTAAGCTTTTACTTCCGGATCCGACTGGACATCTTGTTGTAAATCGGAAAAGTGGCATGTTTGGATGTATTTTCTTTCTTCAACCATGCATTTTAATCGACTAATCATCTGCCTTCTTTTGACATGTGTTCACTTTATCACTACACACTCATGAATCCTAATGAAGCCAAATCATATGATCTTTAATTAATCTTAGCTACGACTGTTCAAAGAAGACGGTTTCGCTATGTTGACCTATATGAACCTGTGTATTGCTATCTGACATATGCCCTGATTCATAATATTGATCACTTTCACGTTGCATACGTCTACTACATTCTTAGCCATGCATGAGTTCTGTTTCTTATTAGTTCGGATTATGTTGTTTTTCACTGATTATCTTCTCTAATCCGTACTAATCCTTGCCTGTTAAGCTTTTGTATTTTCGGTATATCTTTATTTAGCTACAGGTTCAGATTTTCTTTGCAACCGTATTGATAAATCCAGTCCATAGTCTCGGATTTGAAGTGTTGTGGTACTTCTCTTCTCTTCGACTTATTGACCGCAAAGGAATCTACTCTACATTCTCACCAAACTCTGTTTATGACGGACAAGGTCTATTATTCATCCGGATACTCTTTCACGAATATTATTAACTCCGGATGAGTGTCGGCTCTTTCCTCCAGGACTCTGACTTTGTTCAATTGTGACAATCCACGTATACTCATATGTCGCATGCTTTTGAGGAGGAATAATGATGATTCATTAAATGCATATCTCGGGTTGCACACACACTTCTCCTGGATGGCAACCAGTTGTAATCTCTACTTGGTCATGCGGTCTCCACGACATCGTTTTATTCGGAGACGCCTCGATATCCAGACAAATGACATCGGCATGTCGCGCGGGTCCCCACCTCACTCCCACATTCCTAGACCCGCCGACATTTGCGGACTCGGTCTTATATGTTCGATCATTCTGCGAAGCACGAGTATTGCTCATTTCAAATCTCTAACCCTCTCGTTGCTCCTTCTACTGTCAAGACCTCACCTTTCCTCTTTTCCTTCCCATCAAATCTGCAATGGCACCCGAAATCTTTCTTTCCAGGCGTTACTCCTGGCCATCTAGTTGATTGGAATGTTGTTTCGATCCTCCGGATTGGTTTCTCCAGCTTCGCCCTCTTCTTGAAGCCTCGCACATACTCAACCTGGTCTCCAATCCCATCGATCTTCTTATCGATGACATTCTTGAGTATTACCAACGGATTCGGCTGCACCAAAGATTCCATAACCTCTTATGTCCGCGGTGAATCCATCGTCATCACTCCTGGTCGTTCTCCGTCTTGCTCTCCACCTTCCTCTTGGTGAACCACAGCGTCCGGATGCCGATCCGATGGCGGCTTCTATGGGGTGCACGAACAAGGGGAAGGAATACAAGGTGAAATCCTTCCAAGGTCGCTATTGATGTATGGCGACTATTCTAAGTCGATGCCTACTGGCTCGCACATCGCCCTGGACTCGGTTCCGTACGATCTTCTACCTGGCCATGTACGGCGTCTTTGAAGGTCTTCCAATGGATTGGGGGATGTTCTTATTTCGTTTGCTACAGAATGGTCACAAAAACCATTCCTTCGGGCGCATCCTCAGCATTGTCTTCCGGCATCTTCGTCCAGACCATTTCGCCCGAGTTGATGCTGTCTCGTTTCCCTCGGCTCTTTACCTTCGTCACCTTACGCCGGACGGGAACATGACCACTCGCCGACCCACTGTAGCTCTCCGCGCTCTCCCTGCCCCGGAACAACAAGGCGGCTCTGTTGGTGACCCCTCCGACGCCCAAGCCCATGAGGTCGGTTCGCACACCGATCCTCCCGGATTCGGTCCGTTCTTGCGCCCTCCCACTCACGGGCCTCCCAGCCAAGCATCCGTGCTGAACCGTCCGAGGTTGCGGGGCCCTCTCAGCGCAGTGCGTCTAAAGCTGTTTCCTCAGCCCCCTCTGCTGCTGATGTCCCCACTCCCTCCACATCCGCTATAGCTGCTGCGGTTGATACCGCTGTTGCCGTCGCCACCGCTGATGTCCCGGCTGCTTCTCCGGAAGCCCCCTTGCCTCCTCTACCTCAACCCCGAGATTACCTTGACCATCTCTCCGCCGTCACCTTAACGGACCTCTGCTCCGTTTCGGCCTAGCCCACACCTCCTCCATTCCCGACACCGATCTCCGGGTGTTTTACACACGCAATACCCAATCCTCGGAGACTATAATCATCTGGAATCCGGACCACGGCTTTCTTACGCCGGCCGCCATTCCCGATGTGTCGTTCCCTACACCCTCAGGCCCGGTCCCTGCTACCCGAAGTCCTTCTCCTGCTAAGGCTGGACCCTCTTCTCCTGCGCGCCGCGATTCCCGTGGTTGACTTGTCCGGTCAAAGCGGGTCTCTTGCTCCGGATGCCTCCAATGCTCCGGATGCCTCCGAAGCTCCGGATGCCTCGATGCTCCGGATGCTCCTGTTGTCGCTTGCTACTCCTGCGGACTCCTCCGCCCACCGCACTCCTGCTCCCCGTTCATGCGGGGGAGTCCTCCAAAGCTCCAGAGTTAGCACTTGGGCGTGCCTCTTTTGGCACGGTCCACTCCGATGCTTGTGCTTTCCGCTCACTGGACCGCCATGCCCATGCTCAAAGCGCCCAAATTTCCGCCATCGTCGCCAAAGTTGATGCCCTCGGCGCCCAACTCCTCTCCGCCCTCACCGACTCCTCCACTTCCATTGAGCGAGAAAATGGATCTTGTCGCCACCTCCGTTCATTCACCGTCTCACTTCCTTCGCGGATCCGGCGCATACGATGGCTCGTCCTCCCGTTGCTTCCCGGCGATCTACCAAACCGGGGGAGAAAGTGTCATCCGATCCGTCTACTCCTTCGCCCCACAACCATCTTCCCGGACCGAGAAGCGGCCTGCCACTTCGGTGCTTCAGGGAGTTCAAATTCCCAAACGAAGCCGCTTCTCTCAACCAAGCTCCTCTACTGCACCTCCGGCTCCTCCTCCATCCTCCTCATCCGCAGTGATACCTTCCTCCCATCCTATGCGGAGTTTGACCCGTCCGATGCGGATGGAAGCTTGCAAGGCAATGAAATCCTATCTTTGCGTCTTCTGTCGAGAGAGAAGATGTCTTTCCGAAATGTATCCTTTCTCTCCGGCCGACATTCGAGACTCTTTGTTCGGAGAAAGGACTCTTTACTACGAGAAGACATTGACAACTTCTCGAGAGCTACTAAAATGGAGATGAGGCCGTTTCCATCTCTTTACGCAGAATAGGCACTTGTTTGAAGTTCTGCCATGTTGGAATGAGGGCTATCTTCCCAGGTGTGGAGTTAATTCGGACTTACATCAACGGAACCGCTGAAGATAGCAAGCCATGGAAAACTCTCTCAACCATCCTCATTCCGTACCGGATCATGTCACCACACTTCATGATGGCTGTCTTCATGATTCGGTCCAAGCAGATGATTCTCATTGATTCTCATCGGATTGTGGAGCACTTCGTTAGGAAGAATCAATGGGAACCTCCGTGTCTCAGACTAATCGAAGCCATGAAGAAAGCCGGACTATATGAAGAGTTGAGTATCACACCCCTGCGTTCGACTAAGAAACTCAAGGCGACATTCCGGGGCAAGAAGCAAGTGCCACAACAACTGGATGGAGATAGGCTGCGGAGCCTTTGTCTGTCACTTCATCAAATCGTTCTTAATCGTGGACAAACATTGGAGCCAACACTCCACTTTTACGATGCACAGAGACAATGGAGCTAAGAGAGAAGGCAACAACTATGATCTTCAAGTATAGTAAGCCTTATGTACCTTAGTGAAAAACCTGTATTAAGGCTGAATTGTATTTAGTTGCTGATTAATGAAATTGGTTGTGTTGCGTATTCTGTATGATATTCTTTTGCATCGCTTACCAGATCGGATTACAAAGGGTTTGGGCATATCCATAATTGGGGGAGATTGTTGGATCAAACCCATAATTTGGATAATGCTGATAAAGCCTTATGTAATTTGATCTGAGATCTTTTGTGCTTATTTGATCATTGCGAAGGTATGTTACTAATCCAAAGATGCACTCGTGAGAGCAAAGCTAAGGACTGGATACATAATCCTGATCCGGACAAGAGTGAGTGTCGTCAAACACTTGGTAAATAACCAAGTAACAAATACATACGGAATGAGGAACAATCCTACGGACTAAGAACTTAAAGGATAAGTGCGGAGTAAGGAAAATAGATGCGGAGTAAGGAAACCAGATGCGGAGTAAGGAATCCGGATTTATTACTCGCCCGGAGTAAGGAACTTACATACGGAGTAAGGAACTTACATGCGGAGTAATAAAGCGACGACACGGAATAAGTCATCAGACTTTTCAAGACTCGCCCAGGTAAGGAACTTACATACGGAGTAAGGAACTTACATGCGGAGTAAGGAACTTACATGCGGAGTAAGGAACTTACATGCGGAGTAAGGAACTTACATGCGGAGTAAGGAAGCGGCGACACGGACTAAGGATTCCGATCTGAATAGATACGGAGTAAGCAACCACCGACACGGAGTAAGGTTCCGAGCTTCATTAACTACGAAGTAAGGAAAATTACACCGGACCAAGAAGACATTGCTCCAACTAAACCGCATTTAATGTTATCGGCTCGTGGTGTCCCGATGTAAGACGAATGTATTGAGAACCTGAAGAATCTTACACGTGGATCATCCGGATATGTGGACACAACCTTAATTGTATCTTGGAACTCACAAAGACATTTATACTCTTCAAATCCAAGATCTTGAGCTCCACAATCCGCAGCAGTCAAGGCAGAGAGATTATCGAGGGATAGTTAGTGCGGAACGCATTCCGGAACTACAAGTTCCAAGGTTGTCTCTTAGGAATGTTTTGTATAAATATTCGTACTTATACTTTATGTAAAAGATATATAGAAGAAGAAGTTGAGACGTGTATGAAAAAAGAAAAACAAAAGAAAATAAGAGCGTCATCATCTTTGGAGATAGAACTTGGCTAGCGTGTGAGTTCATTTTGTAAACAGAGTGTAAGAGAGTGTTTGCTTCTATTTTGTTGTAATCACCTTGTGATAATAAAAAAAAATACTTCCACTATCCTGGTTATCTTCCGCAGTGATTCTATCACTAAAACTAGATAAGTGTTTGTGTCTTGAGAGAAAAGAAAGAGTTCGAATAAGAGCCTATTCACCCCCCCCCCCCCCCCCTTTAGGCTCCAAGGGACCATCGGTTTATTCTAAGTTTAAAACTTAAATCTAAAATAGAATCAAAGTTATATTTATTATTATTATCATTTTTGTTATTTAAAAATCGTACACTACTAAAGGTAAAGCACACCAAAAATCTAAGCGTTAAGAAAGTTTTAAACACATTAAAATTAAACTAAAGTGATCTAAAAAGTTTTTTTTTTAATGGTAAAGGAAAACAAAAGGCCAAATAATGAAAAACAAATGGATTTGAAGAATTTGTTTTTTGCTCGCTTTTTTTTCCCCCTTTTTTTTTTGGAATTTTTATTTTATTTTTTTAAGCAAACGTTTTTATGTTATTTGTCTAATTTTTTTTATTTTCTTATTTTTTTAAAAAAACATTTTTTTAAAGAAACTAAATGCAAAAATAACAAAAACAAGTGATGTTTGTGTGACAATGTGTCATCCAACACAAAATAAGCTCACTTTTTTTTCTCTCTCTTTTTTTTCCCTCTTTTTTTTTTGTTTCCTCTTTTTTTTTGTTTCCTCTTCTTTTTGTCAGGTTTACAAAGTACAATGGTATTGGGTTTTCAACCCATGATTTTTTAAAAAAAAAAAAAGACAATAAAACAATAAAACAGTAAAACAATAAAACTCTTTTTTTTTACAATAGCTGGAATGGATCTGCACCCAAGCTCTACGTGACAGTCAGAAACTCATCCCGTCAACACCCAAGCGCGTCAAAAAACAAACATCAAATGAAAACGTGAGTATGAGCAAAACAAAAGAAAAACCAGCATCCAGATAAGCAAATAAATAAATAAAAAAAACAAAACAAAGCAAGCCTTCCAGATGGATAGGAGTTAGATAGATTGAGACTAAAGAGAGACACGCCCAAATCAAAACCAGCTAGTTTCAAGCCAAATGAGAATCAGCCCATATAAAAACCAGATTACAGTCCATGTTAGAAACAAATTAAATCCAAAACCAGACCACGTTAAAATCAGATTGAAGCCCATACTATACGTGCCTAAAAAATAGCATTGAAAGTTTGAAAACTTGACCAAAACACTTTGAATAAAGCCATCAGCACATTCACACATCCAGGCATTCACACGACCCAGGACACAAACCAAGAACACACTCACATGTAAACACAACCTGGATCACATCTTCACACGTTTAAATAAGCCATTTGTTGCTTTTGTTTTTGGAAACATTGGTCACCATCTTGGAAAACAAAACAGAATAATCACAATCGGAAGCTAAGGAAAAACACAAACATGCAGAAACAGGATAAGATTGCCAGCCCTCCTCATGCACTCGAAATACAGGGACTCATATAGCATGACTGAACCCGTCACATTCACACAAATATGCATAAACGAGACAACAGCAGCCAAACAACAACATAAAAAAAAAACAGCAGCAGAAAAAAAAAGGGAGCACAAACGCGGCAAAAATAAGTTTGTCGTCACATTCTTACAAACACACCAGTACACGCTTAATTCATTGGTGACTCAAGCAAGAAAACCACATAACAAAGTACCGAGTTTATTGCTTCTCTACGCGACCCCCGTTCTTCACGTACGCCTGGTATGCTCTGCGTTAGCTTGCTGGCTTCCAACCGAGCGATGGCAGTGGCGAACGGGGTGATCTCACTGCATTCTGGGTGTCTTCATCATCTTCTCTGAGTTCCCTTTGAAGTCTTCGGACGTCGGACGGTAGGCATACCAATGGAAGTGACGGCCGAGAGTGCGTGGCCTGTGGCTGACAGGCATGGCCGGACGTGTAGGGGACCTCTGATGCAGTGGCCGGGCGTGGAGGAGAAGACAGATTGCGTCGCTGCTGCGCTGCGCGTCGCGTGAGAGAGAGGGGAGAAAGAGATGAGAGTTTTTTTTTTTTAAATTCTTAAGCCAATAAGAAGAGGACATGTGGATTGAGATATGTGGGAGAAAGAAGAGGGTGGCGGCTAGGGTTTGTGACTCTTTTTTTTTGTGTTTTAGTATTTTTTAACTGCTGTCTTTGAGTTTTCGGGATCGGCAGGATGATCCGGATTTCAAAAAATCTCGAAAAAATTGTTTTCGGACTCGGGGCGTTATGACGAGCGTTCTCGTGTCAATTTTATTTTAAAACGACTCCGCTTTTACGCCAAGCCTATACTGCGATTATTTATTATCGAAAAACATATTTATTTTAAATTTTTGTCGAAAAAGCCCCGAGAGCGAATATATACAATATATATGTCAAAATTCTCAGAACGACGAGTAGGATGAGATTATGAGGTTCGTGGTCTGATCCGAAACTCCGTGTGAAAGGTCAATTACCGTTTTGACCCCCGATGGCGGCCCGAACGCTATTTTGACTATATCTTCTTCGTTTGACCTCAGAATTGAGCGCGGTCGATTGCATTGATCCTTAAATTGGATTTTCTATTGCCCAGAACTGATTCTTTGGCATTTGGAAGGCGTTCAAATAATTTCTTGAAATCGGGCATTTGCGTTTCCATGGCCACGACTCCGTCATTCTACAAAATTTCAACAAATTGAGGCGGCATCAAAAAAAATTGAATTTGAAATGCGTCCAACCCGGACAAAATAGGGTCCAACGGCTGCCCCTCTTTGTGTATCGTTTGTGTACAAACGGTGCACAAAGATAGGACGGACTTATTTGGACGGGTTGAACTGCTTACCTGGCTCACCTGTTGTCAAGGCGGTGGTCCTGCCGAGACTTGGAGATTTGAGACATGGAATAAAATGCCCTTGAGGTTGAACATGGAGTTGAAAACTTGGAATAAAAAAAATCCTTGAGATTTAAATCAGGAATGAAAAATCCTTAAGATTAAGGGGAATTGAAAACTTGGACTGAAAAGGTCCTTGAGGTTTAAAATAGGAATGAAAAATCCTTGAGATTTAAAACAGGAAAGTGAAAACATGGAATGAAAAATCCTTGAGATTTAAAACAGAAATGGAAAATCATTGAGATTAACGGGAATTGAAAACTTAGAATGAAAAGGCCCTTGAGGTTTAAAACAGGAAATTGAAAACATGGAATGAAAAATCCTTGAGATTTAAAACAGAAATGGGAAATCCTTGAGATTAACATAAATTTAAAAACTTGGAATGAAAAGGCCCTTGAGGTTGAAAATAGGGATGAAAAATCCTTGAGATTAACTAGAATTTAAAAACTTGAAATGGAAAGGCCCTTAAGGTTTAAAACAGGAATGAAAAATCATTAAGATTGAGGAATTTTGGAATTCAAAGGAGGGTGAAACGACTCGAGGGGTATCTGGTGTTTGACTGACTTGAGATAGTCTTGAAGTGAAAAGTCCATGCTGTACAGGGTCCCTGAAACGCAGTCACGAAGTGCAAAAGCATGTATAGAATATGTGAATGTATGATGCATATGCATGGATGCATGGGAATTTTAACATTCTTATTGAAAATCCAAGGGGAAAGGGAAGGGTTAAATGTGTCAAGAGCTTTGTGATCCATTCTTTTGTTGAGGTAGAGCTCTTGATAGAGTGTCATGGTGCTTGACTTTCACTGCTCGATTCTTCCCGGGGTTCTGCTGGCTTCAATGGAACAACATTTGTCAGGAGC
Source organism: Taxillus chinensis (assembly GCA_023512835.1). Classification (NCBI taxonomy): domain Eukaryota; kingdom Viridiplantae; phylum Streptophyta; class Magnoliopsida; order Santalales; family Loranthaceae; genus Taxillus; species Taxillus chinensis. The sequence goes on from CM042086.1 coordinate 26,074,460, forward strand.
TAGGCTTCTGCAGATATTGCTAGCTTCCATGATGGGCCACCATAAGAGCTTTATCGAGCTTTGTTGGCTTCCATAGAGAATCACTACCTTTGTTTAACAACGTCGAGTGTCACTAATTTGTCTTCTCCAAGCTCTGCTGGTTTTGTCAATGGGCTGTCCTTTTTTTGGCAGCATCTATTGTCATGATTTGGCCCTTCTCGGGGATTCTGTCCATGGGGCCTTGGTGTTACCTCATGATTCTTCGTAGCACCTTCTTCCTGTGGGGCAATCCTTAGGGAAGTTTATTAGGACTTTGGAAGGTTTCACTCTACAGCGAGATAAAAATTTTTAAAACCAAACATTTTGAAAAAGAATTTATGAGCATGATCTCAATTTATCATAATCACATCATATAAGGCACAACATGCTTAACTTTAACAAACAAAACCTGACTTCTTGAAAAGCGTGAGGCGCAATTTTGATTTGGGTGTGCCTTCAGCTTGACCAAAGTCCTTCTCTTCCTTGTAATACGTGACTGCTCTACTGACTGTTTCGTCTTGGTTCTATGATCATTTCTAACCCCAAGTGTCGGACGTTGCATTGCTGGGTTCTTTTTCTGTTGTCTTTGCTTTGTCCTTAGCGCCCTTTCAGGTTTTCGCTAAGTCCGATTTTTCTTTTGCCTTTGTATTTTACTCTTAGTGCCCTTTCGGGTTTTCACTAAGTCCGGCTTCAATTTTTTCATTCTTGAGCTTTGTATTTTACCCTTAGCGCCCTTTCGGGTTTTCACTAAGTCCGCTCTCTGCTTCGAGATGTCCTGTTACTTATATTGAACTGGGAAAAAGATCAGACATGTAATCAAAGACTCTGGAAAGGTGTAGGTATTGGCAGTTAGCTTTTGGCGGGGATAGAAGGTTAGAGAAAATGTTTGGTTGTTTTTACTACAAAGGTCATTATTGAGGGCAGGGCGTCACTAAATGTTGAACAATTGTGCTACTGAATTGGTTGAGCACTTTTTTTCGGTCTTTAGGCTAAGTAGAAGTTTTGGGCGTGCCTGCTTCCACTCTTCGTGTTGCATAGGTATTTGAATAGGAAATGCCCCACTGTAGGGCATCATCCTAAGACTTCAGTGAGATGTATTGAAAGATGAGAGAATGACAACAAAAGGTTTGATATGGATAAAGTTGTTTGATTACATGTTGATCCGAATCCAATACAATGTTGTAACAGGGGTCAGGCATAGAATTTCTTTACGACATCACTGTTAATCGGATTTGGTAGCTCATTTCCGTCCATTTTGACAAGGATTAATGCTCCGCCAGAAAAAGCTCTTTTGACGACATACGGACCTTTATAATTGGGTGTCCACTTGCCCCTGTGATCAGTTTGGATTGGCAAGATTTTCTTAAGTACAAGCTCTCCTTCTTGAAAAGTTCGAGGCTTAACCTTCTTGTCATAACTTTTCATCATTCTTTGCTGGTACAACCGGCCTCTATTCACCGCTGTTATGCGCTTTTCTTCTATGAAATTCAATTGCTCGTATCGGCTTTGAACCCACTCTGCTTCATTCAAATGCGTATCCTTGAGTACCCGTAGGGAAGGAATCTCCACTTCTATCGGTAACACCGCCTCCATTCCATAGACTAATGAAAACGGAGTCGCCCCAGTTGATGTACGCACCGAAGTGCGGTATGCGTGTAATGCATAAGGCAGCTTCTCATGCCAATCCTTGTACGTCTCAGTCATCTTTCGAACAATATTCTTGATATTCTTGTTAGCTGCTTCGACTGCCCCATTCATCTTGGGTCTGTATGGGGTCGAATTTCGATGCTGGATCTTGAACTGCTCACAGAGATTACCCATCATTCGGCTATTCAAGTTTGTTGCATTGTCTGTGATGATTTGCTCTGGAAGTCCATAACGACATATGATATTGTTGCGAACAAACTTGACCACCACTGCTTGTGTCACGTTGGCATAAGATGCGGCTTCTACCCATTTAGTGAAGTAATCAATGGCCACCAAGATGAAGCGATGTCCATTAGATGCTTTCGGTGATATAGGACCGATGACATCCATTCCCCAGAGAGAAAGGCCATGGTGAAGTCATAACATGCAACCGAGATGAGGGTGCTTGAATCCGATCACCATATATTTGACATTTGAAACACTTGCGTACATAATCAATGCAGTCCTTCTCCATTGTCACCCAGTAATAACCCATTCTCATAATTTGTCTTGCCGGTACATATCCGTTTGCATGTGGACCACAACTCCCTTCATGAAGTTCCTTCATTAGCTGTGATGACTCTTCCTTTTTGACACACCGTAGAAGTACCATATCATGATTTCGTCGATATAGGATGGAGCCATCGAGGTAATACTTGGTTGCAGCCCGCCGGATGTTCCTCTTGTCTGTGTCGAACGCACCTTCGAGATATTCTTGTTTGAGTAGGTATTGCAGGAGATCATGATACCAAGGCTTTTCTTCTGGATCTCCTTCAATAGCCATACGGTGAGTGGTGGCGTATCTCGAACTTGAATGTCAAAGGATTGAACCTCCAGTTTTGTATCCAATCGAATGAGGGATGCTAGGGTCGCCAGGTGCATCAGGAATCTGATTATGTTCTCTTGGCATGTGCTCAAAGGTAATCTCCTCGAACTATTCGATCGGTCTACAAATGAGCTTCGATATGGGATCAATTTGTGATTCCTGGTTTCCCACTCGTTCCTAACTTGATATATCACAAGGGCTGAATCTCCAAAAACTTGTAACTTCTTTATTTCTCGATTAATAGCTTCTTGAAGACCCATCAAGCAAGCTTCATACTCGGCCACGTTATTTGTGCATGGGAATGTCAATTTGGCTGCCATGGGGAAATGCTCACCCTTTGGGGATATCAAGATGGCCCCAATACCATGTCCCAGCAGAATAGAGGCACCGTCAAACCACATGATCCATGAGTCGAATTCCTCTTCAATGATATTGATATGCTCATCGGGGAAGCCTACATTCATTGGCTCGTAGTCGTCCAAGGCCTTTTCTCGAGGTAATCTGCTATGATACTTCCTTTTATGGCTTTCCGAGGCACGTACACAATATCATATTCGGACAACAACAGCTGCCACTTGGCAATCCTCCCAGAAATTGATTGTTTCTCCAGTAAGTATTTGAGCGGGTCATGCTTCGCAATTAGCCATGTTGTATGATAAAGGGTGTACTGTCGTAATCACCGAATGGTCCAAACCAGAGCGCAACAAGCCTTTTCCAATGGAGTGTACTTTGCTTCACCAGGGGTAAACTTCTTACTTAGGTAATAAATTGCTTACTCCTTCCTTCCCGAAGCATCATGTTGCCCCAGTACCGAGCCCATTGACGAGCCTTGGACAGTTAGGTATAGGATGAGTGGCTTGTTGGGTACCGGTGGAACCAAGATCGGTGGATTTATCAAGTATTGCTTGATTTTATCAAAGGCTTCCTGACAGGCCTGATTCTAAACTTCTGGGTTGTCTTTTCGAAGTGATTTGAATAATGGTTCACATGTGGCCGTCAACTGTGAAATGAACCTAGCGATGTAATTCAAGTGCCCCAAGAAACTTCTAACTCCCCTAACAGTGGTTGGTGGTGACATCTCCTGGATAGCTCGAATCTTGTCAGGGTTAATCTCTATCCCCTTCTCGCTGACTATAAAGCCCAATAGCTTACCCGATGTAGCACCAAAAGTACATTTTTCTGGATTCAACTTGAGTTGATACTTTCGCAACCTTTGGAAGAGTTTGCGGAGTACCTCAACATGACTTTCCGTACTTGCTGATTTGGCTATCATGTCATCCACGTACACTTCCACCTCCTTCTACATCATATCATGAAACAAAGTTACCATAGCTCTTTGATAAGTGGCTCCCGCATTTTTGAGTCCGAATGGCATCACATTGTAACAAAATGTACCCCATAATGTCGTGAAAGTTGTCCGCTCCTTGTGCTCGGGGGCCATCTGGATTTGGTTATAGCCCGAAAATCCATCCATAAATGAAAACAAAGAGTGTTTCGCTGTATTATCTACCAAAGTATCAATGTGTGGGAGTGGAAAATTATCTTTTGGGCTCGCCTTATTTAGATCTCGGTAGTCGACACATACTCGGATTTTTCCCCTTTTTTTTGGTACGACACAATGTTCGCCACCCATTCCGGATAATGAGCAACACCGAGGAAGCCAGCATCCCATTGCTTTCTGATCTCCTCTTTGATCTTCAATATCATCTGAGCCCTCATCCTTCGTAGCTTCTACTTGGACCGGTGGACATTCAAGCTCCAGGTGGTATTTGATGTTGCACGATATCTGGATTCAGGCCCGGCATATCTTGATAGGACCAGGCAAACACATCCTTGAAACTGGCCAACAATTCAATCAACTCCCCCTTGATCTCCGCGAATAATGCAGAACTCACTTTAAGCCTTCTTGGTTCTGTGTCTGTCCCCACATTCACTGTTTCTAGAGGGTCCTCACTTGGGGTCTTGAACAGGTCTTCCCTTTCCAACAGTCGAAGGATATCTTCAGGTAAATCGACCTCCTCTTCTAAGTTAGCCTCACTTGTCTCATGCACTGACTTCTCCCAATCTGGACTTTGGTCAAACTTTGGGCATCCCGCCTCATCATTGCTTGTCACACCCTCGTTGAATTCATGGTACCTGTTTGTGAAAAGATCAACAAGTTGATAGCAAAACATGATATGCAAATGATAATGAGATGCAATGCACCGTTTTTGGAAAACATACACTTTATTGAGAGCGAAATATCCAAAGAGACATAAACTGTTTTTTAAATACTGAAAGAGGCATAAAAGTGAAATAAACAAATATCCAAATAGGATTCCCCCAAGGATTACATCACGGGGAGACATGTACTAATCCAATTGTTGAGAGGTTGTCCTGATGCTCCTTCCTGCACGAACAACACCTGGCCCGCTTCTGGCTCCCTGCTCTCCACAACAGCAATGACAGCAGCCTTCTCTTGATAAGTGAACCCTCCACTGTAGAATGTGTCTTCTAAGGGTGGAAATGTCATCCGCTCTTCTTGGATAGGTCGCTTCTACAGCTTGGCCATTCGGACTTCCCTATTCCTGGAGGCTTCCTTCTGCCGGTCTGCTTTGGTGGGTTTGTAGCCCAGCCCATATCGTTCTGTCGTGCCCCAGATGCGTAACGGGTCTTTCATGCCCTGAGAAGATGCCCCAAGCCCGAGTCCTGGCTTGTGTCCTTGCCTAAGCATCGTATGTGCAATCATATTGGTGGCTTTGGACAGTTGAGCTCCTATCCTTTGATACAAGCTGGGCCATGTCACATAGGTAACATTGACTACTTCAAAGGCTCGGAAAGAACATTCTGGGACGTCCTCCCCACTGTCAATACAAGGCATGGATGACGGCTTGGTTACCAATAGGTCTGTCTCCCCGGATACACAAATGAGGTGATCGTCAACCACGAACTTCAGTTTCTGGTGCAGAGTAGAAGGTACTGCTCCCGCTGTGTGAATCCATGGCCTTCCCAACAAGCAACTGTAGTATGGTGCAATATCCAAGATCTGAAATTCGACAGAAAATACTGTGGGCCCAATTAGCAATGGAATATCCAGCGTCCCTGTTACCTCTCTTTTTCCCCCGTCAAAGGCTCGAACTACCATGTTGCTTGACCGCATGTATGAAGAATCTACGGGCAGCTGTTGTAATATTTGTAAAGGCATAATGTTGACAGCGGACCCATTATCGATCAATACCCGGAGATGGTGTGTTCTTTGCACTTGACCAAAATGTGCGAGCTTTGATGTGACCCTTGCCCTCTGCGGCGGTTCATCCCCGCTAAACGATATAAAGTTGTCCACTAAAAGGTTTCCAGCGAGAGTGTCCATGTTCTCCACCGAAATAGTTGGCGGGACGTAAGCCTTGCTAAGGACCTTCATTAATGCTTCTCGGTGTGGAGTAGAATCCTTTAGCAGTGAGAGTAATGAGATCCGAGCGGGCTGTTTGCTTAGCTACTCCACGATGTTATATTCACTATGCTTGATCAACTTTAGAAACTTCGATAGCGTCTTCCTCGATGTCCGAATTTCTTCAGGCAAGATATCTTTCCCAATAGCTTTCCCCTTCTTCGATTGATCGAGCACGTCAGGTGCATAAGGACATCCGCTTCGAGTTATCTTTTTGGTTAGAGAGTTCCCTTGTACTACGACTTCACAACCGTACCTCCACGAACAGCTTTCTCACTTTTGTAGGAAGGTTGAGGGGGAATATGAATTATAAGAGGTTGGATCCCGTGTGGTAGCTGCGGTATTTCCGGAGTTGTTATATAAATTCGGAGAGGCTTAGGCATGTCAGTGAACTCATATGAATTGTCTCCTTGGACCATCTGAATGGAATAATTAGTACACTGCTTTGAAAACTCGATTCTTCGGTAGTCGATTAATTCTTGAACAACACTTTCAAATTCCATACAGTTGTTAATGTCGTGTCCTGGAGCCATCTCATGGAATAAACACTTTTTCTGTTGGTCGGCTCCTTCTTCGCCCTCAATAGTTGACCGGGTCAGCAGATATCCATACTTGAGTAAAAATTGAAACAGATGTTCTTTCGCATCTCAGACTTGGGATATCTTCGTAATCCTGGCTTCCGAAGTAATGGTAGCAACATTATTAGAGTGTTCTGGCAATGGGTTGTTATTGACACTCGGGGAATTGGATAGTGTCACGAAATCCAACCAGTGAGCATCTTTTAATGATTGAACTTTCCTTTTAAATGCGATGCAACCCTCAACATTGTGTCCTACGGCACCAGCATGATACACGCAACGAAGGTCTGGTTTGTACCAATTTGGATACGGCGGTTTCAGCTCTCCCACGGGGGAAGGGACTACCGGTCTTGCCTCAAGGAGCCTTGGGTACGGTTCAAAGCATAAGTCATAGGGATTGGGTCGAACTCCAGGTGCTTCTTAGGAGCTTGATTTGGTCTTGGGTCGAGTAGATGGGCTTCGGACGGGTGCTTGGACTGGTCTTGGGGTAAGTATTTGAGGAAATTGTGGAGCTGGGTAAGGATATTGGGGTCTTGCTTGGAATTGAAAAGTTTGGAATTGCGGGATAGGTGTAGGTGCGGCGTATGCGGCTCTTGGGGGTGCTCTAAAGTAAACAGGCATTTAGGGAGGGTTAGGTTGCATCATCGGTCCGGATTGATACACGAAATTAGTTTCCCCTTCTTTCTTCTTCGGCGGTATTGGTGACCTCTTCGGTGCCTCGACCATTTCTCCTTTCAGCTTTCCCCCTTTGACTCCACTCTCAATAAGTTCGCCTGAAGCGACTAGATCGTCGAAAGTGCTAGAAACGTGACCAATCAGCTTTTCATAATACACACCCTTCAATGTGTTGATGAATAAGGTAGTGAGCTCCCTCTCTGTTAGCGGAGGTTGAACTTCCACTGCAGTTTCCCTCCACCTTCTTGCATAGTCCTTGAAATTTTCATTTGGACCTTTCTCCAAAGATTGCAGTGTCAGACGATCCAAGGCTAGTTCAGTGACATGTTTATACCGTGCCAGGAATGCAGTAGCTAGGTCCTTCCATGTTCTGATACGGCCTCCATCCAGCTGGAAATACCAACGCAAGGGTGCCCCTGTTAGACTCTCTTGGAAGCAGTGCATAAGAAGTCTATCATCGCTAGTGTATGCTGCCATTTTTTGACAATACATTGCCAGATGGGTTCTTGGACAGCGTGTCCCGTTAAACCTCTTGAATTCGGGCATTTTGAATTTATGAGGTAAAACCACCCCAGGGACAAGGCACAATTCATCAGGGCTGATCATACCATACATCTCGGCGCCTTCAACCGCCTTCAATCGTTCTTCAATCCTCCTTAGTGCGGGGGACTCACCTTCCTCCTTGTATGCTAGGGATCCTACCGCCTTTGTAGTGGCTCCTATTATTGGTGAAGTATACTGGCCTGGATTGGGTGGGCCCAGTTGCTCGGGAAAAGTGTTATGTGTCACGAGATGCGGAGGTGGCGCGGGCTGCGTTGCTTCTGGCCTTGGTTGTTGATTGACTTCCCTTGGAGTTCCTTCGACTAATCTGGTCATCATTTCTGCCATACGGTTCATCTGTTCTTGCAGGTTCTGAAGGGTATCACTCATGCCTTGATGGCTCTGCTCTAGCCCCACCAATTTGTTTTCATTCTCGTCGGCCATCGAATGGGACGTGTGCTTGTGTCTGGACCGAAGGTTGTAAGTGTGCCCAATTCTGGATGAAGAACTATTTCGGCTGAAAGAAAGACGAAGGGTGAACATTTTTAGCTTTGTTTTCACTTTTTATATGAATGCATGAGATGCGTGAATGGATGCAAGTGAACGGGTTTAAACAAACTCCATTTTATTAATAAAAGGAAAAAGATTACATGCATGAATGCCGTGTAACCAACTACAACAACAAAAATTACATGGCTCTAAGGCAATTATTCAGTCATCTCCAAGATGGTAATATGGTCTTCATGTGCGGCGCCTCCTCCTCTGCGGTGGTCTTTCTCTAGCATCTTCCCTCTGTCGCAGCACGGTCTCCAACTACTTGTCCCTCAACTGCGCCCTTTGAGTAGCTCTCTCCAAAGCAGCTTCCAGTCTGTGGACTTGCTGCCTCAGCTCTTGGTTCTCTTGCAATATAGTCCTCATGATCAAACTCTGTTGTGGCTCGTGCTGTGCTCTCCAAGGGATATAAGCTGGGAAAATACCGGATTTTGAGTTGTTAGGCTGAATCTTGCGAGGTGTGGACCATGCTTGATGCATCTTCACCCCTTTCTCCTCTAACATAGCTCGCCCATAGGTGAAGTCGCAGTCCTCCATCCCATACAATACCGGAACAACCTGACTGTCTTCTAGCTGTCTTCCACTCTGCAGTGGTGCATAAGCAGTAGCTCCCCAGGGGCCTAGCAAAGGAACCCAGTTGTACTCACCACAACTGTATGTCAGAGAGTACCTTGGCATCTAGGGAGCAATCCAGATGATGTCTTCTTCCTTTAAGTCCTGCAACTTCTTCTTCCAGTCTTCAACTCCTTTAGGCAGAATCCACTTACTGAGTAGGATGTCCAATAGTGTGGTATAAGGCAACTGGTATACCGGTGTGAAGTTAGGGACAGCACAGGGGAGGTGTCCCTTCATCCAAGTGCAGAAAAGTGGTAAGCAACCAGTGAACTGTCCAGAACCATGAGTTCTCAGATCGGAAAGGGAACGGATAGTTTCTGCTAAGATAGTCGGGGTGGGATCACAACCTTGCACCACTTGTCGTACCAGGTCAATGACTATCGCGTCTACATACACTGGGGTGCGCGGAAAAATGACTAACCCATAGATGGCTAGGGTCAAAAGCCGGTGAAATCCTGTTTCTGTAGCAACTGTCATAATCTCCTGAATGGTTTTCCATGACAGCTGCTCTCGGCCCTCGCGATTTACCAGAAAAGGGGCATCCCAAATAGGGATTTCCATCATTTCAGTAAAAGCTCGTCGTCCAGCTTTCCTAGGTTCCGGCAAGTATACTTTCCTTCTGTGATCTTCTGGTATGTCAAGCAGTCTTCTGTATTCCTCCACAGTAGGAACAAGGTCACGGCCGTTGAAGTCAAAACATCTGTGCCTTGGCTCCCAAAAGTGAAGTGCAGCTTGGAGCATGTCTCTATCAGCTGGTAAGTCGGTTAAAAGCAGTAAATCCCCAAACTGCCGGGCATAAGCAATCTTTCTTTCCTCCAGCCATTGACGCCATATGGCCCGTAGCTCACTAGTAAAGTCTTGTGAAAATTCTACGTAACCTGATCCGCTTTGTGCAACTCTCCCAGGTGGGAAGTCTCCTAGACGGCGTTGAATTTCACCGGATGCTTGAGCTACCTCAGTAGCAGTCTCCTTCTCCCATACACCCTCTAAGAGATGACTAAATGTTGCCATGCACCCTATATGAATGGCGTGATATGCAATATGAAAACGTTAGGAGAGCAACAAGAAATATATACAGAATAGACAAATAAACAAATATTGACATTTTAAACAAACAAGGGATGTCTTAATGCAACTATCCTGCAAAACCAAGGTTAGCATGACATGCTTAATCATACAACATGTGGGTCGTTATGCCCTTAATGGGCCATGATTTCTCGCCCTATCTTATTCATTGGTCCCCAAGCTTCCTCTCTAGAGGGCTCCGTACACCATGGGATTTACCGGAGGGGGGCCTTAAAAGGACCTCAAGCCTGAGTGAGGAGTCCGGGGTTCCTTCGCGGATAATGATCAACGCTTGGGGCACCCTAATAAACCTCGCTAACCTAAACTGTGATAGAAACCCTGGTAGAAGGTTTATGCATGAATGCGATGATTTAGGGAAAGCGATAAAACACGACTATCATGGTATCAAAGCGCGTAAATCAAAACTATCATACAACGGTGCGGTAAACGCAGTAAATAAATAGATTAAATAAAAAATGAAAGAATGAAAGAATAAAAACAATGTAAAACAAAGAATAAACCTCCTAATCCTAATCCTAGGCCTAACTCTCTATGTGTCCCCAGCGGAGTCGCCAGCTGTCATCACCGGGAAACCGCTTTTGGGGTGCGGTTCCCCCAACCTTCATCCGAATGGTGATGAAAATACGGAGTCGCCACCAACCGTTTTTTGGGTGCGGTTGGTCACCTAAAAGGAAATTGATCTAAGCCGCAGGGGACGGGCTCAGGAGTTTGTTACGCGTGGAGAAGGACTAGCACCCCCACAACGCCCTTTCGGTACCTATCTTAAGAATTGAAAGTTTCTAACTTGTTTTAATTGTTTGTTTAAGTTTGACTAATTTAAAAGTGATGTTGAAACGGCATACGACCTAAAAGTCTACTCTTTTTATTTTCTAAGTTATTTGTTGAAATAAAATTAAGTTCAATTCGTTCCAAGTGTCTAAAGGAAGTCCTAGTAATTCAATTTGCCCAATTTTATTTCTACATCCTTTATTAAAGTTAAAAATTAAATTCAATTTACTCCTAAACACTTAAAAGAGGTCTAACAGTTTGATTTTTCGCTTTTATTTTTACATTTTTTGTCAAAGTTAAAAATTAAATCCAATTTAATCCTAGATCTCTAAGGGAACTCTATGGTTTATTCTAAGTTTAAAACTTAAATCTAAAATAGAATCAAAGTTATATTTATTATTATTATCATTTTTGTTATTTAAAAATCGTACACTACTAAAGGTAAAGCACACCAAAAATCTAAGCGTTAAGAAAGTTTTAAACACATTAAAATTAAACTAAAGTGATCTAAAAAGTTTTTTTTTAATGGTAAAGGAAAACAAAAGGCCAAATAATGAAAAACAAATAGATTTGAAGAATTCGTTTTTTGCTTGCTTTTTTTTCCCCCTTTTTTTTTGGAATTTTTATTTTATTTTTTTGAGCAAACGTTTTTATGTTATTTGTCTAATTTTTTTTATTTTCTTATTTTTTAAAAAACATTTTTTTTAAAGAAACTAAATGCAAAAATAACAAAAACAAGTGATGTGTGTGTGACAATGTGTCATCCAAAACAAAATAAGCTCACTTTTTTTTCTCTCTCTTTTTTTTCCCTCTTCTCTTTTTTTTTTTGTTTCCTCTTTTTTTTTGTCAGGTTTACAAAGTACAATGGTATTGGGTTTTCAACCCATGATTTTTTTTAAAAAAAAAAGACAATAAAACAATAAAACAGTAAAACAATAAAACTCTTTTTTTTTACAATAGCTGGAATGGATCTGCACCCAAGCTCTACGTGACAGTCAGAAACTCATCCCGTCAACACCCAAGCGCATCAAAAAACAAACAGCAAATGAAAACGTGAGTATGAGCAAAACAAAAGAAAAACCAGCATCCAGATAAGCAAATAAATAAATAAATAAAACAAAACAAAGCAAGCCTTCCAGATGGGTAGGAGTTAGATAGATTGAGACTAAAGAGAGATACGCCCAAATCAAAACCAGCCAGTTTCAAGCACAGTCCATGTTAGAAACAAATTAAATCCAAAACCAGACCACGTTAAAATCAGATTGAAGCCCATACTATACGTGCCTAAAAAATAGCATTGAAAGTTTGAAAACTTGACCAAAACACTTTGAATAAAGCCATCAGCACATTCACACATCCAGGCATTCACACGACCCAGGACACAAACCAAGAACACACTCACATGTAAACACAACCTGGATCACATCTTCACACGTTTAAATAAGCCATTTGTTGCTTTTGTTTTTGGAAACATTGGTCACCATCTTGGAAAACAAAACAGAATAATCACAATCGGAAGCTAAGGAAAAACACAAACATGCAGAAATAGGATAAGATTGCCAGCCCTCCTCATGCACTCGAAATACAGGGACTCATATAGCATGGCCGAACCCGTCACATTCACACAAATATGCATAAACGAGACAACAACAGCCAAACAACAACATAAAAAAAAATAGCGAGAAAAAAAAAAGGGAGCACAAACACGGCAAAAATAAGTTTGTCGTCACATTCTTACAAACACACCAGGACACACTTAATTCATTGGTGACTCAAGCAAGAAAACCACATAACAAAGTATTATGAAAAGGAAGGGATTACCGAGTTTATTGCTTCTCTACGCGACCCCCCGTTCTTCACGTACGCCTGGTATGCTCTGCGTTAGCTTGCCTGGCTTCCAACCGAGCGATGGCGATGGCGAACGGGGTGATCTCACTGCGTTCCGGGTGTCTTCATCATCTTCTCTCGAGTTCCCTTTGAAGTCTTCGGACATCGGACGGTAGGCATACCAATGGAAGTGACGGCCGAGAGTGCTTGGGGGACGAGCAAGTGGACGGATGGGGTTGCGTTCCACAGTCGCCGGCGTGTGGAGTACCGGCCAAGGGGAGCGAGGGCTCTCTTGGGTTTGGCGGAGGAAGAAGAGGGGTTTTTGTTTGAATTCTCGTTGGAGAGGGAGAGCCCGTGCGCAATAGATCGGTTCCCAAGGATTATATAGAGGATGGATTTTAGGGTTTGGGGCTCGATTTGGCTGGCGAAAATCGCTTTGGTGATGGGTTCGGCGTGGTCCCTCATCCGGCTTGGGTGGGGCGCCTTGGCTCGGTAGAACAGGTCATGGGCAAGCGAGGCGTGGCGTGGCCTGTGGCTGACAGGCATGGCCGGACGTGTAGGGGACCTCTGATGTAGTGGCCGGGCGTGGAGGAGAAGACAGATTGCGTCGCTGCTGCGCTGCGCGTCGCGTGAGAGAGAGAGGGGAGAAAGAGATGAGAGTTAATTTTTTTTTTTTAAATTCTTAAGCCAATAAGAAGAGGACATGTGGATTGAGATATGTGGGAGAAAGAAGAGGGTGGCGGCTAGGGTTTGTGACTCTTTTTTTTGTGTTTTAGTATTTTTTAACTGCTGTCTTTGAGTTTTCGGGATCGGCAGGATGATCCGGATTTCAAAAAATCTCGAAAAAATTGTTTTCGGACTCAGGGCGTTATGACGAGCGTTCTCGTGTCAATTTTATTTTAAAACGACTCTGTTTTTATGCCAAGCCTATACTGCGATTATTTATTATCGAAAAACATATTTATTTTAAATTTTTGTCGAAAAAGCCCTGAGAGCGAATATATACAATATATATGTCAAAATTCTCAGAACGACGAGTAGGATGAGATTATGAGGTTCGTGGTCTGATCCGAAACTCCGTGTGAAAGGTCAATTACCGTTTTGACCCCCGATGGCGGCCCGAATGCTATTTTGACTATATCTTCTTCGTTTGATCTCAGAATTGAGCGCGGTCGATTGCATTAATCCTCAAATTGGATTTTCTATTGCCCAGAACTGATTCTTTGGCATTTGGAAGGCGTTCAAATAATTTCTTGAAATCGGGCATTTGCGTTTCCATGGCCACGACTCCGTCATTCTACAAAATTTCAACAAATTGAGGCGGCATCAAAAAAAATTGAATTTGAAATGCGTCCAACCCGGACAAAATAGGGTCCAACAGCAAGGATTGGACAGACAAAAACCAAAACATTTGATGAACCATGTCCATGCCAGAAACCATCAACCAGTCATTGAAAGCATGGGTCACAAATGAACAAAAGACAGTCTTTGTGAATGAACAAAGAGGAGGAGATAACACACAAGTGAATCAAACAGAAAACAATTTTTAAACTAAAAATATTTCCAAAAGAAAATGATTTAAAACACACCCAAAACCCAAACCAAGTCACACATCTCTAAGAGCAAAATAACAAAAACCCAAAATAGCAAACCAAATGGACAATGAAAACCAAAACAAACCAAACCAGGTCACACATCCATCCAACGAACCATAAAAACCAAACTAGGTCGCACATCTCTTGACACAAGACAAGCAAAACCAGATCAAACTAAAACCAAAGCAAATTAAAACACACTCAAAAACCCAGCGAGCTGAACCATAAATAGCATGGTAATGATTTGAACTAGGAGACAATCAGTCTAACAGATAATTTAAGCAAGCATGGAAACAGATCATAATTAAATAGGCGAGATCAAAATAACACAAATAAAAACCAAACACACAAACATGTCTCCTCTTCTCCAAGGTTGTGAACTGGGATACCTCCTTTGACTCCTTAAATGTTGACTTATTACTGTGGTGCACCGGGTTGCTTCCTTTGAGCTCCTAACCCTCCTCTATCCTCCTTTTTCACTTGCGGGGGGTCACGCAGAGATAATAACAAGCTTTGGGGTAAGGCTTGGTTGAATGGCTGGTGGTGTGATTTCCAGCTAAAGCAAGAATCCCTTCCAAATTTAATGGAGATGAAGATGGGGGGTTAGGCTTTTCATGGGGAATGGTGGATGGGCAAGGTGACTAGGCAGGGTTAATAATACTCCACAATGACTAGCAGAAGGATTTCTGTCCAAGGGGAGTGGGGGCTCTCGTGGGATGGACGGAAGAGGAAGAATAGGGGCTTTGGGTGTGTTATTTTCAAATTTTAACCAAAGAAAGAGAGCCCATGAGTGCCTAGGGTTTTGGTTGGATTTTTATAGGCAAGGAAGGAAGAGGGTTCGATTTAGGGATAATGAGATGATCTGGCTTAACCATGGTTGAGTTTGACCGAGTTTGAAGAGGATGGGTCTGGTTTGGCACGACCATCATTTGACTCGGGTGGGGCGGCTTGGTCTAGATGGAATGAGTCCAAGGGAGAGAGAGGGGGGGGAGGCATGGGCGAGAGCTGGCATTGTTGTAGAGTTCCAGTTAAGGGTGAACATCGGTCGGTTTGTATATAATTTTTAAACCAAACCAACGACATTCAGTTTGAAAAAAATCCAAACCAAAACCAACCAATAAATGTTAAAAACTATCGGTCTTGGTTCGGTTCGGTTCATCGGTTTGAATTGATTTTTGAATTTTAACGTCAAATAAAAAAATATATTTATTTTAATTCTTAAACATCATCCCGAATCGGCCAAGTTTACGACTCTATGAGTAGATCCGACAAAGATAAGTGGGAATTGAGAAGTAAGAATGTCAACATTTGGCCTTTATACTTCGAGAAAGCGCAAAACTAAGGGATGCGTGAGAATTGGGAAGCGGCAAGTGCCGACGTGCCAAAGTGATAACGTCTGTTCGGTCGATTCAGTTAACCAAACCCCCAAAACCGTGAACCGAACCAATAGCATCGGTTCTCCAAAAATAAAAACCAAATAAACCAATATAATTTTAAAAACCAATTCTTTTCGATCTAAACGGTTCGGTTTGGTTCGGTTCGTTGGTTTGGTTCTTGATCACCCCTAGCTCTAGTGGTCCTTCGGCGGACATGACGGCCATACTACAACATTGAGGAAAACGACAAGGAACAGGTGGGAGAGAGGGGAGAAACGACGATTGGGGTAGGTGATGGAGATAAGGAGTGGGTGGTGGAACATTTTTTATTTATGTTTTTTTTGTTTTTGTATGTTTTTTTCCCACCAATGAAGTTTTGACATATGGAATAAAGATATGCGGAAAAAGAAAAACAAACGGCTAGGGTTTTTGATTTTTTTTAATTAGATAATTCTCAACTGATGTCTTTAGGTTTTTGGGATTGATAAGACGACTCGAGTTTTAAAAAATCACGAGAAAATTATTTTTAGACTCAGGGCATCACGATGAGCGATCTTGTGTCATTTTTATTTGAAAATGGTCTCGTTTTTTGTGTCCAACTTGCTCTATGTGTCCCTAAACCATTTTATTACATAAAAACAATAATTTTTTAATGGTGGGAAAAGCTTAGTATTCTAATAGAACTTGAGAAGTAGTTTTTTGTTTTGAGTTCCCTAGATTTGCTTTATCATAGGTGACATGAATGCTTTCTTCAAATTTAAGGTTTCTCTTACTAAAAAGTTTTTAGGCTTTGCTCTAAAGTGAATAACCCTTAAATTCTTTTTTATATGTCTTGGCTTGAAATTTGGACATATATTACTTTCCATTACCAAGAATATAACAAAGACACCCAAATGATTTGAAATGGCCAATTATGGGTTTTCTCCCTTTTAAAAGTTCATAAGATGTCTTTATTTCTCTTTTCATAATCAATGTTATGTTCTTGGTATAACATAAGGTGATTTGTTCTATCATTGTTCTATTTCTCCTTTTAGTAACTCCATTCTGTTGTAGTGTTATTGGTGCTAAGAAGTTATGTTTAATCTCATTATGAATATAAAATTCTTCAAGATCTACACACTTAAATCTAATCCCATGGTTAGATCGTATAACACCTATTTTTCTAGATTTCATAGATTGAATAATTTTAAATAAATGAATTTAACTTGAAGAAGCTTCACTTTTAAAAAGTAAAAACATAACCCAAGTAAATCTAGTATATTCATCTACAACCACTAGGGTGTATCTTTTACCTCTTAGGCTTAGAGTTGAAACAAGGCTAAAAGGTCCATATGTAAAAGTTACGATGGTTTTGCAATATCAATGAAAAGTTTTTTAAAAAAGGTTTTAGTTTGTATTCCAAATTGGCAACTTGGGCAAATATAATACTTTTTAATAAAAACAAGTTTTAGTATATGTAAAACTAAATTTAAAGATGCAAAATTTATAATTTTTTTGAACTTTAAATGAGAAAACCTCATGTGCCCGACACTCATCCTGTAATGTATTTACTAAAAAAACATGATACTTCCTTTAAATTTAGTTTCTTCGGATTTAATGCATATACATTGCCCTTTTTATATCATGACAATTTTACTAGACCTTTTTGGGCTTCCTGAAAGATGAGCTT
Source organism: Taxillus chinensis (assembly GCA_023512835.1). Lineage (NCBI taxonomy): Eukaryota > Viridiplantae > Streptophyta > Magnoliopsida > Santalales > Loranthaceae > Taxillus > Taxillus chinensis. The sequence goes on from CM042086.1 coordinate 26,091,698, forward strand.
GTCATAAACTTATTTCAAAATAAATTTTAACTAAGTATAGTTAGTGACTTAATGTAAATGATTAATTCAACTTATTTAAATACCTGTTTAACAAAAAATAATAAAAAGAACAAATATAAAATTGGACTGAGTTTTAAACCTACGTTCCATTCGTGCTTGGGCTAAGTTTTGGTGAGGGAAGAAGAGACAGGGTCTGGGAGCAGCTATATTCTAGGCAATCAATTTTTCAAGACTTAATCTAGGTAGTTGGTTTTGGGATCTTATATTATCCTATTAGATAATGCATCAATTGGTGAAGAACCGTGAAATGTAGGTTGAACTCTAATATATATATATATATATATATAAACTATGAGAGTTTGTGTTTATGCTTTCTTTTATTCTTATGTTGCTCTTGGGTACACTTAATGCGTAATGGATTCATGACGATGGGTTATGGGTTCTAGTCATTTGGGTGTAAGTTCTTGTTGAACAGATGTAGAGGCAAGGATCATGCAGCCGCCGCAATGCCAATTTAGCGATAGTTGTGGCCGTGGTTTGTGCGTCCGTGACTGGGATACAGTGGCCACAACTGCAAGTGTTAGTAGCCGTGACCTATTGGTTGAAGCTACCGCCAACTGCATGTTTCGTAGTCGGTGGAAGAATGGTGTTGTGTGCATCTTTCTATTTGGTTTTTGTTTCGTCTGAACGATTTGGGACTTGAGTCGGGTTATTTAAGAACCTAGTGATAAATTTTGTTTATGGCTTGTTCGTTGATTAAATCATTGTTTGGAAATTCAATTGTTTGTGTGTGGCATGATATTATTGGTGTGGCTATAATGTTGTTAGGTTAGAAACTGATATATGGAAACTGATATTATTGATGTATAAGTATGCCTTTGTGTGTGGTGTAGAATTGGTTGGGTTAACCTAGATCCCATATAGGGCTAGCAAGAGGCTGCAGGTCCCCTATATGGCTGATTAATCGGGGCAACCATAGGTCCCACATATGCCTAACTATGAGTGACTAAGATCTATGTAGTGGTTGTGAGGATCCTATGGATGGTTGAGATGTTCTATGTATGTTTTTTGTTGTCTATTTTATTATGTTTACTTTTAGTTAAATGGGATGTGACATGTGATATTATATACTATATTTGAATGTAAACCCACATTGATAGTATAAGACACTATACAGGCACATGCATACACCGATCATATAGACTTAAGATTTTGTGTTATATTATGGTGTGGGAATGTGGATCCCTACTTTATTGATATTCCCTTACAATTTCTGATTGGGGTAGCTGTCGTTATTATAATAGAGTAGGTCAAGACTTCTTTAGTATAGGGTTTGTCTTATGGTTTAAACATTATTTGTTTATTATTTTCTTTTCTGGACTTGGGTCCATGACAGTTGTATGAACCTCATTGGTGGATCTTGTTTTTGTGTGTTATTTATGTACGACGGATAATTATAAGAAATGATTGAGCTGTTGTGTTTCATTGGAAAGTATAATTCTACCCATGTTGTATGATTGTATAAACTTGGATTGGGATAATACCTGTGGTGTAGCCCTTCTTGGTATGAGTTACTAACCTATTGACCCTTTGGGTGCGGGCATAGGGAAATCATGCTCCTAGTTCTGGTTCTTCCAGGATTCGGGGGTGTGACATGTGGGACTATTTAGATATTATGTGATGATTCTTTGTGTTGCTTTGGGCTTAAGGGCCCGAGATGTGCAAGTTGGCACTCTAGGAGCCTAGTTAGGCTGTGTTGATTTAGGGGTCTCCATGGGAGGTCAATGTGATGGAACCATAGTACTGTGATGATATGGCTTCACTTGTGCAATGTTTAGTTTGTTATTTTGTACACGTGTGCTAATTTTGTATGTTATATGGGAGACCTTTGGGTTTATGTGATATGATTAATTTAGATAGGTTGCTAAAGCTCATGAGCTGGTGATATTGAGCTAGTAATGTAGATAGGTGGCTAAGGTCCTTGATCTTACATATTCGAAGGTTGAGTTTGTGGATAAGTGGTTAAATCTACTGAGTTGGAGTATTATAGGTGGCTAAGGCCCCTAAGCTGGTATAGTTAATGTTGTACCCCATTTTGACTGGGTTAGATCGCAACCGTACTTGGCGAAGGACCACTAAGTGATAGAGGATGACATTCGGAGAATAACGCACTTGACCACACTTGATTCCGAGGAGAAATGAAATGATTATGACAAAAGTACCAAGTTGAATTGGACAACCGGTGGGCAGCCCGCTATTTTATTAATAACTTCCCTGATACTTGTCGTAATCCAACAAAGTCAATTGCATTGATTAGATAACATCTTTATCTATCATTTACAACTGGTTTGAGAATATTCCGGGCTGTATTCAATTAGTTATGATTTTTCAAAATTGGCAACCAAACCTTGTACAAATTTGGGAGAGACAGCCAGTGCACAATGCACTATTTTGCCAATAACTTTCTCAATACTTATTGGATCTGAATAAAGTCAATTGAATTAGTTAGATAACATCTTTATCTATCATCTCCAACTGGTTTGAGGGTAATCCGAGTTCTGTGCAATTAACTATGAATTTTTGAAACGGACGGGCAGAATGCTCACTTTATCATGTACCTCTGTGCGGTATTTCCCATTTTTCTCCTAAATGGCTTATCCTTTTGGAGTGATTCCAGTTTCAGAAAATAGATAACAAAATTTCGAGCAAAACAAGACCAATTTTGCCCTAATCCGAGCTCTGTGGAGAAAGTTATGATTTTTTGAAGTTACCCCATAAATCTGTCAATTTTCCACGATTTTTGGTTCTTCATATGCATGTTTGTCCCACATTGCCAGTTTTGCTTCTACTTCGCCCAGTATATATACAAAGACACTCTCCTTACACAGCAAGTGCGAATAAGAGAGGCCTAAGGAAGCCCAAGTAGATGTGCCACGTGGCGACCAAGCCCACACACGGAAATTTTTGGGGAAACCCAAATCCGGTGGTCAAATTTGGTCAAATCCGGACTAAGCCCAAATCCGGCGATCAAACTTGGTCAAATCCGAGCTAAGCCCGTTGATGCGGACTAAGCCCAAATCTAGCGGTCAAACATGGTCAAATCCGGACCAAGTCCAAATCCGGCGATCAAACTTGGTCAAATCCGGGCTAAGCCCGTTGATGCGGACTAAGCCCAAATCCAGCGGTCAAACATGGTCAAATCCGGACCAAGTCCAAATCTAGTGGTCAAACATGGTCAAATCCGGACCAAGCCCAAATCCGACGGTCAAACATGGTCAAATCCGGACTAAGCCCACTAAGCCTGGAATAAGCCCAGATCCGGCGGTCAAACTTGGTCAAATCCGGAGTAAGAAATCCGGACTAACCATTCACATGGAGTAAGGAATTAGCACTAATATGGAGTAAGGAAATTAACGTTGACAAATCCGGGCTAAACCCATTGATGCTGAATAAGGACTCACTGGTGCTGAATAAGGATCCACTGATGCTCAATAAGGACCATTGATGTGGAATAAGCCTATTGATGCGGAATAAGCCCAAATCCGGTGGTCAAACTTGGTCAAATCCGGGCTAAGCCCACTGGTGCTGAATAAGGACCCGCTGATGCGGAATAAGGACCCATTGGTCCGGAAATCACCTAAATAATTCGAAAAAACTCCAAAATAACTCTTCCACAAGGTCTGGAAAGAGCTTTAAAGTATTGGGACTCTGAAAAATCCAGAAAAATCCTTTTAATGCATTAATTGTGATTAACATCTTGGGGACTCCATTTTTAAGCATAGGGACAGGGAGCCTCCATAATTAAATTCCTCGGGATATCACAGTTGACCCCTAAGGACTGCATAACCATTAATTCCCAATGGCATTAATACTCCGTAGATTTATCCAGCCCTTACCCACCAAGGCGTCCAGATACAGCAAAGAAATAAATAATCCCAAGTGATTTATTTATTTTTAGGCATCGAGACTCTTTTTCAAAACATGGGAATAAGAAACCATAATTAAGCCCTCGGGACACTGCAATTGACTCTTTGGAAATTATAAAGAGTACAATTAATGCACCAACGGATACTTCCCCTAAAAAACCTATAAATAGGCCATCTAGTGGGAACATCAGGCATCAATTATCAAGTATCAGAGGGAATTATCACGTATCAGAGCAGATCATTCGAAGAGAGGAATTTCTGGCTGCATTTCTTAGAGATAAAAATCAGAGAGGGATAAAGAGAGCATCCTGGGAATTTTCAAAGAGATATATACTCATTTTCTAAGGGAAAAAGCACCCAAGATCACTATTCGTCTTCACGAGGAAGAGCTAACACTGGAAAAGTTTTTTTTTTAACCTTTGTGCTTTCAGGAAATTCTTTGAAGGCATTACTCGAAGGGGAAAAGGGGCTCCCACCGGCATCATTTTCTTCCCTTCAGGTTCTCTACTTTTTTTTTTCTGCATTGTTTTCAAACATAAAACCCAAAAATTGCTCTTTTATCCTTTTTCCCTTATCTCTCTAAAGTTAAAAAACGAAAATACAAAAAAAAAACAAACATCTTGCATCTTTTTTTTTTTCCTTTATTATTTTCAAAAAAAAAAAATAATAAAATGCAAAAACACAAAAAACCAAATCTCTTCTAGAAAAATTAAAATAGGGCCTAGGCGGTCATGAGGATTGAGCCCTAGATGCTCATATCCTAGTCTGCCTGGGCTAATATTAATTGTGGTAGTATTTCCATTTGAATTCAAATTGTTTTTATTTTATTTTCTAAAAAAGAAAGTTCACTTTTGTTTTCCTAAAAAACGCAATACTGTCACATGGGCCTAGATCCCACATTCTTTTTCTAAAATTAGAATTTTCCCTTTTTTATTTTATTAAAATCTCTTTTGTTGTTTTAAGGCTTAGATCCTAAAATCTTTCTTTTTCTTAAAATTAAAAATACAAAAACTCTTTTTTTAGAATAAATAATAGAGCAAGCAAACACCCATAGATCAAGACTAGGTACCAATTGTGGGCGTTGTGGGGGTGCAAGAGTTTTTCTTCCTTTCCCACACGTAACCGACTCCCGAACCTAATTCTCTGGAACCGTAGACCTTTCTTTTTCTAGGTGCCCAATCACACCTTTAATTTGTTTGGTGGCGACTCTGTGTTTTTCTTTTCTTTAATGGTTTGTGCGAGCCTTGTGCAGGGATGACTCTAGGATCAACTGAACGAACTAGCATGGAGTCCTTTCACAAAAGCCAGCAACGAGCCCGGTCAAAAACGGGTGATGACAGTTAATATAAGTTTGAAGGGCGAAGCTTGAGCTAGGGATGTTATGATAGGGCCAAGTGCCCTAAACTGGTGATTTATTTCTCGATAGTTTGTGGATAGGGAGAGTCCTATTGATTGTAAACACTATATAGCATTGGTACACCGAGCATGTAATGTTTAGGTGTGTATTTTTTGCATAATAGGGTGGTATGGAGTTATGAGTCACCTACTGAGCTTATAGCTCATCTTACTTTATTGTTTGTCTTTCAAGTGCTGCAAAGACTAGTCAAGGCCTTCAATTATTGGAGGATACTTCCCACACCTTAATGTATTGTTCATCTTAAGCATTTAGTTATTTATTTTGTTCCCGTAAAAGAGTCCGTGTAAAGTTGCATGATTTGCATACTAGATGTGATGTATGATTGTTTATGTTTATTAAGCTATTTGTTATCATCATGTTTTCATGGGACTATACAAGTTTGTTTGAGACATCACTCGTGTTGTAACCTTTTCTGGTGCTTGTCACCAGTCTCTTGACCCGTCGGGTGTGAGCATGGGAAACTAATATTTCAAGTAGAAGTGAAATTGGTTCGGTTTGGATCAGTTTAAACCATTTTTCAAACCAATTTGATGTGTTTCGGTTTGGACAAAATCAAACCAAACTAAACTTGTTGCTTAGACCGAACTGATTCGGTTTGGTCTGAACCGACGATTTGAAAGATTATCAGTTTGGATTTATTTGGTTCATCAGTTTTAAGTTTTTAAAGTTGAAATGATATAAAATAAAATAAAAAGTAAATAATATATGAGCATATCAATACTAATATGTATTGAATTTATAATTATAAGTCTCAAAATTTGATAATATAATTTACAAAAACAATACATCAAGTATTAGCAAATAATTTTAGATAAATAAGCCCCAAAACATTAAAAAATAACAATATTATTTGGTTTGTTTAAACCGTGGTTTTAAAATCTTAAACCAAACCAAACTGATATATTATTCGGTTTCAAACCAAACCAAATCAATTTTTGCTTGATTTCAACGGTTTGATAAATTAGCAATTTCGCTGAATCAGTTTAGACTAGTTTTGGTGATTTGGCAGTTTAAAGTTATACTCTTAATTTCTAGTACCAAGTTCATTGGAATTCAGGCGTGACAGACGTCCTTTAAAAAATTAGAAGAATAGTTTACCTAATGAATTTTCATATATAGCTTATTTGTAATGCAAGTTAGTCATTAGACCTTTAACTACAACAAAGTAATGTTTAATATCCAACTTTTTTAAAAAGAAATCGTAGAGATATTTGTGGGCCAATACACCTACCATGTGGATGATTTCATTTATTTTATGGTATTTATTGATTATTCTACTTAATAATTACATGTTTGTTTACTTTCCAATATATTTTTTATTATTTCATAATGTTTGCTATACTACTACATCAATTAATAAAATTGTAAGCATAGTTCTTTAACTATTCAATTAAGACTATATGTCTTTATAATGTTGTGAAAATTGAATTAAAAACATTTGATGAATATTGTACGTTAATTGGGATTGTGGTTGAATATTCAATAGCATATGTCCATACACAAACTGGCTGTCATTTATAAAGTGATTACAACTTATTACTAAATCAATACTTACGAAAAAAAACCAAAGATAATGGTTTTTATTTGGGGACATGTCATTTTACATGTCATACCATTGGTTCATACTAGGACAATCGTTAATTATAAATATCCACTCTTGTGACTTGTTTTTTTTGTCAATAACTTGATATTTCTCATATATAGTTTTTTAGTTATATTGCTAAAGTCCTCATTTTACCTCCACAACATACAAAAATGGGTTCTCAAAGAAGGCATAAGATTTATACAAGTTTTGATTCACCATGTATTATTAAGTACATCGAACAATTAATAGGAAATTTTGTTACAAAGAGTTATAAACTAGTGGCCGGGAAAAGATAAATACACTTATAAAAATACTAAACACACTCACAAATTATTTTTAATCTCATATGAAATTTCAAAAATCCCTTTAAAAAGAATATTTTTTTTATGATCTTTGAATATTGATATTCAAACATAAATCAAATGTTTGAATATCATAATTTCAAATATTGTATTTATATTTTTAAAATATTTTTTGAATATACGAGATTAAATTTTTTATCACCATTTGTTCGAAAACAAATATTCGAACATAAATACAATATTCGAAAAATGGTATTTGAACATTTGATTTATGTTAAAATAATACAATTATTTGAGTAATATTTGTCAAACATTATAATAGTGTTCAAATATCATTATTCAAATATTTTTTTTATTATTTAAATAATATTTTAGTCATTTCACATTGGGTGTGAGTTTGTTTCCAATTTTGGTGGGTGTAAGTATCTCATCCCTTATCTAATACATTCTTTTGACACAAAGAAAGTTATAGAGTTATATATCATAGTAAACATTATTCTAGCAAAATTTAATGTCCGAGTTAGCATAATATATTACTATTAATTTTCATGGGACCATTTTTTTTAAATACATTCACTTCCCAACTAAACTAATTTTTTTTATTAAAATTACATTTCCAATAAAATAAAAAATCATGAAACTAAAATACAAAATCAAAAACAACTGAAAAACACTCCTTAACATTGAATTAGAGCACTTATATCTGTATGCCTAAGCCTTATTTTCTTTAAAATATATAAATAAAATTTGAGAAAGAATTTCAAAACATGCTCTCTAGACATAGAAAATGAATATTTTTTTTAATATTTGAGGATTTATTATTTATTACCCAAAATGATTTTTTAAATAATTTTTAATATTTTTTGATACATGTAAATTTTGAATGAAAATAATAAAAAGAATATAATAAAAAATATAAAGAATAAGATGTAAATATTTTTTAAATGAATAAATTTATAATAAAATTATAAGAAATATTATTTTTATAGCTAGTAGTTAGGAATATTGTGCTTCAACCTTAAATATTAAAATTTAAAAGGAAAAAGAAAAAAGCATAACAATCATAAAAAAAAGTCCGCGACATTTAAAAAGTTGAACCTCCTCGAAGCACCAGTTCCACCACGCCACGAGCACGCGAAAGCTTCAACTGGAAAGAAGAAAGAGCCCATTGATACTTCCAACGGGCATATTTCATGCTTCTCTGCTAGGGTTCGGTTTCGATCCAGGTGCTCCCTTCAATGGCTGCTTCTGCATCCGTCGACTCCTCGCTCTGGTGGGACTCCTTCTCTATCCTCCTCTCCGACCTCGAAGCCGCCCCCGTCTCTGACGACCTCCCGCCGCATCTGGTGCGCTACACCCCACTCTCTCTAGCCTCGAATGTTCGCTTCTGTTCCTCATCTGGTATTGATGTATTTGTTGTCTTATTTGTTGTTACTTCTGCTGTTGTTGTTCTTCAGACGAAGAAGCTCCAGGACAATCACGCCTGGTTATTGGGCGTCGTTTCCTGCTTCAAGCCGCAGAATCCGAAGTCGAAGGAAGCTCTTAATTCGCAACAAGTTAATGTAGGATCTCACAAGCTGACTGTCCGACCGCAATTGAAGAACGCTGCTTTGGAAATTAGTTCCTATCTGGTATTCATCTTTGTCTTTTGTTTTTGTTGGCGAGTTGGATTGTCTTAGCAGTGCACTGGGATTCATGTGCATTTCCCTGCTTTGTAATTATTTTTCGGGCATAGTTTATGTAAAGTGTCAAAGGGGTGGTACTAGGAGTCTGGGATTTTTACTTTTATCTTTTAAGAAGAGCTGGGCTGGTGCATTGGTGAAGTCCATTGTGCCTGGTTGGGAGTTTGAATCAGCCTCTAAATAACAGGGGAAAGGCTAACTAGATATTCCCCTTCCAGATCCCACAGTGGGAGCTTTTACACTGGGTACGCCAGTAAATCCAGTATGGAAAATTTTGAACAATATAGTTTTGATTGTGAAACTTGCTCTTGATCATTTATTCCTGTTTGGAGACAGAAAGTACGTAAACAGTATTGCTGATGTTCCTCTCATCTTTGTTTCAGCGTTTAGATGAGGTGCAATCCTACATTCTTGTTAGTCAATTTTTGGAGCAGAACAATATTGAATCTGATTTCTCCGTTGAAGAATTTATTGATGCAGTGAGTTTAACTTTTTCATTAGATCATATCAAAATTTATAAAGAGATATCTCATAACCTGGACTTCAAGACCTCTTTTGCCCTTTTTCCTCATTCTTCTTGTGAAGATATTGCTTCAACACTACAATGATCGACAGTGCTTGCTGAAATGTTCCAGGCAGATTCTTATGCATGCACGTGAGTTCATTATCAAGCTTTATTAAGGCATTTCTGTTTATGACTTTCTTAGAAAATCTTCATCGTTGACTTTCATTCAATCACAAATTTTAAAAAAACACATGGCATGCCTTGCTGCAGTTTTCTATTTCTGTGTCTGTTTTTGGACAATGATTTAGTTTCTGTCACCGGTGGTGAAGTTGTGGAGTTTTTTTAATCATATTTATTTCTAATGTTTATATTGTGCAGTTTTCTACTTATGGTTCATAGATAAGAGTCAAGAATAGAATATACCATTAGTTTCTAAAGCTTGGTGTTTGTTGAGTTTGCACTGTATGTTAGCCTTCTTAACTTGATGTTGGTGAATATTCCTACTGCGTGCTGGATTTTCTGGTTGACAATCAACATTCTAATATGCATTCCATATACTTATACACATCAAATTTCAATTCAATTAATGCAGTATACTGTGGAGATGGTTCCAAGGAAGGTAGTGCCATTTGTGAGGAGGTACAAAGGCTGGTTTCAGATGACATAGAAAGCAAATTGTTTGGTGTTCTCCAGAATCTTCTATTATCCAGCCTTCCTGAACAGATGGTATGTTAAATTGTGCATACTCTTTATTCATGTTCATGCCCTTTGCAATTTAATTTTTATATTGGCTACAGTCTGTTGACTTGTCAGTTTGTTATCTTTGGTTTAAGGCTGATTTAAATCCCAATTGTTGAAGAAGTTTGCATTGCAAATCCTTCTTCTTTTTAATTATATTTTTGTTGTGCTCACTAATTCTTGTATGTATTTGTTATCATTGTACTGACACTAAATTTCTAGGATTCTTTGTCTAATTTTCCATTCTCTTAGAACTACAATTCTATTTCTTTTTGTTTTTCTTTGATCCCCATATTTATGATTTGTACCTATAAACTATAATTATATTTCGGTTGTGTGTAGTTATTCCTGGATGTACTTGATATCTTTGTATTGGCTTTGAATATCTAACTCTTTACTTTTCTATTCTTTTTCTTTAAGTGCATGGGCTTAGGTGGTGTTTGTTTGAGCCTAATTTTGAATGGGGTTGATTTAGTCAGAATTTGAGCTATTTTTGATTGCAGGTCTGTTTGGGTTGAAATATGTATAGAAATTGTTAATTTAATTAGAAAAAAATTTGATTGAGTCTGTCTATTCTGAAAGATAAAAATACTCTGAAAATGATAATCTAATCTTGATTTTTACATATATGGTAAAAAATGGAAAATTGCACCTAATTAGACATTAAAATGATATTGTAATCGAGGAGTCAACTCATTCGGCATTTCATAATCAGCAAATTCTATTTAGCATTCAATATTCGGAATCACTTATTGAAAATAATAGTGTAAACAAATGGCACCTTATGGTTATAAAAGATGCTCAGTTTTTTCTAAAATAATTTTTTTAATTTATCAAATTGAAAATTATTTTTTTGATCGAATAGTTATAGTGCCTCAATGATTGCAATTTCATGGAAGATAAACATTGCACTGAGTATTTAAGTCAGGTAATTATTCCTTGTTTTTCATGTTCTATATTATGTTCAAATGTAGTTCCTCTATTTATTTATTTATTTATTTTTTTTGTGAAGTTGAAACATTCAATTTTTGTTGAAAGATAAACATTGCACTGAGTATTTAAGTCATGTAATTATCCCTTGTTTTTCATGTTCTATATTATGTTCAAAATGTAGTTCCTCTATTTATTTATTTATTATTTTTTTGTAAAGTTGAAACATTCAATTTTTGTTTTATAAAATTTTCTGAATATAAACTTTGTCCATTTGATTGTTGATGCTATTATGAATGCTTTATAGGATGTTAGGCTTTTCACCTTATGGGCTGAGGAGATATTGATTGAAGAAAATTTGGTCTTGGACATCCTATTTCTTGCTTATGAGTCATTTTGTACTTGCAATGGTGAATGTTGGAGAAAATTGTGCTCACTTTATAAGGTATAATAACACAATCCTTCTCATGGTGTTGATTGTTGTTGTTGAGATTATAATATTGTCTTGTAATTAATTAATAAGATCTTGAGGATACTTTACTCATCATAGTTGTTAAACTTGATTGAATTGTCTGAGTCAACTTCTGAGTTAAGTTGAGTTGGACAAAAAACAAGTTAACTCAGACCCACAACTTGTATGTGTTAAAAAATTTTCTGTGTCAAACATTGACTCAATCAGGTCTCCGAGTTGTGTCAAATCACAACTCACTGAGTTGATTTTAAACTAAAAAAAATAAATAAATATATTTACAAAAAGAAATATGTTATAGAAATTATTTAATGTTGCCATTGTTAAACATTTGGACGTTAATTTTTTTATAATCAAAGAATTATTTTATTAAGAAGCACGAAGGTGGTTATAAAAAGGTACAAGCCGATTAAAGCATATGAAAAATGAAAAGCCATCACTCGAAGGCAAATTGCAACAGGAGGTGACATCTAAAAGAAAAAACCAAAAATCATCTTTGATTCATTGAATCCCGCTCTTGATCCCCTCAAAACCTCGACAATTTCTCTACCTCCAAGTGACCTATAAGACCACCATCGGAATTGTGCTAATAAAATCTTTGGCCCACCCTATTGCCTTGATTCTGTGCCAAGCCACTAGCTCAAGATTCACTTTACTAAAGCAAAACACAACCAAGCAAACATGAAGCCCCATAACTATGGTGTCCATAAATAAATCGATATGATTTGTAATATATTATTTATTTTTATATGTAACTTAAACTCTGGGACCATCCCAATTAATAAATATCCCATTTCCCCATTAATATATGTAAGTTAAGTGCATATTATTACATAGGCAGTGAGAGAGAATCGAAAAACCAGATTATAAGGGAATAAGGCAGTGATTGAGAAACAAAAAACAGATTATAAGGGAATGAGAAGGTCAAATGGCGGTGAGGGGTAAAAAGAAGAAGCACCATGAAAAAAAGGAATAAGCATTTTAGAAGAAAATCCTATATCCTTATTAATATATGCATGTGAAGTACATATTAATACATAGGAAGTTAGGAAAAACCAAAACAAAAACATTCGGATTGTGAGGAAAAAAAGAAACCAAATGGATTATAATTGCATGATTCACATCATTTAATTGTTAACAATTAAGAAAAATAAGAACAATTAATTTCATATTTTGCATATTATATTGTGAAAAATAAGAAATATTTTCATTCAAACTATTAACACATTGGATGTATACATATACACACTACAATTTGACTTTTGGTCTTATAGCAATTAATATGTAGAAAAAAATTAAACACATAGGAATTCGAATCATAAATATAATTAGTAAATAGTGTGGGGAAACTAAAGAGTCAGGGTAATAACAATAATCTAGGAAATTAAGGAGTTTGTGAAACTATAATCTTAACTTTTTGGTTGACCGCATTAAAGAATTGGATTGGATTGGAACTCCCTTTCTTCAAGTCTGACATCAAGACTTCCTTTGAGATTGACATCAAGATTTCCTTCGAGATTGTCATTGAGACTTTCTTCTAGATTGTCATCAAGACTTTCTTTGAGATTTCTTTCGAAATTTTTGTTGAGGTTGTTGTCAAGACTTCCTTTGAGATGAAGTCTCGATCTGAACTAACTTCCAACACTCCCCCTTGCTAATGAATAGGTATTTTCCTTTCCTAGCTTAGATAGAATGCTTTGAAACACTTGACTACTTATACCCTTAGTAAGTATATCAGCCAATTGTGACACATAAGGTGTAGAAATCAAACCATTATCCAAATTTTCTTAATGAAGTGTCTATCAACTTTAATGTGTTTTGTTCGATTATGTTTTATAGGATTATGAGCTAGGCTGATTGTATACTTATTATCACAATATAGTTTCATTGCCATTCTTTCGAATCTTTATATCACCTAAGATAATCTTTATCCAAAGCAATTCATGCACACCTTATGTCATTTCGTGGAATTCTGCCTCTGCCGTAGACCTAGCTACCACATTTTGTTTCTTACTTTTTCAAGTCACTTGACTTCCACCAAGAAAGGCACAGTATCCAGATGATGACCTTTTGTCTACAATTGACCGGACATAATCTGCATTTGTGTAGGTTTTAATAACCAAACCTACATAGAATACCTTTCCTTGGTGCCCTTTTGAGATATTGTAATACTTAGTGAGCTGTTTGCAAGTAAAGTTATGCATAAATTGGCTGATAAAACTCATTGCATAAGCTGTTTGGTTGTGCCTGAGATAGATAAATGAGTTTTCCTATTAAGTGTTGATACATTTCTTTGCCTATTGTAGTATACTCAACTAATCTAATTTTAAGATTTGAATTAATTGGAGTACATGTTGGTTTGCATGCTGTCTTGCCTGTTTCTTTGAGGAGATTTATGATATACTTCTGTTGTGATATAAAGATGCCATGCTTAGAGTGAGCCACTTCAATCTTAAGACTAGCTTCCTCAATTTTTTTAAGTCAAACTATTTGGCTAAACATTAGCTCAAGAATTGTTGCTCTTTGATTTTATCTCTTGTTACTATTATATCATTCATATAAACCAAGAGTTGTGGCTCAAGAAGGTGATTGTTTGATGAGCAATATATGATTCAAGGCTCACATAGATTTTGCGAACTTTCCAAATTATGCCCGTGGTGATTGTTTAAATTAAGACCATACAATGTCTTCTCCAATTTACACACAATATTAGTAGTCAATTTTTCCCACTTCCATATAGAATCATAGATTTTCTCCTCCAGATTACCTTGTAAAAATGCGTCCTTAACATCAAATTGTTACAGGTTCCACCTATAATTATTTACAAGAGACTACAATAATAACAATATTCATTTTTGCAACTGGAGCGAAAGTTTTTAAGTAATCAATCCCATAGGTTTGAGTGTGGCCCTTAGCTATTAATTTTGTATCTCTATATTAGCTCTATACTTCAAAGTTTATTCCCATTTATACCCTACAAGTTTCTATTTTTTCTGGCAATGGCACTAACTCAAAGGTTTGAATTCTTCTCTAATGTCGTAATCTCCACATTTATAGCTTGTGTCCACTCTTTGGATAAAGTATCAGACAAGTTGGTAGGAATGATAATGTTGTTTAAGCTAACCAAGAAAGATCCGTGGAAGAGTGAGAATTTATGGAATGACACAAAATGTGAAAGAGGATATAAAGGTCGTTTGGTGCACTCTCTAGTGCCTTTCCAAATGACAATGAGAATATCTTGATCAAGAAAAGAAACATGTACAGGAAAATTAAAAATTGTTACCTTAGATTCAGGATTTAGAGTGGAGCTTTGAACATGCATAGATTCAGTGGTTGTCTGCTTCCTTGAAAACACTTTGCCATATCTCACATTAGAAAAGTCAAGTATGAGGGGTTAAGAGGTTGGAGATTCTTCTTGCTCAGTCGTGGGTTTAGAAACATGTTCAGATATGAAAACTGGTCTAGATTTGGGAAGAGACAGCTGATCAAGAAAGAAGCTTCCATTCTTCTCATCCAACAATGAAGGTGAATTCTCCCTCTAAAGAGGAGGGAGTGCCCTGATTCTCTTTCATTGAAAGTGATATATGCAGAAACAAAAAATTTCCTAGTTGGAGAATGATAATGTTTATACCTTTTTTGTGTTGAAGAATAACCCACAAAGAGATATTTCAATGGTCTTGGATAAAGTTTGGCTTGATTTTTGTCGTGAATATGAATAAAATCCATACACCCAAATATTCGAACGAGTTAACCCAAAAGAGGAAGGAAACACACTTGAATAAGCCAATGAATAGGAACCTAGGGTTTTGTTAAAACTTCCAAGAAGAGATTGCACTTTCTCGACTTCAACTTGGTTGAGACTATTTAACTCGTGTGATCTTCTGTCATTTTGCCTTTCAGTAGCAACATGAATCTGGTTATTATACTTGGGAGGTTCTCCTCTAGGACTCCATTCTTATGTTGGAGGTTTTCCATGAAGTTTTCAACATCGTTCACGGGTATGGCATCCTTTCTTGCATAAGGTCCATCATAGGCTGTCTCGATTTTGGATCTTTTGTGGATTGGATATTTTATTCTCAACTTTGGATGTTTGTTCCTCATTTATGACAACATGGCTGCCACCATTAGCCACCATAGCTAGATTGTTCTGGTTATCACCACTGACCACCAATGCTGAGTTGTCTGTCTTTTGGGGCTCAAGCATGAAGCATCTTCTGCTTTCTTCACCTTGAACCATTGCCACAACTTCGTTAAAACACGGTATTTTAGGCTTGCCTAGAATTTGAATCCAGATTTGATCAAATTCTAGGTTAAGTCAAACCCATTAAATCATAGATGCAGTCTTACACTATAAATTTCTTTAGAACAATGGCATTTTCAGGGTACTTGGTTTTAGTTGCTCTATAGTAATCAAGCTCCCATAATAATTTCAATTCGTTAGCATATTCTGTAACAGACTTATCCCCTTGTTTCGCAACAAACATCTTAAAACTTGAGCTATGCCTCTAGCCTTTGAATAGGTTTGTTGGATCACATATCCTTGGCAATAGACAAAAACATACACGTGTCGCTAATATCTAGCATCATAGCATCCTAGAGCCATGCCATGATCATGGAATTTTCTTCATCTCGGGTTTCAAATCTGGGATCTCTTGATTTTGGTCATGTCCCCATAAAATGGCTGGTCTTCCCCTTTCCTTTTAGCACTGTGCAAACATGCTGAGACCATTTGACATAGTTTTTTTTACCATAGTTATCAGAATTAAATCGGCTTGGCCGGTTAGACTGGTGAACTGACGACTCAGACACTTAATCGGTTCGGCTTTTAATTGGACCCTTTCAAGAAAAAAATTGGAGAAACCTTATCGAACTGGTTAGTTTTTTGTGACTTGGACAATCCAACTTTACAGAATTGGGTGGTTTTTTAGAAATTATAAAATTACATTTAACATATTTTATAATATAATTTTAATTTAAAATTTATAGTTAATATTGATGTTTCACTTCAGTATTCCTTTCAATCTTATTTGATTTTTCTTTATTATAAATTTATGTACTAAAATTTTGAATTTATTAAGAATTTACATTAAAAATGAATAGTATTATATTAAAAAAGTATTCTTAATATGTTAGCTCAAAATATTTTTTTTCATTAATATATATATATTAATTATTAATTATATGACCGGTCCAACCGTTGATCCAGTGGTTAAACCGGTGATCCTTTTATCTGATACCTTATCAGGGTCAATGTTCGGTCCGATTTTGATAACAATGCTTTTTAGTCTACATGCTGGTTGAATATCCAATATTTCAAGTGTGTTTGCTTCCTATTTTCTTCCAATCTTTTCTACAAGTGATGTAGTAGAGGTCTTTGCATATTTAGACATAGTGTTCCTTTAGAAATGAAGGCAGATCATTAAAAATACAAGAAGACCAAGAAATAAAAAAATTACCAGCAATGAAGGTCGAAAAAGAAGGTCCAACAAAGGTTTTTTTTAAGAACTCAGCTATGATACCATGTGAAAGATAAAAAGTATTTGTATTCTCACTATTCACACATTGGATGTACAAACATATATATATATATACTGTAATTTTTGGTCTTATAATAATTAATACCCAGAAAGAAATTGAGCACCAACTCGAATTATAAATACAAATAGTAAATATAGTATGAGAAAACTAAAGAGTATAATAATTATAGTCTAGGAAACTATAGAGTTAGAGAAACTACAATTTTAACTTTCTGGAATTTTGAGTTGGAACTTCCTTCCTTTGAGACTGGCATCATGACTTCCTTTGAGGCAGTCATCAAGACTTCCTCGGAAGTCTCAATCCGAACAAACTTCCAACATATATTTTAATATATATTCATTTTTCGTTACTGAATCCATATCAAAAACTCTTATGAATTACGTTGAGTAGAAAATTTAGTCACAAGTCATGGATTATAACAACTATGCCACTCATTACCAATTAGTTTTAGGATGAAGTTTTTTGGACTTTAACATGATGCCAAAGCATGCTTGTGTTCTATGTCACCTGATATGTATTGTCCTCGTGCTTGACTAGAATACGTCACACTTGATGTTAGGATTATAATCCCACCTTGTAATTAATTAATAAGATCTCGAGGCCACCCACTTCTTGTTAATTGGTTTTGGGATGTAATCCTTGGATTCTAACACACTTGTGTTCTTTGATTGTGATGATTGCTGCTTTTCCTGCTGCAGGAAATACTACTTGGGTTTTTTCACTTTGATGGAAAGTTAGCAGTATCAGCTGAAGCAGTGCAATCAATTTACCACGTGAAAGTTCAGCTGCTATTTATCCTCATGGAAACCTTGGACATGGGCATTCTTATTCAGATGGTTCATGATGAAACACCTTTGAGGTCTTCAGAAAATTGTTGATTGCACATTATTCTTGTGTATGTTTAGAGTGACAATGGTTATTTGAATCAATTTTTTGAAAGATAATCTTATGAAAACTGGCAGACACATTTACATGTAGGGTATACATTGTTTACAGTACAGGCCCAAAACCCAGGGTGGATAGTGAGTTCTTGGTGATCCTAGGATACCTTTCAGCTTGAAAAAGAATTTAAGTATAACTTCCCTGTTTGTTATATGGCATGGCATAAGTGCTGGGCTACTAAGATATAGTACAAGCGTTTAGTTAAAACTATACACATAAGAAAAATTAGATTATACATGATAATATTTTTATAAAGTCGAGTAGCGTTGGCACTAGATGAGAGCATAGTATTGGATGAGATGTTTTTGACATGTTCAATAAAGACATGTGATATTACTTTTTAGGAGCGAGCTGGTCAGTGCAGTTGATGTTGGAAAGTCAATGGTTAGATCCTAAAGGACTTGGATGCATGTTGTAAGAATAGATATAAACTTTGAGATAGACGTCTAGTTTAATTCTTCTTGGTATGGGTAAGAATGAGTTTCATTGAAGGATTCATAAGGATAGTCCATTATGGTTTCTTCTTTTGGTTCCATATACTCTACTGAACTAGTGTATGAAGGGTTTCTAGTGTATATAAGTATTCGTGGTGGAAACTATGTCAAGGTATACACGTTGTGTTTCCTTTTTTAAAAAAGTCGTAGTTGTTATTGTTTTGGTACGTCTTTAGTCATGCAATTATCCATCTGTTTTTTATTGGTATTGATTTCCCTTTTCATTTGGTCTTGTTGTTTGTCGCATTTATCAACTTTCTTTGCACTATTTTCCAGTCAGGGTTCCTTTGTGTTTTCTATTACTGATATCCAAGAGATGGATGCAATAGTTTCTACTTTCAATGCATTTGAAATCAAAGAAGCTGGTCCATTAATTTTTTCATGGGCAGTGTTTCTTTGTCTACTTTCATCACTTCCAGGGACTCAGGAAAATGGCAGACTAATGGTATGTGTTTGTTATTATACATGCACACATATTAGAACACAGCCATAGTTTTTACCCCTTTAATCAATTTTCAAATTATGCGTATAAAGAAAGCCAATTTTCAGGAGATTGATCATGTCAGTTATGTTCGTCAAGCTTTTGAGGCTGCATCATTAAATTGTTTTCTTGAAATCCTTCAGAATGACTTATTGCGGGATTTGGATGTAAGTAATTCTCAGCTGATGCTTCTAATTGAATTCGTTTTCTAGTTTGTTAATGTGGGAAAATATGAATGAGAAGAGTGCCTACCCAAATAGGGCTCACGTCCTGTCTTTCTGGTTTCTCCTTTGTGTGATAGCCTAGCATACGATTAATAAAAAATGCTGATATGCAACATTGTGATTAATTGGGGTTTTATTTTGTTTTATGCCTGTATACATAATTGGGCATGCAATATTTTCAGGGACCTGTTTCTGGTTATCGTAGCGTTCTGAGAACATTTGTTTCTGCATTTATTGCATCTTACGAGATAAATCTTCAGGTATATGTGTTGATATGTTTGATTAACTTGTTGTGAATTCCTTTGTTTCTTACCCAAGTTCCCCTCTATGCAGCTTGAGGACGCTACACTCAAGTTAATACTGGACATCCTATGCAAGATTTATCGTGAAGAGGTTCGGAAGTATATTAATGTCGCAAAGATATGTGGTTTGTATTGATTTTTATTCAGTGTCTCTGATCATCAAATAAGAGTTGTTATAAATGATGCAGGAGTCACTTTGCGTCCAGTTCTGGGACAGGGACTATTGTATTGATGCACCCCTTCGCTGCTTCCTTTCCAACTTGGAGGCCGAATTCCCACTCAGGATTGTTGAACTTGTTCGCTTGTTATCTGCCCTCTGTGAAGGATCTTGGCCTGCAGAGTGTGTGTAAGTTGGTAGATTGTTAAATTAAATTGTTGTTATATATATTGGTGAGTTATAATAACTTAGAGAGAGGGAGACCTTGTTGACGGTGCTTCAGAATTTTGTTATTAGGTTGTTTATTAACTTTTAACGCAGTCTTTATATATCATTAATTTTATTCCTATTAACAGGTATAATTTTCTAGATAAGTCTGTTGGTTTGTCATCCTTGTTTGAGATTGGCAGCGATAACTTGGTGGATAATAATGTTCACATTGTTGAAACACAATTTCCGTTGCATGTTCCTGGTGTTGAAGGTTTGATTGTTCCTTGTAAGACACGTGGCCGGATTTTGAGAGTAATTGATGGGAATGTTGCTCTTGTACGTTGGGAGGTAAATGGATGTTTTTTTTTTTTTTTTTTTTTTTCAGCAGAATCTTGCTTGTTATGTTTTGAAATTCTTTTACTTTTTTGCACCAGAGATATTTTTGTAACTTTATAATGTGTTTTTTATGCACACTTATAGAAATGATGAAAATTTTGTGATGTTATTGGCTTTCAGATTATGGGAATGATAATACTGTAGCGAATGTTTTGCTTTATATTTTATTTTCAGATTATGAAAACAATTATTTTTTCTGTTACATCATTGCTGTGCAATCAATTTCACCACAAATCAAAA
Organism: Taxillus chinensis; assembly: GCA_023512835.1. Lineage (NCBI taxonomy): Eukaryota > Viridiplantae > Streptophyta > Magnoliopsida > Santalales > Loranthaceae > Taxillus > Taxillus chinensis. Next base: position 26,112,236 of record CM042086.1, read on the forward strand.
AAATATTTATTTGTTTTCAATTCTTCTGGTGGAACTGTTGTCAGTAATAATCTATTTATTCTTTATTAAAGAGGTAGCTGTAAAATTTCTTTTTTCTGATAAAAAATTATAGAGGTAGCCGTCAACCCCTAATACAATTCCAGGCCTAATCTCAAGTAACAAATATATAATGAAAAAACTTTACTAAAAAAAGGGCAAAGGACAAACCTAGTGTGCGAAGCTCCAGTGAGTGGTGGGTTCTTGGAAGGGGTCGGGCCATACGGGCTAATGTGGACGCACCCTTCTCTTACAATTAATATAATTTTAAGAGTCCCATCTGCAACTTGAACTTTGACTTCCAGGTCATAAAGCAGTAATTCTACTATTATGTCAAGGTTTGGTCAAAATAAAAAAACTTTAATAGGAAAATAAATTAGATAAAAAACGTTAAATAATAATGCAATGTCCCCAACACTCCCATTTTAGTTGGTGTATTGGGCATTCTAAATGAGATAAAAGGCATGCCTATACATATATGCAAGCTGGCTTTTAGAAATAAAAGCCAAATTATAAAATGATAAAATGTTTATATTATTATCCAGTTTTTATTTGATAAAATGATCAATCTCTATATGTTTGTGTGATCATGCAGTACCAAAATGCAGACAACACTTTTAGTAGATTTATTGTCACAATAAAGTTCATAGGTTGTCAAACTACACAACTTTGAGATAAGTGAGAATAGTCTTCAGCTACATTAGATCACATACTTCTTGAGTCATCGCACAATTTAGCTTATGCTCTTGACTAGGTGGGAGGCATGGCATTGTTTTTTACTACAACCATTTAACTACGTCACCACTAAGGATAGCACTGTAATGCAAAGTATACCTTTTCTTGGAGCATATTTTAAATATCAAAGATCCGATATACTGCCTTAAGACGTGAAAATTACAAAAATGTATATATTGGTTGATAATAAATAAGTCAACCTACTAACATGTGATACCTTCCCTTATCAACTAGTTCTCCCTGATTAAACCATAAGTGACGTAGAATGAAATTAGGGATTATGATTTTGAGAATAGAAAAAATATGTTAGAGATTACAGCCATATAAGTATCACTATCCCAGAATTTTCCAACTCCCAAATAAAGAATGATATTTATCGCAACCATAACCAATATCTCATTAAATCATCAGATTCAATACACCTGATATTTGAACCAAACTAATGATATTGATTGCAACCAAAACCAATATCTCATTAAATCTGCAGATTTAATACACCTAATATTTGAACCAAACAAGTGTGCCTCTATTGAGGTTGCAATACTCCTCTACTGAGGCTAACAAGTCTAGGAACCAAACGATCGCAAGGACAGCCTAGGATACAACATATAAATTAAATCCATCAAAACGATTTCACACCCCCAGAAAGACAATTGACAAAGACAGCAAAATAGCTGAAATAACAAAATGGAATACAAGGACATAACATCCTCATAAATAAAATGTTAAATTAGCATAGATGGTAGGACTGCCCAGACAATGTTGGCTCATGAGTAATCCTTATGAGTAAGTGGCCATTAGTATCAATGGGAGCTTCGAGTGGTCCATATCAAAGCATTCATTTCGGCTGAAATATCAAGAATATATTTTAACTGAGAGGATTACTCCTTTTTCAGACTGTATAACTTAATGTTTAGGAAGTGGTGAGGAGTTCCTAGGTCTTTAATTTCAAATTCCCTGCCAAGATATTGCTTGAGCTAAAAGATCCTCATATAATTTTTGTCACAGTAATGTTGTCTACATAAACAATGAGGACAGCAATTTGAGTATTTGATCATTTGACGAATAAAGTATTAATCAACATTGTTTTGAATATATCTTAACGCAACCATGACCTTCTGAAAGCATCCAAGTCAACTAAACCCTTGGAGATTGCTTTAGGCTATAATGCCGAGCTTGCAAACATGACCTTCACCTTCCATTTAAGGTCAAAAATACCTGGAGTACCCATAAAAAATTTTCTTCTGGTTCACCGTGAAGAAAATCATTCTTCAAATCCATCTGCCGTAGATCTCATTCACTATTGACATCACATGAAAGAATAACTCATATGGTGATCATCTTGGCAATGGGTGTAAACATCTCATAATAATCCAAATAATATGTTTGGGTGTAACGTTTGGTGACTGAATGAGCTTTGTTGCAGTCAATGATTTCTTTGGCATCTATTTGACAACCGAGACTTGTACCCAATAATGCTTTTTTCTGAAGAGCTTGTCTCCTCTAGCATAGCCTCCTTTTACTTCTAGTGCCTCTTGATTTATTTCAGGAATATCTGTAGAAAACACAACAAAAAACATGATATGGAGAAGACAAGCAATCATATGCGACAACATTAGATAGGAGATTTTATGTTAAGACTACCCTGGGATGCAGAGCTGATCATACTGTAGTTTTGTCTGCTGGATATATTTTTTTTTGCATTTTTTCTATTATTTTGTGCCAAGAGCCTAAGATATTCATCTCCTGTGTAGTGCACAGAATCTGGGATGCTTGTGTTGCTTCTTCGCTTGGCTCGGGAGCTGTATGTAGATAGCAATGAAGAAGTCCTTGCCATCCTGGATTTACTTTGTCGATTAGTGACTTTTAACATGGTAATTTGTATTGTGTATCCTCATAGTGTTGATTTTAATATAGTCAGATTAGATCTAATAGCACTGAACAGATCATGAAGGGATACTACCAATCTTTGATTTTTTTTCCCTTTACAGCAAGTCCGTAAGATGCATGAATCATTTTGGGTGCTTTGAGTACAGATGCATTGTGGTCATTTTTTTAATTTTCTTTGTAGACTTGGGTGTTAGATTGTTTTCTCACTAAACTCTTTTTAATGTGATAGGTAACATAATTATCATTTGTATAAGATATATATTATCATCGCCTAGCCTTCATTTGCAACATTTGGACACTTCTTCAAATTTTACCTTCCTTTTATTTATTACAACAATTTAACTGTATTAGTTTCAATTTGCCACGATATTTCACATGCACAAAATTTATTTATCCTTTGAAAAATATTTGTGCGCAATATCTAAAGGGCAAATCCGGTGTATGAAACTCCCATTAGTGGTGACATCTGGCAAGAGATCAGGCCACAAGAGCCAATATAGACGTAACTTTCCCTCACAATAATTGCAAGACCTTTTCACGACTCGAACTTGTGACCTCCTAGTCATGAGATAATAACTTTACCGTTATGCCAAGGTCTGCCTTTTGTGCGCAATATCTATGACCATAAAATGAAGTTTAGGAACTGTAGATGCCTTCTACAACAATGTTCCTCCTTGGTGCAGAGCTGAGAATGTGCTCTTTTGGTTTTCTTTCATTATTGCTGATGTATTTAAGTACCTTGCAAATTATGCCTCATGTATTTTGATAACCAATTGTTAGAAAATATAGATTTAAATGCCCTGTGATTTGGCACGCTGCTTATAACTCATTTTACATTGAAAGCAATAAAATTATACAAACAAAATCCTCTTAACTTCAAGCCTAATTTTCAACCAAATTACCACAGGAACTTCTTGGCCTCTTCATATTTTTTACCTATCATTTTCCTTATCATTAAAATTGTTATGATTTGTAGGCAGTTTGTTTTAATTTGATAAGGCTTGGCAACTCATTGCATGTTCAAGCGACTCGCATGAATGGCCAGCTGACAAATATTTGGTAATTGACAGGCTCTTTTTTATGGCATGCTTTAAAATGATCAGATGGACACTGTTTCTTTAACTTATCTTGGAGCTCTTTTTTTTTTTATTCCAGGGTTGATGTAGTGGAGATCATATGCATGCTGATCAGAAATTCGTCACGTAATTCCTGTGGCAGTGCTGTCTTGATGTCTATGGGTACTCAAATTTTGGCAAAGATGTTGTTGTGGTAACTGAATACATATTTTTCTTGAAGTGTTTGATCTGTTTACTTTCTAATTTGTTTTGTCATTTTTTTGGTGAGAAAATATGGTTTCAAAGTGTTTGGAATAGGCACATTAATTTTGTATTCTACAATCGTGGTTAATAGTTGGGAGATAAAGACTAAGAGAGCATGTGAAAGACTCATTTTCAGTTTTAGAATTATAAGTTCTCAGACTTTAATTTTTTGTTGTATGGTACAAAACAAGATATGTGCAACATGTTAACTCAATTGTCTTTGCCTCTTGTGAATCCATGGTAGGATTGTGTATTTACAAGCATGGTACTGAATTCAGGTGTAGATAGTTGTATGGGACAGGCCTATGGTGAAGATGTATAGGACACATTAAAAATGTGTAAGAACCTCATTTCAGGTGTTGTTAAAAATGTATAAGACCCTCATTTTAGGTGGTCAAATAACAGTCAAACTTGTGAACTTTGACCGCTTGTTACTTGGCCACCTAATGAGTCTCATACATTTTTTTTTTGTAATTTTTTTTGTAGGTATATTAATATTATCATGCTCTTTAAAACTGTATTTTTGGGAAAAATTAATTTAAAGTATAGAAGAAGATTTTTGAGTTTCTAACAGGAAATTTAACCCATTAAGTGTAACAGGACATCTTGGCTCAAAGATTTTCTACATGAACTACAACTTTTGGCAGAGCTGATTTGAGTGACTTTGTTTCCGTAGGAACTACATTGTTGATATTCTCTGGGGGATTCCATGTTGCAATCCATTTTTTACTATTGAAAATCAATACTCAAAAATCAATTAAATGGCTTGGATGATCTCCCAATTTAACCCAATTTGTACATAGTTTGGCAATTCTTATTGCTTTCTCGTGATATGTATGAGGTGTTGTAGCTTATTACATGTCTTTACATCTTTTTGGATCACAAATTGCATTAGAGCACTAACATTGGACTCACTAAATATTTTTTTAAATTGTACATATGTGTACATATGATTATAAAATATTATCAACTCTCGTACGCATTTTAATTAAATTTTTTAGCAAATTATATCTTTTATTCCATTGTTTTCTCAAATTTGAAGTATCAATTGACTAAAAGCCATAACTTGCTTAATTTTTTAGTTAAAATACATATTTTGATGACACTTTATAATCATATGTGGTTAATATTTAGTCGTATATGTACAATTTAAAAAAATATTTAGCAAGTCCAATGCCAGTGCTCTAAACAATTGGTTTTCAAATATTTTGCCTGGCTCTGTGGTTTGACCATTCCAAGGCTTCTATATATTTTTAATCATAAAATAGCTTATGTTTTTTTTCTCTTCGTATGTTTCCTTCCTCAAACAAAAATTTTCTATACAATTTTCGTGACTTGGGTATTTTTTATCCTCAAAATTATGGTAGTTTTCAAATAAAAAGGTGGTTCTTTTGCTACATGGCATTTGAATTTAGTATTTACAAAAAAGATCCTTCATACGAGGAGTCAAAATCTGGTTGAAAAAATATGCGAGTAGCACTAAAGGGTTGAGTTTTTGAAGGCGCAATTACTGTTTAGGAGAGCTAAGTCTAGGGTACTATCCACTTGGAAGACATTTGATAAATTAATGCAAGAAGTTGATTGGTACTAAAAAAAGTCATTACGAAGAAGTCCAAACTGTGAAATATTGCTGTTTTGCAGAAACCATAATCTCTACTTGTTGCTGTGCAGTCATATGCCTTCCACTGCCTTGTTTTCTATTTTTGATGTATTATGTTCAATATTAAAATATTTTTAAGTCATAATTTTTATTCAAATTATTATATGTCTCTCCAAATAAAAATTAGTTTGGGGTTTCCTCCTTTTTCTTTGCATGCTTTTAATATATGTAATTTGGTTACACTTGCATTCTTTTCTTGATTGGGCCTCTTGCAATTAATTGCTTTGTAGTTCCCCATCACGTGTTACAGCAGCTGCTCTAAAGGGAAATATATTTGAAGTGAGTCTAAAGAATAATACCTTGGATGTTGGCTGTAATGTTTCAGCAAGGTAGATCTTTGTCCAATTTTGCATTTTGCATAACCTTATTTTGGATTTAAATCTTCTTGAGCACATTTTGCATGTAAATGTTAAACATTTGGTGGTGATTGGTTTGTAAGACACCTTTCCATATGACACATTTCCTGTACTTATTTGGGTTCTTAGTTCATACGATTGAGAAGTATGAAGATATATAAGGTTTTAGCAAAATATTTTTGTAGTTGAAATTTTATTGCTTTGGTGTGCACATTTGTTTTTGTACTGTTTTTCTTAATTTATATATGACATGTAGGTTATCTCTAAGGTTTGTCAAGTTTTCACTTGTGCTTGAAATTTGTTTTGGCTCATTCATTAAGTTAATGCACGAGTTCCAAATTAAAATGAGCTGACTTTAAACAAATCCGAGCTCGGGTGGTTAAGCTTGCATCTCAATAACTTTTTTATCAACATATATAGTTGTAGTTTTATTAAATTAAGCAAGAATTAAATATATGAAGTGGTTAAAACACAATCTCTCAACCACTCCTATCATTTCTTATACTATACTTTCACCTTTTCTTATCTAGTTATGGGTGACCTAAATTGATATAAGGTTAATTCAAATTATGAACTCAAATTATAATTAACAAGATTAAGTATGAACTCATTAATGATTGCCTTTCCCCACTTTTCTTTCCAGCAATATGTGGTTTCTTTCTGGAAGACTTGCAAAGTTGCTCTTAATTGATAATGAGCAGAATGATAATCGGTGCCCATTGACTATTTCAGGCATGTTTTATTATATTCTTATTGTTTCTATCTATAAGAATTTTAATATATTTACTATGGTTTATACTCATATTTTTATGCTCATGTGTTTATTGCATTGTTTTAATGTTGCTATATTTTGCCTATCGTGCACTTCGTGTGGACGTTTTGATTCTCGTAAATAAATAAATTTTCTTACTTATCCAAAAAAAAATGTTGCTATATTTTTATTGTCTCCGAAAATGGGCCATGAACACGGGATTAAATACTTTAGTGAGCCCATAGTTCATCCCTCCTCAAAATGGGTTCAAAATCCCATTGTGATCCATTGATTTTTATTTTTTATTGAGGGTCTCTAATTTGTTTAACATCTACTGTTCCTATTAATTTTTATTGTTTAAAAATTCAAATTCATTTGGACCAAAAGATAAGTTAGTTTTTTAGTGAATTTAGATTGACTTTGGCACTCTTTAGTATGACTCATGTTCTCCTAATGAAATTGTAGCGAATGATTATTGTGAAATTTAATCAAGATAAAGGTTGATCTGATTTTCTTTTGTAAGAAATATGAAGATAAAAATGTTTTTATTTCTTTATCTTGTTTTGTAAAACACAATCTAGGATTATATATGCTTGATGTAGCATAACTTCACCCTTAAATTAAGGAACAGAAACCAATTAATTTGAAGAATTACTCATAACACCTCACCATGTAATTAGTTTTCAATATTTGACAACTTATCTAATAATTAAAGTCAAATATTGACAATTCATGTGTTTAGCTATCAGTTGACAACTCTTGTGATTAGGTGTATTGTCTGACACTCTTCTCATGTTGGTGCATAAATATTAGTCATGTCTAACTTGCTTACAAAAAAGTCAAATAGTTATCTTTATAATCCTTTGGTGAAGATATTTGTAATTTGTTGAGTAGTTGGTGAGAAGAGCACACAAATAATTCCATCTTCAAGTTTCTCCTTATGTAATGTATATCGATTTTTACATGCTTTGTTTGATCATGTTGAATTAGATTATTTGCAATAGTATTTGCAACTTGTTATTGGAAAACAATGTTGGAAGTTCCAAAGTTTCACAAAGTTCGTCTAGTACCCTTTTTGACTAGAACATATCACAAATTCTCTAAGTTATTTCTTTATATTTTGCTTTTGCACTACTCCTCACACCCGCGATTTTTTATTTTTATTTTTGATTCTCCATGTTACAAGATTTCTCCATAAGAAAGTATAGTATCCAGAGGTGGTTATTGTTTTAATTATAGAGCTTACCTAATTTGCATTAGTATAGACTTCAATTCTTTGTCGATTATTTGTCTGGTAAAATAATCCTTTCCCAGATTTCCTTTCAAGGATCATAGAGTTCTATAAACAGCCTTCAAGTTTTTTTCACAAGGAGCATGCATAAACTAGCTAAATTTGGTAGCCGCAAAAGAAATGTTTGGTTGGATGTGAGATAAATAGATTTGCTTCTCCACTAGACGTTGATATCAACCTGTATCCATGAGAACTCTTTCCTTAACCTCTCCAAGTTTTAAGTTAGGTTCCATGGAGTATGATAGAAACCCGAGCAAAAGAGTAAATTTATTGGTAGATGAAATATAAAACAAAACAAAATAGCTGGTCTGCAGTTCAAGTGACATCTGTCTCTCTATTATAAAAATTTTTTAATTGGATTTTTTCAAAGTCAAGCATATCTTCATTCACTCTCTAATATACTATTTATAGGCAATTTTCCAAATTCAAATTCAAACACAATAAATAAAAAACTCCTAAATTCAAGTTCAAATGCAATAAAAAGGCAACTTTACCCTCTTACCTTGCATCTAACATATGTTTGCATGGGTTTTGGCCCAACATTACTCCCCTCCCAAGAAAACACCTTGTTCACAAGGTGGAACGAAGGAAATTGCTCGACAATCACATCAAGCGGTTCCCATGTGGCTTCATAGCCGGGTAAATCTTTCTACTGAATCAACACTTCTGTCTTGCTTGGTGGGCCCATTGGACTTGGATGCATGCGCTCACAATCTCCGTACCCTCGATTAATGTAGGTGGAAACAATGGGGAGAGTGGATGATGGCTAATAATCTGATGCAACTGAGACACATGAAACACATGATGAATCATTGAAAAAGGTGGCAACTGCAAGCGATAGCACCAATCCTTGATAATTTCATACAACCTAAAATAGCAAGGAGGCATCTTCTTATTTCACCGCTGTGCCACAATCTGTTGCGAAATACAGCCGCAGCTTCTGGTACACCTGGCCCCTGACTGCAAAATGGACATCCCTCTGATGCCCATCAGCTTGCTTCTTCATAATCTGTTGAGCGCGCGATAGCTGACGCTTCAACTCAGCCAAGATACGATCTCTATCCACAAAGTACTCATCTACCAACATCGCTGGAGTTTTTGGATGGCCATAATGTACTTCTTCCCATATATGATCTTGAAAGCAGTAGTTTGTGAAGTAGTATAGTACGAAGTATTACACCAATACTCAGCCCTATGCTAGTCACTAGGGCCATGGGCCCATTGCTTAGGAGCATCTGACAAAAAAGACGTAGATAGGTCTCCACGCTACAGTTGACAACCTCAGTTTGTCCGTCGGTTTGTGGATGATATGCCATGCTCTGTTTCAACACCGTGCCCCATTGCTTGAACAATTTTTTTCTAGAAATGGTTGAGAAAGACTTTATCATGATCTGTCACAATGGACTTTGGAATTCCATGTAACCATACCACGTCATGCACAAAGGCTGCAATAACGTTTACTGCCGTATATGGGTAACACAAGGGTATGAAGTGTGCATACTTGCTCAGTTAGTCCACCACCACGAGAATGACTGTAAATCTATCCGAACACAACAGACTCTCAATGAAGTCCATCATCACCTCCTCCCAAACCCGATCTGGTAGTGCTAATGGTTGCAACAATTCCTCCGGTGCTACGGACATGTAATTGTAACAGTGACACATATCACAGTTGACTATCATATTCTCTACATCTTTTTTCATCTCCACCCAATGCAACTATGCGGCCAAACATCATTAAGTCATAACGGTGCCAGAGTGTCCCCCAGTTGCGCTCCCATGAATTTTTTGCACTAATTGTGGTATGTGGGGTGATATTCGTGGTCGAGCATAATATAACAATCGTTGTTCCTTCAAGGAATAATTTGGATAACGGGTATCCCTACACAAGAGTGCTGTCCGAATATCTACCAACCCTGCATTTGTCATAGAATCGTGCACAATTGCCTCCCAATAGAGCATCCATGGCACTGATAATGATGACAAAGTGGGCTCTGCCTATCGCTTCGACAAGGCATCTGTTGCCTTGTTATTCAGTCCAGGCTGATATTGTATCTCAAAATCATATGACAATAACTTAGATAGTTGTCGTAGTAGCCGGAGGGCTACCTGTATATTCGGCTTCAGCTCTTCTATAAAGGTGCCTTCCGATAACGCTTTAGAAATCCCCTCTAGGCATTTGGATAGTAGTTCGAACTTCTCTCTATACTTCATCACTGTTCTGTCCTGAGTTAGCACTGCAAATGGCTCATAGATGTCCCCTGTTTGGGTGGCTCTAAACCGTGTGAGTAGTTGATCCTTGATCTCACCCCATGACCCCAACGGTTGCCATTGTTCACACCACTGCAGCCAACCTTTCCCTGTCTACAAAACCATGAAGAGGGAAACGCAATGTTCCACCCGATATAACCATTCGTGAACATTCACTCCTTTAAATATGGCCATTTTTAATTTATGAACATTGGAATCTGGCCCCCATTGAGGATGCCCTTGCCAATTTCGTGCCGTAGAGGCCTTGTCCCTATTCTAGCCTTCTCTCTTTTCTCGATTTCCAAAATTGCCAGTCCAAGAGTCATTTCCCATGTCAAGCCCTTGCTCCTAGGACCTGGTGCCTAAGTGGGTCACACCCTCTTGCCCCACGCCTCCTTCCTCCCAGCAAGTTAGTTCTTTTCTCCTCTGCTCAGGGTTGAGCGCCCTCCTAGGCAGTGTTGCAAATCCATATCAACCCTCCCTCGGGCCTTAGCACCTCCCCAAATGGTGCTGCCCGTCCAACACTGTTATGCCCTAGCCATTGTCCTAGCTGCACGGTGTTTAGTCCTCTAGTAAACGAGGCCGCTTGTTGTGCTACCTTAGGCTGTCGCGCACCCCATGATGGGTCTACTTCCTCGGATTCGTAGCCAAGACCGCCTTCGCCAGCCACAAACTCCTTTGTCCCATGATGGCCAGCCTTCCACACCAGGACTATCCCGCGGGTGTCAGGTGGCTGCCACCAGAGATAGGTCGTCCGTCCAGCAGTCCGTAGCTCTCAACACCGCTATATTCTGCTCCGATCAAAGCTTTGCCACTACTGTCTCGCTGGATCGACGCCTGAGAAGACAACCCTAGGACGAGGTCCCAAATTCAAATTCAAACCCAATAAAAAGACAACTCTATCCTTTTGCCTTGCATCTAACATAGGTTTGTATGGATTTGGGCCCAACAGAATATTTGAAGTCTTGCATCTTCTTTTACTAGTTTGTTCCAAGAGATCTATGACATACTTTCTTTGAGAAATTACCATGATTTTTTTTTGATGTAGCAATCTCCATTCTAAGAAAATTCCAAAGAGAAGCTAAATCTTTGATCTCAAATTTACTTATAAAAAAAAAATCTTTGATCTCAAAGTGAGTTGAGAGGTTTTTCTGCAATTTGTCAATTTCTTGTGTGTCATCACTAGTGAAAACAATATCATCTCCATACACAATTAAGAAATTACTATGCCTTTGATCTTTATTAAAGAGAATATTAAAGAGAACCTAAATCTTTGATCTCAAATTCAATTGAGAGGTTTTTCTTCGATTTGTCAATTTCCTCAGTGTCATCACTGGTGAGAACAATATCATCTACATATACAATTAAGACTGCAACTTTACCTTTTCCAGAAATCTTTATGAACTTAGTGTGGCCAGACTGCCCTTGTAAGAACCCTAGAGATTGTAAATTTGTCAAGCCCAGCTCTCAGGTATTGTTTTAAGGGCGTAGAGAGATTTTTTCAATCTTCCAATATTTTTTCCGAAGCTTTCATTGAATCCTGGAGGGGCCTTCATGTATAATTCTTCTTCTAGATCTCCATTAAGGAAAAAACATCTAGTTGATGAAGAGGCCAGTCTAGATTAACTGCAATAGAAAGTAATACACTCACTGTATTTAACTTAGCAACAGGTGAAAACGTTTCTAAGTAATCAATGCCATAGGTTTGTGAAAAACCTTTGGCAACTAGCTGAGTCTTGTATGTCTCAAGGGATCTATCAGAGTCGTACTTCAAGGTGAACACCCACTCACACCCAACTGGAATTTTTCCTTTCGGAAGAGATAGACTATCAAAAGCCGTCAATCTTTTTTGTTGTCTAAGATACTTCCTTGAATAAACTTTCCCTTTAAACTGATGTCCCCTTTGCCTTGCACTCATCTCACTTTCTTCTCAGGTTTGAATTTGTAATGGCAAAGAAAGTTGATCCCTATTATTGAAGACATTTTTATTCTCAATGTTTACTATGGTCTCAAATTCGTAGGTTTAACTTATGTATTGAGTAAAAACATTTATAATAAAATCTAATATTCATTGGATGTGTTCCCCTGAAATGAGTGTTGGAAAGAAAGGTTTATCTTCAAAGAGGATTACATCCATGAAGATAAAATGTCTTTCAGAAAGTGGATCAAAACATTGTACCCTTTTTGAGTGGAAGGATAACCAACAAAAACACATTTTCTCGCTATAGGATCAAGTTTTTCATGATTGATTTCATGAATGTGGACAAAAGCAATGCAATTGAACTCTTAAGGGGTACATCAATTGAGAGTCGTGAGAAAGAAAAACATTCCTTAAAACAGTTGAAATTTTAAAATTTTGGAAGTCATCTTAATAATCAAATACATTGATGATAAATAATACCATTTTTCACAAAAAAATCCCGCAAAACTTCATTGGAATACTCTGCCATTATCACTTTATAAAACTTGAAGCACTTTTGAAATTGTGTTTGAATCTTGTCATAAAAATTTTGAAACACTTTTAGCTTATGATTTTTATTGAAGTAGAAAAACCCATGTAATCCGAGTATGGTCCTCAATGAATGCTATGAAAAATCTTTTTCTTGTGATTGATTTTATTCTTTGAGGTACCCACACATCACTATGAATTATAGCATAACATTTTGTGACTTTATAGGGTTGTGCTGGACAAAAAGTTCACAAATTTCATATTACAATAAAAAAAGTTTATTCAAAAATAACTTTGGAAATAATTGTCTCATAATAGGAACTTGGATGTCCCAACCTAAAGTGCCATAACATAATTTTATTCAAGTTGTATCCATCCTTAAAGAGATATAGACCTTTGATTTGTTTGATATTGCCAATCATCTTCCTCGTGGTCAAATCCTGAAATTAGGAGCTGGAAGAGGAAAAACTAGATTAGCAATTTTGATCAACAGTTATTTATTGATGGGCAACAAATTACATGACAACTTGGGAATATGGAGAACATTATGGAGTTTCAAAGGAGAGACAATAACTAATCCTTTCCTAGCTACTTTTGCGAAAAAACCATTTACAATTTTAACTCTTTGATTTCCTGTGCAAGGTTTATAGTAAGAAAACAATTTTGAGGACCTGGTTATATAATCTGTTGCCGCGGAATGGACTATCCGAGAATCTTTTGAATTGATACTTTTGAAGAATCTTTTGTGTCCCGTAATGGGCATGAGATTGCTATCTCCACTACTACTACTGAAATCCATGAGTTCCTGGTTGGAGGTGATGTATAGGACATGAAAGTTGAGTCACTTCTCCCATCTTTGGTCATATGATGGATTTAGGGTTCCGTGAGCTCTGTTACCATGTTGAAAGTAGAGGAGTCCTTCATCATCTTGTTTCATCGAAAAACCAGTTACAAGTTCCCTACAAATAGACATTATACGCCTAATTTTTAGGGACATTTACAACTTCACAGATGGGATCAAATCTAACTAAAATTTCAAGCAATAAAATAGGAAATAAATACATACAGATATGATAGCAAGCTACCAGAATCCCTTAAATATATAGAACCGAATAGATCTCCTTAATTTCAGCTTTCTTACACTGGCAGATTTGCTTACAACTCATAATAATCCCCCCTCTCCCCTCTTTAAGTTGGATGGTAATTGTTAATTAACCCCTGCTTGGAACTTAGATCATCAAATATCTTCTTGGTAAAACCTTAGTAAGAATGTCATCTATTTGAAGACGTGGTTACATATACCATTTTGATCACAGCTTGGCATCTTATATTATCTCAGTATTACCATAGGTTGCTTTTTTCCAAACGTGATCAACCATGGTGTCAATGGAAATGAACTTGGATACATGAACACCATCATTATGAAGACCCATGCCGAGAGGATCTTCATACTATTAGAGTGAGCCACTTCAATTCCAAGAAAATAATCTTGTTCACCTAGAGTTTTTATGTCAAACAATTTGGCTAAACATTGGCTTAAAATTGTTGTTCCTTCCTTGAAGGTGAGTGTTTGATGAACAATATATGATCCTCCTGGTTTTGTTTATATTCGGGGCTCATATAGATTTTGCAAACCTTTTAAACTACGCACGTCATTGTTTAAGATTATACAAGGTCTTTTTCAATTTACACACAATATTAGTAGTCAATTTTCTTACTAACGTGGTGTGATCTTCATATAGATTTCCTCTTCTAAAAATGCATTCTTAACATCAAACTACTACAAGTAAAGCCATAATTAGCCGCATGAGACAATAATAATTTAATACATAGTTATTAAAGGCGCACCTAGGCGCAAAACCCAGGCGGGCGTAGGGGTTGCGCCCGCCTTTCTTTCGGTCGACGTGACATCCAGTGAAGCCCACATTAAGCGCGCTTCATCCCCAGGCGTTAGGCGTCGCAAAGGCGTGCCTTGAGGAGACGACGCGATACATTGAAACAAAAAAAAGAAAAAAGGAAAGAATCGTGCGATCGTGCGTACCGGCGGTCCAGGGCAACCTTGGCGACGACGAACCAGGTGCGTCCGTCGTTCTTTCTTCTCTCTTCTCCGATTGCCGCGGAATCGCCGACGACGCAGCTCTTTGCGACGATTCCCGACGATGCGGCTCTGCGACGTCGATCCCGGCGATACATACCCTGGCCGTCGCGTCTCTCGGTCGTCTCGCAAATGGCACCTCGGCCTTCACGTCTCTAGTCGTCTTGCGGATCGTTTTCTCGATCTTTTTTTCCCGCTTATTTTTATTCCTGATGATGCGTCTGTTTTTGAGAGCACAATTTTCCCAAAGACTCGTTTTTTTTTTTTGTTCTGTCTTAATATCTAATATTCATTATTTTTGGGTTATTAGATATTTGTAATTCATGAGTTAAAATTCAAGAAGAAATCCAGGTTAGAAGTATGTGACACACAAGTCGGTAGCAACAAAAATACATTCACTTGTAATTTTTGTTCTAAGGTAACAAATGGAGGTATTTATAGAGCCAAGCAACATATAATTCGTGGGCAACGAAATGCAAAGACATGTCTTAAATGTCCGGATCATATGAAACAGGAAATAAGAGATTATATGGCCAACAAAAAGATAGAGAAAGACCAAATGAATATGTTGCCTGACTTTGATGATGCTGATTTTGGTGAGGATGAAGAAAAAGCAAAATGCAAGAGATTGAAGGACAAAGTAAATTGAATATGTTTAAATTGGTGTGTTTATTTCATTACTATATTTTATAATTTCTTTTATATAAAGGTGCGCCTCGGTTCCTTTAGGCCCGCGCTTTTTTTTTTGTGCCTTGTGCTTAGGCCAGGCCCAGCCTTTGCGCCTTAGGTGCGCCTTGCGCCTTTAATAGTATTTATTTTTACAATCGAAGCAAAGGTCTCTAAGTAATTAATCCCATTGGTTTGAGTGTAGCCCCTTGGCTACTAATCTCGCTTTGTATCTTTTATGGAATTGTTAGCTTTATAATTCACAATGTATACCCATTTACATCCTACATGTTTCTTGGTTTCTGGAAATGGTACCAACTCCTAGGTTTGATTGTTCTCCAGTGCCTCCATCTCCACATCCATAGCCTATCTCCACTCCTTTTTGGACAAAATGCTAGGTGCACTTGAGGCATAAAGGATACCCTATTATCTCCACTCCTTGGTTTCTGTATAATTATAGAAGTATTATACTTATTATTCATAAACCATAATCCATCAAATTAAATCTTTACGGATCATCTTCAAAATTCTCATTACAACTATTATTATAAATCTCATTTTATCGAAGTTATATTCTTCATTAGAATCCTTATTTTTCTCTTCAAAATCATGGTCGGTAGGACCTTTAGAACTACATATTCTTAAGCTTAACCTTCACTTGACTTGGCTTGCTTCCTAGTTAATTTTGAGGGTTCTCCAACCCCAGCTGCTCTAGTCACAACACCTCAAGTCAAGTCATCAGACTCATCACTAAGTATATAGTAATGGGTCGTTGAGAGAAAGAGCTGAGCAGTTGACTTAATTTAGTTATTTAATATCTATACACATACTATAGTACTACTTCTTATGTTGAATTGTTGACAGTGAGGAAGAGATGTGGAAATAGTCAATATCGTTTGGTGTGGGTATTGGGCAGTGATGGAGAGATGCATTAGATTGTTTGGCATCAGAGATGTTGTAGCTCGTTCGGCGTTGATGTAGGTCTAGCATCAATGGCAAGATCGCAATTGATGTAGACATCATAGTCAATTACCTCTCTTTCTATTATTTTTTTAGGGTTAAAGAAGCACAAGAACTGAATGCTTCTTGCTTTACCCACAGGCACACAAAACACGGGAAGGCAGTGCTTCAATGAAGGTGCTTCACCATGCCTCCCCTAAAGCGTTGTAGGTGCTTGGTGTTGTGCTTCATGCACTTAAGTGTTGGGGTGCTTGCTTTTGACTACATAGATAAAGTCTTGAACAAGTTGGTGGGAATGGAAATGGTGTATAAATTAACCAGAAAGGATTTGTGAGAGGGTGAGATAAAGGTCATTATTTGCATTCTCTAGTACCTTTTCTTATGGAAATGAGAATATCTTGGCAAGGAAAAGGAACTTGTACATGAGAATTAGGAATTGTTAACTTATTTGTAGGATTTAGAGTGGAGTCTTGAACATGCACATATAAAGGGTAGGGCTAAGAATGAGCGATTGAGAGGCTAGAGATTTTTGCGTAGTTATGGGTTCAAAAATAGGTTCAGTTATAGAAACTAGTTTAGATTTGGGAAGAGACATGTCATTAAGAAGGAAGCTCCCATTCTTCTCTTCCAACGATAAATGTAAATTCTTCTCCTAAAGAGAAGAAGGGGTGAAGTAAGAGTCCCTTCCGATGAAAGTGACAACTGTATATTTTTTTCTTTCATAACATTTATACCTTTTTTTATATTAAATAAGGACCTACAAAGATACACTTCGACGCTCTTGGATCAAGTTTGACCTGATTTTGATTCTAAATATGAACAAATGCCATCCGTCCAAATATTTGAGGAACTTGATTATTTGTAGTGAACATGTTAGGATAAAAGGTTGAGAGTACTTTTATTGGACTTGGAGATTTTAAAACTTTAGAGGGGAGCTGATTTATGAGATAATTTGTTGTAAAAATAATTCCTCCAAAAGGGATTTGAGAACATGGTTATGAAAAAGAAGAGTTCTAGGCGCAAGAGTATTTGAGAACATGGTCCTTTCTGCTATACTTGTTTTGATGGGGGTATAGACACAAGAGGATTCATGTATTATCCCCTCTTGAAAGTAGGAAGTTAAGATTTGATTGAAATAATCTCTAGCATTGTCGGATCTCAATTTATTAACACTGATCCCAAATTGGTTTATGACCATTGAAAAGAAGTTTTAGAGAATGGTGCTAACATCTTATTTCTGTTTAAGAAAAAAATCCAAGTAACATGCGTGCAATTATCAATAAATGACACAAACCATTGAACACCAGAAATATTAGGAACATTAGAAGGTCCTCAAATATCACTATAAATGAGGGGAAAAGGAGTAGAGCTCCTTGTATTACTTATTAGAAAGGAAAAACATTTATGTTTTGCAAGTTCACATATATCACAATAGAAATGCTCAACATTTAAATTTTGGAACAAGCATGGAAATAGAATTTTGAGGACTTTGAATGAAGGATGTCCAAGTTGTCAACAGTGGTTAGTGGAGCTGGATCATGTCCTTATTCAATGAAACATGTTTAGATATAAGGGAATGAGGTATTTTGTCATACATAATATGTTTAGAAACATGTTTAAACATGTTTAACTGATTCGATGTTTTAAGATAGTAGGGTCCATTCCAATTTATAGCATGTCTAATTGTACTCTCGGAATTCTTGTTGTGAAATAGACGACGGTCATGATAGAAAATCACTTGACAGGGTAAGGTTTCAATGAGTTTTTGAATAAAAATAATATTTTTGGATAATTTAGAACATGAAAAATATTATTTAAAACCAATGGTTATCACTAAGATCTTTAAGGAATCAGCTACAGTGGTTAAGGAATCAACACTCGTAGCATTGAACCATAGACTACCCCTATGATCTCAGTTCTGGATCTTTTGTGGATTGGATCTTTTGTTCTCAACTCTGGATGTCTGCTCCTCATTTGTGACAATATGATTGCCACCATTAGCCACCATAACAAGATTGGGTTATCACTAAGATGAGAGGTCCTTCCAATTTCTACAGCGAGTTTTGTTGCGGGGGTATCTACACTTTTTGACATTATGATCTTTTAGCAACGGATCCCTAAAAATATAAGAACTACCCGCAATGAAGGCTGGTATGACAATGAAAGGCAAGAAACAATAAAATTAGCAGCAATGAAGGCCAAAAAAGAAGATTGAATTTAGATTTTCTTTTTTCTTTTTTAAATAAGAACTTAACTCTTATAACATAAGAAAAATAAGAAATATTTTATTCATTTTGCTAACTCACTCATTACACACATATGCACTACAGTTCATTCCTTAATACTTAGGAAATTAAAGAATCTTTTAACAATTAATACCTTGAAAATCAAAGAGTCAGTGTGATTACTGTAATCTAAACTTTCTGGTGGATTACAATAATGAATCCGAATTAACTTCCAACATGCTGTTCTCTTGCAATCATGGATCATCTAGTTACAAGTGCAGACTGTTCTACCTCTGATTACTTTTTCCAATCATCACCTTGCACCTTGTTTCTTCTCTCCTAACTTCAGACAAGAAGTCTCGAATGGATTGTAGTGGTTTTTTACACAAAATTCGGCCTCTAACATCATCTAAATCTGGATTTAAACCTACTAGAAATACATTAACTTAATCATTTTCCTCCATTTTTTTGTGCTTGATGCTGTCATTAGGACACTCCCAATCATCTTCATAGCATTAATCTAACTCCTTCCATAGCTTGGTTTCAACTCGAAAATCTGAGAGGAATTCTCAATATCCGAGTACATCTCTCATACAACCTCCCATAACTTATTTGCTGTTGGCAGGAACATATGTAACTTTCCATTGGCTGCATCCATCAAATTAATCAACCAAGCTATGGCAAGGGAATTCTCAGATCTCCATCCTTACACGTTCTGGTGTGTATCATAAGAATTTTTTATTTCTCTGGTCAAATGACCGAGTTTCCCTAGGCCATCAATATCAAGATTCACCGAACATACTTGAACTCAAAAAATCGGCCGCATTGACTTTTCTCCCTTCATTCACTGTTGTGCTAGATCCACCTGATTGCATTTGCTTTGATGAGGTCCCGGAACTCACTGCACTTTGAATATTACCTGCTATAGGTGAGTTGTTCTTTTCACTGGTCGTTGAAGATCTATCAGCATTGGGTGGGAAACAAATCATTCCCAGAAGCCCAATTTTGGCTCTGACACCATATAAGAAATATGAATCTGAAAATGTTTTTTTATTCTTTTATCTTATTTCAGAGAACACGCATAAGGATTATATATGCTTGATGGAGCATAATTTCACCCGTAAATTAAGGAACAAAAACCAATAGGGTCAAATAATAACTCATAACAGCTCACAACGTAATCAGTTCTCAATATGTGACAACTCATGTAATAAATAAAGTCACATGTTGACAACTCATGTGATTAGCTGTATTTTATGACATTTTTAATTGGAACTTTTGGTCAGCACATCTCACTAGAGTTGGTGAACTCTCTGGGATTTGACATGGTGAATTGTCTCCACATTATGAAGTTAGAATCCATGATCTCTTAAAATTTTGACTAGGTGAAGGATATCACATATTGTAATTTGATTAGCTTGTAAGTTGATATTGCGAATCTGAAAGTATTTTGATTAGCTTATTGTTTTGAGTGTTCGAAAAGTTCAACTACCCATTGTGGTTAGTGTCCCCCAAAGAATTTAAAAATAAAAGATAAATCCTCTTAATGTCCACCTGAATCTAGTGTAATGCACATGATAGTACCACTAAGGTAGTCTTCTAGTGGTAATTTGGTTTTGTAGTTATTTCAACTCATACATTTGCGCATCTTAGTTGTTATGTTATGAGAAGAAGCACATACTCATTTACACCGAAAAACATACAGTGTTGGAGTTTACTGCACAGCTCCTGGAAACTGGCATAGAAAATGATGATGTTCTGGCTCTTGTTGTATTCTCCCTTCAATATATTTTGGTTAATCATGAGTATTGGAAATACAAATCAAGGCATGTCCGATGGAAGGTGACATTGAAGGTAATTTTTGGATTTGATTTCTACTACATACTCATACAAATATGTTTAATGCGTCAAGTTTATTGAGTTTTTTTTATTCTTTTGTTTACTAGTATTAAACTCCCTTTTGGTTGTGTTACTGCTTAGTGCTTACTTTTCTATGTTATTGTTTTCATATTTTTTGTTTTTAAAATTTTTTTATAAGTAAGACAAATTTTATTAGATGAAAATCACACACAAGAAGCGCGCGAAAAGCATGCGAAGGCATAATTACATAAAAAAACAATAACCAACTCAAAAGAATAATTATTGATAACATTCCACAATGAAAAACAACGGAGACTATCCAAAACAGATATCCAACCCCCCAAACAACGGAAAAAAAAATACAACAAAGCTCGGCAACAGGCTTCTCCCAAAATTTAAAACCATGTATTTACCTAACACATTTTTCTAATTAAAATGAAAAGGCCAATGCTAGTCAATCCAACCATATCCAGTCATCAAATAGCTGCCATCACTAGTCATGAACTTCTGGAAATTTGTTGGACTGTAATAACAACGATGGGGCTAAATAGAGTTTTAAAATTCCCGATTAGTGATGGGGCCTAGGTTGTGGAAAGCTTTAACACATTTTTGGAAAATTTTGGGAGTGGCTTTTTATCATCACAAATTTATGGTGGAGTTTCCAAGATTTTTAGACTGTTTTCCAAGAAATTTCAAATTAAAATTTAGAACCTATAATTTTTTTCCCATTTTCAAAAACTTGAAACTCAACCTAAACCAAATGGGTCTCAATTTTCAATTGTGAAAATGTTCTAGTAAAAAAATTTCCCTATTGATATTGATAAATTTTAGCATTTTGTCAACCATAAATGTGCTATAGCTTTCCACAACCTAGGCTCTATCACTAAATTAGATGCAGTAGCTAGTTGTTGGCCAGCTTACTCTTTATGGAGTTGAGTTTCGGCCTATATATACTGACTGTAGAAATGTGTAGGTTTCACAGAATCACTTGAAACACCAGATGGGTCTGTGAAGCAGCCAATGCCATGCTTATATGTGATACCATGTCAAAAGTTGATTGTTAGTAGTTGTTTATACAAGGCTTAGCCTGAAGGACTGTAGGCCATTGAAGGAACTATGTTGCTCTGATACCAAGTTTATGGTTTCAGGCCTCTCGCTAAACAAAACATTTATTTCCTAAATTCTTACCAATATAATCTCTGCATTTATATGTTTTTTGGGTGAGCCTGAGAGGCTTCACGGTACCGTGTGGTCTGTCATGCACTATGTTTTTCTTCAAATGTGACATTCAAAGGATTATTGCAGACAAATCTCTTGTCATTCATGGTAGATAGATCCCTTCGTATATTGGCACCCTTATATATTGCCTTACAATGAAATCCACCTTTGAAATGTCCTGATTCAAAATTATAGCATACATCTATTTATTTTTTTCTGTGTTTTTATTGATTTAGGTGCTTGAAGTGATGAAAAAATGCATTATGTCATTTTCATTCTCTCAGAAGCAGGGTGAGGTGATACGCAATATTTTACTCACTGATTCCTCCATTCACAGTAACCTCTTCCGAGTTATTTGTACAACAACTCCTGCATTAGAGGTGGGACGTGCTGTAATTTCCCTTTCATATCAATTTGCATATTTCAGCCATGAGTCTTATTTTTCTGATAATTCTTTACAATGCATGTTGCTTAACAGAAACTCTACATTACCCGCAATTATGAATTTGTGGAGATTGAAGGAATGGAGGCCGCTGTCTGTTCTGGTTTGGATATTACCTTCAACATGCTGTCCAAACTTCCAATGGTATGTCTTTCTTCCTAGATTTGGGGGTTTTGAAGTGCCTTATCATTTTACGTGGGTTTTAATGGTGTTCATATATCATTGGTGTGGTAAATGTTTTCTAGTTGCATTCAATAGATCTTCTATTCTTTCATTGCTTGTTACATCCAATAATAGCTTTTAATTTAAGAAACCTGATTTCCACAACTTTCAGGATATTTCATCGAGGCTTCCAGTATTTCACCAATTAATGCTCTCACCTACAACCAAACCAATTTCTGTTGCTTCAGCAATGATTTCCTTGTTGTCGTACTTCCGCAATCCGGTACAGGGGAACACATTCAAATTGGAAATTACAATGCATAAATTGTGATCTTCTATACTTTTGTTTGACTGCTTTCTTGGGCGGTACAATTTATTATGTTTTTGTACCACGTATGTCATTCTGCATGCTGATCATTTAATAAAATGATTACTGGATGGTGGAATACACCATTTGAATTTTGTTACTTCATTCTTCCATATGTAAACTGTGTACGTGTCATTTAAAAAAAATATGAGCTGCATATATTGTTAGGAGATATATTTTGATATTAAATTTTGCGTGATTTTTCCTGTTTGTGTGACTACTTCACAAAATGTCCCCTCAGTATTTGTAATTTTTGTCTTGAATATTTATGGCCACTTTTCTTCACCTCCATTTGTAAGCTATGAACTGGGAAAAGTTTTGTTTTTAAATAATAAGTTAATATTTATAAATCATTATTATTTATCTGATAACCACATTGTACATCCTTGATCCTTCATTTTACTCATGATTTATAAATCATGTATGTAGGCAATACAAGTTGGTGCTGCAAGGGTACTTTCTATGTTGTTTATGTTAGCAGATTGTTGTGCCTTTGGGAATGCATGTTTTGGTCTTGATGATAAGCAGGTTTGGCAATTGCATGCTGGGTTATTCTTTAGTTTCCTTGATTAGTAACTTCTAACTTTAATTGAGTTAATGACTTATTGATTACTGCTTGGTGCCAGATACAAGACTTGAGACATTCTGTAAATGATATTTTATGTGAACAATCACCATTAGACAAAGATCGCTTTGTTGCTATCATCAAAATGCTCACTTTTGCAGCTCGTCATCAGGTTGTTTTCATGTATCTTGATATATCTGATAATCAATGTCAGTACTTCATCCTTGTATGGGGGGGGGGGGGGATATTTTTGTTTTGTTTTTGGCATGTTTCTTTTTATTTGTGTAATCTACCTACAACTCTCTCTAAGATAATCTTTTCTAATTATACAATTGAGTGAAAGATTGAGAGAGGGTCAAACACAATCTATAGTGTTTATGTAAGAAACCACTCATCTACATTCAGTTCTTCGAATCAATCTTGAGCTTGAATTTTAGAATTTGAGGATTACGAATGCTTTTTATGGGATAAGCAGTAATCTGTTTTGTTGTTTTTTATGAGTTAAACAACAACCTAAAAGTTTTTGAACATTAAGAACACACCTTTACAAGTAAATGATTTGGGAAGGAAACAATCTTCAAGAAAGTATGCATGTTTGGAATATGGAAAAGAAAATGAAACAATCAAATTTTATTACTTTTTCGTGTTTGGTATGCTAATAGGAAGAGAATCAACCATTCCTGTGACAATATTATATTCCAAATAGGGGTAAATTGATTCCTTTTCTCCTCAGGTTTACAAAGGTTTCCTTGCATTTTTAATATAATCTTTTTGCCCTTATTTCCAACCTCTTCTGTCGCAGCCTCATGTCATTTGCATCCCACGCCCAGTGCTGACGCCTACTCCGGTGACTCCCTCACCTTTTCCCTGCTCGAATCTGCCCTTGCTAGTTTCCCACGGCCTCACCTGCTTCCAAAGGCGATGTCATCCTCTTTAAATGAGCGAGTCGCTGTTTGATCTCCTTTCTCTCTTTGGCAAGTATGAGTTGTTCGATTTTTAGCTCTGCGACAACATCACATGTGTTGTTCCCACCATCCTGACCTTGCTCCCCAAGCTGGCTAATGTGACGTTGCAGAACAATTATCTACAAGGACCGGTTCCTGTGTTTGGGAAAAGTGTGACTTCAATCAATTTTACACAGCAGTATTGGGAAAAGCAGTGACTTGAAGGGACGGCCATAGCCTCCTTTGGTTTCCTTTCTTATATCAGTATCCTCACAAAAATGAAAATTATAGTTTTCATAATAAATTGATTCTAGCTAGTTCCATTGACAGATTTAATTTTTTTTCCTTATTCGTTCTTTTGGGCCGTATTGTTGGCAGAGTGAAGACGACACATACCACTGGAATGTGTTTTCTATTCCAGTGGGTGCCATCTGGATCTGAACAGGCAGGGAAGAAAGAAGAAAAGATGAATTTTATATACTAAATTTTAATAATTTCGTTAATGGATTACTTTGCATACCTAAAAAGTTATTCCTTTCTAAAAGTTATTATAAAAAGTTATTATAAAAATTATAATAAAAAGTTATTATAAAAAGTTTTCTAAAAGTTATTATAAAAAGTTATTTTAATAATTGTTGCCAGCTTTTACTTTCTATATCATCTCCGATGATGACAGAAACCTCCTCTTCCATGCTGACTCCTTCGGCCAGGCCTGAAGATGAGTCGCATGCAAAAGACACTATGGAGCTTCAAAATATGCAACCTGCCTACAGGTTGAATGGATGAAATTATTTAAAATGGTCGCAGTTGGTCCACATGTTCTTGAAGGATAGGGGGAAGCTGCAACGTCTCCTGGGAACTGGTCCAGAAAAGGGGGAGGAGGCTTCAGGGCATGGTAGGAAGAGGGTTCCCTGTCATGTCATGGTTGTGGAATTTAATGAATTTTGAAATTTGTTATACTTGTATGTTCCTTCCCACAGCAAAAGTTATTTAGGAGGCGTTATATCAGACCTACTCCAAGGTGAACGATGCAGCCCTTATCTATGAGATCAAAACAAAAACCACTGCAACAACACGAGAACAAATCTGTAATAGAGTATGCAAATTTCTTGTAGAATCAATGGCAAGAGTTGGATTATTATAGAACAATTGATCTGAAATGCAATGACTGTGCAGTGGTTATAAAGAACTTCATAGAACGTGATCTAGTCTATGATTTCCTTGCTGGATTAAATCCAGAATTTGACCTGGTGTGTATTCAGATGTTGGGAAAATCTAAGGTTCCATCCCTTAATGAAATTGTGTCCTTGTTTAGGTCCGAGGAAATTTCCTGAGGAATCATGCTAGAATCAACTCTACAAGATGGCTCAGAGCTTCTTAGCACAAAAAATAGAGGTGAAGCTTGACAACTTGGCTGAAACAGGGAACAGCCAGTAGGACAGGCACCTATTGCAAGAAACCACGACGCACGAAGGACAGCTCCTGGAAATTACATGGAAAGTCTCTTAGTCGTGAATGGGGACCTAAGGGGAAGCAGCCATAAGGACAGGCACAAATAACCACACAGAAAGGCAATCAGAACATTGAGGATTATGTGAGAAAATATAAATTCACTATCTTCCATTTGTACAATTGAGAGTTTAAGTAGACCTATCTTTGTCTTTTGGTCTTACAAGCTTTTAATGTTAGGAATAAATGGTACTATGATTCTGGCCTATGAATCTAGTCTTCAACACTCCCCCTCAAACTGGGAAATAGGTATTTTCCTTTTTCAACTTGGAAGTAATATTCTAAAACATCTGTTTACTTGATCCTTTAGTGAGAACATTTGCTAATTGGTTATGTGTAGGCACACAAGTTATGCATATCAAATTATTTTCCAACTTTTCTTCGATAAAACGTATGTGAATCTCAATATGCTTTGTCCAATCATGTTGTGTTGGATTGTTGGCAATGCTAATTACAGATTTGCTATCACAATAAAGTTTCATAGAGCCATCTCTTTAAACCTTCATGTCATCAAGAACAATTTTGATCTAAAGAAGTTCACATATACCCTAAGCCATTGCTTGGAATTCTATATTGGGCTACCACACCATTTCTTGTTCCTCCAGGTCATTAAATTTTCACCAAGGAAGGTGCAGTATTCTGAAGTTGACCTCCTATCAACAATTGATCCTGTATAGTCCGTATCTATGTGGTCTTCGATAGTAAGTTTTCCATGTTGTTTAAAAAGAATAACTTTTCCGAGTGTACCTTTTAAGGCAATGTAATATTTGGTGAGCAATTTTCAAATGAACTTCCTTTGGACTATGCATAAATTGACTAATGACACTCATTGTATCAACACTATTTGGTCGTGTGTGTGAAAGGTAAATGAGTTTTCCAACCAGATATTGATATATTTCCTTGTCAACCATAGTTTCTTTCTTTGCTAATCCAATTTGGACATTTAGATCTATTTAGAATGAGTTACCTCCATCTCAAATTCTTTAGCAAGATACTAACTCAAGACATAATATCATCTACATACACCAATAGTGCTACTACTCCCTGAAGATGAATGTTTAATGAATAATGTATGATCGTCTTACTCCTTTGTTTATAACCCATGGCCCACATGACTTTAGCAAACCTTTTAAACTATGCCCATGGTGACTGTTTCATGGCATACAAGCCTTTCAATTTACACATTGTATTATTTAGTAGATTATTTTTATAACTAGGTGAGATTTTCATGTAGATTCTCTCTTTTAGATCCCCATGTAGAAAAGCATTCTTCACGTCAAACTGTTGTAAGTCCCAATTGTAGTTGGAAGGTAAGCATAACAAAAGTCTAACTGTGTTCATCTTAGTGACTAGAGCAAATGTCTCCAAATAATCAATTCCGTAAAACCTTGCCTTATATTGTTCCATAGAACCATATGCCTTGTACTTCCTTTATAGTATACACTCATTTACATCCCACATGTTTCTTGCTTCTAGGTAGTCACCAATTCTCAGGTATTATTCTTCTCTAGTGCCTCCATTTTCACATTCATAACTTGTTTTCATTCCTTTTTGGACAAAGCCTCAGGTACATTAGTAGGAACAGAAATGATGTTTAAGCTAACAAGGAAAGATTCATGGGATATATAAAATCTATCAAAAGACACAAAGTGAGATAGAGGATAAAGGGGCCATTTGGTACACCCTAATGCCTTTTCTAAGAGGCAATAGGAACATCAAGATTAAAAACATCAAGGTCAGGATGCACAAAAGCTAAAGGATGATTAAATGCTTTTACCTCATTTGCAGGGCTCAGATTAGAGTCTTGATGATGCATAGAGTTAAGGACATCCTCTAACCTCCTCGAAAAAACTTTGCCGAATTGTTCATTATCAAGAGCAGGTTAGGTAATTGGGTGTTCGAGTTTTGAGTATGGATAAGGACTACGATTAGGTGTAAGCTTAGGTATAGATTCAGGAGGTGAAAGAGATGGTTGTTCGAGGAGTATATCATCACTCTCATCTTCTTCTACCTCTCGAGAAGTCTACCCTTTAAGATGAGGAATGGTGAAATATGACGTTTCCTCATGAAAAATAATATCATTAGAGACAAAATTTATGAGAGGGAGGATGGTAGCACTTATAGCCTTTCTGTGTTGATGAATAACCCACAAAGACACATTTCAAGGCTCTTGAATTAAGTTTAACTCGAGTTGGACTATGATTATGAACAGAGGCCATACATCCAAAGATTTTAGGGGCAAGTCTATGCTGGAACTTTAAGTTAGGATAGAATGTGGAAAGAACTCTAATTGGACTTTGCAATCTTAAGACCCTAGTCTATTAATTAATAAGATGAGTGGCTTGAAGGACAGCTTCTCCCCATAAGGCTTTTGGAAGGTTTTCCTAAAAGATAAGAGCTCGGGTACATTCAAGAAGGTGACCATTTTTTTTTTCTGTAATGTCATTTTGTTGAGAAGTATAGACATAATAAGATTCATGAATAATGCCCTCGTTCTGGAAGTATGGAGTAAGAGTTTGATTGAAATAATCCAATGCATTATCAGATCTGAATCGCTGGATACTAACTCCAAATTGATTATTAATCATGGAGAAGAATGTTTGAAGGACAATACTAGCGTCTGATTTATGTTTGAGGAAGAATAGCTAGGTAACCTGTATACAGTCGTTAATGAAGGAGATGAACCCCCCAGAAACACTTGGAATAGAGGAGGGTCCCCAAATATCATTATGAACAAGGTAAAAGGGAATAGGGCTTCAGGAGTTACTAATATGAAAAGATCCATGTTTATGCTTAGCAAACTCTCAAATGTCATACTTAAAACTCTCAACTTTTATTTTCTTAAATAAAAAAGGAAACATAGTTTGAATGGTTTTAAAGGAGGAGTGACGAAGCCGACGATGATATAACCAAACTTGTTCTTTATGGGATAACAAACATGAGGACAAAAGGTATTTTGCACTTGGCACCTAGTATTTTTCAAGGTGATAGAGTCCATCCTTTTTTAGCATGACTAATCATCTTCCCTAAGCGTTTGTCCTTAAAATTACAGAATAATATTGGGTTAGTGAAAGACATTTTTAAGGGTTAGTGATGGACTAATAGGAACAATTCCAATACCAGCCACAGTGATTAGAGAACCATTAGTTGTAGCTATCTTTTTACTACTAGGGCAGGAGATATAGGTAGAAAAAATGTTTAAGGCATAAGTTATGTGGTATGTGGCTCCTGAGTCCACAACCTAAGAAGTATCAAAGGGTTTATCTATTAATTTAAAAAAGACTGAAAACATACTTGAATATGTTGAGGAGCAAGCACTTGATGTTTGCTTGAGTGTGCTAAGGAAAGACTTTAATTTCTCGAGTTCTCCCTAGTTGAGATCGTCAAGAACTTGGGTTCTAGTTTCTCTTTGTTGCACTGTGTTAATATGAGCTTGGCCTTTGTTTCTTGTTAGTTCTCCCTTCAGATTCCACTCGCTGCTTGGAGGTTTTCCGTGGAGTTTCCAGCATCTTTCTCTCGTATGGCGCCCCTTCTTACAATATGTACACCACAATTCGTCTCGATTATGGAATTTCTGTGAGATTGATTCCATGTTCTCAGACTTTAGTACATGTCCATTATTTATAGCAGTACTCTTGCCATCCTCAACCTTTTGTTTATCGGTTACAGGAGCTATCAAAACAGAGCTACTCGTATGTGGTGATTCAAGCATTAGATTTCTCATGCTTTCCTCACCGCGTACGAGGGCTACATCTTCATTAAGACTTGGCACTTCTTATTTGTCGAGGATCTAGATCCGCACCTGATCAAACTCAGGGTTGAGTCCAACTAGGAAGTCAAACTTGATCTTGCTCGATAAAATTCTTTAGAATTGTTGCATCTTCAGGACATTTGATCTTGATTACTCGTTAGTGATCAAGCTCCTGCCATAGGGATTTAAACTGGTTAGCATACTCAATAACAGATTTATCTCCTTGTTTGGTTGGCACAGTTTTTTCCTTGACCTCATAAACCTGAGCAGCATCCTTAGCTTTGGAATACTTCTATTGAATCGCATCTCCAACATCTTTCACAGTAGCCAAGAACTTGCTCGTGTCACTTATCTTGGGAATAAAGGCCGAAAAACACAGCAATGAAGGCTGATTAGGAAGTTGACAACGATTAAGGCTGTAAAGAAAAGATTAGGCTTTCTTATAACAATTTGGCTTTGACACCATGTGAGAAAATAGGAATTTATTATCTTTCATTTGTATAATTGAGAGTTTAAATAGACCTATCTTTGTTCTTTGGTCGTACAAGCTTTTAATGCTAGGAATAAATATAATGAACTGTCTAGATACAATATACCTAGGGACTATATACAATTTCATGAATCTGGACCTATTCAATGCTCCATAAATGGTGCATTAATTGGACCTATTCAATGCTCCATAAATGGTGTACTAATTGGACCTATTTAATGCTCCATAAATAGTGCTATGAATATGATCTTCAACAGATTAAGTACTAAGAAGGTTAAAATTTTGTTGTGGTCTCTTGAGAAAACTGATGCAGCCAAGGGAATTTGTTCCTTGACTCTTTTAGTTAAGTCTGAAAATTCCTTTAGTTTAAATGCATATGATAAAAGTTTTGGGAATTGTTTGATTTTTGACTCCGGACCCATAGACCATATGACACATGCCTCAAAACACTTTAGCACCTATATACCTTGCCCAAGCAGTAGAAAAATAACCATTGTCGATGGTACAACCACGGTGGCAGGATTAGGAGATGTCCACGTCTCACCTAATTTGCTCCTTAAAATGTCCTTTATGCCCCTTGGTTATCCTCAAATCTTATATCGATACAAAAACTCACTCATGATTTGACTTGTCAAATTACTTTTTTACCCACTTATTGTGAATTTCATGCTTAGGTTTTGACTTGTTAAAGAAGTTTTGACTTGCATAGTTTGTGACATTCATTGATGATTGTATTCGACTTTCCTGAGTTTACCTACTCAAAAATAAATTAGATGTGAGTTATATTTCTACGTGATGATTAAAAAATAATTTGGCCCTGGTAATGCTCAAAATGACTTTAATCAAGGTTTTACTCCTTTTTTCAAAAAAAAAAAGAGAGAAGGAATTACACAAGTTATCTTGTGTCAAAACTCAAAAAAAAAAAAAAAAAAAATGGAGTAAATGAGAGGAAAAATCCTTGTCTACTTAATCCACCCATCTCCTCTTGTTCCAACATAATGTACCAAAGGGTTATTGGGGGATGTACTCACATCAGTGTTTGGTTCAATTATATCCAGATATATCCAAATATTCGAAGTATGTTCATTCTTGTTCCTCGAATATTTGGTTGTACCTCATTTGTCCATGTTCATGACAACAATTGGAGAGAGTTAGATCCTTGGCTCTTAAGTGTGTCATTGTTGGTTATTCTATCACTCAAAAAGGCTACAAATTTTTTCATTGCTTACTAGAAAATTATGTCTTGATTGATGTCAAATTTTTCAAAGGGAAGCCATATTTTCCCACTTCTTATCTTTAGGGGAGCTATTTACACTCGAAGATAAGGAGTCCTCTCTAGACGTATCTTCACTTGAATTGTCTGCATCCAAATTCGAGTAACTAAATTCACCCCACATTCTCCATTTATCTCCAAATTCTCCCCCAGAAGAGTCTGAAGTAGTGGAAAGGGGATAAGAGGAGCTATGATCACTTCCCGTTTGATAAGGTTTTTGCAAGAAAAATATATACCATGGCAAGATCAATTAGTCATCCAACGGGTAACAATATGTGAATCCCTTGCTTCTATATTTCAACCTAAGCCACCTAAGCCTTCTGTTGACCATGATTTAACCATAGCAATGCTGAAAGGAACCCTAGAATGCACCAAAAGACCTTTACATCAAATATCTCACTTTGCGTATTTTCAAAAATTCTTGCCAAGTCAAAAGAGCATCCTCTCAACCTTGAATTCATTTCTAATTCCCAAATCTCTATGAGAAGCATTATCAAAGGAAAAATGGAGGCTTGCTATGAAAACTGAAATGGATGCACCAGAGAAGAATGAAACATGGGAGTTGATTGATTTACCAAAAGGAAATAAGACTGTTGGGTGTAAATTGGTGTTTGCAGACAGATCCCTTTTGCAACTATACTCAAACATTTGGTGTTAATTATCAAGAGAATTTCACCCATGTACCAGAGATAAATACAATCGGGAATTTGGGATTCTAATATCCTTGGCTGTTATTTTTTATCAGGGACTACAACAATATGATGTGAAGAATGCTTTTTCTCCATGGGGAGCTTGAGGAGGAAATATATGAGTATTCTACAAAGATTTAAGTCAACCGATTAAAGAAGGCGTTATATGCCTTATGAAGTTAGTGTTGCTAGCCAATTCATACATGAATCCAAAAAAGTACACTTACAATGCCTAACGAGTTTTGCACTACTTGAAAGCCCATCTAGGAAAGCGGTTATTGTTTACAAGGGACTTAGACATTAATTTAGCAGTTTACATTGATGCCGATTTTGCTGGGTCACCGATGGATCGAAGATCAATCATTGGGTGTTGTACTTTTCTAGGGGAAAATTTGATATCCCGACAAAGTAAGAGCATGTTTGTTTTGCCTGTTTTCTGTTTTCGTTTTCAAAATGTGATAGTTATTTTCGAGTATAGAAAATATAAAACTAAAAATAATAAAATATTATTCTTATTTTTTAGGATCTAACAAATAATTGATTATTTTCATTAATGTATTTAATTAATACATACCAAATATATAATTATTTTTAATTTGTCCTATTATGATGAAGTCATCATATCAATTGATTTGGTCTTTTAATGTAGGAAAATTTTCATTACACCCGAATTTAGATTATTCTTAATGTAATTCTTGTCGAGTTTAATATGTTTGGTATGATTATGTTGTACCAAATTATTAGCTATCTCGATGGCAATTGTGTTATCGCAAAATAATATCACTAGTTTCTGAGGGTCATAACTAAAGTCTCTCAAAAGAATATGTAGTCACGTGAGTTTTAAGTAGCATGATGAAGAGCATGATATATAGCTTCTACACTAAACAAAGAAATCACATTCTTTCTTTTGTTCCAAGTTACCAAATTATTACCTATATAAATGATATATACCAAGTAGATTTTTTGTCATTGGATCCAACAAAGTCAGAGTCAGTGAATCTCATAATGTTTAGGTGTTCATGCTTGAAAAACATAATACTTTTGCTTGAAAAAGACTTTAAATATGTCAAAATATAGTTTATAGCACCCGTATGTCATTTACTTGGATTATGCATGAATTAACTCACCGCACTAACTACATATGAAATATCAAGTCTAGTATGAGTTAAACAAATGAATTTTTTCACTAACCTTTAATATTTTTCCTTGTTCGTTGAAACTTCATCAAGGTAGATAGTTGGGTCATGGTTCATCTCAATATCAATAGGTGTGCAAACTAAGTTACCATTTTGAGTTAGGAGGTCAGAACATACTTCCGTGGAGAGAAAAAAATTTCTTATTTGGATCGAGATACTTTAAAATTTCCTATTTCCGTTGACAAGGAAATATTTTAAAGTCCTCAAGTCTTTCATTTCAAACTTTTTTATTAATTTACAACGAAGCTTTTCCATCTCAGATATGTTATTACCTGTAATAATCATGTCATCAACATAAACAAGAGGTAAGGTAATATCATCACCATCTTTTGTATCGAACAGATTGTGAAACCATGAAGGAAGGCAGTCTTTTTTCCTGGTTTCAACTAGAACTTGCTTGAAACCATATCCATGCATCAAATGACATCAACTAAACCAAACCCTTATGGCACGTTTGGTATGCGAGAAAGGAAAGAAAAGAAATGCAATCTGATTCTTTTTCCGCGTTTGGTATGAAAATAGAGAAGGTAATAAAATTCTCACGGGAATCTTATACCCACACATAAAGGAAAATTAATTCCCCTCAGCCCTTTGGTTTAAAGGTTCCCTGGCACAAGGGAACCTTTTTTCTTTCTTTTTTTACCCTTTTTTTAGTCCCTTTCTTCCCCCCCCCCCCCCCTCTCCCCCCCCTAATCACACCGCCCTCGCCCGATCTGCTGTCGCCTCGCCCCCTCTCCCCACCTCGCCACCACCCGCCCTCCTCCCTCGCCCGTCTGCCGTCGCCTTGCCCCCTCTCCCCACCTCCTCGTCATGCCCAATCACTGCAACCCCTCCTCCCTTGCCCGATCTGCCATCGCCCTGCCTCCCCTCCTCACCCCCTCTCCCCTCCCCTTGCCGCTGCAATCCTTCTCCCCTGCCGGTTCCGCCACCGCCCAGCCCTTCTCCCCTGCCGGTTTTGCCACCGCCCAGCCCTCCTCCCTCCACCAGATCTACCCTGCCCAGCCCCCTTGCCTACTACGATCTGCCACTCAGCCCCCTTGCGATGGCAGCACTTCAACGTAAGAGAAGAGAGCCATTTTTTATTAATAAAAAAAATATTTAGTAAATTTTAATTGAGGATATTTAAGTAATTGCATGAATACATTACCTTACTTATTTTTGCATATCAAACGCAAGTAAGTTAATCAAAAAATTCATTCATTTCTCATGTCAATTTTATTGTTTTAATGATTTCATTCTCCCTATATTTATTTTCGCGTACCAAACATGCCATTAGTGATTGTTTTAAACCATATAATGTCTTATTTAGCTTGTATACCTTTGCTTTTTTTGATGTGAAGCCAAAAGGAAGATTCATATATATCTCTTCTATCAAATTACCAAGAAAGAAGACATTTTTCACATAAAACTAGCGTAATGGCCAATCTAAGTTAGCTTCAAGAGATAGAATAACTCTAACAATACTCATCTGACTTATATTTCACTGTAAACATCCTAAGACCTAAATATATACTTAGAGAGATTATAATATTGGTATATATACACAATTAGAAGACTTAGATTAGAAAATAATCATATTTAGAAAACTACATATATATACCCACATAATTATAAATATATGATAGCTAGTTAATTGCAAATTCTTTTCAATTTAATTTAGTTAAATATTTTTGAATTCTCAAAAGCTTGCTTTTCTCACTATACATTCTAACCCAAGCACCTGCAACACCTCCATACACCATCCTCTCATGTTCTGGAAATATACCATTGCCTGTACTGTTGCAAATTTTGGCCAACTCCACATTTAGTTCTTCCTCTCCAGCATGCTTGACAAACCCACACTAACGTTGTGTTTATAGTCATCACATGCTGCCTCTTCCATTACCACGGCTTAACATCTAGCCCTTCCTCTCCAGCCATGGTTCTAAAAGTCGTCCGATTTATCACGGTATTGGAGGGTGCCGATCCGAGATCCAGGGCTGGTACATAGATCTTGCTTATCATCTCATTTGAGATCTCGGCCGAGAAGTAATGATACGGCCGTTGTCTCAACGATGTGCTTCATCCCATACGAAATTTTGTCCAAAATTTACGGGATAGCTCCATCCCATTGCAGTATGTCTTTCTTCCTCCTCCAGGACGCTGTGCTCGTAGACTTATTGCCGATTACCGAACGGTGTGCCCTACCTCTTCCTCGCCTATCTTTGGATGCTATTTTTATTCTTCCTCTTCGGATGCTCTGCTGATGCCTCACGCACTCTGGCTGCCAATCACTAGATGCTATGCTCTTGTCTCTTCTTCACCGATCGTTGTGCTCTTTTGGTTCCTCACCCACTCTCGACGCAGATGAGGTTTTCTGTTTTTATTTTTAATCTATTACGTTATTAATTTATATTATTGTGTCAGCATCTAGTTGTAATGTATTTTTATTTTTAATTTTTATTTTATTAATTTTTAATTAGAATGTGTAATTATACATTATTTGTGTTTTATTAAATATTTTAATAAATTTATACATCTATTATATTTTATATATTTACCGTGATTTTACATGTTTTACATGTGTTAAGAATTTTGTTTTACCGTATTTTACATCTATTACATTTACTATATCTTATTTAAATGCTGAGAATAGCTACTTAAAATTTAATATCATAATTTCAAAAGGTGTAAATTTAAAGGAACTATTAAAGGAGTTATTAAGGAACATCTCCAATCTTAATAGCTTCTTTAATATTATGTTTTAAAATTTAATAGCTCCTTAAAATTTTAAAATTAATTAAAGTTGAACTTAATGTGATAAATTATAAATTATGCGAAATATAATAATATATTTATTTTAATGCGATAGTAGTGTTCTATTACTTATTTTTATGTTTTTTATATTTAAAGTCATAGCATGCGATTCAAATTTTGATTGTTTAATGGTTCTAATGTACTTTTTTTTATTTTTTTTATTTTTTAAATTAAATATTACTTTATTCCTAAAGTTACATCTCATCCGAGATATAATGAGTTGTCTATGATTGCAATGTCTACAATTGCGACACGACAACATTCGCAACCGCGACTTCAAACCATGTCTCCATCATGCTTTACAAACCCACAATGTTGTTGTGTTTGCAGTCATCACCTGCTGCCTCTTCCATCACCATTGCTTAACACTACTGGCACACTTTGGTAATTCTACCACCTAACCCATCCAGCCATGGCTACATGCCATGTCCACTGTTCTAGAGTGCGGTCTTCCTCAAGCAAGAGCAGGTAAACACGATTAGCTTCAGGCTTCTTGAGCCATGACTGTTCTTTTTGTGGGTCATGGAGCCGCCACACTAGGTTGCCTGTGAAAGGGATGAGGACGCCTTCAGGCTTACTGAATTTGCTCATATTTTCTGTTTAATTCGGTGAGACGCCCACCTAAGAGGTGCAGTCAAACACCTCTTAGGGGATCTCTCTTAGAAAATAAGCTGTTAATTACGAGGCTAGGTAAATGCAAACAAAACCACCTTAGGAACATTCTCGAGTGGGATGACATCTTAAAG
Organism: Taxillus chinensis; assembly: GCA_023512835.1. Lineage (NCBI taxonomy): Eukaryota > Viridiplantae > Streptophyta > Magnoliopsida > Santalales > Loranthaceae > Taxillus > Taxillus chinensis. The sequence continues at coordinate 26,148,927 of CM042086.1, forward strand.
ATCCAAAAAATCTGGTTTTGATAGCTGAGATTTTAAAAATCTTACGGTAAAATTAATGTGATTTTATACTCTTGGCATCAATTTACATAGGATGGGCAGGCCAGAGTTTAGTTGCAACCTCCGGTGGTTTTTGACAGCAGCAAACTGACGAAGGAGGTGTAATGAAACTAAGCATCTCTATATAGAAGCTTTGCATCAAAGCTGATTTTGCTTTACATATGCTAGCTTATCTTGTTATGATATTAAATGGAATTTGCCCTTTCTTTGCTTTACTTCTTGTCGTTTTCCATTTTGTATATCATCAGTCACTAGGTTTTTATATATCCCTTCTTAATGAACTTTTTCTCGTGCAGCCTGCTTTTCTTCTTGCTGTAATAGTTACAAAAGCGGATGCATGTATTCAACCTAGTAATAGCTCCAGTGTGGAGCAACCAACAAATGAAGTATCATTCGAGTTGTCTGGGTCCAAGAGGTTAAGCGTGTTACATGCACTTCGGCAATATGTTGAAAGATCAGATGAACTTATCAAGAGGTATACAATTTCAAAAGCGCATAAGCTTGTTCGTTTTGTGTGCTTGATTCAATCCATCGGGTTTATATTGATTTGCTACACATGAGTTTCTCCTTTAGGGTTTATTAGTATTAACATGCATATGCGCTTATGTCCAGTGATCCTCGTGTACTGCTGAGTGTACTTGAATTTTTGAAGGCCTTGTGGGAAGGCGCTGCTCAGTATAAAGATATTTTGTTGCTGCTGAAAAATTCAGAGATCTTTTGGAAACAGTTGTCAAATGCCATTTCAGTAACTGTTGGCATGGAACCGGATGCTCTTGAAAATTATGATGAAAAGGAGATGCTATACCTGGCATACAGATACCAATGTCAATCTGCTGTGTTGGAATTAATGGCTTATGACATGTTTCTTCAGAAAAAAATGCTACATGCTGAGTCAATTGTAAATCAGATTGCTGAATCATCAAACAAGACAGAAAATGTCACTGGCAGTGAGAAATTAAAAAGTGTGAATCCTGTTGATCTCAAGGGAATTTTGTCAGGCTGGTGTTGGGGCTCAATTTTAGGTGATCTGATCAAGTCATATGCATCTTGTGAATACAAAAATGAGATATACCTCCGTTTAAAGGTGACTATCATTCCTGTTACTCTTCTATGTTTTCGGTTTCAAAGTTGCTGGCTTTGCTCTGCTCCTATTTTGTTCTAATATTACTTGTTTTCTGCATATCATTAAGTGAATCGGTTCTTGTTGTATTCATATGCTTCTACTTGCCAATTACTGTAATGGTTGTCCTGTGCACAGCTTGTAATGTACGGTTCGTCATGCCAGTATATTGTAAAATGAACATCTATGTATTAATTGTCCTTACTATCTTGTATATTGCTTAGATACTTAAGAGCTTACATATTGTATGTATTTTAAAAATTTTACATTTCATATGAAATCTTTTTGTTAATATCATGCATGAGATCCTCTAATTATGCTAGTGGTGGTGTTGATTGATGTCTTCTGGATGTGAGTTTATTATAGATGTTCTTACTTTATAATGGGAAATGCTGCAGGTTGCTGCGTCATTATTCACCGTTCATGTGATGGTGAAGTTAACTAGTGATGATATAGGGAGTTTGTCTGCATTTTTAATCGAAAAGATACGTGTTATATTTAAAAAGGTTTGATTCTGCACACCGGCCCCTAAATGCAGTGTTTTTTTAAAAAGTTGAAGCTTCTTATATGATTTTTTTATGTGCGCTTATATTCCACAGTTAACCAACCTTTCATCCTTTTCTGAATTGATAGCTCAGTACTCACAGCATGGTTACAGGTACAATGAACTTGTTTTTGTCTTTTTTTTTCCTTTGCTTCTTTTGCCTGGTATTTTTTTTTGCTCTTAACAAGACCACGATGATGTCATTCATTTGTCAAAAATATGCAGGATAGATTTTATATTAGAAAAATGACATCAATTGTTTCCTTGAGTTGAATTTCTGTTCCACACATCAGTAACAAGTTGGTTTTAGCATTCTGTACACTAAAATTTATTCTTCCTGCTGTTGTTAATCTTCTGATTATTTATATTATTTTCTTGGTTAATTTTTTCCCTCAGTAAAGGAGAGGCACATAATGCTTTGGTACTCAACGACCTTTTTTATCATTTAGAAGGACAACTCAGGGGTCGTAAGATTGCGGCCGGTCCATTTAAGGAGCTCTCTCAGTATCTGTTGGAATCAAATATTTCTTTGAGTTATAAACAGAAGTATGAAGGGGATCTCTTTGCTTTTTCCAATGATGTGTACGTGTTTGAAGTGACACGTCTCCAAGCAGATTTAGGTTTGGATGTGTGGGATCATTCAGAGTGGAAAGCATATAGAACTGTTGCAGACACCCTGTTACTCTGCATGCAGGAGACAAATTCAATGTTGATGGTTTCAAATTCTAAGCTTTCTGCGCTGAAAGCATTGATAAACCTGCTTTCTGTTGCCAAGGATGATGTGAGTTCTCGGGAACCTAATCATATGTCATTCTGTTTTGTTATATATTGTGTTTGTTATAATACTGGAAAGATCCTAATTGGATCGTAGAGATCCTAGCTTTACTCCCAAGCAAGTCCTGGGTTGATTGCGGAGAGATCCTGCCTATATTCTCAAGTTAAAATACTCTATGTATTGTACCAAGAGCATAATGAATATTTTTTCCTTCTCTCCCTATCTTCTTTGTCAACATGGTATCTCAATACTTGAAGGATTCTCGCCCTTAAAAAAAAGGATGATCTGAGTTCTTGGGAACCTAATCATTTGTCATTATGTTTTGTTATATATTGTACTGGGAATCAAATTTACAAATCTATACTAGCCACCACCCTCCTCATGCCCTCCCTCCGCCTTCTCTGTCGTGACAACGTGGTGAAGCCTGTCGTCCCGCCCGGATCCATGCTAGCCCAAACAGAGAAGCCATCTGAAAGCTAGCTTTTTGAGTTTTCTAGACCCTTTCTTCCCTGATCCCAGTGGCCGATGGATCCTTTTTTCCCCACTGCCAAAACAGCCAGAGGGAGAGACAGGCCATCACTGACAGATCCAGCATCCAAGACTGCGGAAACCCCTGGGCGTGTTATGATATATGAAAGTTTCTAATTGGATTTTAGAGAGGTTCTAGCTTGATAAATTGATTGTAGAGAGAATTTTCCTTTATTCCCAATCAAGAATGAATATTATTATCTTTATTCCTAAATTTGCCTTTCTTAAGAATGTGGAAATTTATCACAGCTATTTTTATTTCCAAGCATTGTATATTGGACATCAAAAGTATGACTGAATTTGTATCCGAACTTAATTTATCTTAATCTACTTGTTTAGAGATGGATTACAAGTTATAAGCTACATTTTTGGTTTTGGCTCCTCCTGTGTGCAGCCTGCAGAGATTTTAACTATTGAACTCTTTAAGTTTACATTTAGGGTTTTATAGGGCAAGAGCTGTTGTAATTAGAACATTAAATTGGATCGAAAAGTGTAGAACATATTTCATCTACAAAAGTGTGATTGTTGTAAATGGTGTGCGCTATGCAGCTTTTCAGATTTTTCAGTCTACAATATCTACTGTGTAGCAGTCCGGTCTTAACCATAGGGTTTTAAACCTAGCTACATCATCTCGTTCCATTTGCTTTTTGCATGTTATTTTATTGATTGTTCAAGAAAATAAATCTTCAAACCATGTAATTTTCTTTTGCAAAAACAATAACATATTCATAATTTTTTTGCGGTCAATAACTTAACGTCACACAAGTCCTTCAACTTTATTATAAATTTGATTTTTGAGTGCATATAATATTTCTTTTTTACATAACATTTCTAAGCTCCATATATTGTACTAATCTCATCTAACTCCCCCATTTCCTCCCAATGCAGCTGGGTGATAAAAATGCTTCAATTGGTGGGGGATCCTTTGAGAAACTGTTCCTGTCATGTATTGATCATGTGTGCCATTGTTTACGCACCACCATTGAGTCATTAGCCCCAGCACTGGATGCATCGAAAGACATCCTTGATTTTCTTGCGGCTCAAGCAGAACTGCTTCTTCATCTTGTTAGATTTATATACAAAGGCCTATCCTTACCAGCATGTCTAGTTGTCTTAAAAACATCAGGTTCTAGTCTGAGGCTTTTAGGTGATTTGAGGCCTTCAGTTTCTGGAGTGAAAGTAACAGTCGAGCTCTTACTTATGGTACTTCTCCTCTCAATAGAATCCTATTGTATGAATTCATGTGATCATTGGCCAGTGGACACCGAATCTTCTGAAATTTCTGCGGAGGCGACTAATGTTTGTTTGGGACTCTTGCCCATTCTGTGCAAATATATTGAAACTGCAGAATATTGCACCATCTGCTTGACAAGTATTGATTTGATACTAAAACATTTTTCAACATCCAACGCCTGGTTCCCCATTATGCAGAAACATTTCCCTTTGAAGCATGTTATACTAAAACTTCAAGATAAAAATTCCAGCGGTTCTATTCCCATAATTTTGAAGTTCTTTCTGACCCTTGCGCGTGTTAGAGGAGGTTCTGAAATGCTTCTTACCATTGGCTTTTTCCAATCTCTGAGGGAGCTTTTTGCTGACTTATCAGATGGAAAGCCATTCTTGACCATTCAAAGTGAAAAGGGCTTATCAATTACGTCCGAAAAAATTCAAAGGTCTCAGCATGTATGGGGTTTTGGCATCGCTGTGGTCACAGCTGTGATTCATTCTCTTGGGGATAGTTCTCGAGCATTCATTGCAGATAATTTGATACCTTATTTTTTCTCCGAGAAAGGTCATATGATATCTTATTATCTTACTGCACCAGATTTCCCATCTGACACTCATGACAGGAAGAGAGCTCGTGCTCAGAGGACCCTAACATCTCTAACTTTCCTGAAGGAAACTGAGCATACTGTCATGCTAATCTGTGCACTAGCTAAACATCAAGACTCGTGGATAATGAAAGACTCACAGCTGAGGGAAAGAAGTATCCATTTTTTGGCCTTCATTAGTCGGGGAATCCAACGCCGTGGAGAGTCTTCTACCAAGGTCGCACCCCTCTTGTGTCCTCCGGTTCTCAAAGAGGAGATTGATTTTTGTAAAAAACCATCATTCATTGACAGCAGAAGTGGGTGGTTTGCACTTTCTCCTCTTTGTTGTGTCTCAAAACTTTCGTTTGCAGATGTCTCAACCAAAACGCCTGTTCTTTTGTGGAAAGATCAAGTGGCTGAAAGCACTAATCTGGATTCTCAGACACACTTCTCAGACACCATTGCGATCCAAATCTACAGAATTGCCTTTCTTCTTTTGAAGTTTCTATGTTTGCAAGCTGAGGGCGCTGTCAGAACGGTTGAGGAGGTTGGGTTTGTTGATCTCGCTCATTTTCCGGAGCTTCCTGTGCCTGAAATTTTGCATGGTTTACAGGTAAAGGTGCAGCATTTTTTGTGTTAATTTTGTTGTTGTGTTTGGAAATATGGAATCCCAATTGTCTGGTTAGAATTTAATTGTTTCTTATTTTAGTCATGACTTCATTTATTTATTATTCTACTTGTCAATCTTTGGACAACAGAATCAAGCAGTTGCTATTGTGACTGAATTGTGTGATCAGAAAGGATCAAAGGTTATAAAGCCAGAGATTCAAAGTTTGTGCATATTGTTGGTGCAAATTATAGAGATGTCTTCGTACTTGGAACTCTGTGTATCCCGTGTCTGTGGAATACGGCCTGTATTAGGGCACATTGAAGATTTCACTAAGGACCTCAAATTGTTGTTTAGAGGTAGAAATGTTTTTGGAATCTTTATAAATGTATTGAACTCAGTTTCTTGGTTTTCTTGAAACTTGCAAAACTGACTAATTTGTTTCATTCTTTCTCTTGGAAATTGTAGTGACAGAAGCACATGAATTTCTAAAAGCACCCGTAAAGTCCCTGAAACTGATAATATCCCTTTTCTATCCCGGATTTTTTGAAAGTTGAAATGAAGTCTTCCCGTAACATACTTGTGTAGGTGAGTTTACAATGGTATGCATTAACAGTGTATGAAATTTGAATATTGTATTTGTTGTTTATATAAATAGTGAATAAGCCAATTTTTCCTTCATCATTCCAAGTGGTTATTATTATTTTTTTCTGCCAAGTAATTCTAAGAGTTCCTAATTATACGAGCATGATTTCCACATTGCCCAAAATATGACATGTAAAATTTATAGCCAATAATGACTTAACTTGGTATGGAGGTTATTATGATAGTAGCCCAAAAATGATTTCAAAGCTCTTCCTTCATGCCAAATCTGGCTTCGACTTGTTAATATTTTACTTTACTTTTCCTTTTGTGCTAAAAATTGTGTATTCGGTGGGCTAATGCATCCATCCTTGGGCAAGCGGACTTTTAACTCCACAAATCCCTTACAAGGCTGATCGCGAAATATATACTTGAACAAGAGACGTATTACCCCAAATTTCCGGCCCCTTCTGGATAGTGAATGTGTTGATTGCTTTGAAGTGGTGGATTGAAGTAGAAAAAAGAAAAAAGAGTGGTATTGTTGTGTGCTCATTTTACTGGATTTTTATTTCATTCCACTTCATAACGCACATGAACGTTACGTGGGTAATGATTCTTAGACGCCGAAAGCAGGTTCTTTGAGGGAATCTAATGATTGTGATCGGATCCTCATTCTATTACAATGGCGCGATAAATCATTACGCTTTGCAGTCGTTTCCGCACCCGATTCCTATTTGCTGCTTGGATTTACATAATTGAGATTTAGGTGACGTTTGTCTCCGCCGAATGGGCCGGGCCTGAAATCTGGATTAAATACATGGTTTTTACCATTGTTTTAATTTTACCTTCCCATTATGCCGTTGTTTTGAATTTTTTTTTTCCAATACTAGCACGGTTTTCCCACAGCCTCCGCCATCGCCTTCCACCCCACAAACCCCCACCCCTCCACCTTGACGAACAGCCCTTAGTTTTGGTGACCACACCCGATGGCAACGACACAAGGACCAACTCATACCGGAAGCCGCGTGCCAAATTAGCTGGTGTAAGTGACGGCAACGAAGGGAAGGTGAAGCAGAGACTACCCAAGCCGATCTGGACCAGATTGAGGTCTGATGTTGGGGACCATGAAAATGTAGTGTGGGAAAGCATCGGTCGATCCTTCTCCCTCTCCAAAAAAATTTTAACTGCCACATCCTTCTTCCACGAGGTTGCTGGTGGAGAACGGTTGCTGCAAATGGTAGAGGTCCTGCTGGAGTTGGTCGCAACTCGGAGGAAGCCGGTACCCGTCCCGATGGCAGATGAGGGAGGTGTGTAGCAGCTGCTGGGATGTGGCGATGGACGTAGAGCTCGATGATAACGGAGGTGTGGGAGACTCGTAGTACGATGGGGCAGGGTGATTTAGGTACATATAAAGTTTATAAATTTAGCATTCAGATTTATCTAACATAATCTTAGAAAATCAGGTGTATTCAGATTGTAGATCTTAATTTTTTGGAAAACAAACAAACATAACCTGGGTATTATTTCATTTTTTGGTTTTTTTGATAATTATTTTTGATATAAAAAATTAAAAATTAAACTATTTTTATTTTAAATTTTTTTAGAAATAAAAATAATTTTTATTGTTTTTAGTTTTAAATTTTTTATATATATTTTTAAAAAAAAAACAGAAAACAGAACACGTGCTTGCTCTCATGGTGCGTGCACGAGAGATTCAAACATCTTTCCTGTGATTGGTGTAAAGGCCTCACGTTAGTTTGCATCGTCTGAATGGATTTCGCATTGTAATTAGAAGGTTCAGTGAGGAACATTGATGAGATGAGGGGAAATTGCGGATGTGAAGTGTACGGCTAATGAATATTACCAGTCTATATGAACGGACAAAATTACATTGATAATCAATGGATCTTGTTTTTGGGTTACGGCCTTACGGGTTTGTGTAGAAATACAGGTTAAGAAGTCCGGCAGGGTGTTGGGTTAATGAATAATGTGCATCAGTGCATATCGCAGAGTTGTTGGGTGAGGCAGGACTGGGACGTCAAACAAGGGGTGGTGAGATTGACGAAAAGTTTGGAAGGTTGTGGAAGAGGGAATTTGGATATGAAGGAAAATATTTTCATGAAAAATCTTGTGCAATCTCACCAACAGTAGAAAATATTGTTTCATAATTTCTAACTGCATTCATGCAGAGTACAAACTTAATGTTGTGCACCTCTATGGACAAAAAATAGGTGTGCTGTATTTCTCTCTCTCTGATTCCAAAATGTGAATACCAGAATATTTTCAGCTTCAAGAGAGTCCCAGAGTTTCCAGATTTTGCATTCAATAATTTCCAGAATATTTGTAATTTGATGCTGCAACAACATTCCTGCAAATTTCACAAGGATTTGAAGCTTGCACAACCGTCTCTCTCTCTCTGATCTAGATGGTGGAGACTGAAAAATACGACCAAAATCAATTTTCTTTTTATTCCAGTTTCCATCGAACTTGAATTCCTCATGATGTTGCCACACTTGCGCTTTGTGATCCCAGTAGATACAAACAATGGGCACCGGATGAAAACAAATATATATAATCGAACCTTGCAGTCGACTTATGCTATATAATCAACATACTCAGTCTATGACGTACGAAGCAAGTTTCAAAACATGAGAAATTTTGTAATATGGACCAATACTCCTAACATTACCCCACTTGGTCCGTACATCAAATACAATGTCTCATCTCTCAAACCCATCAATAAATAATATTTAAGCAATAAACACACGAATTATGGCGATAAGTCTTCTAACGTGAGAATTATCTTCCAATGTATTTATTTCTTAATTCACAAAATATGTGGCAACAAAAACTTAATGAATAAAATCTATGTTTATTTTTGGTCTAGCACAATGGATTTTCTCAAAATAATTTAATGTGCACATCAGTATAAGAAAACCATCATAATGATGAAGAATTTCATTAAACACGGCAGTGTTAATACAATGAAACTACATAATCGGAGCAAATTTCATATTTGCTACATGATCCTTCAACTTCATTTGTGGCATGCCTTTAGTCACAGCCATCATCAATTCAGTATTGCTATATTCAATGATCACCTTTTTGTCTCTAACATGGTCTCTATGGCTAAATGGCTTAGAAATAGAATTCTTCAATGGCTTAGAAATAGAATTCTTAATTTTAAACTCATAAACAAAATTCTTCAACTATACACCATCCATAATTGCCTCAAAACAAACAATAAACTCAACTTACATGGTGGAAGTTGCAATCAAAGTATGCTTAGCACTTCTCTATGATATAACTATATTGGCCATCAAGAGAATGTATCTTGACATTGATTTGTGTGAATCAATACAACTATCAAAATATGAGTTTGAATAGCCAATTACTTGTAGATTGTTTATTCGTTTATACATAATCATTTAGTACTTAGTTCCTTGAAGGTATCTCATTACCTTTTTTGTAGCTTTTCAATGATTTAAACCTAGATTACTCTAATGTTGTCTCAACATTTCTATGGCAAATGCAATGTCAAGCCTTGTGCAAACTTGAGCATACATCATGCTTCCTATAGCTAAAGTATATGGAATGTTCTCCATTTGTTCTCTTTCAAGGTCATTCTTTGGGTATTAGTTCCAACTGAATCTATCACCCTTTATAATGAGAGCTACACTTGGTAAACAATCCTTTATTCGAAATCTTTGAGACAGGTTCTAAAATAAGAAAATAGAATTTACTCCCATTAATCTTATAGTATATACATGGTTCTGTAATATTTTCTTGAAGCCAAATGAAAATATCACGTCATGAAATTTTAGATATTATTGTCGAAATGCGTGTTTCAAATTGTAGATTGACTTTTTAAGCTTGCAAACCAATTACTCACTTTCACTAAAGGAAAATCCTTCGAGTTATTACATATAAACTATTTTCTCTATTTCTCCATTTAGAAATGTTATTTTCACATCCATTTGTTGCAATTCCAAATTAAATTGGACTACTAATGCTAATATAATGTGTAAGGAATCTTTCTTAGATAGTAGAGACAAGGTCTTCGAGTAATTTATTCCTTCTTTCGAGTGAATCCTTAGCAAATACACTTCATAATCACTAGGAATAGCTGATTTTTTTGATTCAATTGATCTTCTTAATGTTGTACCATCATATTCTTGAGAAATATGTGGTTCAACTCATTATTCAAAAGTTGGTACCTCTTGAACTACTTGATCCATTGGGAAATCATCAACATCTTGTAGAACGTCATTGATTATCCGTTCAACACCAGTTTAGACTTGAAGGGTGTCATTATAAAGACATGTATTTGGGTAGGGTGAGAGATAGTTTTTCTCTGTTGCTAAAAATATATTGACAATATTGTGTTCGGCAATGTGAGCATTTTGACAGTAATTGGGCCCGATTCGGGCCGGGGCCCCGAGTGGCCCGATTGTTGACTTTTCGGGGTTTATTGGTTGACCTTGCGTTTGGGCGGTCAATTGGGTTGGAAAATATCCGGATAGTGATGTGCTCGTCATTTTGAACGTTTTGATCGTACTTGGGCTCAATTTGGAGTTCGTGACCTCGGGAGGTCAATTAATATTTTTTGGATTTTTTAATAAAAGAAAATGCATAAATATAAATAGGATGAGAGTAAGCTTCCACGTTACGTTTCGGTGTTTGTGCATTAGAGAGAGAGAGAGAGAGAGAGAGAAGCTTGGAATCTAATTTGGAGTTCGTTTTAGGGCATTTTAAGCTTGTTCGATCATCAAGAATTAATCCAAGTAGGTGTTCCATTGATTCTTCACCCTTTTCTTCTGTTTCATTGGATTAACATGCAAAAAATTAGATGAAATCATGAAAATTCGTGATGAACCCTAGAAATTGGAAAAAATGGAAATTGAGCATAAAACCTAGATGATTTAGGTTGTTTGGTAGCCTAATATGGCTAGATGATGTTAGAAACCCTTAATAGGGATGAATTGTTTAAAAATGGAGATTTAATGAGTATAATTGGGGTTTGGGACGAAATCGGAAAGAACACGATCGGCGATTCGCGACTAGGGAACTACTCGAGGCTAGCTTCAAGCGAGTCTCGAGCGGTCTCGAGCGGAGGCCTCGAGCGAGGAGCATCGAGCGCAGAATGTAGCCTCGAGCAAGTGTCTCGAGCGGTCTCAAGTAGAGGCTTCGAGCAAGGAGCGTCGAGCAGAATGTAGCATCGAGTGGTGTTTCGACCGGTCTCGAGCATGTAGTTTCGAGCGATGTCTCGAGCAATTGGCAAGATCGGTTCCGGTTTAACTGGACTGGACCATTTACATTGTAAATTATTATGCCTCTCCACATTTAAGTATTAAGTTACAATGTAAATAACAAAATACCCCCCATTTGGATTCAAAGAAAAATACTAGAAAAATAAATTCTCACTCCTTCAAAATGTGAAAATTGGGATTTAATGCAAAATCTCGGAAAAATCCAGGTTTTTCGTAGAAGTGACTTTTTGGAAAGTGGGGTTAGACATCTCGAAATATCCCCAAAAATCATATTATCTTAGTTATGATATGGAGACCCAATGTCGGGACTTTTTATTTCAAGAAAACAACTCCTATGGGTATCTCCTTCCTTGGTCAAGGAATGATGATCGGTTTATGAAGACCTGGCTTTAGTTATAAAGGGAGTATGGTGAACCTTAATGCCATATTGGTGTTGGTATGTTGGTTTGAGGAATTGGGGCTTGGGCTCTATGACTTGTTGGGTTCTCACCGTGAAGCACGAGATGATCTTATGTGGTTGACGGGGCGGCATATGCGCCGATGACGGGGCTCGTGTGGCACCGTGGGCATATTATTGCTGTAGCCGTGGCAAGCATATGCGCCGATGGCAAGCCTGTGTGGCACCGTGTCCGGGCATATAGTCTTGTGGTAAGGCCGAGTGCCTTGAGTTGAAATCACGTTGAGGATTGTGTTGAGTCGTTGAGCTCGTAGAGCTAGGGCCGAGTGCCCTAAGCCGGGATCCCGTGGAGGATCGTGGACAAGTTGTCCTGTGTGGGCAGGTGGGTCCTGATGTTTGTTTGCGGGCGTGTCCTGATGATTGTGCACACTACACGGTGCACGAGTACACCGAGCATATAGTATAAATTTGTATGTTTGCATGATGTGGAGCTTTGGGGTCACCTACTTGAGCTTATCGCTCTCCCCTACTTGTTGTTTACCTTTTGTAGGTGTGACCCGAGACTAGTGGAGGACTTTCTTCCAGGAGGACGTGCCCACTACTCGATGTATGATACGATCGTATTTCGTATTGTTTTATATTATATCCCGGACATGGGTTCGTGGACGATTGTATTTGCATACCGTTTGTGGTGTGATATCTGTATAACTTTGATTTATTGTATGCATGATGATTTATGGGAAAGTACAGGATTACTCTTGATGTATGATCGTACAGGGTTGCATGATTGAGATAGCACCCGCGGTGTAGTCTCTATTGGTGCTAGTCACCAACCCCTTGACCTTTTGGGTGCGAGTAAGGGGAAGTCATGTTCCTGGTTCCGGGTTCCCTGGAATTTGGGGGCATGACAAGTTGGTATCGAGCATGGTCTAGCGGACCTATGTTAGTGATGGGTGGTTAATTGATTTCATGTGACTTAGAAAACCGTAGGGAGGGCGCCTAATCAACGCAGTCCTTATATGTATTCTAGGTTATGTTGGTGTCGATTAAATCATCCTAGGAGCATATGTAGGAATGGATGCATCTTTAGTGATATGATTGTGTGCATATAGGGCACTAGATTGTTTTTGTGTATGATGTGCTTGTATGTGGTGCCTGGATGGCACGTGGCCGTGAGAGCCAGGACTTGCGTGTGGTGTACCCCCGAGGGGTGACACGATGCTATATGCATGGTTGTGAACCTACGGTTCGTGTGGTGTACCCCGAGGGGGACACGATGCTATATGCATGGTTGTGGACCTATGGGTCGTGTGGTGAGAACTTATGAGTTGATTTGTGCCTTTGATAGTTGTTTATGCTAGCGGTGCTAGTCTTGATCGTTTGTTGTTTGATGTTGTGGCTAGTGTGATGGCACCACCGAGGAGAGTTGTCTAAAGCCAAGGCCCGGTAGAGGAGCCCATGATAGAGTCGGGGCACCAGGGGCAGCGAGAGCTCCGGTGAGAGGTCGTCGGCTCCCGTTATGGGACCTAATTTGGCACAAGTGTTGATTCGATTGCAGGAGGCCATGTAAGGTATGCAGGGGCTCGATGAGGGATATGGCTAGAGAGGTGGATGAGTTGAAGAGGCAACGGCGGCCTCGGCGGCCAGGAGGCGAGGGTGGTGCAGGATGTGCACCAGCAGGAGGTCATGATAAAGCCAGACGACGAGGAGTGGATTGGGCTGCATAGTTTTTGAAACATGCACCCAGGACTTTTGAGGATGGTTCATGGCCAGAGGCGCCGAGGACTAGATTAGATGGACAAAGGACATCTTTGAGATGATTGGGGTGCCAGGATGAGGAGCGGGTGCGAATGGTGACGCACTATCTCGTTGGGTATCCCACGTAGGTGGTGGGAGTCCACTAGAGCTGTCCATAGTAGTCGGATGGGCTGGAGGGAGTTTGTGGAGCGATTCTTTGGGGAGTATTTTTCCAGTTTCGGTGCAGGATGCCCGACAGAGAGAGTATTATGAGCTTCAACGGGGTAGCCAGGACTATGGGTGAGTATGTGCAAGCTTTCACAAATTTAGGGAGGTTTGCTCTTGAGGCTTGGGAGAAGGAAACCCGTAAGACGCAGGATTTTATTCAGGGCTTGAGGCCATCTCTGAAAAACAAGCTGGAACCGATGCGATTGATCGGCTACAGGGAGGCGGTTAACAAGGCACTCATTATTGAGCGAGGTCGGGATCGGGCGAGAGCCCAAGACCGGGTGGTTCGGCAGGTCAAAGCAAGAAGGGAGTTCCTTTTGTTTCTTTTGTTTAGTCGATGCGTGTGAGAGTGCTTTCATGAGTGAAGGCACGATTGACCTCAAGACCTATCTTGATCCTCCCACGAAGGGTGTTCCTTTTGAGGTGTATTGTGATGCCTCTAGGGTGGAGCTTGGTTGTGTGTTGATGCGGACTCGGCGGGTGATTGCTTATGGGTCTAGACAGTTGAGACCACATGAGCGAACTATCCCACGCATGATTTGGAGTTGGCTGCAGTGATCTTTGCTTTAAAGAGTCGGCAAGATTATCTCCTTGGGGAGAAATTTGTGGTATATGCAGATCACAAGAGCTTGCGGTATATCTTTTCTCAGAGAGACCTGAACCTTAGCAGAGGCGGTGGGTGGAGTACTAACGGCGATTTCGGTTTGATATGTTGTATACCCCTGGCAAGGGTAATGTGGTGGCAGATGCTCCGAGTAGAAAGAAGCAGAGTCGTGGTTGCCCATTGTGCCATTAAGTAATGGGAAATGATGGGACAGTTGGCAACGATGAGGTTGCAGATGGTGACCGGATGGGCGAGGGATGCTTCGTGTTATTGTGGCAGTCCCGAGTTATAGTACAGGATCATAGAGGATCAACTGGGGACGTTGACTATGAGGTCATCAGGGACAGGATTCAAACAGGGCAGGCATCTTCGGATTGGACCGAGGATGCAGAGCATGTCTTGCGGTACGGGGGTAGACGATAGTTCCCACTTCTCTTCAGGAGGAGGTTCTTCGGGAATTTCACCAATCACGATTAGCTACACATCCTGGTGGGACCAAGATGTCTTATGCCGTAAGGAGGATATTGGTGGCCAGGCCTGAAGAAGGCCGTTGCTGATTATGTGAGGAGGTGTTTGACCTATCGCTAGGTCAAGCGAGCACCCGAGATCACTGGTGAGTTGCGATCATTGCTAGTGCAGAGTGGAAATGGGATCACGTAACTATGGATTTTGTCACTTGGACTTCCTCGTTCCATGGGACATGTAAAGACTCGTATTTGGGTAGTCTTGAGAGATAGTCATTCTATGGGAATGTAACTATCCTGGACGGTAGTGTAGTCGTCGATGTGAGCATTTTGACCGTACTTGGGCCCGATTCCGAGTCGAGGCCCCGTTTGACCCGATTGTTGACTTTTCAAGGTTTATTGGTTAATTTTGCGTTTGAGCGGTCATTTGCATGTGATAATATCGGTCTAGTGTTGTGCTCATCATTTCGAGCGTTTTGACCGTAATTTGACTCAATTTGGAGTTCGGGACCTTGGAGGTCAATTATTGACTAAGTCAATGATTGACTAGATCGATTATTGGTCAATGACTTGGCAGAAATATAAATAGCGAGAAAAAAAAGCTTTCACTTTACGTTTCACGTTTGTGCGTTTGAGGGAGAGAGCTTGGAGGCCTTGGCGATTTGGGGCGATTTGGGTTCGTGGAGCTCAAAGATTCACTTCAAGTAGGTGTCCTTGAACTTCTTATCTCTCTCTTGTTTTGGATTTGCACGAATTTATCATGATTTATGAAATTGAGAATGAATCCTAGAATTTGGGGGAAATCAAAGTTTGGGTTAGATCTAATGGTTTAACATTAGATCCGTCGTTAAGAATTGTTTTATATCATTGTGGATATATGTTTTTGTGATTTTGGGATTGATTAACTGTGTTTTTCATGAGGGTTGATAAGTCAACCATGGAAATCAGGTTTAGATCTAGATGTCCGGAAATCTGGAATTTTATACGTATTTCTATTGTTCCTGCGCGATTTAGAGGCGTTCTGGACGCATTTTGAGGTAGATATCGCAGTTTGTTGCGAAACAGGGGTGTTAGTGAGCGTCCTGGGGAGTTTCGGGCGCATTCCAGATGAAGAACATGCAAAAACGACGATGAACAGGACCCTGGGCGCGTTATCGGGTCGAACTAACGAAAATCCAAGTTCTGGGTCGTAGGGTCGTAGTTCGTAGACCCGTAGTTCGTAGGTTTGTAGTTCGAAGGTTCGTAGTTCGAAGGTTCGTATACTTAAGTTACTATGTAAATAACGAAATACCCCTCATTTGGATTCAAAGAAAAATACTAGAAAAATTAATTCTCACTCTTTCAAAATGTGAAAATTGGGTTTTAGTGTAAAATCTCCAGGAAAAACCCAAAAGTTCGTAGTGGTGAATTTTTGGAAAGTGGGGTTAGACATCTCTGAAAAAATCCCCGAAAATCGGATTATCTTATTTATGATATGGGAATCCAATGCCTGGGACTTTTAATTTCAAGAAAATAGGCGTTATGGGTACTTCCTTCATAAATCAAGGATTGATAATTTACTTGTGAAGACCGCTACGGTTCAAAGGAAATGTTGAGAATGACATGTCATACCAATGTTAGTATGTTGGTGTGAGGAATTAGGGCATGGACTCCGTGACTTGTTTGGGTTCTCACCGTGATGCACCGATGGTGCTATGTGGTTGACGTGGCGGCATATGCACCGATGGCAGGCCTATGTGGCGACCGTGGCCGGGCATATTGCGTTGTAGGACGCTAAGGCCTAAGTTAAGTCTGTTGAGCTCGTGGAGCTAGGGCCGAGTGCCCTGAGCTGGGATCCCATGGAGGATCGTGGACAAGTTGTCCTGTGTGAGCAGGCTGAGTCCTGATGTTTGTTTGTAGGCTGAGTCCTGAGGATTGTGCACACTACACGGTGCACGAGTACACTGAGCATATAGTATAGACTTATATGTGTTGCATGATGTGGAGTTTTGGGGTCACCTACTGAGCTTGTCGCTCACCCCTACTTGTTGTTTACCCCTTTTCAGGTGTGACCCGAGACTAGTGGAGGACTTTCTTCCAGGAGGACGCCCACTACTCGATGTATGATACGATTATATATTCGTATTGTTTTATATGATATCCCGGACATGGGTCCATGGACGTTGTATTTGCATCCTGTATGATGTAATGTCGTATGATTGTTTGACTCATTATATGCATGATAATATAAGGGAAAGTACAGGATTACCCTTGATGTATGACTATACGAGGTTGCATATTTGAGACGAGCACCCCTGGTGTAGTCTCCATTGGTGCTAGTCACCAACCCCTTGACCTATCGGGTGCGGGCAAGGGGAAGTCATGTACCCGGTTCCGGGTTCCCTGGAATTCGGGGGCATGATAGGACACGACACTATATGGGTTATTGTGGACCGATTGACCAAATTGGCGCATTTTATTACGATTCGGTGGGACAGAGGTATCTTGATGTGATTGTGCGGTTGCATGGAGTCCCATTGTCTATTGTATCTGATCGGGATGCTAGGTTCACCTCTCAATTTTGGAGACAATTGCGGCGCGCTTTGGGTACCAGGGTGAACCTCGGTCTGACCTTTCATCCGCAGACGGATGGTCGATCGGAGCGGACGATTCAGACGCTCGAGGATATGTTGCGTGCCTGTGTCCTAGATTTTGGAGGTTGTTGGGAGACTCACCTTCCTTTGGTGGAGTTCTCTTACAACAACAGATTATCGAGCCATGATTGGGATGGCTTCGTATAAGGCGTTGTATGGGCGGCCTTATAGGTCGCCTTTGTGTTGGGCACAGACGGGAGAGACAAGTGATTCTCGGTCTCGATATGGCTCGAGAGACCACGAAGATAGTGCGATTGATTCGACGGCGTATGTTGACAAGACAGAGTAGGCAGAAGTCCTACGCGGATCGAGGCATCGACCTTTGCGGTTTGAGGTGGGTGATCACGTATTTTTGAGGGTTTCGCCTTGTAAAGACTCGCATTTGGGTAGTTTTGAGAGATAGCCATTCTATGGGAATGTAACTATCTAGACGGTAGTGTAGTCATCGATGTGAGCATTTTGACCGTACTTGGGCCCGATTCCGAGTCGAGGCCCCGTTTGACCCGATTGTTGACTTTTTGGGGTTTATTGGTTGACTTTGTGTTTGGGCGGTCATTTGAGTGTGATAATATCTAAACAGTGTTGTGCTCGTCATTTCGAGCATTTTGACAGTAATTTGACTCAATTTGGAGTTCGTGACCTCGGGAGGTCAATTATTGCGTTCGGGAGATCAATTATTCTTTGGGAGGCCAATTATTGGCAGCAGATAAATAATTAAGAAACTATCTTATCCCTTTATTTGCTTGGTGCGTGTGTGTTTGAGCAAGAGAGAGATAAGGTGAAGAGCTTCACTTGGCGATTTTAGGGCGATTAGAGCTCGTGAATTGCAAATAATCTTCCAGGTAGGTGTCCTTGAACCTCTTATCTCAATTCTGTCTTGGAATATGCGTGAATTTATCATGATTTATGAATTTGAGCATGAACCCTAAGTTTTGGGGGAAACCCAATTTTGGGGATAGATCTAATGATTTAAGATAAGATCTGTGGTTGAGAACCGATATAAATCGGTTTGGGTATATACCCCGTTTAGTAAAACGCGTGTTTGTGAGTGCCTGGGGGTTCTTGGGTTGATTCCAGACGAAAATTTGGCCAAAAACGGTGATGAACAAGAACCTGGGCGAACTGCAAGTGTCGAAGTTCGTAGTCGCAGCTATGGAGTCGGCGGCTTAGTTAGTCCGGATCGGTAGTCCGAGTAGTTAGTCCGGATCAGTGTCCGGATCCACAACGATGTTCGGCGCAGGTGATCCGCAGCAGTTGTTCCGCAGATAGTGATCCGCAGCAGTGTTCATCAAGATGTTCCTAGCGGTCGGCAACCGCACCGCACCGGACATTTACATTGTAAACCATTATTTACAATGTAAATAACGAAATACCCCCCATTTGAATTCAAAGAAAAATACTAGAAAAATTAATTCCCACTCTTTCAAAATATGAAAATTGGGTTTTAGTGTAAAATCTCGAAAAAAACCCAAAAGTTTGTAGTGGTGACTTTTTGGAATGTGGGGTTAGACATCTCGAAAAAATCCCCAAAAATCAGATTATCTTATTTATGATATGGGAACCCAATGCCGGGACTTTTGATTTCAAGAAAATAATCGCTATGGATACTTCCTTCATAAATCAAGGATTGAGGATTTACTTGTAAAGACCGGCTACGGTTAAAGGAAATGTTGAGAATGACATGCCATACTAATGTTAGTATGTTGGTGTGAGGTATTGGGGCATGGACTCCGTGACTTGTTTGGGTTCTCACCGTAAGGCTAAGGCCGGTGTGGCCACTATGGCTAGGGCAAGCATGTGCGCCGATGGCGGCCTGTGTGGCGACCGTGGCCGGGCATATTGTCTTGTGGTGGGGACAAGCTAAGGCCTGAGTTGAGCCGCCGAGCTCGTGGAGCTAGGGCCGAGTACCCTGAGCTGGGGTCCCGTGGAGGATCGTGGACAAGTCGTCTGTGTGGGCGACGAGTATTGATGTTTGTTTGCAGGCTAAGTCCTGACGATTGTGCACACTACACGGTGCACGAGTACACGGAACATGTAGTATAGACTTGTATGTCCGCATGATGTTGAGTGTTGGGGTCACCTCCTGAGCTTGTCGCTCACCCCTACTTGTTGTTTACCTTTTTCAGGTGTGACCCGAGACTAGTGGAGGACTTTTTTCCAGGAGGACGCCCACTACTTTGATGTATGATACGATATTATATTCTGTATTATTTTGTGTGATATCCCGGACATGGGTCCAGTGGACGATTGTATTTGCATACTTGTCTTTGTGATGTGATGTCCGTATGACTATTTGATGATATATGGGAAAGTACAGGATTACCCTTGATGTATGATCGTACAGGGTTGCATATTGGAGACAAGACCCGCGGTGTAGTCTCTTTTGGTGCTAGTCACCAACCCCTTGACCTTTCGGGTGCGGGCAAGGGGAAGTCATGTTCCTAGTTCCGGGTTCCCTGGAATCAGGGGCGTGACACGCCGCGTCGAGGGCATCGGAGGTTTGGGCATGGATCCAAACTCTCCCCTCGTTTTGTGGGGCCATTTGAGATTATTGCCACCGTGGGCGCAGTGGCTTACCGATTAGCTTTGCCATCAAAGTTGGCACGAGTACATAATGTGTTCCATGTTTCTCGGTTGAGACGGTATCACCCAGATCCTTCTCATGTGTTGGACTATCGCGAGATAGACTTGGGCGATGATGGTGCCGTTGTTGAGATGTCGGCACGATTTTGGACAAGCGGGAGCAGTGTCTTGCGGGGCAAGACGATCCCACCTGGTCCAGGTGTTATGACGACACCGAGGCATGGAGGAGCAGACTTGGGAGAAAGAGAGCCAAATGCGGGTTCTTCATCCTGAGCCGTTCGAGGACGATCGATCCTGAGGTGAGGAGGATGTGAGGGCCTTCCTTGAGGTATGAGTTATATTTTATGCATTCATTTTGCACATGTTTTGTACCCTTATGTGGTTATGCTTAAGATGTGGTTTAGCTTAGTGTTATTAGATCTTGTGAGCCTTTTTGGCTTGTTGTGAGTTGCATTGCACATGTGTGGTTGGTGATCATGTTGATGATCATGTGCTTGTGTCTTGTTGTTGTGCGGTGCTTAAGCTTGAATTTTGCTATGTCCTTTGGGCATGTGTTTTATTTTCGAGGACAAAAAGTCCTAAGGTGGGGAGGATGTAAAGACCTGTATTTGGGTAGGGCTGAGAGATAGTCTTTCTTTGTTGCTAAAAACATTTGGACAATATTGTGTTCGTCAATGTGAGCATTTTGACAATAATTGGACCCGATTCCAGGTCCGGGCCCCGAGTGGCCCAATTGTTGACTTTTCAACGTTTATTGGTTGACCTTGTATTTGAACGGTCAATTGGGTTGGAAAATATATGGATAGTGATGTGCTCGTCATTTTGAGCGTTTTAACTGTACTTGGGCTCATTTTAGAGTTTGTGACCTAGGGAGGTTAATTAATATTTTTGGGATTTATTAATAAAAGAAAATGCATAAATATAAATAGGATGAGAGTAAGCTTCTACGTTACGTTTCGGTGTTTGTGCGTTAGAGAGAGAGAGAGAGAGAGAGAGAGAGAGAGAGAGAGAGAGAAGCTTACAATCTAATTTGGAATTCGCTTTAGGGCATTTTAAGCTTGTTCGATCATCAAGAATCATTCCAGGTAGGTGTTCCATTGATTATTCACCCTTTTCTTGGTGTTTCATTGGATTAACATGTAAGAATTAGATGAAATTATGAAAATTCATGATAAACCCTAGAAATTGGGGAAAATGGAAATTGAGCATGAAACCTAGATGATTTAGGTTGTTTGGTAGCCTAATATGGCTAGATGATGTTAGAAACCCTTAATAGGGATGAATTGTTGCTTAAAATGGAGATTTAATGAGTATAATTGGGTTTTGAGACGAAATCGAGAAGAACACGATCGGCGATTCGTGATCGGGGGAACCGCTCGAGGCTAGCTTCAAGCGAGTCTCGAGCGGTCTCAAACGGAGGCCTCAAGCAGGGAGCATCGAGCAAAATGTAGCCTCGAAGCAAATGTCTCGAACGGTCTCGAGCAGAGGCTTTGAGCAATGAGCATCGAGCAGAATGTAGCATCGAGCAGTGTTTCAAGCGATCTCGAAAGCAGCGATTTCGAGCGATATCTCGAGCAACAAGCGATGCGGTTCAGCTTTAACTAGATCGACCATTTACATTGTAAACCATTATGTCTCACCACATTTAAGTTTTAAGTTACAATGTAAATAACAAAATACCCCCCATTTGGATTCAAAGAAAAATACTAGAAAAATAAATTCTCACTCCTTCAAAATGTGAAAATTGAGATTTAGTGCAAAATCTCGGAAAAATCCAGTTTTTCGTAGAGGTGAATTTTTGGAAAGTGGGGTTAGACATCTCAAAAAAATCCTCAAAAATCAGATTATCTTAGTTATGATATGGAGACCCAATGCCGGGACTTTTTATTTCAAGAAAATAACTCCTATGGGTATCTCCTTCCTTGGTCAAGGAATGACGATCGGTTTGTGAAGACCGGCTTCGCTTATAAAGGGAGTATGGTGAACCTTAATGCCATATTGGTGTTGGTATATTGGTTTGAGGAATTGGGCCTTGGGCTCTATGACTTGTTGGGTTCTCACCGTGAAGCACGAGATGATGCTTATGTGGTTGACGGGGCGGGCATATGCGCCGATGGCAGTCCGTGTGGCACCGTGTCCGGGCATATAGTGTTGTGGTAGGGCCGAGTGCCCCGAGCTGAAATCTCGTTGAGGATTGTGTTGAGCCGTTGAGCTTGTGAGCCGTTGAGCTCATAGAGCTAGGGCCGAGTGCCCTGAGCTAGGATCCCGTGGAGGATCATGGACAAGCCGTCTGTGTGGGCGGCTAGGTCCTGATGTTTGTTTGCGGGATGTGTCCTGATGATTGTGCACACTACACAAGGCACGAGTACACCGAGCATATAGTATAGACTTGTACGTTTACATGATGTGGTGTTTTGAGGTCACCTACTAAGCTTATCGCTCACCCCTACTTGTTGTTTACCTTTTTCAGGTGTGACCCAAGACTAGTGGAGGACTTTCTTCTAGGAGGACATGCCCACTACTCGATGTATGATACGATACGGTATTATGTATTGTTTTGTATTGTATCCCGGACATGGGTTCGTAGACAATTATATTTGCATACCGTTTGTGGTGTGATATCTCGTATGACTTTGATTTATTATATGCATGATGATTTATGGGAAAGTACAGGATTACCCTTGATGTATGACCGTACAGGGTTGCATGATTGAGACGAGACCCTGGTGTAGTCTCTATTGGTGCTAGTCACCAACCCCTTGACCTTTCATGCACGGGTAAGGAGAAGTCATGTTCCTAGTTCCGGGTTCCCTGGAATTTAGGGGCGTGACAGTTATAAATAATAACCATTTTATCACTTGAAGTGGAAGCTTCTGAATGATCATTTTTAAAAACATTGTTCATAATTTTATCACTCCCACCGATTATGTCATACTCCAAAATTTTGCATGTCTAGATTCCACAATCCTAGTGCTATGAGATGAATAGTATAATTTGTAACCCTTAAACCTTTCAACATATCTAATGAAATGCCCATTAATAGTCCTTGGGTCTAGGTTCTTTTCTTATGAATTATAAATCCTCACTTTAAACGAGTATCTCTGAAAAGGACATTTGTCGCAGATGCACTCCAAAAAAAAAATTAAACTAATTATACCTAATGACTTAACCTAGATCGTTCTCTACCGAAAGACTTATACAATTCAATTCAACCTATTTAACTATTTGTTTAATGAAAACTAATGAAAAATAATAAATATAAATTTAGAGGGATTTTTGATTAAATTATGACCCCATAATTTAACTGTATCAAGACACTTTGAATATAATTAAATTATGAATTTATTCCAACCAAAATAATTTTAAATTAATTCTCAAAAGTCTGCTTCATTCCCTACGAAACAAATCTTTTCACTCAAATAAAATATTAACGCACAATAAATTATTAAATCAATACTTAAACAAGATATTAAATCAGCAAATCAAAGTGATAGATAATTAATTCATGTCACATAAAATACTGAATTATATATTAAAAATATAAACATCCAAAGTATTATGCTAAACTAATTACAAAACACTTACCTTTCCATAGATTGAAAAATCACAAATCTATTTGAGAATTTAGAATAACAAAAATAAAGAAGAATGGGAAAAAATATGCCAAAAAAATAAATATTTGATCTTGAACTTGATATAAATCTGTTAACGCTTATTGCATAACTCCCTCAAATCGCTCTCTCTAGCTATATGGGAACACTGTTGTTAACGGGAATGGGCTAGAGTGGCATCGAAGTGTGCTAGAGGAAGATGGCGTCACGTGGGTTTGGAACGTGATGGGCAATGTTGTGCAATGGGACGATAGCGTGAAGGGCGCTATATGTTTGGACTACAAATATCAGTATGTATGATCTCTAATATGTCTGAACTACTATTGGCACTTGTTAGGCCTCGTACTTTAGTTAGATCATTAGATAATCATTTGATGGTGTTGATAGTATATGATTGATGACGCTTATAATTTTGTACATTTTGACTATAATTAGATCTAATTTGGTGACTGAGGCCTAAGAGAGGTATTTTTGTGACTTTGGTGAGATTTTTGGGCTTAAATGGATAAAGTATAACTCTAGGATTAAGCCATTACGATTTTTGTTATTATATATTTAGAAAGGGATTTATACACAATTATATAGAAGGGTATATATATAAAATGAGTGTTAGATATTGTTTAAGAGAGATGTTAATCGCTCCTAGGAGACATGTACGCATTTATAGACCTAAGGTTGCTCGTGTGCTATTATGAATATACCCTTTCGGTTAAATAATAATACACAAAATTCATAATTATGTAAATTTTTAAATAATAGAGTTATTATGTATTAGAGCTAATTAAATAAATATCTTAAATTATTTATGTATCAAATAAATAAATAATATAATTATTTATTTCATCTAATTAAAAGACCATATAATATATATAACTCTTAAATATATATAAATACATATTAATATATTAGCTTTTAAACACAACCTAGAGAATTATCTCATAATTATCTAGTACTACATATAAGAATAAACATTGCTAGCTAAAGGGAGAAAAGGAATCTACTTAATCAAAATTATAATAATTAATATTTAATTAATTAATCTCATTGATTAATTAAATCATCGATTATTAATTTTAGTTTGAACCACGATTAGAAACTAAAATCGTACTTTAAGATTAACAAATATAATTACAAGAATCCATAATAAAATATTTGTCCATCGATATAACTGATTGTCATGTGATATGATCCTTAATTATGATATTCATAATTAGATACAGATATCAATAAATTCCATTCAACCTCTCTAGTTATATATTTATTCATTTGTTAGCATTAATTCTCTAATGAATGACCTATTTGTTCTCCAATCATGAATTAGGATTTATAATAAATTATATTTAATATAGTTACAAGCGTTTGATTTACCTAAGAAATCTGAATTAAACAACATGAGAATATTATTACTTTTCGTATAACGAAGCAGTGGATTCAATGCACCTGACTTGATGCTCCTGATATCTATAATATTATGTCTCCAAGATACTGATATATTTGAAGCTCAAAGCCTCTCGCTTATTGATAAATCAAAAAACATAAATTATAAATTATAGATTTGAGTTAATCAAACAATTTAGATTAAGATCAATTCATAAATCAGTCATCTAGCAATAAAATATAAAATTTGCATACAATGCAATTGAGATTAGTTGAAAAACTTATTCTATCATGATCTTGTTCAATATATATTATCACGCCCCCAAATCCCAGAAGGACCTGAACTAAGAGTGTAACTTCCCCATGCCCTTACCCGAAGGGTCAAGGGGTTGGTGACTAGCACCGATATGGACTACACATCGGGTCTTGTCCGAGATAAACCTGTACATTCATACATCGGGGGTATTCCTGTA
This sequence comes from Taxillus chinensis, assembly GCA_023512835.1. NCBI lineage: Eukaryota > Viridiplantae > Streptophyta > Magnoliopsida > Santalales > Loranthaceae > Taxillus > Taxillus chinensis. The sequence goes on from CM042086.1 coordinate 26,174,328, forward strand.
CATTCTCACATGCTATGAATGTCACGCCCCCAAATTCCAGGGAACCCAGGAACTAGGAACATGACTTCCCCTTGCCCGCACCCGAAAGGTCAAGGGGTTGGTGGCTAGCACCAATAGAGACTACACCGCGGGTGCTGTCTCAAATATGCAACCCTGTACTGATCCATACATCAAGGGTAATCCTGTACTTTCCCATACATCATCATGCATACAATAAGTCAAACAATCATACGACATCACATCACAAACAAGATATGCAAATATAATCGTCCATGGACTCATGTCCGGGATACAAACATAAGACAATACACAATACGAATATAGTATCGTATCATACATCGAGTAGTGGGCACGTCCTCCCTGGAAGAAAGTCCTCCACTAGTCTTGGGTCACACCTGAAAAAGGTAAACAACAAGTAGGGGTGAGCGACAAGCTCAGCTAGGTGACCCCAACACTCCACATCATGCGGACATACAAGTCTATACTACATGCTCTGTGTACTCATGCACCGTGTAGTGTGCACAATCATCAGGACTCGGCCTGCAAACAAACATCAGGACTCGGCCCTGCTCACACAGACAACTTGTCCACGATCTTCCATGGGATCCTAGCTTAGGGCACTCGGCCCTAGCTCCACGAGCTCAACGGCTCAACTCAGGCCTTAGCTTGTCCACGGCGCGATATGCCCGGCCACAATCGCCACACGGGCCTGCCATCGGTGCATATGCCTGCCACGTCAACCACATAGCACCATCGGTGCATCACGGTGAGAACCCAAATAAGTCACGGAGTCCATGCCCCAATACCTCACACCAACATACTAACATTAGTATGGCATGTCATTCTCAACATTTCCTTTGGAGCCGTAGCTAGTCTTCACAAGTAAATCCTCAATCCTTGATTTATGAAGGAAGTACCCATAGCAGCCTATTTTCTTGAAATCAAAAGTCACGGCATTGGGTTCCCATATCATAAATAAGATAATCTGATTTTTGGGAATTTTTCTTGAGATGTCTAACCCCACTTTCCAAAAATTCACCACTACGAACTTTTGGGTTTTTCCGAGATTTTACACTAAATCCCAATTTTCACATTTTGAAAGAGTGGGAATTAATTTTTCTAGTATTTTTCTTTGAATCCAAATGGGGGGTATTTCGTTATTTACATTGTAAATACTTAGGCATAATGGTTTACAATGTAAATGTCCAATGCGATGCGGTTTGCAGCTGCGGATCATCGGCTCTGATCCAGGACCAACTCCTCCGGACTATCAGCTCCGGACTAACTCCTCCGGACTGCTGATCCGGACTAACTCCTCCGGACTGCGATCCGGACTAACTCCTCCGGATTACGATCCGGACTAACTAAGTTGCTGACTCCATAGTCGCTGATCGTCCGGCGACCCTAACACTCGCCCGTGGTACCGTTCATCGTCGTTTTTGGCCTGTTCTTCGTCTGGAAGCAACCCAGTGACCCCCAGACGCTCATAAACACATGTTTTATGCAATAAACCGCAATATTTACCTCAAAACGCGTCCTAAACGCCTCTAATCCACACGATAACAACGAAATACACACAAATCATATATTCATCTAGATCTAAATCTAGACCTCCATGGTTAACTTCTCAACCCTCATAAAATACACATTCATACAACCACAGATCACATATTCAAAGATAGGATCGAGATAAGACAATTAAGGACACCTACCTAGAAAGGTTTATTGCGATCCACGAGCTCCAATCACCCCAAAATCGCCAAGAAAGCTCTTCACGCTCTTCACCTTCTATCTCTCTCTCTTGCTCAAACATGCACGCACCAATAATTGGCAATTAAAGAGCTAAGGCGGTTCTTAATTATATATATATCGTTGCCAATAATTGGCCTCCCAGTAATAATTGACCCGAACGCAATTATTGACCTCCCGAGGTCACGAACTCCAAATTGAGCCCAATTATCGTCAAAACGCTCGAAATGACGAGCACAACACACTGCTCGAGATATTATCACACTCAAATGACTGCTCAAACGCAAAGTCAACCAATAAACCCCAAAAAGTCAACAATCGGGTCAAACGGGACCCCAACTCGGAATCGGGCCCAAGTATAATCAAAATGCTCACATCGACGGCTACACTACCGTCCAGGATAGTTACATTCCCATAGAATGACTATCTCTCAAAACTACCCAAATACGAGTCTTTACATTCACCCCACCTTAGGACTTTTCGTCCTCGAAAATAAAACACATGCCCAAATGACATAGCAAAATCCAAGCTCAAGCACCGCACAACAACAAGACACAAAATATGATCATCAACATGATCACCAACCACACAAGGTGAATGTAACTCACAACAAGCCAAAAAGGCTCACACGATGCCAGGATACCAACGATCAACAAGCTACACACTATCTCAAACAACATATGCAAAACAAATGCATAAAACATAACTCATACCTCAGGGAAGGTCCTCACAATGAAGTTGAGGAAAATAATTTATTAATAACGAGAATCATGCTATAATTCCAATACAACTTTCACGGGCCCTCGTCCGGATATTCAAATAATAAAACAATTATGTTATACCAAATCCATAAACCAAGTTATACAAAATGTGAAATGAATAGCAATTAACCTCGGACCAGCCTCTAGCAAATGGGTCGATACCTGGAAACATGTCAACAAAGTAGGGGTGAGCACAAGTGCCCGATGGTGATCTTCATCTCCTCACCATCCTATAACATGAAATCCTAAATTTACATGATGGGTGTATGCTTGTGTCGGTGTAGTGTCCTATTCTATCACAATAAGCTCACATTCAATCACAAATATAACATCACACCCATTACATTTCATCCATCAAAGGTTTGCACCAGGCAATCTAACCATTCACAGGATCCCCGCTACTAACTCCAAGAATCCCAATCACTACCAGGATAGCCATATGTGGGACCTGTGGTGTCCCTAATGACAACCGCCCACATATGGGACCTCGGTTAACCAGCCACATAGGGGACCTGTGGCCTCTTGCCAACCCTATATGGGACCTACGGTTAACCTAACCAACTCCACCACCAATTCCACATATAATCAATAAATAGAATATTCCAACAATCAAAATTCAATACAACGGTTTTACAAAATATTTAATTCATCAATCCGGCGCTAACTACAAATAATATGTATAGATATACATACATATATAAATATTCATCAAACATCCAACACCTTAAATATCAATTAAGTAATATTAAGCTACGTACAAGTAACATTTAAATGTCAAATTTCTAACATTGAACTACAAACAATATTTCTAGTGTCGACTATAAATATCAAGCCACAAACAATGTTTCTAATATCAAACTATTAATGTCAAGCCTCCAACAATATTTTAGATGATAAATTAATAATATCAAGCTTCAAGTAATACTTCATATTATTAAACTATAATATCAAACCCAAACACTATTTTCATTATTAAACTAACAATATCATAATTCTTGTTTGACCTTGCTATTGGAATGATATAAATGAATATGTTATTTTTACTACTAAATCAAATTAAATTAAATTTATCTATATATCTTGATAATTATCAAAACACACATATATAATACCATACACGACTTCATAATAATGCACTGATTTAATACATGAATTTATTACCCACATATACTAACTATTGACACGCACGACTTAATTCCCATAATCAATTAAGCCCTCCTTTTAAAAAAAATCGACACTAAAACAAAGATACCCCTTTTCTTTCACCGCCACGAAACCACGCATGTAAAGATGCCTCCTTTTTTTGATTAAGAAAAAATTAAATAAAATAAAATAAAACCCTTGTCTTTGCATTGGATCGAACGGATTGTGGAGGCAGGAACGTATAGGCCGTTGCCCCCCCCCCCCCCCCTCATGGAGACGCTAACGGATTGTGTCTTTGCTGTTGCCCAGTGGAAGAAACCAGGCCAACTGGCCTGGTACGGGTAGAAATTAATAATAACTAATTAGAATATGATAAAAGGGATAACAGTGTAATAGCTCATCCAATGATTCAGAACCGGTCGAATCACGCCGCACCGCAACAATCGCCCAACCATATGTATATACACGTAAATGAATATATTTATATAAATACATACATATCCAAATGTTTATGTATATATATATATATATATATATATATATATATATATATATATATATATATCTAACAGTTTGTGTTCGTGCAATAGAATAACGAGGAATCAAGAATCACCTACCTATTGCCTTTCGAAGGGATTAAACTCGCAGAACGGTCTAGAATCGGCGAAAAACGATGAAGAACGCGAAGAACACTAAGAACTCTCCTCCGATGGCTAGGGTTTCTCAAAACAAAGTTATAATAAATAATAAAACTCAAAACCCTATTTTTAATTAAAATTCGTCCTATTCCTTAATAATTTCAAAAAAAGCCCTTCAAAATTCAAGTTTTCACTTATTAACTCTTAATTTAACTCTCAAAATTTATTAAATAACCCCTAGAGGCTTCGGACCTCAAATTAGGCCCAAATATTATCAAAACGATTGTATTAATGGCCACATTCTCAAAATAACTTTCTTAACATCAAATATAGATTATAAGTTATGCTAACACATATACGGATCCTTACATATATAATCACGAAAAAGTCTATTTGTGTAGAGTCGGAGGACCTTGCGAGTCCCATATCTACTGGGGGAGGAGAACGAAGTGTGCCTCTTAAGAGGGCGTGGAGACCTCTCCTGGCACGAGGCCTATTGGGGTACCTGTGTGGCACTCGCCAAGAACAAAACCAGGAGATTGGACTTGGGCCCCGAACCGACAAGATCGTGCTTATGGGAGACTTGGGTTGTTACAAGAACTCCAATGTGTATCTCCAACTCGTTGTAGCATATTAATTTGATTGAGCCCCTTCCACTCTTTATCTCATCAATTGTCATCATGTAAGCATTTCAATGACTATTACAACCTACAAATATTTATATTGAGTGCATGAAGCACAAACCAAATTGACAATATAATTCAAATTAATAAAAAAAATTGATGAACAAGAATGATTTCTTTTGATACTACCACTATTGCCAATTGTAAGTGATACATAAAGTAATGAATGTAGTAAGCATATGAAAAATTATTTAAATCCAACGCATACAACCCATTCCACCCCATTCGCATATTATTTGCACCATTGTATCATTAACCTTGAGTATTTTGAAGTTTTAGCTGATGTTTAGATAATATAGAACATATACCTTTTTCCAAGGTTAATGCTGCAATATCAGTGACATGAACAAAGTCAAAAAAAGCGTTTTCGCATAAAACCATTATCAACAAATCTTAAAACTATAGTCATTTGCTCTTTTGATTGACTCATCACAAGCTTCATCAATTACTATGCAAAACTTTGCATCACTAATTCCATCACGAATTATTTCCTTCGCTTTAGAAGAAAAAACATGTAAATTTATTTTTGTATTATTGGTGATGTGTAAGTAGTATTCGATTAGACATTGATCAATCACTTCAACAAGCTTTTCATTATATTCAATTGTCAAATTTAATATCTCTATAAAATTTTCATAATTATTAAATTCACACTTTCATCCCTTCCTCTAGAAGCAATACCTTGAAATGTGAGCACCCAACAACATCAATTGAGGCTTTTAATTGCATTCAATTGTTTGTAATTTGTTTAGAAGTGAGTTTTTCAAATACATCTTGAATATGTTGTGATTAGTTCTTCAAATCTTCATATGATTTCTTAATAATTTTATGAATTGACCTAGGATTTTTTTCTATATGACTAATAAAATTTAAATCAGCAAATATAAAGCCCTTACAAGAGGGTGCATGGATGATATAGATAGCAAATTAGCAATAAACCGGAGATCATATGTAATCGAAGAAAGATTACAATTAAGGGGATTAGGGGGAAGTGGAGAATTTAAATCACTGAAAGCCGGGACTCTAGGACTAGGAGTATGAGAGAGGTTGACGGCGTTGTATGTCGCACATGAATATCACATCGATCGTACAACTTCCACCATCGATCGAGAGATCCTACCAACGTGGAAATGAGGGTTTCTTCTTTCGGTTATCTTCTCTCGATTTCTAGGTCTTATTTTTTTCTTAAATAAAAGACAAAAACCAAGAATTTGAAGCAAAATTTAAAGCCTATCAAATGATGTCATTTTGATAGGTATACTTATAGTAGAGTATTTTTCTCCAAAATTGGGAAAAGACCATGATTTTGGCTGGTCTTCCTAAATCCATCCTTATTTATGTCCCATTTAATACCCCAAAATATTACATGGTGTAATTCTTCTTGAATCATTAAATTTGCTTTCAACGGTATATATTAGAATTTTATTTAACCGTAGTAAAATGTCATAACAATTAATATAGTACTGGGCTATATTTAAATAAAATTCTAATATAAACAATTAAAAACAAACCTAACTATTTATATTTAAAAATTACACTATATAATATTTAAAGATTTCTGTAAATTCTTGAAAATCATAAGATCAAACATTATTAAATTAAGATCATTAGTAGTAGACTAGCTAAAATTTTAACCAAATTTATCTATATGATATAATATTGGCCATAAATAGTACTTGAAATTTATGTTTTAACTATAAATTTTGTTAAAATTCAAATATCGAGATAGCAACTAATTAAATTTGAATTGTCGATGCATGGTTGAATTTTAATAAAATTTATAGTTAAAATATAAATTTTGAATATAATATGTGATTAATATTATTTTATATAAATAAATTTAATTAAAATTTTAACTTTTAAATTTAATTATAACTAATAAACGCTTTAAATAATGACGTAATATAAGGTGGGACCCGTTGATTAGAAACAACCGCGATCCCATCAACAATGAACTTGCACCGACGTCGCTCACTGACCTCTTTTTAGTTTTTATTGCCCCTTCCTCACGGCAGACGCGGTGGTACCACGTGTCCCAAAAAAATCATATGGAAACCCTTAACCTAACTACGGTTAAAAATCTAATCGCAGTGACGTACGATTCCGACGCGTGTCCAAAACATTGACGGCCACGATCGACTTCCAAGGCATACAGCGCAACCGCGTCGCTATATAAACCCACGTGACGTTCCCCAATCCCCACCAAAGCCCCAGCCAATTAGAATCGAGCCGACTCCAACCAAGCCAAACCCTAAATCGAAAATGTCCAACCCTAAGGTGTTCTTCGACATGTTGGTCGGTGACCAGCCAGCGGGGCGCATCGTGATGGAGCTCTTCGCCGACACCGTGCCCAAGACGGCGGAGAATTTCCGGGCCCTCTGCACCGGCGAGAAGGGGGTCGGTAGGTCCGGCAAGTCCCTCCACTACAAAGGGTCCAAGTTCCACCGCGTGATCCCCAACTTCATGTGCCAGGGTGGCGACTTCACCAAAGGTAACGGCACCGGCGGTGAGTCCATCTACGGCGAGAAGTTCGCCGACGAGAACTTCAAAAGGAAGCACACCGGTCCCGGGGTCCTCTCCATGGCTAACGCCGGTCCGGGCACCAACGGGTCGCAGTTCTTCATCTGCACCTCCAAGACTGAGTGGCTCGACGGCAAGCACGTCGTGTTTGGCCAGGTCGTTGAGGGCATGGAGGTAGTGAGGGCGGTGGAGAAGGTCGGTTCCAGCGGCGGAGCCACCTCGAAGCCCGTCGTGATCGGCGACTGCGGCCAGCTTGCCTGATGCGATTATGAGTTGATGAGATCTAATTTCTAAGCTTTTTTAAAATTTCTATGTTGGGTGATCCTTCCTTGAGTGAGTCAGTCCTACGGACGATGTGGCTGCCTTGAATAATCAAATCTTATCTTCGTTTTTATCTTTTTGTTTGCCTTACGTTATCACTATGGAAGTATATTTCATCGTTTGTATCTACATAAAATTTACCATAAAAATTTTACTATGAAAGGGTTAAGTATAATTTAACCGGTGGACCCTGCCTACATACTCTGCTACGTTTAATGTTGCTGCGGCCTGAGGGGCCTCCTTTTAATGGATAAGATAAATGTGTTGACGTGGACAAGTCTAACCACCGTACCGGATAAGATCAATGGGTGGTTGATGCCGACAAGTTTCATGAGTTTGTGGACACATTGAGAATAGTTGATTTGAAGGCCGTACGTTTGAGATGAGGTGGAAAGGATAAAATTGAAGGTATTGATCAATTAGTTGGTTCATCCTACCAGAGCAATCCCACTTATTTTAACAAAAAATAGTACCGTTTTAAATATTGTTTTTTTTAAAAGAATAACACACAATATAAGATCGATATTATTTTTTAAAATAATAAATTTAAATTATTCACTGAGTGATGTTTATAATTTTTAAAAATATCTGTATTTAAAAAAAAATCAAACGTTAGCCATAACTTTTCTTTCTAAAAAATATCTTTATAATTTTTTTTCTAAAATGAAATAAATATTTATAAATAATATTTCAAATAAATAATAAAATAAGTTGTTAAAATAAAAAAGATAATAAGGTAACTGTTAAGTTATGATTAAATTTAAATTTAAATTTTGAATTAATATTTTTTATCAAACGATTTTATCAAATTTAAAGTTAGATTTACGTATCGATAACAATACGATTGGATGACGAAAATAAAATAATATTTAAATCGGTTTGGTTGAAAAGAGATGCATTACGAAAAATCGAAGTGATATTTTTCGCATTACACTTGATGAAAAGTGTATTCGGTGCAAAGATCCCATAAAGGTAATGTACAAAAATTGCAATAATTTGCTAGAAATTAGTATTTAAAGGTGAAAAAGTGTGCTTTTTTGAAAATCGATAATGGCAAACCCCCTTCGGAGTTTAGACGTTGTAGCTCTCATCGATAGTTACAAATAAAAAAATATGTCAAAAAGTAGTCCACTGTACGCAAAGATATGGTCATTTGAAGATTCCACCAAATTACAGTCCACCAAAGATAGTTACGGTTCATGGAACTCAAAAATCAATATGTATGAGATGATTTAATTTGGTTCGAGAAATAGCAACTTTTTCCGAATCGAAGACTTATTTTCCGAATCAAAGTCCCTATTTTCCAAACCGAAATCCTTATTTTCCGAACTGAAGCCTTATTTCCCAAATCGAAGTCCCTATTTTCCGAACCGAAGTCCATACTTTCGAACCGAAGAATTTCTCGAACTAAAATCCTTACTTTTCGAACCAAAGCCCTATTTTCCAGAACCAAAGCCCTATTTTCCAAATCGAAATTCCTACTTTTCGAATTGAAGCCTTATTTCTCAAACCGAAATTCTTATTTTCTAAATTAAGTCTTATTTTTTTGAATTGAAATCTTATTTTCCGTGCATCAAGTGCATCCTGAACCAAAGTAAACATGTCATCTTCCACGAATGCAACAATTGACAAACAAAAATTAAATCGAAATTCATTAAACCGATTTAAACACGTCATTTATCACGAACATAATTAATAATTTTATGTAATCAAACACATCACCGCCAAGTTTATAAATCCGATGAACAATCCCAATCAAATATCATGTCACGGTCGATTTCAACCCGAGGAAACCGGGTACTGACTTCCTTACCCACCTGGAGGGCAAAGGGGTTAGGTTACAAACCAAGAACTGAATATTTTAAACATTCACAACACATTCAAGAAATATAAAGTCCATCAAAGTCCACAAAACCAAATCGGTCTTTATTACAAAGTCCTCCTTTCAATCAATCCCCATTGGGGTTACATGAGTTCCATAAAAAAAAATAACAATAAACGAAGAAAAGTAAATAAGGTCTTCCACCTTGGGGTCCCACTACGCCTGTAGGTTCCGTAAAAAAACAACATGGTAGGAGGGGTGAGCAACCACGTCTCGATAGGGATATGTCTCCCCAACCCATCCCATGCACTAACATCTACATGCTCGTACAAGTGTTAGTCGTGATACAATTATTCCACCAGATATAGTTACAACTATAACAACACAATCATACATGGAGTCCATAAACACTCCCGGCCATGCCCACCGGGTTTCAAGAACGGTCCCAGGCTTCCACAACCACCGGGTTCCACGGTCCCGGGCTTCCACGGCCACCGGGTTCCACAAAACCGTCCCGGCTTCCACGACCAGGGTTCCACAAAACAGTCCCTGTCCGGCCACCAGGTGTACAAGCAAACACACGACACACAAGGCCATACGGCATAACATCACACTTAATATACTTAGTCACACGGAATAACGTCGAACACTTAGCATGCATTTATTCACGGAGCTCACAAACCCAGCCACACACAGGTATTCCAAACACATAATACGCATAGCCTCACAGGCATTATTTAAACACGTTCTAAGCATACACACGGCATATTCATAGCGATATCCACACGACATTTTATCAAACACTTAACATGCACTAACCACCCAACCTCGAAATCACATCAAAACGCCATTGAGGGCCAACATTCATATAGGAGATCACACCTATATGAATTTACATATAAATAATATAACGGATATAACTCATATTCGGCCTTAGGGCAAGAGGAGGACTTAGGAAGAACGAATCCCTACCTCAAGTAAAACGCAACAACACAAGCAAAGTCCCGATCCTACGCGTCCACCCACGAGTCACCATCACCCACGCAAGACGCCGCGGCAAGAACGGAGCTCTCCTTCCTCTCTCTCTCTCCGACGGTGGTGGAGCAACAAACCCTAACCCTAAAACAGAGGGCTTCTCCTCCTTATATGAACAACACAACATCAAAACGACGTAGTTTTGATTATGAATCCCAAAGTCAAACGACGTAGTTTTGATTACACAAGTTAGCACCTTTTCGCACCCATACAGGGCCAAAATACTCGAGAATTTCAACATGGTCCTTTGGAGAAAGTTCCTTAGAATGTCAAAACCAAGGGAACCATGCAAAAATAAGCTCGCACAATTTGCAGTGAATTCCCCAATTCACGTGCACCTCCATATGGACTCCAAATGCTCTCAAACTTCACCCTAGCCTCCTTGCATCATTTAGAAGATAATTACACTTGCACGTGAATTGGACCCATATCCGTGCACCTCACATACATGTCCATTTGGCCTGAAACTTCGTGGTAGATAGAGGACACCATTTAAGCATCTTTCCTTTTGCCGTGAATTCATTGGAGTCCATTTACTAGGTCAAAATCTAGAAAAACTCTACTCGGAGGCAAAGCCGACTAACTCAAGGTACGGGTCCTTACATCCTCTCCCCCTTAAGACTTTTCGTCCTCGAAAAGAAATGACATAAGAGGAAAAACGAACACAAGCTACCCATTTGCCACACGGCGAGCCACAACACCCTAATGGGTCATACCCCACACACAACATAACAATACATACAAGCCACCATAATGCATAACCACAATAATGCATATAACACATGTCCGCATGTCACGAATATACATCTCAAAAACATCACAAATAAGAACACATGTCTTTAAAAGACAGTACAAATACACCAAATCGTACACAACTAATACAAGAAAACACAAAACACATCACACCCTTGGCCAACAGCCACCTCCCACGCTTAAGATTGTTCGTCCTCGAACAAGTCCGGCTTCGCTCACGCATCACGGACTCACGTTCCCATGTCTCCTCCTCGATGCCACGGTGCTGCCACAGACGCGAACCAAAGGAATAGCACGACCACGCAAAAGCTTCTCTTTGCCGTTCCAGGATACGGATAGGGGCCTCAATGACGGACATGTCATCCTCGATGTCCAATGTCCCCCAATCAATCACATGAGTGGGGTCGGGGTGATACTTCCAGAACCGGGACACGTGAAACACGTTGTGCGCTCGACTCGGCGCGGTGGTAACGCTAACCTTGGGCCACGAGCCCTACACGATTCCAGGATCTCAAAAGGACCAATAAACCGCGGAGATAGCTTGGAACCTCGCCCAAACCGTCGATGTCCACGACGTGGAGAACACGAAGGAACACATGATCACCAACAGAAAACTCCAAAGGTCGCCGTCGCTGATCCGCATAAGATTTCGACTACGAAGCGGACAACAAACGCCGACGAATCAACTTGACCTTCTCGGTAGCCTCTTGAACCAACTGCGGTCCCAAGAAGTGTCTCCCCACCTCGGTCCAACACAAAGGTGACCGACACGGCCGTCCGTACAACGCCTCAAAAGGAGCCATCCCAATGGATGCCTGATAAGCGTTGTTGTAGGCAAACTCCACCAAAGGAAGGTGAGTTGCCCACGAACCCCCAAAATCTAGCACACAAGCCCTCGACATGTCCTCCATGGTCCGATTCGTCCGCTCGGTCGACCGTCGGTCTCGGGGTGAAAGGCTTACTCGGGTGAAGCTTGGTCCCCATAGCCTCCCTGCAAGCCCCGGGAAGTGAACCTTGAATCCCGGTCCGAGACAACCGATGAGGGTACGCATGCGATCTCACAATCTCGTTCATGTATGACTCAAGGTCCCCACAGAGTCCCGCTCGCGAACATGAAGGAAATGGGCCGACTTTGTGAGTCGATCCACAATCACCCAAATCATATCCTTCCTCCCGGTTGTGGGTGGAAGACCAATCACAAATCCATCGCGATATGGTCCCACTTCCATTCTCGCTGAAGGCTGTAACAAGCCCGCCGGCCGTGATGCTCGGCCTTCACTGTTGACACGTGAGGCACCGGGAAACAAAGGCGACTACATCACGTTTCATCCCGAGCCACCAAAAATGTCCGGAGCGCATTGGTACATCTTCGTACCCCCTGGATGCATGCAATCTAGATTGGTGAAACTCCTCATCACCTCATTCCGGAGGGGAAAAAGCCACTACCAACCGCCCTGAAATGACAACTCATGCTCGGGACCCTCTGTCAGTCCCGGTTAGCTCCCGGCCTCAATACGGGCACGGAGGACCTCACACTCAATGTCACCCAGTGTCCCTCCCCGGACGCCTTTGGTCCAACTCGAGCACAACCACCAAGGACTCGGGGTGTCCCACCATCATGAGCAACAGCTCGTTCGTAACATCGCCAACTGCTCCATCGCCTTCCACTCTCTCACGGCCACCTCAGCTTTTCGCTCAATGCATCGCCACAACATTACCCTTGCCTGGGGTATAGGCAAGAGTAAAGTCAAAGGTCTGCAAATACTCACCCATCTCCTTTGCCTCAAATTCAGGTCCTTCGAGTAAAGATGTCTTGCCAAGGCTCTTGTGATCGGAGAACACCACAAACTTTTCCCCCAAGAGGTAGTGCGCCAACTCTTCAGGGCGAAGATAACCTGGCTAACTCCGGATCATGAGTGGGATAATTCTGCTCATGAGGCTCAGCGCCTTGACCCATAAGCTACCACCTTGCTCCCGCATAAGCACACACCCCAAACCCAACCCTGGACGCATCACAATACACCTCATACGGAATATCCTCCCTAGGCAACCTCAGCACGGGGCGGTGGTCAAACGGGTTTTGAGAGTCTCAAACGCCTGTGGCACTTGTCCGTCCACTCAAATTTCACTCCTTTCTTAGTCACGCCGTCATAGGAGCCGCCAAACGGAGAACCCCTTCACAAGTCGACGATAGTACCCCGCCAAGCCAAGAAAACTACGGATCTCAAAAACGTTGGTTGGCCTGCTTACGATGCCACGGCCTCAATCTTGGCTGGGTCCACCCGACTCCCTCGGACACCACATGGCCAAGAAAGTGAACCTCCTGGCCCAAACTCACACTTGCTAAACTTAGCAACAAACAGCTGTCCTCAAGGTTTGCAACACTCATGCTCCACATGTTCCTTCTCGGTCTTGGAATACACCAAGATATCGTCGATAAACACCACCACGAACGAGTCTAAGTATGGGGCAAAGACTTGGTTCATCAAATGCATGAACACTCGCGGCGCATTAGTGAGCCCGAAAGGCATCCTACCCACTCATAATGCCCATACCGACCGAAAAGCCGTCTTAGGGATGTCCTCCTCCCTAACCCCGGAGCGTGATACCCCGACCGTAATCTATCTTGGAAAACCACTGGCCCCATCAGCCGGTCAACAGGGTCATCTACCGAGGCAATGGGTACTTGTTCTTCACGGTCACCGGCTCGACTTCACGTAGTCGATGCAGAGACGAAGCGTGCCATCGTTCTTGCTTGCAAAGAGCACCAGGAGCACCCCAAGGTGAGGTACTTGGTCCGATATACCCTTGGTCCCCCAACTCCTCGATTTGCCTCTGCGGCTCCTCGGCTCGGCTGGTCCCATACGATACGCTACTTGGGAAATCGGACCCGTCCCTGGCACTAACTCAATGGTGAACTCCACACTCCTCTTGGGTGGCAAACTCCTCAACCGCTCAGGAAAAACATCCCGAAATTGGTCCACAACAGCCGGGCCACACCCTCTTTTCCACCTTACCCTCCTCGTAGAAAGGTCGGGCTTAACCTGTGGGTAATGGCACCCCACTGGTCCAACACTGGCCCGGCCCGACTCGCTCACAATCCCACTCCCCTGCAGGGTGCAAGAGGTCCCCGGTGTCACGAAGGTCACACGCCGCCGATAACAATCTATCTTGGCCTGGAAAGCCATAAGCCAATCCATACCCAAGATCAGGTCAAACGTCCTCAAAGGCATCACATGCAAGTCAAAACTCAGCTCCACTCGCCTATGGTTAACACACGGCCACGACACACTCGCCGTACCTCAATCATGCCTCCCACCGGAGCCTCCACAACTAGGGGCCTCGCGGCCCTCCACAAGCTATCCCCAAACCGTCATACAAGCTCAAGAACAAACGAACATGATGCACCCGTATCGAAAAGAACAAGCTAATGTACGGGAGATCAAGAGGGTACCTCTAACCACCGATGGTCATGCTCCACCCTCACCGGGTGGGGGTGGTAGCTCGGCCTCCTCCGGGTACGTCGCCTCCAGGCGCAAACACCCTCCCTTGGCCCCGTGCCACGGTCGGCTCACTCCTTTGGGCGCCTCCCGCCAGGGCCCTGCCGGCTTCGGTCTGTTGCCGCTCCGGCCTCCCCGAGGTCGGGTCTGATTCGATCTGCTGACTAGCCGGCCACCGCGAGCTGGTCTCTCTGTGGTGCACGAAACCGCATCACTCCTTGTGCTGGATGTCATGCCTCCAACTCCCCTGTTGCCCTCCGGCAAACCCGGCTCGATGGCCTTCTCGTCCACATCTATGGCATTTCCAGTCCCTCTTTGGACACTCCTTTCTCAAGTGGCCTTGCTCCCCACAGCAGGAACAACCGGGGGAGACCCCTTTCTGTCACCCAAAGCTAGACCTCCTTGGGTTCACCAATGTCTGTCCCCAAAAAAGCTGCGGGGAATCCCTCTCCTCCGTCTTGAGCCTCTTGGACCCCACATCTCGATCAGGCCCACTCGTGTCGGCGACCCCGATGGGCCTGCCTCCCACCATCCGGCTCTCTCTCGGCTATGCGGGCCGTCTCCACAGCCTCGGTAGGTCCTCAAGCGTAGAATCGCCACCCTCTCCCCAAGGCTGGCTTGAGACCCAAGGTGAACTTGTGGGCCTTCAGGTCCTCCCTTACCACAGTCAGGAGCAAACCTACTCAATCTCGGAACTCCCGCTCATACTCGGTACCGTCTTTGATCCTTGCTTCAGGCGCCAATTCTTCCTCTTCGCCATCTCACTGATTCCGGGAAGAACTCATCATGGAAGAGTTGCAAGAATTCCTCCCAAAACATGAGTTGCACTGCACGGCTCCCCGCTACACTCGTCCACCACTACAAAGCATCCCCCTCCAGTGCCGGGTGCAGGCCGCACCTTATCCTCCTCCTTGGGCAGGAGAAAGGAGAACACATGCTCAACTGCCTCAACCACCGCCACCTACCACAGGGTCTTCTCCCCCCTTAAATCGCGGAGGTTGTTCCTTTCGGAACCGTGTCACCACGTCATCCTCTCGCACGGGTCGGTACACCACCCAGCCGAACTCTCACGCTCACGGGGCCTCCTCCCTCGGTGGTGGTGGTGGTGGCACCCCTCGTCGTGCTGCCATCTCACGGCGCACCTCCTCCCGAACGTCCTGCCGGAGTCCCTCCCGTAGCTCTCGTACCTCCACCGGATGCCTTCTTGTAGTCAGGCCGGTAACAACGCATGCCCTCCAACGGATGGTCCTGCTCCCGGACCCTCATGGGCAGATGACTCGTCGCACTGCCCCGACGCACGTGTCACTCTCTCGGTGGCATTCTTACTACATGAAGTAAGATGCACAAACATCGAACGCGTTTGACTACTAACAAGTTGACTACCTCTACCCCATTATCAAGTCAAGCAAGACATGACATTACACACATTGTAACCATTGCATCAATCAATATTGCACACAGACACCACATTGTAGTCATACCTAAGGCATTCCAAGAATATTCAGAGTTGCACAGTCACACATGATCATGTTATGCACATCCTTCACACATGGCAACAAATGCAACTAGTGCCCTAATGCCAATGCATGCAAATCCTACCACAAAGACCTGACTACCCTAAGTACACCTTGGAGGCTCAAAGAGGACCATGTTGATCGGGCATGTCCCTCCGGGCTCCTCCAAAGGACTCAAGATAACCAAGTCACTCACTACCCTAGGCCAACTAGACCATGCTCGATACCATATTGTCACGCCCGGATTTCCAACCCGAGGAAACCGGTGCGTGACTCCCCTTTACCCACACGGAGGGCAAAGGGGTTAGGTTACAAACCAAGAACCGAATATTTTAAACATTCACAACACATTCAAGAAATATAAAGTCCATCAAAGCAGCTCCACAAACCAAATCAGTCTTTATTACAAAGTCCTCCTTTCAATCAATCCCCATTGGGGTTACATGAGTTCCCATAAAAAAAAAAACATAAACAGGAAAGTAAATAAGGTCTTCCACCTTGGGGTCCCACCTAACGCCTGTAGGTTCCTGTAAAGAAAACAACATGGTAGGAGGGTGAGCAACCACCCAAGAGGATCATGTCTCCCCAACCCATCCCATGCACCCAACATCTACATGCCTCGTACAAGTCGTGTCGTGATACAATTATTCCACCAAGATATAGTTACAAGCTATAACAAAGAACACAATCATACATGGATGGTACATAAACACTCCCAGGCTTCCACGGCCACCTGGTTTCAAGCATGTCCCTGGCTTCCACGGCCACCGGGTTCCACAAAAAGTCCCATGGCTTCCAAAAACCGTCCCGGGCTTCCACAAAAAACAGACCCACCGGGTTCCACAAAACAGTCCCGGCTTCCACGCCACCGGGTGTACAAGCAAACACACAAGACACAAGGCCATACAGCATAACATCACACTTAATATACTTAGTCACACGGGAATAACGTCGAACACTTAGCATGCATTTATTCACGGGCTCACAAACCCGGCCACACGGCGAGTATTCCAAACACATAATATGCATAGCCTCACAGCATTATTTCAAACACGTTCTAAGCATACACAAAGCATATTCATACGCATATCCACACCGACATTTTATCAAACACTTAACATGCACTAACCACCCAACCTCGTAAATCACATCAAAACGCCATTGAAGGCCAACATTCATATAGAGATCACACCTATATGAATTTACATATAAATAATATAACGGATATAACTCATATTCTGCCTCAGGACCCTAGGGGCGAGGAGGACTTAGGAAGGACGAATCCCTACCTCGAGTAAAACGCAACAACACAAGAAAGTCCCGATCCCACGTCGAACGCCGTCCACCCACGAGTCACCGATCACCCACGCAAGACGCCCGGGAGGAACCGGGAGCTCTCCTTCCCTCTCTCTCTCTCTCTCTGCACGGTCGGTGGAGCAACAAACCCTAACCCTAAAACAGAGGCTTCTCCTCCTTATAGGCAACACAACATCAAAACGACGTAGTTTTGATTAAGTGAATCCCAAGATCAAAACGACGTAGTTTTGATTACACAAGTTAGCACCTTTTCGCACCCATACGGCCAAAATACTCAGAATTTCAACATGGTCCTTTGGAGAAAGTTCCTTAGAATGTCAAAACCAAGGGAACCATGCAAAAATAAGCCTGCACGCAATTTGCACGTGAATTCCCCAATTCACGTGCACCTCCATATGGACTCCAAATGCTCTCAAACTTCACCCTAGCCTCCTTGCATCATTTAGAAGACAATTACACTTGCACGTGAATTGGACCCATATCACGTGCACCTCACATACATGTCCATTTGGCCTGAAACTTTGGTAGATAGAGGACACCATTCTAAGCATCTTTCCTTTTGCACGTGAATTCATTGGAGTCCATTTACTAGGTCAAAATCTAGAAAAACTCTACTCAGAGGCAAACGACTAACTCAAGGTACGGGTCCTTACATATCAAAGCCCTTAAACTTCTAATGTTAGTCAACATTCAAGGCAATATTTTAGTTATAATCGTACCAATATTTTCATAACTCTTCTTCTTTTTTTGAGAATTTTAATATATATATATATATATATATATATATATATATAAAATCTATATTTGCTTTCCAATACTAAACTTTGAAAAAAAGAACCACCTTGACATCATAATGAGTCACAATATACCCAAGAAACAGGGGCGCGCTACGTGTTAGTGAGGGTGTGCAATCGCACACCCCTAGCCCCGCCCCACCCTTTTAAATAATAATAAATAAAAAATTAAATTAAATATTTAAAAAATAATATTTATCGATTATTTGATTAGTTAAATATTATGAGGGTGTTCAAATTTAGATTGTTGCTTTCATTGGTCAATTAGCGTTAGATAATCAGTTCTAATTTTTCGATTAGCATTAGATAATCTCACCTTCGAACGATAATTATCTCTCTGTTCAAACAATTTATATTTGGCTTTTGAAATGATTGGTTCGGCTTCCTTACTTAGTCTTTTTTTTTTCAATTCTAGTTGTTGCTTTTGTATTGTTTTTTATAATTGGTTATTTAATATTATTTTATCAATAAATTCAATTAAAATTTTAATTATTATGCTTTTAATTTAGAGAGTTTTAAAATGATGAATATCTAGTATTTAATGTTTGTGGTATTTAATATATTCGTTTAATTACCTGTTATTATATTTCTATATATTATCTGTTGGACCCCATTTTGTCCTGGTTGGACATACATATTCATTTTAGCTTTATATTATTCCATATTTGTTATTCACTTTGTATAGATAAATAAATAGGTGTGATCATAATTTAAAGGGTGTGACGATAATTATATATATAAAACATAAAAACAAAAACAAAAAAAAACAACAAAAAAAGAAAATTCCAAAAAAAAAAAAAAAAAAAAAAATCCTTAGAGCTTGTTGAATGTCTACATTTTTATTTTTCAAACAAAGATTTTCTGCAAAAAAAAAAAAAAAAACACGGTCACGCTTTATTCAACGGTCATGGCACTGCTCCAACGGTCACGGCACTATTTCCAACGGCTATATTCTCCACCAACGGCCACTTTTCCACCCTATAAATACACCCTCATTCCTCTCCTTCACTCACACAATTTCCACTCTACCACTCTTCAAACTCTCTTCTTCAATTCTCCACGTTTTTTGCCTCCTCTTCTGCGAAAATGGCCGATTGGGCAAAGTGCGTGCTAACGGTGCTAGTGTTGGCGTGTACTATTGTGTATCCTATGGTCAAGGCACTTTCATACCCCTCCTTGCTTTCATCATCCTCTTGTATGTAATGGCAATGGCCACAGAATATATTTTAGGTTGAACCATGTAATATCTCCACTACGAGTCCTAAATAAATTGCGCTTTGCATGTTTATGTTATACGTGTGTGTGTGTATATATACATGTATATGTTAAAAAAATAAATAAATAAAACCGTCCCAACGATCAGTCGAGGCCGACATAAGATTCAAAAAAAATCGTGAATAGTACTCAGGGTCCTGTTCATGTCGCTATTCGATGAATATTACCCTGGGTTCTTGTTGCGAATGCAGTACCCGCACCCCTTATTTGACTTCTTAATAATAATAATCATAAAAATCAAAAAAAATGGAAGTCCTACATTGGAGGTTTTATAAAATTTCCTTCTCCATGACCCCTATATAAAGGGGTCCTCTCCCCCTTCTACAAACACACCATCCATCAATTACACAAAACTCAAAAAAAAGTGTAAAATGCAAACTTAACTGCGGTTCTAAAAAAAAACTCGTTATAGTCAAATTAATTTTCTTTTCCCTTCTTTTGCAAAAAAAGGAGGCATTCGGAGAAGGGCGCCCTCGGTCCACGATATTCCAGGTTTTTATTCCTTTCCTTCTTTAATTTTTATTATTATTTTGTGTAGTAAATTAGTAGTTAGTTTATAATTAAATTAGCATAATTAGTTAGTTAGTTTTTTTTTAGCATAATTAGCATAATTTTAATTAGTTAATTTTAGCATATTTAGTTAATTAGTTAGTTAGTTTTTAATTAGTATAATTTAGTATAATTAAATTAGCATAATTAGTTAGTTAATTTTTAATAAGTTTATAATTAACTTTTCAAGTTTAGGCATGTCAATAGTAAGTAAGCCTAGTAATTAATTAATTAGCCCGTAATGAATTAAATAACATTAGTAATTAGATAAATTAGTAATTAACTTTTGTAATTAATTTTCATATTTAAAATTTAGTAAAGAATTCGGCTAATTTAAATAATTTGTACTTAGATTATGATAATTAAATTTAACCTTTAACTTTTAAATTTAATAATTAGCTCGTGAGTAGTAATTAAGCCTATTAATTAATTAGCATGTGACGGATTAAAATAAAATTTTGAGTATTAGATTTAGATTAAATGTGATTTAAAAAAAAATAAAAATAAAATAAAAAAAATGAAAAATTAAAAAATAAAAGCAAAAATAAAAGCAAAAACAAAAAAAAAAACAAAAAAACAAAAAAAACAAATAGAAAACCTCCTCCTCCTAAGACAGTGCACCGAAAGGGTGTTGTAGGGTGCTAAAACCTTCCCAACACGTAACCAACTCCCGAACCCATCTCCTGGTAACTACGGACCACATCTTAACTACTCAAGGTAGAGGGTATCCAATCGTACCCCAAAAACAGTTGGTGACTCTGTATATTTTATCATTTGGGTTCGGCCGGATGAAAACGAGTGATAACAATGGCGATCATTGGGACGCGTATAATTGTAGAGAGTTAGGCCTAGAATTAAGAGTAGGAGGTTGCTTTTGTTTTTACTTAATTGTATATATTTGCGCTTGCTTAACAGTTGGTTATGATGTATATACTTTGAAATGACATGATAGTTATGATTTACTATTTTCCTTAACTCATTGCATCCATGCATAACCCTATACCCGGGTTTATCTCACCATTTAGGTTAGCGAGGTTTAGTAAGGTCCCTGCGCGTTGATCATTATCCGCAAAGAGGCCCCGAACTCCTCACTCAAGCTTGAGGTCCTTTTAAGGCTCGTCCTTTTAAGGCCCCCCTCCTGGTAAATCCCATGGTGTACGGAGCCCTCTATAGAGGAAGCTTGGGGACCAATGAATAAGATAGGATTAGTAAGGCCCACTAGGGGCATTAAACCCACATGTTGTTTGATCATTCAATACCACGCTAACCTCTCGTTTTGCGGGGTAGTTGTTAAAAGCATCTCTTGTACAAATTACTTGCCTTAATACCTGTTTTTGTTTCTTGTACAGAGTACCTTGATATTTTAAACCGTCATCCTAACATATCATTATGCATAACATAACATTCACATAGGCACATGGCAACGTTCATCATCTCCTAAAAGGCCTTAATGACAAGAAGGCCGTCATGCTGGTGGCCCAAGCATCGGGGGGATATTCGAGTCGCCTTGGAGATTTTTCAATAGGAAAGGCATGTAAGGCGGAGCGGGTTATCATAGAAGATCAGTTAGACTACACCAAAGAATTACAGACTATATGGCATCGGTGGTCGACGAAAGGAAAAACATCTATACACAACAGTTTGGAGATTTGCTCCATATAACCGAGCTATTAGTCGACAAAGATATGCTTGGAGCATCAATCTATTTCGGGACCCTCGACGGCGATGCTTCGACTTCAACAAGATAGATCTTGTTCCTACCATAGAAGAATCTGAAGATTGTTGGATATCCCAGTAGAAAACAACATGAAGATTTATTTACCGAGCCCTGAAAATCATGTCAAAGAGCATTTTCTCGAGATAATGGGAAGCCGGTTTGGGACTCACCAGTGCCTACAAAATATGGTGGGCGAGAATATCTTTCATGGGCAACGATAATAGAAATGATGCAAACTGCAACGTACTGAGACGCACAAATTACTAACAATAGCCATATACGGGCTAATAATCTTCCCGAGGATCCCGTCCCACATCGACTGGAGCAATTGTGGATTTGGTTCAACAAGTACTCAAAGGATGTGACCCTACTCCTGCTATATTGGCCGAAACCATTCGATCTCTTACTTATCCGAGGAGTACGGGCTCGGGCAGTTCATGGGGTGCTGCCTCTTCTATGCACATGGTCGCAGGGTCATTTTCCTTGTATTGTTCCTCGTTTTCATGTTGTTTATTGAGTGCCAGCCACGACGCTATTGGATATTCTCGCTAGCAAGTGGAGCTTACGAAAAGGCTTTAAAGATCGGAGGAAGAAGTTAGAGAACCTCACAGTGACATTACCTGGATCTGCTCCCCTGGATGCCAGTAGTCTCCATGACATATAATGCGGGGGCTATAATTGGGTTCCACTTTTAGGCCCTTGGGGAGGCAACGCATATGCACCATTGCAGGGGCGGAAGACAAGTTGGGCGTAATTAGATTATCCCAGATTCTCTTTGGAATGGAAGATTGTGACTTCACCTATGATAAAACCATGCTAAATGAAAAAGGCAAAAAGATGTATCGGCATGGTCCATCCCACACAAGATCCAACCCAACAGTCCAAAATCTGGTGTTTATCCCAGGCATACATATCCTGGAGGGCACAACACAAGCCACGATTGACTACGAGACATGAGGGCGATCCTCCAAGAGAATCGGAATCTCGGACAATGCATCCAAAGGCTAGAAGCATCCCTAGAAGGAGCTCTTCAACGGTTCTGATTGAGGGAAAAACAGTCGAGACCATATTGAAGCGAGAGGGAAGAGGCAGAAAGCGACCACCCCAGAGGAAAAGGCGTCGTGCTACTTAGGAGATGACCGGAAGTTTGCCTTAAGATCATAAAGCCATAGATCTCATCTACATGGCATTTACGCATTGTCTTGTGTGTTTGTTTGCAAATGTTTGGAATAAAGTTATTTGTTTCTCTAACCTATCACATAGTCATTCATGCATACATGCATATTAAAATTGAAAATCAAGTAAAAATTACATTATTCCAGGTCGGTAGCCGCTTTTCTCCAGGATTGCGCACTCTTACAACCTCCGATCCCAGCGCAATCAAGTACCACCTGCCACAGCCAATGGCGGAAGAAACAGAGAAACGACTCATGGGGTTGGAACAAGCCACAACAAGCCCTACAGGGGCAAATGTCTCAATAATGGAAATGCTTACCTAGCCGATCGGCGAAGGAACTTCGGCAAGAGGAACCTCAAATCACCAATAAGAACAGGGGTGGAAGCGGTTCTACCACCTAACTGGATCCAAGTCGGGCACCCACATATCGACCGCCATGACACAACTCCCTACTCCAAATCAGATTCATTGTACTATGCCTACAACAAGAAATGTAATGGAAGTAGTGGGTTCCCACTCCGAAGGAGAATGTTGACTCTCCTACTTTAAGACGATTGGAGGAAAGATTGAAAGCTATAGAAGGCATCGACAGCTATGGCATGATTAGCCCACAAGACTTATGCTTAGTGCTGGGAGTGGTGCCACCACCGAAATTCAAGATGCCAGAGTTTGAGAAATTCAACGGAACTTGTTGTCCGAAGACACACCTAGTCATGTATTGTCAAAAGATGGCAACCTACGCAGTGAAGACAAGCTCCTTATGCATTGTTTCCAGGAAAGCCTAACTGGGGCATCCCTCCGCTGGTACTTTCAATTGGATGGCAACCGTATCAAGACTTGGAAAGAATTGGTCACATCCTTCTTGGCTCAATACAAGCACGTCACTGAGTTAGCGTTGGACCGACTAACCCTGCAGTCTTTAGAAAAGGGATTCGACGAAAGCTTCAAGGATTATGCACGAAGATGGAGAGAGACGGCTGTGGAGGTCCAACCTCCCCTTACGAAAGGGAACTCACTACTCTTTTCATCAACACGCTAAAAGGCATTTACTATGAGAAATTGATTGGTAACGTCTCTAGCGACTTTGCAGACTTGGTCGCATCCTGGTGAACGTGTTGAAAGTGGCATT
Source organism: Taxillus chinensis (assembly GCA_023512835.1). Lineage (NCBI taxonomy): Eukaryota > Viridiplantae > Streptophyta > Magnoliopsida > Santalales > Loranthaceae > Taxillus > Taxillus chinensis. Next base: position 26,198,725 of record CM042086.1, read on the forward strand.
AAAGGAGGGAAGCTAAAGGGTGATGTGGCCGAGGCATCAAAAAGGTTTCAACCACCGACAAAGAAGAAGGAAAATGAGACCAACCTAGTATATCAATCGCACCCAACAATACAACCGACATTCTACCAAGCACCAGGGGTACTACAGAGGATCACCAGGAAGGCGCTTATGCCGCACTGCTCCTGCTCCCCAATTCACGCCCTATTTGCCACAAGGAGGGGTCCCATTTCCATATCCAATGGCACCAAACCCATTTCAACCGAGAGCGCCATACCAAGAGCAACCAAGGGCGTCAGCTCCGGAAGGACCTAGACCCGCATTCCAAGGGCAGGGGCAACCAAGGGCCCAAACCCAACATGCAGGATCGAATCAGGCCCCTCGTCGGCCACGGCAAGAGTTTGATCCAATTCCAATGACATATGCGGAATTATATCCCAAGCTTTTTAAGCAAGGTTGGTACTCCCTACACCCTTGGGAGAAATAAGGTCTCCTCCCCCGGCTTGGTACAAACCAGGATGCTAGATGTGTGTATCATGCTGGTGGAGTAGGATATGATATTGAAAACGCATAGCATTCAAAAGGAAGGTCCAAGCTTTGAAAGATGCAAATTGGTTAGATTTTTCCACAATGACGGGGACGCCAAATGTGAACAACAACCCTCTCCCAGAACACTCTAATAATGTAGCTAGTATCGAGACTGAAGGACGATTGGAGAAGGCTTCACAAATACATATGAAAAAGGTGTATTTGTTTCAGTTGCTACAAGAACATGGATATGTACAAGCCAAAGACACATCGGGAAGCGAGAGAATGGGGTACATATGGAAAAACAATGCCCATACCACCAGATGTCACAGGGACATGACATCGAAGAATGTAGTGAGTTTTCCGAGGTGGTGCAAAAACTAATGGATCAAAGGATAATCGAATTCTCAAGAGAAGATACGGACAATCAAAGCCATATGATCCAAGGAGATATGTCATGCAAACCATCATGGGTGCCAACACCCCTTATCTTGAACGTGAAGACTCTAGAAATCCCACTACTACCACATGGAATCGGGCCTCTCACTATACATGATGCAAATCCGGTGCCGACAAGAAGGCAAAAACAGAGATCCCGCAATTGCCTCATGGAATTACACCCCTCACTATACGAGTTCCTACCCCTTTCCCTTACAAGACGGATAAAGCAGTCCCATGGAACTATAACCGTGAAGTAATCCAAGGAGCCACCGCAAAGAAAAGAAAACCAGGAGCGGTCGGGCATATGCCCCCGATATGGCTAACAAAGCAAGGAAAGAAAACCTGTAGAACCCGACATTGAGCCAACACTGGAGGCAACAAAGAAAGGAGCACCGGTCACCGAAGAAGAGACCACAAAATTTTTGAAACTTATGAAACAAAGCGAATATAACATTGTGGATCGGCTAAGTCGACAACCGGCTCGCATCTCGTTGCTCTCATTAATGATGGATTCCCAACCTCACCGGGAAGCACTAATGAAGGTTCTAAGCCAAGCCTATGTTCCTCCAACCATCCCGATGGCGAATATGGATGGACTCACTAGTAACCTCATTATGGACAACGTCATCGGCTTTGGAGATGACGAGCTGCCCCCCAGGAAGGGAAGGGACACATAAAAGCTCTACACATTACTGTCAAGTGTAAGGAGCACACCATAGCCCGAGTTCTTATTGACAACGGCTCTGCTTTGAACATTATGCCATTAAATATACCGCAACAATCGCCGGTCGACGCATCCTATATGCGCCCTTGTACAATGAAGGTACGAGCATTCGATGGAGGAAAACGTGATGTGGTGGGAACCCTAGACATTCCACTACCGATTGGACCAGCTACCTTTATGGTAGAATTTCGGGTGATGGACATTACACCCTATTATAGCTGTTTGTTGGGAAGGCCTTGGATCCACATGGCGGAGCAGGGCCATCAAGCCTCCACCAAAAGATGAAATTTGCAATGGGAGACCAACTCATTTGCATATCCGGAGAGACAAGTTTCCTTGTCACCAAGCCGAGATCGAGTCCCCTATATTGAAAACAATGAGGATGTTCAAGAATGCTCCTATCGGGCATTTGAGATGGTGAATGTCACTTTTGCCCCAAACCATTATCTCTCGAAGGTCGCAAGAATGATTGCGGCCACCATGATCAAACAAGGGTACAAACCAGGGCAAGGATTAGGCCCAAAGGCTCAAGGAATCAAAAAACCATTGACCATTCAAGAAAATACTGAGAAGTTTGGGATGGGTTACATGCCTACAAAGAGTCGACAAACAGAGGGGAAGCTGCCAAAAAGAAGGAAATCAGAATGGCAAAGTTGCGAAAAGGCCAATACAAGAGGGAAAGAGGAGCTTTCCCCCTTACATGTTACATTCCTGGATTGGAGGGTTTATCCACAAGAGCCAACTTGAGCCCGAGACAAGGATTGTAGTGCCTTGGACACAGACGAGCATGCACCGAGCGAGATGGTTCGGTGGTGCGAGAGGATTCCAACCAACCATTGAACAATTGGACCAGCCTGGACCTCCCCATAATGTAATGCTTAAAGGGTCACCGGGATTTACCGTTTTCTATTTTAATGTCTTTTGAAGCTATGAACATTTGTTTTTATTAAAAGCTTTCCAATAAAATGTGTTTCTTCAAATCTTTCATGGTGCACTCCATTCATGACATATGCATATCATATTTGGTTACCAACTTGTCATTTTCTTATAAGCAGGTATCACAATGTCAATGAGAACATCGTATGCGAAAGTGAAACGAGATGCCTAAGGTTTGACCAAAGTCCAAACCGGGAGCAACCAGTGTTTGAAGCGATGAGAATGAGGTAGAGGAGACACCCGAACTACCGGGAGAGATCATGCGCCTATTGGAAAGGGACGATCGGTTACCCATTCCAAGTGAAGACCCAGTAGAAATGGTGAATTTGGGGACGACAACCGAACCAAAAGAATTGAGGGTAGGGTCCTTGATAGCTGCCAATATCAAGAAGCAATTAATTGAGCTATTGAGAAGCTACATAGATATTTTTGCTTGGTCATATCAAGATATGCCGGGATTAGACACCGACATAGTGCGGCACCACATACCAGTAAAGCCTGGTGCAAAACCGATGACAAAGAAAAATGCGAAGAATGAGACCGGAGATGCTTTCCGAAGATTAAAGAAGAAGTCGAGAAACCAATGGGACGCAGGTTTTCTAAGTGTCTCCCACTATCCAGGAATGGGTGGCCAATGTTGTACCAAGTACCAAAGAAAGGAGGCAAGGTTCGTATGTGTGTCGATTATCGAGATTTGAATTGGGCTAGTCCGAAAGACAACTTCCCGCTTCCTCATATTGATACACTAGTGGATAACACAACGAAACATACCCTATTCTCATTCATGGATGGCTTCTCAGGCTACAATCAGATTCATATGGCCCCCGAACACAAGGAGAGGACCACGTTTACGACACTTTGGGGCACATTCTGTTATAATGTGATGCCGTTTGGCATGAAGAATGCGAGGCAACTTATCAACGAGCCATGGTGACCCTTATTCCATGATATGATGCATAAAGAGGTCGAAGTATATGTGGATGACATGATAGCCAAATCACGGAGCACCGAAGATCATATTGAAGTACTCCGTAAGCTTTTCAACAAAGCTACGAAAATATCGGCTCAAATTGAACCCCGAAAAATGCACTTTTGGAGCCATGTCGGGAAAACTATTAGGTTTCGTTATGAGCCAAAAAGGAGTGGAAATTGATCCGGACAAAGTTCGAGCTATCCAAGGGATGCCCCCACCACGAACCGTCAAGGAGGTTAGAGGATTCCTCGGGCGATTGAACTACATTGCTCGGTTCATTTCACAATTGACAGCCACATGTGAACCCATCTTCAAGACATTACGGAAGAACAATCCAGATCGTTGGAATGACAAGTGTCAAGAAGCCTTTGACAGATCAAACAATATCTCGTCCAATCCACCTGTTTTGGTCCCACCCAAGACTGACAGGACCTCGATCTTATACTTGATCGTTCAGGAGTCCTCAATGGGTTATGTCTTCGGGCAACATGATTCTACCGGCAAGAAGGAGTAGGCCATTTATTATCTCAAGCAAGAAGTTCACTATCAATGAAGAAAACTATACACCATTGGAAAAGACATGTTGTGCCCTTGTTTGGATAACAAGAAGATTGAGGCGAAGATACTCTTTATCATACTACATGGCTGATCTCCAAGCATGATCCACTCAAATATCTCTTGGAAAAACCATCCATCTCCTGGAAGAATCGCCAAGTGGCAATTGATCCTGTCAAATATGATATCATCTACGTGCCTCAGAAAGCCATAAAAGGAAGTGCAATAGCCGATTACTTGGCGAACGAGCATTAGAAGATTATGAGCCCATGACTATTGGCTTTCCAGATGAGTACATCAACATCATTACGGCCAAGTATCGGACATGTGGACTATGTGGTTTGATGGAGCTTCAGTCTTTGGGACACGGTATTGGGGCCATCTTGATATCTCCAAAAGGCGAACATTTTCCCAATGGCAACAAAGTTAACCTTTCCTTGTACCAACAATGTGGCGAAATATGAGGCCGGGTGATGGGGCTCCAAGAAGCAATTAGCAAAGGAATTAAAAAATTACGAGTGTTTGGTGATTCATGCGCTTATCATTTTTCAAGTAAGGGGAGAATGGGAGACTCGGAACCATAAATTAATCCCATATCGGAAGCATGTTGCAGAGTTAGCTAAGTAGTTTGAAGACATTACATTTGAGCATATGCCCAGGGAGTACAATCGGATTCCCGATGCACTTGCAACTCTAGCCTCCCTCCTTCGGCTAGAGACAAAGTTGGAAGTTCAGTCTTTCGACATTCGCATACAAGATACTCCTTCACATTGTATGGTCATCGAAGGAAATACCGAGGAAAAGCCCTGGTATGATGACATCGAGCAAGATTTGTTTAAGCAAGAATACCCGGTGGAGACCTCTGAGTCCGATAAAAGAAATATCCGAAGGTCGGCATCCAATTATTACCTTGATGGTCTCATTCTATATAAGCGAAATCATGACATGGTGTTATTGTGGTGTGTGGCAAAAGAAGAGTCGACACGAATAATGAAAGAAGTGCATGAAGGAGAATGCGGTTCACATGCAAATGGACATGCATTAACAAGACAAATCATGCGAATGGGCTATTATTGGGTCACCATGGAAAAAGATTGTATTGAGTATGTGCGCAAATGCCTCAAGTGTCAAATTTATGACGATAAGATCCAAGTACCTCCATCCAAGCTACATGTGATGGTTTCCCCATGGCCATTCTCGCTCTGGGGTATCGACGTTATCGGACCAATATCTCCAAAAGCATCCAATGGTCACCGCTTCATCTTAGTGGCCATTGATTATTTCACCAAGTGGGTAGAAGCCATCATATGCTAATGTCACACAAGCCGTGGTGCTTAAATTTTTTCGAACAACATCATATGTCAATACGGCCTTCCCGAGCAGATCATAACAAACAATGCCGCCAATCTGAACAATGGATGGTGGGTAAGTTGTGCGAAACATACAAAATCCAACACCGTAACTCGACCCCTATCGCCCCAAGATGAATGGAGTAGTTGAGGCAGCCAATAAAAATATCAAGAATATCATTAGGAAGATGACTGAAACATACTAAGATTGGCACGAGAAACTACCCTATGCTTTGCATGCTTATCGCACCTCCATACGTACATCAACCGGGGCAACTCCTTTTTCTTTAGGATACGGTATGGAAGCGCTTTACCTGTCAAAGTAGAGATACCTTCCCTACGAGTACTCAAGGATGCTCAACTCGAAGAAGCGAGAGTGGGTGCAAAGCCGTTATGAATAATTGAATTTAATCGAGGGCAAACGCTTGCGCCCATCTGCAAAGGTCGGTTATATCAACAGAGAATGATGAACAGTACAATAAAAAGGTGAAGCCTAGAATATTTCAAGAGGGTGATCTCATCCTCAAGAAAATATTACCAATTCAACATGACCATAGAGGCAAGTGGACTCCCAACTATGAAGGCCCATATGTTGTGAAGAAAGCATTCTCGGGAGGCGCATTGATCCTTGCCAGGAATGGATGGTGATGAGCTCCTAACCCAATAAATAACGATGCAGTGAAAAAGTTCTATGCTTAACTCTCTCGTCCAAATGAGGAGTTACTTAATCTTTCTTCCGAGACATGGAAGGAATAAAGCATGGCAACAATGAGCGGACTTGGTGAAAACCCGAAAGGGCACCAAGGGTAAAATACAAAGCTCCAACAATAGACAAAGAAGCGAACAAAGGCGGACTTGGTGAAACTCGAAAGGGCACCAAGGGTAAAATACAAAGCCAAAAATAAATCCTGAAGGGCGAAAAGATCAAGACCACATAAAACAGGTCCTTTGCAAACAATGGAAATAAGAACATCTAAAAAACAATAGCCGCAAAACGGTGGAAGACTTGGTCAAACCTGAGGCATACTCGAATCAAATTTGTACATTATGTTTTAAAGACTTGTAATTTTGTTTGTCGATTATAACAAGGGGCACCTTCTATGATATAAATATATTTTGTGGAATTAAACCGACAAATATCCCTTTTTATTTCCCTACACATGTTTCATCGTCTTCATGTCACATTTAATTAGAACATTTTAAATCCCCAAGAGGCTCCTTTGGCGTTACCTTATGAGTAGGGCCAAGCTCAAACCTCAAACAAGTCAAACTCTTCAACACGAGGTGCCAACATCCCAACGGAGTCGTCAAATCAAGTTCCTCAATGCGGTGAAGCTAAGTCAAACAAGCCCCTCCATATATTGAGAGAGACGGTTCCCTAACAAGCTGGATGTTACCAAACCCTCCAACCATATTGAGAATAAACCCCCAGCCCATATTGGGTCCTTGGCAACACATTTCATTCACTATGTCTCCCCTACATACACCACATTGCATTCCATGCATCATTGCATACACTCAGCATTTTTTGCAATTTCAGGAACATCATCGCTTCTAAAGATCCCAAGAACTCATCCGCAACAAGCTTCTCATCAAGCCCTACTAGCTTCCTTTGTTTAACTCTACAAGACTTTTTTTTTTTTAACAATTTCCCCAAGCTCTAAAAGCACCCTTTTGAGACTCAAACAAACTTCCACTCTTTTCGGGTAACCTCGTAGAGCAATCTCATTGAGTGAACTCGTAGAGGGAGCCCATAATCATGTCTTCAACAATCATGCACCCTTGTCTAGGCCTTGGATGCTTTTTCAATTCTTGTTAGGCTTCGAAACCTTTTCCATTCCTGTTAGGCCTTGGATGCCTTTTCAATTCTCGTTAGGCCTTAGATGCCTTTTCAATTCTTGTAAGGCCTTAGATGCTTTTTCAATTCTTGATTAGGCCTTACATGCCTTTTCAATTCTGCCAGGCCTTAGACGCCTTTTCAAATCCCGATTAGGCCTTAGATGCCTTTTCAATTCCTATCAAGCCTTAGATGCTTTTTTTCAATTCCTGTCGGGCCTTACATACCTTTTCAATTCCGGCCTAGGCCTATGCCTTTTCAATTCTGTCGTGCCACTTAGATGCCTTTTTTCAGTTTTTATCGGGCCTTAAATGCCTTTTCACTCCTGTTAGGCCTTAGATGCCTTTTAATTCTGTCAGGCCTTAGATGCCTTTTTTCAATTTCTATCGGGCCTTGGATGCCTTTTCATTCCCTCGTTAGGCCTTGGATGCCTTTTCAATTCCTGTCGGGCCTCAAATGCCTTCTTCACTTTCTATCGGCCTTAGATGCCTTTTCAATCTCGCCAGGCCTTAGATGCCTTTTCAATTTTGTCGGGCCTAAGATGCCTTTTCAATTCCATCGGGCCTTAGATGCCCTTTATAACTCCCGTCCAGGCCTTAGATGCCTCATCAAAATTGTTCAAATTCCACCGGCCTTAGAAGCTTCTTTTCATTCTTCGGGACAAACCCAACCATAACGTCCTACCGCCTGACGCCAGGTAAGGCGGTAAGTGCTCCAACCCGTCCAAAATGATTCCTTCTTATCTTTGTACACCTGTTTGTCTACAAACAATGCACAAAGAGGGGCAAATGTTGGACCCCATTTTGTCCGGTTGGACATATATATTCATTTTAGCTTTATATTATTCCATATTTGTTATTCACTTTGTATAGATAAATAAAGAGGTGTGACCGTTAATTTAAAGGGTGTGACGATAATTATATATATAAAACATAAAAACAAAAACAAAATAAAAAAAAAAAAAAATAAAAAAATTCCAAAAACAAAAAAAATATATCCTTAGAGCCCGTTGAATGTCTACATTTTTATTTTTCAAACCGTATTTTCTACAAAAAAAAAAAAAAAAAGCGGTCACGGCACTGTTCCAACGGTCATGGCACTATTCCAACTGGTCACGGCACTATTTCCAACGGCTATATTCTCCACCAACGGCCACTTTTCCACCCTATAAATACATCCTCATTCCTCTCCTTCACTCACACAATTTCCACTCTACCACTCTTCAAACTTTCTTCTTCAATTCTCCACGTTTTTTGCCTCCTCTTACTGCGAAAATGGCCGATTGGGCAAAGTGCGTGCTAACGGTGCTAGTGTTGGCGTGTACTATTGTGTATCCTATGTCAAGCGGCACTTTCATACCCCTCCTTGCTTTCATCATCCTCTTGTATGTAATGGCAATGGCCACAGAATATATTTTAGGTTAAACCATGTAATATCTCCACTATGGAGTCCTAAATAAATTGCGCTTTGCATGTTTATGTTATACGTGTGTGTTTATATATACATATATATGTTAAATAAATAAATAAATAAAACCGTCCCAACGATCGATCATGTCGACATAAGATTTAAAAAAAAAAATTCGTGAATAGTACTCAGGGGTACTGTTCATGTCGCTATTCGTGAATAGTACCCGGGTTACTGTCATTGCGTGAACAGATCGCACCCCCTTATTTGACTTCTTAATAATAATAATCATAAAAATCAAAAAAATGGAAGTCCTACATTGGAGGTTTTACAAAATTTCCTTCTCCATGACCCCTATATAAAGGGGTCCTCTCCCCCTTCTACAAACACACCATCCATCAATTACACAAAACTCAAAAAAAAGAGTAAAATGTAAACTTAACTACGTTTCTAAAAAAGAAGCAGGTTATAGTAAAAATTAATTTTCTTTTCCTTCTTTTGCGTAAAAAAAGGAGGCATTCGAGAAGGGCGCCCTCGGTCCACGATATTCCAGGTTTTTATTCCTTTCCTTCTTTAATTTTTATTATTATTTTGTGTAGTAAATTAGTAGTTAGTTTATAATTAAATTAGCATAATTAGTTAGTTAGTTTTTTTTTAGCATAATTAGCATAATTTTAATTAGTTAATTTTAGCATATTTAGTTAATTAGTTAGTTAGTTTTTAATTAGTATAATTTAGTATAATTAAATTAGCATAATTAGTTAGTTAATTTTTAATAAGTTTGTAATTAACTTTTCAAGTTTAGGCATGTCAATAGTAAGTAAGCCTAGTAATTAATTAATTAGCGCGTAATGAATTAAATAACATTAGTAATTAGATAAATTAGTAATTAACTTTTGTAATTAATTTTCATATTTAAAATTTAGTAAAAATTCGGCTAATTTAAATAATTTGTACTTAGATTATGATAATTAAATTTAACCTTTAACTTTTAAATTTAATAATTAGCTCGTGAGTAGTAATTAAGCTTATTAATTAATTAGCATGTGACGGATTAAAATAAAATTTTGAGTATTAGATTTAGATTAAATGTGATTTAAAAAAAATAAAAATAAAATTAAAAAATTAAAAATTAAAAAATAAAAGCAAAAATAAAAGCAAAAAAAAAAAACAAAAAAACAAAAAAAACAAAAAAAAAACCTCCTCCTCCTCATGAGACAGTACCGAAAGAGTGTTGTAGGGGTGCTAAAACCTTCCCAACACGTAACCAACTCCCGAACCCATCTCTCGGTAACATAGACCACATCTTAACTACTCAAGGTGAGGGTATCCAACCGTAGCCCAAAAACGGTTGGTGGCGACTCAGATATTTTATCATTTGGGTTCGGCCCTGACGAAAAACGAGTGATAACATTATCGGTTTGCCACTTGTAGTCTAATACAATATTATATTCAATCTTCGTAATAAATATTGAACACCCTTAAAAAAATTCTAGAGTCGCCCCCGTCAAGAAATGTAGTGAGGAATGAACATTTATTGAGATTAACATTAGAGGATGGGTTGGGCAAAGGAGACCTTTGCTTAGTCAAAGTCGTAAGGACAATAGAGTCCTCGAGTGCTAATGTTAGGCTCGGATCTTACTACTCGATTGGAGCTCATGTTGTGTAAAGCACAATAAGAAGGTGGCTAGTAGGGCCAGCGAATCTCTAATACTATTCTATTTTTTTATTTACATATAAAGAGTTTTTCATACATAAAGAGTTAGTTTACAACTTTGATTCCAATTAGGGGTGTTCGTCGATAGGTTTGGGTGGATTACACCACTTTGCTAAACCAATTTTTTTTGTTTTCGCTTGGATCGATGGAATTGCTCAACATGATGAAATTGATTTATTTGGTTTTTAGTCGATCGGTTTGTTGGCTTAAATCGGATTGATAGCTTTTCCGCTTAACTCTAACATCGCAAAATTTTTACCTTAAATTCACAACATTAACACAAACTAGAATACGAATTTGATACCTAATCCCACTAAACCAAATCAAATAATTTGTCATCATCAAAAATTTCTTTGGATTAAACCTAGGAAGCTTCATGACCAATAGACTTCCACTTCCAATTTATAAAATATTTATCTTTCTTATAGTGTATGAGAAAATTTGTCATCCAAAAGTGTTTGTCGGTTGATTTAGACGGATTATACTATTTATCTAATTGGTTTATTTGGTTTTTAGTCGGGTTAACAAGTTAGTCAATCCGTCCAAATAAAAATCGATTTATTCGATTTTCGATTAGTCAAGTTATCGGGTTGAATCGGCTTATCGATTTTTCCTCATTAGCCCTAATTCCAACATTGCTCTTCATTTTATCATTGTTTTTATCAAAATAATTTTTAAATTTTATTTTAACTTTTTTACTTTCTTTATTAACACATGTGGGGAGAGAATAAGTATAAAGAAAGAGAAAAAAATATAAATAGTGAATGATCATTTGTTAAGATTTCCACAAGTACACGAATCGTTACAAGTAATAAAGTTGTCATGCCCCGAATTTTTGACCCGTAGAAACCGGTTAGTGAATTCTCATGCCCGCACCCGAAGGGATAAGGAGTTGATAATAACACCGAGAAAGGAACCTTAGCATGAGTGTCATCCCTAATTCACATCACACATATAGTACACGAATACGAAAATCTCATTTCAATCATAATACAAACACACATACATATATGTCTTTCCCTCATAGGGTTACATCATAGTTTTATAATCCAATCAAACAAACAAATGCACACGCAAGACCTTCACATTTGGTAAACCTCCTAGCTCTTGTAAGCACCTGGAACAAACAAAGACAAATATAATAGGAGGGGTGAGTAGCCACAACTCAGAGTAGGGATCATATCTTCCCAAGCCATCCCAACTCATACTTTATCAATATGTAAAATGTATGCATGTGCTCGTGTCATTTCACATATACATCACCAATTCAATCATATATTCACACATTAAAATATAAATCAAGCCTCCTAGGTAATCCTACACATTGCCTTTCAGGCACCGTGTTGCCCCAGACAATCTTACCCCTCAGCACAATGTTGCCTCTTAAGCACATTATTGCTACTTGGGCACAAAGATTGCCCCATGGGCATATTATGACCTCTCAGGCATAATAGTCTCTTAGATCGCCTTGAAATTTTACATTCATAATATATACTACATGAATATTCAATTTAATAGTTGATTTTTAAAACAAATATTGACAAAGTTTGAAATAAGTCGATTACTATGGTAGTGAATTGACTTTGCTTACTAACGAATCCAAACCCTGTCGAAGTGCTCCTCTTTCGGATATATGCATTTTATTTAAAAAACAATTACCAAAGCAAATTATAAGTTTACGGGTACACCTTGGTTTTGTATGATTTTGTTTTAAAATAGAATTATTTTTTAAAATTATAAATCAAAATGTTACTTATAAATATTTTTAAATTATTTAAATTTATTATTTTTAAAAATAATTTTATTTTTGAAAATAATATCATCATTTCTTATAGGTGGATATGATTAACATAATTTTCCCCGTAAATATGAGAATTAATTATTCACATGACATGTTTTTTTTTAACTTTTTGCAAAATTACATATTCAAATTCCATGACGAATCTGTGCGAGAGGATTGACCACCATCACACACACATATAATAATCCAACGTATAAGCTTTGTTTTGTTTTTTTTTTGCATTTTTTTAACATGTTTTGACCAAAGCTTAACCAAATTGAAATGTTGCTACGAGGGTGTATAGAGACTTGCACAAGAAAAGTTGGCAAATAGATTTTAATGAAAATCTGTATTTAACTTTAAATTTAATGTATATTTAACAATTTATGGAGCTATTAAAAACCGAATAATGTTGGATATTACCGGAGTTAGTAGGTAACTAGGTAATATGATAACATATTAGATAATTGGTAGGAGAGAGATTTTTTTTTAATTGCACAATTCACTTCTTTTAAAAGATGGTTGAATATCATATATATATGTATAGAGGGCTGATAAAAAAGAAAAGGAATGCAACACACTTAAAGAGTGCAAGATGAATATCATCCATTGAATCTCATTTAATTTGATACGGCTCTAATTAAATTTGTATAATCCAAAAATACCCTTTCTCACGTTAAACCTAATTTTTCAAACAATTACCCCATCGTCTTTCCTTTCCAACTCCTTCTCTCGTCGTCATATTACTCACGCTAAACCAAAAAATACCCCATCGTTGTTTCTCCTTCCCATGCCATCGTCTCACCGGACCAATCGCCGCCTCTCCTTCCCTGCTCATCGCGATTCATCACCGGACCAATCGTCGCCTCTCTTTTACCTGCTCTTCACGAATCGCAGACCAATCGCCATCGCATTTCATCACTAGACGCCATCGTCGTTGCGCCACCAACAACCCCCTCCCATCGCCCACCCTCCTTCCCGTCGCCTCTCCTTTCCATCACGAATCGCAGGTTCTTCAACGCCAATCGGGTATGTTTGCATCTCCGGTGACCCTCTCCCATCGGCGTCTGTCTTATGCCATTTGATTATTCTTTTTGTTCTTGTTTTGTTGTTTTGAGTTTTGTTATCTCGTTATAAGAAAACGGTCTTTGGTTTTTTGTTTCCATTGTTTGTTCTCGGATGCGGAGTAAATAAAGCCTAGAAGAGGGGAAGGTGAAGAGTTAGACAAAGCATCCACCGTCCTCGGTGGTGATCAGCTCTAAGAAGGGCATGATCAAGGGTTATTGATGAGGATGAGATGCGACAAGAGGTAATATGCTCGGTAAAATGCCCAAGAGAAATGAAGGGGAAACAACCGGCCATGAAGCACAAGCACCTAAGGTATCCTAGAAGTGGCTTTGGGTGATGCCTGAGATCATGTTTTTTGGGGTTCCGATTTAAGTGGTTCCATGAAAAAAAATATGTGAAGATTGCTTCACATTTGAGCACCCATCATGCAAAACAAATATCGATCTTGACATAGAGGTGGGATGCATTTTGACTTCCCTCGTACTACTATTTTTTGAGGTTGACTTAGAGGTAGATCGGCGATAATTGCCTTGGTTAGGTGTTGTCCATATTTTCGATGTTGTGATTGTGAATGACAGCATTAGGTTTAGGAAGTCTCGCTAGATGTTAGGTGTATTGTTTTGGTCACTCCTTTTTGAAGAGAAACTCATGTAGACAATATATACATTAAATGGTTTGTTGTAAGCTAATCCCATGTACACTATGTAGTAAAAAATTTAATTACACGTGCATCAGTAAGCCATGGTGGGATTGTTAAAACAAAGTGTATAAAAAAAATTAATGTGGTCCTCACCACAAATTGCAAAAGGATTGCTATAAGAACTGGATTGCTATAATTAAAATCGATTATACAATAAGGGCATTAACTTTTATTTTGAATGCAAATACACTAGGCATAAGAAAATTAAAATGCAACACCAAAACCCACGTTCTGAGCATTTTAAATCTGGGCAACTACCAATAATAGATGCAGTGATTATTATTTAGATCTCAATTATGAAATCTGATTTTTAAAAAAAATTGACATATGGTGAACTAAAAGCAGCCCTTGATTATTCAAAATTGTTACCGTGATAGAAAATTTAACAAACATTATATGGATACCCATTCTCATCACACATCCATCATGTGGGTTTGAATAACATTTATTTATTACATCAAATTGGTTTGAAACCTAGTAGGTGAATTATCAACTTAATTTTTTTATTTACGTTTAATCATTGTTTATTTAATCTAAATTACTTGTTAAAACTGTGGACTCTAATTGATGATGAAGTTGTGTGGTTGTTACAAAAAATTAGGATTGTTCGATCGGATCGGAATACATGCTCGCCATTACTTGCGGAGTTTGAGGCCTTTTAGGGGGCACTCACTGCAACACTTCTTTAGGCCTTAAATAAATTAAATGAAATTTAATTTTTTCTTTTTCTCTCGTATGTTTGCATATGGCTTCCGATTGTTAAAAATGGGACAATCGGCATGTTTTTTTTTTTTTTTTAAAAAACTAGAGCATAAGAAAAACACTACGAGTAATGACAATGCTTGATGAAAGGTTTCTACTTTCAATCCGTGCAAGTATACATAACTAAAATGATTAAAGTTCAAATACCAACGAATCACGCAAAATTAGGTTCAAGTCAAATCCAAACCGAGGATAACCCAAAAATAATTTTGCTTAAGAATGTAAATCAAAGAAATATAAACAAGGCCAAATACAACACACCAGGATCACATCAAAGATCAATAGGCGTTTGGGTCTAGTTCAAGAACGACTTATCCAGTTCACGCATTCAATGACACAGAAAGCTTTCGGATACGATTTAGTAAAAGGTCCCCTTCTTTGATGGTCAATGAGTTGATCGCCACCGAGGACGGTGGATGCTTTGTGCAACTCTTCACCTTCCCCTCTTCTGGGCTTTATTTACTCCGCATCCGAGAACAAACAATGGAAACAAAAAACCAAAGACCGTTTTCTTATAATAGACAACAAAACTCAAAACAACAAAACAAGAAGAAAAAGAATAATCAAATGGTATAAGACAGACGCCGATGGGAGAGGGTTGTTGGAGATGCAAACATACCGATTGGCGTTGAAGAACCTGCGATTCGTGATGGAAAGGAGAGGCGACGGGAAGGAGGGTGGGCGATGGGAGGGGGTCTTCGGTGGCGCAGCAGGCGATGGCGTCTAAGTGATGAAATGCGATGGCGATTGGTCCGCGATTCGTGAAGAGCGAGGTAAAAGAGAGGCAACGATTGGTCCAGTGATGAATCGCGATGAAGCGGGGGAAGGAGAGGCGGCGATTGGTCCGGTGAGACGATGGCATGGGAAGGAGAAACAACGATGGGGTATTTTTGGTTTAGCATGAGTAATATGACGAGAGAAGGAGGTTGGAAAGGAAAGATATGGGGTAATTGTTTGAAAAATTAGGTTTAACGTGGGAAATGATATTTTTTGGATTATACAAATTTAATTAGAGCCGTAGGATCAAATTAAATGATATTCATTTTGCACTCTTTAAGGGTGTTGCACTCCTTTTCTTTTTATCAGCACTATATATATATGTATATATATATATATATATATATATTTGTAATTTATGACCTAAATTTTTTGTTTTTTTTATATCTATTAATTTTATATTATTTAATGGGATAAAAGAGGTTTTTGGAAACTATTTTTGTAATACCCTATTTATAGGGCCCTAGATTGTCGTTAGGGTTATGAGAATATAAGTTGCATAGCCATCCGTTGTACTCCTACAAAATAGTAAATTTTTTCTTTCTCTCCTATGGTTTTTTCTGTAAATCTTAATATTCTTTATTTATTTCTATTTAATTTTTACTATTATGTTTCATATAATTTATAACAATATTTATAGAAATTCTATATGCAACAAACTTTGCATAACCAATTGTGTAAGCTGGTGATACGTGACATGAATCATAACCGTTCACATCCGGGGGAGAGGGAGGGGTAATATTGCCATCGCAAAAAAATTATTCAATCACGGTCTCTTCCAATTCCGAAAACGTGTCGAGCTTTTCCATTATTGGCATCAGCATTCAACAAGTGCCATTGCCAACGAAGCGGGAAGAGAGAGAGAAAGAGAGAGAGAGAGCGAGAGAGAGGGAGGAGAGGAGGGACCAAAAAGAGGGAAAACAGAAACCAATTTGAACGATTCTAGGAAGATCAAGGATGTCGGTTTCGAACAACACGAGAGGGCTGATCTTAGCAGTGTTGTCGAGCGCGTTCATCGGTTCCAGCTTCATTTTGAAGAAGAAAGGACTCATGCGCGCCGCCGCCGCCGGCGGTACCCGCACAGGTCAGTGGGATCGCTCGCGAGTAACATGTTCTCAATCAGTTTGTGCCTTTTTCTGTGTTTTTTTGTTTCCAATTTCGTTGCTTGATTGATCTGATTGGACTTGTTTTCGAGGTTCCTAAATTTTTTCTGAAGATTATATGTGGTTAAGCGAGGCTTTTTGGCATTCAATTATTAAATACAAAAAGTAAGATCCACTATGCTTTAAGGTACATTGATCTATTCTGCAGGAGAAGTGTGCTACTCTGTTGGATTTATTTGGCTGTGTTTTCCTAGCCTTCTACATATGCAGAAGAGCATCCTAGTATCTTCTTATGTTTTCCTACCGGAAGTGCTTAGTTATTAGAAGCTCATGAAGTGCGCCTGGAGCTCGGGGTGAGGCGAGTCGCACCAAGTGTGACTCACCTCTGGCCGGCAAAGCCCTTGCATAGAAGCCCAAAAGTGGGAAGCTCCTTGTGCTCCAGGTGCACGCCTCGGACACTTTTGATAACTATGTAAAGAATCAACCTCTACACTACACCTCCAATACCCCTTTCAAGTGTTGCATCAACATCAAATTTAAGAATAATGAATGTTAATTTAGCTGGTTGAATGTTGTTTTATGTTTTTTTTTAATATATATAATGTATATGATTTTTTTTGGATTTTTTTCATTTAATAAGTGGGTTATATTGTTAAACAGTTGTCTTTTGATAATTATAAATTTGGGTCTTTATATTACAAACCATATGATACTCTGCGCCCTGAGTTGAGAGGCTTGCTCCTTGCCTCGCGCCCCTTGCTGCTGCAATATACCTTTGTGTCTTAAGTGTGCATCACGTCTACGATCACTATGGTGCTTATATCCCCTCTGGATTGCCTAGATACTTGAAACAAATTTAAATTTATATACTAAATTTGGATGATAGTTATGAAAAATGGATTTACCATCATCACATGATACATCTATTTATCCTAACCTATTAATTAACTCATTAATCACTGCATGTCTGTGAGGTTACAGTTGCTTCTATGGTAAGAAACTTATTTTGTTCGATATTGTTTAAAAATTCTACCTTTTTAGGGTATTTATTTATTTATCCATTTGAAAATTATGTAGGCATGGGGGGTTACAGTTACCTTCTAGAGCCACTTTGGTGGGTAGGCATGCTGGCAAGTGAGTATAGAAATGTAACTTAAAATTTCTCTCCCTCTGGTGCTTGTGCACATACACACATTCATGGATTAATAGTCTTGTGTTGATGAATTTATTGTTAACAGTGTTTGGTGGAGAGGTTGCAAATTTTGTCGCATATGTTTATGCTCCAGCAGTACTAGTGACCCCCCTTGGGGCCTTGAGTATAATTATTAGGTAATCAAAGAGTATAGTTTTATTTGGGAATGCTTTGTTCATGATATATTATGGTGTGTAGTAATTACTTCTAAATATATTTGGCAATTTTCCTCTAAACTATCTTTATTGATGAATCTAAATAGTGCTACTCTGGCGCACTTCATGCTTAAGGAGCGCCTGCAGAAAATGGGTATTGTTGGGTGTGTATCCTGCATTGTTGGTTCTGTGGTAATAGTTATTCATGCACCTCAGGAGCATACACCAAAGTCGGTAGCAGAAATTTGGGCTCTGGCAACTCAACCAGGTTTTTTGAGTTATACTCTCGTTTTTAAATTCTATGATAGTTCAACTGTTTCATTGTTATTTAGAAGATATTATTTCACTGATTCTTCTTTCTTGTTCCTGTACAGCATTTTTAATATATGTAGCAGTTGCATTGTCGATAGCTTTAGCATTGATACTGCACTTTGAACCACGCTATGGGCAAGAGAATATGCTGGTGTACTTGGGTATTTGTTCTTTAGCAGGTTCACTGACGGTAATGACTCTTCTGGGTACCTAGAGGTACTCCGCAGCTGGAGTACAATGGGTCTTGGAATATCTTGTACCGTCTCAACTTCTTAGCTCTTACAATCTTTCTTGTTCTATTGCTGTTATGCAGGTTGTAAGCATAAAAGCCGTTGGGATTGCAATAAAGCTTACACTAGAAGGAATAAATCAAATAGCATATGCTCAAACTTGGTTTTTCTTTATGGTTGCTGCAATTTGTGTCATCACACAATTGAATTACCTAAACAAAGTAAGATTTTGTTAAATTATTTTTTGTTCTAGCACTGTTCAGTATTATAATATCTTACAATATTTAGGTCTCTTAGAAGATCTCATGGTAGTCTTCAATGTTCAGTTTGTATTCCAAGATTGAATGCGCATACATACACTCATACATACTAGCGGCATGCACACTGCTGGTGTGTGTTAAGACAAATTAAGAGCAGTTTTGAGGAAGATTTTAAGCAATTTTGGTATTTTAAAATAATAAAAACAGTTTGTAAAGTAATTTAAAATGATGGGAAAATATTAGTAGAGATACAATAGAGATAATATTGGAATAAAAATGCCTGACCATCCAAAAGATGACGGTGTTATAGTAGCTTATATATATATGTGTGTGTGTGTGTATATATATATATCATAGTTTTCAAGGTGATCAGGCGACACAGGTGTTGGAGGGTCTGGGTTTGGCGAGCGTTACTAAGGCAGTCAAGGTGTTTGTAACATATATAGTTTTATATAAAAATTTCTATTGTAATTTTTAACATTATAACACAGAGAAAGCAAAAATAATTCAACTCAATACATAATTTAAGAATCTAATGTAACTTTATAACATTAAAATAGATGAATCGGGGAGAGAAGTGCACAACCAATGGATGGCGATGGCAACAGAGGAAGAGAGGAGTGAAGGATAGAGTCTGTCCTACAAAGAAGAAGAAAACGCAAAGGGACGGTGCAAACGGATTGTGAAGAGGCCAGAGGGGATGTTGATCGTGCAGAGTTTGTACGATGATGACAAAACCAATGCAGAGGGATCATTGATTGTGGAAATCGCACAGAGGGATCAACAGTTAAATTTGAACCTTAGCGCGACGTAGGAGAGATTAGTGAAGACCATGTAATCAAGACTTTCGACAGTAAAAATAAAACTTTCTTTTTTAAGAAAAGGAACAAAATGACATCATTATGTGCTTGTATGTGTAATTAAAAAAAATAATGCTTAGTTGTCGAGGTGAGTGTCTTGGTTTCCACCTAGAAGGCTAGGTGGCTGCCTTTCACTATCTAGGTGAGGCTCCCTTGTTCCGAGCACTTTCTCCTGCACCTGGATGCTTTGAAAACTATGATATATTTATATATTCATTGAAAGTTTTTTTTTTTGTTACATTTTTTGCAATGTGATGGAAGCCTTGAGTGTTAGGCAAGCTCCAGTTGACTTAGGTTTTATTTAAAAAAACAAAAACACAAGGGATTTCTGTCTTCCCCTGTGCTATCTTCTCCCTAGCAACACTGGGTTTCGTGAGGGAGCTGCTGCAGATCCTGTTGGTGGCTCCCGCAGGTTTCAGCAACAATGGCTGCGAGCTCTTGTGGGATCTGAACAGCGACAATTAGGGAGGTTGAGAATGCAGCAGTGGCATTGGAGGGTTCGAGTTGTCAATGGTCGTTCATGGTCATCGATCTTTAAGCAGCAATGATGAGGGTCAACCTGCAATAGCATGCATCCTTGATGGGTGCTACTTGCAGTGTGGCTAGATTGTTGGTGTTAGGGTGTGGTGGTCGTAAGCAAAGGCCGGAAAATATAGCTCTATTATTTTTTTAATTTAATTAATATTTGAGTAGTATAAATATAATGTATGTTTGATTTAATTGATTATATATATTTGTTCTGAGTTATCAGTTAAGTTGAATGATTAATTTTTTATTTCGTAGCATAAGTCCTGTTTGGTATAGGATTTTGTAAATATTTTTTTTAGTTTTAAATTTTAGAAGTGCGGGTTTTATAGCAATTTAATATGATTAAATTATAATTTTATTTTCAAAACACATGGGTCTCATAATTATTTTTTAAAATTTATTTTTAACTGTTTTTTATTTTTAAATTTAAATTCAATTTTGGTGGGAGATTTAAATAATTTTTATTTTACTTTTTATCTACTTTATTACTTTGATCCATTATATATATTTTTTTTGAGACTCAAATTTTTAAAACATATTTTTTTTAAAATACATTTTCTTTCTATTAAACATAAATTATTTTCAAAATTTAGAATTCAAAATGAACCCCAATAATTCTGATTATAGAAACTAAAACACATACCAAACGATTCCTTAATTACTCAAACAAATATAAATAATTTTATAGAAATTATCTAACATATATAAGTTATTATAGCTTTTAGTATTCTTATAAAAAAATGTAATACAAATTCCTTAATTGCATAAGCAGCAATTAGGCATGGGCTTGCCTTGCTGGTGATATACTCCAAGCTTGCCTTGGCTCTCACTTGTTTAATTTTTGCGTGGGAACTTGTACATGATGCAGTATTTAAAAAAAGGGCCAAGTTAATGAACAAAACATAACTTGCAGATTGTATTAGTTTGATACCTTCAAGTACTATATTTATTGGTATTTTGTTGGTTTGCAAAATCACTTGTTTGGAATTACTAAAATAGTACTTTAAGGTATTTTTGCTCTGGGTTGTCTTTTCCAATTTTGGTATTTTCAAAAATTGGATGCCAAATAAGAGGGAAAAACATTCAATGTATTTGGGGCACTGATGGCTTTCACTGTATGGTTCTCTGGAAAAAATATCTTAACATAGGGATTTCAGAAGCTCATCCAAAATGCTTTGGATTTTAAGGATGATGATTGTTGTGATATGGCAATGTTCTCAGTTACAAGAACATCAAAATTTGTTGACGTTATATTGATCAAAGTTGACAGATGTTTCTCTTTTTAAAATTGTTTTTTTGTCACCTTTGCAGGCACTGGATGCATTCAACACGGCACTTGTTTCTCCAATATATTATGTGATGTTCACAACTCTGACCATTCTTGCAAGTGCAATCATGTTCAAGGTAGATAAGATTGCCTTTGATTTATATTTTATACTTGATAATTGTTTGTGGTACCGCACATCTTTATTTGATAAGAAAAGTAGGAATGAGGAATCTCCATTTCAATTTAAAGGATACAGAGAATAAACAGCTGCATGTTCTAATGTGCCCTTTGCAGGATTGGTCAGGCCAGAATGTAAGCAGTATTGTTTCTGAGATATGTGGATTTATCATTGTCCTTTCAGGAACAATCATCCTGCATGCAACAAGAGAACAGGAAACAGCTACTGCACCAGGTTTAAACTGATCTAAGCTTTGATTTTAATTTATATGGTCTTGAACATATAGTGTTGAAGGTTGGTCTTTTTGAACTGGAATGCGCACCACTTTCTATGAATTCTAATCCTTTTTTCTTTTAATTGTAATTGGTAGGCTGGTAGTGTGGTCCATTATTTGAAGAGATCACCATCTAGCAATGTGTTTAAATTTAAATTGCAAAAAGACTTAAATTGCAAAAAGACTGCAATGTGTTGATACTGATGATTTATAGCTGCAATATGTTGAAGTTGAGTTCACCGCCAATCTTTCAAATATATACTAGAAATCTCATTTTGCCAGGGTTAATTTGGCATGAATCTCATGTTAAACTTTGTAACTGATTTTAGCTGTTGAGCATGCAGTTGTGTTGGGGCTGAACTATCAACTTATCTTGTCTTGGTGCTTGATGGCAAAGTGCTTGGAAAAGTTGTGGCATACTGCTGCCACCTTCAGTCCTTCACTATATTCTGCATTGTATAATTATCAGCCTGAGATTGCTTACAGTTCCTTCTCTGCCAAATCTCAGGTATTGCATCGGGAACTGTATCATGGTATATCAGTGGAGAGTCGATCAAAAGTGTGATTGAAGACCATTTTGTCCTTTTGCCCGAGTCTGAGGAGAGTCGATCAAAAGTGTGATAGAATCATAGAAGGCCATTGCATCATTTTGCCTGATTTTGACCCATTCCGACAGCAGTATTTTCCAGCCGTATGATGAAACCAGTGAAGCAATGGTGCTCACTGGAGCTAGCTGAAGAGCTCCACTGCTTCTTTTTTTTTTTGTCTTTTTCTTTCAGTGTTTGCGAAATTCTTTTGGGGCTCTGAAGGTGGGCTACAACGACCCTTTTGCATGTAGATTCTCGCCAGGCTGCAGCACAAGATTGATTAGTCAAGAGGTTGGAACTCTCTTCGCAGGCTGCAAGCTTCCTGCCTTGGAAGTTGTACATACTTTCACTTTTGCGTGTTTGAGGAGTTTTTTCCCCTACTTGGGTGTCTAATTTTTTTTTTTCCCGGTTCCTATATTGTTTTGTAGTATACCTATGTTTATGTAAGACCCATTGGGACCCTACTGCCTGGGTTAACACGTGATAGTAATCATCAAGTTTTTTTTTTCATTATTGTTTTTTTAAAAACCCGCTGGAAGTATATGTAGTGTTAGATTATTAGGAAAATATTACTATGCTTTTATAGTAGAGCGTGAAATATTATTAAAAATTATATCTATCTAATTGTTTTATTTTTAAGTGGGCAATAACATAGTTTGTAAATTTAATATTTAATATTAGTATAGTAATTAGTTTTATTGTATAAAGTATGGAGTAAATGGTCTTAAAATATATGTTTTAAATTATTTTATTATGCTAATAGAATAATGTATAAAATGCTGGTACCGATAATATAATTAAGAAGTATGTTTTGTGTAAGTTGGTGTACTTTTTTTTTTTTTTCATATTTCATGTAATAATTTATATTTTTTTGTATAATTAAATAATTGATTTGTTGATTTGTTTTTAATTATTTATGTTGGAGTATATTCGGTTCGTAGCTTTTTTATTTTTGTATATGTTAGAATAATGTGATAATTATTTTTATTATAAAAAATAAAAAATAAAAATAATAAACGTTTATTTTTATTTTTTAGCTCTTAAAAAATAAAAATAATATTTTATTATTTTAAATTTTAAATTTTTTATATTTAAAAATAATTATTATATTTTTAAAATAAAAAAACGGACAAAATAAACTTTTATAGACCTATGGCATTTCATTTAAAATTACTATGTAAATTCAAATATAAATCCCAATGTTAAGAATAATCGGGGATGCCCGGGGCTTTTTAGGTGTTCGCATTTATGGCATGCCAAGAATTAAACCTGTGGTTTTGTCCTATGGGCGATACTAGATACAACCGCGTGGTATCTTTTGTATTTTGGCCGACGTGATGCGTTTTTTTCTATGACTCGGTGGGCTTTTAAATCATCTGCTTGAGTCCATACTCGGCGTGCTCGAGCCTAGCCTCGAGCGAGATTCGAGCATGGACTCGGACAGATCTGCTCGAGCATGCTCGAGCCTCTCGCTCGAGGCGAGGCTCGAGCACGCCTCGAGCATGCTTCAGTAAGCCTCAAGTAGGTGTCGATCATCTCTTCCATTGCCGAGATTGACGGGTTTTGGTTCCATCGACCGTAAGCCTAACTTCTAGTACGAGTGATTGGAATTAGGTCCATTTTTTTGATTTGAAGGTATCGACGAGAGCTACGAGCTTAAAATTACCATAGGGAATTTTTTATCTTCGGATTTCCAAAAAAAGCACTTTAATACCTTCAAAACTTTATTTTATGAAATTTTTCTATCTCATCCCGTCCAGATCTACGCTATGGCTCGAAGCTCATCCCTTCCTCCCCTGCACTCTTTTTCTTTATCTTTCTTACAATACAATACGTTGCGCGTTAAATTTTATGTTTTTTTGGCTGATGTAGCAATTGCCACATCAGCCGATTTCATAAAGGCGCAGCTGCGGTTGCATTTAGAGATTTTGTTTGTCCCATTTTCGTTTTTTTTTTGTTTGATTTTCCTGATGCAGCGATGACGGAGCCTAGACTGCGTCTGTGCAGATGGTAGACACGCAAGGTCTCCTCTCCTCTATCTCACTCTCCTTTTCTGCTCTGCGCCTGTTGTCACGTCACGGGGGGGCTCCAAAATTGTGTCCTCCTCTGCGTCGATTGTCGCCGGTCGGGCAGCCAAATTGATAAATACCCTACGGCGAAGTCGACGTTGACGGCGAGATTGACTTCTTGATCCGGTGATTTGTGGTCTCCCCCAGCGACAGCAATTGCTACCGCTGTCCTCTGAAATCTTGGCGAAAGGGGCGGACGGCGACACCAACACCGATACCGACGGCGACTGCGACACCAAAACCGATACCGACGGCGACTGCGACGGAGACGGCTCGATCTTTGCGTTCTCCTCAATAATCTCTCTCTTTTATTTCCCCGTCCGTTCTTTCTTTTATTCCTTTCATTATGTAGTGTGGCGGGTGGCTGGAAATAGAATTAACAAATATGATTAATGTCTATTATTTGGTGTTATAACAAATAAATAACAGCGGCTAATTTTGCTTAATAAAATTATGGAGTTATATGTACTCTATGTCATATTTTGTTTGTTAGAGTTTATATTAATTTTAATTACAGTTCTCTTTGGTCTTTGAGAACCCTTCCATCGCTTTGGTGCGCTCAGTCCCTTTGAAAACTATGATCATATTCATATAAGCCCTGCCCTCAACCCGTTCTTTTAATTTCTGCTCAATCAATGGTAGCATTTATTTCTTATATTTCTCTTTATTTAACCAAATTCATAAATCGTTTTTATGAATTTTTCTCACCGTCCATCTCTTGCTCCTAGTTTGTTTATCCCAATTTGCAGCTTCTAGATTAGCATTGTAAATATCCACAATAAACAACGCCAATATGAAATATTAAATTGTTGATACGTTAGTTAGTCATGCATTCATCTTTGAAATTACATTGGGATAAATTTTTGAAGAGTCCCCTCCATATGTTTATTTTCCCCCCAGATATATCATGCAAATGAAGGCATAGTTTCTATTTAGTAGAGAAAGAAGTATTTTTTTACCTGAATTTCCAGTGGCAAGGCATATGAAGAAGTTTGTGTCATGCGTCATCCTTGATTTGGATGGTACACTTCTTAACACAGGTCAGATAATCCTTGCCTTTTAATCCGTCAATTTTCCTTTATGAGTTTACTCTTTAAGTAGTTGATAGCTGGTACTTGGGTGATTATCGATTGTAGCATCATGCATGCGATTCACTAACATGCCACCGAACATATCTTTTGCTCATAAATTTCCAAACTCATTTCTTGCCTATATGTAAAGCTTTCTTTTTTCCTCCTAATTTTATTGTTTTGTTTTAGTTATCCTACAGCATCAAACAACCTCCTGTCTTATGTTTCTTTTGCTGCTAATGTATGTTTTGTTTCTCATCCCTTTACTGTGAATGAATTTCAGATGGTATTGTAAGCAATGTTTTGAAGGTATTATTGGCCAAGTATGGCAAACAATGGGATGGGAGAGAAGCTCATAGAATAATAGGGAAGACTCCTTTTGAAGCCGCAGCTGCTATAGTGGAAGAATACAACCTTCCTTGCACAAGTGCTGAATTTATTTTAGAAATTTCTCCAATGTTCTCTCATCAGTAATGACCCCCTGCACTCACTTTTTATGTGGCATATTTTTGTGCAATCTTTAGTTACGATAATTGTAATTTTAGGTGGTGCAATATCAAAGCCCTTCCTGGCGCCAATCGGTTGATTAATCACTTGAACGATCATGGCATGCCAATGGCATTGGCCTCAAACTCCCCAAGGGCAAGCATAGAGTCCAAAATATCCTATCACCGAGGTGCTTTTCTTCAGAATTCATACAATCACATTTGTTATTCTTCATGTACCTATTAGAATGTGCGTCACAGCCACAGGCAGATTGCGATGCATTTAGTTTTTTACAGTTTTACTATTACACTTATGACTTGATTAATTTTTTAATTTCAATTGTAGGCTGGAAAGAATCCTTTTCTGTTATTATTGGTGGTGATGAAGTGAGAAATGGAAAGCCATCCCCTGAAATGTGAGAGCTCAAAACATGCAAATTGTTTTTGATATTATTTCAATGCTTTGGGTTCTAACTTTATGGGCTTTATTATTTAAGATTTTTTGAAGCAGCTAAAAGGCTAAAGGCTGACCCTTCCAGCTGCCTCGTCCTTGAAGATTCACAGTAAGTTACCTAAACTTCAATCTGTTGTGTAGTTGAGGTTACATTTCACAACTAATATTCATGACAATCATATGGTCTTGTAAATTTTAATCATTTAGTACATACCCGAGTGATTCAGGTGAAAGAGAAAGAAGCCCTTGTGGCCATATGATATATATATTTTTGAAATTATTTTGACAAGATGGTGTTAAACCAACCGAGGATCCAGTTTTTGAGAGTTTTGTTAGTCAGTCTAGGATTATTGCAAAGAAAGAATTTTGTTTATTAATTATATCCTAGAATTGGAAGGGCGAGCCTAGCGCATTGGTGGAGTCGCTCCATTGTGCGTTGGTGGTTGCGAGTCTGAATCAGTCTCTCTTTAAAAGAAAAGAAAAACAGGGGGAAGGCTGTTTAGATATTCTCCTTCCCCAAATCTTATAGTTTGGGAGCTTCGACACAGGGTATGCCCCTTAATTATATCCCAAAATTTGGTAATGTTTCTGTATGATTGTGTCATACAGAATGCATCTGTTTGGAAAACTCCGCGCAATTTCAATATATAGCAATACCACTGCCTTGTCCTTTGTGCTTTGTGCTTTGTCAGGCCAGGTGTCATGGCTGGTAAGGCTGCTGGAATGCAAGTGGTCGCTGTACCATCTCTTCCAAAACAATCCCACCTTTACTCTGCTGCAGATGAAATGATAAACTCCCTATATGATTTGAGACCTGAAGAATGGGGTCTACCCCCATTTGAAGATTGTAAGTCCCATGGGGGTAGTTATTTTACTGTAATAAAAACCTAATAATTTGTATGAACCATTTTAAATTGAATTTTCATTTCAGGGGTAGAAAATACTTTACCAGTAGAACCTTGGCATATCGGTGGCCCTGTTATCAAAGGATTTGGCCGTGGTTCGAAAGTACTTGGAATCCCAACAGGTTTGTAATAATCTCTATATTTTTGGCACCCTTTGCCGCTGCTTCACGAATAATGGCCTCAGCCTGAACCATTGGATGTTGTTGCTTGACCTGGTCCATTTGGTTGAGTTTTTTTTATTTTTTGTTTATATTTTTAATTTCAATTTTCCTTCAACTATGAAGCTATTAACTTTGTTTCATCCAGTTATTCTAACTAGTGCACTTTATATTTAGCTAATTTGTCCACAGAAGGCTATT
Source organism: Taxillus chinensis (assembly GCA_023512835.1). Taxonomy (NCBI): domain Eukaryota; kingdom Viridiplantae; phylum Streptophyta; class Magnoliopsida; order Santalales; family Loranthaceae; genus Taxillus; species Taxillus chinensis. The sequence goes on from CM042086.1 coordinate 26,226,564, forward strand.
CTACTCTCCTATCAGAGCATCCATCTGGAGTGTATTTTGGTTGGGCTGGATTATCGACACGGGGTGTTTACAAGATGGTCATGAGCATTGGATGGAACCCATATTTCAACAACAAAGAGAAGACCATAGTGAGTTCTTGGCCGTCAGTCTTATTTACTTGGTTGGTTGTAACTTGTTTATCATTTCAGGAACCATGGCTGCTGCATGACTTCAATGAGGACTTCTATGGCGAAGAACTGTGCCTTGTCATTGTGGGATATATTCGGCCTGAGGTGTAACACTTTTAAGTGGATTTTTTTTTTTTTTTTTTAATTACTGTTTGCCTCCCTCACTATCACACAACATTAATGCTACCATGGACTTGGGATTTGATAGGCCGATTTCTCTTCCATTGAGAGCCTGGTGGAAAGGATCTTTGAAGACAGAAAGATTGCAGAGAGAGCCCTAGATCTTCCTGTTTATGCAAGCTACAGGGAAGACCCCTATATCTTGAAAGATTAGGAGATAGGGTTCTTAGAAAGGTAGCCACGGTGGTAATTGTACTTCAGAGATGGACTTTTATAGCTTGAGTTCACCGTATAATAAGAAGGATAAAAGTTTATTTATTTTTTTGGGTTCTTGAGCCCGAGTATGAGAGAGCATGAGCGTGGTTCTATCCTCGTATTATTAATTATTATATCGAATTATTGATTGACTCTTCGTCATCAGAGGTTCTGTCTAGCATGTTGCCCCATCATTTGGGATTTGTTAACTCTGTCGTCTCCGCTTGTTGATTGATTTGGACTGGGCATAGGGGCATAGAAAGGAAAAAAAGAAAAGAAAAACTCATGAATCATGATTAACGTGCACTAAACTAGCCACTTCTGTTAAAACTTAAAAAATTATGGGAATTCTAGTAAAATGATATTGCAATTGTTGAAAGGGTAAGGATGAATATACCTGCTAAATAGGTAAATATACTTATAAATTATTTTTAATTTCTTGTGAAATTATGAAAATATTTTTAAAAATAAATATTTTTTATGATGTTTGATTATTAATATTAGAACATAAATTAAATATTTAAATATTATTTTTTGAACATTATATTTATGTTTTAAAAATATTTTTTGAATATTAATGTTAGTTTCTTATCATTATTTGTTTGAAAATAAGTATTTAAAAATAAATATAATATTAAAAAAAAGTTTTTAAATGTTTGATTTATGTTCAAATAATACAGTATAATATTTATGTTCAAATATTATTTTTTGAATATTATAATAGTGCTTTACTATTATTATTCAAATATTCTAAAATTTATTTTTAAAAGAGTATTTTATTCATTTCACATTGGAGATGACTTTGAATATCTTTCCTCTTAATTGTACCAATAGGGCTTTATCACATGCAACAATTATTGAGCATGTACTGCTTTGTTTATTTATTTATTAATTATTTAAAATAAATAAATAAAAATTATAATAGTTACCATCTCTTCCCACAAAGAGCATAAATTGAGTGCAAGTTGGCTGTAGCTCCTCAAAAAAGATGCATTGTGTGGCTTTTCAATTTGCATTATCTCATCGGTATTTGTTTTTAAAATTAATTATTAGATTAAATATTATGAAGTATCTGTCATGTTTATAATATTTCATGATAATCGACAATCAATTTTTGCGCAAATTGAATTATAAAAACATAAAAAAATTATTTTAATTATTTTTATTTTTAAGTTTTTTTAATTCATTTTACACAAAAATCAACCATCAAATTATCGTGAAATTTTACATAAAAGATATTTTTCACTTAAGGTCACTTTTTATTTTTTGAAGTTCGTGCCTTTGTGCTATAATTTTTGGGTATAATATGTAGTGTTAATGCTAGTGGGAATGAGTTTAATACCATAATCATGTCATGTACTAAAGCCTTCATAGGCTTTTCGCACACACCTTGAACATAGTTACAATTTATTGATTGTGATGAACTTACTTGTGGAATCTATTCAATCACCGGTAGGGACTTGAACAAATTACTAAATCAATGAGATGCTACCACGTGTCACACTTAGATAATTTTGTACTCTCCTATGATTGTACAACTCCTAATAAGAGTTAACTTAGTTAGTACCATCATGTAAAATGTACTATTATATATGTCTCTTGATGCCAGAGACAAAATAGGCTAAGATCTATATGTAGAGCAAGACTTTATAGGATAGTTTCAATGTTGTAAAGCTTTCATTCAATCAATACAAAGAGAACATATTTCTCACATTGTTTTTGTGTGTATGTTTGCCACTTTTTGTGTGGTTGTTTTATAGGTTTTAGGATCGAAGGCAAATAATTCGAATAGTAGATGGTTGAACTTAACGATCTAAGATACAAGGAAAGCTAAGTGCCATGCGGGTTGAATTCTCATCCCGTGACAAGTGGTATCGAGCAAGTTCCAACTAGGAAGCATCAAGCTTATTTGAGAAAAAGAAACTACCTAGCTCAAGGTGATACAATGTCAAACGGATGAGCATTGATCGTCACGGTGGCGGGGGCCATGATGAAAGGGAGAAGAACCGCACCGTGAATGAGCGAAATAGAGACAAGCCAGATAGAGAGTCATGTCCGTTGGAAGGATGAGTAGCCAAGTTGGAGTTAGCACCGACCGACCCAATAAGAGGCAGTGGAGCAAAGACAAGGAATGCATCGAGAGGATAGAGTCCGGAACCGTGAACTCTTTGGGAGAATGCAAGGGTTGCTTAATCCGCTCTATCTCGCTTGACCTTATTGGGATAGTGCTATATAAAGCAATGTGTAATCCTAATTATGTAAAGACTTTTTTGATTAATTGAAATATATTTTGTTAAAGTATTTTTTAGATTGCATTCTTGTGTTTTCTTGTGTGGCTAAGCATTATAACATCTCATTACTTATCAAAATCTATTACTGGTATGTGTGGGACACATACAATAGGTTTACTAATTAGACTAAATATAAAATTAGTTCACAATCGGTGAATGGAAATTGAGATACTCTATTTTGATAAAATTGTGGTGCATTATTTTCATAGTAGGAGTGATCTAATCTAGGATCATTGTAAAGAGTTTACAAATAGTAATACTAGCATGTAATTATATATATATATATATATATATATATATATATATATATATATATATAATAAGACCATGATAGAATAAGTTCTTCAACTAATATTCGTTGCATTGTATAAAGAAATTTATATTCTATTGCTAGATAACTGATTTATGAATTGATCTTAATCCAAACCGTTTGATTAACTCATGTCCATAATTTATGTTTTTTGACCTATCAATGAGTGAGGGTTTTGAGCTTCAAATATCTCGTTATCTTGAAGATATAATATTATAGATAGTGGGAGTGTTAAGTCGTGCATGGAATCCACTACTTCACTATGCGAAGAGTAATGATATTCTCATGTCGTTTAATTTGGGATTTTTGGGTGAATCAAACGCTTGTAATTATATTGGATATAGTTTATTATAAATGCTAATTCATGATTGGATCATGAATAGGTCGCTCATTGGAGAATTAATGGAAACACATAGATAAAGATATAATTAGAGAAGATGAATAGAATTTATTGATACTTGTTTATAATTATGAATATCATAGTTAAGCATCATATCACATGATAATTAGTTATATCAATGGATAAATCCTTTGATGTGGATTATTGTAATTATGTCTCTTGTCTTAGAGTGCGTTTTAGTCCCTGATCATGGCTCGAACTAAAACTAATAAATAATAATTTAATTGATTAATGAGATTAATTAATTAAATATTATTTATTGGAGCTTCAATTAAGTAAGTCCATTTGGTCTCTCTACATATAGACCGTTATTCTTGTATGGAGTACTAGATCATTGTGAGATAATTCTTTAACTGTATTTAAGAGCTAATTATTTAACATGTGTCAATATATATTTAAGTGTTAAATATATATTACATGATTGTTTATTTAATTATATTAAATAAATAATAATAAATATTTACCCATTTAATGTGATCAAATGAATAATTATATTATTTATTTATTTGATAAATAAATAATTTTGGATATTTATTTAATTAGCTTTAATGCATAATAATAATATTATTTAAAGAGTTTAAATAATTATGAATATTATATTATCATTTAACTAAAGTGACGTATGCATAATAGCAGGGGGGATAATCCTAGGTCTATAAATAGATGCATAGCCTCCTAGGTTAAAGCACGCGTGTGTGCAAAATCATTACAACCAAGATAGAGAGAGAAAGAGAGAGAGAGACAAGTGACGCTAACCCTAGCAAAAGTGGTATTCCCTTTCTTGGTCCAATGGTGCCACAACCATGTATTCCTTGAGAAGGTGAATAGAAGAGAAAACTAATTGGTGATTGAATCCGGAGACTGCGAGATGATCAAAGGCTGATAATGAGTTCGTTCTTGGAGGGAAAAGAAGTGAGTTTTAGCTTTATCGTTCTTCGATTGGTTTTTCTTTACCCTCTTCATAGAATTAAATTAATTGATCATGTTTAGATTTTAGTGTTTGTTTGTTGGGATAAAAATTTTAAAATCTGTTTCCGCTGCGGTTAATTGTTAACCCAATTCCAAAGATTCCAACACCTAACTCCGAACCTGGCTTGTAGAGTCGGAGGACTTTGTAAGTCCCACATCGGCTGGGGAGAAGAATGAAGCGTGCCTCTTAAGAGGGCATGGGAGACCTCTCCCCGACACGAGGCATTTTGGGGTGCCTGTGTGGCACCGCTAAGAACAAACCGGGGATTAGGCTTAGGCCCTAAATCGGATAATATCGTGCTATGGGGGACTTGGGACATTACGGATGGTATCAAAGTCGGGGACCAGGTTGGTGTGCCATAGTCCCACGAGGACATGGGCCTCCTAGGGGCTTGGATTGTAGAGTCCGAAGACTTTGTAAGTCCCACATCGGCCGAGGAGGAGAGTGAAGCGTGCCTTTTTAGAGGGCGTGGAGACCTCTCCCGGCACAAAGCCTTTTGGGGTGCTTGTGTGGCATTGTCAAGAATAAATCTGGGATTGGGCTTGAGCCCCGAATCGAACAATATTGTGCTACGGGGGACTTGAGTTCTTATAGATGGTATCATAGTTGGGGACCGGGTCGGTGTGTCATAATCTCATGGGGGCGTGGGCCTCCTAAGGGGGGGAGGGTTTGGATTGTGGAGTCCGAGGACTTTGCAAGTCTCACATCGGCCGGGGAGGAGAATGAAGCGTGCCTCTTAAGAGGGCGTGGAGAACTCTCTTGGCACGAGACCTTTTGGGGTGCCTGTGTGGTACTGTTAAGAACAAACCCAGGGGATTGGACTTGGGCCCTAAACCGGATAATATCGTGTCACAGGGGACTTGGGTTGTTACATACCCGCTACCCACGAATAAAAATTATACAAATAAGTGGGTCGATTGAAATTTTATTTTATGGTGGGTTAGGTTGATTGGCGGGTGAGAATGTTCAAACTCGCTACTAACCTGACCCGGCACACTCTTTTATAAAAACGGAGTAAACTTTATTGTCTATCTATTAAACATTAGTTCATTACCATCTCTCCTATTGTGAGAGGTGAGAGTTATGTAATGTGACGCCTATGATTGTGAGCTTGTGATGTTGCGATCCATAAATCTCGTATCTTTCTTCATCTCGTAATTGTAAATACTTAGTGAATAAAATAATATATATTTGATTGTAATTATTTAATATTTTATATGTTCGATTTTTTAGTGTATGTCGTTTAATTATATACCAATAAATAGTGGTTGGCACCCGCTCAACCCACCATACCCACCAGTTAAGATCCGTCAAAAAATTTAACAAACCTGTCGATTTTGAGGTTAGGGGGTCGATTGAAAGGTGGAAGAATTAGTTACTCGTTAATGATGAGTCGGTTGATTATTTAGCTTTTTACCCAACTCCACCAGGACCCATGCACACCCTTACTTGCAAATCTTGAATGCAATCAAGGTGCGGGTGGAGGTGCCAGTTCGAAAGAAAAGGGAGGATGTATGTGATTAGCAAAACTAGGGGTCACGAGACAAAGGCCTAAGTGGATAGGGGCGACAAATAACTTCATAGAGTTGAAGGAAGCTTGACGTATGGGGATAGCTTTCAAAGAAGAAAAGGTCTAATCAAGATGGTGAACTCTAAGCTGAGTCCGATTTATGGTATAGCTCAAGGTGTTAAGCTTTGCATTGGGGAATGGAGGGGCAAGGTGAATCTCTTCGTGGTCTCGATAAATAACTACCCAATGATTCTTATTGCATTAGTGTTTTGTGTTTTGTGAATAAATGATGAAATGATGTTACAATGAGGTAATCATGATATGCTTAAGTTGAGTTCGTGTGTTCCCTTGTGATTATACTAAATGTCATGTTGAAACATTGTATTTTGCTGCATATATAATTATGGTGCTTGTGTAAGTTAGATTGAGTGCCTTGAGGCTAAGGTTAAGGAGACATGTGTAGTTTGCTTATACTGTTTGAGTTATGAGTACCATATGAGAGGGGGAAATGCTAATTATGGACTGTTTATATATTATTAAAACAACACTGTCTTAATTAACACTATCAAGTAAATGTTAGGAGCATGTGATGGGTTGGGGTGACATGAACCCTACCGAGCTATGATTGCTCACCCCTCCTATTATGTGATTGTTCTTTTCGGGTCTTGACTAGAGTTAAGTAGGAAAGTCGAAGTGTGGACCCAATCTAGAGAACCTTTTTATTTTATTATATTTCTTTTTATCCATCCATGTAATGATGTTGGCGTTAGAACTTGATGTAACCCCATAAGGGGATGATTTTGTGTGAGGTTTTGAGTTTAATGAAATGTTGAATTTGGATTTGTGACTTAAATTGTGTGAGCATGTTTCATATGTTGTATGCTAAGTTGTTGAGTAGATGGGACAAGTACTTGTACTGTGTTAGTCTCCTTGTGTATGGTGTTTTATCCTCCTGGCTACTTGAGTGCAGGCTAGGAAAGTCACTAACCGATTTCTTTGGATTAAAAATATGGGGCGTGATAGTATGGTACCAGGGTAATTTGGGGTGTGACAAATTCAACCTGTATTATAGCGCCAAGTCGACCCATAAAGGTTGACCTTCATAGATCGACCATGACAAGTTTCTGCATAAATGCTACGCAATTGCATCATTTTGCAAGTGCGACGAATCTAAATTCGACAGTTTTGAAGATGAGAAAGAGAGAGAAGAAGAAGTAATCGACAAGATGCAACCAACGGATAAAAAGGAGATAATTAATTTATTCAAAGAGTTAGAGAGAGGGAGTTCAAAAGAAATAGAAAGAAACCTTAGAATTGGGGGGAAGAAAATCTGTTCATCCTTAGAGCATTAAGAATGATTTCCTATAAGAGTTTATTTCCCTTTATTTAGGGGAAAAAAATTAAAAAGTCATAAAATTATCCTCACAACAAGTCCTATATTTAACTTTTTATATAGATTTATACAAGTCTTTTCTAATATATTGAAAAACACTGTTCCTTTTCTATAATTATTAAATTACATATATTTTTTCCACCTTTCACTTTCATGTTTCTTATAACTTTTACTTTTATTTCATATTAAATTATAAAAAATTATTATTAAATAAAAAATAATATAAAATATTATTTTAATGATATAGAGAGTAATTTAGGAAATCTATTATGATATATATTATATAGAAAAATAAAAAGTTATTTAAATATGTAAAATTAGAAAATATTGATGGAAGGTAGTTGTAATGCTCTTACTCTTTCTTATACTAGTTTTCTAGTCTGTAATGGAATATTTGGATACACTATTGGTTGATTACTCTTTATTAATGGGGTAAGTATTTAATATCTTAGGAATCATGTAACTTGGTTTATATATGTTTTTATTGGGATTATTTATCAATTGGATTATGAAACTCTTTAGTATGTTTGAATGATCTTCATGCTTAATGCTTGTTTATTATTGGTCATTTTAAACATGAATTCGATTCTATCATTACTATCGGAAAAAGAATGCTAGAGTGGATTTAAAACATTCACCATAAATTCTTATATAAGAATTCGAAAGATGTATAGGAATGTATGGGTTGTAAAATTACATGATGCAATACAAGTATTTAATATAAGAGTACGAAAGTATTAAACTCTAGTAAATTACATGATGCAATACAATTATTTAATATAAAAGTATTAAACTCTAGTAATTATACATCTATGCCAAATTAATGTAATCTTAGCGACACACAATTAAGAGATTTCACGAAGCATAATTGAATCCTTATTATAGGAGTAGCAGTGTTCAATAACATATATTAATATAAATCTAATTGAAGATGACATACCCAAACAAATATGTAACGGCCAAGTGAAATTATCCCTAAGAGCTTTAATTATCATTTAAGAGAAAGAAAATTTCTACAATTTGAAGTCATATCTTTAATCAATTTGCCGTTTTATTACATTGATGAAATTTCATAAATCTATTTCTCTAGATAAAATTAAGACTACTAAATTTTGGTATTTGTGTCAACTTTGGGTGATTAAATTAAAAGCCATTACTTCTAAACTGTGCACATGCAATAATATGAATAAAATTAAATTCTTCAGCTAACATAATAACTAAGATCATTTTCAACACAGCCTTTTAATTTCTTTTCGCGGAGAGTTTTTATTAATTACTATTACTTTAATTTATTTTATTTTTATGTTTATTAAAATAATATTTATTTTATTTTAATCTTTTTTATTCTCTTTATTAATGCATGCGGGTGATGAGAAAATAAATGTGAGGGCGAGAGACAAAATAATATTATGTAATGTGAAGAGAAAATAATCACATGAAGAAAATGATGAAAAGTATATTAGAATTTAACTCTTTATCTGTACATAATATATTTGAGAAATGCTCTGGCCATTTGACACCCGGCGGTAATATCTAATAACGCTTGTACATATTAATGCTGGAACTGTGTTGATGATGTTTACATGGGAGTTGATAGCACTAATTACAAACAGTGATATACAACTAAAGTGATAAGCAACGAATGAGCTTTCAACATCTTTAAATTCTACGTGTTAGTACTCATAATATATATTGTTGATTGAAAAGTTTATATTACTTATTTTTAGCGGATCGCGAAGAAAATAGACATTTATGAGAGGGATTCTTTCACAAGTAGCCGTTTACGATGATGTGATATATAGTCCAAATCGAGAAAAAACGATGTCGGTTTCGTCTTAAATTCGAGCTTCACCGTGACATGGGATCATCTGCCGTGCTTCGTTCACGTTTAAGTGATGCGGTGCCATTTTCACGATTTGCATAATTGGTTATAATTTAGCAAATTTTATTTATTATTTATTATTTTATGTTTTGTCTACTAAAAACAGTTATTATTATATTTTAAAGACAAAATAAATATTCACTAAATTTTAAGTTACACAAAACAATTAACAGTAACTTGTAGCCTTGTAAGTTGTTTCTGAATTTTCTTTTTAAATTATAAAAATGCGGGTTTTATAATAATTTAATATAATTAAATAGTAAATATAGTTTTGGAAACAAGTGAATTTCAAAGCTGTTTTTAAAAATTATTCTATTCAAATTTAAATTTAATTTTTATAGGAGATCCAAATTATTATTATTTTTAAATTTTCTTCACCTTTTTTTATACTTTATGACTTGATCCCAACATTTGTTTTTTAAATTTTGTGAAACCTACTTTAAAAAAATATACCTTTTTAAATACATTATCTATCATATGAAATAGAATTTATTTTTAAAATTTATAATTCAACATAAATTCCATTAAAGATTCAAAACCATTAAAATAAAATACAGAAATAAAAATAGGCACCCAACAACCTCTTAAATTTTCAATGCATTTGTGAGAGGGTTTGTTTCATTAATGGATTGTAATTTTGGTTGCAAATTTATTTATTTACAAATTCCCCCCTTGTTGCTTAGTATTGAATGCATTGTAGACACTACATGTTTTAAGTGTGGGGGTGCGAATATAGTGAAAGAAATTGTGCTTGTTTTACACTTGAACTGTTTGTGCTTATGTTAGTTTTAATTTGAGTTTATTTGATTATGTATTATTTGAATAATAATTAAGAATTTTGAGTAGTTAGAATTAAGTTGTCTTGTATCGATACCCACATTGTTCACAATTAGAATTTTTAACTTCTATACTTGATTGATTTAGCTTGAATTTATACCTTATTTGAGAAGCACAAATTGTAGAAACCAATATATTAGTTGTTTTCGAAATTTGTACTTGATTATTAATGTTATATATTTTGACATATTTAGATAGCATTACATGTTACTCGTGCCTCCACTTAAAGTTTTTCTTGCAAATTGAGACTATCTTGAACTAATCTTGTGTGCTTAAAAGAAAAGAAGAAAAAAAGAAAAGATTATAGACTTTGGGGATACGTAACTCGTCAAAGGAGAAAGGAGCATAAAATGTACCCTTTACATCTACACCATTATCAATTATATGAAAAAAAGAGAATAATAAGAAACAAAATCTAAAGATTGTGAAAAAATAAAAAGAAAAGATATATATATATATATATATATATATATATATATATATAAATTCATTTATCTTATATCTTGTTTAGTTCCTCACGCGTATCACGGATTTGTTTTATCTTTAAGTGTTGGTATGATACATGACATGCTATTTCAAATGTAAAGAAATTATGATATTAGTTTTTTAAGCATGTTTTTTTTAAGTTGATTGATTAAGGACTACATATTTGTGTAACTTGATTAAATGTTATGAATGAAGGTTTAAATTGAGAAGGTGTGGAAGTTCAATAATTAGTGCACGTACTTGCATTCATAATAGAAATTAATTCGTTATACTTGAGTTGTTCTCTTTATATATTTAAATTTGCATAATTAGATGATCTTTATTTTGGTACTTAATCTTTGTTTTTGTTCGGGGACTAACAAAGTTCCAGTATGGAGGAATTTGATTACTATAAAATTTTTCATTAAATTTTCATATAATTTATGGACTTTAATTTAATATTTTATTTAATTAATGTATTTTTATAATGTTTTCATCCATATTAATATTTGTATCACTTTTGTTAATTTAATATTTATTTTGAGTAATCTTGGTGATTTCTTTATTTTTAATTTAATTACTCAATGAATTAATTTTCTATATTTGATTTAATTTCAAACTTTAATTATTATTTTGAATCTTAGTTCTTCAATTTAATAATTTATTTATGTCTTATGATTTGTCATTTGTTCCTCTATCTGTTTTAAATTTTCCGGTAATTAATTTTTGATTACGATGAATCATGGATTGTTTAAAGCATGATTTTTAATTATAATTAATTCGGGGTTACGTTAATTAATGTAAGATGTAAAGATTTTTATTCGTAGAGTTCAATTTGGTCTTCCAAATGCAAAACATAATTGTTCCCAGGATTGGTATGAGTTTAAGTCTAATTTCTAGTGCGAATTCATAATTTAATTATAATCATGAAGTCTTGGTTTAATTGAATTATGAGGCCTTAAATATGTTATTGTATTTTTAGAAGATAATGATAAATAATAATTAAAGTGAGAGGTTAAATCAATTGCATCTTTAGTTAATTAGTTTTCTTTAAATATTTAACTTTATTTTAATTTCGCAAAAAATTCCCTAATTTTCTAACTTTGTTTTTCTTTATTTTTCTTGAAAAATAAGTTGAATTAAATTTTATAAGTCCTTTGGTTAGTAAACAACCTAGGTTAGCCCTATGTTATGTTTAGTTTAATTTTTATTTAAGTGCGTGTCGACAACGCTCTATTTCAATTCCCATATTACACAACAGCTTACTAAGTCTCGTTTCCTATCGACGAAAGCTATGGATAACTAGTATTCATAAGATCATGCTAATTTGGAAGATTACAACCAGTGAATTAAACTTTGGCAATAGATTGATATATGCTACCATTCATTATTTTGTAAAGACCCGTATTCGGATAACGATAAGAGTTAGTCTCCGGATGATGTTAAAGATATCTAATAATCGATGTGGGCATTTTGGTCATTAGTAGGCTTAGTTTGTTGTTCGGGCTCTTGAGAGTATTTTAATATTTTAGGTTATTATTATTGCAATGTTATTATCATTAATATAATAATTAAGTATTCGAGCTTATTATTATTATTAGTATGTTATTAGTATGTTATTATTATTATTATTATAAGTTTAATATTTTGAGTTTTTTTTATTTATTATTATTATTATTATTATTATTATTATTATTATTATTATTATGTTGTTGTTGTTGTTATTAATATAAGTATCTTAATAGTTTGGGTTTAGTATTAATATCATGTTATTATTACTAATATAATCATAATGATTAATGTTATTATATTTTTTTATTACTATTAGTATAATCATTAAAGTTATTATTATTATTATTATTAAATTTAAAACGAAGAGAATATAAATAGATGTGGAACTTAGGGTAGAAACCCTATTCGTTGTCTTGTGAGCTTGGTGAGAGAAAGATAGGAATTGAAGCATTGCATTCTATCGATCTCTCGAGATTTAAATCCAGGTAGGTGATCCTTGATTCCTTGTTATCTTTTGCATGAATGTGGACCATTAGGGAGAAATACATGTTCAATTTTAATAGTATGTGAATACGTGTTAGTTATCCTTAATCCAGTTTAGTTGGATTTTGCGGACTCGATATAGTGTGGAAACCCGATACAATTTTGTACGATAGGTTACATTTTCTTCGTTGGTCTTGGCTAGCAAAGAGATGCTTTTAAATGGAGCAGCCGATCATATATATAATTAACGTTTGATATATATATATATATATATATATATATATATATATATATATATATATATATATATATATGTGCATCAAAGTCCACGCTCGGTCGGCTCACGATTTCATGTCTTGCTTGGCTTCACGTTCTGCGGTCTTAACCAATTATTATTAATATTATAATTAGCATAAGCTAGGCCAATCGGCCTGGCCTTTCCTTACGACACCACCGTCGTGTGACAATCAGGTCGCAAGCAAGGCGGCGAGCCCTGCCGCGTTCTTTTTTTTTTTTTTTGAGGGCGACACACGTGTGCCGTCTTCCATATGGCTTGTTAGTGTCCCGATGGGTTGGCAATGTTTATCAGCCCAGATCCCTTTACGCCTTAGAAGGTTTGATTTAATTTAACAAAAAATTTAAATAAATGAATAAAAACACACACACACACACACACACACACACACACACACACACACATATATATATATATATATATATTAGTTAAAAATATATATCTATAGTTATTGTTGGGTTTGATATCATTAGTTTAAGATATATATATATATATATATATATTATATATATATATATATATATATATATTGTTTGGGTTTGTTATTACCGGTTTAATGATGTAAATATTGTTTAAGTTTGATATTGTTATTAGTTTAATAATGTAGATACTGTTAGTTTAAAATATAAATGTAGATCTGGGCTCGCTATTATTTGTTGAATATAATTATCACTTATGGCATGTTGATTTTTGGTTTAGTAATTTAAATATTTTGTTAAATTGAACATTGATTATTGGAAATTTCTATTTCTTGATTTTATGTGTGGAATTGGTGGTGGGATTGGTTGGGTTAACCACGGCCCCTACATAAGGCTGGGCAGGAGATTGCAAGTCCCCTATGTAGCTAGTTAACTCAGGTCCCATATGTGGTAGGTTATCGTTAGGGACACCGTAAGTCTCACATATGGCTATCTGGTAGTGATCGGGATCCCAGGAGTTGGTTGTGGAATTTCGTTGATGATTGGATTATTTGGCATGAACCCTTAATGAATGAATTGTAATGTGTGTGATGTTATATTTTGTAATTTAATGTAAACTTACTGTGATAGAATTGGACACTACATTGGCACAAGTATACAACGATCATATAGTCTTAGGATTTCATGTTATAGGATGGTGAGGAGATGGAAATCATTTACTAGGCATTTGTGCTTATCCTTATTTGTTAACATGTTTCGGTATCAACTCATTTGCTAGAGGTTGGTCTGAAGTTGATTGTTATTTATTTTACATTTTCTTATAACTTGGCTTATATATTTTGTAAGACATAATTGGTTTTATTATTTAAATAACGAACGAGGGACAATGAAAGTTGTATTAGATTTATTGCATGACTCTATTATTAATAGATTATTTTCCTTAGTTTCTTAGCATGTGGAAATGTACAGGAATACTCTAGTTGTATGATTGTACAGGTATATCTTGACATCACCTCTTTGTGTAGTCCATATTGTCATTTAGTCACAAACCCCCTTGACCCTTCGGGGCGGGCATGGGAAGTCGCGTTCCTGGTTTTGGGTTCCTTGGAATTCGGGGGCGTGACAATTTTTGATCAAATAATTTATAGGTAAATAAAGATCTTGTAATTAATTAAGTTATTGTATAAGGGAGGTTTGAGGTTCAACTTTCCACATTATCAACTCATCGAATGTTTGTGAAATTATCTTGGATTTTAGAGAAAAGTTAGGTGTATACGATTGCTCTATGGTGGCTAGGCCGTGCTAATGGGACGCCAAGGGCTGATAAAGGTGCCTTAAAGTGCCTTGGCAAGTTGGTCACGCTTGAGCTTGAGTCATTATGCTAGTAGATAGCGGGACATGGCATTTCACGAAGGGATAAGGGATGAGAAGAATTATTTTATTATAAAAAATAATATTTACCTTGGCTCAATAAATTTGGGAGTCCAAATGGGCTATTGTAGGACCATAAAGGAACCAAATGTTTGTAAACAAACTCATGTTTGACTTGTTAAAAAATCACTTATGATTATATATTTAAAAGGGTGACGTTCGTGAATTTTTTTTTCATAAACATAAATGAACAAACTCGAACAAAGCTATATTCGGTCCATTTATCTTCGCAAACATGCATGTGTTTATGAAAAATGTTTGAAAACATTAATAATTGATTTCATGAACTGATGTTCACAAATGTTCGTTCACAAATAGCTATTTATAAACAAATGTTTATGAACAGGTTGAATAAACAAATAAACGAACAAACAAACAATGTAGACACCCATGCTTGGGTTGGTCCGTAAGACGGTCTTTATTTGGTAATGAAATCTTGTTGGTAGTGTGACAATGTAATACCAGTGTTTGGGGTTCAAGGAGATAGCCATGGGAGGGAAGACACATCGAGGGATGTGATTATCAAGACAACGATGTACGCATCGAATAGAGAGTTTTGATTGTGAGTGAGACCGATTCCGGGTCGGGGCCCCGAGTGGCCCGATTGTTGACTTTCTCGAGGTTTGTTGGTTGACTTTGCGTTTGAGCAGTCAACTGGGTTAGAAAATATCTGGATAGTGATGTACTCGTCATTCCGAGCGTTTTGACTCGTACTTGGGCTCAATTTGGAGTTCGTGACCCTGGGAGGTCGAACAGTATTTTTTTGGGATTTATTAATTTAAAAAAAATACAAAAATATAAATAAGAGGAAAGGATAAGCTTCCACGTTACGTTTCTTTGGTTCGTACGTTGGAGAGCTTAGAGAGAGAGAGAGAGAGAGAGAGAGAGAGAGAGAGAGAGAGAGAGAGCTTGGAGGCTTTGATTTGGGGCGTTTTAAACTTGTTCAATCATCAAGAATCACTCCAGGTAGGGATTCCTTTACTCTTCTATTCATTATATGATGTTTAACATGCAAAATTTAGAGATTTTATGAATTTCGTGATGAACCCTAGAATTTGGGGAAAACATGATTTTGATTGTGAACTTTCGAATTAAGGTCGTTTTGTTAGCCTAATATGGCGAGGATGGTTTAATAACTCATTTTAGGGTTGAATCGATGTTTAAAACTGGGTTTTTTGAGGTCACCGGACCGGTTTACGGATCGAACGGCGCGTTGCAGGCCCGTCTGCCAGGGCGAGTACAAATGACAGGGTCGACCTGGCGATCGACGTGGTCGATGTGGTCGACCTGGGTGGTTGACGTCGACCAAGTGCAATTTCCAGAATGTTTTTAAGCCGAGTAGAGGTACCAAGAGCCTCGCAGCAGCGTTCGAAGGACTATTTACATTGTAACCCATTATGCCTCTCTACATTTAAGTATTAAGTTACAATGTAAATAAGGAAATACCCCCCATTTGGATTCAAAGAAAAATACTAGAAAATCAAATTCTCACTCCTTCAAAATGTGAAAAATGGGATTTAGTGTAAAATCCCGGAAATATGTAGTTTTAGTAGTGGTGACTTTTTGAAAAGTGGGGTTAGACCTCTCTGAAAAATCCCAAAAAATCAGATTATCTTAGTTATGATATGGGGGAGCCAATGCCGGGACTTTTTATTTCAAGAAAATAGCTTCTACGAGAATCCTCTCTCTTGGTCAAGACATAAGGATAGAGTTGTGAACTCAAGTGGTCATGTGGGTCTGCGAGGCTATCTTGATAAGCCTAGGAGGCTCTTGTTGAGGACCTGGGAGGTGAGATTTGTTCGAGCCTAAGAGGCTATTGTGCCTGAGAGGTAAGACTATGCTTGAGAGGCAATATTATGCCTAAGAGGCACTGCTTTGTGCCCGAGGGGCAGACTATGTGCCTGAGAGGCAATGTTTGGGATTACTAGAGAGGTTTTCTTTCATTTTAATGTGTGTGCATGATTGAGTTGGTGATATATATGTATATGTAGCATTACACGAGCACATGCCTACACTAGTTTATGAGTTGGGATGGGTCCAGGAGACGGAATCCCTGCGAGCCGTGGTTGCTCACCCCCTCTGTTGTGTTTGTTTTTGTTTGTTTCGGGAGCTTACAGGAGCTAGGTGGTTCGCCAAAGGTGAAGACCTTGTGTGTGTTAATTTGTTATTTTGTTGTAATATAAAAAAAAAACTATGTTGTAACCCCGTGGGGAAAGAACACGTATGTATGTGTGTTTGTACTATACTTTGAATTGAGACTTACGTATGTATGATATGGTTTTGGGACGGCACCCGTGCTAAGGTCCCTTTCTCGGTGTTCTCACTAACCCCTTATCCCTTCGGGTGCGGGCATGGGGATTCACTAACCGGTTTTCGTGGATCGAAATTCGGGGCGTGACAGACAATATGAGCATTTTAACGGTAGTTAGGTCCAATTTGGAATTCGGGACCCAGGAGGTTAGTTATGTAATTTTGAGTGTTTATTAATTAAAGAATTGAGTAGAAAATATAAATAAGGGAGAGAGAGGGACTCCCATTGTGTTTTTTCATTTACATTTCATGTTTTTGGTGAAAAAGAGAGTGTAAATGAGAGCTTGAAGTAGAGCTTTTGAATTGGAGCTTGAAGCTTGAGTTTTGGGGTTAATTCATTTGTGAATCCTTTCCAAGTAGGTGTTCATGAACTTATTATCTTGATTTTGTTCTTGATTAGTGCGATTTGTCATAATCTATAAATTTAGCATGAATCCTAAGTTTTGGAGGGAAATATAGAGTTTGAGGACTTTGCAAGTCCCACATCGGCCGGGGAAGAGAACGAAGCGTGCCTCTTGAGAGGACGTGGAGACCTCTCTTGGCATGAGACCTTTTGGGGTGCGTGTGGTACTACCAAGAACAAAACCGGGGATTAGGCTTGGGCCCTGAACCGGACAACGTGCTACGGGGGACTTAGGCATTACGGATGGTATCGGAGATGGGGGACCGGGTCGGTATGCCATAGTCCCACGGGGACATGGGCCTCCTAAGGGAGGTGGATTGTAGAGTCGAGGACTTTGAAAGTCCCACATCGGTTGGGGAAGAGAACGAAGTGTGCCTCTTAAGAGGACATGGAGACCTTTGTTGGCACGAGGCCCTTTGGGGTGCGTGTGGCACTGCCAAGGACAAAATTGGGGATTGGGCTTGGACCATGAACCGGACAATATCGTCTTATGGGGGACTTGGGCTATTACGGGAAACTCAATTTGGGTTGAATCTTGTGATTTCAGTGTATAACATGTTATGGGTATAAATGTTGTGGTCTGCAGATTTTATAACCATATCATAACACGTGGGTTGTGAAGTCAATCATGGAAATCTAGATCTAGATCTGAATAACTATAAATTTGTAAATATATATGTTGTACCTCATTTTGATCGGGTTAGATCACATCCAAACTTAGCAAGGAAGCCCAAAGTGGAGGGTAACTTCTAAGACCTTCGAAGGCCCCAAGGTCAACACCATAGGATAAATGATCAAATTTGGAGACCAACGCACTTGACCATGCCCAATTCCAACTTGAAACAAAGAAGTTATGACCAAAATAGTTTTCAAAAGAACGATTAATGCTCCTGGTCAAAATTTGAAACATCATGGTCAAAATCCAAATCATCGGGCCAAATCCGAAGCATTATGGTCAAAATCCGGATCATCAAGTCAAATTGGAACATCATGGTCAAATCTGAGCTATTTCTTAGCACGAAATAAGGAATCTTGATACGGAGTAAGGATCCAAGCCTCCACTAATACGGAAGCCTAGAGTTGGAAGTAATCTTCTAAACCAATCACGTTTTGAAAACGATCTCGATGTTATATTCGTTTAGAAGAAAAACAAAAATTGAGGTTTAATTATGGTCTTAGAGAACGACAATTACTTAATTGCGTTCGGATCGCTTGAAAGGCCAAAGGGCCAAGAGGTCCAATTTTACTACAATTACTAAGGACCCGAGCCTTCCATTGATTTGGAATAAGGGATCCGAGCTATCTTTGATATAGAATAAGGAGCCTTACTCCTGAATAAGCTTTATTCACCCAGTTATCTTCAATGATCCGGAATGCTCCACATCGGTGATAATCCGGATTCCCTACTCTGCATTAGTGATAATTCGGACTCCCTTATTTCCGCATCGGTGATGATTAGGTGGTTATCCGGATTCCGCATCAATAATTATCCTGGAAATCTCATACGCAATTTTGTCCTTTCTGTTAAGGCATCTAGATGCATCTAGAATCAAAAGCGGGGAAAATAAATTTACAATACTTGGAAAAGAAGAAATCTTACTTGCCCATATTATCTCAATTAAATAATTCAAATGGGATAATATTGAAAATTAAATCATCCTAATTGATTTAATTACATGCCTTAGGGGGATAAGAAATCATATTTACCCCAATTATGTCAATTAATGATTAAATGCAAAAAAAACTATCCTTTAGAAGCTATCCTACCTAGCCTACAAATAAAGTTGCTCATTTGACAACAAAGGGATCAATCAATTATTGGGAGGAATTATCCATCAATCATTGATTATTGACACCTTTGGTTGGCCGTGTCAAAAAGAGAGGTTTTGTGAGGCAATCTTGGAGGGCTCACAATAGGAGAGCTTTTGGAGAGCAAGGAGTATACCTTGGCAGAGCTAAACATTATAATAATTTACGAAGAATAATTCTACGCAAATCATTAAGGTTTTCCTTCGTCTTCTTTTTTATTAAACTGTTAAAAACTTTTTTTTTTTCGAGATGTTTTGAAGTAAAACTGTTATCCTTGAAACTTATATTTCTTTTTTCTTCAAAGATTAAAAAAGGATAATCAAAATGAACCTTTTCTAGAAAAATTAAACCAAAGGCCCAAGTGGTCGTAAGGTTGAGCCCTTGATGCTCATACTTTAGTTGCTTGGGCCGAGCATTGATTATGGCGAGTTTTTTTTTTCAAAACCATTTTGTTTATTTCTTTTTTCAAAAAAGGAATAGCATTGCCACATGGGCTTAGATCTCACATCATTTTTCTAAAATTAAGATGTTTCTTTTTTTAAAGCACTTTTTTTCTTTAAAGGCCTAGATCCTATAAATTTTCTTTTCCTTAGAATATAAAGACATAAAATGACTTCTTTTTAACTAAAACAGGCAAACATCCATAGATCATGACTAGGTATCAATAATAGGCGCTGTAGGGGTGCTAATCATTCCCTATACGTAATCGACACCCCGAACCTTAATCTCTAAACCGTACAACTTTCTTTTTTTGGTGGCAATCACACCTCTAAATTGTTTGATGACGACTCTGTTTTTTCTTTTCTTTTGTGGTTTGTACGAGCCTTATATAGGGATAACTCTAGGATCAATTGAATAAACTAGCATGGAGTCTTTTCACAAAGCCGGTCTTGAGCACGGACGAAAATGGGTTATGAAAGATGGCGACTCTGCTGGGGACATTGTGAGAGTCTAGCCATGGTCTCATCTATGGAATGTTTGTTTGCTTGTGTTTTTTATTTTCCTTTATATATTTGAATTATATAAACGTGTTGATTATGCATACATACATCTCTCTTTCTCTCCCGACCCTATACCAGGTTTTCTTTAACACAATAGGATTAGAAGAGGCTAGTAAAGGTTTGCCCACATGGACGTTGGTGATGTTCGTCGCGTGGATGTAAAGACTCGTATTTGGGTAGTCTTGAGAGATAGTCATTCTATGGGAATGTAACTATCTGGACGGTAATGTAGCCGTCAATGTGAGCATTTTTGACCGTACTTGGGCCCGATTCCAGGTCGGGTCCCGTTTGACCCGATTGTTGACTTTTCGGGGTTTATTGGTTGACTTTGCGTTTGAGCGGTCATTTGAGTGTAATAATATCTGTCTAGTATTGTGTTCGTCATTTCGAGCGTTTTGATTGTAGTTTGACTCAATTTGGAGTTCAGGGACCTTGGAGGTCAATTATTGATTGGGTCAAGGTCGGGTACTGGCAAAAAATACAAATAGGGGGAAAGAGAGCTTCCACGTTATGTTTTAGCGTTTCTACATCTACGTTGGAGAGCTTAGAGAGAGAAATAGAAGGAAGCTTGGAGCCTTCGATTTGGGGGCGTTTTTGAGCTCGTTCGAACATCAAGAATCATTCCAGGTAGGTGTCCTTGAACTTCTTATCTTGATTCTATGCTTAGCATGCACGAATTTATCATGATTTATGAAATTGAGCATGAACCCTAGAATTTGGGAAAAACCAATTTTAGGTTAAATCTAATGGTTTAATATAAGATTTGTGGTTAAGACAGTTTTATATCATTGTGGATATATGTTTCTGTGATTAACTGTGTTTTTCATGAGGGTTGATAAGTTACCATGGAAATTTGGGGTTAGATCTGAAATTCTGGAAATCTGGAATTTGATGCGTGTTTTTGTTGTTTCCGTGCGATTTAGAGGCGTTCTGGACGCATTTTGAGGTAAATATCGCAGTCTGTTGCGTAGGATGCGTGTTTGTGCGTGTCTGGGGGTTACTGGGTTGATTCCAGACGAAGAACAGGCAAAAACGACGATGAACCGTACCTGGCGCGTTACGGGTCGAACTAACAAAAATCCGAAGTTCGAGTCGTAGGGTCGTAGTTTGTAGCTCGAAGGTTCGTAGCCTCGTAGCCCCGTAGCCTCGTAGTTCGCGGTTCGTAGACCCGTAGTTCGTAGTCGAAGGATCGAAGGGTCGAAGTTTGTAGACCCGTAGTTCATAGTCGAAGGATCGAAGCGTCGAAGTTCGTAGCCTCGCGGTCGAAGGTCGTAGCCTCGCTTCGAGTCTTCGAGGTGCGCCGTAGCTCCGCATTCCGTGGATACGAGTCGCAGGTTCTGCAGTGTAACTGGACACCGTACGGCACCTGGACCTTGGACCTATTTACATCGTAACCTATACCCATCTACACATTTAAGTATATACGTAAGTTACTATGTAAATAACGAAATACCCCCATTTGGATTCAAAGAAAATACTAGAAAAATTAATTCCCACTATTTCAAAATGTGAAAATTGGGTTTTAGTGTAAAATCTCGGAAAAACCTAAAAGTTCGTAGTGGTGAATTTTTTGGAAAGTGGGGTTAGACATCTCGAAAAAATCCCAAAAAATCGGATTATCTTATTTATGCTTTATGGGAACCCAATGCTTGGGACTTTTAATTTCAAGAAAATAGGCTATGGGTACTTCCTTCATAAATCAAGGATTGAGGATTTACTTGTGAAGACCGGCTACGATTCAAAGGAAATGTTGAGAATGACATGCCATACTAATGTTAGTATGTTGGTGTGAGGTATTGGGGCATGGACTCCGTGACTTGTCCGGGTTCTCACCGTGATGCACCGATGGTGCTATGTGGTTGATATGGCGGGCATATGCACCGATGGCGAGCCGGTGTGGCGACGTGTCCGGGCATATAGTCTTTGTGGTAGGCCGAGTGCCCTGGTGGGATCCTGTTAAGGATCGTGGACAAGCTATCTGTGTGGGCAGGCTAGGTCTTGATGTTTGTTTGCAGTCGAGTCCCGATGATTGTGCACACTTCACGGTGCACGACATACGAGCATGTAGTATAGACTTGTATGTCCGCATGATGTGGAGTGTTGGGGTCACCTACGAGCTTGTCGCTCACCCCCTACTTGTTGTTTACCTTTTTCAGGTGTAACCCGAGACAGGTGGAGGACTTTCTTCCCAGGAGGACGTGCCCACTACTCGATGTATGATACGGTCTTGTATTCCATATTGTGTATTATATTATGTTTGTATCTCGGACATGAGTCCGTGGACAGTTATATTTGCATACTGTTTGTGATGTGATGTCGTATGACTGTTTGACTTATTGTATGCATGATGATGTATGGGAAAGTACAGGATTACCCTTGATGTATGATGGTACAGGGTTGCATATTTGAGACAAGCACCAGCGGTGTAGTCTCTATTGGTGCTAGTCACGAACCCCTTGACCTATCGGGTGCGGGCAAGGGGAAGTCATGTTCTTAGTTTCGGGTTCCCCTGGAATTTGGGAGCGTGACGGTGGAATACCCGAACGTCTCACTCGGGTAGTGGTCCTTTCTTGTTAATGCCCAAGAGGTACAAGAAGGACCCCTCTGTTAATGCCCTTTGGGGTACGGGGGTTCCCCTCTTAGTTCTTGTTAATGCCCTTGAGGTACAAGGCTAATTAGGGTTTACTTGGGAACTAATGAATAAGATAGGCTTAGATTTAGAGGTTCATCAGGGGCATTAACCTTTATGTGTTTGAGCCTTTTTAATAACATTTATTTTACTGCCTTGTTTGAATTGTGTGCTTGAATGTTAACTTTGTGTCCTTATGCGTTATTCTTACCTTATTTATACTAACCCATCATTTCCATTCATTGCATATCTTATCATTTCATTTTACATCTTTGTCCCATGCATAACATGCATCCACAAAAAAACCAAAAAAAACTATAAAACAAAAAAAAAAAAACAAACTATCTTCCCACTTAGGGTTTACTGAGGACCTCCGATAGAATTGGGCACTCATACAACTTAAGGTCCTCCGATCATCGTCTTCTCCTCCAATGATAGAATATATCAAGGATAGACTTACCCACCTTGAACAAACACAACAAGAAATTGGGGGAAATATGCTCCAAGTGAAGGCCCAACCGAAATCCATGATGAACATGCTAGCCAAACGACATCCGAGAGAAAAGCGAGCCCAACTATAGGGGCCATTAATCAAGAGTAAGAGCAGGCCCCACATGCCTCACAGGCCTACGCTCCAAAGCAAACATGGTTCCCGGGGCATCACATCATGACCTACTTACACCCTGTATGATGGGGGCACCAACCCTAAATATCACCGAAGCGTGGAGTCGCTCACCCTAGAGGAAGTGATCATCCATCAATTTGGAAGCACATTGGGGCCCGATTGAAAGTTATTGAAGGAGCAAAGGTGCATGGGGCAACAAACCCCCATGATTTATGCTTGGTACTAGGGATAGTAATACCTCACAAATTTAAGATGCCTGAGTTTGAAAACTTTAATGGTACTCGTGTCCTAGAACACATGTGACCATGTCTTTGTCACAAGATGGCGGCCTATGTTGACAACGAAAAAATTTTAATGCATTGCTTTCAAGAAAGTCTAACCGGAGGCCCACTATGATGGTATATCCAACTTGAAGGTATTCGCATCGGAACCTCGGGGCGACCTGGCCATAGCTTTCGTGGCCCAATACCGACATGTCACTGAGCTAGCACTGGATAGGGTGACATTACAGTGCTTTGAAAAAGGAAGCACCAAAAGCTTCAAGACTTATGTTTAGAGATGGAGGGAAGCAGCAATAGATATCCAACCTCCACTAACTGAGCAAGAACTTATCACTCTTTTCATTAGCACTATAAAGGTACAAAAAGTTAGTTGGGAATGTATCGCAGCTTCATAGACATTGTCGCCTCTGGGGAAAGAATCAAAGGTGGCATCAAGGAAGGAAAAGTCAATGAGGGGAGAGCTGAAGTACTTGAGCTTGTGTAAAGACCCGTATTCTTGGTCCTAGGAGTGGACTCTAGTTAGAGTGAGAATTGGAATGAGTAGATGTGAGCATGTAATCAGGCTCAAAAAGTGTGGAAGTTTGACTATACTTGGATCCATTTTAGAATCTATAGCCCCGTAGAGCAATATGGGCTTATTTGAGGGTCTTTTGAGGCATTATGAAAATTATATAGTATAAAAGGAGAGATAGGGTTTCAGGTGCGTTTTTTGGCATTCTCGCAAGAGAAAGAGAAAAAGAGAGACGTGCAAGAGAAAGAGAAAGAGAGAGAGAGAGAGAGAGAGAGAGAGAGAGAGAGAGAGAGAGAGAGAGAGAGAGAGAGAGAGAGAGAGAGAGACACTAAGGAGTCTTTGGATCTGAGCGCGAAGATCAAGGTTTTTCAATCATCTTTAAGAGGTAGGTACTCCTAAACTTCCTTATTGTGATCCTGTCTTGTTATGATGTGGATGGCATGGGGTATAATTGATCTGGTACGTTTTGGGAGAGGAACTCCTATTGTGACTTGATCTGTGATTATATGTGTATCTGATGTTACTTTGTGATTTAGAGGTATTTTAAGATGTGATTTATGGTGTAAGTGGGAGACTGTGAGTAAAAGCATGGTTTTTGAATGTCCGGGAGGTCGCTTGGTCGATTCTAGATGAAGAGCGGCGAACAACGATGAACAGTAACATTGGGCGAATTGTGTGGTCACTGGTGCGTTTAGGGTTAAGAGTCATAGAGTCGAATGATAGAGTCGGAGGGTCGAAGAGTCATAAAGTCGAAGATTTAAGTTCGAAGGGTTGAAGTTCGAGGGAGTTCTCCCGAGACTTCGAGGGGGAATCCTTCGAGGGTGTGTCTTTGAGTCTTCGAGGGAGTTCTTTGAGTCTTTGAGGTGGAATCCTCTAAGGGTGTTTCTTCGAGTTTTTGAGGGAGGTTTTTCAAGGCTAACCTTCGGGTCGGTGGCTTTGGGTCTTTGAGGGAGGTTTTTCGAGGCGGACCTTCCGGCTAGTGGCTTGGGTCTTCGAGGGAGGTTCTTCGAGGCAGACCTTTGGGTTAATGGCTTTGGGTCTTTGAAGGAGGTTCTTAAGGAGGACCTTTGGGTCTGAACTTTGAGGTTGGTCTTCTATGTGATTACTTTGTGGTTTGTGATATAGCTTGTTGTGTTGTGATTTATTATTTATTATGTTTAATACTTTGATTGAGGTAGCTTGTGTGGCGGTGAACGAGGTAGCCCATGTGGCGGTGTATGAGATATCCTGTGTGGCGGTGGTAACTCGTGCAATTGAATTATAAATTTGTACTGATTGTGTATTGTGATCACAACACAGCACATGCACACTCATAATGTAGATACGAGGAGCATGACATGGGTTGGGGAGACGAGATCCTTACTGAGTTATGGTTGCTCACCCTCCTACTACAATTATCTTTCTTTTCAGGTAGGACCTACAAGCATTAGGTGGGACACCAAGGTAAACGAGAGGATTTTCTAATTTGGCTGTATTTTTATTTTATGAGATTATTTCATGACATTGATGTAACCCATAGTGGATAATGATGTAAAAGATATTTGGTCTTATTAATACACGTGTTTGGCTTTTGTGGATGTGTGATGTTTTTGTTGTGATGTTACGTGCGGGTGGTTGTTAGCCCGACTCGTTGCTCCACCGGGTGGGTAAGGGGAGTCATAAACTGGTTTCCTCGGGTTGGAAATTCGGGGTGTGACAGCTCGAGTGATGCCATAGGAAACCCTTTAGTGGAAAGCGATTCCTCTTTCATTCATACAAACTTTAATTAAATTGTTTTGATTGTATTTCCCTTTCTTTTATTTGAATAAATTATTTCTCAATAAAAGATTTCGTTATTATCATATATTTGTTAACTCTCATGCCATGGGGAAAGAAGCCTCACTGAGGCAACCTTAACAAAGAAATTCTGAATCAATATAAGGTTTGCCTAAGTTTGAAGCAAAACAAATGGATACGCAACTCCATCCCCGCTTGGGGGCACTAACAGAGAATTTGATCGAAGACCACAGTTTGTTCCTTCTGTCACGAGAAATAAGAAGAATTTGGAACTTCTTTTGAGCAAATCGAGAAAGACTTTGAGCATTTAAAATGAAGAGAGACCATCATTTAATGCTATCTCTCATTATAATACCATTGTTAACCCTCTTGAGCCTACAATAAAATTTAACCCGATCCATGTTTCACCCCACACTGGGGTAGTTATCGAGAGATCAAATTTTTCTTGAGGACCCCTCATGGGACAACCTTTGCAGTAAGATCCCGCACCGGGCAATTTATGTCAATGACAATTGGTCAGCTTATTACCCCATACTGGGGCAGTGTTCGTAATAGAGTCCTCACGCTAGGTCTATCCTTGTATCCCATTGGAATAATTCTTTTCAAAAAGAAAAGTAAAGTACTTTGAAAAAGACCCTATACTGGGGCAGTGCTGAAAGAAACAATAAAAATTTCCCTACCTTGGGCCATCTTTCATGTCCAGCTCTCATGTCAAAATACAAGAGCACAAAAAAGGATAGCTTCAAAAAGCCCAATCTGGACAATGGATCAAGTCTAGCCTAGAATAGGTTTAAGCCTCTTATATCTTTTCCTTGATAAACCCAAAGCCCTAAGCCTATATTACGG
Source organism: Taxillus chinensis (assembly GCA_023512835.1). Taxonomy (NCBI): domain Eukaryota; kingdom Viridiplantae; phylum Streptophyta; class Magnoliopsida; order Santalales; family Loranthaceae; genus Taxillus; species Taxillus chinensis. The sequence continues at coordinate 26,253,495 of CM042086.1, forward strand.
TCCTAACAAAGTCCTGTTAGATTAGATGACAAAGTTATTTCTCAAATGCTCAAACAAGAGAAGACAAATACAAAAGCAGACTTGATGTTAATGCAAGAGTGCATCAAGGGTAAAATACAAAGCTATTTACATGGAAGAAGGAACATCGAAGAAGTCCAAGGCAAGCCTAACAAAATTAAAAGGGCAAGCATAAATAAAGACCAAGGCTAAGACCTTAGTGTCATCCTGCCTGACTTCCAATCATCAGGCCTTCCAAGTATATAAGCATCATAAATTATACTTGCCTCTTCAAGTGCACAAGCTCCCTAGAATTATCAAGGCTTCACCAAAAGGAAGTCAAGTAAACCACCTATTCTATGCGACCACAATGCAAGGCTAAGGCCAAATCCTAGCTAAGTTCGAGATGACTTTATAAAAAGCATGCTCCTAGAAGCTCTTGCCTTTGTCATGAAAGGGAAACAAGTTGTGACTATATCGCAAATCTGTTTTGAAAATTAAAGTTATCTTTTTTGAAAATTTTCTCACAAAAAATGATTTCAATGAACGTTTTTGAATTGCTTACCCCAATAGGGTCTACAAGTGGTATTTCTTATAAAAGGTATTGTATTCGTTAAAGAAGGTGTTGCCAAATTGCGAGAGGAACTCCTCGAAGTTAGGGCAAAAGAGCCTCATTATTTTCCCCTAAAAAGGTGCCTTAGAAGCATTTATGCCCAAGAAGCGATTACACCAAAGCGATTGCACTCTAAAAGCCTCTTTTCGAAAAATCAATTGTGATGGTCAAGTCATCAACCCTATGATCTTGAATTATCAATGAAAGTTACCAATTTTGACCCTAGAAGTCATCTTCTTAATGTCTGCCCACTTTGACCATCGACATCATTTTTTATCGGCCCTAGATGCCACATCCAAATATTCCCGCATACCCAATATGCAAGTGAAGATCACCTGATTTGTTTTTCTCTAGAAGAAAATTGGTTCACCTTTGAGGGTGCCAACACAAAGTGATACTGGAGCCTTGATCTCTCACAACAAACATGAAGCTCCTATTAAGTTCATTCCCCAGCAAGTGAAGCGAACCTCACCATTTAAAAACTAAATTTCATGCATTCATACATCATTCTCAAAAGAATATGCACTCCATGCATCATTAAGATACATCCCTAGCATGTTTGTTTTTCTTATTTTCAGGATTGACACCATGTCAAAGAGGCATGAGGGCTCATCTCATGATCTCCCCAATAGTTAAGCCTTAAAGAACTGTCTCTAAAGACAGATAGGGACTTACCCTCAATAAACAAAATCCTTTTTTAAATCAAAAGACTGGCTCAGTGACCTAGATCGTAAGTCCAAGCATGACTCTTAAGTGGTAACCTCATAGAGTGATCTTTTAGAGTGAACTCGTAGAGGGAGCCATGATAGAGTCATCTATCCATTGCTCGAGAGGCTATCGCACTATTATTTGACCCAAGATGTCACCCCTTTAGCCCAAGAAGCTAATCTTTCACCTGAAGGCTGCTCGACCCAAGATGTAGCAATTGGCCCAAGATGCCACTCTATGGCCCAAGAAGCTATCCGACCCAAGACATTGTATCTAGCCCTAAGAGCTATTCAGCCCAAGAAGCTTTCCTTTTTTCCCTAGAAGATACTCGAACCTAGATGTTGTATTTGACCCTAGATGTCACCACATTGGCCTAAGACGCCATCCTTGACACTAGAAGTTGCTCGACCCAAGATGTCATTTGACCCAAGATGTCGCAATTGGCCCAAGAAGCCACTTTATAGCCCAAGAAGCTATCTGACCTAGGACGTCGTATCTAGCCCTAGAAGTTATTCTGTCACACCCCTAAATTCTGAAACCCACAGAACTAGGTATGTGACTTCCTCACGCCCACTCCAGGGGCCGAGGGGTTGGTGATTGATTCAACCTTGCACAATACCACAACGGGAGTAGCATTGTACCTTTAAATAATCCAATACAACATACTAGTCATTAATAAATATATCTGCAAATAATATTATTGAAGTCCAGCTAATCAAGTTTGTACAACTGTTATGGACCCTAGTCCGGAAAAAAAGAGAAATGACCAAATAATCAAAGGTAAAGAATAAGTCCATAAGTGAACCCTACGTAAAGATGTCTTGACAGCTCTGCTGTAGCTCCAACGGCTATCCTCTACAACCTGTAAGAAATATAAATAAAGTAGGGTGAGCACGAGTGCCCAGTAGGTGATCCCCATCTCCAGTACCCTATTACATGAATTCCTAAGTCTGTATGATTAGTGTATGCTTGTGCTAGTGTAGTGTCACATTCTATCACAGTTTGAAGGATATCGAATCACAAAACAAGGCCTGTCACCAAACTACTAATAGTCCAACTCCAATATCTCATCTCCCCGGGGATTCCGTGCCAATAACTCCAAGTACCCCAGTTACCTCGAGATAGCCATATGTGGGACTCGCAGTGTCCCTAACGACAACCTGCCACATATGGGACCTGGGTTACTAGCCACATAGAGGACCTGCAGCCTCTTGCCACCCCTAAGTGGGACCCATGGTTAACCCAAAAAAGTTGCATGAGCACACAACCCAATCCAACATTAGAAGCATCACAATAAACCTCATAGGGTACACCCTCCTGTGGTAGGACCAGGATAGGTGCTGAAGTCAATCTAGCCTTCAACTGACTGAAAGCTTCCTCACAAGCATCCAACCAGTCAAACCGCACCTCCTTTCGGGTTAAGCTAGTCATCGGTGCAGCTAAATAGGAGAAGTCCTTGACAAACCTCCTGTAATAACCAGCCAACCCTAGAAAACTCCAAATCTTAAAAACATTTGTTGGCCGCTTCCAAGACATCACTGCCTTAATCTTGCCAGGATCCACTATAATACCCTCCGATGATACCACGTGCCCTAAGAATTTCACCCGCTGTAGCCAAAAGTCACATTTCGTGAACTTTGCATACAGCCTATGGTCTCTCAACATCTGCAACACCACCTGTAAATGCTCCTCATACTCGTTCTCTGTCCGGGAATAAATCAGGATATCATCTATAAAGACCACCACGAACTGGTTAAGATAAGGTGTAAAGATCTGATTCATCAACCCCATAAACACCGCTGGGGCATTTGTGAGCCCAAAGGGCATCACTAACCACTCATAATGGCCATATCTACAACTGAAGGCTGTCCTCGGGATGTCTGACTCCCGCACACACAATTGATGGTATCCAAATCTCAAATCAATCTTGGAAAACCAACGGGCACCCCTGAACTGGTCAAACAAATCATCGATCCTCGGTAGGGGGTATCTGTTCTTCACTGTCACCTGGTTCAACCGTCGGTAGTCAATACACAACCAAAGCGAACCATCCACCTTTTTGGCGAATAACACCGACGCACTCCAAGGTGAACTACTCCGTCTAATAAAACCACGCGCCAAAAGATCGTCTATCTACCTCTTGAGCTCTCTGAGCTCGACTGGTGCCATCATATAAGCCGCCAATCTGATAGGTGCCGTCCCTGGTAGCAACTCAATCGAAAAGTCCATCTCTCTCTCCGACGGTAATTCAACTAAGTCCTCGGAAACACGTCAGAAAAATGATCCACCACCTTCGGTAACACCACCTTACTCTCCTGCTGCGGGTCAACTAGAGTCAGACTGGATAACTAATGGGTTACATCACCTCATCCTTGCCTCAAAGGCCCCAATTTGCATGCATCAACAGACCATTCACCCACAAAAGTACCCCGAGTGCCCTCAGGTGTGAGGTATAACACTCAATCACTTCCTCTACACGGGTCAACCAGTCCATACCCAATATCACATCAAAAGCATCAAAGTGCATCACAAATAGGTTACACCGGAGGTCAACACCTCTGAGAGTAACCTCACATCCCGAACAGACCCTATCAATCACCACCAGGCCCCCTATGGGTGTATCAACCACAAGGGGCTAATTAACGATGGTACAATCCAACTCTAGTCCCTCTACAGTGGAGTGCGCAATGAACAAGTGTGTAGCACCGGTATCACTCAAAATAGTACATATAGTGCGTGAAACCAAAATTGTACATCTCACTGCAGCTGGCCCCTGGCTCGCCTCGTTAACTGGTGGAACTTCTGCCTCTCTGTCAGTGATAGCATAGTTCCTCCCCTTTTGTACACTGCCACTGGCCTGACTCATCGTAGCTCGATCATTCTATCCCTTCTGAGCCTGGGCCTCCCGCTGAGGCTGTTGTGTAGCAGGTCGTCCCTGTACTGACTGTCCTGACTGAGCTGGCCGGCCTTTGATATGGAGTCCCGCTCCTCTGGCCCTGGTCACGAGGTCGATGTGGCCCCGCAACACTAGCTGAGCTGGCAGAAGGACACTCTCCTATCCTGTGTCCCAGTCCCCCACATCGAAAACACTTGAGTGGGTTGCCACTCTTCCGCCTACAATCCGCCTCCTTGTGTCCCCGAAGTCCGCAAGCTCGACATGTCCCTAAAAATCAAGTGGTAGAACTGCTGCCTGAGTTCCCCGAATGTGAAAACTTAGGCACCGGCCTCTTGTCCCCTGTCCCTCAGACTGCTCCTCTCTTGGCCTCTTCTGGCTAGGCCCCGATGAGCTCCCTGGTTTCTGAGTCCTGATTTGGTTTAAGTCTCGCTCTCCAATAAGTGCTTTGTTGACCGCGTCACTGTAAGTGGTCAACTCCATCATGTTCAACCCCCTCCTGAGTGATGGTCTCAGCCCATCTATGAAATCCTGGGTCTTATTAGCCTCAACCTTCCATGACTCTGGGGCAAATCTCCGTAGCTCAGTGAAAGCAGTGACATACTCCGTCACAGTCCGACTGCCCTGCTCCAGTGTGTAGTACTCTCCTTGCCTCATCTTCTGCACAGAGCGGGGGAAATATTCTGTGTAGAAGAGCTCCACGAAGTCCTCCCATGCCATCGGGCTCTCGTGAACATGCTTCACAACATCCCACCACCTGCGGGCCCCACCTACCAGGAAATGTGTGGCTAAGCGGACCTTAGCCTCTTCAAGCACCTGGATCAACTCGAAGATGTCCTCTGTCCATTTGACCCATTCCTCGGCCTCATCGGGTCTCGTATTCGCCTCAAACTTCGTCGGTTTCTGCTTCAGGAACCGACTCACCCAGTCAATAGGTACTGTGGGCGGTACTGCCATGAGCTGTGGTTGGCTCTCCTCTAGAACGTCCCGCTGCTGCTCCTACTGAGGCTGCTGCTGCCTCCTCAGTTCCTCCTGCATCACTTCTCTGGCCACCTCCCTCATGGCACCCTACATGGTACCCTGGATTTGGCTCAATATTTGAGCCCCAATCTGAGCAGCAATCTTCGAACCCAAGGCAGGTACTGGAGAACTCTGCTCTCCTTGTGATTCAGACTGAATGGATAGCTCCTCTGCTGGACCTTGAGCCTTAGTCTTGGGTGCCATTCTGCACAAACACATATCAATAATATATATTAACTACCTGCTTGTAATGACCCGTGTTTTGGGTAGAACAAGCTAGAACGAAGATGAACAATACCCTGGGCGAACGCTTGGGTCGAAAGGTGGAAGACCCGAAGATTTGGGTCGTAGGGTCGAAGACCGAGGGTCGAAGTTTAAAGGTTTGAGGGTCGAAAGTTAGATCTTCGAGGCCGCGTTTCCAGTAATCTTCGAAGGAGTGTTTCTACGAGTCTTCGTGGCTTGGTTGTTAGAGAGTGTAATGAGCTCAAGTGGGAGCGTGTAGAGGCTGCGTGTGACAATGACCATGTTCGGATTGTGGGTATTTTGTCCTGTGTGGAAGCGGAGTGGTTAGTTCATGTTTTATTTATCAAAACTACGTCGTTTTGATGGTGTGTTTTATTTATCAAAACTACGTCGTTTTGATGGTGTGTTTTATTTATCAAAACTACGTCGTTTTGATGGTGTGTTTCATTTATCAAAACTACGTCATTTTGATGGTGGGATTTCATTTATCAAAACTACGTCGTTTTGATGGTGGGATTTCATTTATCAAAACTACGTCGTTTTGATAAGTGAGGTCTATATAAAGAGGAGCTCTCTTTATTTTAGGTTTAGGGTTTTTGTTGTCAGCCGCCGCAGCCGTCACAGAGAGAGAGAGGGAGATTGAGAGAGAGAGCTCCAGTTCGTGGCTGTCGTTGTCATTCCCGTGGTTGGACGGCATTAAGCGTGGAGGCAAGAGCGTGGAGGATCTTTGAGGTAGGGGTTCTGTCTTTCCTGGTCTGTTCCGGGGTTAGGCCCTGTGGATATTTTGTAAAGTTTCCATTGTTATCATACTATTTATATGTAAATTCATATAGGTGTGATCTCCTATATGAATGTTGGCCTTCAATGGCGTTTTGGTGTGATTCTGACATTGAGTAGGCAATGCATGTTAAATGTTCGATAAAATGCATGTGTGAATCTGTTTGTGTGACAATGCCCAGTATGTGTTTGATAATATGCCAGTAAGGCTACAATTGTGAGTTGGTAAAGGTGTGCATGCCAAGTGTTTGTTTTTATGCCCGAATGGCTGGGTTTGTACACTTGTGAACGTGTGCCCGCTAAGTGTTTGGTTTTATGCCTGAGTGGGCGTGTGTATTGTTTTGTGAAACCCGGTGGTTGTGGAAGCTCGGGACTGTTTTGTGAAACCCGGTGGTCGTGGAAGCCCGGGGTCTGTTTTATGAAACCCGGTGGTTGTGGAAGCCTGGGACTGTTTTGTGAAACCCGGTGGCTGTGGAAGCCCGGGATCTCTTGGAAACCCGGTGGCTGTGGAAGCCCGGGACTGTTCATGTGCTAGCCTGTGTGGCTGTGAAAATAATTGTATTTGCTGATATAGCTTGCCATTATATTTGTTGAAATAATTGTATCACGACACTGCACTTGTACACATGGCATGTAGATGCTAGGAGCATGGGATGGGTTGGGGAGACATGATCCCTACTGAGCTGTGGTTGCTCACCCCTCCTACTGTGTTTGGTTTTTCTTCAGGGACCTACAGGCGTTAGGCGGGAACACCCAAGTTGGAGGCGATTCGTTTTGTGGCTTTGTTTATTATTATTTGAGTTTCGTTGTTTTTGTGTGAGCTTTGTAACCCCAGGTGGGAGGATATTGTAATGAAGTTTGAAACATAATAAAGGCATATGGTTTCAATTAAATAATTGTGTGATTTTGGTTTCTGAAGTGTATGTTGTGTTCCACCCTTTATCCAAACCCGGGTAAAGGGAGGGTCACGTTCCGGTCTCCTCGGGTTGGAAAACCGGGGCGTGACAACTACGCACGAGGCAAACAACCAATTTAATTGAACCAATAGGCAGAACCAAGTCAACCCAGAACACATATAAGGACTGCGTTGATTAGGCGCCCTCCCTATAGTCTTCCAAGCTTCTAAGTGTCTATCAACCACCCCTCACTAACCTAGGTCCACTAAACCATGCTTTGATACCAACTTGTCACACCCCTAAATTCTGAAACCCACAGAACTAGGTATGTGACTTCCCTACGCCCACTCCAGGGGTCGAGGGGTTGGTGATTGATTCAACCTTGCACAATACCACAACGGGGGTAGCATTGTACCTTTAAATAATCCAATACAACATACTAGTCATTAATAAATATATCTGCAAATAATATTACTGAAGTCCAGCTAATCAAGTTTGTACAACTGTTACGGACCCAAGTCCGGAAAAAAAGAGAAATGACCAAATAATCAAAGGTAAAGAATAAGTCCATAAGTGAACCCTACGTAAAGATGTCCCGACAGCTCTGCTGTGGCTCCAACGGCTATCCTCTACAACCTGTAGGAAATATAAATAAAGTAGGGTGAGCACGAGTGCCCAGTAGGTGATCCCCATCTCCAGTACCCTATTACATGAATTCCTAAGTCTGTATGATTAGTGTATGCTTGTGCTAGTGTAGTGTCACATTCTATCACAGTTTGAAGGATATCGAATCACAAAACAAGGCTTGTCACCAAACTACTAATAGTCCAACTCCAATATCTCATCTCCCCGGGGATTCCCTGCCAATAACTCCAAGTACCCCAGTTACCGTGAGATAGCCATATGTGGGACCCGCAGTGTCCCTAACGACAACCTGCCACATATGAGACCTGGGTTACCAGCCACATAGGGGACCTGCAACCTCTTGCCACCCCTAAGTGGGACCCATGGTTGACCCAAACAAGTAATAATTTCTATGCCTGGCATCACATCATGCAACCTCAAGTAAACGTTTAACCAGCAATAACATGTCACGATTGATAGCAAACCCGATATTATTTAATTAAACTAATTAAATTAATTAAATAAACCCAGGCAATAATTGATATTTTAACTAACAATATCACGATTTACATCAATAATAATATCAATCCAAACAATTTATTTACGTACATATATACATTATTTACAAGTCATAAATTAATATATATAAATGTATTTTAAATATTTATAGATTTATATATATATCTTAATAAGAATTTACGTTGGACCGGCCCAAAGGAACCGGCCCAACTTGCTACCCTAACGCATAGGGCGGCACGCAGTGCCGCCCCTTCCTTCTCGCTACCACTGCGCAGACGCGCAGGCTCATCCAGCGGTGGCGGCACAGATGCCGCTGCCCCACCTCTCCTCTCGGCATGGCGGGGCGCTCGGGCGTGGAAGCGCGTAGAGCATGAGGACGCGCGAGGCGCGCGAACCACCTCAGGCCGCCCCTTCCCTCTTCCTTCTCTTCCGGCGCATGGGCCGCTTCACGCCGCCCCTCTTCCATCCCTTCTCCTCCGCGTGGGGCATGCGAGATCGCACAGCCAGACATCGACGTCGCTTTCATCCTCAGCCACGACGCCGACAGAAGCCGATGTCGCCTCCCTTCCAGCGATACGGCCACGCTCCCTTGTTGCCATCACAAACCATAGTTTGTGGAAATCGAGTACCCCAAACGAATCACCACACATATATCTTAATTATTATACACATAAAGTTTTAACACAACCTAACCCTAACAATTCTGCGTTCATGCATTAGTATAATTGATAATCAAGAATCACCTACTTGATTATAGCCTCGAATGATCAACTCGACAGTTCGCTTCAAACTTCGCTGCTTCAAACCCTCTGTTCTTCGCTTGCCAAGTTCTGCGCAGGCAAGAACAAAAAATAGGGTTTCACCCTACATCCCTTCTATTTATACTTTTCAATACAAATTAATAATAATAATAATAATAATAATAACAATCTAATAATAATAATAACAATAAAAATATTCTATTATAAGAATTAATCCTAATTAATTATATTAATCATAATAAAGTCTAATAAATAGAATACTCACACTAATAATCGCTTAATAATAATAATAACCAATCACATTCGTTATGTTAAAGACCCGCCAACGAAAATAATTTAAATAATTAGGATTTAATAATAAACTCAACATATCATACTAAAACATCATATTAAATAATAATAATGATAATGATAATGCAACGCTCACGTTGACGTCACGCTGCCGAATCAATATTCAAACTTTATTCGGGCCTATCTTCCTACATCACCCAATTACGGGTCTTTACATATTCGGCTCAAGAAACCTTCCTCCAGCCCTAGAAGCTGTTCGGCCCAAGAAGCTATTCCTTCAGCCCTAGAAGCTATTCGATTCAAGATGTCGTATTTTTCATTTTCAGGTTTGACCCTATATGTCTTACCTCAACCCCAGATGTTGATCCCATTTAATCAACCCTAGATGTCGTCTTTTGTTTTTTCATTTATCGACCCTAGAAGTCATACCTCTAGCCCTAGATGCTGATCTTTTCATTCGACCCTAGATGTCATCTTTTCCATTTATCGACCCTGCATGACATACCCCCACCCCTAGATCCTGATCCATCCATTTATTCATTCATAGCACTAAATGCTAGTCCCATTTATTCAACTCCAACCATAAATGTTGATTTCACCTCAGCTCTCTTAAGCTCTAAATACACTCTCAATCTCATAGCAATGCTCAGCCTTAAGGAATCAACTCTTATGGAAAAGACCAAGGAGATCTAACCCATCAAAATGGATATCTATTTATCTTTCTACATCATTTGTATACAAACGATGCACAAAGAGGGATAGTTGTTGTACCCCATTTTGACCGGGTTAGATCACAGCCAAACTTAGCAAGGAAGCCTAAAGTGGAGGGTAACTTCTAAGACCTCCGAATGCCTCAAGGTCAACACCAGAGGATAGAGGATGAAATTTGGAGACCAACGCACTAAACCGTGCCCAATTCCAACTTGAAACAAAGAAGTTATGGCCAAAACAGTTTTTGAAAGGACGGTCAATGCTCCTGGTCAAATCCAAAACATCAAGGTCAAAATCTGGAACATCAGGTCAAATTCGGAGCATCATGGTCAAAATCCGGATCATCATGTCAAATTCGGAGCATCATGGTCAAACTGAGCTATTCCTTAGCACGGAATAATGAACCTTGACACGGAGTAAGGATCCAAGCCTCCAGTAATACGTAGTAAGGATCCGAGCCTTCCACTGATCCGGAATGAGACTCCACTGATATAGAGTAAGAATTCGAGCCTTCTATTGATCCGAAATAAGGGATCTGAGTATCCTTGATATAAAATAAGGAGCCTTAGTCTGGAATAAGCATTAATCATCCATATTATCTTCTAATGATCTGGAATGCTCCACATCAGTGATGATCCAGATTTCCTACTCCACACTAGTGATAATTCGGATTCCCTTATTTTCGTATCAGTGATGATTCGGTGATTATCCGGATTCTGCATCAATGATTATCCGAAAATCTCATAAGTGATTTTGTCCTTTCCTGTTAAGGCGTTTAGATGCATCTAGAATCAAAAGTGGAGAAAATAAATTTACAATACTTGGAAAAGAAGAAATCTCACTTGCCCATATTATCTCAATCAAATAATTCAAATGTGATAGTATTAAAAATCAAATTATCTTAATTGATCTAATTGCATGCCTTGGGGGATAAGAAATCATATTCGCCCCAATTATGTCAATTAAGGATTAAATGCAAAAACAACTATCCTTTAGAAGCCTAGCCTACCTAGCTTATAAATAGGCTGCTCATTTGACAACAAAGGGATCAATCAATTATGGGGAGGAATTATCCATCAATCATCAATTATTGGCACCTTTGGTTGGCCGTGTCAGAAAGAGAGGTTCTGCGAGGCAATCTTGGAGGGCTCACAATAGAGAGCTTTTGGAGAGCAAAGAGTATACCTTGGCGGATAATGATTTCTGAAGCATCATTCTATGCAAATGATCCAGGTTTTTCTTCTGTTTTCTTTTTTATTAAACTGTTAAAAACTTTTTTCTCAGATGTTTTGAAGTGAAATGGTTTTCCTTAAAACTTGTATTCCTTTTTTCTTTAAAGATTAAAAAGGATAATCAAAATAAACCTTTTCTAGAAAAATTAAACCAAAGGCCTAAGTGGCTGTGAGGTTGATCCCTTGATGCTCATATTTTAGCTCATACAATTTGAAGGCCTAGTTCATACAATTTTTCTTTCCTTTATAATATAAAAACATAAAAAATAACTTCTTTTTAACTAAATCAAGCAAACAACAATAGATCAAGACTAGGTACCAATTATGGTATTGTAGGAGTATTAATCCTTCCCTACACGTAATCAACTTCCGAACCTTAATCTCTGAATCGTAGATTTTTTTTTTCTAGGTGCCCAATCATACCTCTAAATTGTTTGATGACGACTCTGTTTTTCTTTTCTTTCATGGTTTATGCGAGCCTTGTGCAGGGATTACTCTAGGATCAATTGAATGAACCAGCATGGAGTCCTTTCACAAAGCCAATCTCGAGCTCGGACGAAAATGAGTTATGACATTATATATATATATATTGAGTTCTTGTTATCTTGCGATTTAGAGACGTTTAAGATGCGTTTTGAGGTGTATTTGGTAGTTGTTGGGTAAAAACATGTTTGAGAGAGTTTAGGGGGTCGTTGGTTTAACTTCCGGATGAAAAATAGACAAAAAATGACGATAAATAGTACCCTTGGTGAACTATAAGGTCAGAATTGTGTCAAGAGTTACGGTTTAAGGGTCGAAGATGTTAACGACTCAAAGGGTTGAACATGTGTTGAAAACTCAAAGGGTCAAAGGGTTGAATATAGGGGTTGAAGGGTTGAAGGTTTGCTTTGGGTCAAAGAGCTTCAGGTTCGAACTTCAAGGCAAAGCTTTGGGTTAGTAGATCTTCAAGGAAGTAGAGCTTCGGGGTAGTCAAACTTTGAGCTTTGAGGCAGGGGTTCTTAGGTGCTCTTCAGGATTGATCCTTTTGTGTTATCTTTTTTGTTTTCTTAATATTTGCTTAAACATGATTGTTTGCTTGGCCTGGATTATGATTATTTGATTGGTATGAAATTTGGTAGTTATGTTTGCGACCCGTAAGGCCTTTATGCGCCCAGGGTATTGTGTTTCACTAGTTTACGATTTTATTGGTCAATAGAGGTCCCACCTAGGGCTGGCTAAAGGCCGAGATTCCCTACATATGGTTGGTTAATAGTATGAAGATCCCACATGTGATTGGCCTTTCATGTCGTGTTCCCACTTGTGGCGGGCTGACTATGAGAGCCTTGCCTCGTGTGAACTGATTAGTTGAGAAAAGGGAGGTGGTAGTACTGTTTGTTGAACTGTTTGTGTTAGCTTGATTGTATGAACATTGTTGTGTGGTTATGATTTCATTGGTACTGCATTAGATACTACACCGACACATGCATACACGGATAGTGTGTTGTAAGTCACCTATTATAAAGACTCGTCTTCGAGTAAGACTAAAAGATAACCATTCTAGGTGGCAGGAAACATTTGGACAATAATGTGTTCGTTGATGTGAGCATTTTGATAGTACTTATGCTTGATTTTGGGTTGGGGCTCCAAAAGGTTCATTGGTTAACTTTTTAGGGGTTTATTAGTCGACTTTGCATTTGAGTGGTCATTTGGGTTGGAAAACATATGGATAATGATATACTTGTCATTTTAAGCATTTTGACTATATTTGGGCTCAATTTGGAGTTCGTGACCCCAAGAAGTCAATTATTATTTTAAAGGTTGATTAATTAATGATTAATTAAAGAGAAAGACAGTAAATATAACTAGGAGGAAAAGAAATAGAGCTTTCATATTACGCTATCGCATTCGTGCGTTTGAGAGCTAAAGAGAGGGAGAGAGAGGGAGAGAGCTTGAAACTTTTGTGATTTAGGGCGATTAGAGCTTGTGGATCTCAAAGAACCATTATAGGTAGGTGTTTCTAGCAATCTGTCCTTGATTATCTCCTTGGATATGCATGATATGAGCATGATTTTATAAGGTTAGAATAAACCCTAGGAAATTAGGAAAAAATAAAATTTAAGCATGAAACCTTGAATATTTAGGTTTTTTGGTGGCCTAATGTGGCTAGAGGATGTTAGAAACCCATGATAGGGATGAATTGATGCTTAAAAATGGGGATTTAACTAGTGTAATTGAGTTACGAGACGAAACTAAGATGAACAAAGTTGACAGATCACGTCTGGAGAACTACTTGACACTGTGTAAGGCTCGAGTGTCAAGCCAAACTTGAGTAGAGCATCAAGCGGGGTGCTTCGAGAAGATTAAAGAGTCGATCAAGCTCGAGATGAACCTCAAGTAGGGTGCCTCGAGCAGTGTGCCTCAAGCAAAGGATTTGTGTGTTGCTCAAGTCTAGTAGTATCGAGCGTCGAGCATGGGGCTCAAATAGTTGGGCAATTTTGTTTTAGTGTAGTCACCAGTGGTCTAAAAGCTTTATAACCCATGTTTTTAAGGGTACTAAATATTAATGTTTGCTTGGCATAGCACATTAAATGATGTGAATATGGTTATGGATCTAGCTCCTCATAATTTTTAGAGGCTTGAATGGTGGTTGTTTTTCTAGTATTCAGTGGTTGAACTAGTGTATTTAATAGTTAGGCTTGTGTTGATAGGTGGCTGTAGCCCCCTGAACTGAAGTACCATTGAGTGGGTGTAACCCTTGAGTGGGTGTAACCCTTAATTTGGGTGTAGCAGGCTGAGCCCTGAGATGAGCTCTTGGTGAGCTGATATTGTACCCTGTTGGGTGAGGTAGCTATTAGGCTATTGTGAGACACGTGGAGGCCTGGGTTGAACTAGTGAGCTCATGGTGCTAGGGCTAAATGCCCTGAGCTGAGGATCCTCATGGGGATCATGAACAAGCTAATTCTTGTTGTGGACAGGCTAGGTTTTAATTTGGTTTACAAGTTGAGTCCTAATGATTGTGCACACTACACAGCGCATGAGTACTTTGAGCATGTATTATATTTTTATCTGTTTTGCATAGTAAAGTGATGTGGAGCTATGGGGTCCCCTTCACTCATCCCTACTTTATTGTTTATCTCTTTTAGGTGCGACCCGAGACTAGTGGAGAACTTTCTTCCAGGAGGACATGTCCATTACTTTAATGTATGATACAGTACTGTATATATTCTGTATTAATTTTATGTTATATTCTAGACATGAGTCCAGGGATAGTTGTATTTGCACACTGTTTGTGATGTGAGGTATGTATGACTGTTTGACATATTATATGTATGATGATGTATGAGAAAGTACATAATTACCTTTGATGTATAATTGAGATAACACTCGCGATATAGTCTCTATTGGTGCTTATTACTTACCGCTTGATCCTTCAGGTATGGGCAAGGAAAAGTCATGTTCCTAGTTTTGTGTTCTTTGGAATTCGGGGGCTTGACACCTACTGAGCATTTGTGCTGACCCTACGTTGTTATTATTTCTTTTCAGGTTCCGACAGGAGGTAGCCTTTGAGTTTGTAGGTGGGTATACCAAGCGGACCAGACCTTGTTAATATATGAGAGTTTCTATGTTCATCTTGACTGTTGTTTTGTATCATTATTATTACTATATTTGTTTCTATACATGAGTTTGTGACTGTTGTACTACTTTGTCACCAGATGTGTATGTCATATGATGATGACTTTTATTAGTTGCATGTCTTTGGGAGTATACAAGAATACATTTGTTGTAAGATTGTACATATGCATTTTGGACAGCACCCACAGTGTGTCATCTTTTTAGTGCTAGTCACAATTTCCTTGCCCTCGGGTGTGGCATGGGAAAGTTGTGTTTCCAATTCTGGATCTCCTAGAACTGAGGGCGTGACAAACAAGTAATTAAGTCACAGACAAAAGAACATATTTATTTATAAATTTTTAATAATTAATATTTTATTTCACAAACCAAATAACATCTTAAGTTTGCAAAAAATAAAGGAATAAACTGATTTGTTTATAAAATAAAAATAATTAAGGGTTTTACTTTATAAATAATTAAATGAATAAACATATGAGTTCATAAAATTATAATGTCCGCAAACATATATATTGGTGTATTTAGAAATACTGTTTATGAATTATATTTACGTGTTTGTAATTAATATTCACGTTTGAATCTGTTCATTAAGAAATAATATGAATTTGAAATTTTGAATACGTTCATCACTGTTCGACTTGATTTGGTTTATTTACCACTTTATCTGTTGACCAAATTTGCTCTAGATTTGCAGAGGGGTTGTTGACGCGTGAATGAATGCTCTGTGTTATGGTTCCACACGCTAAATCAAAAACAAATATACTGCTAGAAACAACCACCACTAATTCGAAAATGCAAGAGTAAATAAACGGTCGGTCTTGGACTCTGAACCCAGTGATGAAGCATAGTCCCTCAAAAGTTCATGGTTAAAATCTAGGTGCTTCCTCAACTGCCGATTTTCATTCATTACTGCTTCTCCCTCATCATGAATGCTTCTAGTTCCCCACCTGCTTTTCACAACAATCCCATACACTAATGGTACTGGTCTTCCTCTCTGTCCGGTTTGAAAAAATGGATTCCAGCTTTGAATGCGTTTGGTGAGATTCACGCGTCAAGTCTTTCCTCCTCTATTGTCTCTCGTACATTTGAAGCTACATGTGAACTCATCACTATAGAGCACTTTGAAATAAGCACTTAAATGAAATCCACTTTTCAGTTAAAACGGCTAGCTGCATTAATTGAAGTATATAACAGGCCTACAAAGGCGTGTTATTATGTCCCTAAAAGCATTCTTAGCTTTCTATAAATTTATTATGTATAAACAGATAATTAAAATTTAAAATATTACTATCACATATTTTTTTTATTTTTAAAAAATATTAAAATTATTTTATAATTATTTATTCTTATATAATATTATTTTTTCCCTCATCCTTGTCTTTATCAATACTATTTATCTAAAATCATATATCATGGATATACAGTACGATTCAACTAATATGAATTATTTAAAGGATAAATTTATAATTTTCAAATTTAATTATTATTCATTCATAATTTTTTTTTAAAATTTTAATAATATATATTGCTTATTTCTATCTTTCCTCTTTTAGATTTCTATTTCTATGTTTATTTTGTCCATGCCCTGCTAAATCCCCATTAATGAGGCTGTTGAAGGATGCATCGGTGCTTTATAAATGTCGCGGCTCATTCACTGTTTCACATTCTGATCACCGCCTATTTCTTCAACCTGCTGTGTTTATTCTTCTGTTCATGCTCCTACCCATAACCCATTCATGGATTTCTTGCCCCAATTTCTCCTAATGGCTTTGCTCATTCTTGCCTCCGCTGTCCATGGATCGGAAGCTGAAGCCGTGGTCAACGGCGCTGTCTATTGTGACCAATGCAAGGATGGGGGGATATCGCTCTTTGATTATCCCCTCCCTGGTAAAAACATAAAGTTGCTTTGCTTTCTGATCAGCCTTATCCTCTTATACGTATATATATATATAATTTTCCTATAGTAAAGTTAATTTTTTACTGTGACGATTTTAATCTAAGATTTTCGAATAACGGTTCAAATTAATATATATATATATATAAATCAAACACTGTTAAAATCTGTCATTTACGTTATTATGGTCTCTATAAATTGTTTCATTTACGTTTGATTTTCCAATTTTACATTAATGATCTGTGATAATTAACAGCCAACTAATTTTTTTGAAGGAGTAAAGGTTGCAGTGTCCTGCTTGGATGGCAACGGGGAAGTCACAATGTGGAGGGAAGAGGTCACAAACTGGTTTGGATACTATTCCATGAAGTTTGATGGCTCCCCGGACCTAAGCAGCTGCTATGCCCAGGTTGCCAGCACTGGGCAGGGCACGACTGATTGCCGGGTGGCCTCTGGTCCAGCACACTATCTCAGACTAACATTCAGGATGTTTGATATGGAGATTTACACTGTGGAGTCTCTGATCTCTCAGCCTGCCTCGCCCAAGTCCTTTTGTCCAGGGTCCCATAACCCGGGGCCTGTAACTCCTACACCGCCAACACCGGTGCCTGTAACCCCTATAATACCGCCAACACCGGTGCCTGTAACCCCTACAAGACCGCCAACACCGGTAAATCCACCAGCCTTCACGTTACCGCCATTGCCTCCGTTGCCTTTTTTGCCACCGTTGCCTCCATTTCCTTTTTTTCCACCAAGTCATTTTGCCGATCCTTCAGCTTGTCCACATGAGTGAGTGACAAACATTTATTCCTACAACCCATGCTGTCTGCCCGCATTAAAATCTGTACTTTACTGCTCATATGATATGTGGGATCCGATCATTCTCGCCTTAGCTAATTAGGCTTATCTTTTCTTTTTTTTTCTTTTTTTGGTTGGAATGGCAGGAAATGGAGTATGCCGGAGTACAAATGCTACTGGAAGGTGCTGAGCCCGGACACCAAAGTGGCAGTTGTTTTTGGGGTAATAGCAGCTCGGAGATACGGGACAGATATGACCCTATGGAGAGGGCTGCAAGGGAGAGGGGACCCTCACATGACCCTGCTAAGAGAAGGGACAACCGCACTTCTCAACTCTTACAATAGCGTTCAGTTCCCTTTCCATTCGCTTGGTGTTGTCCAACGTCTGAATTGGGCTCTGATGGGGAACTCTAAGGATGTTCTTCTGGCAGCTCTCAAGTTCAAGAGGGCCAATATGGGAGCCGGAAACATCACGTGCAAGTTGACCCCTTGCAAGTGATGTAGTGATAGTCCATTAATTGTCATAGCCATCTCAAAATTCATTCTTCCCATACTAAATCTTAATAGTTATATATATGTTGTGTAGGTTATGAGTTATATCCGTTTAAAGCATTGAATTGGGCATGATGGAGAGAGTTAAACGCCAATGTTTTCTACATTGTAAACTAGTATTTGTAATGATTAAACCAAACAATAATATTATGGTGTTTGAAATTTCTTATTGTCTTGTTATATTTTATTTTAAAAAGACAAAATGTGCTGATTTTTATTTTAATTTAAACCTTAAAATAATTTTTAATTATTGACGTGTTGGTATTGCGGGTATTATTAAGAGCACTTTTAATGGACTTAATAAAGACTTAGTTTGATAATGATATATGTTTTAAAAAAGTTATTTTTAATTGTTTTGATTTTTGTTTTTAAAAAATAGAAAAATATTTAATAAATTATAATTTTAAAAGCATGATAGATTTTAAAAGTTGATATGTAATAAATTTTAAATAAAATTATCACAAATATTTAAAATAATAAAAATATCCTTTAGCACCCACATCATTATGTTTGTACGTCATGCTCTATGTAATATCCTTAACACACCCTTGGCTGCCTTTGGATTTTGGATAGTTGATGGCAGTGGCCTATCACTCGTCTTGCATAAGAGGAAATTAAAAGCCACATGGGAGACATGCCTTTGGCAGGTCCTGACCTTTTGCACTGGACCGCATCACACTTCACTTCTTTTACCATGAAATTTGCTTGGTTTGTATTCAAACAACATTACTCTCTTGTCGCCTGACATCATCTAGTCATGTACAAGTAGGCCATCTCATCTGGTCAGGTACATACACGCCATCTCCACGCCGCCTTTGGTGCTGCCAATTTACCATCGAACATCTATGTCACAGAGAGATGGTGAGGTCTCGATAGTTGGCACTTGGCAATCGGCAATTGGCATCCAGGTTATGATAAGGATACATATAATATGTTAGCTGGTCAAATTGAGATATTCAAGGAATCCTCGTAATTATATATATTATGTAATAACTATTGTACTTTTATTAAGTTGATACCTATTATATTTATTTCCTTCTATACTCATATAATTGTTATATATATCACTCATCACGTCAATGATAAATATTCTACTTAATTTATTTCATATTTTCAACCTTAAACTTTTTTATGGTATCAGAGCTATAGATCGGCCTACTCCAAGCACGTTCGTCCTTCCTTGGCAACCCTTTCATCCTTTCCCATATCCTTATTCCAATGGCAAGTGAAAAACGCTGAAGTCATTCCGAATGCCCAGGAACCTACATAGCCATTAACTATAATTACCCTCCACAACTCTATTACACTCACACCCATTAATGGGTCCCACCTTGCTCCACCAGCCACTATCACCACCAATAATATTGCCATTACTAATCTTGCCTACCAAACCTGGCTACGTTAGGACAAGTTCCTCTTTGGCGCCATTGTGGGCAATCTCTCATCTAATCCTATCCCTCTTATCACCCAATCTCTCACTACTCATGATGCCTGACACATCCTTGCCAACACATATGCCTGCTCGTCTCGTTGCCACCTCAAGCAACTCAAAGCTTCTCTTAAAAACATCACTAAAGGCTCTCAATCTATTACTGACTACATACAGTCCATCAAAACACGGGCTGATGAGCTTGCTCCTCCGAACGTCGTCATTCTATGGCACCCTTGACCACAGCATCTCCCTTCCCAAATCCCCTTCCCCTGTTCTTCATGCCTTCTCTGACGCTAATTAGGCGGGTAATCATGATGATTTCACCTCCACTAGTGCTTACCTAATCTATCTTGGCCCCAACCCTATTTTCTAGAGCTCCCGTAAATAGCGCACAGTTGCTTGCTCCTCTACTAAGGCTGAATACCGGGCGGTGGCCTCTACCATTGTAGAAATTCATTGGATTTGTTCTCTCCTCATAGAACTCGGTATTACTCTTCCCCACCAACCGGTTATTTATTGTGATAATGTTGGTGCCACCAGCCTGTGCTCCAATCCAATCTTTCATTCCCACATGAAGCATGTCGCCCTTGACTACCACTTTATCCGCGAACAGGTTTAAGAAGGTTCCTTGTGAGTGTCCCATGTGTCAGCCTTTGACCAACTCACCGATGCTCTCACCAAACCCTTTGCTCGTCCACTAGTTTGATTCTCTCAAGTCCAAGATTAGACTCACCCCCAGGCCGTCCATCTTGCGGGGGCCTGATAAGGATACACATAATATGCCAGCTAGTCAAATTGAGAGATTCAAGGGATCCTCATAATTATATATATTATGTAATAATTACTATACCTTTATTAGATAGTTACCTATTGTATTTACTTCCTTCTATACTCATGTAATTGTTATATATATAACTCATCACGTCAATGATAAATATTCTCCTTAATCTATTTCATATTTCTAACTTTAAACTTCTTTAGGTTGATCCGATGGCGGATGTACCGGCCTTCCAACATGACCATGAAAGGCGGCATCACGATGATAGCCGATGAGGCGGCAGCGTGAAGATAGTGAGGCTACTCGGGATGAATTTTAAGGTTTATTTTGATATTTAATAAATTTAAAGTTAATTTTTTGGTAAAGCAACTTTAAAAAGTAATTGTTAAGTTGTTTTGGCTTTTGATTAAAAAAAAATTAACAAGTACTTTTTATGGTCACGAAGGGTCAGCTGTTCGTGTTGATGATATGCCTCTCTCTCCTCCTACTAATACCTCTTCCCACTACACAACTGCTCCTCCCCACGCAGGAGAGTCCTCCAAAGCTCTGGACTTTGCTCTTGGGCGTGGGTTTTTCGGCATGACTCACTTTGAGTTCGTGCTCTCTGCCTAGCTGGAACGCCATGCCGCGAGGTCTAGAGCTCTCAGATCATGGTGGTTGGTTTAAAAGTTGATCACCTTGGTGCTCAGCTTTTGTCCATCCTTATGGACTCCTCTTTGTCCATGGACCAAAAGGTTGATGTTGTGGTCAACACCATTCATTCCTTGACTAAATCCTTTGCCTCTCTTGCCCAGACAATCGCTAAGGCCCTTGGTGCCTCCCTTTGATCTTCCAAAAATGGGGAGAATACTTCATCCGATACACCTCCCGCTGATGAGGCTGAGGCTGCTGGTCCTTCAGTTCGGACCCGAGCTGTCCTGCCACTTCTTTGCCTTCAGGCATTCCTGTTCCCAAGCATAACTGTTACTCTACAACCAATCCTAGCTCCTCTAACGCTGCTCCATCTATTACTACCTCCTTCCTCCCATCATGCGTTGAGTTTGATCCTACTGATGAAGATGGGAGAGACCTCAATGCCATGAAAGCCGATGCTTGCTCTTCAACCGAGCGAAGATGTCTAGATGAAATCTTTCCCTTCTCACTAAAAGATATAAACAACATTCTCTCTAAGAAGGGACTATATACCAATGAAGACATCGATAACTTTGCCTTAGCCCTTAAATCTGACATCAGGCTGTTTCCTGGTGGATACAAAGAGGCTGCCCTTCATGACATTTTGTCATGCTGGACTGAGGACTATGTTCTAAAGGTTGCCTACATCTGGACCTTCATAGACGGAACTGCACCGAACATCAAACCATGGAAAGATCTTAAATTTGTTTTCATTTCGTATAGGGTAAACTCTCTGCACTTCATGCTGGTGGTGTTCATCATTAGAACCAGGAAGGTTGTCTTTCTAGACTCCCACTAGATTGTAAAGCATAATGTGAGGCTTTATCAATCGGAACCCTTGCTTATAAATCTATCTTCAACCTTGAAAGAAAACAAGTTTTTCAAATCGATTAGATAACCTCCCATTACCCCTAACTCTAAGCTTTCTACGGTGGTCCGTGATAAAGACATGGTGCCTCAATAACCTGATGGAGAGAGTTGTGGTGCATTTGTCTGTTACTTCTTACAGTCTCTCTTCAAAAATAGTCCTGGCTGGAGCAACACTATAAATTATACAATGGAGTAGATGATGGAACTAAAGGAGCATCAAGCAACACTGATTTTCAAGTATAGTAAGTCATTTGTTCCATAATCATTCTCTATGTACTTTGATAAAAAATGTATACATGTCGCTAATGATATGAAAGGTGCAAATTTCTTATGTTTGTGGTTGTATTTTATTGCTTCATTTATCTTATTGCTTTATCTACCAAATCAGATCACAAAGGGTTTTGGCATCTCCATATTGGAGGAGATTATTGGATTAAACCCAAAATTTGGAAGATGCAGATGAAACCCTATGTAGTTTGATTTGAGATCTCTCATTTTTCTATCTTTAACATGTTGCAGAAGGTAAGCTTAAACGACAAACTTAGTTCACTCGTGAGCAATACATTAAGCATAAGATATATAATCCTGGTCCGAATCATTGTGGGTGTGGACAAATGACTCGGTAAATAACCGAGTTATCAGAAGATACGGAGGAAGGAACGTTAGCACATAATAAGGATTGGAAGATGCGGAATCAGGATCCGAGTCTTTTATTAATGTAAACTAAGAACAAGAAGACACAGAATAAGAATCCGAGTCTTCTACTCGTGCGGACTAAGGACAAGAAGACACGGAATAAGGATCCAAGTCTTCAATTCATACAGACTAAGGACAAGAAGACATAGAATAAGGATCCGAGTCTTTGACTTGCGCAGACTAAGGATATGAAGACATGAAATAAGGATCTAAGTCTTTTACTCGCACATAATAAGAAAGCGCTAATACGGAATAAGGGATCCGTAAAGACTCGATTGTTGACTTTCTCGGGGTTCATGAGTTGACTTTGCATTTGAGCGGTCATTTGAGTGTGGTAATATTTGCATAGTATTGTGCTCGTGATTTCGAGCGTTTTGACAATAATTTGACTCAATTTGGAGTTCGTGATCTCGGGTGGTCAATTATTGCATTCGGGAGGTCAATTATTGCTAGGAGGCCAATTATTGGCAGCAGTATAAATAAATAAGAAACTGCCTTATCCCTTTAATTTGCTTGGTGCGTGCGTGTTTGAGCAAGAGAGAGAGAGAGGGAAGATGAAGAGCTTCCTTTGGTGATTTGGGGCGATTGGAGTTCGTGGATCGCAAATAATCTTTCCAGGTAGGTGTCCTTGAACCTCTTATCTCAATTCTGTATTTAAATATGCATGAATTTATCATGATTCATGAAATTGAGTATGAACCCTAGGGTTTGGGGAAAACCCAATTTTTGGGTTAGATCTAATGGTTTAGCATAAGATCTGTGGGTAAAAACTGATTTATATCAGTTTGGGTATGTAATTTTGTACTCTCTTTAGTAAAATGCGTGTTTGTGATTGCCTAGGGGTTGTTGGGTTGATTCCAGACGAAAAATAGGCCAAAAATGATGATGAACAGTACCCTGGGCGAACTGTAGGGTCGAAGTTCGTAGTTAGCAGCTGTGAGTCGTAGGCTATGGAGTCGCAGCCTTCGTAGTCGCAGTTGTGGAGTCGCAGCCTTCATAGTCGATAGTTGTGGAGTCGCGACTAAGTAGTCGCAGCTTCATAGTCAGCAGCTATGGAGTCAGCAACTTCGTAGTCAGCAGCTGTGGAGTCAGCAGCTTTGTTAGCCCGGATCAGTTAGTCCGGATCAGTAGTCCGGATCAGCAGCAGTGATCCGTAGCATCGCTCCACAACAGTGTTTCCGCAGCATCAATCCGCAGCTTCAATCCACAGCAGTGTTCCGCAGCAGTGCAACTGCACTGCACTGCACCTGGACCATTTACATTGTAAACCATTATGTCTCTCCACATGTAAGTAATGAAATACCCCCATTTGGATTCAAAGCAAAATACTAGAAAATTAAATTCCACTCCTTCAAAATGTGAAAATTGGGATTTAGTGTAAAATCTTGGAAAAATCCAATTTTTCGTAGAGGTGAATTTTTGGAAAGTGGGATTAGACATCTCAGAAAAATCCTCAAAATCAGATTATCTTAGTTATGATATGGAGACCCAATGCCGGGACTTTTTATTGCAAGAAAATAGATGCTATGGGTATCTCCTTCCTTAGTCAAGGAATGAGGATCGACTTGTGAAGATTGGCTACAGTTCTAAAGGGAGTATTGTATACCTTAAGACCATATTGGTGTTGGTATGTTAGTTTGCGGATTTGGGACTTAGGTTTCATGACTTGTTGGGTTCTCATCGTGGAGCACAGATGATGCTATGTGGTTGACGGGGCAGGCATATGCATCGATGGCAGGCCTATGTGGCACTGTGGCCGGGCATATTGCACCGTGGCCGTGGTAGGCATATGCGCCAATGGCAGGCCTGTGTGGCACTGTGTCCGGGCCTATAGCGCTGTGGTAAGGTTGAGTGCCCTGAGCTGGGATCCTGTAGAGGATCGTGGACAAGCTGTCCTGTGTGGGCAGGCCGGGTCCTGATGTTTGTTTGCAGGCTGAGTCCTGATGATTGTGCACACTACACAGTGCACGAGTACACAAAGCATGTAGTATAGACTTGTATGTTTGCATGATGTGGAGTGTTGGGGTCACCTACTGAGCTTGTCGCTTATCCCTACTTGTTATTTCCCCTTTTCAGGTGTGACCTGAGACTAGTGGAGGAATTTCTTCCAGGAGGACGTGCCCACTTCTGTGATGTATGAGTATTGTATTTTGTATTGTATTATGTGTTTTATCCCGGACATGGGTCCGTGGACAGTTGTATTTGTATATTGTTTGTGATGTGATGTCTGTATGACTGTTTGACTTATTGTATGCATGATGATATATGGGAAAGTACAAGATTACCCTTGATGTATGATTGTATAAGGTTGCATGATTGAGACAGCACCCGCGGTGTAGTCTCTATTGGTGCTAGTCACCAACCCCTTGACCTTTCGGGTGCGGGCAAGGGGAAGTCATGTTCCTGGTTCCGGGTTCCCTGGACTTTGGGGCATGACAGGATTCGAGTGTTCAATTAACACAAAGTAAAGAACACTAATACGGAATAAGAGATCTGAGTGTTCAATTGACACAGAGTAAGGAACCTTGTTACGGTATAAGGGATCCGAGTACTTAATTGATATAGAGTAAGCAACTAAAGACACAGAGTAAGGAAGCTTAATGCGGAATAAGCATCCGAGCATTCCATTAGCTCAGAATAAGTCTCCATACTCCGAAATAAGAAGATATTGCTCCATTTACTTACTAAGTCAGATCAGCGCATTCAAACTCATCAACTCGATGTGTCCCGATGTAAGATAATTTTCGTTGAAGATACTTATATCATCTTACATGTGGATCACTCGGATGCGTGGACAAAACTTTTAATGAAATTAGAACTATGCAAAGCAATTCAATATGCTCATACTTCCAATATCTCGAGCTCCACATCTGCAACATTTAAATGAGAGATAGTTTCTGAGGAGAAGATCATCAATGCAGCTCATCACTCGGGAAGCAATGTGAAATTCCAAGATGTTCACTCAAGGGATGTCTATAAATATACAGTCGTGTATACTTGTAATAGTGTGGTTTTGAATTTGAATACTACGCTAGAGTATGCGTAGTAGAATAGTCTTAAAGTGCTACTATAAACAAAAGAGAGATACTTTTTCAGTAGATAAAAGCTAGTGCAAATAGCTTCATCTACCTTTCATTTTGTTGTAATTATCATTTGCTAATAAAACAAATACTTCCACTATATTTGATTGTCTTCCGCATCGATTTCATCTTTTCAATCAGTATTCGTGTTATGCCAGATAGAAGAGGAGGAATTTTTCAAATAGCCTATTCACCCTCCTTTAGGCTCTCAGAGACCAACAAAATTTATTAGAATAACTAATAAATTATTGAGCCCATCGTTTGCTACTGTAAAATTTGACAAGCTAAATTTTATAAATGTTAAATTTTAGCTAAACTTTATAGATCACATTATGAATATTCTAATGAATACAAGTATGTTGTATAGGTGATCCGCATTGGGTTTTTCATACCAATTGAACAGTAGGAATGACGTTCTTGTGCGGATTACCTACACAACCTATTTGCAAATAGAATTTTCCCTAATGTATTCAGCAGACCTCAATATTTTTTCCTCACTCCTGCCACTTGAAATTTTATTTTATTTCAAATTTAATTGAGTGTTTTGTGGGTTAAACACATATGTCATGATATAATTGCGAGCAAGTAGTTTCCCTTGCCAACGTTGTTCCTCATTTGTTCTATCATCCAAAAAAAGGAAAGTATCATAGTATGTTTGTTATATTATTGGAAATTTGCCTTGGGGCAAGGTATTTTTTAAATTTAAGTATTTAAAGTAAAAAAGTCAATATATATTATTTATAATTCATTTATAATTTTTTTGTTTGAATTTTTTAAAATTTAAAATAAAAATTTGAAAATTACCTTCCAAACAACCACTCCTCCATTGTATTTGTTTTCAGATAATGAAGGGTAAGTTATTTTTTAATTTAGTCACTGTTCATGACGATCATTAGGCTCACGAGTTTCCTCTTGTTTTTCAAAAATAAAATGGGTCCCTTCCTAACCCCTAACTATTTTGTTTTGTGAATGTCAACCTTGAAAAGTCATGCTCAAATTGTTATGGATTTAGGTAGGGAAACTAACATCAAAGGCTCAAGGTGGGGTAAACAATGGATAAAATGCAAGGGTAAGCTTTGAAAAGTCATAAACTGTTTAAAAATGGCCTATATCATATCTAAGGCAATGTGAATTCCTAAATGTTTGTCTCAAATGATTGTTCACTTATGTTCTAATGTTTGTTGATATCACAACGTGTCATATAGAATTGCACATAAAAAATTTCTAGACATTTAGCTTAATACCAATCATATTATGCCAAGAGTTTTAAACTTAAACAACCATCACATCTTAATTATCCTTGAGTGTAGACTATATTCAATGTTTTCTCATAGCTATGTGGGCATAAAAAAATTATCATAGACATGCAAATTAGCAAACCTTAAAAATGGATTGTGCACATGAGAACCACCCCTAACTATGCATTGTCCCCAATGAATCAAACATGAAAGAGTATGCACAAAGGACAGATGGCAGGAAACAAAAGAGAAAGATATTTAAAGAAAGTACAAAACAAAGCAAATGAAAGGAAATATGTACAGACAAAGGATATCAAATGGGGTCTTACACACTAGTTACTTTAGAAGTAGGATCATACATTCTTAGATAAGGTTTAAGTCTTTGCCCATTGATAGTGAATTTTAGGCCATTCTTTAGGTTTTCAATTGACATAACACCATGAGGGTGCACTTTGGTGATAGTGTAGGGGCCACTCTGACTAGACTTTAGCTTGCCAGGGAACAAATGTAGTTGGGAATTGTAAAAAAGCACGCTTTGTCCCAATTGGAGAGTCTTGGGCAGGATCTTACAGTGGTGCACAACTTTTATCCTCTCCTTGGCCAGTTGTGTGTTATTATAGGTAGTCCTCCATGCTTCATTAAGCTCATTGATCTGCAATTGTCTTAAACCAAAGGTTACATCTAATGACAAATTAACATGTTTGATGTCCAAAAGGGCTCTATATTGGATCTCAACTGGAAGATGATGAGCTTTCCCATAAACTATCTTATAGGGTGACATCCCAAGATTATTTTTAAATGCAGTTATATAAGCCTATAATGTCATGTCCCCAAATTCTAGGAGAACCAGAACTGGAAAGCTTGACTTCCCCACGCCCACACCTACACCCAAGTACTACAAGAAATCAGGCCTTTAGTAAGACATAAAATGTATTACTGTAGGATACCGTAACACTTTTTGGGGTGTTAGGTCTGCTTGGCTTATGGAAAGTCACCCACCTTTCGGTAACACTGTTTGATGTGTTACTGACACTAAAATTGCAGTGCTACTGCAAGTATACAGATCAAGTAATATAGAGTAGTAAAATACTCTTAAAATTATCGTTCCACAGAAAATAGATTTAAAATAGGGAGATAAGCACTGAAACAAAACTTAAGCCTATTTATCTAGAAAAATCAAATATTTGGAAATTAATTAATTGAATTAAAATGAAATTAGTCTTAACAAAATTGCAAGCAAGATTCCAAGGTAAAAACTTCAGATAAAAGAATTCCAAGGGTTCGACTTCACCAACCTTTCACACGTTAAGTACTCAATCAAGTTGCTACTCTTGTGAATTTAATTTTAATGGTTATCACTTATTCTCTACCATTTGGTTCATGAGAAGAGAATTAAAACCTATCTTAAATCCATTTGGTCCATGTGAATTAAGATTTATTGATAAAGTGATATCAACCAATCGAAATCAATACAAGTTTGGTCCACTTTGCACGTCCCAGTTTAAAATATCAAAATCCACCTCAGACTAAGGCTAATATAAAATTGATTCATGCATAAAATCAATACAATCCAAACATGGTATTTTAATCAAAATTAAAATCCAAGAAACTCACAACTCAATATCAAACATAACGTGCTTAAAGGGGCTACATCTCTCCCCCAGAAAAGAGAGTTTTAGCCAGACATAATAAAATATAAAATTATATAAACCAAAACTGACATACTAGATGGAAAATAAGAAGAAATAAATCTCTGAGCTCCATTGTCTTCCAAACTTGAGAAACAATCTTCAAACTCTCTTCACGTTTTCTCTCCTTACAGCCGTCGACCTCCTCTTCTATTTATACACATTTACTCAATTAACCTAATGCATCCATTACAAGTGTATTCCCCTTTCCAACCTTGATTAAAAGTCACAGGCTCGAACTTAAACTAAACAGTGTTGTTTTGGAGTAGAATAGGGGCGCATGTGTCCAAGAAATTCACAATGATAAAAACCTATTTTCCAACATGTGCAAGAACAAAAGCTGCTTAAAATATTATTCTCTTCAACTCTCCTTGAGAACGTGCATAAAATACACCAATAGTGGACACATGCATGCGATTCTTCCACCTGTGCATGAAGTAAAAGTGCTTGAAATATTGTTCTCTTCATATATAAGCTTGCACGTATCCAGACTTGTCACGTGCAGTGGACACGTGCATGATGAAAGTGCTTCATACTTGCTCCGTGACCTCTTTGGCTACCATGCTCATCCCATTTCGTAAAAAAAGCTACAAAATAAAGCAAAACACACACAAAACTATACAAGCATAATATATCTTAAAATAATACCAACAACACACACTTAAGCATGATTAGAGATACAAAATGGGAGATAATACATATATAAACATAATACATAAATTTCACATGTCAAAATCCCCCACACTTAAACATTGCTCGCCCTCGAGCAATAAAAAAATAAAACAAATGCAATCAATCAAATAAAAAGGGTATAGAAAAAGAAAATTAAAACACAATAGAAGACGTCATGTTAAAGATATAAAAGTATCCATATCCATCAAACATACACATGACTTAAGCAATATAAACTACACCACATCATATAGCCTCTTTCCCACTTAATTCAACAACTATATGGTGTCATGACCAAAATCAAAAGTGTAGCTTAGCTCTGATGAATATAAAGTTCTCATTTAATACCTGAAAGAGTCCTCACAACGGGGCCAAAACACTCAAGTGGAGTCTCACATCTCTCACATTCCTGTTCCCTATGGGGTTTCAGACCGTACAAAAGTGATTAGTGTCCCTTATTATGTGATACAACCTTTCTTACCACTAACCCAATCGGCCTTTGCTATAAAACCACAATGAGAGGTGTACTCTTAGCTGATGCTTTAAATACAAATGCAACACACTCGTATTCTAGAAACAAATCTGATCATTTACATGTGGTTGAATTACAACAAAGTTCATAGGGCATAAATTGAAACATTTCCCCCTTTTTTTTTCTTTTTTTTCTTTTAGGGAATTTAAATTGACTATAGTTGTTGTTCCCATGGTCCTTGGTTGTCATTGTTGTCAACAGAATGTGGAAACGGGAGGACACAGGGTCGATGATCCGTACTGGGTTGGATAACTTCGTAGAGTGATCTCGTAGAGTGAGCTCGTAGAAGGAGTCTAATCATGTACTTACAGGGTGGAAGACTAGGAGATCCAGACTCAAAGATCCACAAGGTCGAAGATCATCAGACCACTAGGCTCGAAGCATCACCAAAGGAACATAGGGTTGCAGACTCATAGATCCACAGGGTCAAAGATTCAAATACCCAAGGTGTAATCAGGTGAAGAGCAGCGTCTCGGAGACTTGAAGAGTTGTAGGCTCGAAGACCCGTTGGGTGTAGAGTGGCAACGTTGTAGAGTCGAAGCTCGCAGGGTCAAAGACTATAAGATCCATTGCCGAGAACAGAGACCCGTGATGTGAACAGATGATTAGCCAAGGTAGAATGAGACTGTCGCTAGCTCAAAGATATGGAGAATCGAAGACTCGTAGAGTGAAAGTCAGTTGATTACTTGTTCTAATCTAGATTCGAAGTAGAAGAATTGAAGAATTGGAAGATCAATTCAAAGATCCAAGGCTCGAAGGTTCAGACTCGAAGATTCGAAGGTGAAGACTCAGAGGTAGTAGCATGCGTACCTGGAGAGGTAACAGCGAAGCTACAAGGCATTACATCTTCGAGGCTGTGGCTAGTCGAAGGATCAAAACGCACTGAAGGCTATCGTTTAAGTAAGTTACTGCTCGGACAACATTTCCTTTAGCACGCTAAGGACTGGAAAACACATGGACGTATCTAAGGCTAGATAAACATGGTTCAATGATGGAGATCAAAAGATGGTACATGCCTAACCCTAGCAGTAAAGTTTCGTACTTCGGACGACCTATATAAGTCAAGCATATGCCTTACTTCAAGAAGAGTCAGAACTTTCAGAGAACACAAGAAAGGTATCTTGTGCAATACAAAAGACGACATAGAGTAGTTCGTATACAATACACATACAGAGAGAGGAAGATTATAATCGAGATCATAGTGAGTTAATCTATGTTCCACAATCTATCTTCGTTCCTCATAAATTTACGAATAGATTGTGAGTTTGGAAAAGTTGTGGGTGAAGGTCAAGCAGTGCAAACAACTGAACATGCAGGAGCAGATTGCGCTAGACAGTTCTTCACAGTGAGTGAGTACTGGAGTAATACTATTTTTGTATTTTCATTTAAGAGCAAAGAGAGTTGATCCTATTGTAACAAGGGCTAGACCCTATTGTATTAAACACATATAGTGGATTGGACTCGGTGTAGGTACACCCTCACCACCGTGGAGTAGATCACATTGATCGAACCACGTAAACCATGTGTCTTTGTCTTTTACTTCCCATACATACCTGCTATTAAGTTGATTTTGCATAAGACACTGATATACCACTCAAACAAGAAACCTCATCTGTAGAATACCTCTGAGTATCATACTACTCTTAAAACTAAAAGAAAATATTTTTAAGTATACAGATTCACCCCCCTCTTTGTGTACAAACCTGTATACCCAGACGATTTTGCTTGGATCTTGGGAATATCAATAGCCCGACATAAAATTCCAGCCACTGAATCACACATGCTTTTTTTTGGATCATAAAATAACTCATAAACACTTATTTGTTTTCAAACCAAACATTTGCAACACAAGGAAACAAACAACATCAATCAAGATTCATATCAAAGTGACTTATAACTCTAGCCCAACCAGCTCATATTGACCAATCACCATAATCAACATCTTTCACACTTTTATAAGCTCATCAACCAAGGGACTAATGGCTCAATAAACAATAGAATGCAAGACTGTATCTCTCGTTTCTCACAACTCCTCAAGTAATAAAATAAGAACTTGATTCATGCGAGCCAGGCATACACCTGAGTCGTAGCTTAGCATATAGTGATCTCATCCTAAACAAGAAAGAGCCTAGTTAAAGGATTGAAGCAAATATCGCTTTCATCAAGCAGTTTTCAAGAAATGGAAAGCAAATATAACTATAGCAACACATAACTCATGCAATCAGACAATAAAGGGAAATAAGATATAAAAAAACAAATGGAAAAACAAACCAACAGAAAAATAAAACCCCTCCCCCACACTCAGAACATAGTAGCGTCCTCAATACGAAAAAGGAAAAAAAAAACAAAAGAAAGAAAAAACCTGTAAGCTAGAAAGGTTTAGTGGACAGTTGGTAAACTATATAAATAAATCAATTGTGCAACCATTTCCCACAAAGCCTCCACGAAAGCAACTAAAGTTTCTCCAATATCCCAAGAAGTACGACCTTGAAGAAAGGCAATAATAAAATAACAGACAAAAGCACCACAAGTACCACTATAAGGTTGTTGGGGAATATGAAATTCATTGTGCGTTTGGAAAGGTATCCTAGTATGAACTAAACCCACATCAGACATTGCACTCTTCAAACGGTGAATAAGTCCCTTGCTTAAATCTTTTTCACATGTGAGGAACCCATAGCCCTGATAAGAGTCGTACAACCATATAACATGGCCAAGCAAGTCAATGTGAAGTAGCACAAAGTGATTAAGGATGTGCACTAGAATAAGCACAGAATGCATGTTGAACCAAGGCCAAATGCCATCGCGCTCTCCATGCATTTGAGCTCGCATGGTCTTCATAGAGCTTGGGGAAGAGGCTATCATACACAGGAGGACTTCAGTGTCAACTGCCATCGGATAACGACCCATTTCAATAACAACCACTTGCCGCAAAGTGTATACAAAATGATCAATATCAACAATGGACAACCACTCCGGGCTAACTATTCGGCACAAGGTATCTGGTGTTAAATATCATCCGAACCTGTTGAACACCGCAGTGCGCTAGAGGCAAAGACATAATTATAATAGGCCATACGAGCAGATGAATTCTCCATTTCTAGGTTTAATTGAATATTGAGCTACTAACTAAGGCTGTTAGTGACAGGTATCTGTGAAGAAGAAGCACATGCCTCAGTGGAAAACGGGGAAACCCAGACATTCAAAGGGATAACAAGAATAGGAGTGTCATCCCAAGCCGTTGCTGTAAATTGTTTGGTCTCTG
The DNA here is from genome assembly GCA_023512835.1 of Taxillus chinensis. Lineage (NCBI taxonomy): Eukaryota > Viridiplantae > Streptophyta > Magnoliopsida > Santalales > Loranthaceae > Taxillus > Taxillus chinensis. The sequence goes on from CM042086.1 coordinate 26,286,555, forward strand.
TAGCAACTGAAGTAGGTATCGGACAAAATGGATCCGTAGGCACTGGTGAAGAGTGTTTATTCATAGAAGCCGGATGCAAAGGGGAGGATGTTGCAAGGGTGATGGTATATCCATAGGAGGAGTGACTGAACGAGCTTTGCTTTTCTTGGTAAGTTTGGAAAAGAACTTTTTGAGTAGACCTTTAGTTTCTTTTTGCTCCTGTCGTAGCTCTCCTACCAGTGTCTCCAAATGAGCTATCTTAGAATCAATGGATGCACGGGGAGTTGCTTCACCAGCAGGCCAACTCGAAGATGGTTGCTGATTCATAAATTTTTTGACAAAAGCTATTGCACCTTGTTGTCTATCTATCATAGCCAATAATGCATCTCGTAGATTGCTAGTGATTTCATGATGTGTATAAGCCCACAATACCACATCTCTGTTGGGAACCATTGATGCTCCATACTGTCCCCAAAAATTTAAAACAACTTCCATGTTAATGTTATGATATGCATAAGAATCTCTAAGTGGATATAAGTGAGTCATTAAGTCCTCATTCGTCTCAGTGGCAGATGTTGGCTGCCCTTTAAAATAGTCAGCAGTAGAGGCAGCATGAACAGACTGCCGATAAGCTGGTGTGGCCCCCTGCTGTGTGGTTTGCTTTCCTCTATGTCATTCAAATCCGAAGCTAATTTAATAGAAGTTTTGCTAAACAGGTCTAGAAGATATATCATTGATCCGATCCAATAGGAGAAGACTACTTGATTACGGTATAAAACTTATTGTTCCAATCTGATAAGAGCTCATGTTTTTAAACAATGGAAGCATCAGATCAACAAGTACCAAATCAACAAACAACAGATCTAGAAGGTTAAATGAACCTATATCAAGACATCAAGACATTAGATTAGGAGACTCGATCAAGGAGATCGGATTAAGGAAATTGGTCAAAATCGAATTAACACACGACTGGATCAACATTACTGGATTAGTGTGTGATTGGAACAATAGAAGGCGAATCAAGATATATTCACGAATCAACATGGGATACTTGGATTATTGAAGATCGAATCAAGCAATACTTTAACTCATGAGCACATATGAAGTTTGAACTAGATGATTCTAGGGTTTCTTATTGTTATACTAACACTTACAAAAAGGAAATAGACAACAAGATACAGTCTGAATTATTTCAAGAAGATTAAAGACAATTCTCTCACCATAATTGAAGATGAAGTAAATTACAATCTTTGAGATCAAGAGTTTCCAAATTAAAAGAGAGTGCATTTATATATATATAGTAAACTCTTATACATATTAATAAAAGAAAAAAATAGACGTATGCAAAATTAAAGAGATTTTACGTATTTAAGAGATTTTACGTTTGATAGAATAGAATTTACATTCTTCATTGTTCATCATCTTCTTGATAGTTTGTTGTGATTTAGAATAGGAATACTTTATAACACAAACTCTATCTCCATTGTAAACATACAACTTGAGTTAATATAATACTTATATTTAACTCATATAGTTTGTCTTTCTTGTTTATATCCTACACTTTTACAAACAGAGAATTATTAAATACTATTATAATATCATATATTATGGGCCTGAAAAATTTATATTGTTTACCACTTAAAGCATCTCTGATGTATGACAAAGCTATAAGTAAATTTAGTTAAAACTTAACTCCAATGCATTAATTATTACAATAAATTAAATAAATTTTAAATTTTAGCTGAGAATGCTGCATTATACTCTCAAAATAAGATTTGTCTAAAATTCCAACCTACTCTTTACCGTACAAATCGTCACCAATTTATAATGAATAAGATAAATCTAAAAATTATAATAAAAAAATCGTTGGACTGGATCCATTTTAGCTATTTGTATTTTAATATTCCTCCTACGAAGTCCGAACAACTACTTTACCCAAACGCTCGATTATTAAGGAAAAAACAAAAACAAAAATGGTTGCCAGCGCCTGCGAGCTCCGAAGTCGTCTCCTAGTCACGGTCTCACTCCTCCACTTCTGCACTGTCGGGCTGTGCAGCAGCCATGGCGGTTTCTCATTCAGAGAAGCAACGGTGGATGAATACCAGCTTGCCTTCAAACAGAACAGGCTTACCTCAAGGAAAGTGGTCGAGTTTTATCTCCGACAAATCCGCCGCCTCAACACTGTGCTCCGGTCGGTGATAGAGGTAAATCCAGACGCACTCCGGCTGGAAGACAAGGCCGACAGAGAGCGAAAGAAAGCCAAGAACGAAAATGGGACGCTGTTCACGTCAAAACTGCACGGCATCCCAATCCTGCTGAAGGATAACATTGCGACCAAGGACAGGCTCAATACCACCGCCGGATCGTACGCGCTGCTCGGGTCGAAGGTGCTCCCGGACGCCGGAGTGGTGGCGAAGCTGAGGAAAGCCGGAGCCATTGTCTTGGGAAAGGCTAGCTTGTCCGAGTGGGCTGGTTTCAGGTCGGATAGGCAGCCAAATGGTTGGAGTGCCAGAGGCGGCCAAGTTGTGGTAATTGTAAATCGACCCTACCTCGCTGGCCTATTTTTGATGTAGTGTTGTGTTTGTTTGATTAATAAGTTGTGTCATTAAATTGGCGATCATGGTTTCGTGGTAATTTGTCGTTTCTCAGACAATGTGCATCGATCATCTTTTCTTATATCACACCTTGCCATGGAAAATTATTAAAAAAATAAAATTAATACAGTCGATCCTCCATGATTCAGTCAACAATTAATAACAAGCATCTTGAAATATTACCAAGTTCATCTGTGTAGCATATCTCGTAAATCTAATGATTCGTGAACCTTATTCCAACACCAATGAACGCATCTTGTGAAAAGCATCAATCCACGGAGGCTTCCATTTTTCTGTCCTTTTGTTCTACCGCTTGGTCCCTAGCAACTTTTGCCTCCATTCAATATCGATCAATGTATTAATGCTTGAGATTTTGTTATATTCTTTAAATATTTAAGGGGGCGAGATTTTGACATCCTCTAGATATGCAGAATCCATATGCAGCACATTCGGACCCATGTGGTTCAAGCACCGGGTCAGCAGTGTCAGCGGCGGCAAACATGGTGGCTGTGTCACTGGGTACAGAAACTGATGGTTCCATCCTGTGTCCGTCAAGTAGTAATTCAGTTGTTGGGATCAAACCCACAGTTGGACTAACCAGCTGCTCAGGAGTCATCCCAATTACACAAAGACAGGACACTATTGGGTAATCAATTGATCACCACGGTTCTGTTTTCCAGCATTAATCTGATTAGTCAATTCATACATTAACTGACTGTTTAACTATTTAAGGATTTGTTTCCAAACATGCTGGAGTGGACAGGCCCATTTGCAGGACGGTATCCGATGCGGTTTATGCTCTTGATGCAATCACAGGTTTTGATCAGAATGATGCTAGGGCAACGGGAAAGGCAATGAAATACATCCTGCTAGGGCAACGGGAAAGGCAATGAAATACATCCCACCTGGTGGGTATGCACAGCTCCTCAAGACAGATGGGCTCACGGGAAAGAGCTGGGGATAGCTCGTTATCCCTTCTTTAGGTTTAAGAACAGAGAGCAACTTGTCCTCTTTGAACACCATTTTTGGACACTAAGGTAAATTTGTATTTCCACCCTGCTCTCTCAACTATGTTTGAGCAAATTAACCAGTAGTGCTACGTAAATCATTCTGGACTCCTAACCAAAAATTATTCCAAACCATGAAGGAAAAAAGGAGCCACTCTGGTCGATCACATTGAAATAAAGAACTTTGGTTCAATTGTGAACTGGTTGGACAAAGACCAACTTACAGCAATGAAGGCTGAATTCAAGGTCTCCATTAATGGGTATCTAAAGAAGCTAGCCACTTCTCCAGTGCGTTCCTTAGCAGACTTGATTGCCTTCAACGAAAGATTCCCTGATCTGGTAATTGACAACTCGTTCGTTTAAATACAAATGTTCAGATTGCCATCTCCAAATTTTTTAGTTTTTGGTGTGCTAGTAACTCATCTTGATTGCCTTTTGGCGTGGCATACTAGCACACCAAAACTAGAATTTTCCTGATTTGCAGTATTTTGCTGCCTAAAACAAAATAAAACAAAGATGAGTTAACTCTCGCATGTGCATGCCCCTTGGCACAGGAAAAGCTTCAAGAATATGGGCAAACCTTGTTTTTAGATGCTGAACGAACAAATGGGATAGGCGAGTTAGAGAAGAAAGCGCTGATGAACTTGACGAGGGCAAATCAAGATGGCTTCGAGAAGTTGATGAAGCAGCACAAGTTGGATGCTTTGGTGGCTCCAATGTCTGATTTTATAAGCGTTCTTGCGATTGGTGGGTATCCAGGAATCAGCGTCCCTGCTGGCTACGACAAGAATATGGTTCCATTTGGTATTTGCTTCCGGGGGGCTAACGGGTTCAGAGGCAAAGCTGATTGAGATTGCTTACGCCTTTGAACAAGCCACTAGAGTGAGGAAGCCACCTCCCTCTAGCTCGCCCTTCTAGCCTTGCAACAGAAACAGGAGTCACGCGCGGACATCATATTCATATTTTCTGATTATAATAAGATGATCCGATCTAGCTGTCTTCATATGCAATAAGTGATGTTCTGCTAACAATATCATCAAGCATCATGCGTTTTATTTATGACCTCAGATATGGATTCTGTTACAAACTTTGTGAGTTTGATATTTGGAGAGCAGTTTGGTTATTCTATCTTTTAAGAAATCTCTCATAGGTTTTGATGGGATCCAGAAGAAGGAAAACCAAATGTACTTAAGATTTAAGGATTGTGACGGGAGTAAAAGTTAATAGCGGAAGTTACTTTTTTCTTTATTTTTTATTAGATTCAAATTATTGGTTTCTTATATTGATACATTTAAGTCTAAAATCGATTTACTTTAATTTGACTTTAAAATATGATAATCCTTATTAATGTTCAATATTAGATTATACATGTCAATTTAATAATCTTTTACTTGGATTATATGTATCACCTTATAATGGTAAATAAATATAACCTTATGAATACTTCTGAAATTTTACTATCATTAGTTCATGGATCTTGAAATAATTTAATACATCAATTATATCAACATGGAATTATATCAACATGGAATCAATATAATTAAATGACATGAATCAACTATGGAGATGTGTAACATGAAAATTACATACAAAATGAATTAATCATGCAATTCTAACTAGTCCTCATTGAGATTAATTTTAAACAAGTTCAAAGATAGAATAAAACAAACACTTCATAACTAAATAAAACCAAATTTCCTTAATTTCCTTAAACTCAAAGGTACCATGCAAATGTTTAAATCTGAAAAGCAACTAAAGTGTAAACTCTCACCAAAACTGTAAATCTTGATGTCTATATGGCTTGACTTTCTTAAGCTTTTGTTGTTATTTGAATATAGAACTGTTGACCTATTGTTAGAAGATAACTTTAGTAATTTTTCAATGTCATCCATGACGTTTTTCATTTTCCAAACTAGCTTCTTTTACAAAAACATGGGACAACAGTTTATAATCATAGTTTCAATTGAGTTACATATTATTTATGATTGTTGAGTTCTACATTAATATTGTATGCCCAATGTTGTATGATATTCACACTCATCCAGGGCTGATAATTTGTTAAATGTGTTTTTTACAAATTTGTTTTTAAACGGATTAAAAGTGCACCTGGGTGAATAAAAATGGAAAGGATGTTCGATATCCTTATTCTTTGTATATTAATGATTTGTTTAATGTTAGGTGACTACGTGTTTGACATGCCATATTTCTCAGGTTTACAGTTCACCATTGCTGTGTTTAGTTTTTTTTTTCTTGTCTAATTTTTTGTAATACTTGGTTTCAGAATAGGTTGTTCATGATATATTTCAAGGTTCACCTAAATGGTTATGGAGCTCTGATGAACCCAAAATGAACAAGGTTGTATTTATTGGGAGGAACCTAAATCCATACGACCTTGATAAGGGCTTCAAGTTTTGTTCATCATGAATGTAGTTTTGTTCATCGTTTCATTTGTTATATATCTTTGCTAGGTCATTTGTTGTACAATGTTACTGTCTTAAGATAATAGTTGTGAATTTTAGTTTAGGGTTATTATATATTGTAGATAAGTTATAAAAAATTTAAGGTTTAATAAATAAAACTTTTAAAAAACAATAATAAGGGCACTTTTTTTAAAATTTCGCCTAGGGAATCTAATTACTTAGGGTTGGCCCTGCTCCCTTGGCCACAAGGGTGTCACTTGGTTTACAATTTTGCATGCTTAATTTATTAAGAACATTTTCGATATTACTCTTTTGTGATAACCCAAAAATACCTCAAGAGTAGTCCTTGTGTATTTTTGTGATAACCCAAGAATCCAAAAGAGGCGAAACCAAAATCTTTCGTCTCATTTTTTGTGTCAAAAATCTCTTGGTTTTAGATAATAAATCGATATCATTGTTGGCGAGCATTATGTCTTTGACATATAAAACCAAAAAAGTATGTTTAGTCCCATTAAACTTATGATATACACAATCATCCACCAAGTTTATATTAAAACCAAATGAGAAAATCACTTGATAAAAGTTATGATACCATTGATGAGAAGCCTACTTGAACCCATAGATGGATTTTTTTAATTTGCAAATCATTTGCTTTGGGTATCTAGGCACAAAGTTTTTTTATTACACCATATATATCCTTTCATCAATGTCTCCATTTAAAAACGTTATCTTTGATGTAACTCAAGATCAAAATGTGTCACTAATGTCATTATTATGCTGAAAGAGTTTTCCAAAGAAATTGGAGAGAAAGTCTTTTTATAATTGATGTCTTCCTTTTGCATTATGCCCTTAGCTACAAGACACGCCTTATATCTTTTCCCATTGCCTTTTGAATCCTTATTGCTTTTAAATATCCATTTGCAATCAATAGGTTTCATACCTTTAAGTAAGGGGAAAAATCATATACATTATTGTCCTTTTATAGACTTAATTTTTTCACACATAACATCAATCCACTATTGAGAGTTAGAACCTTTCATAACTTGATGGATGTTGATTATATCATCTTCTACCATTCTTATCTCAGCCTCATTTTCTTGGATAAATATGATATAATCATATAAAAATTATACTTCTCTCTCTAATGAATCTCTAAAAAGAACATACGAGGGTTTGGGAATTTTGTAGAACTTTAGAAAGAAGAGGACTTTTGAGATGAAGTTCTATCTATTGTTTATCTTCTCATGGTGTATTTTTCTTCCTTAAAGTGTAAATTCAACATGGTAGCCTAAACCCAACTTGAGGTAAGGTGAGTTTTGATGCAATGAATGTTATAATTGTTATTTTTGTTTACTTGATTCTCTTGATTTCTTTAGTCTATTGAATATGTTGAATGCCTTTTGCTTTAGATTAGATTGTCTACCTTTCCCTTAGCCTTAGGTTGCTTTGTGATGGATCAAGAGAAAAAATAAGGCACCTAAAAATTGAGATAATCAAACTAAAAATTGCATAAGTTGTGACAGCTCGTGCAAATTATTATGACACCTAGTTAAGATTATAAACATCAAATTGAGACTCAAATCTTTGTGCATGTAATGCGTTACCAATCCTAAGCAAGGGTTAACAAATGATTAGGATACTCGAGAGGGGCTAGTTCATATTACTGAAGTTGGGTGTAAAAACTAAAAAAAAAAGTAATTTTATGCTTAGCTTAATGCATCAAATGAAGTTCAAACCCTTACGCTATTTGTATCTCTAGATCATCTGCAATATTATTGGTGCTTATATGCATTGCTTAAATTTTTAGTAAGCCAAACTTGAACCTACAAATCAACCAACCCATTCTTTTGACTAGCTTAAGATCTATTAACCTACCTTAACTTTCCATTGGGTTCGACATCCAAACTGTAGTCCACTTTATTACTTCCCGTGCACTTCTAGAAACACAACAAAAGTGATGTTGCAAACACTACAAGGCTATAGGTTGTATGTGAAGTTCAGTAAGTATGATTTCTAGATGTAAGAGGTGCATTTCCTTAGCCATGTGGTATTTGTTGGAGGAGTTAGAGTGAATTTGGCTAAGATTATGACTGTATTGTCATGGAAGAGGTCAACTAATGTTTTTGAGATCCCAACTTCATTGGGATTGGTGGGGTATTATCAGTGGTTCGTGAAAGGGTTCTCTCTGTTATTGACGCTAATAACATCTTTAACTTGAAAGGGGGTGAAGTAGTTTTGGCAAGCTTTCGAGACCTTGAGACATGTTTGGTTATTGCATCAGTCTTAAGTCTATTACATGAGGGAGTGTCGTATGAGGTGTATTGTGATACATCTAGGGTTGGATTGAAGTGTGTTTTGATATAAGAACATAAGGTGATAGTGTATGGGTCGTAGCAATTGAAATCGCATGAGCAGAATTATTTAACTATAATGACTCATATTTGGGGATTTGAGAAGTTAGTCATTTGTATGTTTGGGCATGGGCAAGAACTCTCGATCATTTGGTTAGCAGGAGTCTGAGGGCACAATGCCACGGTGGGGATCTCGCTGGCCTAGTAGTGGTCAATGTCAATTAATGGAAATTCCAAAGAGTGGAGTGTTTGGTCAATGCGAGGATGATTTTTGACGTGAGGTCGACATGGTTGATATAGCAAGAATGTGGTCGATAACAATCAATAGGAGTTTCTAGAGAGTTTTCTTGAAAGGTGATCGACCTATCTTAGTGTAGTCGACCACGTTTGAAAGGAAGTTGGTCGACGTGGGTGCTTGGTTGACGCAAGAAATGGTGGTCAATGTGGATGATATAGAAGTGTTTTTGGTCGATGTCAACTCTGCGATAGCGTATTTTTGATATATGACATTCTGTTCTGTGATTTTTGGTTTTTGGATATTTCGTTCAAAGAGAGAGATATAGAGAGAGAGAGACTATCATCTGATTTTAGCTGTTGCATTCATGGAAGCGGGAGGAGTCAAACGAAGAGGAGCATAGAGGAATAAAGAGGAAGAGTTTTGCGATTCCAAACCCTAACTCAAACAAATTTGAGGTAGGGATTTTGTACTTATCTTGAATCTATCATAGGGTTAGGTCTTGAGGTTGATGATATATATATATATATATATATATATATATAAATTCATATAGGTGTGACCCCCTATATGAATGTTGACATTCAATGGCATTCTATGCACATGTTTGTTCTTCGTGGCAGTTAGTTACAATCGATTTATGAGAGTTGGAGGCCATTAGGTGTCCGTCGTGGTTGGGGGTTGATGTCTGTTTCGTGTCTGCGTTCTTCATGTCAGTTCCGTAGTAATGCTTTGTGGGAAACCTTGAGGATCATAAGAGGACGTGTGGTTGAGAATGAGTGTTATGAGGCTTGTGTGATATATATGTATGTGTTGAATATATGTGTCATTATTGGTTGAGACATATTATTCTAAATTGTATATTGTATAGTTATGTATGCCATGCGAAGTGTTCTTAGTGTATGAATGGATATGTTAACTTGTGATTTTATGTTTGAAATTATCCTTTACAACATTGTCATGTGGAGCCTATTTGGATGAAGGCGGAAGTCTGTGTGACTGGTTATGGTAGCATGTGTGCCTGAGGTTAAGGTTCTTATGTGCTTTGCTCATGTTTTGTTTGATTTACCTCGTGGGGCTAAAATGATAATTATACATTATTTATACATTGCCATGACACTGTACTTATTAATACTATCATATAGATACTGGAGCATGTGATGGGTCGGGCAAACATGATCCCTACTAAATTGTGGTTACTCACTCCTCCTATTGTATGATTGTTTCCTTTTAGGTACCTATAAGTATTAGGTGGAACACTAAGGTGGAGACTCTGAGTTTATTGTTTCATTACTTGTTCTAATTTCATATTGAGTTGTCTTGAGGAACTGATGTGTGAGGACCCATGTTTCAACTCTAAGACTGAACCTCGTTTTAGAGAGAGAGAGTTGAGATAAATAGATATGAGTAGTGGTTAGGCTCCAAAAATGAGGAAGTTAGACTATACTTAGGCCCATTTTGGAGTTTTGGGCCTTAAAGGGCAGTTTTGGGTTGTTCGAGTGTTTTTGAGGTATTCTGGTATTTGTTTAAATAAGAAAACTCAGTAAAATAAATATAATATTTATTAAAAGGAAATGAAGAAAGAAAAGAAAGAGGGGAGAGAATGTGTTTTCTTCCTACGTGGTGTGACTAACGCTTGAGAGAGAGAGAGAGAGATAGAAGGGGAGGCGTTAGGAGAGAAGGTGAAGGAGTTCTTGGATTAAGAATGTAAGGAGTGAGTTTTCCAGTCCAATACCAAATCGTTGGGATAGGTGATTGATTGGGGGATTTTTACCACCTTTTTAGGGCCATTTTGAGTACATTTTCATGCTCTTTTATTTTATTTATTGCCCAATTAAGCTACATTATCAGGTTTTCATGTCTTAACCCACAATAGAGGATTTCTTGGAGTTTTGTGGAATTTTTTTATGTTTTGACAAAAATCCAAGAATCAAGGAAGAACTCACCAAATCATCTGAAGGAAGTTGGAATCCCAAAGACCTAAAGACCACGACGAACGAATTTAAAGTTGGTCGGGTGAGGCCAATTTTGAATATTTGGAGTCCTAAGGCCTCAGTGAATAAAACATCCTTCTAGTAGGGTGAAATCTAAGGTAATCGGGTGAAGGTTGGATGAAGCCTTTTTCACCCGACCAAGCCCAAATTTTGGCGATGGACTCGTCATTATGGTAACTCACTTATTCCCTTCGGGAAGGAAGTCATTTGGACAAAGAATAAGCATCAACTTTTAAGTCAAAGGGCAATTAAAATAAGAAATTCAAATTCAAATGAAGACTTTTTGTTGGGACAAGAGTATTTTCAAATGATAAATGATGGGATTTAATCCATTTTCAAATTCAAATGCAAAGGAGGAGTTATAAGAGATTAAATGGAGGTATTTAGTTAGAGGAATTATGGAGATATTATGAAGAAATTCAAATTTAAAATTCAAATCCAAGCTCGAGAGGCTATAAAAGGGCATCAAATAATTCACTGTAAATCATCCAATTTTCTACCATCTTACATCTACCATTCCACCATCATCTAGAGTAGAGAAAGGGGGATTTGAAGAAGGTTTGGGTATCACTTAGAGCTTGAAGGCATTCTACTTGGAAAAGAAGATCAACCTTGAAATTCTTGGTCAAAATAGCCAAGCAATTCTTTTTATATTCTTTTTCCATGAATTGTAATTATTTTTTCTTCAACTAAACTATGGTAGCTTAAAAACTCTTAATTCCTTGTCCTTAACATCACATTTGAAAGTCGAATACCATTGTCTAAATCTCCTATCTTAGTTACATACATAATTTGTTCGTTCTATGTTCAATCCCTAATTGAATCTTTTCTAGATAAAGCTAAACCTTAAGAGAGACGTAGGAAGATAGAACCACCTACCTCGAACACGTAAGAACCAGCTGCACCTGCTGGAATGCCCCCGAACATCTTAAATCTTTAAGCTTTGACTTCTCTTTCTCTCTTTCTCTCTCTCTTTCTCTCTAGGACGACTACAGCTCTCCTAACGTGGAGGATCATCCACCAATACCCTAGGACGACATCTCTCTATATAAAAACAATATCTATCTCTTCTAGAGTCCTAATCCCATCCTAATTCTATTATAATAATAACTTTTTGCTCATTAAGTAATCTTTTTTATCAGGTTTCCTAATCCCACTATACATTTGCTTTCTTATCCACCAAGGAGCCCTTTTTAAGCCTAGAGAAGTACCAAAAAACCCTTAGTTAATTAAATATTAAATTTTCTTTTAATATTAATAATATTAAATCATAAAACAACTGAATTAACTAATTAGTCATCTAATTTGCCAATATATATTACTATAATATCCCTAGTAATTTATACTCCAAATAAACCTCAATTATAGTAAAAAAATGACTGCGTTTTTAGCCACATCATTAAAATGATGTGCCTAAACTCAAATACGAGCTATTTACTTCAATTACAGGCTATTTACCATCTTACTTAAAATACGGGTCATTACATCACCTTAAGACTTTTTATCCTCGAAAAGAAACAACCTCAAATACAAGAGTTTAACACAACATTATTTACAAAACTCCTAGCACATTACATATTACCAAATATATATACATACAGATCATTATCGGTGGATGCTTTATCACATACCACATATATATCATAACAAGATGTCAGCACATCACAGCAAGATAACATAATAAGGCATTACAACAACAATGAACATAAAGTAAAATAAAATTGAAACAACTGCAACCACTACCCATGAACAGCTTACCCATCAGACCACTTATTAAGTCAATAATAATGTAACCACAACTGGTATGGTTCCCAAGGCCAATTGATGTAACAACAAAATACCACAACCAAGGGGGAGGTACTACCAACCCAACAAGCCACCATTATGCACAACCAATGTTCCTATAACGCAATAAATAAATAATTTAACAGCCAAAAACCAATCCAATAATATATCACATTATAAGGATCTTCAAGAAAGGCTAAAAGGGTTACGAAAGACTTGTTTAACTTTAATACCCCTCATTGATACTAGACTTCACCATCTTGATACGTATACCAACGTTACCCAAGAAAATCTTGTTCAATAAATACATGAACACTATATGGAATCTTTATAAGTCACGATGTGCATAACCAGCTACACATAAATCATCAACTAGGGATGGCAATTTGCCCCATCCCCACAGGGACCCACCTCGCCTCGCCCCATGTTTGTACCTCTGTTCTAACTAGAGTGTTTGTCGACCACTAGGCAAGCCGCATTTTTGTAATAATGCTAATATAATTAACATATGTACTTATAATATAACATATAAATAAATAACAATAACAATAACAATAATTATTATTATTATTATTATTATTATTATTGATAATAGTAATAATAATATTAATATTAATAAAGAGTGTATCATTTATTTTAAAAATAATAGTACTATAATTATTTATAAAATACAAATCAATTAGATTTAAATTTAGTTTTGAATTTATTGATAAGTTAATTTTATGACTTTGGATTAAGTAATCCAATTAAATATTATTTAATTCAAAATGCATTAATATTTAAACTAATAATATCATTTACATGTTTTATTATTTCTAATTCAAATATGAAATATATACCATCAAATGTCAAAAAAACTCAAAACTCACGCTCATCATGCATGACCATATCACACATGAAATAATTTATCGGTAATCATTAATTTGATTTAATTTTAATTTTAAATTTATTAATATGTTAATTTAAGACTAAATAATCTAATAAAGTATTATTTGATCGATAAATGCATTAATATTTTAACTAGTGATATCATTTATATGGTTTATTACTTTTAACTCAAATATGAAATACGTACTATCAATGTTGAAACTCACTCTCACGATTATTCTTTATTATATGAAAATAGTTAGTATTGTATAATTAACTAATAACATTGATTATAATTATAATAGTACATATATATACTTATCATATCAAATAATACATATATATACACTCACACTTAATAATAAATCGTATACAACAATAATTATATTATCGATCGTTTTAATTACATCAAGGGAAATGAGTTAAAAAAACACGACTTGTCGGACAAGTGTATTACTTATAACATAAGTAATATGATAAACTGTGATATATTATATATAATCATATTAGTTAGGTTATCACCACTCATATTATCACTTATTATCAATGATAATTATATTACTTAAGTTATCACTACTTGCTACTCAAGTTATTGTTTATTGATTAGAATTTATATGTGCATATATATAGGGATAACTATATATATATATATATATATATATATATATATCATATATAACATAAGTAATATGATAATTATTGAGTATCTGGAGTTTAATAACTAATGTCATAAAGTTTGTTGATAACTATTATATATATCATAAATAATTATTGTTTACTATGTTTACGTAATTAGTGTATATACTTAAAATCTAACATATAAATAATATTAGTAGCAGTAATAGTAGTAGTAGTAGTGATAATGATAATAATAAGTAAATATTTTATTTTAAAAATAATATCACTTACAAAGTATATATACTTATATTTTAATAAAAATAACATTCAAAAGTAGTAATAATGTTTTAATATAAAATACAAGCATATAAAATGCATAGTTCATATCATAACACATTACACTAACACAACACTTTATAGAACATGTTAGAACAATTCATATTCGCATTTTACCATGCTCATTGTGCTTTACCGCACTGATGTCCTTGACCGCATCAACCGTACCCTTTTTCCCTTGACCAGGCCTTTGTCCTTTACCGGACCACTGTCCTTTAACAGACATCATCACAACAAATATAGTGTATTATATACAAGAACACACACCAACAATATCGACATTACAAGTCCATAATCGTCATACTATAAACATCATCATATCAGCATACAAGCTTGTTGTAACGTACACATTAAGGGGTTACCATATTTGGAGTATGAGATGCTATATGTAAGGGTTGAGAGAATTATGTATAATGAGAAATATTTTCCTTCGCTCTCTCAACATGGTATCAGAGCCGTGTGAGTAACAACAGGCGTTACCAATCACGCCGTGCGACGCGACGTCTCTCGCCAACGATCCACAACGACGGTTCCCGGCAACGACGTCAGTGATGCGATCATCTCACTAACGCTCCCCTGCGACGACGTCAGTGATGATCTCGACAAATAGCTCACGACCTTGATGACGGATGACAAATGACAACCTCGACTGGCGATGACAGACGGACGCGACGCGATGGAGGACGACGGATGCGACACTTGACGATGCGGCGACAGGCGGCCTTGACAATGCGACGACAGACGGCCTTGACGATGCAACGACAGATGAACGATCGACGGATGATTGGTGTCTTGCTTTCGATCTACGACGCACGGGTATCTCTCTGCCTCTGGCAAGGATTGGCCTTCTAGTCGGGTGTGCCAGGTGATGTTCGTGATGGCAGCACGCTCGCACTGCTGATGACACTGGTTTCTTCAGGACGAGAGGCCCTCTTGCGCTGAAGAGAAACATGACCAGGTTCTCCTCTTAACGACTGCTATGTTATTCGTATCCCATCAAGCCTGTGCCTATACTGTCGTATCCTGAGCCTGTGTCTATATTGTGGTGGTTTGGAGTGCTGGATGATTATTGCTGGTTTGGTTTAAAATTGCTTCCGTGACCTGTTTAGTCACCCATTTCATACATATATATACACGGCCTTCCCGTGACTGTGATTGGTTGATATTTGTTGCTCTCCCTGAGACGGTTACTGCTGATATATGATTATGAATCTGTGACTGGTTGGTTGGTTATGAATCGGTGAGTGAAGTGGTGACTGCTAGATTCATATTCCTGCCTTAGTCCGTTGTAACTGGTTAGTCTGCTTTTTTTCTGTATTGCATTCTGATGGCACACATAGAATATGCTGGCATTACTGATTCTCTTGAATCAGTTACTTTATCCCATGCTGATTATGAGTTCTTGATTGGTTCTGCCCGGATGGCTATAAGTTTAGCACATACTGCTATGTTAGCACTTCAACCATCAGGTAGTCCTTATTGTTTGCCTACTTCCAAACCCGATACCTGGGTTCTAGACTCTAGAGCCACTCATCACATGACTGGTAATTCTAAACTCTTGTCCTCTTTTAAATCTATGGCTACCACCTCATCTCATCCCGTTACCTTTGCTGATGGTTCTCAAACCTCTATCACTAGAACGGGGACTGCGCACTTGAGCCCATCTCTTTCCCTTCCAAACGTGCTGCATTTACCTCACTCACCATACAACTTATTATCCATTAGTTCCTTAACTAAAGCCCTCAATTGTTCTATAACCTTTTCATCTTCTGGCTGTATTTTCCAGGATCTGAAGACTGAACGGATGATTGGTGGGGGAACTGAGGCTAATGGTCTTTATTACTTCGTTCACATTATTCCTTCAGTTGCAACTACAATTGCCCATTGTTCCTCTGATCATTTCTAGTTGCACTGTCGCTTAGGACATCCTTCTCTCAGTATGCTTCAATCTATTTCACCCTCTACTGCTTCTGTTAAGTCTTTCCCGTGTGAAACTTGTGAGTTAGGTAAACATCATCGTGTGTCTTTTCCTTCCTGTCCAATAAATCGGGTCATGAAACCCTTTGAATTAGTTCACTCTGATGTATGGGGTCCTTTTCCTATATCAACTTCTTCTGGTTTTAAGTATTTTGTCACATTTGTGGATGATTATTCTCACATGACTTGATTATATTTAATGAAAAATTAAATTAAAGTTTTTTCTTGTTTTTAGCAATTCTATTATGAAATTCAAAATTATTTTCAGGTCTCTATTAAATACTTGCGATCTGATAATGCCAAAGAATATCTGAGTACCTCCTCTGGGTTTCACCCCTTTCTTGTCTCCCATGGTATCAAACTTCTTGTTCCTATACCCCTCAACAAAATAGAGTTGCTGAACGGAAGAATCGCCATTTACTTGATGTTACCTGATGTTTGATTGTACATATGCAACTTCCTAAATCTTTCTGGGGTTATGCAGTTCTTACAACTTGTTATTTGATTAACCATATTCTCTCATCTGTCCTACGTGGACGGGTTCCATACTCCATTCTTTATCCCGGTGTTCCTCTTTTCTCTCTTCCTCTTTGTGTTTTTGGTTGTGTTTGTTTTGTGTAGTGCTTTGGTCCTAGTCGTGATAAGTTGGATCCCCACTCTGTCAAGTGTGTTTTTATCGGCTATTCTCGTACTCAGAAAGGATATCGGTGTTATAACCCCTTGACTGGTTGCATCTATGTCTCCGCTGATGTCACTTTTCATGAGGATAAATCTTATTATGCTTCTTTCTCACACAGTCAACCCGCTCCTCTGGTTATTCCATTCCCCGTTCCTCCAATGGACTCCTCTCCTTCGTTGGCTCCGCTTGATCCGTGTCTCCCACCTGTTGACTGCTTCACTGGCCACACATAGTATCGCCGAACTCCAGCTCCTGCAGTTCCCCCCACATCAATCGACGTCTCTTCTTCTGAGACGACTATGGCCCATGATCTCCCTATTACTCAATGTAAAGATACTCGTTCTTGTGTTGGTCGTCCTCTTGACCATTTTGTTTCTTATACTGGTCATGTCCGCTCTCAGTATCCTATGTCTCACTTTGTCTCTAGCTCCAAGTTATCTCTTTGTTTCTCTGCTTTTGTTTCCTCTATTTCATCTTTGGTTGTGTCTCGCAGTGTTGCTGAAGCTCTTGCTCATCCTGGGTGGCACCAAGCCATGAACGATGAGATACAGGCTCTTCGTACTAATGCCACATGGGATCTCACTCAGTTACCCGCTGATCAACATGTTGTTGGGTGCCGTTGGGTTTTTACTGCGAAAGTTCATCCTGATGGTTCACTTAAACGCTTGAAGACTCGTTTGGTGGCTAACGGCTACACTCAGGTTTATGGTGTTGACTATGATGATACTTTTTCTCCTGGTAGCCAAGATTCCGTCTATTCGGGTGTTTCTCTCTTTAACTGTTCATTATGGCTGTACTCTTCATCAACTTGATGTCAAAAATGCCTTTCTCCATGGTGACCTTGCTGAGGAGGTTTATATGGAGCAACCACCTGGTTTTATTGCTCAGGGGGAGAATCTGATTCAGTACAGCACTTGTTGGCTTCGGTCTTCGGCAATGTGAGGTTGATCATTCTGTATTTAGCTACTCTTCTGCTGTCGGCTGTGTTCTCTTGGTTGTATATGTTGATGATATTATTGTTACGGGAAGTGACAATAACGGCATTCAATGTTTGAAGCATTTTCTACAGACTGAGTTTTGTACCAAGGATCTTGGTCGTTTGCACTATTTCTTGGGGATAGAAGTGGCCTATTCTGGTTCCTCTATCTCTTTGTCGCAACGAAAGTATGTGCTGGACATATTTGATGAGGTTGGGTACTTAAGCGTCAAACCTGTTACTTCGCCTATGGATCAAAATGTCCGGTTAGATTCTGAGCATGGTGATTTGTTACATAACCCTGCTCAATATCGAAGATTAGTTGGTAAGTTAAACTATTTGACAGTGACTAGACCCGATATTGCTTTTGTTGTAAGCACTGTAAGCCAGTTTATGAGTGCTCCTCGCACTACCCACTGGACTGCGGCATTGCAAATTGTCAAGTACTTGAAGGGAGCACCAGGACGAGGTCTTCTGTTTACCAAACAGGGTAATCTCGATATTCATGGTTATTCTAATTCTGACTGGGAAGGATGTCCGATTGATAGAAGATCCATTACTGGTTATTGTGTGTTTCTTGGTAGAAATCTTGTAGCATGGAAAAGTAAGAAACAACATGTAGTGTCACGATCTAGTGCAGAGGCTGAGTACAGAGCAATGGCACATGTCACAGGTTAACTAACATGGTTGACAATGTTGTTATCTGAAATTGGCTTACCTTCTTCACGTGCCTCAGTATTACATCATGATAGTCAGTCTGCTATCTATATCGCTTCCAATCTGGTGTTCCATGAAAGGACGAAGCATATTGAAGTTGATTGTCATTTTGTACGAGAGAAGGTACGGAACAATGCAATTGAGCTCACCCACATTCGAACCGAACATCAACTTGCTGATCTTTTTACTAAATCTTTAGGAGGTAATCGTGTACATGAACTTTGTAACAAGTTGGGGCTCTTTGATATATATGCTCCAACTTGAGGGGGAGTGTTGTAACGTACACATTAAGGGGCTACCATATTTGGAGTATGAGATGTTATATGTAAGGGTTGAGAGAATTATGTATAATGAGAAATATTTTCCTTTGCTCTCTCAAAAAAGCCCAATATATCAAACTAGAAAATCACATATTATCACAATCAATATAAAAGACCTGAAAAGAGCCATACTAGAAAAACACTCCTGCACGCGGCGCCCTTCGCCACATGCACACCCTTGCATGTGGCACTCCTCACCACATGCAAATGTCGTTCACATGACGCCCATCATCACATACACGCCTTGGCTATGCTGCCATAAGGCGCCTTACCTCCTGCTATGCTCAAGCTTAACCAAACTATCTCTAACCCTCAATTCTTTGTCCTCAACATTACCTTTGAAAGTCAAATACCATTGTCTAGATGTCATATCTCAGTTACATGCATAATTTGTTCATTCTATGTTCAATCCCTAATTGAATCTTGTCTAACCAAAGCTAAACCCTAAGAGAGGCGTAGAAGGATAGAACCACCTACCTCGAACACATAGGAACCAGCTATACCCGCTGCAATGCTTCTGAACATCTTAAATCTTTAAGCTTTGACTTCTCTTTCTCTCTTTCTCTCTCTCTAGGATGACTACAGCTCTCCCAACGTGAAGGATCATCCACTAATACCCTAGGACGACATCCCTATTTATAGAAACAATCTCCCTCTCTTCTAGAGTCCTAATCCCATCATAATTCTATTATAATATTAACTTCTTGCTCATTAAGTAATCTCTTTTATTAGGTTTCTTAATCTCACTATGCATTTGCTTTCTTATATAGGAGTGTAAAATGGACCAGTCTGGTCTGGTCCGTTACGGGGTGAGCCTAAACGGACCGGTCCGTTTGGGCCCATAGTTTTAATGGACCAATAATTATTCGGTCCGATCTGGTTTACACACGGACCGGACCGGTCCGCGAACCAATCCATTTTAACTCTTTTCTACATAGTTTATTCCATGCTTTTGCAAAAGGCATGACTTGTATCAATTTGTGCTGTGTGCAAAAAAAATGACTTCGGCAAGAAATATCACCAATTTGTATCAATTTGTGTGTAAAAAAACACACAATTTGTATCAATCGACTCTGACAAGATATTTTACCAATTTGTATCAATTTATGTGTAGAAAAATCAATTTGTGTAATAGCATGATATTTCACCCAAAAAAACAACAATTTCATATTATAACAGATAAAGACATACGTATATTATGAGAGAGCGTGCGAATTCTGATGTCGATAGAGCATGCGAGATCAATAGCAACTCTGATGTTGTGAGACAAAGAGAGAGCTCTAGTCCGGGCTATCCGGCGTTGTGAGACAAGAGAGAGAGCACCGTTGCAACGGTCTGGCATTGTGAGATAGGGAGACTGGGAGAGAGAGCACCGCTCACCGTTGCATTGGTCTGGCGTTGTGAGACAAATCAAGTGACAACTAGGCTAGATCCGGACCTCCGGTACCGGCGTGAGGGGAGAAAATAGCTTGCGCGGCTGGGCTGAGATTCTAAAAATGAGAGAAAGAGAAAGATGATTGTGTTACGCGTTGTGTGACCTGCACCTTGCGTGTAGCGTAAGATGATTTGAGAAATGGGATAGGATAGGAATTAAGTTTAGGGTAAATCTCCACATAAGAAAATTTTAATAAGTTATAAATAAATAATTATTTTAAAAATAATCTTATGGTCCGCGGACCAGTCCATGTTCACATGAGCTTAGCCCGTATGGACTGTGGTCCATCGTACTAGTCCATATAGGCCCGCGTTATAAACGGACGTATATTTATTTGGTCATGTCCATGAAAATCTGCAAACCAGTCCATGGACTTTTAGTCCATTTTACACCTCTATTCTTATCCACCAAGGAATGTTTTTCAAGCCAAGAGAAGTATCAAAAAGCCCTTAGTGAATTAAATCCTGAATTTCCTTGTAATGTTAATAATATTAAATCATAAAATAGCTGAATTTACTAATTAGCCATCTAATTTGCCACTATAAATTACTATAATATCCCTAGGTAATTCAAACTCCAAATAAACCTCAATTATAGTTAAAACAACTGCATTTTCAGGTACATCATTAAAATAATATCCCTAAACTCAAATACGGGCTATTTACTTCAATTATAGGCTTACCATCTTACTTCAAATATGGGTCATTACACCTTCGAACCTTCGAACAAAACCTTCGACCCTTCAAACCTTCCCTTAACGCGTTGCCAATCTAATAGTTTGCCAAAGGTATCATTCATCGTCGTTTCTGATGGTCCCTTGGAGCCTAGAGGGGGGTGAATAGGCTCTTATCGAAACTCTTTCTAATCTCTTAAAACACCACACTTATCTAGTTAAGTGATAGAATCACTACGGAAGATAACTAGATAGTGAAAGTATTTTGTTTTATTATCAAGAGATAATTACAAGAAAATAGAAGCAAGACTCTCTTACACTCTGTTTACAAAAGGATTCACACACTAGCCTAGATTATATCTTTGAGCTCTTGTGCATACACAGGGTTAATTCAGGCTCGTTCGCACACCCACACAAATGTACAAGTATGAATATTTATACAAACATTCCTAAGAGACAACCTTGGAACTTGTAGTTCCGGAATGCGTTCAACACTAACTATTCCTCGGTAATCTCTCTGCCTTGACTGCTGCGGTTTGTGGAGCGCAAGATCTTGGGTTTGAAGAGTATAAGTGCCTTTGTGAGTTCCCAAATATAATTAAGGTTGTGTCCACATATCCGGGTGATCCACGTGTAAGATTCTTCAGGTTCTCAACGAGATTGTCTTACATCGGGACACCACGAGCTGATAACTTAAAATGCAGTAGTTTGAAGTAGCATCTTCTTGGTCCAGTGTAATTTTCCTTACTCCGTTGCTAGCGAAGCTCGGAACCTTACTCCGTGTCAGTGGTTGCTTACTCCGTATCTATTTGGTACTGGAATCGTTAGTCCGTGTCAGTGCTTCCTTACTCCGTGTGAATGAGAAGGTCGGAGTGTTTATTCCGTATCAGTGCTTCCTTATTCCGCATGTAAGTTCCTTACTCCGTATGAGTTTAAAGGATCGGATGGCTTACTCCGTACTAGCGCATCCTTACTCCGCATCTAGTTTCCTTACTCCGTGCGAATAAAGACTCGGGTCCTTATTCCGCATCAATACTTCCTTACTCCGTATGTATGAAAGACTCAGATGCCTTACTCCGTGTCTTCTTTACTTTAGTTCGCTTGAGGGGAAGACTTAACTTTTTAACTCCATGTCAAACCTTTTACTTCATGCGACCTTGTAGACCAAGACTTTTACTCCGCATCACTTTGACTTAGTCCGTTTGAGGCATTAGGAACAGATTCCGTAATCCGTAGTTTTTAAGTTCTTAGTTCGCACGAATGTTCCTTATTCCGTATGTATTAGTGACTTGGTTATTTACCAAGTGTTTGACGACACTCACTCTTGTCCGGATCAAGATTATATATCCTATCCTTAGCTTTGCTCTCACGAGTGTATCTCCGGATTAATAACATATCTTCTGCAACGATCAAAGAAACACAAAAGATCTCAGATCAAATTACATAGGGCTTTATCAGCATTATCCAAATTCTGGGCTTGATCCAACAATCTCCCCCAATTATGGATATGCCCAAACCCTTTGTAATCCGATCCTGGTAAGCGGCTAAAAAGATAACATACAGGATACGCATCACAACCAATTTCATTCATCAACAATAGAATACAATTCAGCCTTTATACAAGATTTTCATTAAGGTACATAAGGCTTACTATACTTGAAGATCATAGTTGTTGCTTTCTCTCTAAGCTCCATTGTCTGCTTCATCGTATAAGTGGTGTGTTGGCTCCAAGATTTGTCCACAGTTAAGAATAACTTGATAAAGTAACAGACAAAGGCCCCACAACTATCTCCATCCGACTGTTGTGGCACTTGCTTCTTGCCCCGGAATGTCGCCTTGACTTCTCGGTTGGACTCAAGGGTGTAATGCCCAACTCTTCATATAATCCAGCTTTCTTCACAACTTGATCGGCCTTGAGATACGATAGTTCCCATTGATTCTTTCTTACATAATGCTCCACAATCTGATGAGAATCAATCAGAATCATTTGTTTGGACTGAATCATGAAGACAACCATCATGAAATGTGGCGACATGATCCGGTACGGAATGAGGATAGTTGAGAGAGTTTTCCATGGCTTGCTATCCTCGCCAGCCTGGTCGATGAAGGACCGAATGAGATCTACACTGGGAAGATAGCCTTTATTCCAGAGACGACAAAACTTCAAACAAGTGCCCATCCTTGTATAGAGATGGAAACAGCCTCATCTCCATTTTAGCAGCCCTAGAGAAGTTGTCAATGTCTTCTGTTGTAAAGAGTCCTCTCTCCGAACAAAGGATCTGAATGTCGGCCAGGGAGAAAGGGTACAGGTCAGAGAGATATCTTCTCTCAGCAGAAGACGCAGCATAGCACTTCATTGCCTTATGCATGCTTCCATCCGCATCAGAAGGGTCACACGCCGCGTATGATGGGAGGAAGGTGTCAGCTGCGGGTGAAGAGGATGGAGGAGGAGCTGCAGTCGAGGAGCTTGGCTGAGAGAAGCGGCTACGTTTGGGAATTTGAACTCCCTGAAGCAATGAAGAGGCAGGCCGCTTCTCAGCACTAGTGGATGGTTGTGGTGCAGGAGGAGCAGAAGGATCAGATGACACTCTCTCCCCCGGTTTGGCAGGTCACCGGGAAGCAATGGGAGGGCGAGCCATCGTGTGCCCCAGGTCCGCGAAGGAGGTAGACAAGGAATGGATGGACGAGGCGACGAGATCCATTTTCTGTTCCATGGAAGTGGAGGAATCAGTGAGAGCGGAGAGGAGTTGGGCGCCAAGTGCATTAACCTTGGCGGCGATGGCAGATATTTGGGCGCTATGAGATTGAGCGTGTCGGTCCAGCTGGGCGGAGAGCACAGCATCGGGGTGGACCGTGTCAAAAGAAGCACGCCCAAGGACCAACTCCGGAGCTTTGGAGGACTCCCCCGCATGAACAGGAGCAGGAGTGCGCTGGGCAGAGGAATCCGCAGGAGTATTAGCAGCAGCAGCAGAAGGGGCATCCGGAACATCAGAGGCATCCAGAGCAGCTGACCCGCTTTGACCAGATAGGTCAACCACGGGAATCGCGGCAGCAGGAGAAGAGGGGCCAGCCTTAGCAGGGGAAGGACTCTGTGCAGCATGGGCTGGGCTGGAGGGGGTAGGGAACGACACATCTAGAATGGAGGCCGGCGTAAGAAAGCCGTGGTCCAAGTTCCAGATGATCATGGTCTCCGGGGATTGGGTATGGCGCGTGTAAAACACCCGGAGATCGGTGTCAGGAATGGAGGCAGTGTGAGCAAGGCTGAAACGGAGCCATAGGTCCGTTAAGGTGCCGGCGGAGAGATGGTCAAGATAATCTCGGGGTTGAGGTAAGGGAGGCAAAGGAGCTTCCGGAGTAGATGCCGGGATATCAGCAGTGACGGCAGCAATAGCGGTATCAACCGCGGCAGCAATGGCAGAAGTGGAGGGAGTGGGGACATCCGCAGCAGAAGGGGTTGAGGAAACAGCTTTAGGGATGTTGCGCTGAGAGGGCCCCGCAACCTCGGAAGGATCGGCATGGACGCTGTGCTGGGAAGCCCGAGAAACGGAGGGTACAACAACGGACCGAATCCGGGAGGACCGGTGAGCAGAGCTGACCTCTGGGGCATGGCTGGCAGAGGGGTCACCAACAGAACTGCCTTGTTGTTCCGCAGCAGGGAGGGGGCGAAGAGCTGCAGAGGGATGACGGGCTATCATGTTCCCATCAAGCATAAGATAGCGAAGGTAATAAGCCGGAGGGAATGAAACAGCATCAGAGCGGGCGAAATGGTCCGGATGAAGATGCCGGAAGACAATGCTGAGTATGCGCCTGAAAGAACGGTTCTTGGGTCCAGTCTACAGCAGTTGGAACAAAAAATGGCCCCCAGTCCATTGGAAGACCTTCGAAAATGGCGTACATGGCCAGAAGAAGGTCGTACGGAACGGAGTCCAGGGCGGATGTGCGAGCCAGTAAACATCGACTCAAGATGGTTGCCATACAGCGATAGCGACCTTGGAAGGACTTCACCTTGTATTCTTTGCCTTTGTAGGTGCAACCCATAGAAGCTGCCATGGGATCGGCATCGGGGCGCTGTGGTTCACCGGGGGGTAGATGGAGAGCAGCGCGGAGAACGGCGGGAGTAATGAGGATTCACCGCGAACATAGGAGATAATGGAGTCGGTGGTACAGCGAATCCGTTGGTAAAACTCGAGAATGTCGTCTATAAGCAGATCGACAGGATTGGAGATCAGGTCGAGTAGGTGAGAGGCTTCTAGAAGAGGGCAAATATCGGAAAACCAGTCTGGAGGGTTGGAGACAGCGCTCCAATCAACCAGATGGCCGGGATTAACGCCGGAAAGAGAGGTTCTAGGTGCCATTGTAGATGAAAGTTGAAGGGCGAGAGAAAAGGTGAGGTCTTGGGGATTGAAGGAGCAACGAGAGGTTTAGGGATTTGAAAAGGGTAATGCTCGTGCTTCGCAGGAATGACCAGAATATATAAGACCGAGTCCGTAAATGTCAGCGCGTCTAGGAATTTGGCAAATGAAACAGTGAACCACTTGACAGGCTGATGTCATTAGTCTTGATATCGATGCGCCTCCGAATTAAAAGATGATGTGGAGGCGGCATGACCAAATAAGGGTAACAGTTGTTCGCCTTCCGGAGAAGTGTGTGCATCCCGAGATATGCATTTAATGAATCATCATGATTCCTCCTCAAAAGCACGCGATATAAAAGAAGACATGGATTATCGCAATTTGACAGTGTTAGGAGTCCGGAGGAATGAACCGACAATCATCCGGAATCAACGATAGTCTAGTGAAGAGTATCTAGATGAAAAGTAGACCGTGTCCGTAGTAACAAAGTGCGGGGAGAGAGAAGTAGATTCCTTTGCTGTCAATAAGTCGAAGAGAAGAGAAGTACCACAACACTTCAAATCCAAGACTATGGACTAGATTTACCGATAAGGTTGCAAAGAAAAACTGAACCTGTAGCTTAAAAAAATAAACTAAAAATACAAAAGCTGAACAGGCACGGATTAGTACGGATAGGAGAAAATAGTCAGTGAAGAGCTACATAATCCGAACTAAAGAGAAGCAGAACTCATGCATTACAAAGAATGAAATAGACATATACAGACGAGAGAATGATCAATGTGACTGAATCAGGACATATGTCAGATAATAAATACACAAGTTCATATAGGTCAACATAGCGAAACCGTCCTGCTGAACGACGTAGCTAAGATTAATTAAAGATCATATGATTTGGCCAAATTAGGATTCATGAGTGAAAAATGAGGAAGCGGGCACATGTCAAAAGTAAGCTGTTGATTACCCGATTAAAATGCATGGTTGAAGAAAAAAATACATCCAAGCATGCCACTATTCTGTTCCAAAACCGCATGTCCAGTCAGATCCGGAAATAAAGGTTTAGAGGAGAGAGTATCCGAGACATATTAGGGGGTCATTACTGAGGTAATAGATGAAGCTTAAGCTCCCACGTAGATCATTTGATCCTCTCAATGAAAGGCTCCCCCTCAAATAGACAGCCAGGAAAGAGGTCATGAGACATATACGGGGGTATTACTCGAATAATTTATAAAGCATTTTCTCCCCGTAGATTGTGCAATCCTCTCGGTAGACCTTTCCGGCTTATAGAAATTCAGCACTGTCTATCTTTTTAGGAAACTATACTTCGTGATCACGATCATGCGATTGAGTATTCATCCACCGGGCATTCCAAGCTAACCCATTTCATTTCTTCAACTATACATGTTAATAGAGTAATCTAAATGAACAAGGCTTTTGTCATGTGGTGATCAATGGAAATTAAGATCATGAAACCAGAATGAGGTTAATCATATAAACTTTAATCATGTTTGCTTAAACGACTTGATCGGGAAACACAAGCATCCTCCCATTATGAAGTTGATATTAATATCGAAGCATGAAGCCGTTAATCGATAAGTATGATCAGCATTAAAATCAGTATGTATCTTCAACTTTCACTAAAAGCACAATGCATGTTCGATAGTAAGTATCTTGTTGGGTAATTTAAATGTGAAACTATGCAGAGAAGTCAAGCATACCTAATCGGATGAGTAGTTCAGAGAATCTTGCATCAGGTAGTGGGGCTTTGTAAGTATGTCTGCCAGTTGATCTTCGATAGCAACATGTTCCAGGGAAATGTGATTTTTGAGAACATGGTCGCGTATGAAGTGATACTTGACCTCAATATGCTTCGTCTTAGGGTGCATGACGAGATTGTTGCTGATAGCAATTGCACTAGTGTTGTCGCAGAGTGGAATAGATGACATGTTGAAACCGTAGTCGAGTAAGTTGACTTTGCATTCGAGTAGTCGTGCGCAAGAACTTCCAACAACTATATATTCCGCCTCAGCGAAGAGAGGTTGATACGGAATTTTGCTTCTTACTGAACCATGAAATTAATCTATTTCCAAGAAACTGACACATACCACTTGTGCTCTTCCTGTCGATGCGACATCCAGCGAAGTCGGCATCAGAGCATTTGGATAAGGTGAAGTTGGACTCCTTTGAGTACTAGAGTTCCAAATTCATCGTTCCCTTGAGATACCTTAATATCCATTTAACATGAAGCATATGTGATTCCTTGGGATTCGCCTGATATCGTGCACAGATGCAAGTTGCAAACATAATGTCTGGGGCGACTTGCTGTAAGATACAACAAGGATCCTATCATCCCTCCGTAGTCGGTCACATTTACTTGATATGCCATCCACATCAGGATCTAACTTGGCACTGACAGGCATGGGAGTTTTGACGGGAGATGAACCTTCCATACCAAACTTCTTAATAAGATCACGAGTGTACTTAGCTTGATTAATGAAGATTCCTTCCTTCAATTGTTTAACTTCTATTCCGAGGAAGTAGGACAGTTCTCCCATCATGCTCATCTCAAACTTGCCTATCATCAACTTAGCAAACTCTTCACAAAGCTTCGGATTCGTTGATCCGAAAATGATATCATCCACGTATATCTGTACGATTAGAGTGTGTCCTTTCTCTTTTCGTAGAAATAAGGTGGTGTCTATCTTCCCTTTTTGGAAGTTATGAGCAAGTAGGAATTCTGATAGTGTGTCGTACCAGGCTCTTAGAGCTTGCTTCAAACCATATAAAGCTTTCCGAAGTTTGTAGACTAGATGTCCTGCTTTAGGTTCAATGAAACCGGGAGGTTGTTCTACGTAAACCTCCTCTTGAAGATCTCCATTCAGGAATGCGCTCTTGACGTCCATTTGATAAACTATGAAGTTTTCATATGAAGC
Organism: Taxillus chinensis; assembly: GCA_023512835.1. Lineage (NCBI taxonomy): Eukaryota > Viridiplantae > Streptophyta > Magnoliopsida > Santalales > Loranthaceae > Taxillus > Taxillus chinensis. The sequence goes on from CM042086.1 coordinate 26,314,800, forward strand.
ATACGCCAGAAACATTCGGATTGCCTCAAGTCTTGCTACTGGAGCAAAGGTCTCATCATAGTCTATTCCTTCTTCTTGATGATATCCTTTGGCTACCAGTCTGGCTTTGTTCCGGATTACTATTCCATCCGTATCAAGCTTGTTCCGGAACACCCATTTAACTCCAATGACTTGCTGAGACTTAGGCCTTGGTACTAAAGTCCACACATTATTTCTCTTAAATTGATTCAGCTTTTCTTGCATGGCTTCTATCCAATTCGAATCTTGAAGAGCTTCATTTGCCACCTTTGGTTCTATTTGAGATAGAAAACACGAGTAAAGACTCATGTTGGAGGTGGCTGCTCTTGTTCTTACACCAACAGTAGGATCACCAATCACTTGATCTGAGGGATGGTTTCGGGTCCATCTGTAATTCTATGCATGTGATGGATGATCTTGAACAATTTGAAGCTCTGCCAGATTAGGTTGTTCAGGTGTATCTGCTGGTTGAGCTTCGTCCGGACTAGATGTTTCCGTATTAGAAGGTACGGTAGAACTAGGTAGTTCTTCAACACTGTTTCTTTCAGTGTTAACTGGTCCGGACGGACTTGATGGTGCTCCAGAATTTTGGGTATCCGTAGGAGTATGTCTGGAGCTTAATGGTAGTCCTGAGTCCGAGTCATCCATAGCATCATCCATATAATTTCTTTGTGCCTCGCTGATGCCACGTGGTTGGTCAGAATGTGTAACAGGAACATTCATAAACTTCGAATAATCGATGTTGCTGTCCAGGACCTGCACATTAGAACTTGAAGAAGCAACTTTTGACCAATCAAGATTAGCTTCATCAAAAGTCACATGGATAGATTCTTCAACTTTAAAAAGTTTTCTATTGAAGACCCGATAAGCCTTGCTATGTAATGAGTACCCGACAAAAATCCCATCATCGTTTTTGGTTCAAATTTATTCTGGGGTCTCTTTGCCATTTATCAATATGTAGCAAGTACACCCAAAAGCTCTAAAATGTGAAATTGAAGGTTTTCGTCCTCTCCACATCTCATAGGGTGTTTTCATGGTAGATTTATTTATTAGAGTTCTGTTCTGAACATAGCAGGCAGTGGACACAACTTCAGCCCATAGACTGAGAGGAAGCGTTGCCCCTGCTAACATAGATCTACCAGCCTCAACTAAGGTACGATTCTTGCGCTCAGCTACCCCATTTTGTTGTGGAGTTCTGGGCGTAGAGAAGTCATGCTATATGCCCTATTCAGAACAATATGATCTCATTTCTGAAAAATCAAATTTTGTACCATGATCACTCCTGATACACTTTATGCTCAGTCCTTGTGAGTTGCTTATCCAGTTGAAAAGATCTACAAGATACTCAAAAGTTTGATCCTTTGATTTCAGGAACATCACCCATGTGTATCTGGTGAAATCATCGATAATCACAAGGGTATATCTCGCACCAGCCAGTGACGGAACAGAAATAGGACCACAGAGGTCCATATGAAAAAGTTGTAGAGGAGCAATTATTGAATTAACTGATTTGCTTTTAAAGCTATGTTTGGTCTGTTTGCCCAGTTGGCATTCTCGACAGAGAGTGTCTCTGGAGAATTTGAGTTTAGGTAGACCAGTGACAAGATCAAGTAACGCTAATTTAGACAATGTCTTAAAGTTTAAATGTGCGCATCGCTTGTGCCATAACTAACTATCTTCATCTGAAGCTTTAGTGAGGAAGCATACAGGGTCAGAAGAATTATTTCTTAAGACCACTGAGAGTATATGTCCCCATCTCTTGATCCGGATAAATTAACATCTCCGGATAAGTTTTCTCTTACTGTACAGGTGTTGGACATAAAGGAAATAGTAAATCCTTTGTCACATAAATTACTGACACTTAGCAAATTATGCTTTAAACCTTCGACTAGTGCAACTCTAGTGATTGATACACAGTCGTTAGTTAAAGTGCCATACCCGACAGTCTTACCTTTGCTGTTGTCACCATATGAAACGGATGGACCTCGTTTTTCATTAACTTCTACAAGCAGAGTCTGATCACCCGTCATATGTCCGGAGCATCCACTATCAAGGATCCACTTGCTTTGATTGATCTTTAACTTCAAGTGATCCGGCAATGCATTCCGGGAGAGATGCTCCTGAAAGACAACAAGTTTACACTTTTGGTGCCCAAACTTGTTTCGGGCGATTAGAGAGAGAGCAGATAATGTCAACAGTTCCAGTTTGATTTTGCTGGGACTTTTAGCTCTCCAAGTTGACTTTAACTTGTTAGTTTCAGCTGCCTCTTTTATTTGGGTTTTCTTGGGAGAGACACTCCTTTGTGATTTAGATTTTGTTTTGCTCGAAGAAACCTTTTTATTAAACTAATCTTTATTGGTACGAATTTGATTACAAAGCCAGTTATCAGATAAACTCCAACATTCATAGTGATAATGACCCATTTCCCTACAAATGGAACAGACACTATAATGCGAAGTACAAACAAGGGATACAGGTCTCTTAGATTTTACGGACTTTCTACTGTTCCCTGTGGCCTAATCCATTGTGTTTGGGTGACGCGCTCTTGGCCCTAGATGCGTCGGCCTTTAGCCTTTCCTTTCTTTTTGGGTGCTACGATTTTGGCTTTAACTGCAGCAGCCTTCCCTTCATCATTAGTTACGGGTGCTACTGCTTCGGGAAGTGCGATGAATGACCTCTACTCCACAGTCATAAACTATGGTGCCACCTGAAATGAAACCATCCAACGATTTAGATGTACTAACAGGATATAAGTTGGTTAGTTTTGGAGTGAAATCCGGAGGACACTCAGTAGCTTGAGCATTGGAGGTTGATGATTCGGAGCCTAGGCCAGGTTTGACTCGAATATTATCCAGGATCGAGTCTTAAATGTAGAGGCTATTTCCCCGGATTTAAGCCACTTATGATTTATTTCCCTTTCTGTTCAAGTTCATTCTCGAGTCTTTTTACTATAACTTTTAGGCCTGAAAGATTGGTATTTAGCGAGATGATTTTCAGCTCTTAGATCGTGATACCAAGCTTCTTTTCCTCTGAAGTCAGCTATGTCCTTTTCAAGTCTAGTAATAGTAAATTCAAGACGTTTATTCTGACTTTCCATATCTTTGTACAGTTGAGTAATTATTAGTCTCTCATTCTTTTCATGATCACATACAGTAGTAAGAGATTCTAATTTACTCATGAGCTCGAGATAGAAGGTACCTCGATATTTACCATGAGGCGGACGTTCGGCTTAGGAGTTGGCTCATCATCCGAGGATTCCTCCTCTTCTTCCGAGCCACTGATGTACTTTGTCATGAACGCCTTCCTCTTGTTCTTGCTGTTGTCTGAGATGGTACGTCGAGGAGTAACCTTGTCACTTTTCTCTGCCGTCTTAGATTTGGATCTGCATTCATTGGCCCAGTGACCGGGTTTCCCACAATTAAAGCATTCTTGGGAGCTCGACTCGGATCGTTCCTTCCTTCTGGATGATGAGGAGCCTCTTCTGAATCCTTTTCTACTTTTCCGAAGGAATCGTTCAAAGGATTTGACAAGAAGAGCTATTTCCTCTTCGCGTCCGAGTCGAATTCTCGACTCATCCGTATCATCCTCTTGATGATTCTTGGAGCATTCCGTAGCTTTGAGAGCTACCCATTTTTCTTTCCGAGCTATTTTCTCATCACGGTCAATGTATCCGAATCTGACCTCATGAGTCCGAAGCTCTCCATATATTTCCTCAAGGGCGATGAACGGCCGGTTTTGTCGGCTTGCATCTGGAGTCGCTTGGAGTAGTAGCGATCCAGGCAAGGATCAAAAGAACTTGTCATTGATTTGAGACCGAGTGTAGTGCTCATTGACAGTTTTAGCTCTAAAATGAGCTTGCCGAATCTCCGATAGATGCTTTCAAGGGATTCGCTAGGTTTGTGATTGAAACTCTCAAAATTCAGTCCGAGAGCACATATCACATTTTGCATCCGGGACCGACTCCCCTCATAGAGGATTGTCAGTTTATCCCAGACAGCTTTTGCTGACATGCAGCCCTGGACGTCCGTGAAAGCTTCGGAATCCAAAGACGATATAACATAAGCCAGAGCCTTTTCACTAGCGCACTGCCAGGCTCTTTCATCGTTGGTAAGTTCGGCATCCGTCTTTGGCCTCCTAACTCCATGTTCTCCGATAGTCATCGGAATTGAAATCTTCTGATGAAGACATGGCCACATGAGATGATCATGGCATACCATAAACATCTTCATGCGAGCTTTCCACTGGGAGAAAAGCTCAGGTGTGAATTTGGGCGGTTTTGTCAGGGTAAAACCAGAACTCCGTGGTAGAGGAGCGGCGGCAGCAGCAGGTTGAGGTGGGTCGACGTTTTCACTGCTGCTTCGATTCGAGATAGGCTCTTGTGCACCTCCGGAGTTAAGGCGAGTGTTGAATAGCATACTGCTTTCTTCGGCCATTGCTTAGAGTAAAAGAGTGAGATCTCTACTTTTGAACAAATAGACTTGCTCGATACCACTTGATGGTCCCTTGGAGCCTAGAGGGGGGTGATCTTTTGTCTCATTGAAGGAATTTAGATGCTCTCTAAAATTTTCATTTTCTGGCAAATTTAAATTTAACAACTTCTTAATTAAAGGGCCGTAGAGGGCTACTTGTACATATTCGAGAGAGCCTTTATGAGTCTTACAATTATATCCTAGTCATTGACGTTGAAGGCCACAGATCTCGTCAAACTTAGATGGACCGCCCCCAAGGCTTTATAATCTAACACCTTCCATTGGTCATCTTTTATTTTCATCGGTTTTTCTCCCATTGGCGGGTACAAGTTTTTTTGGTATAGATAGTCCTCCATCTACATTCGCTAGAAACTGAAATTTATACCGTCAAATTTCTCAATCTTGCATGAATCCTTCTCAGACGTCATGGCTCCTTCTCGAACTCTAACGTACTGTTTCATCATATGCATGAATAGTATCGTATACGTGAGTGACACGTATATACAAAACTAAAATACTCAAGAACAAATCTTTTCCGATGTGATAGATTAGACACAGTTGTAGCCACAAAGCGCATACTCAGATTTTTCAAGACAATTCGAATCCGGAGCTCTGATACCAGTTGTTGGGAGAAAATATAAGAATATAAGAAATAAAATTGGCACACCAAGAATTTTATGTGGTTCGGGAAATTCCCTACATCCACGGAGCTACTACAGTATTTTTACTATGAGAGAAAAATATATTGAATTTATAAACTCTCAATCCCGATCCTCAAATACACCTGAGAATTTATCAATTGATAATTCTCTAACTCTCTTTTAGCTCTCTCTCTCTCTCTCTCTCTCTCTCTCTCTCTCTCTCTCTCTCTCTCTCTCTCTCTCTCTCTCTCTCTCTCTCTCTCTCTCTCTGTCTCTCTTAAATTCTCATACAATTGAGAGTCTTGGGATGAGATTACAATGCAAAGGGGGTGCCTATTTATAGGCTAAAGTCATTGCAAAGAAATAAGAAGGCCGGCTGCAATTGTTGACAAAAAGGAATGTTGCCCTTTTTTTTCTCTAGTCGGTGCTATCTTTGTTTGAATAAAAGAGAGATAAAGAGAGGCTTCTTCTTCTTCTTTTCACACTAGGAAGCCACATGCCAGCTGCATTTCTTGACACAAATATCATTGAGGCAAAGATAGTAAACGCTAGCAATGAATCGATTTTCCATATAACTTTTTTGATGAGGAGAAAAGTGTCCCACTACCATTAGTTATGGTAATGGGGAAGGTAGCCAAATTGATGAGTTTATATTAGTCTTTATGATATATGGCAAACTCATCAATGGAATTATAGGCTAAACAAAGTGTGGACACCCTGTTTTGCCCATTTATGATAATATTGTGGTTTTTCCCCTATCCTCTAGGTTTTATTCTTAAATGACACAGTTTTTCTGACCTAAGATAGAGTGATTGTTCCTCTTTCCTCTAGGTTTTACTCTTGGATAGCATCATTACTCCCCTATCCTCCTCATCCTTGATATTGCGGTTATTCCCCTATCATTTTCTCCCACCAATGATAGTGCAATTGTTCCCCTATCCTCTAGGTTTCACTCTTGGATATTGCAGTTGTTGCCTTATCCTCCCCATCTTGGATATTGAAATAGATCATTATCATATATACTTCAAATAAAATTTAAATTAAATATAGCATAAGGCTAACCTAGGTCGTTCACTAACTGAAGGACTAATAGGATTTAATTCAACTTATTCTTTAAAAAACTAAAGAAAATTAAATTAGACTGAGTTAGAGATTTGGGGGGATTTTGTGCGAAATTAAAGAAATTAAATATGTAAAAAAACTTAGTAATTAAAGACGTAATTGATTCAATATCTCACTTCAATTATTATTTATTATTATGTTCTAAAGATACAATACCATATTTAAGGCCTCAAAATTCAATTAAACCAAGACTCCATAATTATAATTAAATTATGAATTCACTTTAGAAATCATACTTGACATCGTATTAATCCTAAGAACGATTATGCTTTGCATTCAGGAGACCAAATCGAACTCTACAAATAATAATCTCCACATCTCAAATTAATTAACCGCAATCATGAATTAATCATGTCATCACCCATTTTGACTGGGCTTGTACTGGCTTTTGTGAAAGGACTTCATGCTAGTTCATTCCATTGATCCTAGAGTCATCCCTGCACAAGGCTCACACAAACCATTAAAGAAAAGAAAAACACAGAGTCGCCACCAAACAAATTAGAGGTGTGATTAGACACCTAGAAAAGAAAGGTCTACGGTTCCAGAGAATTAGGTTCGGGAGTCGATTACGTGTGGGGAAGGAAGAAAAACTCTTGCACCCCCACAACGCGCATAATTGGTACCAAGTCTTAATCTATGGGTGTTTGCTTGCATTATTCAAAAAAGAAGTTATTTTTTATATTTTTAATTTTCAGAAAAATGAAGTTTTTAGGATCTAAACCTTAAAACAAAAAAAAATCAAGCAGATAAAAGGGTACATTCTAATTTTAGAAAAAGAATGTGGGATCTAGGCCCATGTGACAGTATTGTATTTTATAAGAAAACAAAAATAATTTTCCTTTTTTAGAAAAGAAAACAAAAATAATTTGAATTCAAATACGAAAATACTGCCGTAATTGATATTGCCCCAGGCAGACTAGGATATGAGCATCTAGGGCTCAATCCTCATGACCGCCCAGGCCTTGTTTTAATTTTTCTAGAAAATGTGTTCTTTTAATTGTCCTTTTTTATTTTTGAAGAAAAAAGGAATGAGAGTTAAAAGGGAAACCATTTCACTTCAAAACATTTGAGAAAAGAAGTTTTAACCAGTTTAAATATGAAGAAATTAAAGGAAAGAACCTAGGTGGTTTTATGGCCGAGCTTGGAAATCCTTCTTCAAAAAGTTTCCCTAAAAACACAAAGATTAGAAAGAAAAATGCAGCTTCCCTTCCTTGCTTTAAGCCTTCAGTCTCCACAATTTCAGTATGCTTCCTTCTTGGTTTGGAACGTCCCCTTTAGCCGCTTGAAGACAAGAGCAATTTTGGATACCTTTTTCCTTAGAAAATAAGTATCTCTCTCTTCTGATAATTCCTCTCGGATACATCCAGCAAGCTCTTTTTCTTGTCTGACAAAAATGATGCCTCTTTTGATACTTGATAATTGATGCCCTCGAATCTGTTTATGAATAACCTATTTATAGGCATTTTAGGGAGTATCCGTTGGCTAGACATTAATTGCATTGTTATATTTCCAATAAGTCAAATGGATGTCTCGAGACTTCATTATGGCTCCCTATTCCCACGTCTGAAAATAACTTCTCAAATAAATAATTTTCTTGGAATTATTTAAATCTCCCATTGTATCTGGACGCATTGCTAGGTAAAGGCTGAATGCATTTCCGGCTGTATTAGCACCATTGGGAATTAATGGCTATGCAGTCCCTAGGGTCAACTGTGATGTCCCGAGGATTTTATTCATTTAATTATGGCACCTCCTCATCCCTATGCTCAAAAATAGAGTCCTAAGGCGCTGTTCGTAATTAATGCACTTGGAAAAAGGATTTTTAGAGTCTTAATGCGTTGGAGCTGGCTTCCAGGCAGATGGAGGAGTTGTCTTTGGAGTTATTCCGAATCATTGACCAGGTTTGACCTCTCGATCTGGGCTTATTCCGTATCAGCAGGCTTATTCCGGATTATTGACCAAGTTTGACCAAGTAACATGTAATGATATTGACAAAAATTCACAATTAATTACATAGCTCGGAATAACCTGAAACCAGTTGGAGATGATAGATAAATATGTTATCTAACTAATGCAATTGACTTTGTTTGTAAAGGCCCGTACCTGTGTGAGGTTAGAAGTTAGGCCCGAATTAGAGTTGAGCGAGTTATTATTATTTTAATATTCGGGTTTATTGATGTGCGTTATTATTATTATAATTATTTTAATATTTTGGGTCTACATTTATTATGATGTTAATATTATTAAATATTATTATTTAAATATTTAAGTTGTTTGTATTGGAATTATTATTGTTACTATAAATATTTTAATGTTGAGATGGTAAATATTAATTATAACGTTATTAATTGTTATAATGGATTATTATTATTATTATTATTATTATTATTATTATTATTATTATTATTATTATTAATAAATTGGTATAAAAGGAGGAGTTAGGGTAAAAACCCTACATTCCGTTTGGTGCACAGAATTTGACAGGGAGAGCAGTGGGGTTTTAGCCGTCAGGTTCTGATCCTTCGAGACTGTTCAGGTAGGTGATCTTCCGATTCCACCATTTGTTTGAACGTCGATTTGTTGGGAGTTTGTGTTGAATCTATTTATATTTAGGTAAATGTTTGCGTGATTATATAAATTCAGTATATTTATAACGATATGCGATTGGGGCAATCGCGTCGCTGCCGTTCGTGTGAACAAGTGCGCACCCACACGCCGGCATGGGGAGGACGGATCCCTGCGCGCCGGAGAGAGAAAGGGTCACGGTGCGCTCGGAGAGAGAGGGAGAAGGTTGGGGTACGGCATCTTCCACCCCATGGCTGCCGCGCATTTGCACGCCAGCGAGAAAGATGGGGCGACGGCATCTGCCCTCCGTGGTTGGCGTGCGCCCGCGATCCGGTGAGAGGAACAGAGAGATGGAGATGGGGCGATGGCCATCGCCCATAGTCGCGCACTCACAATCTGCGTGAGTGGAGAACGAGGGATGGGGGAAGCGGCGTCGCTTCGTCCCCGAGTCGCCAGCCCTAGTGGGCTGGCGTGTCCTGACTAGCCCACCTATGGGCTGGTTTTTAAAAAAAAAAAGAGGAAAGGTGTATATATATATATATATATATATATATATATATATATATATATATATATATATGAGAATAAATAAATATAAAAAAAGGGTGTTTTGTGTTATATTAAGATGTTATTTGACATCTTAAATGCTAATCGTGATTGAATATTAACCATACATATATATATATATATAGTTCTTTTGTTTTACTTGGCATTTAAATATTAACTGTAACTGAATATTAATGGTGTGATTATAAGTGCATAATTAAAATATTTCTATGCTGCATTTGGAATTTAAATTCATTATCTGTTTAGTGAATTCGTATAAATGAGCATACACGTATACGTATACAAATAACCACTATGGCTTTGTATTAATTGGATTGGTGATTTAAATGCTTGTAGGATTGTTGTACTAAGTTCTGACTCTTGGAAATCTTGTTTATTGATTATGAGTGTGAATCTTGTGTTTAAATTGATGTCGATTAATTGGGGGTGTGGATAATTGTCATGAAATTGATTGGGTTAACTGTGGGTCCCACATAGGGCTGGCAAGAGGCCGCGGGTCCCCTATATGGCTGGTAACCCAGGTCCCATATGTGGCAGGTTGTCGTTAGGGACACCACAGGTCCCACATATGGCTGACTAGTAGTGTTTTGAATTTCCTGGAGTTGGTAGCGGGAATCCCGTGGAAGGATGAATGTGATGTAATGACTTGTTTATGATTTAATGAAATTTAATTGTGATAAAATGTGACATTATACTAGTACAAGAATACACTGATCATATAGATTTAGGAATTCATGTAATAGGGTACTAGAGATGGGGATCACCTACTGGGCATTCATGCTCACCCTACTTTATTTCTATTTCCTACAGGTTTTAGGGAGTAGCTGTTGGAGCCATAGCAGAGCAGGACGGTACATCTTTAAGTAGGATATCTTCTATAGAATTTGCCTACTTTCCATTATTTATTTATTTTCTGGACTAGGGTCCGTGACGGATATACGTACCTTTTTGGTGGAACTAATTTGTGAGTTGTTTGGTGTGTTGGACAATTATGTGGATTGATTGCACTGCTATGCTCATTAATTAATTTTGGATTTATTACACTGGCGTACAGTTCTACCCCTGTTGTAGTATTGTACAAGTTTGGATGTCACCAACCCCACGACTCTTGAGTGGGCGTGGGGAAGTCGCGTTCCTGGTTCTGTGAGTCTCAGAATTTGGGGGCGTGACAAGTTGGTATCAGAGCCTGGTTTAGTAGACCTAGGTTAGTGAGGGGTGGTTGATAGACACTTAGTAGCTTGGAAGACTATAGGGAGGGCACCTAATCAATGCAGTCCTTATACGTGTTCTGGGTTAACTGAGGGTTCATCAAAATCATCTTAGGAAGCATTTGGGTTGGGTGCATACATGCTACGTGACTGTGTGCATATCTAGGCACTAGAAATTACCTGCTAATGTTGTTATAATGATGTGCTTGTATTGATTATGCTATTGGTTATTTGTGGTTTGTTTTTCTTTGGTGATTAAATGTGCTAAATTGAAAATGCTATTATGCTAGTTCAAACTTAGGGAGTCTAAGTGATTAATCACAAATTGGGTGAATAGAATAAGGGGTTTAGAAACCTCATTATTTGTGCGGCGGACTTGGTTCTGCCTATTGGTTTAAACAATTTGGTTGTTGACTAGTGCGTAGTAGTTAATAGATATTGTTGATATGTGTTGGTGCAGAATGGCACCCAAGACTAGGGCTCAAGGTCCAGCAAAGGAGCTATGCATTCATTCAGAGATAGCTGCACAGATTGAGGCTCAAATATTGAGCCAAATCCAGGGTTCCATGCAGGGTACCATGAGAGAGGTGGCCAGAGAGGTGATGCAGGAGGAACTGAGGAAGCAGCAGCAGCCTCAGCAGGAGCAGCAGCAAGAGGTTCTAGAGGAGAGTCAGCCACAGGTCATGGCAGTTCCGCCCGCAGTACCGATCGACTGGGTAAGTCGATTCCTGAAGCAGAAACCAACAAAGTTTGAGGCGAATACGAGACCCGATGAGGCTGAGGAATGGGTCAAGTGGACAGAAGACATCTTTGAGCTGATCCAGGTGCCCGAAGAGGCTAAGGTCCACTTAGCCACACATTTCCTGGTAGGTGGGGCCCGCAGGTGGTGGGACGCTGTGAAGCAAGTTCACGAGAGCCCGATGGCATGGGAGGACTTCATGGAGCTCTTCTACACAGAGTATTTCCCTTGCTCTGTGCAGAAGACGAGGCGACGTGAGTACTACACACTAGAGCAGGACAGTCGGACTGTGACAGAGTATGTCACTGCTTTCACTAAACTAGGGAGATTTGCCCCAGAGTCATGGAGGGTTGAGGCTAATAAGACCTAGGATTTCATAGATGGGCTGAGACCATCACTCAGGAGGGGATTGAACATGATGGAGTTGACCACGTATAGTGACACGGTCAATAAGGCACTTATTGGAGAGCGAGACTTGAACCAAATCAAGACTCAGAGACCAGGGAGCTCATCGGGGCCTAGCCAGAAGAGGCCAAGAGAGGAACAGTCTGAGGGACAGGGGGACAAGAGGCCGGTTCCCAAATTTCCACATTAAGGGAACTCAGGCGGCAGTTCTATCTCACGGTTTTTGGGGACATGTCGATCTTATGGACTTCGAGGACACAAGGAGGCGGATTGTAAGCGGAAGAATGGCAACCCACTCAAGTGCTTTCGATGTGGGGGACTGGGACACAGGATAGGAGAGTGTCCTTCTACCAGTTCAGCTAGTGTTGCGGGGCCACATCGACCTCGTGACCAGGGCCAGAGGAGCGGTGCTCCATACCAGAGACTAGCTCAGTCAGGGCAGTCGGTACAGGGACGACCTGCTACACAACAGCCTCAGCGGGAGGCCCAGGCTCAGAAGGGACAGAATGATCGAGTTACGACGAGTCAGGCCAGCAGCAGTGTGCAGAAGGGGAGGAACTATGCTATCACTGACAGAGAGGCAGAAGTCTCACCAGTTGACGAGGCGAGTCAGGAGCCAGCTGTGGTGAGAGGTACGATTTTGGTTTCACGCACTATTTGTACCGTTTTGATTGATACAGGTGCTACTCACTCGTTCATTGCACACTCCACTGTAGAGGGATTGGAGTTGGATTGTACCACCGTTGATCAGCCCCTCGTGGTTGATACGCCCGTAGGGGGCCTAGTGGTGATCGATAGGGTCTGTACGGGATGTGAGGTTACTCTCGGAGGTGTTGACTTCCGGTGTAACCTATTTGTGATGCACTTTGATGCTTTTGATGTGATATTGGGAATGGACTGGTTGACCAGTAGGGAGGCCGTAATTGAGTGTTATAGGCATCGAGTGACCTTCCTCACACCGGAGGGCACTCGGGGTATTTTCGTGGGCGAGTGGTCTGAGGATGCATGCAAGTTGGGGCCTTTGAAACAGGGGTGGGGTGATGTAACCCATCAGTTAGCCAGTCTAACTCTAGTTGACCCCCAGCAGGAGAGTAAGGTGGTGTTACCCAAGGTGGTGGATCAGTTTCTCGACGTGTTTCCCGAGGATTTGGTTGAATTACCGCCAGAGAGAGAGGTGGACTTCTTGATAGAGTTGCTACCTGGGACGGCACCGATCAGATTGGCAGTTTACAGGATGGCACCAGTTGAGCTTCAAGAGCTCAAGAGGCAGACAGACGATCTTTTGGCGCGTGGTTTTATTAGACGGAGTAGTTCGCCTTGGAGTGCTCCGGTGTTATTCGCCAAAAAGGCGGATGGTTCGCTTCGGTTGTGTATTGACTACCGACGGTTGAACCAGGTGACAGTGAAGAATAGATACCCCCTACCGAGGATCGATGATTTATTTGACCAGTTCAGGGGTGCCCGTTGGTTTTCAAAGATCGATTTGAGGTCTGGATACCACCAGCTACGGGTGCGGGAGTCGGACATTCCGAAGACAGCCTTCAGTTGCATATATGGCCGTTATGAGTGGCTAGTGATGCCCTTTGGGCTTACAAATGCCCCAGCGGTGTTCATGGGATTGATGAGCCAAATCTTTACACCTTATCTCGATCAGTTTGTGGTAGTCTTTATTAATGATATCTTGATTTACTCCCGAACAGAGAGCGAGCATGAGGAGCATTTACATGTGGTGTTGCAGACGTTGAAGGACCATAGACTATATGCAAAATTCACGAAGTGTGACTTTTGGCTGTAGAGGGTGAAGTTCTTAGGGCACGTGGTATCATCGGAGGGTGTCACGGTAGATCCTGGCAAGATTGAAGCAGTGATGTCTTGGAAGCGGCCAACGAATGTTTTTGAGATTCGGAGTTTTCTGGGGTTGGCGGGTTATTATAGGAGGTTTGTCAAGGACTTCTCCCGTTTAGCTGCAACGATGACTGGTTTGACCCGGAAGGGAGTACGGTTTGACTGGACGGATGCTTGTGAGAATGCTTTCAGTCAGTTGAAGGCCAGATTGACTTCAGCACCTATCCTGGTCCTACCACAGGAGGGTGTACCCTATGAGGTCTATTGTGATGCCTCTAATGTTGGATTGGGTTGTGTGCTCATGCAGGAAAGACGGGTAATTGATTATGGTTCCCGTCAGTTGAGGACCCATGAGAAGAACTACCCTACGCACGATTTAGAGCTGGCTGCAGTGATCTTTGCATTGAAGAGTTGGCAGCACTATCTCCTTGGGGAGAAGTTTGTGGTATATACTGACCACAAGAGTTTGCGAGACATCTTTTCTCGGCGGGATTTGAATCTCCGACAGAGGCGTTGGGTGGAGTATATGCAGCAGTTCCGTTTGATCTTCAGTATACACCTGGGAAGGGGAATGTAGTAACTGATGCCTTGAGCCGGAAGAGCCAAGCCAGGGTGGCTCTCTGTGCTGTCAAGGAATGGGAGATGATGAGGCAACTAGCTGCCCTGAGGTTACAGCCAGTGCAGGGAGTAGAGCAAGGTATGCTGAGTGTGGTTATAACAGTGCCTGAGTTGTGGCGTCAGATTATTGAAAGTCAGTTGGGGGATGTTGAGTGTGAGGTCCTCCGGGATCAGATTTAGACCGCCGTACTTTCCACGGATTGGACAGAGGATTCGACCATGTGTTGCGCTATCGAGGTCGGTTGATTGTTCCATCTCCTCTCCGGGAGGCGATTTTACGGGAATTTCATCACTCTCGTTTGGCTATCCACCCTGGAGGAACGAAGATGTATCATGCTGTTCGGCAACAGTTCTGGTGGTCGGGCCTTAAGAAGACTATTACGGAGTTTGTTCGACGGTGTTTGACATGCCAGCAGGTCAAGGCCGAGCATTTGCGGTCTACCGGTGAGTTGCAGTCATTACCTGTGCTAGAATGGAAGTGGGACCATGTGACTATGGACTTCGTCACAAGGCTTCCTCGTTCTAGAGGTCATGATACTATTTGGGTTGTTGTAGACCATTTGACGAAATCTGCCCACTTTATTCTGATTCATGAGACCGATCGAGTTCGGACCTTGGGACAGCGTTATGTCGACGTGGTAGTACGATTGCATGGTGTGCCATTATCGATCATCTCTGATAGGGATACTCGGTTCACTTCACAATTTTGGCGGCAGTTACAGCGTGCATTGGGAACCCGAGTGAACTTGAGTACAGCTTACCACCCTCAGACAGATGGCCAGTCCGAGCGCACTATTCAGGTTCTCGAGGATATGCTTCGTGCTTGTGTGTTGGATTTTAGAGGTTATTGGGAGGCTCATCTTCCCTCGGTAGAGTTTTCCTACAATAACAGCTATCAGGCTACGATAGGGATGGCGCCATATGAGGCATTGTATGGGCGACCTTGTCGCTCCCCTCTGTGTTGGGCTCAGCCAAGGGAGGTGGTTGTTTTAGGTCCCGATATGATCCAGGAGACTACCGAGTTGGTCCAGCTGATTCGGAAGCGGATGTTGACGGCCCGAGTCGACAGAAAACATATGCTGATAGGCGGCGGTGACCGCTACAGTTTGTCGTAGGGGATCGCGTCTTCTTACGAGTCTCACCACGACGGGGGCTTAGACGGTTTGGGCGAGGGTCCAAACTCTCACCTCGATTTGTGGGTCGTTTTCCTATTATTGCTGTTGTGGGACCGGTTGGCTATCGATTGGAGTTACCACCCGAGCTGGCTCGTGTTCATGATGTTTTTCATGTCTCCCAGTTACGGAAATATTACCCGGATTCTTCCTATGTACTAGATTGGCGTGAGATAGAACTAACAGATGATGGTTCCGTTGTAGAGGCACCAATCCAGATTCTAGACAGGCAGGAGCAGGTCTTGCGGGCAAGACAATTCCGTTGGTTCACGTTTTGTGGCGTCACCGTAATATGGAGGAGCAGACCTGGGAGCGGGAAAGTCAGATGCATGTTCTTCACCCCGAGCTGTTCGAGGACGAACAGTCCTGAGGTGGGGAGGATGTCACGATTTTCGCCATGCATTGAGGTAGTTAACCTTGTTGTTTGTTTGTTGTGCTTATGGTTGTTAATATCTTTGGGTTGCGTGTGAATTGATGTGTTGTTAGTTACCTTGTTTGTAGGCGTTGTTTTGTCTATCATGTTAATTAGAGCTAAGTTGTGCATACTTTTGTTAGCCGGGGTAATGCTACCTCGTAGTGGATGACTTGTCTTTTCGGGAACGAAAAGTCCTAAGGTGGGGAGGATGTAAAGGCCCGTACTTGTGTAAGGTTGGAAGTTAGGCCCGAATTAGAGTTGAGCGAGTTATTATTATTTTAATATTCGGGTTTATTGATGTGCGTTATTATTATTATAATTATTTTAATATTTTGGGTCTACATTTATTATGATGTTAATATTATTAAATATTATTATTTAAATATTTAAGTTGTTTGTATTGGAATTATTATTGTTACTATAAATATTTTAATGTTGAGATGGTAAATATTAATTATAACGTTATTAATTGTTATAATGGATTATTATTATTATTATTATTATTATTATTATTATTATTATTATTATTATTATTATTATAATTTATATTATTGTTATTATTATTATGATTAATAAATTGGTATAAAAGGAGGAGTTAGGGTAAAAACCCTACATTCCGTTTGGTGCACAGAATTTGACAGGGAGAGCGGTGGGGTTTTAGCCGTTAGGTTCTGATCCTTCGAGACTGTTCAGGTAGGTGATCTTCCGATTCCACCATTTGTTTGAACGTCGATCTGTTGGGAGTTTGTGTTGAATCTATTTATATTTAGGTAAATGTTTGCATGATTATATAAATTCAGTATATTTATAACGATATGCGATTGGGGCAATCGCGTCGCTGCCGTTCGTGTGAACAAGTGCGCACCCACACGCCGGCATGGGGAGGACGAAGCAACAACGGCAGCGAGTTGTTGTACCTGACGTGCGACGGCAAGGCGAGGACGGATCCCTGCGCGTAGGAGAGAGAGAGGGTCGCGGCGCGCTCGGAGAGAGAGGGAGAAGGTTGGGGTACGACATCTGCCGCCCCGTGGCTGCCGCGCATCTGCACGCCAGCAAGAGAGACGGGGTGACGGCATCTGCCGTCCGTGGTTGCCGTGCGCCCGCTGTCATCACCCGTTTTTGACCGGGCTCGTACTGGCTTTTGTGAAAGGACTCCATGCTAGTTCATTCCATTGATCCTAGAGTCATCCCTGCACAAGGCTCGCACAAACCATTAAAGAAAAGAAAAACACAGAGTCGCCACCAAACAAATTAAAGGTGTGATTGGGCACCTAGAAAAAGAAAGGTCTACGGTTCCAGAGAATTAGGTTCGGGAGTCGGTTACGTGTGGGGAAGGAAGAAAAACTCTTGCACCCCCACAACGCCCACAATTGGTACCTAGTCTTGATCTATGGGTGTTTGCTTGCTCTATTATTTATTCTAAAAAAAGAGTTTTTGTACTTTTAATTTTAAGAAAAAGAAATATTTTAGGATCTAGGCCTTAAAACAACAAAGAAAAAGATTTCAATAAAGTAAATAAAAAGGGACATTCTAATTTTAGAAAAAGAATGTGGGATCTAGGCTGTGTGACAACATTGCATTTTTTATAAGAAAACAAAAGTAATTTTCCTTTTTTGGAAAAGAAAACAAAAGCAATTTGAACTCAAATAAGAAAATACTGCCACAATTGATATTGGCCCAGGCAGACTAGGATGTGAGCATCTAGGGCTCAACCCTCATGACCGCCCAGGCCTTGTTTAAATTTTCTAGAAAAGATTTAAGTTTTGGTGTTTTCACATTTTATTATTTTTTTGAAAATAATAAAGGAAGAAAAAAAAGAGGTGCAAGATGTTTGTTTTTTGTATTTTCGTTTTTCTACTTTAGAGAGATGAGGAAAAAAGGAAAAAAGAGCAGTTTTTGGGTTTTATGTCTGAAAACAATGAGAAAAAAAAAAATAAAAAATAAAAAAAATAGAAGTAGAGAACCTGGAGGAAAGAAAATGATGCAGGTGGGAGCCCCTTTTTCCTTCGAGTAATGCCTTCAAAGAGTTTCCTGAAAGCACAAAGGTTAGAAAAGAATTTTTCCAAGGTGTCGGCTCCTCCCCCCGAAGACGAACAGTGATTCGGGTGCTTTTTCCCTTAGAAAATGGGTATATCTCTCTTTGTGATTCTCAGGATACTCTCTCTCTCCCTCCTGGTTTTTATCTCTCGAAAGTTTAGTCAGAAAGCTCTCTCTCAGAATAACCTCCTCTGATACTTGATAATTGATGCCTTTCCTTGCCTCTTGGGGCAGTCTATTTATAGGAATCCCCGGGGAGACAGCCCGTGCCTCGGCATTTATTGGATGCCTTACAGTCCCCATGAGTCAACTACATCGTTCCAATGAATTAATGACTTCGAAAATGGAATTCTCGGTTCCCAGCGATTTACAATAATTCACAGTTCCCGTGCTTTGAAAAAGGAGTCCCAGGTTCCTGAAAATAAATAAATCGTTTGAGATTATTTAATCCTCTGTTGTACCTGGACGCTTTGGTGGGTAAGGCGAATGCATTTCTGGATGTATTGGAGCCGTTGGGAATTAATGGTTATGCAATCCCCAGGGTCAACTGTGATGTCCCGAGGAAAATGACATTTAATTACGAGGTCTTCCGTCCCTATGCTTAAAAATGGAGTTCCGAGACATTTGAATGTAATATTTGGAGACTCCTCAATTCCCACGCTTAAAAAGGGGTTCCGAGACACCCCGGCATTTAATGCACTTAAAAAGAATTTCCGGAGTCCTGATGCTTTGGAGTCACTCCTAGACCTGTAGAGGAGCTATTTTGGAGTTTTTCAAAATTATTGACCAGGTTTGACCTCCGGATATAGGCTTATTCCGCATCGGTTGAGTCCTTACTCCGCATCGATGACCAAGTTTGACCACCTGGATCGGGGCTTAGTCCGCATCGGTAAGTCCTTACTCCGCATCGATTGACCAAGTTTGACCACCGGATCTGGGCTTAGTCCGGATTTGTAAGTCCTTACTCCGCATCGCTTGACCAAGTTTGACCACCGGATCTGGGCTTAGTCCGCATCGTAAGTCCTTACTCCGCATCGGTTGACCAAGTTTGACCACCGGATCTGGGCTTAGTCCGCATCGGTAAGTCCTTACTCCGCATCGTTGACCAAGTTTGACCACCGAATCTGGGCTTAGTCCGGATTTGACCAAGTTTGACCGCCGGATTTGGGTTTAGTCCGGATTTGACCAAGTTTGACCACCGGATTTGGGTTTCCCCAAAAATTTCCATGTGTGGGCTCGATCGCCACATGGCGCCTCTACTTGGGCTTCCTTAGGCCTCTCTTGTTATCACTTGCTGTGTAAGGAGAGTGCCTTTGTATATATACTTGGGCAAGTAGAAGCAAACCTGGCAATCTGGGACAAACATACATATGAAGAACCAAAATTCGTGAAAAATTGGCAGATTTCTGGGGCAACTTCAAAAATTCATAACTTTCTCCACAGAGCTCGGATTAGGGCCAAATTGGTCTTGTTTTGCTCTAAATTCTGTTATCTATCTCCTGAAATTGGAATCACTCCAGACGGAGCATCCATTTAGGAGAAAAGTGGGAAATACTGCACAGAGGTACATGATAAAGTGAGCATTCTGCCCGTCCGATTCAAAAATTCATAGTTAATTGCATAGAACTCGGATTACCTTCAAAGCAATTGGAGATGATAGATAAAGATGTTATCTAACTAATGCAATTGACTTTGTTCAGATCTAATGAGTATTGAGAAAGTTATTGGCAAAATAGTGCGCTGCGCACTAGCTGTCTCCCCCAAATTTGCACAAGGTTTGGTTTCCAACTTTGAAAAATCATAACTAATTGAATACAACCCGGAATATTCTCAAACCAATTGGAGATGATAGATAAAGATGTTATCTAACTAATTCAATTGACTTTGTTCAGATCTAATGAGTATTGAGAAAGTTATTGGCAAAATAGTGCGCTGCGCACTAGCTGTCTCCCCCAAATTTGCACAAGGTTTGGTTGCCAACTTTGAAAAATCATAACTAATTGAATACAACCTGGAATATTCTCAAACCAATTGGAGATGATAGATAAAGATGTTATCTAACTAATGCAATTGACTTTGTTCAGATCCAATGAGTATTGAGAAAGTTATTGGCAAATAGTGTGCTGCGCACTAGCTGTCTCCCCCAAATTTGCACAAGGTTTGGTTGCCAACTTTGAAAAATCATAACTAATTGAATACAACCCGGAATATTCTCAAACCAATTGGAAATGATAGATAAAGGTGTTATATAATCAATTCAATTGACTTTGTTGGATTACGACAAGTATCGGGGAAGTTATTAATAAAATAGCGGGCTGCCCACCGGTTGTCCAATTCAACTTGATATTTTTATCATAATCATTTCATTTCTCCTCGGAATCAAGCGTGGTCAAGTGCGTTATTCTCCGAATGTCATCCTCTGTCACTTAGTGGTCCTTCGCCAAGTACGGTTGTGATCTAACCTGGTCAAAATGGGGTACAACACCCGCGATCCGGTGAGAGGAATAGAGAGATGGAGATGGGGCGACGGCCGTCGCCCATAGTCACGCACTCACGATCTGCGTGAGTGGAGAACGAGGGATGGGGGAAGCGGCATCGCTTCGTCCCCGAGTCGCCAGCCCTAGTGGGCTGGCATGTCCTGACTGGCCCACTTATGGGCTGATTTTTAAAAAAAAAAAAGAAAGAGAAAAGGTATATATATATATATATATATATATATATATATATGAGAATAAATAAATGTAAAAAAAGGGTGTTTTGTGTTATATTAAGATGTTATTCGACATCTTAAATGCTAATCGTGATTGAATATTAACCATACATATATATATATATGTATAGTTCTTTTGTTTTACTTGGCATTTAAACATTAACTGTAACTGAATATTAATGGTGTGATTATAAGTGCATAATTAAAATATTTCTATGCTGCATTTGGAATTTAAATTGATTATCTGTTTAGTGAATTCGTATAAATGAGCATACACGTATACGTATACAAATAACCACTGTGGCTTTGTATTAATTGGATTGGTGATTTAAATGCTTGTAGGATTGTTATACTAAGTTCTGACTCTTGGAAATCTTGTTTATTGATTATGAGGGTGAATCTTGTGTTTAAATTGATGTCGATTAATTGGGGGTGTGGATAATTGTCATGAAATTGGTTGGGTTAACTGCGGGTCCCACATAGGGCTGGCAAGAGGCCGCGGGTCCCCTATGTGGCTGTAACCCAGGTCTCATATGTGGCAGGTTGTCGTTAAGGACACCACAGGTCCCACATATGGCTGACTAGTAGTGTTTTGAATTTCCTAGAGTTGGTAGCGAGAATCCCGTGGAAGGATGAATATGATGTGATGACTTGTTTATGATTTAATGAAATTTAATTGTAATAGAATGTGACACTACACTAGCACAAGAATACACTGATCATACAAATTTAGGAATTCATGTAATAGGGTACTGGAGATGGGGATCACCTACTAGGCATTCGTGCTCACCCTACTTTATTTCTATTTCCTACAGGTTGTAGGGAGTAGCTGTTGGAGCCATAGCAGAGCAGGACGGAACATCTTTAAGTAGGATATCTTCTATAGAATTTGCCTACTTTCCATTATTTATTTATTTTTCGGACTAGGGTCCGTGACGGTTGTACGTACCTTTTTGGTGGAACTAATTTATGAGTTGTTTGGTGTGTTGGACAATTATGTGGATTGATTGCACTGCTATGCTCATTAATTAATTTTGGATTTATTACACTGGCGTACAGTTCTACCCCTGTTGTAGTATTGTACAAGTTTGGATGTCACCAACCCCACGACTCTTGAGTGGGCGTGGGGAAGTCGCGTTCCTGGTTCTGTGGGTCTTAGAATTTGGGGGCGTGACATTGTTTAATTCCAACAAGTATTGAGTGAGTTATTGATAAAACAATGCATTGTGCACCAGCTGTCCCACCCAAACTCGACTACTAACTTCAAAAAATCATAACTAAATGTATATAAAGATCTGAATAACCTCAAACCAGTTGGAGATGATAGATAAAGAAGTTATCTAACCAATGTAATTGACTTTGTTCAATTCCAACAAGTATCTGGGAAGTTATTGGCAAAACAGTATGTTGCGCACCAGATGTCCAATTCAAATTCGTATGAAACTTGATACTTTTGTCATAATCTCTTCATTTCTTCTCCAAATTTTATCCTCTATCACTTGTTCCTGCCTTGGGCCATTTAAGGTTTCCCAAAGTGCTCCTTCGTCTTGTGGTCATTCGTTGAATATGGTTATAATCTCACCTGGTCAAAATGGGGTTCAACAAATCATAACTAAAAATCATGCTTTGAACAACCTATAATTAACTGCAAACGCAAATTAATTACAAAGAATTTAAAACAGATAAATGAACGAATTGCAAACCATAGCACCTAAATAATTTATTAAGATGAAAAATAAGAATTAAAAATAACAATTGAAATATAAAGTTAAATTAATTACAAAAATTTAATTCATAAAAAATAAAATATATGAACAGTGCCATGCCACTACCCTACGCTACTGCTTTCTATCTCTCCTTGCTGCGATGGCGCTTGAGAGATTGGACCAAGGACTCCCACTTCTTCACATCGTATACATGGACTTTAAATAGCAAAAGGACTTGCCTTATTTCTTCATTAAATCACATGTGGCCTCATGTAATTAACTCCATCCTTCCTTTTTTTCTTCTCACACATAACAATGCTTTCTTTCAATTATTATAAACCTTCCTTTTTTTTTTCCTTCTTCTAAAACAAGCAATCACGTAATTCCCAAAACCTCAAACTCTTTTAAAATGAGCACGGATTCTCAACGGTGGAATTGAATATGGTTCTTTTACGGTAAAATAAAACGTCAACATTTTGACAAAAAATAATGAGAATAAAAAAGCCATCAGTATATCTACACGCATCATCCCTTCTTCTTCTTCTTCATTGAGTGAAATCACAGACTTACAAAAGCGATAAATGCATCGTTGTCAGTGTCAGTATTCCTATTTCACAGTGATTTGGGCAGGTTGTCAGAGCGGTCATTGCTAGCAGGCTAACAGGCTAGCAGCCCCTCCTCCTCCGCGTTAAATGTGTGTTCGAAGATCTCTGCCTCCATTACCCAACACACATCCTTAACTTTGTCGTCTCTTTCCTACGCCTGTGTCTACCTCCCAAGTGTTTCACTGCTTGCTTGTCTATTTTTAAGTCTTCTTTTGCATCTGTGTGGTGGGAATCTTTTATGGCTGCCATGAATCCTGAGTCATTTCTCGATCAGAGTCGTATTGATCACTGCTCATTTTCTGAACGATATGTCTTACCCATTAATTTTGAAGTGCTATTATTAGGCTTTTTTTGGAGCTATTTATATCCATGATTTGATGCTGTAAATGATCTCCTAATTTCCATACTGACAACGTCTTCTATTTAGAATTGAGCTTTCTGATTGAGAACTTTGCCCAACATGCCAAAATTGAGCTCACCTAGACATTGAGCTCCCTAGATTTGGTACGGGAGGGAGCTTTCAGTTGAGATGTCCCGTTATACACTCAATATTTGACTTTTAACTTTTGATTTTTGTAAGGACAAGTCCCTGGATCCTAATGTTGACTTTGTTTGGGTGCAAGTTGCTCGTGCACTGCTCATGTCAAGCGAAAAGTTGGAGAACCATAGCGATGTAAAAAATATTCTCATTATTTTTTGTGGAACATCTCATATCCCCCTGATGCAAATCAATTCATCATCCAGGTCGTGTTGCAGGCTTGCAGCAGCGTTAGCAATTCATTTCCAGATCGAATCTGAAACCCTTGCGTGGAGCTTCTCGATCCCCCTGACGCAAATCAATTCATCAATTCATCATCATCGCCAACAATACAACCTAGATTCAATGATGCTAGAAGTAGAACAAGCAGTCACAGTAGGAACACGACGCCGACAACGACGCATTTCTCACTTTCGTAAGTCTGTGATTTTGCCCAACAAAGAAGACGAAGAAGGGATGGCGCATGTAGATATATTGGTGGCTTTTTTATTCTCATTATTTTTTGTCAAAATGTTGACGTTTTATTTTACCGTAAAAGAACTGTATTCAATTCCACCATTGAGGATTCGTGCTCTTTTAAAATCACATGAGACCCACTTCAATTAAAACACATAATAACAAATAAGATATGTAATTACAAAAATTCATCCCCTCAAAAATTCTCAATGTCACCAATTGCGGATCTTATTCAATTACTTTGAAATAATTACTTTCAATCACATAACATAATTACAAGTTAAGCCCGAAGAATTAATATCAAAATTAAAATAGTTAAATTGAAAGTCAAATTCACCAAAATTGATACTAAATCAATAAAAGTGATTAAAAACTATAAATAACTAAAATTAGAAAAAATATTATAAAAATACATTAATTCAGTAAAATATGAAATTAAAGCCCATAAATTATATGCAAATTTAAGGAAAAAATTTGTGGTGATCAAATTCCCTCACACTAGAACTTTGTTCGTCCTCGAACAAATACCAAGCGTAAGCACCAAATAAAGATTATCTAATCATGCAAATTTAAATATATAAAGAGAACAACTCAAGTATAACGAATTAAGTTTTAATATGGATGTGTATGCGTGCACTAAAATTATTCAACTTTCACACCTTCTCAATTTAAACCTTCATTCATAGCACTTAATCAAGTTACATAAATATGTAGTCCTTAATCAATCAACTTGAAAAAGTATGCTTACAAATTAATATCATAATTTCTTTACACTTGAAACATATGCCATGTACCATACCAACACTTAAAGATAAAACAAATCAATGATACGTATGAAGAACTAAGCAAAATATAAGATAAATGAATTGCTATCTTTTTCTCTCTCTTTTCTTTTTTTCTTCGCATTTTTTTATGTAATTAATAATGGTATGGGTGTACTACAATGCTTTACAAAAGGTTCATTTTATGCTCCTTTCTCCTTTGATGAGTTATGCATCCCCACAATCCATCATTGTCTCTTTTTTTTCTTTTAAGCACACAAATTTAGTTCAAGATAGTCCTAATTTGTAAGAAAAACTTTAAATAGAGGCATGAGTAACATGTAATGATATATAAAGTATGTTAAAATATATAACATCAATGATCAAACATAGCTCAAAAACAACTAATATCATGATTTCTACAATTTGTATTTCTCAAATAAGGCATAAATTCAAGCTAAATCAATCAAGTATGAAAGCTAAAAATTTTAGTTGTGAACAACGTGGGTATCTACATTAGAGAACTTAATTCTAACTACTCAAGTTCTCAATTATTATTCAAATAATGCATAATCAAATTAACTCAAATTAGAACTAATATAAGCACAAATAGTTCTAGTGTAAAACAAGCACAATTTTTTTGACACTATATTCCCTCCCCCACACTTAAAACATGTAATGTCCACAATTCATTCAAAAGTAAGCATACAAGGGGACGAAAATATAAAGGGATTGAGAAAATGAACCAACTTCAACTCGCAGTGGAGCACGCGGTGCCTCATTTATTTAGGCTTCCACAAGAGAGAATAAAAATTGAGGTGATGGTTAGCACTGGCATGCACACTCAAAAAAATAAGAAAAACAAAACACCAAAAACAAAAACAAATAACGAAAATAAAAACACAATGAAAGAAAATACCAAATTGAGTTGCTTCCCAAAAGTGTTTCTATTTAAAGTATATAGCTAGACTTTTTCCAAACAAGGCTCAACCATCGAATGATAGGCTTTCATCTTTGCAGTATACACTTTAGCACATTCATAGGTCACATCCGGATGAAAGATTAATGGTGGTAGCCATTTAAAGTCTTCAAAGTACATACTTGAGGTCACCTTCACGAACATGATGTCCTCTACAACAAGTAAATGATGGTAACAAGACAGTACAAACTCCACAGGCTTACTAAACAAAACATTTACAACAGTATGGTACACAATAGTGACAACATCCTCAAGCAACTCCCCCACATTTGAATTGTTGCCAATGGGCCAATTCAAGTCTTCATGTGGTTTTCGTGGCCAAGCAAATAGTGTGCCCTTATCTGCATGTGGCATAAAGGCAGCAATAGTAATAAGAGGTGGACAACTATCCTCTAAGAATCTATAGGAAGGAGGCGCACTTGTGTGCTTGAACTCTAGAGTGAATGGTTGCGGCCTCTCCTCTTCAGAAAATTCAAAATATGTATCTTCTTCTTCAAATAATACGAATGTGGCAGTGGGCACAAGAATGCGGCCACTTTCCCCCAAAGTATAGGGAAAATACCCAAGTAGTGGCTTTATCTCATCCTCTTAATGCTCCATTGGGTTAGCTTGGGCAAACACGCCTTCCTCTTTATTTTGAATTTTGAGCTCAAGAAAGGTGGATTTCATTCAATGTAGTGAAGTCTGTATCTCGTGCATCTCTTCACTTTGCCTTTCCAACTGGCATTGAATAAAATAAAAAAAATGTTAAAAAAGTTTTTGAAAAAAAAACTTTTTTTTTCAATTGCCTCTTATCACTTTGCCTCTCCAATTGCCTCCCCTCACTTGAAAACTTTTTTTTTTTTTAGAAAAAAAACTTAAAAAAATGAAACTTTTTACCAACAAGAAATTAAACCAAAAAATATTTAAAAAAAACCTACAAAATAAGAAACTATTAGAAAAAAAAAGAAACAAAAACAAAATAGGAAACTGTTAGAAAAAAAAAAGAAAAACAAAACAGCAAACTATTAGAAAAAGAAAACTACAAAACAGGAAACTATTAGAAAAAAAAATGAAGGGAAAGAAAATAAAAGAAGAATTTGTTAGAAAGAAGGTAGCCTATAAAATAGGAAACTATTAGAAAAGGTAAATAAAACAAAAATAATAAACCTATAAAACAAATAAGAAACTACTAAAAATAGATTAGAAAATTTACAAAAATAAAAGAGAAAACCAACAAAAAATTGAAACCGTTAGAAATAAGAGAGAAAATGAAAAGAGAAAACTATATAAGAATAAGAAACCTACAAAAAATAGAAACAAGAATAAAGAATAAAATGAATCAAAATCTTAGCCTCTCCAACAATGGCGCCAATATGAAATAGAACGTTATCGTGCACGCACTTCAAATAAAATTTGAACTAAATATAGCATAGAGCTAACCTAAGCCGTTCACTAACCGAAGGACTTATATGATTTAATTCAATTTATTCGTTAAAAAAACTAAAGAAACTAAATTACACTGAGTTAGAGATTTGGGGGGATTTTGTACGAAATTAAAATAAAATTAAATATGTAAAGAAAACTAAGTAATTAAAGATGCAATTGATTCAACCTCTCACTTCAATTATTATTTATCATTATATTCTAAAGATGTAATACCATGTTTAAGGCCTCGTAATTCAATTAAACTAAGACTTCATGATTATAATTAACTTATGAATTCGCTCTAGAAATCATACTTGAACTCGTACTTATTCTAGGAATGATTATGCTTTGCATTCAGGAGACCAAATCGAACTCTATGAATAATAATCTTCACATCTCAAAATAATTAACCACAATCGTGAATTAATCACAATTAAAAATCATATTTTAGACAATTCACAATTAACTGCAATCATAAATTAATTATAAAAAATTTAAAATATATATAGGAACGAATTGCAAACCATAACACCTAAATAATTTATTAAGATGAAAAATCAAGATTCAAAATAACAATATTAATTACAGAAAATTAATTCATAAAAAATAAAATATATGAATAGTATCATGCCACTGCCCTGTGATTAGAGATGGCAATGGGGCAAGTTTTAGGTTGCCCTGTCCCCATCCCCGGTAAGGAAAATATGTCCCGTCCCCACCCCGTGCCCGGCAGGTAATAAATTTTCCGTCCCATGATTCCCCGCCCCCACTCTAGTCATACTCCAACACGTCCAAGCCCACCCAGCGCGCATCTAACCCAACCCAACACGCTCCCAGTCCAGCCTAGCGTGAATAGTAAGCCTCTGCCCACACACCAGGCCCGCCAGCGCACGGCCCAGCCAACACCCCCACCCATGCCCGCGTGCCCCAGTCAGTCGCGCCTCGCCCACACCCGCACGCGCACAATAGCCCAAAAATGAAGCAAAATATAATACTTGCACTAAGTTTTGAACCCAAGACCTCCTCCTTACATGTACAGCTGCCATACCATCAGACTAACTCTATTTGGTTGTTTAAGTTTATGTAAATGATATATATACTTATTATATCACATATAAATACTAATAATAAAAATTATAATTATTAATATTATTAATATTAGTATTATTATTAATAATAATTATAATAATATTATTAATATTAATAAAGAGTGCATACTTTATTTTAAAAAATAATAATTACAAAGTATATATATTTGTATTATAATAAAAACTAAATATACTACTACTATTTTGATATAAAATTCAAATTATTTAGATTCAAATTTAGTTTTAAATTTATTAATAAGTTGATTTATGATTAGGTGATCCAATCAAATATTATTTGATTAAAAATATAATAATATCATTTACATATTTTATTACTTTTAATTTAAATATTAAATACATACTATTAAAAGTTAAAGTCACTCTCACAATACATGACTCATATTATGAATAAAATAATTTATAGATGGACATTAATTAGATTCAAATTTAGTTTTGAAAAATATTAATATGTTGATTTAATACTAAATAATCTAATTAAATATTATTTGGTCAAATAATTATAAGATTACTTATGTCATACGTAATATATTAGTTAATACTAATAATTATAAGATTACTTTGTATTTTATACTAAATATAATATTATTTATATGTCACATTTAAAGTATATACACTAATTATGTAAATATAGTAATAATAAACATCTATGACATATATAATTATCAACGAACTCTCTGACATGAATTATTAGATTTTAGATACTCAATAATTATCATCTTACTTGTGTTATATATAATATATATAGTTGTATAATTGTCACCATATATATGCATTTATAAATTATAGTCAATAAGTAAAAAATTAAATATCGAGTAGTGATAATTTAAATAATACAATTATCATTTGTAATAAATGATAACACATTAGTGAAAACCTAATTAATATAATTATATAACATAGTTATCATATTATTTTTATTATAAGTAATACAATATTATAAAAAAAGTAATTTTTCTTAATGTAATAAAAACATATTTTTGTTATAAGTAATACAATAATATGATTATTTTTGTATAATACTAATTATTGAGTATAAGTGTATATAGATTCTTTGGTATGATAAGTATATCTATACTATTATAATTATAACTAATGTTATTAATTAATTAAATAATATTAGCAAGTTTGATATACTAAAAAATACATGGTGAGAGTGAGTTTTGACTTTTGATAGTATGTATTTCATATTTGGGTTAAAAGCTTAAGTAATAAATTATGTAAATGATATTACAAGTTCATATATAAATGTATTTATCGATTAAATAATACTTGATTTGATCATTTAGTTTTAAATCAACATATTAATACTTTTAAAACTAAATTTCAATCAAATTAATATGACTAGTATCCCTATTTTATTTTATGCGTGATATGAGTCATACACGGTGAGATTGAGTTTTGGGTTTTTTTACATTTGATAGTATGTAATTCATATTTAAATTAAAAGTAATAAAATATGTAAATGATATTAGTAATTTAAATATTAATATATTTTTAATCAAATAATATTTGATTAGATCACCTAATTATAAATTAACTTATTAATAAATTAAAAACTAAATTTGAATATAATTAATTTATATTTTATATCAAAATAGTAATAATACATTTAGTTTTTATTATAATACAAATATTTATACTTTGTAATTACTTTTTTTAAAATAAAGTATGCACTCTATTAATATTATTATTATTATTATTATTATTATTATTATTATTATTATTTATATGTGATATGATAAGTATATATATTATTTACATAAATTTAAACAACAAAATAGAGTTAGCCTGAATGGTTTGGCAGCTGCACATACAAGGGGGAAGTCTTGGGTTCAAAATTTAGTGAAAGCATTATATTTTGGTTAATTTTCGGGCAGGCTGGGCGGGTTGGGCGCACGCGGGTGTGTGAGCGTGGGTGATTAAGTGTATATTAATAACGTGCAATATTTATAAACTACGTTGTTTTGATAAATGATGACGGCTGGAGACTAGGGCACACACTCCTCTATAAATAGAGGAGGCATATCACGTTTTGAGGGTGAGAAGTCATGTTTTGGAGAGAGCAGCACGCCTAAGGATTGGAGTTCACGTTTGGAGAGAGAGGAGGCTCACGTTTTGGATATGCAGGCCCTAGAGAGACATCTTGGATGGCTGGATAAGATCTGGAGTTGAAGTTCTACTGCTCCTAGTTCTGAGATGATAATTTGCATTTCTTTATGCTTTTTCACAAACATGTGTGAGTAGTCTTCTTAATCTAGGGGAGCAATGTAGCCCCCTATGCTGCTATACTGATTCTATAAATATTAAGTTTGTTTAATTGAGAATTGCATGTTTTATGAATCTGTTCTTCATCTTCTATATCTAGGCTATATACACTTAAGTTTCTTAGCCCTAGTCTGGGGCAGACCTTGGATTCATAGCATATTTGTGATTAGTGTGACCATTATCCTTTCATAAATATGATAAATAGGCTTTGTTTGTTGATGCCATGATGACCATTCAAGCATACAACACTTAAAAGGTCTGTCAATGACCATTTGCAATACCTTAGCTCATGTATAGCATGCTACCATTTAAATAACCCTAAGAACCTTAAAATCAGTTGAAACAACGTAAGGAGCTACATTGCTCTCCTAGATTAAGAAGACTACTCACACATGTTTGTGAAAAAGCATAAAGAAATATAAATCATCATCTCAGAACCAGGTGCAGAAGAACTTCAACTCCATATCTTCTCCAACCATCCAAGACGTCTCTCTAGGGCCTGCCTATCCAAAACGTGCACCTCCTCTCTCTCCGGATGTGAACTCCAATCCCTAGGCGTGTTACTCTCTCCAAAACGTGACTTCTCAGCCCCAAAATGTGATATGCCTCCTTTATTTATAGAGGAGCATGTGCCCTAGGCTCCAGCCGTCATCATTTATCAAAATGATGTAGTTTTGATAAATGACAGTGTTTCTTCCTTCCAGCCATTATACAACTCAAAGCAAACATAATATGGACAAAGTTCTTCAAACAAAAATCATCAGCATACAAAAATAAAGGTCCTTGTGCAAAAATATTATTGCACATGATAATAAACATGACATTGGAAGTGACAACAATGTCATATCATGTGCAAGCTCTAAATGCTCTGAAATTCATTCCTAAGCTTCCTTGCATCATGTAGAAGGCTTCCATGCAATAGTACACCTATATGTGACATTGGCCATATCACGTGCACATCAAAAATGCCTCCTTTTGAGCTCATCTTTTGCCACAAGTTCCCTCATTGGCAGATAAAATGGTTTAGTTGATGTACGTGAGAAGAAATCACCTAAAACCTACCAAAACAACTCAAAAACACATGTACATGGGCAACAGTATCTTCCTAAAGGTTAGAGTAAATATATACAAAATATAGTGTAATTAGGCTCTAATCATACTCTTAATCACCCTAAATATACAGTAGAATAGCGGCATAAATGCACGTTATCAATATGCAACCAATAAAATCAATGTCATTTATCAATAACATGCTAACTATTGAGTTTTCGCAAATGTATAGATCGTATAAGTAATGAAGTGGATAAGAGTCAAAATGTCGAACCCAAAGGAAGGTTGAGAAAGGTTATTAAATCTAAACTAGCCTAAAGAATTGGTTGATTGAGTTTTGATTCAGGATTTGCTTAATTAAAATGCCCTAACTATAAATGAAAGAAAATAATGAAAATGGTTATTGAAAACAAGGGTAAGAGTGAAGTTCAGACTTTATTTGATGTTTTTAATTGAAGATACATTCTTGTTTATCTAACTCAATTATTTCCTCTTTAGTTCTAACACAACTTTTGTTGGTCCCGAAAAGCCTAGAGAGGGGGGGGGGGGGGGGGTGAATAGGCTTTGAAAAACTCTTTTCGGCGCAACACTTAATCTGGTTAAAGATAAAATCAATACGGAAGACAACCAAATAGTGGAAGTAATTTGTATTATTATCATAAGATAATTACAACAAGTTGTAGCAGATTAAAGCTGAGTATAAGCTTTTGGATATACTAAAAGTGTATCTCTCTTCTGTTTATAGTAGCACTCTATTTTACAGTAACGCACACATTATCCAAAATGAAATCCTCAAAACTCTTTTACATGTATGTACACATGAAACTATACAGGACTTAGTATATATAGACATCCCTAGGAAATATTGTGGAACAGGATTTTCCAAGTAGTGTGTAGCATTGAAGACTTCTCGGAAAATACATTTGCTATAACTACTGCGGATGTGGAGCTCAAGATGTTGGAAGTATAAGCGTATTGAATTACTTCACATGATTCCAACTGCATTAAAAGCTTTGTCCACGCATTCGAGTGATCCACGTATAAGATGATAAATGTTCAATGAATCTTTCTTACATCGGGACATGGCTAGCTGATGACTTTGAATATGGAGTTGATTAGTAGGAGCAGTGTCGTCTTAGTCCGTTATAAGGTTCCTTACTTTGTGTTAACAAAGCTCGGATCCTTACTCCGTATCAGTGGTTGCTTACTCCGTGTCAGTTTGATACTTGAATCCTTATTCCATATCAGCGCTTCCTTACTCCGTGTAAAAGAAAGATTCGGAAGGCTTACTCCGTGTCAGCGCTTTCTTACTCTGCTTGAGTAAAGGTTCGGATAGCTTACTCCATGTCAACACTTCCTTACTCCGCTTGAGTAAAAGTTCGGATTCCTTACTCCGCTTCTCTTTTCCTTACTCCGTGCGAGCGAAAGACTCGGGTCCTTATTCCGCACAAGTCCTTCCTTACTCCACGCGAATGACAGACTCGGATTCCTTACTCCGTGTTTTTTTGTCCTTAGTCCGCGTGAGTGAAAGACTTAGCTCCTTATTCTGCAATTTCTCTCGTACTCTGCGCGAGGTGTAGACTAGGATTCTTAATCCGTTTGAATGTAAGACCCAGATTCCTTAGTCCACATTTTTAAGTGCTTAGTCCGCGCTAATAATCCTTACTCTGTATCTTGTAATGACTTGGTTATTTACCAAGTTGATTGACGTCACTCATGTTGGTCCGGATCAAGATTATGTATTATCTCCTTAGCTTTGTATTCACGAGTGAAGATCCAGATTAACACTCATCTTCTGCAACATGTTAGAATTTACATTGAAATACTTCAAACCAAATTACATAGGGTTTTATCAGCATCATCCAAATTCTGGATTCGATCCAACAACTTCAATGGTAGAAACTAACCCCTCTAAGATGTTCTAGTCATGTATTACCCTAGCTTAGGATGAGTACTCATTAAGTGCACAAGTTGTTAAGTTTCAAATCGTTTTTCACAAACTCTAAAGGTGTCTTAATATTTGTGCGGACTCTTGTAACTTACACAATTATTAGTTTGTTTATCTTATTTTATGGTGCTTTATTTGATCTCTCGATCCATCACAACGTGACCTAAGACTAAGGGAAAGGTGGTTAATCTACCCCAAACAAATAAGCATTTAAGATAATCAACAAAGCTAAATAAATAAGAAATAACATTTATATCATAACATCAAAATTCATCCTTATCCCAAGTGAGGTTAAAGCTACTGTGTTGAATTTACAACTCATATGAGCAAAATACAACATAGAAGAATGAGCTATCAAGAGAAGAGTTGTCACACAATCTTCTTCTCCTCTCAAGCTTTCCAAAATTGTCTAAACCCTAGCTTCTGTGCAACTCTAAAACTTTAATGTCCAACCCCTTTATAAGGGTGTTTAACATCCTATTTATATGTAACTTACAAGCCCTGAATTGTTCATTACCATCAAGGGGTGTAAAAACCTTACAATTACATAATTATAGCAGTAAAGACAAAACTGGCCCTTGCAACTGCGTGAAAACTAGAAATAAGATAGGAGAGCACGTTTTTCTGCATTTTTATTCTCGGGTGGGATGCTCGATTTTCATGAGCTCAAGCTTACTCAACGCTAAAGATATGGGAGTGTGTCAAGCAATAACTTGAGCTAATTTTTAGTGTTGATGTCAATGTGTTGCTTGATGTTACAAGTCGATGCTTAATATGGGGAATGTCGAGCTGAGGCTCAAGTTGGCTTTGATGAGATACTATGAAGGCCCGATAATAACTTGATGCATGACTCAATGGTCCATTCTGTGAGCCTCGAGCGTAGGGTCAAGCAAGGGAGGTTCGAGCATTGTTCCAGAGAGCTCCAATGCTTTTGTTTTGGTCTCCATTTGGTCTATAGTTCATTTGCTTCAGTAGAAACTTGTCAAAAATACTACAAAAAAGCTACAAAATCTCCAAATTCACTGGTTAGGAGGTTAGCGTGTAAACACAAGTAAAGTAACTAAAATGAGGATGAAATCATCGGGGGAGCATTCAAAATGTACCAAAGCACTACTAAAAACATGTTATATTTCAGTGTTAACACTAACAATGCATGAAACTTCCGCGGAACATTGTTCAGAAATCAAACAAACCAATAATAAAGTCTCAAGTATCATTTATATAATAAATAAATCAAGTTATTACATTGATTATAAAATAACTAACAATCAACTCCTGTAGCTACCTTCAGTTAATCATTAATACCTAAAAAACATATCAATAATGTAGGGGTGAACATAATTACCCAGTACGTGACCTATAACTCTATAACACCCCCACGGTCCAAACCAGTCCTAAAATCCTACATGTCTTTTGAATGCCTATGTCAATGTAGTATTCTAACTACCCACAAGTACCATCAACAAAATAACCAACACATCTCAACCAATCTAGAAATTATAACAATCAATATAACCATGTTTCTTATGGCCAAAAATAGCCACAAGCAAAATCATAACTTCTCATATCATTTCAAATCAGGAAGCTCAAACTCTTTAGGTTTGTCAATCATCATACTATCTTAAGAGCCAACAAGTTTAAGCCTCATACGCCTGTCAATCATACCCCGCATAACTTCTATCATCGTTAAGTGCTTTTAGTCACCTTCTATACTTTCAATTACACCAACCTCTAACCTTTTTAAGCAATCAATGCCTGCAATCACACTTTGACCCTTCAAGTGCGGGCATAAGCAATCTCAAATCATTCCCATGGTAAATGAAAATTGAGGCATAACACTTGCGTGACACATCAACATTTGGGACAACCATACAATTGATGCTCATGATAATCCTATAAATTGGAAAAGATTATCTGTCAATAAAGTGATAAAGATCAAAGTGATCAAATGACTATGTTATTAATGTCAAGTGGCATCAGTTGGATTAAATAGATAAGTCAAAGAAGCAAGAATATAACAACATTCAAATGACTGCCTTCTTAGGATTATAAGCATTTATGAAGACTAGACTGTAACTCTTAAAAGAATCCTCCACAAAGATTAAGAACTATTATTCTTAGAGCCAGAAATTGATTACAATAATGGGGAGAAGAAATTAGGTGTTGCATCATTAGATATAAGAGAATGTATATAGTATAACTTTTCAAGAAAAAATATAAGGGTTTTTTTATTATATTGAACAAACAATGAAAGAGAGGATAATACTAATGCATTTTGAGAAGAGAAGTTCATGCAATAAATAAACTAGGATCATCATCTCCAAAGCTATCAGGACTCTAGGAAATCACTCTTATCATTAACAAAGAGTTAGAGATTTCTATGTCAATAGAGTAGGCACTTCGAATCTACAATCATTAGATGTCACAATAAAGTTGTCCACTGTAACATCAAAGAAGGCACTAACCTTTGTGTTATAAGGTGATTATTTATTTTGTTATTATTATTGTTGTAGTTGTTTAACCTAAGGATTAGACATGGTAGATGTTTGACTGCAGGCTTGGAAAAACTAAGTTTTCAATGTTGAATTTAGTTTAAATGGTGTAGAAGTTTAGTTATAAGCATAAAAAACATATTAGTTTCTAGTGATTGAAATTGAATAGTTTGTCATGAACTTATAAAATGACTTAGTGGGACCTTTGACCTGTTGTGGAAGAGGGTAAGATAAAAGAAGGATTACTCAAACCATTAACTTGTGTATGCATTATTTAGTGTTTTACATGTTTCCATACTAGTTTTAATTATTCATTGTTGGCAATTAGTCCCCTTCTAGCCCACCACTTTAGGATATAATACTGTGATTTGACAAAATACAATTCTCCCCTTTTGAAACACGACTTTGTGAAGGAAAAAAATTAATTCAAAAACATAAAAACATAGTTCGAAGGGAAAACAAACACCCATATAATGCACTTTAGCTTATCATTGCTTTCATGTTATTGTTTGACGATACATATAAAAATTAAAATGAGCTTTCATAAAAGGGCACTGCTAGGTACAATCGGTGTTGTAGCATTTTGGTGTTCCAAACTGACTTGAAATAAGTCACATCAGTATCTTTTGACACGCATCAGTGTGTTCTCAGAACATCGCTTGAACATAATGTGGAGCAGAGGTTCAATCAAAACTCGAACAGAAATGATATAAAATAACAAAAATACTGTACTATAAATATATATATATATATATATATATATATAACCTCGAGGATCCAATAAGTGAAAGATTTTCAGACCGAAAATTAAATAACCTCGAGCAACCTATGCTTTGTTTTTTTGGACCGAAAAATTAAATAGCCTCAAGCCTTGTAATTTGATTTCCAGATGTGCTCAAATATCCACAAGCCCAGATATTCCCAAATTAATTAGCCTCGAGCCTTTCAATTTGGTTTTTTAATGCACCAATTAAACCAATTGTTGTTAATGCATAATAGGCATTCACCATAATTATACGGGGGCCAAACCTCTTCTCGAAACTATGTTCTGTGTCCGCCAATAAGCCTCGTAGATCAGAAACATCGAACAACACTATTTTGTTGATTTGGCGATTAATGTAACGTTGACTGCATAGCATTTTTCTAAAACAAAATGTCCTGTATCCACGGTAGTATTACTGAAAAAGGTTTTTAGTATGTCTTTTAAAAGGTCATGTATCCACAGTTTGTATCCATATATATGTGTTGGAATAGAGAAAGAAAAAATCTACAAATTAATGCAGCAGTAGACAAGAGGAAAACAAAAGAGATAATAATGAATGCTTCATTTTATTAGGTACGTCACTACCCAGTTTAAATAGAATAGAAAATAATTAAAAAATTCCTAAAAACACTACATGGAACATATCTCCATGTTTAACAGCCATAGCTAAAAAAGTGGAGATAATGACCACATTATTTGAATAAAAACAACTAATGATCAACAATAAAACAGATAGGCAGCAGCTAAGTCAAAATCTTATCACTCCTCCTTGACTTTGTTGCTGCAAACTCCAAGCTTTTCCCTGAGAAACTCAAATCTGCTTATTGATAAAGGCTTTGTAAAAATATCTGCAAAATTGAGATCTGTCTTGCAATACTTCAATTCAATGGAACCTTCTTTCTGTACATCTCTAAGGAAAAACAACTTGATGTTGAAATGCTTGGTTTTTCCATGAAATACTGGATTATTTGAGATGGCTATTGCTGCTTGGTTATCCACAAAAACCTTTGTACTTTTGTCTTGCTTCAAATTTAGATCAAACAATACTTTCCTAAGCCATAAGGCTTGATTTGCAGCAGCTGTAGTTGAAATAAATTTTGATTCTGCAGTAGATTGTGCTACCACCTCCTGTTTTTTATAGCACCATGAGAACATCCCTGACCCCAGATTAAAACAATAACCTGAAGTACTCTTCATATCATCAGAACCACCATAATCACTGTCAGAATAGCCTTATAGAACAAAACACTGACTTGCACAGAATTTAATTCCATAACTTAAGGTCCCTCTAACATATCTTAGAACTCTTTTAGCAGCAGAGAAATGAACTTCAGTAACACAATTTATATATCTAGATAAAAGACTTACAGAGTATAAGATGTCAGTTCTTGTGGCTGTTAAATATATTAAACATCCCACTAAGCTTCTGTAAAGAGTTTCATCAACCTTCTCAGCATGATCATCCTTGCTTAACTTTTCACCTTTACTCATAGGGGTTGAGACACTTACATTCATCCATTTTGAATTTCTTCAAAATGTCTTTGGCATACTTTGTTTGACAGATGAACACTTCTTGTTTCTTTTGTTGCACTTCCATTCCAAGAAAATATGCCATTTTTCCAAGGTCAGTCATCTCAAAAATTTGTTTCATATCTTCCTTGAATTGTTTTATGAGTTCTAAGTTGCTTCCTATAACAAGTAGATAATCTACATATAGTGAAACAACAACAAAATTGATCTCATCACCTTTGATATAGAGGGTAGCTTCATTGAGACTCCCTTTAAATCCCAGTTGCACTAAATACTCATCAATTCTACTATACCAGGCCCTAAGGGCCTGTTTCAAGCCATATAAAGCCTTTTTGAGCAAATATACATCTTCCTCTTGTCCTTTTATTACAAACCCCTCAGGCTATTCTACATAGATTTCCTCATCAAGAAATCCATTTAGAAATGCTGACTTAACATCTAACTGATACGCAGTCCAGCCCTTTTCTGCAGCAATTGCCAATAATAACCTAATTGTTTCAATTCTGGCAACAGGCGCAAACGTATCAGAAAAATCAATACCAAAGGTTTGAGCATAACCTTTTACTACAAGTCTAGCTTTGTGCTTATTGATGGAGCCATCTGCATTTTGTTTTATCCTGAAGACCCACTTCAATCCTGTAACTTTTCTGTCAATAGGTCTCTTTACCAGCTTCCAGGTCTGATTTTTTTCAATCATGCTCAGCTCCTCCTTCATTGCAACCATCCACTTTGGATCTTTCTCTGCTTGCCAAAAATTTTCTAGCTCAAGAACAACATTACACCTCTGATAAATTTCAGAAAGTGATTTTGTACCTCTTATAGAAACTTCATCAGTCAACTCATCTTCTATGAGCTGTGATTTTGGGATAAGATCAGGAATCATGGTTGCTTGTCTACCTTCCCAGTTCCACTTGTCATCCTCCATGAAGTGCACATCTCTACTTATCAGAATTTCCCTTGTGTTTGGTTTGAAAATTCTGTAAGCCTTTGAAATTGTACTGTAACCCACAAATATACCGGGTTCTGCTCTTTTATCAAGTTTATCTCT
The DNA here is from genome assembly GCA_023512835.1 of Taxillus chinensis. Lineage (NCBI taxonomy): Eukaryota > Viridiplantae > Streptophyta > Magnoliopsida > Santalales > Loranthaceae > Taxillus > Taxillus chinensis. The sequence goes on from CM042086.1 coordinate 26,353,988, forward strand.
CTTGACCTGTGGAACATGAACAAAGCACAAACAACCAAATATTTTGAGATTTTTCAAGCAAGGCTTAAAACCATACCAAGCTTCAAATGTTGTCCTTCCTTCTACAGCTTTTGTTGGAAGCCTGTTGAGTAGGAAAACTGCAGTATTTACAGCCTCAGCCCAAAAATCTTTTGGCAAGCTCTTCTCAAATAACAAACATCTGGCCATCTCCATTATTGTTCGATTTTTTCGCTCACTAACTCCATTTTGTTGTGGAGTGTATGGAGCAGTAAGTTGATGCTCAAACCCAGCTTCATCACAAAAGAGATTGAACTGATTCGAGGTGTACTCCTTGAATGTTGTGGCCACTTTGAGTTTCAACTAGATTTTTAAATTTCCAGAATATACCTGGAACTTCTGTTTTGAATCTGAGGAAATATATCCAACACATTCTGGAATAGTCATCAATAAAAATTAAGAAATACCTGCTCCCTTTCAAAGATGGAATTCTATGAGGTCTAGCTACATCAGTGTGAATAAGCTGTAATTTCTTTATGGCTCTCCAGGTTGCTTTTTTTGAAGGGAAGTCTAGTTTGTTTTCCTTGTTGACAAGTCTTGCAATCTGGTATATCCATTTCAAGGTGAGGTAAACCTTGCACCAAATCTCTTCTCTGCAAGTTCACCACAGATATGTGGTTGAAATGACCAACTCTCTTGTGCCAAATTTCTCCATTTATTTTTGCCATAAAAAAGGCTGATTGATCTTCCTCCAAAGGATCCAATGCAAAGCTCTTTCCTTTCATTTGTACTTTGAAAATATCTTTGCCTTCTGTATCTTTAATGAGACATTGATTTGTTTCGAAAAGAACTTTGTATCCTTTCTCAAGCAACTGTCCAACACTTAAGAGATTTTGATTTATTTCAGGTACAAACAACACATTTTTAATTAATTTTGTACCTGAAAAGCTTTCAACTGCTATTGTTCCTTTTCCTTTGACTGCAATATATTGCCCATTGCCAATCTTCACCTTGGAGACCACTGAAGTATCCAATTCTTTGAAGAGATTTTGATCAAAGGTCATGTGGTTTGTACAACCACTATCAATTAGCCATTTCTCACTTGAACAAGAGGTTGAAAAACAAGAAGCTACAAATAGTTGGTCCTTCTCTTCCTGATCTGCAAATTGAGCGACACTCTTTTGCTGCAAATCTTCTTGTGCCACAGTTTTTTGTTGAGTGTTACTCCTACAAATCTTTTGATGATGTCCCATCTTTTGGCACTTTTCACACTGTTGGTCTGGCTTTCTCCAACATTTAAAAGGTGGATGACCCTTCTTGTGACAATGTTTACAAGGAGGAAAGTCAGATTTTGTTCCCTTACTTGTATTGAAAGAATCAGAACCTGAGTTGCCCTTCTTATTTTTGTCAGTTTTCTTCCATGTTCCTCCTTGACTGGACTAGGTTCTTGCAACTAATGCACCTTCAACAGACCCTTCAGACCTCATAAGTCTTCTCTGTTCTTGTGCTTGTAAAGCATGCAACAATTCTGCCAAACTAATCTTTGATAGGTCTTTAGTATTTTCCAGCGAGGAAATTGTTGCTTCAAACCTTTCTAGTACAGTTACAAGGATTTTTTGAACTAATCTAGAATCAGAAAATTCAGAACCAAGAAGCCTTACTTTATTTGCAATGCCAAGTAATCTGTCAGAGTACTCCTTTATTGTCTCAGAATCTTTCATTTTTTGTAGCTCAAATTCTCTGATTAAATTTAGAATTTGCATTCCTTTGATCCTCTCATCTCCTTCATACTCCTTCAGGAAGTTCCAGATTTCAAAGGCTGATTTCATGGTCATGATTCTGACAAAAATTTCAGGTGAGACTGTAGCGAGTAATGCAGCTCTTGCCTTTGCTTTTCTTGATTTCCTCTCCTTATGGTGCTTCATTTGCGCCATAGTTGGATTCTCATGTAATGGAGGAACTTCGTAGTCCTCCTCAATAGCTTCCCAGAGATCATTTGCCTCTAGATGAGCCTCCATTCTAGCTGCCCATATTTGATAGCCTTCTCCTTTAAAGATGGGAGGTGTAAGTGTAGTAAATGGAGTTTCAAGTGAATCCATTTTCAGAAGAAACCAAGTTAGAAATCTTCTCCAAATCACAGGTCCCTCAAGAAGAGAACTCTGATACCAATTTTGTTGGAATAGAGAAAGAAAAAATCTACAAATTAATGCAGCAGTAGACAAGAGGAAAACAAAAGAGATAATAATGAATGCTTCATTTTATTAGGTACGTCACTGCTCAATTTAAATAGAATAGAAAATAATAAAAAAATTCTTAAAAACACTACATGAAACATATCTTCATATTTAACAGTCATAGCTAAAAAAGTAAAGATAATGATCACATTATTTGAATAAAAATAACTAATGATCAACAAAGCAGCAGCTAAGTCAAAATCTTATTAATATGTATGTGTGTGTGCCACTTTAACAAATATTTATGTCAAACTCCACCGACCCACTCATGCCACCAAACAAAGACCCTCTTCACTCACACTTTCTATTGCAATAAAGCTGACAGTCAGAGACCAGAACGAGCGGGAGAGAAGAGAGAAATGGGAAAGCCCCAAGTTCTGGTTCTACTTCTGCTTTCACTCGCAGCAGCCACACGACCATTTCTTGACAGCAGTGCGGAGCACGAAGGAGGAGGAGGAGGAGGAGATTACGACAGCGAATGGTGGATGAGCCAGATCCGGCGAGCGAAGGAGCAGAAGGTGACCCACATCCACTTCTTCTTCCACGACATTTTAAGCGGCTCACATCCTAGCGCCGTACCCGTGGTCCAATCCCCACAAACCAGCAAGTCCCACACCTTCTTCGGGCTTGTGACCATGATGGACGATCCTCTCACGGCCGGCCCTGAGGCCCATTCCACAGTAGTAGGACGAGCCCAAGGCCTCTACGCCTCCGCTGGCCTTCAGGAGTTTGGCCTGCTCATGGTCATGAACCTCGTCTTCACCGACGGAAAGTACAACGGCAGCACCCTGGCGGTGCTCGGCCGGAACGCCGCCTTAACGCCGGTCCGGGAGATGCCCATACTGGGCGGGACCGGCCTTTTCCGGTTCGCGAGCGGGTTTGCGACGGCGAAGACGCATCATTTAAACTTTAGGACCGGTGACGCCGTCGTGGAGTACAACGTGGTGGCTATTCATTACTGATTGCTCATTACTCTTGCCTCTGATATATTCTGTGTTTCTTTCTTTCATGGTTGTTGGATGGATATTTCCTTCTTTGTTTTTTTTTTATTATTTTATTCAGCCGAGTGTGTCTTTGGAGTGAGGGCTTCTCATGTTTGTGGTGTAAAATTTATGTGTTTTTAAATGCACTCTGACACGCGCTTGACTAAGTTTGCGTCTGTTTATATTAATCATAATTTCGAAAATTTTAGTGTTATTGTTATTAATAACAATAACACTAAATAAAATATGGTGTTATTTTATTTAAATTTTAATGTTATTGTTATATTAGTGTGTTATTTGTACCGAAAATATGTACAAATATGGCGGAATCTGCAATAATTGAGACAGGCTAAAAGAAAAAGGTGTGACAAAGTGTCTTTTCCTTTCTCCCATTCCACTTTAAAAAATAAATATTTTTAACCATAAATTAATCAAGATGAATCAATCCGATGAGTCACATGACTCAATATTAACCGTATTTTAAAAAACCCATTATATGGCTAATATTATACCGCATCACTCACTGGAATCCAACAACCGAGGGGCAGAAATAAATAATATGGAAAAATTTTATAAAGAAAAATAATGAGTGAAAAGAAATAAACAATCAACAACTTTATAGCATGCATTGGATCCCCGATAACGACTGGTCCGAAACATAAATCGCATAAACATAAAAAAAAAAAAAAACGAAAACGTAATCTCACAGAATCCAATGTATGCTGCAGGCGCACACATTAAAAAATATTTTTAGAGTTACATTTTTTCCCTTTTTTGCGAACTGTAATATAGTTTGGCTGGTGTGAATTAAATTGACCTTTGGTTTTTTCAATCTAGCTGGGCTTGCTCATGGTCATGAATTTGGTCCTAGCGAGATTTCGGACCGGACGTGTCAATTTTATGACCCGTGACCACGTCGCGAAGGCTGTTCATTATTTGATAGGTCGTGAATGGTATGATTAATTTTCTGTATGTTATGCCAATTTCCTTTTTAACTTGTAGTGGCCTTTGTTTGTGTCTTTGCTTAAGCCGTTGTGCGTGCTCCTTTTTCATGTTTTGGGGGAAATGATGCGCTTTTTTTTTTGGTGAAGACAACATAGGAAGCAGCCAACGACTTTGCAATCATACTATTGCTGCTGACTGACGGTAAAACTGAGGGCAGGCAGCTCCTCTTTAGGCCTCCACCTCCGGCACTGGATTGGATCCGACAATGATGTGCATATTTTCATAATATGATTGGTTGTCGGGGCATCTTTAATGTTATTTCATATCTTTTAAAGTTATTTTATAATTTTAATTTTAATATTATTTTTCATTTTATTTATTTTCAATCACAGCCACTGTGATACGTTTAGGATCCAGACTCTATAGGGGTCTATTTATATTCAATCCAACCAGCATCCAAAAACATCCTTCACGGCCCATAGGTCGATCCCCAGGTGAAGTTAAGGTGAATTTGGGGATCGCAAAAATAGATTCTATGGTCGGGTGGAGGGAAGCTTGAGTGTGGAAAGTGAGAAGGGCGAGAAGAGGAGGCACAAATCGAAGAGACGTAGGGATAGGACAGAATCTTAGCGAATTATAGTAGTATGGCTACTTTGTCAATTATAATATCTCATTACATTTTAAGTCATTTGTAAATGATTTAACTCAAATCCCTTTGGAGAGAATAGTTAACAAATTCTTTTAGTAAACTATCTCAACAAAAATTCACTACAAGTAGGTCATTACGACATCAGAAGGTGTGTAACAACGCCCAAACAATCTTAGCAAATAAAACACTATTGAGAATGCATCAAAATAGGATTATATCACATCATACCAGCCCGTCGCTCAGCAAGAATTAAACTTTCAAGCATCCATCATGATTCATCCATCACAAGAGAAACACTTCAACATGTGCCTTTTAGGACCTTGAAGCCCTTATTGAGGGACGATAAATAGGCAATAGGTACATGCATCGAGGCTAGCCCAAATTTTGACTTAGAAGCATTCAGTCATAATCTAATGCATAATAATTTTATGTCACTACTTTTTTAGTCAAGCGTAATAACTAATTGTATGAATCAACAATTTCTCTCATACTATATTGAATTATTTTTGCGACGATTACATCAATAAGGTAAAACTAACATATCTCATGACAATTTAAATTAAGCTCACGTTCCTTATTGGTAGATGAATAATCTAACACATGATGAATTATGCTTCACAATGATAAAAAGAGTCGATATCGAATGATCAAAAAAGAAACATCACTATGAGGGCTTGACTACTACAAGCTAGTTATCTATGTGGTAGCTTTTATGACACCACCAACTTCAAATTTTGATGGTCAAAAGAATCGATAAGCCACACTTTCATAGCTTGTATTAATATTGAAAGTCAGAATCAACCAAGCTTTTACTCTAGTATTCCATGCAAAATTTCTGCTCTCGTTAAGCTCATCTCAGAACATCTGCATTATTTTTTAACAGATATACCACCCTGCCTAAACTCTCTACTTGACAATGTTTTCCACCTAAATCAAGCTCACATCAGTATGGTTAGATCTCCAATGTTCTAACATCATCATCATCCCACCAACATTATAGGGCTTGCAAGAGATAGAGGGCAGTGCCATAAAGCTTACAATGCAACACCATGAAACTCTTTATTTGTCTTTTCCTTTTTAGTTCTTTTTCTATTTTCTATGAATTAATTTTTTGTAATTTAACTTCAAACTTTAATTGTTATTTTAAATCTTGATTCTTCATCTTAATAATTTATGTAGATGTTATGATTTGCAATTCATTCTTCTATCTGTTTTGAATTCTTTGCAATTAATTTGCAATTGCAGTTAATTGTGGATTATTTAAAGTATAATTTTAAATTATAATTAATTTATAAATGCAGTTAATTAATTTGATATGTAAAGATTATTATCCATAGAGTTCAACTTGGTTTCTCGAATGCAAAACATAATTGTTCCTAGGATTAGTATGAGTTTAAGTCTAATTTCTAGAGTGCATTTATAATTTAAATATAATCATGGATTATTGGTTTGATTAAATTATGGCGTCTTAAATATGTGTATTTTTAAAAGTTAATGATAAATAATAATTGAAGTGGAATGCTCTTAATTAGTTTTCTTTAATTTTTTATAAGTAGTTTTATTTAAATTTTGTATAAATGTTTTATCATTAGCTTAGTCTTTTTTATTTATTTATTTTTTTGTAAGATTAAGTTGAATTAAATTTCAATAAGTCATTTGGTTAGTGAATCACCTATATTAGCTCTATATTATACTTAGTTAAAATTTTATTTGAAATACGTATGCAACAACGTCCTATTTCAAATTGGCATCATTGAGACTAAGTTTTTGATTCAACTTGTTTTTTATTTTTATTTCTATTTTTGTAGGCTTTCTATTTTAATAGTTTCTTGTTTTTATATGTTTTTTATTTTATTTTTGTCAATTTTTTAATTTATTTTTAGTAGTTTCCTATTTATTTGTAGGTTTATTATGTCCCTATTCCAATAGTTTCTTTTTTTTTGTTTCGTTTTTTTTAATATTTTCTTATTTTATAGGTTTTTTTTAATATATTTCTTTTTTTTGTTTTTTTTTCTTTAGTTTTCTTTTCCTTTTATTTCCCTTTTTCTTCAAACTTTCCTTTTCCCAAAGTTTCCTTTCATTTCTAGTTTTAAAAAAATTGTTTTCTTTTTTTTAAAAAAAACTTTTACTTTTTTTCTTTTTCTTTTTTTTAATTTTTTTTTTAGGTTTCTAGAAGAAGCAAGATGAACTTTCAAACACCTTAATCCTAGCAATCCTTGCCTCACAAACTCGATGAGGTTTATATAATACCACAATAAATGCTCTCAGCTCGGGAAGTAACTCAACTAGTACCAATGAGTGTTTACCCATACTAGCTATACCAGCAGCAAGTTCCCATTGCACCAAATTATTACAAAGAGTGGTAGGACAATTCGAATTTCAACTATCCACAAAAGCCTCCATACTGGCACGAAGAGTGGCCATATCAACAATAACAAGAAACCTCTTCTACAGATGACATTATCCAGCAACTGCAAACACAACAATAACTTGTTGCTATTTAACACCAATTAGAGAGGCAAAGTGAGGAGATACATAAGATACTTAATTGGCTACACAAAATAAAAACCACCTTTATTGAGCTTAAAATTCAGAATAAAGAGGAGGGAGCCTTCGTCAAAGCTATGCCTATGGAGCATCAAGAAAGAGATCCACCACCAACCTCATTTACTACTTCTCATATCGAATAACTAGAGGACGAGATGGAGCCAACAATGGCGTATCTTTCTTATACTTTGAGGGATACTGAATGCATTATACTGCCTACTACCACATTCATAACATTTAAAGAGGAAAAAGAGGCTTATTCTAAATTTTCCAAAGAGGAGAGGCGTAACCATTCACTTCAGAGTTCGAGCACACAATTTAGTATCCTTCCTCTGAATTCTTAGAGGATAGTTGTCCACCTCCAATTACTATTGTCGTCTATATGCCACATACCGAATATGGCATACTGTTTCCTTAGTCACAAGAGCATGAAGACACCTTTTTCACTAGACAAGACATGGTTAACATGGATTCTAACTTTTTCGAAGATAAAAAGTTGTCTCCGACTATTCCTCACAAACATGAGACATCACTAACACATTAATATGACAAGTTCTTAAAGGATGATGACTATGAAGAAGAGCACTTGATACCTTGGCCACAAAAACCACAAGAAGACTTGAACTGGCCCAGTAGCAACAATTCAAGTGTGATGGAGTTATTTAAGAATGTTGTCACCACTATGGATAATATTATTTTTCATGCCTTATTTCAAGAGCTCGTGGAGTTTGTACTACCTTGTCACTATCATTTACTTGTAGTAGAGGACACCATGTTCGTGAAGGTGCCCTCAAGTGTGAACCTTGAAGACTTCAAATGTCTACCACTACCAACTCCTAATCCTGATATAGCCTATGCATGTGCTAAAGTATATACTACAAGGATGAAAGGTTATCATTATATGGTTGAGCCTTATTTGAAGAGAGTTTAGCTATAGACTTTAAATTTAAGCACTTTTGGGAGGCAACCTGATTTGATATTTTCTTCTCTTGGTTTTATTTTCATTATTTGTTTTTTAGGTATGTATTGAATTTCTTATTTTTTAAGTATGTAGGGTAGTACCAATGAGTGTTTATCCATACTAGCTATACCAGCAGCAAGCTCCCATTGCGCCAAATTATTACCAAGAGTGGGAGGACAATTCAAATTTCATCTATCCCCAAAAGCCTCCACACTGGCATAAAGAGTGGCCATATCAACAGCAACAAGCAACCCTATCTATTGAAAACATTATCCAACAACTGCAAGAGCAATAATAACTTGTTGTTATTCAACACCAATTGGAGAGGCAAAGTGCCGAGATGTGCAAGATTAGGGCTGTAAATGAATCAAATATTCATGAACAAGCTCGCGTTCGGCTCGGTAAAAGATCGTTTATGTTCGTTCGTTAAGAATAGTACAGTTCGTGAACAATTCGTGAACACCACTGTTATATTCGTGAACATGTTTCCGAACGTTCACGAATAAGTGTTCACAAATAGTTCGTAAATATCGTTCGTATTTGTGAAAAAGTTTTATGAAAAAAAAATTAACAAAATAATTAATATGTATAAAAGTTATTTTTATTAAATATAAATATATTTTTTATTAAATATAATTTAATAAGTATATACTTTGATATTATTATTAAATAAAAAATATATATTTTAATTTATTTGTTTATTATTATTATTATAATATTTTTATGAACTATATATAGTAATTATTTGAACATATTAAACAAAGATAATGCAATCTAACAATTAATTAATTATACTTTTTCGGATAAGTTTACGATATTGATTCTTTTTGTAGATTTTTATGATTTTATAATTATGTTCGTAAACAAGTTTGTAAATACATATTCTTAAACGTTCGTGAACAATAAAGTAATGTTCATGAATAGTTCATGAACATCATAGTTTAAGGCTCGTGTTCGGTTCGGTTCGTTAAAGGAATAGTAACGAATACGTTCAAACACCTTACTACTCGACTCGGCTCAGTTCGTTTGTAGCCCTATGCAAGATACATAATTGGCTAAATCAAATAAAAACCATCTTCATTGAACTCAAAATTCAGAATATAAAGGAGGAAGCCTTAGCCAAAGCTATACCTATGGAGCATCAAGAAGGAGCTTTACCAGCAACCTTATCTACCACTTCTCACATGGAATGGCTGGAGAGCGTGATGGAGCCACCACTTGAGTATCTTTCTTATACTTTAGGGGATACTGGATGCATTCCACTGCTTACTACCACATTCATAACATCTGAAGAGGAAAAAGAGGATTATTCTAAATTTTCCAAAGAGGATAGGCGTAACCAATCACTCCAGAGTTCGACCCGCAGAAACCAGTTAGTGATCCTCATGCCTGCACCCGAAGGGACAAGGGGTTGGTGATAACACTGGGAAAGGGACCTTAGAATGGGTGTCGTCCCTAATCCATACCACACATATAGCACACGAATACAAAAATCTCATTTAAATCCATAGTACAAACACACATACATACATGTTCTTTCCCCCACAGGGTTACATTATAGTTTTTACAATCCAACAAAACAAACAAACACACACAAGGTCTTCAGCTATGGTGAACCTCCTATCTCATGTAAGCACTAGAAACAAACAAAGACAAACGCAACAGGAGGGGCGAGCAACCACAGCTCAGTAGGGATCATGTCTCCCTGACCCATTCCAACTCATAAACTAGTGTAGGCATGTGCTCGTGAAATGCTACATATTCATCACCAACTCAATCATGTACTCACACATTAAAATACAAAGAAAGCTTCCCAAGTACTCCCAAATATTGCCTCTCAAGCTCAATATTGCCTCTCAGGCACAGTAGCCTCTTAGGCTCTAAACAAATCTCGCCTCCTAGGCCCTCAACAGTAGCCTCTCAGGCTTATCAAGGCAGCCTCACAGGCCCACATGACTACTAGGGTTTCATAACTCCCTCTGTAACAGAGGCCAGTCTTCACAAGTCTATCCTCATATTCTGACCAAGAGAGGATTTTTGTAAAAGAGGTTTTCTTGAAATAAAAAGTCCCAGTAATGGTTCCCCATATCATAACTAAGATAATCTAATTTTGGGGGATTTTTCTGAGAGGTCTAACCTAGTGCGCAAATGGTCACTTTGAACCAAAAACTAGTTTTTTCCAAGATTTAGTGTTAATTCCCATTTTTCACATTTTGAAGGAGTGAGAATTTGATTTTTCTATTTTTTTAATCTAAATGGGAGGTATTTCCTTATTTATATTGTAACTTAAGTATAAACTAACTATATTTTGGAACTATATTTTGTATCTCCCTTCAAAATTGCACATTCGAAACTGTCTTCGAATCTCTTTTCAAGACTTCCTTTGAATCTCACCTCAAGACTTCCTTTGAATCTCTTTTCAAAACTTCCTTCGAATCACACCACAAAACTTTGAAACTAACATTCGAATCACATTCGAAACCTGCAATTCCAAAGTCGATCCTATCGACTATTCACTGCTTTGAGGCTCCCGCGAGTCCTCAACCTCACAATTCGCTAAGGTTATTGTTCATCATCATTTTAGCCCGTTTTTCGTATGGATTCAACCTAGCAACCCCCAAACCCTTCGAAACCTCATAAAACTCATACCTAATACTACATATTAGGTTTTTATCACATACTATGCACTCAAGTCACAAGATTCAACCCAAAATTGGTTTCCCCCAAAACTTAGGGTTCATAATTCAAATTCCACGAATTTGGAGTTAATTCCCATGACTTAGCTACTCTAGTAAGCATAATCAACAAAATATGAGTAAAGAATGAGTCTGTACCTCGACTTTGTGTGATTTGAGTCCGGATCGTCCAATCCCCCTTGTAAGCTCTTGGTTCCTCCACAAACATTCTCTCTCTTTCTCTATCTTCATGTACACCCACACACAACAACAAAAATGAAGGTTCCTCTCCTCTTTTCTCTATTTATACTTCATTTTATTTCTTAAAATATCAAAATCACCCTTACAGGGCCCAAACTCCAATTGGACTCAAAATCGAGCCCAATTATAGTCAAAATGATCCATTTGATGAGTACCTTCTTGTCTAGATATTTGTTTTCTCAAATAATACCTTGAATACAAAATCACTCATTCACACCACAAAAAGACCAACGTTAACCTTTCGGGTCTCTGACTCCAAATCGGGCCCACTCACAATCAAAACTTTCTATTCGATACATACGTTGTCATACTGATAGTCACATCCCTCGATGTGTATTCCCTCATATGGCTATCTCTCAGAACGTCAAGCACGGGTCATTACACTACTGTAGATAATACTATTGTTCATGCCTTATTTCAAGAGCCTATGGAGTTTGTACTACCTTGTTACTATCATTTACTTGTTCGTGAAGGTACCCTCAAGTATGCACCTTGAAGACTTTAAATGTCTACCACTACTAATTCTTCATCTTGATATAGCCTATGCATGTGTTGAAGTATATACTACAAGGATAAAAGCTTATCATTAGATGATTAAGCCTTATTTGAATAGAATTTAGCTATAGACTTTAAATAGAAGCACTTTCGAGAGGTGACCCAGTTTGGTATTTTCTTCCCTTGCTTTTATTTTCGTTATTTGGTTTTTTTGGAGGGCAATTCAAATTCAACTATCCATAAAAGCCTTCACACTAGCATAAAGATTGGTCATATCAACAGTAACAAGCAACCCCTTTTACTGATGACCTTATCCAGCAACTGCAAGAGCAACAACAACTTACTGTTATTCAACACCAATTGAAGAGGCAAAGTATGGAGATGCTCAAGATATATAATTGGCTAAATCAAATAAAAACCAGCTTCATTAAGCTCAAAATTCAGAATATAGAGGAGGAAGCCTTAGCCAAAGCCATACCTATGAAGCATCAAGAAGAAGCTTTGCCAGTAACCTCATCTACCACTTCTCACATGGAATGGTTGGAAAGCGAGATTGAGCCACCACTTGAGTATTTTTCTTATACTTTAGGGGATACTGGATGCATTCTACTGCCTGCTACCACATTCATAACATCTGAAGAGGAAAAAGAGGCTTATTCTAAATTTTCCAAAGAGGAAAGGCGTAACCAATCACTCTAGAGTTCGAGCATATAATTGAGTATCTTTCCTCTGAATTCTTGGAGGACAGTTGTCCACCTCCAATTACTATTGTTGTCTCTATGCCACATACCAAATATGACATACTGTTTCCTTGGTCACAAGAGCATGAAGGCACCTTTTTCACCGAACATGACATGGTTGAGGCAAATTCTGACTTTTTCAAAGACGAAGAGTTGTCTCCGACTATTCCTCACAAACATGAGGCATCACTAGCACATCAATATGACAAGTTATTAGAGGATGATGACTATAAAGAAGAGCACTTGCTACCTTGGCCCCAAGAACCACATGAAGACTTGAACTGGCCCAGTAGCAACAATTCAAGTGCGATAGAGTTATTTGAGGATTTTGTCACTACTATGGATAATACTATTGTTCATGCATTATTTCAAGAGCCTACGGAGTTTATACTGCTTTATCACTATCATTTACTCATAGTGGAGAACACTATGTTTGTGAAGGTACCCTCAATTGTGCACCTTGAATACTTTAAATGTCTAGCACTACCAACTCCTCATCCTAATATAGCCTATGCATGTGCTAAAGTATATATTACAAGGATAAAAGCTTACCATTAGATGATTGAGTCTTATTTGAAAATAGTTTAACTATAGACTCTAAATAGAATGAAAGCGCTTTAGGGAGGCGACCTAATTTGGTATTTTCTTCCCTTGCTTTTATTTTCATTATTTATTTTTTTGGTGTATTACTTTTCTTATTTTTAAAGTATCTAGGGCAGTACCAACCATTACCTCAATTTTTATTCTCTCTTGACAAAGCCTAAATGAATAAGGAACCATGTATATCACTGCGAGTTGAAATTAATTCTTTTTCTTAATCTCCCTTTATATCACCACCCCCTTTTGTGGGCTTAGTATTTAATGCATTACAGACACTGCATGTTTTAAGTGAGGGGGTGGGGAGGAGGAGGGATTGCACTTGTTTTACACTTGGAACTATTTATGCTTATGTTAGTTCCAATTTGAGTTTATTTGATTATGTATTATTTGAATAATAATTGAGAATGTTTAATTAGTTAGAATTAAGTTGTCTAGTATGGATGCCCACATTATTTACAACTGAAATTTTTTACTTTGATACTTGATTGATTTAGCTTGAATCAATCAAGCTATTTTTAAGCTATGTTTGATCATTAATGTTATATATTTTGAGATACTTAGATATCATTACATGTTACTCATGCCTCTACTTAATGTTTTTCTTGCAAATTGATATTAACTCGAATTAAATTTATTCGAATAAAGAAATGAGAAAATTATAGATTATGGAGATACATAACTCATCAAAGAAGAAAGGAGCATAAAATGCACCCTTTGTAAAGTATTGTAGTATACCTACGATTATTAGTTATAAAAAGAGAGAGAGAGAGAGAGAGAGAGAGAGAGAGAGAGAGAGAGAGAGAGAGAGAGAGACATCAATTCATTTATCTTATATCTTGTTTAGTTCCTCATGCGTATCATCAATTTCTTTTATCACTAAGTGTTAGTATGTTATATGACATGATATTTCAAATATAGAGCAACTATGATATTAATTTGTAAGCATGCTTTTTAAAGTTGGTTACGATATATTTATGTCACTTGATTAAGTACCATGAATAAATGTTAAATTAAGATAGTATGAAGATTGAATAATTTTAATGCACACGCCCACATCAATACTAGAACTTGATTCGTCATACATGAGTTGTTCTCTTTATATATTTAAATTTGCATGATTAAATGATCTTTATTTTAGTGCTTAATCTTTGTTTTTGTTTGAGGATAAACACAGTTTTTACTTTGATACTTGATTGATTTATCTTGAATCAATCAAACTATTTTTAAGCTATGTTTGATCATTAATGTTATATATTTTGAGATACTTAGATATCATTACATGTTACTCATGCCTCTACTTAATGTTTTTCTTGCAAATTGATATTAACTCGAATTAAATTTATTCGAATAAAGAAATGAGAAAATTATAGATTATGGAGATACATAACTCATCAAAGAAGAAAGGAGCATAAAATGCACCCTTTGTAAAGTATTGTAGTATACCTACGATTATTAGTTATAAAGAGAGAGAGAGAGAGAGAGAGAGAGAGAGAGAGAGACATCAATTCATTTATCTTATATCTTGTTTAGTTCCTCATGCGTACCATCAATTTCTTTTATCACTAAGTGTTAGTATGTTATATGACATGATATTTCAAATATAGAGCAACTATGATATTAATTTGTAAGCATGCTTTTTCAAGTTGGTTACGATATATTTGTGTCACTTGATTAAGTACCATGAATAAATGTTAAATTAAGATAGTATGAAGATTGAATAATTTTAATGCACACGCCCACATCAATACTAGAACTTGATTCGTCATACATGAGTTGTTCTCTTTATATATTTAAATTTGCATGATTAAATGATCTTTATTTTAGTGCTTAATCTTTGTTTTTGTTTGAGGATAAACACAGTTTTTTACTTTGATACTTGATTGATTTAGCTTGAATCAATCAAGCTATTTTTAAGCTATGTTTGATCATTAATGTTATTTATTTTGAGATACTTAGATATCATTACATGTTACTCATGCCTCTACTTAATGTTTTTCTTGCAAATTGATATTAACTCGAATTAAATTTATTCGAATAAAGAAATGAGAAAATTATAGATTATGGAGATACATAACTCATCAAAGAAGAAAGGAGCATAAAATGCACCCTTTGTAAAGTATTGTAGTATACCTACGATTATTAGTTATAAAGAGAGAGAGAGAGAGAGAGAGAGAGAGAGAGAGAGAGAGAGAGAGAGAGAGAGAGAGACATCAATTCATTTATCTTATATCTTGTTTAGTTCCTCATGCGTATCATCAATTTCTTTTATCACTAAGTGTTAGTATGTTATATGACATGATATTTCAAATATAGAGCAACTATGATATTAATTTGTAAGCATGCTTTTTCAAGTTGGTTACGATATATTTGTGTCACTTGATTAAGTACCATGAATAAATGTTAAATTAAGATAGTATGAAGATTGAATAATTTTAATGCACACGCCCACATCAATACTAGAACTTGATTCGTCATACATGAGTTGTTCTCTTTATATATTTAAATTTGCATGATTAAATGATCTTTATTTTAGTGCTTAATCTTTGTTTTTGTTTGAGGACAAACACAGTTTTAAGTATGGAGGAATTTGATGAGTTCAGAATTTGTCATAAAATATGCATTCCATTTATAAACTTTAATTTAATATTTTGTTAAATTGATGCATTTTAATAATATTTCCCCCTATTTTAGTAATTTAAGTTTTTAATTACTTTTGTAGATTTAATATTATTTTTGGCATTTTTTTACTATTAAATTTAATTATTCCAATTTTGATATTACTTTTTTGGGCTAACTTGCAATTTTGTTATGAAATTGAAATTTAAAGAGTTAAAGAAAAGAAAGAAACGGGAAGTATGCTACATGAGAAGCAAAATTAAAACAAATGATAAATGGTGTGGGGGCACGTCCAACGTCCCAATATTGTCTTCGTCCCACTAGCACTATAGGGCCGACAAGAGATAGAAGTCAATGCCACAAAGCTTATAACACGACACTGTGGAACTCTTTATTTGTCTTACCCTTTTTAGTTTTTTTTTTACTTTCTATGAATTAATTGTTTGTAATTTAACTTTAAACTTTAATTGTTATTTTAAATCTTAATTCTTCATCTTAATAATTTATATTAGTCCTATGGTTAGTAATTTATTCCTCTATTAGTTTTGAATTCTTTAAAATAAATTTACGATTGCAGTTGATTGTGCATTATTTAAAGCATGATTTTTAATTATAGATAATTTGTGAATCTGGTTAATTAATTTGAGAGTTGAATATTATTATTCGTAAAGTACAATTTGGTTTCTCGAATGCAAAACTTAATTGTTCCTAGGATTGGTGCGAGTTTAAGTTTGATTTCTATAGTGAATTCATAATTTAATTATAATAATAAATTATTAGTTTAATTAAATTATGGGGTTTTAAATGTATTATTATATTTTTAGAAGAGAATGATAAATAATAATTGAAGTTGAATGCTAAATCAATTGTGTCTTTAGTTAACTATTTTTATTTAATTAGTTTTCTTTAATTTTTTATAATTAGTTTTATTTTAATTTCGCACAAATGCTTCATCATTAGCTTAGTCTTTTCTATTAAGTTTTATGTAAGAATAAGTTGAATTAAATTTCAATAAGTTATTCGATTAGTGAATGACCTATATTAGCCCAATGTTATACTTAGTTTAAATTTTATGTGAAGTACATGTGCGATAACACTATTTAAGTTTCAAAAACCAAAACAGTCCAAATAGGGCCGACTTGCCTGGCTAAAACAAAACATGCGTAATGTCCACTGGTGGCCCCTTCAACATATCCCCATCTCCTTAGATGGCCATGTGCTATAACCAAGTGGCAAATACCCCATTTTTTGTATTTTCTCCCATTCTTGCATATTAGTATGCTTTAAAACCTCTCATACTCGATTTTTAGGCCACAAACACCCAAAATATATCACCTCATAGTAGTATAAAAATCAAACAAAGCACAAACACAATTTACCATAAAGTATAACTCATTTTAAATCAAAATGCACCAATTTCTTGGGTTTTAGCCAAGAACACACTCCAAATCTTAATGTCTCAATTCCAACCATTTTAATATGTTGTTTGGCCTAGAATCAAGGTAGACTACCTAACATTAATTTTTTAAACATATTATAATCATCCATTCAAACAAAACAATGTGATTTTCCATTTCCTTTAATTTGTAGGGTTTATCCTAAATTCCCAATTATCTAACAATCTATACAATTTTAATCCAATAGAGTAGTATGGGAATGTAGAACCACTTACTTGGAGTTGTTTTCGTGGATAAAATAACAAAAATCTTTAAGAACAAATTAAGGATCCCCCGATAGCCCTTGGCTATGCCAAACCTTCCCTAATGAGTTTCCACTAGCCTTAACCATGCTTAAACTCCCCTAATGAGCCCCCAGTAGCCTGTGGTTATGCCTAACCATTGGAAATGAGAGAGAGAGAGAGAGAGAGAGAGAGAGAGAGAGAGAGAGAGAGAGAGAGAGAGAGAGAGAGAGAGAGAGAGAGAGAGAGAGAGCATAGCAAAAAAGGGAGAGGGCTCAAGAAAGAGGGGTCGGAGAGGGAGAGGCTAGCATGAGAGAGAGATCGTAGGAAAGAAGAGTTGGAGAGAAGTTATCTGACTTAGTTCCTGGTTTTTGGATGAAGAGTTCAAAACGACATCTTTTTTTGCATTTTAATTATACACTATTAGATAGAAAAGGCAGTTGACATGCTAATCACCTGACAGTAGCTCACTATGTGTGCGAGCATGATGTGCTCACAATAAATTTGGACCTCAACAACACACACCGATAGTTTTACTCCATTATTATATACATAAAAGTATTATGCACTCATAACGAGAAAAGAATTATACATTTTTGTGGCTTAATTGATTCGAAAACAACCAAAAAAGTAATATAACTTCAAATTGCACAATACCCAAACGTAATCTAATTTAACTAATCTCAATGTGTGTGTACATAAAATTAATTTCTCAAAATTTAAATTATCATACGGAATCATCTAAATTTCAATTAAATAATTAAATTTATTTCAATGATGGGATTTTGATATAAATTATTGGATTAAAATTAATTCATAGATGTAAACCTAACTTTAATTTCATGTCAAATCATCAAAACCTAAATTACACAAAAACATACTTGATTCATTCATATCAAAGAAATCGTGTTGTGGTTCAACTGTCAAATCTGTGCATATTTGCCTTTGAGAATTCTTTCAAAAACCTTTTTACGAAGGAAACCTTCAAATTGATTCAAAAAATAAAATAAAATAAAATAATCTTGTAAGAACATCCACTATAGATTCTCTATTTGTATTTTTTTTGTTTGTTTAAAGAGATAATTTAACAAAAATACCTAAAAATATATTTTTAAAATTATCTATTATAACCAAAATTTTAACAAAATAAATATTAACTCTTTAAATTTAATCCAATAATATTCACTATCTATTTATTAAAATATTATATTTTTTCTTTCCACATTTACTTGTCTATTCCTTTTTCTCTTCTCACATTCACTTTTTCATTTAAAATAATAAATAAAAATTTAAAAAGTAATATCTTAATTGATAAATGATTAAAATAGAGAGATTGAAAAGTGTGCTTAGGTTGTTAAAATAAAAAAGAGATATTTTTGGTTATTTTGAAGAGCAGAATTTAAAGAGGTTATAGTGAATGATCTAATACAGTTTCAAATTGCATGATTTTCAAACAGAATCACATATTTTAATACTAATATATATAAATTGATTTCTATGATTTAATATCGTTAGATTAAAATTAATTAATGAATAAATACTTACATTGTAAATTCTAATTTCATGCCAAATTTAAATTACACAAAAGCATACCTCATTTAGTCATATCCAACAAATAATCTTGCTACATTTGTCTTCCAAAACTTATGTATTTCTCTTGGAGAATTCTTTCATAAATCTCTCTCATTGTGTGTTTAAGGAGGAAAAATATGATATTTTTGGGAGCAGTGAGCGCGAATAAAAGTAAATTGTTTAATTTTTTTATTTTTAATTAGACCCATCAATTAAATAGAAATTATAAATAGGTCTATGCATATTATTATTCATATTCTTGGTTGATGCATTTAAATCTAAAAATGTCAAAAATCATATCAATTCATTTATTAATGTACAATATTATAAATATCAAAATCCAAATGGCATAGTGATACGAATAATTTGAAGAGAAGGGAAGAGAATAGAACAAATGAAGGAAGAAAGATAGAGACATGAGGGAAGGAAGTTTATTGCTTAATTCATAACCTTTATTCCAATATCTGCTGCCTAAATACACACGCTTACAACCAACTCCAAGAAAATAGCAAGAATTAAGAGCAATCATTTACACAAATACAAAATAGGAGCTAAGTTGTTACGACGGCTAGCTTATTGATTAATTTAAAAATACTATTGACTAATTCAAAAACAACACTCAGCTTGCAGCTTATTATCCTATCCGAAGTAGAGTTGGCGTGCACGTGCTTGTGGTACCGCTAGAGAGAGCTCGTATCATTCCCCCCACTGTAAGAGCCTTGTCCACAAGGAACAAATGAGAGTATATCGTGGAGAGCACTACTCCTTTTTCGTGGAGCACTAACCACCGGGGTTCTAACTCAGACGTACAGTTTGCGGATGGTCAGCTCCCGCAATTGTATGGGAAGAAATCTCAGAGTTCACTTCCTGGTTTGTTGACTCTTGAAAGGGTTCCATGTCACTGCCGTCGGTGGACTGGGGCACATCCTTTATCATGAACAGTTGGGGTCGGGCACACCGATGACTAGGAACAAACTTTTCATCAAAATAATAACATAACCCTTTTTTTCGATGCTCTCGTGCTCCTTGGGTAGAAAGCCGATGTGCTGCTACTGGTGTGGGGGTAGGGTCCCTGTCCATGCGCATAGTCAGCGGTGGTCCAAGTACTCCAAGGGCAAAATCAGTCGGCATATGTGGTAGTGTTGAAGCGGAAGGGGATTGAAACTGCTGAGCGGGCTTCCTTAACAATTGGTTCCGTTCCTTAATCAATCGGGCCACTCCTATGGCATCAGCTAAGGTTCGAGGTTGTTTGATTTTGACATCAAGACGGATGTCATCCCGAAGGCCGGCAATGAAACAACCTATCAGGAACCTCTCGGGTAGGTTTCAACTTGATGAGAAAGTTTCTCAAAAGCTTCTTGATAGGCAGCCACCGTAGAAGTGTGCTTAAGGCGTGTCAAAGCCTCGAAGAGATCCTCATAATCTGTCGGGCCAAAGCGAAGGAGTACAGCTTTCGTGAATTCTGGCCATGTGAGGGGCCCTCGAAATTTAGTCATCCAACGATGCCATTATAAGGCGATGCCTTCTAGGTGGGAGGAGGCCAATTGAACTTGTTGCGGGGCTTTAATATTTTGAAAATCAAAATATTGCTCAGCCTTATAAATCCTTCCATTCGGGTCATCTTGAGCCGGTGTCGTTCATGGCTAGTGTGGGACTGGCCATTCGTTGGTGCGCGCGAGGCTTCACCTGGAGCAAATGGATTAACATCTGCGTGCGAAACCCGGTGGGCTCGTTGGGCCTAAAGTTTTATCAATATCATCTGCATCGTCGCATGGAGCTGATCAAAGGTGGACTCATGTCGCGCTATAGCTTTATTGACCTCATTACGAAATTCCGCATTGCTCTTACCACGGGTGTCCATGGCAGCAAGGCTCTGATACCAAATGATACGAATAATTTGAAAAGAAGGGAAGAGAATAGAACAAATAAAGGAAGAAAGATAGAGACAAGAGGGAAGGAAGTTTATTGCTTAATTCATAACCTTTATTCCAATATCTGTTGCCTAAATACACACGTTTACAACCAACTCCAAGAAAATAACAAGGAATTAGGAGCAATCGTTTAAACAAATACAAAATAAGAGCTAAGTTGTTACGACGTCTAGCTTATTGATTAATTTAAAAATATTATTGACTAATTCAAAAAAAACACCCAGCTTGCAGCTTATTATCCTATCCGAAGTAGAGTTGGCGTGCACGTGCTTATGGTACCGCTAGGGAGAGCTCGTATCATTCCCCCCACTGTAAGAGCCTTGTCCACAAGGAAAAAATGAGAGTATATTGTGGAGAGCACTACTCCTTTTTCGTGGCACACCAACCACCAGGGTTCCAACTCAGACGTACAATTTGCGGATGGTCAGCTCCTGCAATTGTATGGGAAGAAATCTCAGAGGTCACTTCTTGGTTTGCTGACTCTTGAAGGGGTTCCATGTCACCACCGTCGGTGGGGTGGGGCACATCCTCTATCATGAACAGTTAGGGTTGGGCACACCGATGACTAGGAACAAACTTTTCATCACAATAATAACATAACCCTTTTTCTCGACGCTCTCGTGCTCCTTGGATAGAAAGCTGATGTGTTGCTACTGGTGTGGGGGTAGGGTCCTTGTCCATGCGTATAGTCGGGGGTGGTCCAAGTACTCCAAGGGCGAAATCAGTTGGCATATGTGGTAGTGTTGAAGCAGAAGGGGGTCGAAACTGCTGAGCGGGCTTCCTTAACAATTGGTTCTGTTCCTTAATCAATCGGGCCACTCCTATGTCATCATCTAAGGTTCGAGGTTGTTTGATTTTGACATCAAGACGGATGTCATCCCGAAGGCCGGCAATGAAACAACCTATCAGGAACCTCTCGGGTAGGTTGTCAACTTGATGAGAAAGTTTCTCAAAAGCTTCTTGTTAGGCAGCCACCGTAGAAGTGTGCTTAAGGCGTGTCAAAGTCTTGAAGAGATCCTCATAATCTGTCGGGCCAAAGCGAAGGAGTACAACTTTCGTGAATTCTGGCCATGTGAGGGGCCCTAGAAATTTAGTCATCCAACGATGCCATTATAAGGCGATGCCTTCTAGGTGGAAGGAGGCCAATTGAACTTGCTGCGGGGCTTTAATATTTCGAAAATCAAAATATTGCTCAGCCTTATAAATCTAGCCATTCAGGTCATCGCCATTAAATTTTGGAAAAGACAGCTTGAGCCGGTGTCGTTCATGGCTAGTGTGGGACTAGCCATTCGTTGGTGCGCGCGAGGCTTCACCTGGAGCAAATGGATTAACATCCGCGTGCGAAACCCGGTGGGCTTGTTGGGCCTAAAGTTCTATCAATATCATCTGCATCGTCGCATGGAGCTAATCGAAGGTGGACTCTCATGTCACGCTAGAGCTTCATTGACCTCATTGCGAAATTCCACATTGCTCTTACCACGGGTGTCCATGGCAGCAAGGCTCTAATACCAAATGATACGAATAATTTGAAAAGAAGGGAAGAGAATAGAACAAATAAAGGAAGAAAGATAGAGACACGAGGGAAGGAAGTTTATTGCTTAATTCATAACCTTTATTCCAATATTTGCTACCTAAATACACACGTTTACAACCAACTCCAAGAAAATAACAAGGAATTAGGAGCAATCGTTTAAACAAATACAAAATAGGAGCTAAGTTGTTACGACGGCTAGCTTATTGATTAATTTAAAAATATTATTAACTAATTCAAAAACAACACCCAACTTGCAGCTTATTATCCTATTCGAAGTAGAGTTGGCGTGCACGTGCTTGTGGTACCGCTAGGGAGAGCTCGTATCACATAGCTCAATAATAAATGATAATTTCTCAAAAATATCTTTCTTAAAGCATTTCCAAAGAAGGCAAAGTTGTCGTATATACACTTTCACTCTTTAATCAAAAGATTTTGCACTCTATTGGAAAGACAAATGTCTAGGCAAAATGTATTACTTTTTTATAATTAAATTTGCCCAAAGAGGATAGGAAAAAGAGACTAGAAAGACATATTTGTCACATATGTAAAATCTTAAACGGCTTTTTTCAATTGACATAAAAAGTCAATATAATATTAAAATATTAAAAGTGGTCCTTTCACATATTTATGGTTGGAGGACTTTCCCTTTAAATTAAAAGATCGAAGAAGTAAAATACTGTTCATGACTTTCGAACAGGTAAGTTATAAGTAAACTTATAACTCTTATTTATTTCGGGGATTTATAGCAGCCGTCCCTAGAAGAAAATTTGACACCAACAGCACAAGGGAGATTTAGAGAGATCTGGACTACGGATTCAATCTATCAATTTATTGTTAAATAGTTAAATAATTAATGCCGGATATTGTTTACAAAGGGAAGGATTTTTTTTTCATAAATAGTGTATATTAGATATTTAATACAATGTGTGAAAATATTTTTTTAAACATTTGTTATAATATATAATATATACAGAACAAAAATGAAATATTGTAAGCTTGAATTTTAAAAATTTATTTTTAATCATCCAAACAAGTGAAGATAATTTAAAAAAAAGTTGTTTTAAAATTCTCATTTCAAATTTCAAATTATTCACACAATAAAAATTATGAATTTCATGATTTGACGAATCTTAAAATTTTTATTCCTGACGTGGTGGGAGCCTGAATCCTGGATAGCATATATAAGTCGCGCTGTTGCAGCGAGTAGAACCAAACAACACTGTGTGTGTCTGTGTGCGTGAGAGATTGTGGATTTCAGATCCAGGGTTAGGGTTTGGTGCGTGCAAGATGAGTAGCAGATTGACGGGAAAGGTGAAGTGGTTCGATGACCAGAAGGGGTTCGGCTTCATAACCTCCGATGAGACCGGCGAGGATCTGTTCGTCCACCAGTCCTCCATCAAATCCGACGGTTACCGCAGCCTCGGCGACGGAGAGACCGTCGAGTTCGAGATCGAGTCTGGCAACGATGGCCGGACCAAGGCCGTTGAGGTCACTGGCCCCAACGGCGCCAACGTGCAGGGAAGCCGGAGGGAGAGCTACGGAGGCGGGGGAAGGGGCGGAGGGAGGAGAGGCGGAGGTGGTTATGGTGGTGGCGGTGGCGGCGGCTATGGAGGAGGCTCTGGTGGAGGAGCGTGTTTCACCTGCGGTGATCAAGGGCACATGGCTAGGGATTGTACTCAGGGCGGAGGGGGCGGGTATGGTGGTGGCGGAGGCGGAGGCGGCCGAAGGTACGGAGGCGGCGGCGGCGGGGGATCCTGCTACAACTGTGGTGAAGAAGGCCATTTTTCGCGAGAGTGCACTAAGGTCGTCCGTTGATGTTGGAGGGTAGACATCTGGGGTCTTTTTTTGTTCTTGTGGTTTCTTATTTAGGTTTGATTTGCGAAGTACTTCATAAGGGTTTTTGTTTCTGCGTTTTCGTACTGCTCTCTTTCACCCTTAATATAAGCTTGGGTCAAGCTGTGTTAGGATTTGGTAGGGCTAATCGTTTTTTGTTCTTCGTTATATGAAAGATTTGGTGATGTCCCCTCTTTATATATATATATATATATATATATATATATATATATATATATATATATATATATATATATATATATATATATATCAATCTGTCATTTGGATGGGTGATTCGGTAATGTGCCCCTTGTATTTTTGTTCTTTTTCATGAAATATTTTGCGATGTGCCTCTCTTTTATCTTTTACGCATATCAATGGCGCTGTTATCATTTTTTGAGTGATTGCCTGGTTGGCGATATGTTGTTTGTAGTTGGTTTGATGTGATGAATTGTGGTTTCGGTTAACGATTTCTTTATATTATGTTGTTCTCAATTTTGCTTGTAAAGATGTGAGGGGGCCATCATGGTATTTGTGTCTGATTTGAGGATTGGTCCTTTTCTGTCGACTAGTTTGAAATTAGTGTATTTTTGTTTTCATTTTCACTGAACAAAAGAGGACGGCTTAATTAGTGGGTTACAGTTTGGCATTTCAAAATTTGTTGGATGAACAGACAATATTGAAGTTTATTCAAAAAAATAACTAGTAGTTGAGTAAAGTTACCAGTATTTACAACCTTACTATTGTTTATCCCTTAGGATAAAACTAGGGATCAGTGAGCACCCGTGCCCTGTTTTGTTTGTTTTGTAGGAACTGGGCTTGCATGGTGTTTTATTATAACCCAATAAATGTATATATTATGTATTCCACATCTTCAGTGTGTGCGTGCTAAACAGAATGGATCAAAAAATTCCTTGTCATTTCTGCCTACAGTACTTGCGATCAACAGACATTTCATTGAGGATTTGATTTTTCAGGTCATATGAAAGAAACAAAACCATAAGTATTTTTCACTATGAATGTTTAACTGATTTATTGCTGACTTCCTGTTCATTAATTATTTGTTGGACACGCAAGTTGTTTAATGTTCGCATTAGTGTGAAAGTTGAGGGGCACATAATAAAACATCCAGCCCTTGCGCCATCCAAGATTATCAAGTATTGAGCATCCACACATTCCCTTCGAATAGGATTTTGCCTTGTGTTTGGGAATTGAGTAGTAATGAAGAAAGGCCCTTCCTGTGGTGCTGAAGTCCCAAACCACTTATTTAATGAAATACAATGTGATTGATTCTCAAGCGCAGCCATCTAATTACAATGGCCAGTTATATGAGCATATTAGTGGAGGACAGGGCCTATCCAGAATTGAAGGACAATTTTTATTTTAGTTTTTTACCGTTGTGTTGTGGTTTCTTTAACAACATTGAGAAATGGCTTGTTGACTCAATTGCTAGTTACTGTGAAGGTGGATTGATCTTGTTCGTGTCTAGTTGCTATTTATGGTAGTTGCTAGTAATTCCATGTGTTTCATTCTGTCTGCTTGGTTCGTTTAGTCTTTTATAATGCAGCCTTCTATCCCAACTTTTCATGATAGCCTCCATGGGTTGACATCTCCGTATGTTTTTTTATCGTGGGAAATGCGATCTGTGTTTTCTGGTTTCCTTCCCCTTTCCACGCATAATGTATGGTTTAATTTCAGTATGGGTTTTCATTTCAAGCACCAAATCCTGTCATTTCTCTATTTAGGCCTTGTTTTTGTTTGCGGATTGGCTATTTTACTACAAAGGGATTATCTATCATTGGATTAGCTAAAACTTAGAAGAATTAATTATTTATATTTCTTTTTTTTATTGTAATATTAAATAGGTTAGTAAGAACATACACAATAGGTTTCCTATAATTTAATTTTTCTTATAATTTAAGAAAAAACATATAAAATCATTAAAAAATTATTTACAGCTGGTTCTCTAAAATAGGGTATAGAGATAAGGAATAAATAGTAAATCCTTAAATATATGGATTTATTATTCATTCCTAAATGTTTTTCCTATAATTTTTTAATATATATATTAAACTTGTAATTTTTTATTAGTTATAATAAATTAAAGGATGATAGGGAAATAATATAAAATAAATTAAATAATAAATGTAGATAGAAATGAGAAATGAAATGCTTGATGTTTTTGAAAACTAAATAAATTTTTTACTATTCATTTCTAAAATAAGGATAAAAATACCAAAGTTGATGTGGATGCTCTAACACTAAATAGAATACTTAATTCGATTTCTTTGTTGGGTACGATGCATTATTTGATTGAAACATCGAACGGTAACGGTACAACTCAGATGCGTATATTCTAATATGAAAGGAAAACATCAATTTACAATATAAATCTAGTCTTGCTGACATGGCAACTATGTGATTAACTTATTTTATGATGTCAACATTAGTATATTACCAGGGTGAGTAACATTATTAACTAAAAAATAATAAATTAAAATCAATCAATAAAAATAAAAAATTATTGATTTTTTGTTTAGTTTAATTTATCAGTTTTTAATCATTATTAACAATTAATTAAGAACAATCAAAATGATAAAATGATATGTTAATAATTTTATAGTGTATTGGTTAAATATTATGAAAATATATATGATATCAAGGATTAATTTATTTACTATTAATATTATATTTTTTCGTTATTACTTGT
The DNA here is from genome assembly GCA_023512835.1 of Taxillus chinensis. Taxonomy (NCBI): domain Eukaryota; kingdom Viridiplantae; phylum Streptophyta; class Magnoliopsida; order Santalales; family Loranthaceae; genus Taxillus; species Taxillus chinensis. Next base: position 26,380,949 of record CM042086.1, read on the forward strand.
ACAAACGCATTAGTATTAATTTTTTAGTATAATTTTAGGAAAAAAATTTAATTCACAAAGGGTATAATTGTGTTTGTGAATTATCTAGTTATAAAGTAATATAGATGAAATCTTTGAATATTATATTATATTTAATTTGTTCGGTTTATCATAAATTAATCATAATATATTTATTTTCAAAAATTTAAATTAAATAAATCAAATTAATTTTAAAAATCATGTAATATGGGTTTGTTTGGTTTTTCGGTTTTATTTTTGATCATTCTTACATAGTACCACCCAGATGTAAATATATAGCAAGAGCAAAATGTGGTGACAATAACATTAGCTATATGTCATGCCCTGAACAAGGTAGTGCTGGCAGGCGTCTCCCAAGTGGCGCAAGTGCGTGCTACTTGAGGAGAGACAAGGCAAAAAGCGTAGTTGGTGCGAACGAGATAGGCTTCACGACAGTTTTGTGTGAGAGATTGATGGAGCCCCTTCGGAGTTCAGATGTACCGACTCGGTTAAATGCGAGGAATACGTTGCTAGTCTCAGACTTGACGTTAAAGAGGAGATTTGGTCATACCTACACAAACGGCCGAGAACTAGAGCCATTCTCCTACTGAGCCCAAGGTAGGACGAAACTAGTGTATGTGTGCCCCGATCGGTATGACTTACTTGGAGCATCCACCAGGGTGACCGAGTGCTACACAAATGAAAACCTTAACCCCATGACAAAGTGGTATCAAAGTGGTTGTGGCTCGTATCTAGAAAGCTCGCAAGCGCTATTGTGGCAAACATGTGTGGTCCTTAGTCCCAAGTTGGAAAAGAGCCCCTAAGAGATGGGGGTCGACCAAGTAAAAGTCTTACACGTATTGCGTCCACTAAGTCGGTAGCCGATGTGTCAGGGTAGAGTATCTGAGGATGAGACAGAGTGTCATTGCAGGTGTCATAAGGAGCGCGCCAGATAATCTTGGTTCCTCCGATCTCCTAGGATGCAACAAGAGCGTTGCGAAATCAAGTGGGGGAGGATGTCACGTCTCAAATAGCGTGGTACTGGCGGGCGTCTCTCAAGTGATGCAGGTGGGTGCTAATTGAGGAGTAAGGCAGAAAGCGTAGCTGATGCGGACGGAATAGGTTTCACATCAGTTCATGTGGGAGATCGATGAAGCCCTTTCAGAATTTAGATGTACCGACCAGATTAAATGCAAGAAGTTAGCCGCTAGCCTCGAACTTGACATTGAAGAAGGGATTTGACCATCCCTACATAAACTAGTTGGGAAGTCAAACTTCCCCTGATTAAACTATTTTACGTATCCTCTCAATATGGTTACTCGGCGCATCTACCAACTAACAGTGCCACACATGAAAACTGGGTAACACATATGTCACTTGATCGACAAACAACACATCATCCTGCTCGCGTCCAACGACTTCGAGGTTATCCATCTCCGCCTCCAACGGCAACGGCAATGAAGTAGAGATCGTCGGAGCTGATGATATGCTCATTTATGGGTTCACCATTGCTTCCAAAGGACAAGCCAACCGAATGAAAGTCTTCGACGAGGTTCTGGAACACTACAATTACTTTTTGGTACCGCAGGTAAATGCGGCAAGGAGGGGAGTAGTGTATGCGATGGAGATGTCTCCGGAGGAGATAGAGTAGAAAGCGGTGAGGGACTTCATGGGTGAGTGATCAGCGGAGCTGGTCAAGGGGATTCTCTGGTGCAACGATGTTTGGAATCCTATAAAAGCGTAGGGAGAGAGCAGAGTTTGTTGGATTTTTTTAAGCTAGTTGTTGACAACGGTGATAGCAGTGGTGTGTTTATTGCTTTCTTTCCTTATTCGTTTTTCTTTTGTTATTTTTGGTACGAGTGTGTCCGTAATTCCAATTAGTTCAATTTGGGGAATCTCATTTTATTCTCTGTTTTATTTTAGGCATAGGTGATAGTTTGTAATCTGCAATTATTATTGTGGTTTGTGCTTTATATAATGAAATATCAGAAAATCGGTGTTGTTGGGTTTTACACCACAAGACGTCTCTTTTGTTTTTTTCTGTTCTGCAATTGTGTTTTGTTTTCTTACATTTTGTATCAGAGCAACCGACGATGTGCGATTCAATGAAGGATGAAAGCAAGATTCAGACGCTTCCAGAAATGGCGTGGAGTGGTGGGATCCCAATCAAATATCCTATGTTGAATGAAATCAACTATGGCCTGTGGGCGGTGAAGATGAAGATCATTCTTCGTGCGCTAGGAGTATGGCAAGCGATCAAGGATCCTGAGGAGATGGTAGAAGCAGCTAAGGATCATGGGGCTTTTGCAGCAATCTCTCAGGTTGTTCCGGATTCCATAATGATGGCTATAGCAGAGAAACAGACAGCCAAAGAAGCATGGGATGCAATTAAGCAAATAAGTATCGGAGAAGAACGTGTCAGAAAAAGCAAGGACACAAGTATTAAAACGATAATTTGATCGTTTAATCATGGATGATGCCTCAAGTATTATGAAATTTTCTCAAAAACTGATGAGTATTGTTGGAGAAATACGATCCCTTGGAGTTGAGATGGACGAGAGTTTGGTTGTTGAAAAATTGTTTAGTGCAGTTCCGAAGAAGTTCCTTCCACTTGTTGGCACAATCGAGCAGTGGGGTGATACAACAAAAATGTCTGTTGCAGAAGCTGTTGGCTGACTTCGAGTTTTCGAGGAAGGTCAAAAGGGGCGCAGAGACATTAGAGAAGATGGTGAACAGGTGCTCTTGACGCGAGAACAATGGGAAGCACTATCGGTCACAGAGAAGAAAGTGAACGATGGACCAGACAATAAGCCCAGATATGAAAGGAAACCTTATCAAAAATTCGATAAAACAAAAATTCGTTGTTACAATTGCTTGGAGTATGGACATTTTGCATCTGAATGCCATAAACCCAGAAAAGAGAGAGCTTTCATAGCAGAAAAGGAAGACGACAAACCAGCTCTTCTCATGCATGATATGGTAACAAAGAGAATAGGTAAAGAAGATGATGGTAGCATATGGTATCTAGACTCTGGGGCTAGTAATCATATGACCGGATATAAGAAGCGATTTTCTAGTCTTGATACAACCTTTGGAGGTACATTCTGTTTTGGAGATGGTTCGAAGGTTGCCATTGGAAGACGAGGGACAGTGTTGTTTCAAGGACAAACAGGTGAAAATAAGGCCCTAACAGATGTTTATTACATTCCAAAATTGACTAGTAACATTATCAGTTTGGGACAGGTTGAGGAACATGGATGCCGAGTTGTTATAACGAAAGGATACTTGCAAGTTTTTGACCAAACAGGGAGTCTGCTTGTTCAAGTAGGTCGAACAAAAAACAGATTGTACACACTAAATCTTGAGTGTGCACGGCCTGTCTCGCTACTTGCTAGTCATATGGATGTTGGATGGAGATGGCACGCAAGGTACGGTCATTTAAATTTCTAGTCTTTACAAAAATTAAGCAAGGAAGGTTTGGTTCATGGACTACCACAAATAAGTTGTAAGGACCCGTGTTTGGGGTTCTGGGAGAGAGCCATGTGATGGAATGCACATCGAGGGATGTGAATATCATTACGACGACATATTCGTCGAATAGAGAGTTTTGACTGTGAGTGGGCCTGATTTGGAGTCGAAGCCCCGAAAAGCTAATTTTGGGATTTTTGTAGTATAGTCAGGTGACTTTGTATTCGAGGGCTTATTTGGAAAAACAAACCTCAATACAGTGATGTACTCGTTAAACGGAGCATTTTGACAGTAATTGGGCTCGATTTGGAGTCGGGACCCTGTGAGGATAATTTTGATATTTTAATGAATTAAATGTGGGAAAGTATAAATAGGGCAGTGAAGAACTCAAATCCCTAAGTGTCTTACGTGCTTGCCTTTCTAGAGAGAGAAAGAGAAGGGGGAAAAGAGGAATTGACGATCCGGAGCTCAAATCGGCCAAAGTCGAAGTAAGGATTTGTTCTTCTCACTTCTATATCGTTGATTATACTTGCTAGAGTAGCTAAAACATGTTAATTAACCCCCAATTCGTGGAATTGGAAGTATGAACCCTAGAGTTTGAGAAACTCGATTTTTGTTGTTTTTGTATGAATTGATGTTGTTTTGGTAGCCTAAGATGGCTAGGATGAGCTAGAAAGCCATTAGTGGGATGAATTAGTGCTTAAAAATGGAGATTTAATGGGTATAATTGAGTTTCGGGCCGAAATCAGGAAGAACACAGTTGACAGTTCGTGACTGGGTAACTGCTCGAGCAGAGTGTCGAGCAGAGTGTCGAGCATGTTGCTCGAGCCTAGAGTGTCGAGCCGCGTCGAGCAGAGCTTCGAGCAAGGTGTCTCGAGCAGGGTGTCTCGAGCAGTTGGGCAGTGCAGTTCTGGAGCAGTTCAAGTTTCACTGGACTGGACTATTTACATTGTAACCCATAAAGTACTATAGTTAAGTTACAATGTAAATAACAAAATACCCCCCATTTGGATTCAAAGAAAAATACTAGAAAAATTAATTCTCCCTCCTTCAAAATGTGAAAAATGGGATTTAGTGTAAAATCCCGAAAATCTTCAAAAGTTCATAGTGATGACTTTTTGGAAAGTGGGGTTAGACCCCTCAGAAAAATCCCCAAAAATTAGATTATCTTAGTTATGCTATGGGGAGCCAATGCCGGGACTTTTTATTTCAAGAAAATAACTTCTACGAGAATCCTCTCTCTTGGTCGAGACATAAGGATAGAGTTGTGAACTCAAGTGATCATGTGGGCATGCGAGGCTATCTTGATAAGCCTGGGAGGCTACTGTTGAGGACCTGGGAGGTGAGATTTGTTCAGAGCCTGAGAGGTAATATTGTGCCTGAGAGGTAATATTATGCCTGAGAGGCACTGCTGTGCCCCGAGGGGCAGTATTGTGTGCCTAATAGGCAATGTTTGGGATTACCTGAGAGGTTTTCTTTCATTTCAATATGTGTACATGATTGAGTTGGTGATATATATGTATATGTAGCATTACACGAGCACATGCCTACACTAGTTTATGAGTTGGGATGGGTCGGGGAGACATAATCCCTTCTGAGCTGTGGTTGCTCACCCCTTCTATTGTGTTTGTTTTTGTTTGTTTCAGGTGCTTACAGGAGCTAGGAGGTTCACCAGAGGTGAAGACCTTGTGTGTGTTTGTTTATTTTGTTGTATTATAAAAACTATGTGGTAACCCCGTGGGGGAAAGAACATGTATGTATGTGTGTTTGTACTGTGCTTTGAAATGAGATTTTAGTATATGTGTGATATGGTTTAGGGACGGCACCCATGCTAAGGTCCCTTTCTCGGTGTTCTCACCAACCTCTGTCCCTTCGGGGGCGGGCATGGGGATTCACTAACCGGTTTCTGTGGGTCGGAAATTCGGGGCGTGACATAAGTCACAAAGAATAGCTATGCGAAGGTTGTTTAGCTGGTAAACAATAGCATAATCCTTTTCCTAAAGAAGCTTCATTTCGAGCAAGCACAATCCTAGAACTATTACATTGAGATCTTTGTGGGCCTATCACACCTGCAACACCAGCTGGTAATAAGTATTTCTTCTTGGTAATTTTTGATTTTAGTAGGTATATGTGGGTTGCATTACTACAAACAAAAGATCAAGCATTCAGAAAATTTTGTGAGATGAAATCAGCAGTTGAAGTTGAAACAAGCAACAAGTTGAGAGCTTTTCGCAATGATCGTGGTGGCAAATTCAAATCAAAAGAATTTATTAATTTTTGCAAAGAGATGGGTGTTAAACAATATTTAATAGCTCCGTACTCTCTCCAACAGAATGGGGTAGTAGAAGGGAAAAATCAAACTGTAACTTCAATGGCACGAAGCATGATAAGAGGGATGAATATGCCAGCGAAATTCTAGGGAGAAGCTGTCACAACATCGGTATATATTCTGAATCGAGCATCAACAAAGAGTGTTGATGGGATGACACCTTATGAAGCTTGGTATAAGTGCAAACCAGTAGTAAATCACCTGTGCGTTTTTGGGTGTGTTGCTCACGTGAAACGTGTTGATGGGCATGGCAGTAAATTTGAGCCACGGAGTTCATCCATGGTTTTTATTGGGTATGAGACCAATACAAAGGGCTATCGTGTGTTTGATCCTATTACCAATAAGGTGATCATAACACGATATGTTATCTTTGAGGAGGAGAAGGTTTGGAATTGGAGCATCACACATCAATCGGAGGCAGTAGATCAGGAAGGTTTTCATGTCCCTTACAGTTATGTGCTGAGTGGGTCCAATGAAGATGGAGAAACACGGATTAACGAGGAGATCTTACCGTCACAGTAGGACATAGTTCATGATTTGGGAAGGGAAGCCGAAATTGCTAGCAATTTACGTACTCCATCATCTCCCACGCCACTCTCAATAGATATTACAGACCCTACCTCACACACTTCAATGAAAACTTTAGTACGTATGCGACCTTTACAAGATCTTTATGAGGTGACAGAACCATTGGAATTCGATTTTTCGGGTCATTGTTTGCTGGGTATGGAAGAGCCTGTAATGTATCAGGAAGCTATACAGGAAGATCAGTGGCGCAAAGCTATGCAGGAAGAAATTGATTCCATTCAAAATAATCAGACGTGGAGTCTACTACATCCACCTACTGGGCAACAGGTGATTGGTCTGAAGTGGGTGGATAAAATAAAAAAGGATTCTGACGGAAGGATACTAAAATACAAAGCGCGATTGGTGGCCAAAGGATATGTCCAAAGGCAAGGTATAGATTTTGAAGAAGTCTTTGCACCGATTGCTGGAATGGAAACTGTGAGACTGTTTATTGTACTTGCTGCGCAAGAGGACTGGAAATTAAATCACATGGATGTCAAATCTGCCTTTTTGAATGGAGACTTGTAAGAAGATGTGTATGTTCAACAACCACTTGATTTTGAAGTTAAAGGCCAAGAACATCATGTACTCAAGCTACACAAAGCTCTTTATGGTTTAAATCAGGCCCCAAGAGCTTGGAATACCAAGTTAGACTCCACGCTACTATCTCTTCGTTTTGTGAGAAGTCCTTTTGAAGATGCAGTATATAAGAAAAGTACAGGGGATGATACACGTTTACTGGTTGGGGTCTATGTAGACGACTTGATTATTACTGGCAATAGACATAAGGAGATAGAACGTTTTAAGAAGCAGATGCAAGAATGTTTTAGCATGAGTGATTTGGGTCTCTTAAGCTATTATCTTGGTGTGGAAGTGGTACAAACACCAAATGGTATCTCCATATGTCAAATGGGATTTTCAAAGAAAATCCTCCAAGATCAAGGAATGATGGACTGTAATTCGACGCAAACACCAATGGAAGAAAGATTGAAGTTGAGCAAGAACAGTTCCACAAATTCAGTTGATAAAATAGCTTATCGGAGTATAGTGGGCAGTCTACGGTATATATTAAATACACGACCTGATTTGGCTTTCTCAGTAGGAATTGTGAGTAAATAGATGGAATGTAAGGACCCGTACCTTGAGTTAGTCAGTTTTGCCTCATGAGTAGAGTTTTTCTAGATTTTGACCTAGTAAATGGACTCCAATGAATTCACGTGCAAAAGGAAAGATGCTTAGAATGATGTCCTCTATCTACCACAGAAGTTTCAGGCCAAATGGACATGTATGTGAGGTGCACGTGATATGGGTCCAATTCACGTGCAAGGGTAATTGTCTTCCAAATGATGCAAGGAGGCTAGGGGTGAAGTTTGAAAGCATTTGGAGTTCATATGGAGTTGCACGTGAATTGGGAATTCACGTGCAAATTGGCGTGCAGCCATATTTTTGCATGGTTCCCTTGGTTTTGTCATTCTAAGGAACTTTCTCCAAAGGACCATGTTGAAATTCTGAGTATTTTGGCCTATATGGGTGCGAAAAGGTGGTAACTTGTGTGATCAAAACTACGTCGTTTTGATCCTGGGATTCACTTAATCAAAACTACGTCGTTTTGATGTTGTGTTGTCTATATAAGGAGGAGGAGTCCCTCTGTTTTAGGTTTAGGGTTTGTTGCTTCACCAGCCGTCGCAGAGAGAGAGAGAGGGGGAAGGAGAGCTCCTGGTTCCTTTGGGCGTCTTGCGTGGGTGGTCGGTGCTTCGTGGGTGGACGGCGTTCGGCTTGGGATCGGACCGTTCTGTGTTGTTGCGTTTTCCTTGAGGTAGGGGTTCTGTTCTTCCTAAGTCCTTCACCGTCCTAGGGTTCCAGGCAGATTTCGTTATAACCGTTATATATAAATATGTAATCCATATAGGTGTGATCTCCTATATGGATGTTGGCTTCATGGCATGTTGGTGTGATTCCTTGGATTACATGCTATGTGTTCGATGAAATGCCGTGTGAATATAGTGTATGTATATGCCCATTACGTGTTTAATAATATGCCTGTGTGGTGGACTTGTGATTTAGTGTATATATCCGGGTGTGTGTTCGTTGCTGAATGGTTGGGTTTGTGCGCTTGTGAACGGGTGCTCACCAAGTGTTTGGTTGTATGCTTGTGTGACCATGTGTGTTGTGTGCTTGACTGTGGTACTTGGCCTGAAGAGGCGGTTAAATCACTTGGCCTGAAGAGGCGGTTAAATCACTTGGCCTGAAGAGGCGGTTAAATCACTTGTGGTTAAAGTGTTAGCCTGTGTGGCAGTGGAGGATTGTAAATTGTTGATGTGGTTGTTATTATGTTTGTTGAAATTGTTGTAACACAACACCACTTGTACACATGGCATGTAGATCTAGGAACATGGGATGGGTTGGGGAGACATGACCCCTACCGAGCGTGGTTGCTCACCCCTCCTACTGTGTTTGTTTGTTTTCCAGGGAACTTACAAGGCGTTAAGTGGATACACCAAGGTGGAGGACCTTATTTACTTTACTGTTTATGTTATTTTTATGGGAACTGATGTAACCCCAATGGGGATGGATTAAACAAGAGGACTTTGTAATAAAGACTGACTTTGTTATTGGTTTGTGGACGGCTTTGATGGACTTTATTTTTCTTGAATGTATTGTGAAAGTTTTAAAATGCTAAATTCTTGATTTGTATCCTTACCCCTTTGCCCTCCGTGTGGGTAAAGGGGAGTCACGTACCGGTTTCCTCGGGTTGGAAATCCGGGCGTGACAATATGGTATCGAGCATGGTCTAGTTGGCCTAGGGTAGTGGGCGGACTTGGTTATCTTGAGTCCTTTGGAGGAGCCTGGAGGGACATGCCTGATCAACATGGTCCTCTTTGAGCCTCCAAGGTGTACTTAGGGTAGTCCAGTCTTGTGGTAGGATTTGCATGCATTGGCATTAGGGCACTAGTTGCATTTGTTGTCATGTGTAAGGATGTGCATAACATGATTATGTGTGAACTGTGCAACTCGAATATTCTTGGAATGCCTTGGGTATGACTACAATGTGGACTTGTCTGTGTGCAATATTGATTGATGCAATGGTTAAAATGTGTGTAATGCCGGTACGGTTTGACTTGATAATGGGGTAGAGGTAGTCAACTTGTTAGTAGTCAAACGCGTTTCGACGTTTGTGCATCTTACTTCATGTAGTAAGAATGCCACCGAGGAGAGTGACACGTGCGTCCGGTGCGATGGGCGATGAGTCATCTGCCCATGAGGGTCCGGGTGCGGGACCATCCGTTGGAGGGCATGCGTTGTTACGGCACGGCTACAAGAAGGCATCCGGCTGGAGGTACGAGAGCTACGGGAGGGACTCCGGCAGGACGTTCGGGAGGAGGTGCGCCGTGAGATGGCAAGACAAGCGGGTGGTGCCACCACCACCACCACCACCAGTAGGAGAGCCGCCTCGTGAGCGTGAGAGTTCGCTGGGTGGTGTACCGGCCCGTGCAGAGGATGACGTGGTGACACGGTTCCGAAAGGAACAACCTCCGCGATTTAAGGGGGGAAGATCCTGTGGTAGCCGAGCGGTGGTTGAGGCGGATTGAGCATGTGTTCTCCTTTCTCCTGCCCCGGGAGGAGGATAAGGTCACTGGCAATCGGCACTGGAGGGGGACGCTTGGAGTGGTGGACGAGTGTTGCGGGGAGCCGTGCGGTGCAACTCATGTTTTGGGAGGAGTTCTTGCAACTCTTCCAAGATGAGTTCTTCCCGGAATCGAGATGGCAGGAAAAGGGAAGAATTTGGCGCTTGAAGCAGGGATCCAAGACGGTACCGAGTATGAGCGGGAGTTCCGGAGATTGAGTAGGTTTGCCCCCGAGACGGTGGTAAGGGAGGACCTGAAGGCCCACAAGTTCACCTTGGGTCTCAGGCCAGCCCTTAGGGAGAGGGTGGCGATTCTACGCTTGAGGACCTATCCTGAGGCCGTGGAGACGGCCCGTATAGGCGAGAGAGAACCGGATGATGGGAGGCAGGCCCATCAGGGGCGCCATTGCAGAGTGGGCCCGATCGAGATGCAGGGTCCAAGAGGCTCAAGACGGAGGAGAGGGATAGCGGTTCCTTTCGCAGTCGGGGTCGGACATCTGTGAACCTTGGGAGGTTCACCTTTGGCGGCGGAAGACGGGCTGGTCCATCGGGGAGTCTACCGAGCGGATGCCACCTGTGGAGAGCAGGGTCACTTCAAAGGGGAGTGCCCCAAGAAGGACCGGCGATGCAACAACGTGGACGAGAGGGTCATTTGCGCCGGGTTTGCGGGAGTGGCAACAGGGGAACAGGGGGCGCGGCATCCGGCGTGAGGAGTGATGCTAGCTTCCGTGCACCAGTGAGAGACCGGCTCGTCGGTGGCGAGCCAGCCGGGGATCTAGTCGACCCGACCCCGGGGGAGGCCGGAGCGGCAGAGACCGAGGCCGGAGGCAACCTTAGCGGAAGCGTCCAGGTGAGTGAGCCGACCGGTGGCACGGGCCAAGGGAGGGTGTTTGCGCTTGGAGGCGACATACCAGGAGGAGGCTGAGCTACCACCCCCACCAGCCGAGGGTGGAGCAGGACCATCGGTGGTTAGAGGTACCCTCTTGATCTCCCGTACCTTAGCTTCTGTTCTTTTCGATACGGGTGCATCATGTTCGTTTGTTGCTGAGCTTGTAATAGACGGCTTGGGGTTAGCCTGTGTGGAGGCCGCGAGGCCCCTAGTTGTGGAGTCTCCGGTAGGAGGCATGATTGAGGTACGGCGAGTGTGTCGCGACTGTGTGTTAACTATAGGCGAGGTGGAGCTGAGTTTTGACTTGCATGTGATGCCTTTGAGAACGTTTGACCTGATCTTGGGTATGGATTGGCTTATGGCTTTCCAGGCCAAGATAGATTGTTATCGGCGGCGTGTGACCTTCGTGACACCCGCGGGGACCTCTTGCACCCCGCAGGGGAGTGGGATTGTGAGGCGAGTCGGGCCGGGCCGTGTTGGACCAGGTGGGGTGCCATTACCCACAGGTTAGCGCCCACGACCTTTGCCGAGGAGGGTAAGGTGGAAAAGAGGGTGTGGCCCGCTGTTGTGGACCAATTTCAGGATGTTTTTCCTGAGCGGTTGAGGAGTTTGCCACCTAAGAGGAGTGTGGAGTTCACCATTGAGTTGGTACCGGGACGGGTCCGGGTCCGATTTCCCAAGTAGCGATCGTATGGGGCCAGTGAGTTGAGGGAGCTTCAGGAGGCAAATCGAGGAGTTGGTGGGCCAAGGGTATATCGGACCGAGTACCTCACCTTGGGGTGCTCCGGTGCTCTTTGCTAAGAAGGCCGATGGCACGCTTCGTCTCGCATCGACTACGAGGAACGAATTCGGTGATGTGAAGAACAAGTACCCGTTGCCTCGGATAGATGACCTGTTTGACCAATTGAGTGGGGCCCAGTGGTTTTCCAAAATAGATTTACGGTCGGGGTATCACCAGCTCGGGGTTAGGGAGGAGGACATCCCTAAGACGGCTTTTCGGTGCAGGTATGGGCATTATGAGTGGGTAGTGATGCCTTTCGGGCTCACTAATGCGCCAGCGGTGTTCATGCATTTGATGAACCAAGTCTTTGCCCCATACTTAGACTCGTTCGTGGTGGTGTTTATCGATGATATCTTGGTGTATTCCAAGACCGAGAGGGAGCATGTGGAGCACTTGGCAACGGTGTTGCAAACCTTGAGGGACCAGCCATTGTTTCTAAGTTTAGCAAGTGTGAGTTTTGGCATAGGAGGTTCACTTTCTTGGCCATGTGGTGTCACTGAGGGAGTTAGGGTGGACCCGGCCAAGATTGAGGCCGTGGCATTGTGGGCGAGGCCAACCAACGTTTTTGAGATCCGTAGTTTTCTTGGTTTGGCGGGGTACTATCGTCGTTTTGTAGAGGGGTTCTCCCGTTTGGCGGCTCCTATGACGGCGTTGACTAGGAAAGGAGTGAAATTTGAGTGGACGGACAAGTGCCAGCAGGGCGTTTGAGACTCTCAAAACCCGTTTGACCACCGCACCGTGTTGAGGTTGCCTAGGGAGGATATTCCGTATGAGGTGTATTGTGATGCGTCCAGGGTTGGTTTGGGGTGTGTGCTTATGCGGGAGCACGGTGTGGTAGCTTATGGGTCAAGGCAGTGAAGCCTCATGAGCGGAATTATCCTACTCATGACCTTGAGTTAGCGGCGGTTATCTTCGCCCTGAAGAGTTGGCAGCACTACCTCTTGGGGGAAAAGTTTGTGGTGTTCTCGGATCACAAGAGCCTTGATACATCTTTACTCGAAGGACTTGAATTTGAGGCAAAGGAGATGGGTGGAGTATTTGCGGACCTTTGATTTTACTCTTGCCTATACCCCGGGCAAGGGTAATGTTGTGGGCGATGCATTGAGCAGAAAAGGGAAAGCCGAGGTGGCCGTGAGGGAGTGGAAGGCGATGGAGCGATTGGCGATGTTGCAGCTACGACTGTTGTTCGTGATGGTGGGACGGTCCCGAGTCCTTTGGTGGTTGTGCCTGAGTTGTACCAGCGCGTCCGGGAGGAACAACTGGGTGACATTGAGTGTGAGGTTCTCCGTGCCCGTATTAAGGCCGGGGAGCTATCTCGGGGACTGACAGGGGTCCCGAGCATGAGTTGTCATTTCGAGGGGCGGTTGGTCGTGGCTTCTTCCCTCAGGGATGAGGTGATGAGGGAGTTTCACCGGTCTAGAGTTGTTGTGCATCCAGGGGGTACGAAGATGTATCATGCGCTTCGGGCACATTTTTGGTGGCCTGGATGAAACGCGATGTGGCTGCCTTTGTTTCGCGGTGCCTCACGTGTCGCAGGTGAAGGCCGAGCATCGGCGGCCGGCGGGAACGTTACGGCCCTTGCCCATAGCGGAGTGGAAGTGGGACCATATAGCGATGGATTTTGTGACCGGTCTTCCACCCACCACCGGGAGGAAGGATATGATTTGGGTAATTGTGGATCGACTCACAAAGTCGGCCCATTTCCTGGCTGTTCGTGAGCGGGACTCTATTGGGACCTTGAGTCACGTACATGAACGAGATTGTGAGACCGCATGGCATACCCTCATCGGTTGTCTCGGACCGAGATTCGCGGTTCACTTCCCGTTTCGGGCGGTTTGCAGGAGGCTATGGGGACCAAGCTTCACCTGAGTACGGCCTTTCACCCTGAGACCGACGGTCGGACCGAGCGGACGAATCGGACCATGGAGGACATGTTGAGGGCTTGTGTGCTAGATTTTGGGGGTTTGTGGGCAACTCACCTTCCTTTGGTGGAGTTTGCCTACAACAACACGTTATCGGGCATCCATTGGGATGGCTCCTTTTGAGGCGTTGTATGGACGGCCGTGTCGATCCCCTTTGTGTTGGACCGAGGTGGGGAGACAGCCTCTTTGGGACCGCAGTTGGTTCAGGAGGCTACCGAGAAGGTCAAGTTGATTCGTCGGCGTTTGTTGGCGGCTCGAGTCGGCGAAATCTTATGCGGATCAGCGATGGCGACCTTTGGAGTTTTCGTTGGTGATCATGTGTTCCTTCGTGTCTCTCCACGTCGTGGACATCGACGGTTTGGGCGAGGTTCCAAGCTATCTCCGCGGTTTATTGGTCCTTTTGAGATTCCTGGATCGTGTAGGGCCTGTGGCCTACCGGTTAGCGTTACCACCGCGGGTGAGTCGAGTGCACAACGTGTTTCACGTGTCCCGATTGCGGAAGTATCACCCTAACCCCACTCACGTGATTGATTGGGGGACGTTGGACATTGAGGATGACATGTCCGTCATTGAGGCCCCTATCCGTATCCTAGATCGGCGAGAGAAGCTATTGCGTGGTCGTGCTATTCCTTTGGTTTGCGTCTTGTGGCAACACCGTGGTATTGAGGAGGAGACATGGGAACGTGAGTCCGTGATGCGTGAGCAAGCACCCGGACTTGTTCGAGGACGAACAATCTTAAGCGTGGGAGGTGGCTTGGCCAAGGGATGGATAGTGATGTTTTCTTGTGATGTGTTTTCTTGTATTAGTTGATGTATTTGTATTGTCTTTTAAAGACATGTGTTCTTATTTGTGATGTGCCTTGAGATGTGTATTCGTGCCATGTGGACATGTGTTATGTGCATTATTGTGGTTATGGATTATGGTGGTACTGTTATGTGCCGTTGTGCTGTGTGTGGTGTATGACCCATTTGGGTGTTGTGGCTCGCCGTGTGGCAAATGGGTAGCTTGTGTTTGTTTTCCTCTTATGTCATTTCTTTTCGAGGACGAAAAGTCTTAAGGGGGAGAGGATGTAAGGACCCGTACCTTGAGTTAGTCAGTTTTGCCTCATGAGTAGAGTTTTTCTAGATTTTGACCTAGTAAATGGACTCCAATGAATTCACGTGCAAAAGGAAAGATGCTTAGAATGATGTCCTCTATCTACCACAGAAGTTTCAGGCCAAATGGACATGTATGTGAGGTGCAAGTGATATGGGTCCAATTCACGTGCAAGGGTAATTGTCTTCCAAATGATGCAAGGAGGCTAGGGGTGAAGTTTGAAAGCATTTGGAGTTCATATGGAGTTGCACGTGAATTGGGAATTCACGTGCAAATTGGCGTGCGGCCATATTTTTGCATGGTTCCCTTGGTTTTGTCATTCTAAGGAACTTTCTCCAAAGGACCATGTTGAAATTCGAGTATTTTGGCCTATATGGGTGCGAAAAGGTGGTAACTTGTGTGATCAAAACTACGTCGTTTTGATCCTGGGATTCACTTAATCAAAACTACGTCGTTTTGATGTTGTGTTGTCTATATAAGGAGGAGGAGTCCCTCTGTTTTAGGTTTAGGGTTTGTTGCTTCACCAGTCGCAGAGAGAGAGAGAGGGAAGGAGAGCTCCTGGTTCTGCCGGGCGTCTTGCGTGGGTGGTCGGTGCTTCGTGGGTGGACGGCGTTCGGCTTGGGATCAGCCGTTCTTGTGTTGTTGCGTTTTCCTTGAGGTAGGGGTTCGTTCTTCCTAAGTCCTTCTCTGTCCTAGGGTTCCAAGGCGATTTCTGGTTATAACTGTTATATATAAATATGTAATCCATATAGGTGTGATCTCCTATATGGATGTTGGCTTCGTGGCATGTTGGTGTGATTCGTGGATTACATGCTATGTGTTCGATGAAATGCCTGTGTGAATATAGCTGTATGTATATGCCCATTACGTGTTTGATAATATGCCTGTGTGGCTGGACTTGTGATTTAGTGTATGTATGTATGCTGGGTGTGTGTTCTGTTGCCTGAATGGTTGGGTTTGTGCGCTTGTGAACGGGTGCTCACCAAGTGTTTGGTTGTATGCTTGTGTGACCATGTGTGTTGTGTGCTTGACTGTGGTACTTGGCCTGAAGAGGCGGTTAAATCACTTGGCCTGAAGAGGCGGTTAAATCACTTGGCCTGAAGAGGCGGTTAAATCACTTGTGGTTAAAGTGTTAGCCTGTGTGGCAGTGGAGGATTGTAAATTGTTGATGTGGTTGTTATTATGTTTGTTAAAATTGTTGTAACACAACACTGCACTTGTACACATGGCATGTAGATGCTAGGAACATGGGATGGGTTGGGGAGACATGACCCCTACTGAGCTGTGGTTGCTCACCCCTCCTACTGTGTTTGTTTGTTTTCCAGGAACTTACAGGCGTTAGGTGGATACACCAAGGTGGAGGACCTTATTTACTTTACTGTTTATGTTATTTTTATGGGACTGATGTAACCCCAATGGGGATGGATTAAACAGAGGACTTTGTAATAAAGACTGACTTTGTTATTGGTTTGTGGACGGCTTTGATGGACTTTATTTTTCTTGAATGTATTGTGAAAGTTTTAAAATGCTAAATTCTTGATTTGTATCCTTACCCCTTTGCCCTCCGTGTGGGTAAAAGGGGAGTCACGTACCGGTTTCCTCGGGTTGGAAATCCGGGGCGTGACATGGAAGCTCCAAGAATGGATCATCTGGCTACAGTAAAACAGATTCTAAGATATATTAAAGGAACTCTTAGTCTAGGGTGTTTTTATGGTAGAAAGACAACAGACGAGACTCAATTAATGGGTTTTAGTGATAGTAATCTGGCAGGTGATATCGATGACTGTAAGAGTACTACAGGTGTGTGTTTCTTCTTGGGCTCTAATTTGGTAAGCTAGCAGTCCAAGAAACAGGCAGTCGTTGCTTTATCGTCTTGTGAAGCAAAATATATAGCTGCTGCTACAGCAGCTTGTCAAGGGATTTGGCTACGTCTCTTTTTGCTGACATCACAGATGAGAAGCCACTCCAGGTCCGACTCTACATCGATAATCAATCTGCAATTTTTCTGAGCAAAAAATCCTATTTTCCATGATCGTAGCAAACACATTGACACACGCTATCATTATATTCGAGATTGTGTCATCGAAGGAAAAATCATCGTGGAACATGTGGGAACAACAGGGCAATTTGCATATATCTTGACGAAACCTCTGGGTCGATTAAAGTTTAAGGCCATTCGAGACCAATTGGGGTTGTAGCATGTGCAGAGCTCCAACTAGCTTAAGGGGGTGAATGTTGGATTTTTTAAGCTAGTTGTTGACAACGGTGATAGCAATATCGTGTTTATTGCTTATTGCTTTCTTTCCTTATTCGTTCCTTCTTTTGTTATTTTTGGTATGAGTGTGTCCGTAATTCCAATTAGTTCAATTTGGGGAATCTCGTTTTATTCTATGTTTTATTTTAGGCATAGGTGATAATTTGGTGCTGTTGGGTTTTGCACCACAAGAGGTCTCTCTTGTTTTTTCCTGTTCTGCAATGGTGTTTTGTTTTCTTATAGAGTTCACCGTAGGTTTTTTTAGAACAGTGAGTTTTTC
The DNA here is from genome assembly GCA_023512835.1 of Taxillus chinensis. Classification (NCBI taxonomy): domain Eukaryota; kingdom Viridiplantae; phylum Streptophyta; class Magnoliopsida; order Santalales; family Loranthaceae; genus Taxillus; species Taxillus chinensis. The sequence continues at coordinate 26,398,157 of CM042086.1, forward strand.
TATCCCACAAGGCTTAGATAAACCGTTTTGCTAACGTCATTTATATGAGATTAATAATTTCATATGAAAAATTAATTTCAAGAATAGCTTATCAAACGAGGTCGTAGCTATCAGCTAAACCCACAGCTTAATCCGAAAGGAGGTCTTGTGATACTAAACAATGTTTAATGGGGATGGAGATGGGCCCTTGCGGCTTTATTGTAGACTACAAATATACCCAATGCATAATCTTTTCTCTTCAAAGAAAACTCAGAAAACACAAATGTCCGATCTAAACAGATTTTCAAAAAAGAGTAGATTCGGGAGAGCGGATTTGTTTAGTGTGGTGGAAAGAAATTGTTTACATCAGAAGCCATAATCGTTAATGTAGAGCACAGGCACAGTTTTTGCTGTCTCAACGCAAGATTGGTCCTTGTGAACATGGAACCTGAATGTGAGGGAACCAAATCAGGTTTTAGGGTAGCGTGTAGCTAGTGGATGATGGTAGACGGAGGAGGGGCGGCTGAAGTGACGGGCGATAACGACCCAGGGCACTGGTAGCACTTAGTGAAGAGGCCAAATGTGTCGATCTGGTGGATGAAGTTGATCGTACTGGCCCAGCCACCGAAACCGAAACCCACCACTGCAACCCATCCCACCACGAAGGCATTTATCGTGAACGTTCCTGCCCACCTTCCGACGAACTTTGGAGGCTGCTCCACCGCATTCTGCATCATCAATTTCCCAGAAAATGAGATGTAAGGTCCCAAAATTTCAGATCCAACAACTGTTTACTAATTCTAGTTAATTAATGACACCACGAGAATTGAGTTCCATGAATCGTCAAAATACTTTACTTTATCAGCATATGGAGTAGTAGTTGGCCGTAAATTCAACATAGTATTAGAGTGCATGGCAGGAAGCAGTCAGTACCTCACGGGCAGAGGCAGATCGGAAAGTGAAGATGTGGGCGAGGGCAGGTATAATGTAGACGGTGAAGCTGACGAGAAGGGAACCGACAGTGGAGTTGATGGGGCCGAAGAAGGGGAAGACAATGGCGAGGAACCAAATGGGTATCACCACCGGCAGCCTCGCGGCTGCCCGCTTGCACATGCTCCGGCAATCGTGCATCCCTATGACCTTCTCCCACACGAAGTACAGCGGCGTGCATGCAAACCCAAATGTTATGAACTGCAATTTCATTTCATTCATTCGTCAAAACAAACCACCAGACTTCTATTTATTTTATTTATTAGTTGATCAATACATTAAATCGATAATCATTTTATTTTATTTTTTCAAAACAGAAAAACCTGATCATGGGTGGCATGCTAGAGTGGTATGTATTTAGGACGTTCGTTTTTTGAATGGGCAGAGGCGCAGAGCTACTAATATATAGATAGGCGGAAATAAACATGAATCGTGTACGCTACTTTGCTTCAAATTGTCATTTTCCAATTGATGTGTCATAAAAGCAAAGACGCGTTGGTATTTGTTCTCCAATTTGTTGTTTCATTATTTCTATAATAAAGATGTATTTGTTTTTAATCAAATTAAGAAAGTTACCCGGTGGTGGTGGTTATGAAATGTAATGTAATGTAATGAGAGAGGCATGCCTGATGGATGAGCATCAAGACGACTGCAGCGTCACGGAAGGGGGATTTGGGAAGGAGAGCGAAGGCATTGGAGTGATCGAGAAGTGTGTCCCCAAACGCCCAGTACACGGCCGCTGCAGACGGGAGTGTCAGTGTGAGCACATACACCGTAGCCATCAGATAGATTGCCTTGAACTTTTGAGGCTTCCACATTGCGTGCATTATCTCGCTGCATATCACAAATTTTGACATTAATTGCTAAGTTCACAACTTCAAATCCACATTTTCCCTATACGCAAAACTATTTTTATTATCAAAGATAGCTGCTGCTTATTTACCTATACTTGTGTGTGTATATAGTTAGTTACACATATAAGACAATAAGCTATATATATGGTTGTTGCATCAACTCAAAACAACGTAATTTACTGTACTGTATCACCCAACTTGTACTCGAGCACTTGTCAAAACATGCAATAATGGTTATTCCAATATATTTCTATTGCATTATGAGTGATTATGAGCCCAAATGCAAGCCAGCAAGAACATTTTGGGTCGTCTATTTTATTTATTCTTTTAAAAATTATGTGCGATGGGTCAATCAGCATGAATAGTGGCCATCAATTGGTCAACCCAAACATTTGTGATCCGATCCGACCCACACTGATGAATCCACCTGGAACCCACCTACACCCCACAGGCACGATAAAAGCAAGGCAACAAAGAATGCCACCTTTCTACGTTTTAAAAAAAAAAACAAACAAACAAACAATCACTTCTTTTTTCACACTGGTGTGTGAAAATAGCCTACATGGATCAATCACATTGCCTTTTGTCTTCCCGGCCATACCTGCCGAAGGGCAATTCGGGAACTAAAATTGCCTTAAATATGTACCTGTTTTGAAATTCTAATTTTTTAAAAAAAAATAAAAACGCGTTTGCCACCACCACTTATTTTGGATATTATTTTTAATATCTTAATTTAATAATAATATAAATTTAAAAATTATTTTTAAATTAATAAATTAAAATTTAATTTTAAAAATTACTGAATTATTTTTTATTTTTTTATCTATTTTGACTCAAAAATTATTATTTTAGACTACATTTTAAATAAAATTAAAAAAACACATTTCCTCTCCTAGAATATTTAAAAAATATTTTAAAATTATAATTCAATACAAACTTTAATAATATTTTAAAAAAATATAATAAAAAATTCTATACAATCATATTGTATAGAATCCCTAAATTTAACTATACAATCCCTAAAATTCTATTTTCAAATGATAGTTATTTTAAAAACCAATCATAATTATATTGTTAAATTCAAATTTAATTTTTATAATAAGTTTTTTTTACTTGTTTTTATTATCTGAATCACAGTTTTAAATTTTTATGAAATTTAATTAAAAAAACACTTTTAAATAGATGTTCATTCTACTATCATTTTTTTAAAATTCAGCAAAAATAATATACAAACCAAAACACCAAGACGGCCCCAAGGACATCGCAGACAACGTTTGGTCACTTTCAGAATAAATTTGCGCCAATTATGCTTTGTAATGTCATAAAGTAGAATAAACGATTTGTCGTATAGTAAAATAATATGGCGTATATTGATTGATGAGCGTATCATACACAGTGACGGCGTGTCCCCCAAAGGTGTAGAGGATGTTTGTGGCACCCGTGAAGTATAGGACCAGCTTGGTTGGCCCCGAGTGCTTCACTCCTTCCACCTACATGTTCATGCGTGATTAGAACCATGTCACGATCCAGTACACACGTTTTTAGAGTAATTAAATCCTCATTTTTTTTCACTTCTTGAAATATAAACAAACGTATAAATATCGGGCAATTAACAGTACCTGACCATGGAGGAAAGAAGCGATGGCAAGGTACCAGGCGGTGTAGGTGGTCATCAAGAGGCCGAGGAAGGACCAGATTCGGTAGTTGTGGAAAGATGGAATGAAGACTGTGGTGGCACAGCATGCTCCAAAGATGTACGTCCAAGTCCTCTTGTCCAGATTGTCATTTATGTAATATATGTTGCTGCATTAAATCAATATACATATATATACTTTTTCATGATCCCCCTTTCGACAAAAAATGTCAAAAACTATGTGTGTGTGTGTGTTTCTCTGAATGGATAGACTATTTTCATAAAACAAAAATCCTAATTATAGGGTACCTTGCACAAGCAATGAGCTGAATGACGGATCCAAACAGGAGAAAAGTGCAATTGAATGCTAATCCCACGTTTCTCCAGTGTTTTCCAAGTAGCCCATCAAGAACTTCAAACCACTATTTACAGAAACCAATCAAGTAAATACACATATATGTGTGTGTATTATAAATAGATATTTCAAGGTAGATCATTCCAAGTAAGAACATGAAACTACTTATAACAAACTACCTGGATGACATGGTGCTTGAAATCGGCTTTTTCTCTTTCTTTTCTGGTTCTGTACTCGACGTAAAGAATACTAATGAGGTACGCCGTCCAGCTCCCCAACAGGCCGTAGAAAAGCTGTAGTAGTATACCAGACAGCATCCCCAGCTGCGAAAATGAGTATGGCAGTGTCAACAACACCTGAGCCACCTGCATCCAGAGAAAAATACACATACATACACGCGTCATGCATGCCTACATACATACATACATATATACATATATACACACACATGTTATATTTGATGTGGTGATGATATAAATTAAGGAATTGACCTGATTTGAAGCACAGCTAAACCAGGCATCATAAGCAGAACCACCATGCCAGAAGAAGCGAGACAATTTGTCTTTGAGGGGCTTGGGCCTGCCTTCGGATTCCATCTCTACGTAGTTGCCCACTATCATCGTCTCCACTACCTTATCCGATGACTCCATCTCCGAGTCTCGCTACTATTAATTAAGTCACTCTTAGTTAATGGTGGCAAAAACCTGGGCCTATATATTCTTTTTCTTTTATGCCTTGGGATCGATGATGAGTGGGTTTGTGGGTTTTCTAATTCTAGCTGTGCATGGAGGAAAGGGACTGGGAGGGTACTTATAGAAAAAGATGTGTGTGTGTGTGTGGGGGGGGCGTGTTGGGTGCGTGGGTGGGGTGTTGTGGTTGATGGAGTTTTGTTAAAGGCTTAAAGCCAACCCTAATTCTTCACGCCAATTGTCAATATTAACCCGCAATGTGATTTAATAATCTGAATGGAGAGGGCTCGTATCAACATTTGAATCATAATGATGGTATTCTATTTATGATCGAAATAATCATCATCTCAACCATTAATTTTAAAACAAAATATGATATCAGGGTGGGTCGCATATAAGTAATCATTAACCCTACCCGTTCCTCTTCAGTTAGTTTTACATAATCTGCTTTTGTACATAGAAATTAATGTTTTAGGGGCAATTCAATGGGGCATCGCGCAGTGAACAGGGATTGTATCTTTTTTATCAATGTGTCTACAGTAGTTTCTTCATTTGGCAAATAGGGATGAGAGGGTAAACAATTATGGGGGTTTGAGGCATAACTCTATAAAAAATTGAAAATCGCTAATTAGGGGATTTAAGAAGAAAATAATAAGAAAGAAGGAGAGGTATGATTGTTGGCAAGCTGGCGTGGTAGCTTTTACAATACAGAGAAAGGCGCTTTTATCACATGGGCAATGCATAGTCGTTCTTTTTGGCATGGGATTCTACATGCACATAAAAATAAATATAAAAATATTAGTAGTAGATTTTTTTGTATACATTTATTTTTTTATTTAAGAAAAATCAAAAATTATAAAATTATTTTAATAACAGAAAATTTATATTTAACTTTATTTATTAAAATTTTACAATATTTTTAAATATATTAAGAATTATTATTTATTTCATATGATTATTAAATTATACATAAATAATTTTACTCATCCCTATCTTTTATATTTTCTATAACTTTTATTTTTATTTCAGATTAAATTATAAAAATTTTATTAGTAATTTAATAAAAGTAATATACACCATTATGATAATGATATAGAGAGTAATTAAGAGAATATATTGTGATATTTATTTATATAAGAAAATAAAAAAATAATTTAAATCTTTATATTTCAAAAAACGGCAAAGAAGTTGATGTTAGTGTTATAAGATTTCACATCTTCATCTTTAGAGTACTAGTAGCAAATTCTCTATATTGGTCTGTTTCCTTAAATTTAAATATAAAAAATAAAAAATTATAAAATTATCCCCACAACAGAATCCTTATATTTAATTTTTTCTATAAGATTTATATAGTGTTTCCTAACGTATTGAGAAGTATTATTTACTATTTATAATTATTAAATTATATAAAAAAAATTCATCACCTATTGGCTATACATTTTCCATAACTTTTACTTTTATTATATATTAAATTATAAAAATTATTGTTAAATAAAAATAGTAATATAAAATATTATTTTAATTATATGAAGAGTGATTAAGAGAATCTATTGTGAATTGTATTTGTATAAGAAAGCAAAAAGTAGTTTAAATCTGTAAAATTAAGAAAAATGACAAGGAGACAGTTTGAGTGCCCTTACAAGCTATAGTATGTTTCTATTTTAGTTGTTTATATTTCCATCCTCAGAATATTATGGTAAATTTTAAATACAAAAAACTAAAAGCTAAAAATAATAAAATAAATATTATTTCCATTTTTGGTACACTCAAAATAAAAATAATTTTTCTGTTTTAGTATTTAAAAATAATTATTATATTTTTGATAAGAAAAACTGAGTACATAGCTTTGCGGTATATATTATTATTATTATTATTATTATTATTATTATTATTATTTCTTGATCATGTATTTAAAAATTATTTAATATTTTCTGCTACTTTAAAAATACAGATGGTATAGTGCTTATCTCAGGTTGAAATTTATATGACAAAGTAATTTAATTCATAAATTTCAAACCTTTCAACGTTATCTGGTATTAAATTTTAATTTCAAGCATGAAAAATAGTTGAACTTATAAATTTTAAACTAAAACAATTAAATCCTTAACCTATTTAGTTAGTAGATTCAGTCATTTATTTACTAACAGATTTATCCTGAATAGCCTATGATAGCCTATAATAAAATAGTCTATTTTAATAAATTTATTTATATAAAATAATATTAGTATATTATTTAGATAAATTTATTGAAATATTTAAATTTTTTAATGTTCTAATGTTTTTAAAAACCTTAAAAGTATAATAAATCTTTTTGAATGAAATAGGCAGTAAATTATATTTAAAACAATTACTAATGCATTTTATTACTCTAGGGTTGTTGAAAATTTGAAGGGTGAGTTTTTTATTTTATTTTTTCGAGCCTCGGCTCCCATAAATAATTATAAAGAAAAAAAACACAAGGTACGAAAATTACAAATAAAAGAAGTATGGAAGACCAGAAAGAGACACGATATGTGCCTTGTCCAAAATTCACTGGCATCCATCATTTTCAATGTGAACCGATGGAGCAAAGAGACGGACTGGTATCATTGGCGTGGCCTTTTGTCCGATGAATTGCGATCAGTTTTTTCTCTTTGATTATGTGACTTGATTAAATCTTTAACATATAATTAAACTAACTATAAATTAATTTTACTTTCTATACTTTCTCTTACTTTGTGTCTGTCCGTTTATGGCTGGGAGCGAACACACTCATGAGCCTCGGAAGGGGAGGCCACTTTAATTATCTAATATTCTCTGTCGCAGAGTCATTACTCTTTACAGTGCGATGGGGCCCTATAAGAAAGAAAGACGCCTCTGTGGTGTGGTGCACATAGAGATGTGTGCTTTTATAGATATCAAGGAAAATATTAAAGATAAAATGAGCCTCAGCTATGTTCATTGCATTTTCTTTCCCGGGATGTATCCGTTTATCAAACTTGTTTTAATTTTTTAAATATAATTATTTTTAAAAATGTGAGTTATATTGTATTATTTATAAATAATAAAAAATTTATCGAATTTATTATTTTTAAAAATAATTATATTTTAAAAAATTATACTGGAGAAAATGTGTAGACGGATATAATTATGCAGATCCAAGCGGGAGCAATTCATTACTTTATTACATACAAATAAGACTAAAGAGACACGGAATGCGACTGATGGACCAAGGGGAGAACCACGTGTCAGACATGTTGGCTAACGTTTGGCTCAATCTCGGACGTACCTTACTTCCCATTTATTCAAAATCGTGGTCTCACGCCGGCATGATGATGCCATTTTTCACCAGCCGGTCGGGCGTGAATATATTGAATCAACTTTTCATAATAATTGCGCTTTGAAAGAATGCTGTTTTGTTTTGTTTGGTTTAGTTTTGGTTTTTTCTTAAATATCTGACCCAAGTTTGTAATTATTTGGAAATGCCCTGCTAATATATTTTGCAAAATAATAAAGCCAAAATAATTAAATTTAAGTCATATTTTGACGGAAAGTGTGGCCCCACATGTTCTATCAATCCTTTCCTTTTTATTATTAATTTTAGCATGAAATATGAAAAATATTGAAAAATATTTTTTCCAATATAAGTGATATAGAAATGCATGGGAAAAGATAAAAATTATATGTGTGTATTATTTTTTTCAACTAATTGTCGTGAATTGCTATGAAAATAATGTTGTTTATGTGTTTTTTTAAAACTGTTCATATCTTGTTCTATTGTTAATAATATTATAATTTAGTTAAATTGGAATTTCATATTATTTTTTTTAAAGTTTATTTGCATTATAAAAATACATTTTTCATATCTTTTTTATCTCAATCAAACAACTATTTTTTTCACCTATTTTCTTTCTATACTTTTTCCATATCAAATTCTTCCCCATCTTTTACATACTTTGCCAAGCATAGGTAACTTGCTTCGGCGTTATTATCACGTGTTAAGTCCTCCATAAAATTAATTTCTTTTCAAAAAAAAATGAAAAGAAATGTTTTTTGCTTTAATTTATATTAAATACTTATATTATTACTCACCTATTTTTCAAAAAACAAGAAAGGAAAACTTCATAAAAATATATAAAATTTTAAGCATGTTTTTTACTTTCAAAAAAATTAAAGTATGCCAAAGTTCGTCAATTCGCACTCTAGCCCCATAAATTGTTCATCAATTCTTACTCTAGCCCCATAAATTGTTCATCATTTGGTATGCATGTGTTCTTTCCCCCCACGGAGAGCACATTGTTATTGGGCACTGAAATTGGCTCCAACGGTTTGGAGGCTGTGAATCTATCCATATTTTAAAAAAACAAAAAAAAAGTATAGTAAAGTAGCCCACCAAAAATGGGTGATTCACGTGTGGTGAATGTTTTTCCAATTTTATTTTAAATTTACTGACATTTTAAGTAAAAAATATATCATAAATATGTTGATATGTAAATTTGGTTGTCTGCCCAACGAAATAAATTAAGAAACCTAATAAATTATTGTGTGCTTCGACATGCAAAACTAAATGAATAAGTTATAACTTAAAAAGTTTACATGTGTAAATTTTCTAGTTACATAATTTCATTTTTATCTACATTCATTTGTTTTTTTTAAATCTACATTGAATAACTTTTAGAAATAGCTAGAAAACAAAGTAGGGGAGAGGTTAAAATTTGAACGAAACGACATTACTGTGTGCCATGTGAGACTCTAAGTTACATCTTAGGGGCACGGTCACACATTAAGTGGGGAGATGAGAATGAGTTTTCCACAAGAAAAGCGAGCAGAAGAAAATAAAAGTGAAGCGAGCACCATGATCTGATTTTAACGGCAATAATTGTGTGTGCTAGATTTGAACTGGAAAGAAGGTTTCATAGAAGCAATGAGGTGGGGTTGATCTAAAAGGAACAATAGACATGCCATCCGTAACAAAGTTAAAAGAACAATAAACTATAAGATGAATGATATCTGCTAAGTTAGCATATCCCATCATGAAGACATGAACCATAAGCAATGATGCCAAAAGACACGTTGACAACTTCACACCTCATATTAATATAAATAATTAGATAAATATTTCTTTCTACCGTCGCGTAGTCTTTGCATTATCATGCTGACATGTCATGCTATAATTGGTAGGAAAAAAACATAACTAATTTGTTACCGATCACAATACGACACATTACCATATGATAACACAAAAATTACATGATGCCGATTGTATCTAGCATTCTTCGAATAATTATAGATATAATCAGAATTTTTTTTGAAAATATTGAAAGTGGATGTTGTAATGTTGTGATAGGGTTTGCGGCTAAATGACAAAAAGATTTGAGAGAAAACTTTTCTCAATATTTATTTGTATCATATAATACAATCATTTATAATGTACAAAGAAAGAAGTCTATTCTAACTAGAAAATTAAACATAATTTCTTTTATACAATTATAGGGTTTTGATCCTATAATTAAGGTAAATCAAATATATTTATACAAAATCTTCTAATAGTCCTCTTCAAGCTAGAATGAAAAAGTTAGCTACACTAACTTGTTAGGCATAGAACGAAGCATTTATTGTCCTAATGGCTTTGAATATATCACTAATTTGTTGTCTTGTTAGAACATAGGTTATTGCAATGACTCCTGTAATGTCCCATATTGGCTAGAGCAAAGTAACGAAACGTTCTCTTAAAGAGGCATGGATACCTCTCCTAGCATAATGCCTTTTGGGGGCTACGACTCTACAAAAACAAAACTAGTGATTAGGTTTGGGCCTTGAACCGAACAATATTGGGCTATGGGTGACTTTGATTGTTACAAATGGTATCAAAGCTAGGGCCCGGGTCGAGTGTTCTAGCGAGGATGATGGGCTCTTAGGGGAGGTGGATGTAATGTCCTACATTGGTTGGAGCGGAGGAACGAAACATGCTCTTAAGGAAGCATGGATACTTCTCCTAGTACAAGGCCTTTTGGGGTTTGCGTCCCTATTATAACAAAATCGATGATTGGGCTTGGGCCCTGAACCGGAAAATATCAGGGCTATGAGTGGCTTGGACTATTACAACTCTTATTTAAATCTTTTTACGTTAACATGTTTGGTGTATTCACGGGAAATTAGATTTGTAATTGGGGATAACAATTAAATTTGTAACAGGGGATGGCAAGATCATTCAAGTGATCTTTCTTGTGACTGAAATCATTGCACAGTATTAAACTTTAGTTGAAGATCCTATGATAGTATATTGATGCTTAGTTTTCCATGTCACACGTAATTAAATTGCCAAGAAATATGCAATATACAATAACGAATTTCCTTATAATGGGACGGCAAGCCTAATCCACATCACAATATCCTCTCAAGGAAATATTGCCTCGTGGAAGGAAAATAAGGTCTTAGCTAGGTGCACGCTTTAAATATCGTAAAAGGTGATTGACCATTTCAAGGTGTGGTTTTCGCAATTCCTGTATATATTGGCTAAAAACATGAACTACATAAGGAATCCAGTGCCTTGTGATGGTAAGATAAATAAGCTTACCAATGAGTTTCTTATATTGAGATACATTCTAGAGGATTTTTATATTTATGGAAGATAATTTTAAATTCTCTCCCATAGGAAATTTCGTGGGCTGTACACCTGTGGAGTCCATGAATTTCACAAGTCCCACATTGAATTGAGAGGAGAATGAAGTGTGTCTCATAAGGAGGGCGTGGATACCTTTCTAGCATGATGCATTTTAGGGTGCTAGTGGGCACTACTAAGAACAAAAGTCGTGCGGGCAATAGCCCAAAGCGGAACAATATCAAGTTACGGGTGGCTTGAACTATTACAGATGGTATCCAAGTAAGCCAATATCAGACAACATGTAGCTTGGACTGTTATAACACCAAGTAAACCAACTTGATTAAAAATATCTAATATATATTTACATTGGGAGAGGGAGATACCATGTGTGGATCGCATAACTTCCACTCCAAGGAAATGCTCTAGCTTGCTAAGATCTTTTATTTATAAATGGTTATGAAGAAATTGGATAAGATTGAGTATTGCATTACCATCATTCTTTATGATAATCATGTTATTAACATAGATATAGACCATCATAAACAAATTTCCATGCACCTTAGTAAATAAGGAATAGTTACCTTTTATTGTCAATAACCTACTTGATGAATAGCAAAGGCAAACTCATGAAACCAAATGCAAGAGACCTACTTAAGTTTGTATAATGATTTGTTAATTCAACATACATTATCCTCACCCCATCAACAAAAATGTTTTTATAGTTTTATGTAAACCTCTTTAGACAAATCACTATGAAAGAAGACATTTTGAATATCTATTTGGTGAAGTGAACAATTACATATAGAGGCAATGGCAAGAAGGTAGTGCACCATAACCAACTTGGTAACAGGGGCAAAGGTCTCCTTGTAATCCACACCTTCCCATTAAGTGAACCCTTTTACTGTGAGATGAACCTTATGATACTCAATGACATCACTAGAGTTATATTTGATTTTATAAAATCATTTGAATTTGATAACATGATGTCCGAGGGGGATTAGTGTCATGCCCCCAAATCTCGGAAGGACTGGAACTAAGAGTGTGACTTCCCCATGCCTGCACCCGAAGGGTCAAGGGGTTGATGACTAACACCGATATGGACTACATATCTGGTGCTGCCCGAGATATACCTATACAATCATACATCAAGGGTATTCTTGTTCTACATTTCCACATGCTATGAAGCCATGGAAAATAATTTATTAATAATAGAGTCGTGTTAAAAGTCCAATACAATTTTCACGGATCCTCGTCCGAATATTCAAATAAGAAAAAAACAATTATGTCTTACAAAATTCATATACTAAGTTATGACAAAATGTGAAATAAATAACAATTAACTTCGGACCAGCCTCTATCGAATAAGTCAATACTTGAAACATGTCAACAAAGTATGGGTGAGCACAAATGCTGATCTCCATCTCCTCACCATCCTATAACATGAAATCCTAAGTCTACATGATCGGTGTATGTTTGTGCCAGTGTAGTGTTCTATTCTATTACAGTGAGCTTACATTAAATCATGACATCACACACATTACATTTCATTCATTAAAGGTTCACATCGGGCAATTCAACCATCCACATGATTCTCGTAACCAACTCTGAGGATCCCAGTCACTATTAGATAGCCATATGTGGCACTTGCAGTGTCCCTAACGACAACCTGCCTTATAGGGGACTCACGGCCTCTTGCCCGGCTTATATGGGACCCATAATTAACATAACCAACTTCATCATCAATTCCACAAATATAATTTTATAACAAAATTTTCCAACAGTCAGCACTCAAAACAACAGTCTTATAAAACATTTAAGTCACCAAACTAATAATAACACACCACTATAATATATATATATATATATATATTATCAAACTATTAATGTTAAGCCACCAGTAATCTTTTAAATGTCCAAATAATAATGTCAACCACAATTAACATTCTTAATGGCAAACTAATAAATTCAAGCTACAAATAATAACATACCAAATAATTAATCAAGCTATATATATTTATGTCAAATTAATATTTTAAATGTTAACTATCAATACCACAAAAATCCTAGAACCAGGCCCATTATTAGGGCCACAAAAGAAGGTGGGAGAGGAACCACAAACCTCAAGGTCCAAGGAAGAAAGGGCTGGCCTAAAGATGTAAAGACTCGTATTTGGGTAGGGTTAAGAGATAGCCATTCTATCGGAATGCAACTATCTGGACGGTAGTGTAGTCGTCGATGTGAGCATTTTGACTGTACCTGGGCCCGATTCTGAGTCGGAGCCCCGTTTGACCCGATTGTTGACTTTTTGGGGTTTATTGGTTGACTTTGCGTTTGGGTGGTCATTTGAGTGTGATAATATCTGAATAGTATTGTGCTCATCATTTCGAGTGTTTTGACAGTAATTGGGCTCAATTTGGAGTTCGTGACCTCGGGAGGTTAATTATTGTGTTCGGGAGGTCAATTATTGCTAGGAGGCCAATTATTGGCAGCATTATAAATAATTAAGAAACTGCCTTATCCCTTTATTTTGCTTGGTGCATGCGTGTTTGAGCAAGAGAGAGAGAAAGGGAAGGTGAAGAGCTTCCTTTGGTGATTTTGGGGCGATTGGAGCTCGTGGATCGCAAATAATCTTCCCAGGTAGGTGTCCTTGAACCTCTTATCTCGATTCTGTCTTTGAATATGCATGAATTTATCATGATTTATGAAATTGAGTATGAACCCTAGGTTTTGGGGAAAACCCAATTTTTGGGTTAGATTTAATGGTTTAGCATAAGATCTGTGGGTAAGAACTGATTTATATCAGTTTGGGTATGTAATTTTGAACTCTATTTTGTAAAATGCGTGTTTGTGAGTGCCTGGGGGTTGCTGGGTGGATTCCAGGCGAAAAATAGGCCAAAAACGATGATGAACAGTACCTTGGGCGAACTGTAGGGTCGAAGTTCGTAGTCAGCAGCTATGGAGTCAGCAGCTTCGTAGTCAGCAACTATGAAGTCAGTAGCTTCATGGTTAGCAGCTGTGGAGTTAGTAGCTTCGTAGTCCGGATCAGTTAGTCCGGATCAGTAGTCCGGATCAGTTAGTCCGGATGTGGCAGCAACAGTGGTCCGTAGCATCAATCCGCAACAGTGCAGCTGCACTGCACTGGAACATTTACATTGTAAACCATTATGCCTCAAGTATGATACTTAAGTTACAATGTAAATAACAAAATACCCCCTATTTGGATTGAAAGAAAAATACTAGAAAAATAAATTCAGACTCTTTCAAAATGTGAAAATTGGAATTTAGTGTAAAATCTCGGAAAAATCTAGTTTTTCGTAGAGATGAATTTTTGAAAAGTGGGGTTAGACATCTCAGAAAAATCCCCAAAAATTAGATTATCATAGTTATAATATGGAGACCCAACGCCGGGACTTTTTATTGCAAAAAAATAGCTGCTATGAGTATCTCCTTCCTTAGTCAAGGAATGAGGATCGACTGGTGAAGACTGCCTATAGTTCTAAAGGGAGTGTTGTATACCTTAAGACCATATTGGTGTTGGTATGTTGGTTTGAGGGATTAGAGCTTAGGCTCTATGACTTGTTGGGTTCTCACCGTGGAGCACAGATGATGCTATGTGGTTGACGGGGCGAGCATATGCGCTGATGGCAGGCCTGTGTGGCACTGTGGCCGGGCATGTTGCGCTGTGGCCGCGGCAGGCAAATGCGCCAATGGCAGGCCTGTGTGGCACTGTGTCTGGGCATATATCGCTGTGGTAGGGCTGAGTGCCTTGAGCTGGGATCCTGTTGAGGATCGTGGACAAGCTGTCCTGTGTGGGCAGGCTGGGTCCTGATATTTGTTTGCAGGTTGTGTCCTGATGATTGTGCACACTACACGATGCACAAGTACACTGAGCATATAGACTTGTATGTTTGCATGATGTGGAGTTTTGGGGTCACCTACTGAGCTTGTCGCTCACCTCTACTTGTTGTTTACCTTTTTCAGGTGTGACCCGAGACTAGTGGACTTTCTTCCAGGAGGACGTGCCCACTACTCTGATGTATGATACAGTATTGTATTCTGTATTGTTGTGCATTGTATCTCGGACATGGGTCCGTGGACAGTTATATTTGCATACTATTTGTGATGTGATGTCTGTATGACTATTTGACTTATTGTATGCATGATGATATATGGGAAAGTACAAGATTACCCTTGATGTATGACTGTACAGAGTTGCATGATTGAGACAGCACCCGCGGTGTAGTCTCTATTAGTGCTAGTCACCAACCCCTTGACCTTTCGGGTGCGGGCAAGGGGAAGTCATGTTCCTGGTTTCTGGTTCCCTAGAATTTGGGGGCGTGACAAAAGAGGACCGCGCCGAATGCACTGCCAGCCCTATTAGGGCTGGCGCAAAGAAAGAACACGGGGGCAGCATAGGGCTGCCGTCCCCCTCTACTAGAATGTGGCAGGGTTAAACCCTACCTCCAGCCAGGCTATCAATTGAAAGCCTTGCGAGACTCGCGTATTGAAAACAATGGCCGACAGGCCTCGATGCAGGCCATATATTAATAATAATATAGTAAATAGGTTAATAATAATAATAATAAAGATAATAAAAAATTTAATAATGATAACTGATTTAAAATTAGGATAGTTAACCAAAACACCCAACCACCCAGAATTCGCAGGATACGCCCCTACATTCATCGAATCTGCCCAAAATTTCTCAAAAGACTAAGAGCCACAGAATACAAGACCAGGAGCCAAGGATCCGATCGGAGGACTCCGTCTAAAAGAGGGAAAAGGCCTTCTCACAGCATCAACCGCCGTCGGACAACACAACAATTGCCCCCCTCCCAAACGAATGCAATAAATATAAATATATACATATATATGTACCAATATTTTTTTTATTTATTTACATGATTGAATATACACTTTCTCTAACGGTCATTGTTTTATGCAATAGTATAATGAAGGATCAAAAACCACTTACCTGGAATTAGCATATTGAACATCTAAAATGCAATTGGTCTATGCCTTCTTCCAAAACAAGGTTGTACACGCACGAAAAAGAACATAGGGTTTCTCCCTCTCCCATGCTCCTTTCTTTTCCCTTTTATATACTTATTAATTTATGTTATTTCTTTTAACTTATAATAATAACAATATCATAATAACTATAAATAATGTCATTAATAATTTAATAATAATAATAGTTCAAAATACTAAAACGCCCTCGCAGAACCTTAGACTTCAAACTAAGCTCATTTATAGTAAAAACGTTCTTACAAGGTCACTTAAAAAATAAGTCATTACAATTAGTAAGTATAAATGTATAGTTTTTATCGAGGGCATATAGGTCGGAGGCAGTAGCAACTCTCGCCACTTAGGATCCCGATTCTCTAATTCAAAGGTGGTAGATTCCATAAAGGTGTAAATTTGGTAAACAAAAGATTTGTTGGATGATGAAAGATTTGCATAAGAGACATAGTAATAAAGGGGATACCTTGTACCGATTACGAAGGATATGGTATTAGGAGTAAGATGTTGAGCATGTCAAATATGGTAATCATTCAAGCAAATGGATGGATTGGTACTACGATCAAAATGGTGAGGAGGGGTGTAGGAGTTTTTGTGGCTAGAATTACATTTATGGTGGGAAAAGAGTCAATGGAGAGAGGACTAGCACTAGCATTGAGATGTGTTGTGGGTTATGGGGTAAGAAATATGGTTGGTGCATCAAGTAAAGGCTATAATAAAGGGTAATGATAGGTCAATATAGGAGCATCATCTTAGTTATTTAGTGGGTTGGTATAATAGGGGGGATTGTGCTCATGAAACACAACATCACGAGTAGTATAAAGTTTTTGGTGATGAAATTGTAGACACGATAACATTTTTGACTCAAAGAATAGCCAACAAAAATGTACCATTGAGCGTGTTAATCAAATTTATGAATGAGCATCAAATTTATTGCATGACGTAAACAACCAAATACTTTAATATAAGAATATTCAGTAGATTTATTTCATAAAGAGAAAGCTTACCAAATGATTAATCAAATACCAAGCTATTTACCCCCCCCCCCAAAAAAAACAAAACAAAACAAAACAACAACAACAATAACAAAAGACAAACAAACTTAAAGGTAGATTTACTTGAAAACACAAAGCTCAATTCATATTCAAAAGATGATGATATTTTCACTTTGCAACCCCATTTGATGAGGGTGTTAATGGACAAGAAGTTTGTAAATAAATTCTTTTGTTATAAAAAAGTGGATATATGGAAGTGAGTTTTGCGTCATTATTAGCACGAAGTGTGTGATAATTAATTATGTTTGCACCTAAGAGGCAAAAATTTGTGATAACTTGTGTTTCATATTTAAAACGTATAAGATGAGTCCAAGTATATTAAATAAAATTATCAACGATTGTCAAAAAATAACAAGCCCTAAGATGGGAATTAATTTGATTGTCTCCCCAAATGTGATAATGAATTAAATCAAAAGGTACATTAAAATTAATAGAACTTAATGGAAACAATGGAAAAATGCCCTTTTGTGTGTCTTTGTTTAGCAAGTACAATGTAAACCATGTCAAACCTCATTTTATTCAAGCTGAATATTTGTATTTATATTTTGAATCTATGAAATTTATTAATTTTATACATTATCTCTTTCCCTTTTCTAAAAAGGAAAACAATTCAAATTCAAAGGCCTATTGTCAATGCCCGAGTTAGTGCTTCAAATCCGATCTTTGTATGTCTTTTCTAATATGCTTTATATATATATATATATATATATATATATATATATATATATATTTTTTAAAGTTAGTATTTATGTGAATGGTAATGTTAGGCACTATTCATTGTTTGTTCTTTAAAAATATAGTAATAAAGAACAAGAAAAAAAAAGTATTAGTCCCACATTGGAAGTTTACAAGTGTTTTTCTCCTCCTTTGCCTATAAATAGAAGCATTCCCCCTTTTTATCAAAGATTTTTAAAAAGAAAATTATGGGTATTTTTGGAAAATGGGAATTGTTTAGGGTTTTTGAAAATATTTGACAAATAAACATTGCTACAATTTTGGATGCAAACGTCATGAGTATAATCCTTTGGTTGCCTGAACCTTTTTTAAGGGTATTAGTTCCATATATAACTCAATTTTTTCTTTTGTTTTCTATTTTTTTCCATAGGTATATATATACAAAAACCAAGCTTTCTCACAATTTTAGTAAAAGATCTCTCATATATGAAATATGTAATAGTTTTAGGCGTTGTAGGAATACTAATCATTTCCTACGCATAATTATACTCTCGAATCTAGCTCTAATAAATGTAAACTTTTTTTTAGTTACCTTAGGTTGTAGGTGGCCACCCTTTATTCAGGCGGTGACAACACTAAAGGCTATCACAAAGACATGACTCAATGCACATTAATCCTAATAAGTTAAAGGCAAACCCGAACAAAAATGAGTGATGACAGACACCACTATCAATGATCCAATATAAAGTTAAATAAGAGGCAACTTATGACATATTAGAGGAAGGTGTGGTTTATACTTGTGACATTAGCAAGGTGTTATGGGTTACCATTGTTCCTCTTTAGCATTGCCATGATTTGATTGTATTTCTTCCTTGGTGAATGTTAGGCCATCATTTTGACTAGCGCTTGGACTTTTTGGGTTCTCCACATCATCCTTAGCATGGTTTGTAGCAGATTTGCACTTGTTTAAGGGTTTCGCATGCTTCCCATGAAATTTATGGCTGGGCAAGAAATTGTGGATGTGATAATATTTTTTATTGTACGATAATCTTGTTCCCAATGCAAATAGTGAAGTGATACCTCTTCTTTCTAATAATATGGGCTCTTAGAAGAAAATTCCTTTATGTGAATCACATTTATGGCTTGAGTTTGTATTAGTGTGGTTGAACAATTTGTTTTCCATGCTGAAGTAGAAAAGAATATGTCTCTTGTGTGTTTAGAATAAGTTGCATTAATAGGATTTGTTTGTAGAATGTGGAGTAGGTGTCATTCAAACCCATACGGAATTACATCACCTTGTTCTCATTTGCTAATTTTCTTGAGCCCTCCACATGTGTAGGTGGCGGCTTCATTGTAGGATAACAATTCATCTGAAAATGTTTAATCTTTGTATAGTAAACAAATAAGGATTTTTAACCTTATCTAAGCTCAACAATTTCATGTTTGAGTTGGAATAATCATGCATCATTGCCTTAAGAATAATGATCTTGATGGTCTACCCAAACCTCTGTCATTGTTGTGTAATAAGAAGCACTAGTCAAAATGTCTCCATGACCATGAATGGAATTCAAAATCTAGGCAAGGACCATATCATTGCATTTATGCCATGATGCAAATGTCATATCAGTTTTTAATAAGCCTTGAATGGTTCCATCAATGAAACCGAACTTATTTTTCGCACTTAGATTGATCCTCATAGCACGACTCCATGCTCTATAGTTGTCATCTACTAAAACCTTGGAAATCAAAACATTCCTTGGTTAATTTGAATGATGCAAGTTAAAGGAGTCTAAAGCTTCTAATGAAGTCTTAGTTAATTTCTTGAGGTCACTTATGATAGTAAGGTTATTGTGTTTGTATGGGTATATTCTTGAGAAAGCAGTAAGGTATGTAAAATTGCAAAAAATGATGCTCTAATACTATGTTGAAATTTAGGATTATTAGGATTTGCTACAAGGCTTAACGGCAAAACAAATTAGGAGAAAACTTTTTTTATATTTATTTGTACAATATAATACAAAGATTTATAATACACAAAAAAGTCTATTTTAGGTAAATAATTAAACATAATTTCTTTTACACAATTATAATATAATCAAGGGAATTCAAATATGTTGATCGACAAAATCCTCTAATAAGAGCATTAGGTATAGACTCTCTAAGATTTTAACTAAATCTGTTTATATTGATCAATATGAACAAACAATTATACTCGAGATATATGATTTAGCTAGTCGGTGCCTCGATGTATGGATTTTAATAAAATTTGTAGTCAAAACACAGATCTTGAGTATAATCTGTGGTCCATATTAATTCATGTAGACATATTTAATTAAAATTTTAGAGAATCTAATGTTATAATATCTCATTTGATATTTTTAGGTCTCTCTCCATATATATTCTATTAATTTATAAGGGAATTTTTGTGAGCTTGATCACAAATGTCATCAAATATCATTTTATTTTATTTTTTGGTGTTAAAAGTTGTACCAAAAAGATAACCGCATTTAATCTGTCATTTTTTAACATTATTATTTTTTATAAATCATTAATTATTTGATAATTTGTCATGAGAGTATATATAAACGAAACATTAGAGCAACTCCAATAAGAAGAGTTATAGCAAAATCTATAGTTAAATTTGGCTAAATTTAAATAGAAATATACTCCCATACAATAGCTATATCATCGGCCAAATTTAGATATAGTAATAATTTTAGCTAAATATAGCTAAATTTTTAGTTGCCTCCCACACACAAAATTAGAAAAATTATGTTTAAGTTCAAAATAAAAAATACGGTAAAGCTATACTTACTAAGCTAAATATAGCTTTAGCTAAAAAAATATATCTGCAGCTAAGAAAATATATGCTCCCAACACTCAAATACTTTTTAAAAAATAATTAATTATGAAAAAATGCATTGAATCTTGGCCATTGAATTCAGATTTCACCGATATTATTTGAGATCTCACGTAAAACAATTCATGGTATCATTATATAATAAATGTCTCTATATGTATATATATTAAATTGGTAAAATAATTTTAAAACAATTTAAGAGAGTACATTTTACATTCATTTACACCAAAACAAATAAGCATCACCTAAACAAAAATTAAAAATAATAATTTTAAAAAATGCTACATTGGGTAAGTTAACTTTTGTTGTCTATAATCTCCTCGGAAAAAAATGGGTATTCAAATGAGATAAAAAAAATTTGTGATATTTGAGAAATTAGCGTTAAAGTTGACATACTTTTAACATAAATTATTCTGTCAAATTACTCTTACATATTTGCGAATGACGTGATATTAGAATCCAACCACTATAATATTTTGCAGAAACCAATATAATTAACATTTCACGTTAACAAGCTCAAACTTAATCGACCAGAAAAAAATCAAAATTATATAAATTGCATATCCATACATATATGATATGATTAAAATCTCATTGTAATTATTTTATTATTGCATATAAATTGTCAAATTATCAGTTATATGTGTAGATTGCTATTTTGAATATTTGGATTTTGGATAGTTAATGCAAGTTGCTCGCTTTTTGGAATGAGGCTTTGAACTTCATATTTGGCAATTATTGTTTAAATTTATTTTTTTAAACTTGATTTTACTTTGCACATTTTTAGTTTCTATTAGAATAGTGTTTATGATTTATTAATGCTTAATGTTTTGAGATTTTTAAAATTTGAAGCACAATTATGAATTTTGAAATTTATTTAACTTAATGAAATATAAATTTGTTTTTATACTTTATTTTTATATGAATAAATTGAAGAAAAATTTTAAACCAGCATAAATTTTAATAATACCCTATTAAAATTAAATCCATATTTTAAATTTAAGTGCAAAAAAAAAAACAATCATTTAAATTTAAGTGAGCCCAAATTAAGGGCACATATACTAATTCATATGTGAATACTCTGCCTGGCAAGTGGCAATAATTAATGCTCCTTTTTATTTGTATGAAGATTTTACTTTTGAATTGTTGTAATAAGGCCCACGGTCATACAGTGTGTACACTTAGGCTTTGCTTGGTTACTATTGAAATAGGGTTGAGGTATGAAAAATAGGGGGAAAATTTAATTTCCCTTGCTTGGCATATATGGAAAGAGTGTAGAAAATGTATTGGAAAATGTGATAATATATTAAAATATATGGTATCATTTTCCATGAAAGTGGCATGAAAAGAGGAGGAAGATGAATAGTAATCTACATTTTCAATATTACCCTTAATATCTCATTATTAATAGTTATATAAATGGGTAAAATTGACATTTCACGTAATATTATTTTTTAATTTTTTTTATAATTCTAATTAAATTATAAAAAATATATTTCCTCCCTCTTTTCCACCCCAACCAAACAACTACTTTTTCTACAATTTTTCTTTTCACCTATTTTCTTTCTATATTTTTTCCATATCAAATTTTTCCACCTCTTTTCTACATTATGCCAAGCAAAGGGTTAAGAAACTAAAAAAATTAGGTTGAAGGTTTGAAACGTTCAAGCGGGTGTTAAACGTTCTGTAATACAATTTTATAATAAAAAAATTTAGAATTCTTCTTTGCACTCAAAAAGAGCATCACATGGCATATAACCAGGGGTCTTAAACGGGTAGACTGAGTCGAGACGGGCTCAATCCACTTGGGTGCTTTTAATGGGTCAAAAATTTCTAGTTCAGTTCAGCTTGCATGCAAGTTAAGCTGAATGGTCATTATTATTATTATTATTATTATTATTATTATTATATTAATTAGGCATATATATTTAACAAGTAACATGTAACCTAATAATTGGATGCGATTCTAGTTTCCTTGATAGCATTTTAGTGTTTTTTCAATATATATAGATGGATGCAGTAGGCTTAGTTGGGGCGGTGGGCTATGTGGTCTGAGTTGGTGGTGGATTATGGGTCGAGCTTATATAAGGCTATAGCCAGTGAGCTAGCCCGTATATGTGTAGGCTAAGCCCGTTTAAACTGTAGCCCACAAATTCAAAGCCATATAGACCCGTCATTAAACAAGTTAAGAATATGAAGCCAAGCCCAACCTGTATTATGGGCCGGGGGCCATTTAACACCCCTACATATAACGCCAGAGTATATTTCAAAGAGGTGGAGGGCAACTTTTATGAGTACACTTACAAAATAAAAAAATAAAATTTAAAAAATATTGCAATAACAATATAGATTTTGTGTCATTAGAAATAATAATGGGGCGGTGTAAGGTGGGTTCTGGGTTCATTCTCATTTTCAGTAAGCAAAACATGTATTGTTTCCATTCTGACTGAAATTAAATTTGTCATCCCATTCCAATCCTGTCAGGTTATGAGACAGGAAATCCTCATACCTATCTCAATCAGGCCCGGCCAGCCCCACTCAGCTGGCCCACATGTGCCCACCCATCTAAACCCGGGCCGGCACATCTCACCCCGCCCCGGTCACGCACTTAAAAATAAATTCTGATAAAATAAATATTACCAAAATTCTAAAGCTAAATTTGTTTTATACTTATTATATAATATATAAATAATAATAATAATTATTATTATTATTAAAATACAGACATTACATGAGACGTCCATGCCAGCTTACATATAAGAAGACACCACAAGCTGGGGTTGCTCCTTTTCATCTGAAAAGCCCAACTAAAATGTGTACCATTGGACTTTGCTACGAGTGTAGAGTTTACATATACGGATGGCACCTGATGATTCTCTGTCCGCGTGACCACGTCATCAATCCGTTCCCACTGGACCATATGTTTGTATACTTCACGTAGGCTATGATAATATTAAGGCTGAATAGAAAATTTGTTTCTTCTCGCTTAGGTTGAAATGATATAAGGACCGTAAGGTAAGAAACTTAGGTTGAAATTCGTGAAAACATTTCACACCCAATTGAGCGTGAAAATACATGAAAAATATACAGTAAAAAAGATTTTTCCCGACTTCCCACGCTGGAAAGAGCTAATCTGAAATGCCAGGGAAAAAGACAGGAAATAGACATATCTCTTTCTCACCGCCAACAACTCCATGCTAGAGAGAGCTTTTAAGATTTGGACCGCCAGAGAAAAAGGAAGCAGGGGAAGGAACTCCTCTCCTCCCTTTATCTCCCTGTGGAGATCGGGTGCTCAAACGTCAAATTAGTCGTCAGTTGGACGAGTCGTCCTATTTCCACCTCGTCGGATTGGGTGTTGTTGCAGTGTTCAGGCCTAATGCCTGTAGCCCGTTGGCTGCGCTGCTATGTGCAAGTGCAATTGCGCACCATGGTAAGGTTTTGGGTTAAGACCAATGAGAACGAAATGAGAAGGTGTGCGACTAGAAACCCACATTTTTTCCATCTATATTAATTGTGTGTATAATTATATATACACACCATGAAAGCGCGCGAACATCATAGCATAAACACTTACGAACGAGACCAACATGGTACAATAAAGCAAGAAATTAACATGTATATATGTATGTTAGGATCTGATCAAGGCACAGGTCCGCCCGCATGTCACAATATTGTCCGCTTTGGGCTCGCCATATCGGCCCGCACGGCTTTAAAACGCGTTGTGACTTTTTGGGCCTATTTCACCATATAAGCTTCTTGACTTTTCCTTTTTCTTCCGATATGGGACACAATTTCCCAACAATTTCCCCCTTGTCACATATCGAACTACAGCATAGGCTAGAGACGCACCTATGAAACTGATGAGCTACCACCATGTGGTTCGTCATGGGAGCTCCCCCTCAATGTACATTCTGATTGAGAGTAGACAGATTCGATCACCTAAAGACAAGAATTTGTATTCCATAATCAGATACCGCCGCACACTACGGGACACGCCGCTCGGCCACAGACTATACCGAGAAGACTTTTGATATAATGGAACACCAGACGGAGACAACCAGGCTTTGATACCAGTTTGTTAGGATCTGGTCAAGGCGCAGGCCCGCCCGCATGTCACAATATTGTCCGCTTTGGGCTCGCCACATCGGCCCGTACGGCTTTAAAACGCGTTGTGACTTTTTGGGCCTATTTCACCATATAAGCTTTTTGACTTTTCCTTTTTCTTCCGATATGGGACACAATTTCCCAACAATGTACCTATAGAGGATTCCAAGGGTCCAAGAAATTAACATCGTTGGTTAGAGCATGTGAAGAGCTCTCTCAAATAAGCAATCAGTCTATTGTCGATGTTAACATTCAGTTCAGTGACTATGGGTGCAGTAACACACATTTTTTTGTTGGTCTTCTCAATGTTTTAATTTTATATATATATAAGTTCAGGGCTTAGATTTGGACCGCCAGAGAAAAAGGAAGTAAGGGAACGGACTCCTCTCTCTCTCTCTATCGCTTTTTCAGATCACGAAAATTGTACCCCTTTCTCCGCTGCTTCTTCAGATGACGAAAACTGTATCCTATTAATAGTTGAATGAGTTTGTTCTTTTATTTCTAGTAAATATCAAAGGGTAATATTAATATTTTAAATTATATTATATTATATATATATATATTATTTTATTTCAATTAACTTATAAAAAAATTTACCTTTTTTCATTCAATCAAACAACTTTTTTTTTTGTTCTTTTTCTTTTCACATATTTTTTACTTTCTTCACCTTAATTCTTCTACCTCTTTTTTATCCTCTCTCAAATGAAGGGTAAAAAGGAAAAACAAATTAACAAAAGATCTAGCATGAGTTCATAGTATTGTCCAACAAATAAAGCAAACTGAAGAGTCATGCTAATTTTCAATCAATGACAAACCTAAATTTAAGGAGTGTGTTTATTTAACATTGTGATGCAGCACAGAAGCTATAATAGATTGATAACAACGATTGAATCTCTAAATAGGTTGCTTGTAAATGTAATGACCTGTACTTTAGGATCTGTGAAATAGCAATGTGATAAAATACATATCAAGGGATACACACACACACACATATATGAGAATGTACTTGTTAAACGAAGCATTTTGACAGTAATTAGGCTCGATTTGGAGTAAAGGCCCTGTAAGAATAATTTTGATATTTTAAGGATTAAATGAGAAAAGTATAAATAGAGAAAATAGAAGAGAAACCCTTAATTTGCTTTTGTGTATACGTGAGACGCGAAGAAAGAGAAAGAGAAAGCGTAAGACGTGAAGAGAGAGAAACAGAGAACGTGTTTGAGGAGGAACAAGAGGAAAAACAAAGAAATTACAAAGGGGATTGACGATCCGGATTCAAATCGACAAAATTTGAAGTAGGGATTCATTCTTCTCACTTATATGTCGTTGACTATGCTTGCTAAAGTAGCTAAAAGATGGAAATTGACCTCAAATTCATGGGATTTGATGTATGAACCTTAGTGTGGAAATTCGTGAAATTTCTTATTTGGGTATGGAGTGTTTGGGTATGAGTTTTTGTGATATGAGGGCTTAAACATGTGGATTTTAGCCAAGAATGGTGAATTCCCAAATGTTGCAGCAATGTGGTCGACTAAAAATTTTAATCAACCAAACTGGATATTTTGATTGACCATGGCAGTTTTGAACTAGTTAGTCGATTGAAATTTTAATCGACCATTTGATTGACCAAAGTATTTTATTAGCTCAACGTGAACGGGTAAACTATAATGGTCATGTGAGATATGATTAACTATATTTAGGTCGACCAAGGCCTGTTTTGAGTTGTTTTGAGCCATTTTTTGTAGTTTCTTTGGGGTTTGATCCTCATACTTTGTGGATAGCCCAATGGGGGGATCTAGAGCTGTGAGCTTATGAGTTTGAAGGGACTTGAGAAGTTTGGATTGTCTTATTGTTTTGCATATATATGTTGTTTGTTTTCACATGTTTGGAATGTACATGAGATGTCATGAATGTTGTAAATGTTCTGTTTATATGTGGTAACGACATGTGATGTTATATTTGTGTGAATTATGGTACCTAGTGGTCATGTGGGCATGTGAGGCTACTTTGATAAGGTCGAGGAGGCTATTGTTGAGGGCTTGGGAGGCGAGATTTGTTTAGAGCTTAAGAGGCTATTGTGTCTGAGAGGCAATGTTATGCCTGTGGGGCAATACTATACCTACTAGGCAATGTTGTGCCCATGGGGCAATATTGTGCCTTGGGGGCAACACGGTGCCTGAGGAGCAATGTTTAGGATTACCTGGGAGGCTTACTTTATATTTGAATGTGTAAGCATATAATTGAGTTGGTGATGTACATGTGAAATGACACGAGCACATGTATACACTTTACATATGGATAGAGTATGAGTTGGGATGAGTTGGGGAGACACGGTCCCTACTGAGTTGTGGTTGCTCACCCATCTTGTTATGTTTTCCTTTATTTATTCCATGTGCTTACAAGAGCTATTGAATTGTTTGTTTTGTTTGAAAATCTGGAGCATGACAGTAAAGATTCGTGTGTTGTGGGTTCCAAGTGTTAGACTTATGTCAGTTAGTAGATATTTGTACAGTAATATGCACATTAAATGGATAATTTTAACTGCATTTGGGCCCAATTTGGAGTTCAGGGCCTCAAAGGACAATTTTATTATTTTAGATGGTGTTTTGGGTATATTTAATTAAAATATTTTATTATGGAAAAAGGGAAACATGATTTGATTTTAAATAGACCCTTTTGGTCATATATTTGGATTAAAAGTGGTTTTCCAATGGATAAATTAGTAGTGTTTTGATTGATGTAGAACTCTGGGGAGGATATGTTGCTTATGAGATAAGTAAGCCCTCTTAAGCAGTGTTTGAATGCGACTAGGACTCCTTATCTTATTGAAAGTTTTCTTTTCATGTTTTTTTTCCAATTAAGAGAGATTTTGAGACTAGAGAAGGCGCTAGAATATAGTGGGGAAATGACATGTTGAATCTGGATGATCAAGACTGCATTTTTAAGCATTTTTTAGGTAGGAAATCATGTTTCTAGCATAATCTTAAACCTAGATTCCATAAAACAAATGGTATTGGTATGTATGTGCGTTGATACATATATGTGTGAGCTTATATATGTATGTTAGTGTGACCTAAATGGCTTGGATGTTAAGCATATTTTCTGATTACATGAAAATAATAAACAATAGTCATCTAGTCTAGTGGTTAGACCATTATTGTGGTTGAAAGAAAGTTTTGCGTTCAATTCTCACTAGTATCATTTTATTAGATTATTTTTCCAAGAGCAAGCAACGGCTCGTGTTGTGAGCGAAAGTCGTGTCGTGAGCTGGGCCGTAGGCCCATGTTGGGAGCTGGGCCACAGGCCACAGGGCAGCCCATGGTGGGTGTAGTTGGTTAATTCGTAAGCGGTTGTGCTGTAGGTTTTGGGGTTTACAGCCAGGGGCGACTCTAGAATGTTTTTTTCAGGGTGTTCAATATTTATTACGAAAATTGAATATAACATTGTATTGGGCTACAAGTGGCTGATAATATATAGAAATATAATAGTAAGTAATTAAACAAATAGATTAAATACCACGAACATTAAACACTAGATATTCATGCATTTTAAAACTCTCTAAATTAAAACCCTAATAATTAAAATTTTAATTGAAGTTATTGATAGCATAATATTAAATAACCAATTATAGAAAATAATACAAAAGCAACAACTAGAATTGAAAAACAAAAACTAAGGAAGTCAGAACCAATTGTTTCAAAAGTCCAATACAAATTGTTTGAATAGAGAAATGATTATCGCCCGGAGGTAAGATTATCCAACGCCAATTAAAAATTTAAAATTGATTGTCTAACGCTAACTGGTCAATATAAGCAACAATCTAAATTTGAACACCCTCATAATATTTAACTAACCAAACAATCAATAAATTTTATTTTGTAAATATTTAATTTAATTTTTTATTTTTTATTATTTAATGGAGCGGGGCGGACCCTCACTAACGCGTAGCGCCGCCCCTGTTTACAGCGTGAGTGGGTTGACTAGGAATACCTAACTAGAGAATTCTGATTACTATGTTGCTTATGTATTATTAATGAGCCTTGATATTGTAAACTGTGTTGTGAACCCTCTTTTCATTTAAAGATGTTACTTAAGATAATAGCTCTGTAAATTTGTGATTTAGTGGTGAATTGTATGGATTACTGTGGTTCAACTAGATGGACTTCTGAGCCCTTGTGTTGGCTGGTAGGATTACCATTCTTGGGTTATGGCCAGTAGGATTATTGTACCTATGTGTATTAGCTAGCAGGACTGTTGAGCCCCTATGTGCAACGGTGTAGCACTCATAATGATGGACTAAGTCTACACCCATTCCTAAGTGTGGGATATGATCTGTGGACTCAAAATTATGATGCCTGACTTGGGTGGAAAATGGTGCAAAAGTAATCATGCAGCATTCTCCTAGATAAAGTATGATAGTGTTGCCATAGTGGCGGGATGTCCTCTAACTTTCAGTGTATGACTGCGATAAGTATTGAATTATTGTGTGATTGTTTTGCTGCATTTTTCACTATACAAGCACAAACATATACTTGGCATGTAATGTTATAGGAGTTTTAGGATGGACTCCAGAGACTCGATCCGTATTGAATTATGGTTTGTTCACCCCTTCTATGAATTAATCTGTTTCAGGTGCTAGTTAGAGTAGAGCACTACGTGGTGAACATGCCCTATTTCTTTATTGTTTTGTTTCATTACTTTGCAATTTTAATTTGAGACTTGAAATGATGTAATACCCAAAGTTGGGTTTGGCTTATTGAATAAATTATGGATGTAATGAGTTCAACCTGAATAGATTTAGATGTTTGTGATTTATATTTGTGATTTGTGGTGTATGATTATATACCCCTACTGTGTACAATCTATGCAGGTGGACTTGGGATAACACTCATTTATAGTTTTGTTAAAGTGTTTTACATCAATCCCTTGACCTTCCGAGTGCAGGCATAGGCAATCATGAACCGATTCCACGGTAGGGGGATTTCGAGGCGTGACATTGCTAATCCAAGCAAACCCAAGGAAGAAATTGATAAAAATCAATTTATATGTTTATAAAACTTAGAGTACAATTTATGCGTATCACTACAATGATCATAGAGGCCTATTTATAGCCTTAGAGAGGATTACAAAAAGAAATTTTACATAAAGGAAATTCTTAAGTAATAAGATACCTCATTAATGACCTAATAGCTAATTGAAACTCCAAACTTAACAATTAAGAGAATTAATTAAAAGAAAATATAAGTCATGCTTGCTTTTCAAGTTGATTGCTTCTCTAGCCACTAGATCATTCTCTCCCACCTGAGAAGAACTCAACCTCGAGTTTGTAGCTGGATATAAAGGCACATCATCGAAATGAAATGGATAAATATCAACCACATTTAAAGTCCAAAAAATTGTCATATCATCTGGTAAAGCAATAACACGGGCATGCATTGTCATTATTCTTGCACACAATCTCATAAGGTCCATATTTATTTGGTTATGACTTGCTGTCTTTACCAATTGGAAAACATTCCTTACTCAAAAATACCATTACTTGATCTCCCATAACAACAATTGTCGTTGCCTATGCAAATCAATAGTCACCTTATATTTGGTATTAGCCCGTGGGTGTGCGATACTATAAAATTCATAAATGAATTAAATAGAAACTATAAAGTTTACCAAAAATGACTAAGAAATTTACTATCTCTGTCTGTAGTAATAGATTTAGTTACTTTATGCAAACGAATCACCTCCTTGAAAAACAGCTTTGCAATAACTTGTGCATCAGCAGTCTTCTTACACTGAATAAAATGAGACATTTTGAAAAACTTATCAACCATCACAAATATAGAATCAGATCCTCTTTGAGTACGTGGTAATCCTAAAATAAAACCCATTAACACATCCTCCCATATGTTATTCAGAATAAGCAAAGGAGTATATAGTTTAGTGTGAGACAGTCCTTTTGCAGTTTGACATATGTAACACCTTTTAATAATTTAGCTTACATTGCGATGCAAGTTAGGGCAAAAATACCTCTCTATCATAGCGGAAATAGTCTTGTCTCACCCAAGATGGCGGCTATTTAACATTTCTAAGTCAATATTCTCAAAAAATTTCTCAAACTTCATTTAAAGCATCACCACACAATGCCTCCACTTGTGACTCGTACACCTTGTAAGTTATTTATACCCTAACATCATTTGTAAATTAAAAGGGGTAAAGGCTCTCAATCTGGCTTAATCCAATTAGGGAAAAGGTGGCACTTGTTACGTTCATACCAGACATATTAGTCAAGATATGAGTCTTTGTTTTTTCTTTTTCTGTTGGATGTTTTCTTTTGATTGCCTTTTTTTGCATGTTTTTTTCTTTTTCCTTTGCTAATATGAATTGAAAAAAAATAGAATATATACCAATACTTATGTTGTAAGGCCTTATAACTAATTGTTAAATTAGTTAGCCACTATATGTAAGTAATTATCCAATTGTCAAATTAGAATTAGAACTGGTGAGTTGTCTAATTTGTATTAAAAATTGATTTGATATTATTTATATGAGAGTTATGGAAAATATTATTATTAATTATTGATTTGATATTTAAATGGAATGTTATATTAAATTACATTGGGAATAATAAATAATGGGATTGGTTATGGGAAGTTATCAATTTAGTTTTAATTTGATTCGGATAGTTATCATTTTTGGTTTTAATTTGATTTGATGAACTGCTCGATGTCGTCCTTTGCATGTTACTTTAGTTTGGTTTGAATTGCTTCAGTTCAAGATTTCATTTCAAAGCTTCGAATTTAGTTTGAGATTTCATACTTCAGTTTGGTTTGAATCTTCGACATCAAGTTGAAGGTTTCGGTTTGACACTGGTTTATGTTCGAGTTATCGAAACCATGGGTGTTTATGGCCAAGATTTTCAAAGTAATTTGTTTATGTTTGAGATTTTGAAGTAATTTGTGGCTTGGCCTTTAATTTTCCTCCACAAAGATCCGTCCAGAAAAAGAAAGCCCCCTTCTTTTTTGATAATTTTTCCTCCTCTTCTCCAAAGAGCTGTTTAGAAAGCCTCTCTTTTTTTTTTTATAATTTTTCCTCTCCGTTTGTCAGTGGAGCAGCCTATTTATAGGCTAAAGTCAAAGGCCTCTCATAAATAAGATTTCTCTTTCTCAAGGTAGCATAAATCAAATTAATTTATTTGATTTTCTGCACTACTCGAGACAAGTTTGATATTCTCGTTTTTAAATGCTGATGTATCCTGGATGCTTTAGTGGGCAAAGGCTTAATGAATTTTCAGATATTGGCGTCATTGGGTATTAATGATTATGCAATCCCCATGGATTAACTGTGATGTTCCGAGGAGTTTATCCATTAAAATACCATTTAATTGCAGAGGCTTCATGTCCCTATAACATTTTGAGTTAATCTTTAGAGACTCCTTAATGCCCACACTTGAAAAGAAATCTCAAGACACTGGTTGCATTTAATTCACTTGAAAAGAGTTTTTTTTTCAAATTTACCGAGTCTTGATGCTTTGAAATCATTTCTAGACCAGTATAGCCATTATTATGGATTTTGGGGATTTTTTTGGATCTCTAATGCAATTATTCTGGATATTTAATGACAAATTTTGCAGTTATCATTGATTAAGAGTCCTAGCCTAAGGAATTCATATACGAATATTAGACTCAATCGTAAACTGGCGACTCCACTTGGGCTTCATTGGGCCGCCTTTGTCCTCATTTGCTGTGTAAAGAAAATATCTTTATATATATACTGGACCAAAGAAAAGCAAAACTATCTATGTGGGATAAGCATATATGTGAAGGACTAAAAATAACAGAAAACGGGGCGATTTTTGGAGCAACTTTAAAAATTCATAACTTTTTCTACAAAGCTCGAATTGAGGTCAAATTAGTCTTGTTTTGCTCGAAATTCTGTTAGCTACCTTTTGAAATTGAAATTACTTAAAAAGGATCCATCATTTGAGAGAAAATTAGAAAAAACCGTACAAGAGTATGTGGCAAAGTGAATATTCTATTCGTTAGTTTCAAAAAAAAATAACTAAATGCATACAAACAGGAATGAACTCAAATTGGTTTGAAATGATAGATAATTATGTTATCTAAACAACACAATTGATCTTTCTCGATTTAAGTAAGTATTAAGAAAACTATTAGCAAAATAAGATAATGCACACCGACTATACTATTCAAACTTGATTACTAACTTAAAGAATCATAACTAATTATATAGATATTGAAATAACCTCAAAACAGTTGTAAATGATAGATGTATTAGCTAATCAATATAAGTGACTTTGTTTGATTTCAATAAATATTAAAAAAGTTATTAACAAAATACGGTGCACAATGAACTATTCAATTCAAATTCATACACAAATGGCCATTATTCATTTATTTTGAGAATTGAGTCAAGTACGTTACTTTTCGAATTTCAGCTTATATCCTTTAATGCGGACCTTGGGGTATTTTAAGATCACACAAAATAGTATTATGATTTTTACATCAAGTACGGTTACGATTTAATCGTATCGAAATCGAAATGAATAGACAAGAACGACCCGAACGACCTTATGATCTCCGCGGCCAATCCCAATAGCTGTGGGCTACGACATTGGCCCCACCCCCGTACCTGTTACAATGAGCCTTCTAGAAGCCCTTAACCAGTCCCACGCCGTAGATCACACCCAAACACTGCGCCACCTTGTAGTCTTGTACATCACCGCCCTTATCAGCGACAGCTTCCTCGCCAAAAACAACCCAAACATCACTATCACAGATCGCACCCAAATATTGTTTGTCACAAACAGTATTATTGCTGTACTTGATGATATCTTAGCACCAGAAAAAAAAAAAGAGTTAAGATAGTACGTAGGCGCAATAATTGGAAAATAAACAAGGAGCTAACCGGAAATGTCAGCGATGCAGCAGACAAGGATGAAGATCATGCTGCCGGAAGCCCATACGATGCCGAGGACGCCAAAGTCGACGCACTGTTCACCGTTGGCCAGTAGGACGAAGATCATGCTGCCGGAAGGCCCATGCAATGCCGAGGACGCCAAAGTCGACGCACTGTTCACCGTTCCTGAGCTGGCCAGTCTGGTTGTTATAGCCGATGACAGTGAGGATGGTGATGTAGAGTATCGTGATAGTCCGCAACGAAACGAAACGTCTGGTTGGAAGCCGAAGACCGCACGAGGAGTATCATATAATTAAAATAATATAGTTTTAGGTATTGTATCATATAATTATTATAAAAAATCTAAACTCTAAGATGGCATTAATAATAAAAAATAATAAAAAGGTTTCCTGAAATATGAAAGAAAACTCAATTTACTTATGTTGGAAGGTGTAATATGTTTTAAAAAAATTATTGATTCATTTCCTAACCCACGTAAAAAAAAAATCAAATTTCAAATTTGGGCACAAGAGTTTGATGAGCTGTGTGTAGGGGTGTAATTCTAAACCGCCGAAACCGTCAATTTATCAAACCGTTGAAACCGAACAAAAATCGATTTGGTTTGGTTTTATTTGAAATTTCAAAACCGCGGTTTAAATCAAACCGAACCGAATAATGTTATTTACTGATTTTATATTTTTATTTTATGTTTTGGATTTATTTATTTAAGATTGTTTGTTAATATTTGATATATTATATTTGTAAATTATATTATCAAATTTTGAGACTTATAAATATAAATTTAATATGTATTAATATTGATATGCTTACATACTATTTATTTTTTTTATCTTACATCATTTTAATTTTAAGAATTTTAAAATTTATGAACTAAATCGACTCAAACAAATCCAAATTGATAATAATTCAAACCGCTGGTTCAAACCGAATCAAACCAAGTCGAATCAATTCGGTCCGATTTGGTTTGATCCAAACAATAAGTTTGGTTTTGTTTAATTTTATTCAAACCGAAACATATCAAATTGATTTAAAAAATAACTTAAAGCAATTTAAATCGAAACACATTTAATCCATTGCACTGAAAGGTTCCCTAATTAATATTCAACCTGTTTAAAAAACCGGCAGCTGAAAAAACGAGCTTTGATTAATCTTAATATAATATTAGAGCAATTTTGGGTTCAATTGGGCCACTTGCATTGCATATCTTTAGCTTTTTTTTTATATAATATTATATATAATATAAAAGTTCGGATTTTTCAGAGGTAATACAGGTGACCCGAATTTCATGGGAAAGTAAACTCAAAATTTAATTGGACGTGGGAAAATCGAGAAGGGTAAAAATCCTTACCCCGCTGGCTTTAACTCTTATTTACTCTCGTGTGTTGCGACAGCTCTAATTCCCACAGCATACATAAAAATCCAAAGAGTACAGGCTTTCTATAGCTGAGTCAATTAAAAACATTTTCAATCCTACCCACTATTTTTTATTTATATATAAAAATTAAATTTATTTACAAAAAAATCATTTTACAATTTTAACTTTAAAATTAATTTTATTTTCTCTTTAATTCTATTACAATAATATCTATTTTATTTATTTTCTCACTTTATTAATATATATGAAGAGATAATAAATGTGAAAAGAAAAAACAAATTAATATTATATAATATAAAAAATAAATAATAACTCTTCATATATAAATAGCATAGCGATTATAATATTCTTTAAATACATTAATTTATTATTTCAGCTATAACTAACACTAACAAACTAAAAATCAATGTCTAAGCACCATACAACCCTAAATTTAACCAATAAAATGGTTAATCATAGTTTCCCTTAAATTCTGACATTTCCTCCCACATACCACCAAACAACCTTGGATTGTGTAGAGCCTCTGACATGATTTTAGGATTAGTGTAACGGTCAAGGCAAGTAGTAAAGGCATGGTGAGGTGTAGAGAGGGCAGCGTAGGAACAAAAGTGGTTGATGAGATATTTGGTGTTGGGACAATAATGGGAGCCTTTACAAAGGGCAATGGGTAGGTCAAGGTCAAAAATGGGAGATGATGGATTGGATATAGCAGGGTTCAAAAGGGCATGTGCAAATAGAGGAGAGTGGGGGGATCCACAGGTTATGTCAATATGTAAAAAATACAATTTGCTCTGATACTATATAGAATAATTAAATACTATCAGTATATTCCATATACAATCTATTTCTCACATACATATAAATATCAAAAAAGAAAACCTAGAATAGGAAACTAAATATATAAACTACAATACCTATATTTACCAAACAACAAAGTAAGCGGATACTCATTTCCATAAAGCATGTAAGGTACAAACTACAAATTATTAATGAAGAAGAAGCATGCTGTATTGTGTACTGTTTGAGGCAATTGTTATTGCCTAAGAAATTAATAATCTTATCTTTGACCTTTCTCATATCTTTACAAAGTAGGAAATGTTTGCATTGTTATAACTATTTAGAATCTTCAAAAGTGAAATATTTAAATCTGTAGGATGCAACAACATTCCACACAATTTGTTTGCTAGCAATAATTGTCAACTATTTATCAAATTGTAGCATGTTATTCCTTACAAATTGTTTTTGGTTCTATCACAATGGAAAGATTTTGAATGTTTAAGTTGTCAAAGGTGAACTCATTTGTTCAAGCGGTATTAAAAATCCTTGAAAAAAAATTCTGGAGTCACCTCGTGGTTGCCAAATGTCACAAAATTATAAATCATATATTTTCTTGACCCGCTTAGTTTTTCATGGATATTCAACACATACTAAACAAAAGGTGAGTATTCCAGTCTAGGGCCGGCCCTAAGGCCAGGCAACTAAAGCCTGGGCCTTGGGCCCCCAAATATTAAGTTAAAATTAGGGCCTACAGCCTGGCAGTCCTATCTTATTCATTTTGACCTAGCCTCCGACAGCAACCTACGCTTTAACGTAGTCACCACTCCTTTAACGCATCTCCACTCCTCTAACGTATCCAACATTTCCACTCTAACCAACACCTTACACCACCGGCAACACGCTCAATGGACTCACTTCGGAGTTGGACAGCATCAGCCCTCCGGCCCTCCTACTACTTTGCCGCACTCTCCGTCTCTCCCCTGCAGGATGTAGCATTGCTAGCCTACTACTCCGGCGATGGCGATCGGTGACTCCGACCGTCCGACGATGAGATTCTGAATTCATCAATCACTGTAATGTAAATTCTTAAATTATTGCTATATAAATTATTTTTAAATTCTATAAATTCTTAAATTTATACATTATTGATGTAAATTCTACAGTGCATAAATTATTTATATGAATTCTTAAATTCTGTAATGTAAATACTAAAATATATACTACAGTGTTATGTATTTATTGAGACTTATTGTATATATAAATTCTATATAATTCTGTATTTAAATTGGATTTTGTGTTATTACTGTCACATCCCCAAATTCTAGAGAACCTGTAATCAAGAACATGACTTCCCCTTGCCCGCACTTGAAAGGTCAAGGGGTTAGTGACAAGTACCAATAGAGACTATACCGCGGGTGCTGTCTCAATCATGCAAACCTGCACAGTCATACATTGAGGGTAATCCTATACCTTTCTATACATCATCATACATACCATATGTCAATTAGTCATACAGACATCACATCACACAAATAATGTGCAAATACAACTATCCACATACCCATGTCCAGGATATAGTACATAATCAATACATAATACAATACTGTATCATACATCGAGTAGTGGGCACGTCCTCTTGGAAGAAAGTCCTCCACTAATCTCAAGTCACACCTGAAAAGGATAAACAACAAAGTAGGAGTGAGCTACAAGCTCAGTAGGAGACCCCAAAACACCACATCATACAAAACATGTAGGTCTATACTATATGTTTAGTGTACTCGTGCACCGTGTAGTGTATACAATCATCAGGACTCATCTTGCAAACAAATATTAGGACCCAACCTATCCACACAGGACAGCTTGTTCACGATCCTCAACAAGATCCCAGCTCAGGGCACTCAACCCTAGTACTATGATCTCAACAGCTCAATTAGGCCTCAACATGTCAAGTCAACCACATAGCACAACATGTGCATCACGGTGAGAACAAAAACAGGTCATAAAGTCCAAAGCTCAATCCTATGGCATTAAGGTTCACAACACTTCCTTTATAACTTAGGTCAGTCTTTACAAATTTATCATCAAATCTTGACCAAGAGAGAGGATTGTTGTAGAAGGTGTTTTTCTGCAATAAAAAGTACCGTCATTGATTCCTCATGTTATAACTAAGATAACCTGATTTTTGCGGATTTTTCTGAGAGGTCTAACCTCACTTTCCAAGATGTCACCTCTACAAAAAATTGGATTTTTTCGAAATTCAGTGCTAATTCCCATTTTTCAAATTTTGAAGAAGTGAGAATTTAATTTTTTTAGTATTTTTCTTTGAATCCAAAAGGGGGGTATTTTGTTATTTACATTGTAACTTAAGTATAATACTTATGCATAATGGTTTACAATGTAAATGGTTTTCCTGTCTCTTGAAACTGCTAACTCGAAGCTGTAAAACTGCTAACCCAAAGACTCGAAGATGTGCCTCGAAGACTTAAAGATCTAACTCAAAGGTTTGACCTTCGACCCTCCGACTTGCCGACATTTCAACCCTTCGAACCTTCGACCATTCTAGTTCACTTAAGGTACTGTTCATCGTCATTTTTGCTTGTTCTTCATTTGGAATCAACCCAACGACCTCCAGATGCTCCCAAACACACTTTTTACTCAACAAATTACGATATATACCTCAAAACGCGTCCTAAACGCCTCTAAATCGCACAGTAACAACAGATACACATATAGATAATTTCAGATTATATCTATTTAGATCTAAATCTAGATTTCCATAGTTGACTTCTCAATCCTCATGGTATACACGGTTATAAGACCCCCAGATCACAAAAACACATAACTGCCATTATATATTATAGATTTTAACCACGGATCTTATATTAAACCACCAAATCCAACCCAAAATTAGATTTCCTCCAAATCCCGGGGTTCATACCAGATTTCGTAAAATCATGGCAAATTTCATGCAGATCAAGAACAGAATCGAGATAACAAGTATTGAAACACCTACTTGGTAAGATTCACGGCTGAATCAACCCTAAAACCCAAGCTCCAAGCTCTCTCTCTCTCTCTCTCTCTCTCTCTCTCTCTCTCTCTCTCTCTCTCTCTCACACCAAAGTCATGCACTACAAATGACCACACATTGGGAGATTATCTCTCTCTCCCTATTTATATTTATTGCTAATTCTTTAATTAATAAACACTCAAAATTACACAATTAGCCTCCTAAGATCTCGAACTTCAAATTGGGTCTAATTATAACCAAAATGCTCGTATCACCGAGCATGATACCAAAATGATATCTTCATTACCAATTAAATACTATCTCCTAAATCAACTCAAATACAGGTCTTTACGGCTACTGTTGTATATGCATTATAGTAAAGTAATAATAATAATAATAATAATAATCGATAGTTTAATTTGTAGATATAAATATTATTATTATCTTAGAATGTATATGAAATAAGAGTCCCAATTTAATAATCGTTTTGGGCCTCCTAAATCTTAGGGCTGACCCTGTCCCAGTCTAAGGGATTCAATTCATTATTCTTCCCTTTTAATTTTTATATAACAATTAAAATTTTTGTTAATGTAATTATATATTCACATTTAATGAAAGCATAGTTTGTATTTTCATAATTCAATAATACATTTGGAGCACATTTTGATGATGAAATAGAATGAAAAGTTAAATTATTTCTAGTAGGGGTGGGCAACAAATAC
Source organism: Taxillus chinensis (assembly GCA_023512835.1). Taxonomy (NCBI): domain Eukaryota; kingdom Viridiplantae; phylum Streptophyta; class Magnoliopsida; order Santalales; family Loranthaceae; genus Taxillus; species Taxillus chinensis. Next base: position 26,437,768 of record CM042086.1, read on the forward strand.
CCGCCCCGCTACCCTGTCCGCTATCCGCTCCGCCCCTGCTATACGGGGCAGGTTACCCCGCTCAAGCAAGAGTGGGGTGCAGTTTCTAAACTTGACACCCCGCCCCAGGCGAGACAGGGAGCGATAATAGGTAGCGGCATACCCGCCCCGCCCGCTTAATTTTAATAATGTCTATTTATAATTTTATAATATTTTAAATATTATTATTTAACTATTATTTATGATTTTTGATATTTTTGAATGATATTTATTATTATAAAATTAACTCATTTTTGATAATTTTTTGATTAAAAATGATGTAGTAATTTGATTTAAGCTCAAATTATTGATATGAACAAGTCCAACAAAAAGCGATAACAAGATGCGAGCAAATGAAATCTCATTTGCAAATACATTAAAGAACGGTATATCCTGTCCCGGCTACATATGGAACGAGATACAATCTTAAAATTTAATCTATTGCCTAAGCGAGGACAAAAGGCGATAATAGGTTGATTCCCCCTTCGATAGGACCCAAATTAGTCCTATCAACTACTTCGTGGAGCCTCTAAAAGGCAAGATTGTCTTAAGAGATAAATCAATAAAAGTCGGTAGCGGGGAGCGGGCGGATGAAGTTTCTTCCCGCTAACCCCGCCATAGGACGGGGTATCTTGTCACGTCCCAAAATTCTGAAGACAACAGAACTAGGAACGCGACGTCCTCACGCCCACACCCGAGGGGTCGAGGGGATTAGTAGCCAACTATATCCTGTACAAAACTACAACAGGGGTAGAATTGCACTAAAGGATGAAATTCAACATAAGACTTGGTCAATAAATATGGTACAGTAATGCTTTCATTCCTTTTCCATAATATCCAACACACATTAAAATAATTTATGTACATATAAATTCTTAGTACAAATCTAATACAACTTTCACGGACCCTCGTCCGGATATTCAAATAATAAAACCAATTATCTTACAAAATCCCTAAGCCAAGTTATGACAAAGTGTGAAATAAATAATTATTAGCTTCGGACCAGCCTCTAGCAAATAAGTCGATACCTGAAACATGTCAACAAGTAGGAGTGAGCACAAATGCCCAGCAGGTGATCTCCATCTCCTCACCATCCTATAACATGAAACCCTAAACCTACATGATCGGTGTATGCTTGTGCCGGTGTAGTGTCCTACTCTATTACAATAAGATTACATTCAATCATAAAATATAACATCACACACATTACACTGCATTCATTAAGGTTTACACCAAAATAATCCAACCATCCACGGGATCCCCGCTACTAACTTCAAGAATCTCGATCACTACCAGATAACCATATGTGGGACCTGTGGCATTCCTAACGACAACCTGCCACATATGGGACTTGAGTTAACCAGCCACATAGGGGACCTGCAGCCTCTTGCCAGCCCTATATGAGACCTGTGGTTAACCCAACCAACTCCACCACCAAATTCACACAAATAACCAACAAATAATAATTTCAATATTCAATATCATATCATATAATTTATGTAAATCATCAAATCAACAATGGCATGCCACAAATGATAATTAAGTCACTAAACCGATAACAACAAATCCAATGATATTATTTAATAAAACAAATCAATTCAAATCCCAATCAATATTTAAAATAATAAATAATATCAAACCCAAACATCATCCATTTAGTTAAACTAACTAAATCAAGCCCACATAATATTAAATTATGAACAATCAATATTAAGTCCAGATAATATTTTAATTGTGGACCATCAAATTAATTCATATTAATGTCCAATTATGAATATCAAGCCCAAAAACAATAATCATACTTACACCCTAACTCTTCAAACCCAACCAGTATATATATATATATAGTATAAATACCCAACAACTAGCTCTAGGTCACACAAAACAAGGAGATAGGGTTAGGGGAACAGGCTGGCCCAATTAGGCCAGCCCGTGCACTGCCAGCCCGCCAGGCTAGCGTTCCAACGCTGGTGTTTGCGCGTGGAGTCTGCGCAGCACGAGCCCTGCATACACGTAGACATCCGAGCGGCACCACCCTATCATCAACGCACTAGAGTCCGAGCTAACAGCTCCGGCATTCGCGTATGGGTCTGGCGGCTCCCGGCGTCATGGGATCTGGCAGCTCCCGGCGACATGGGATCTGGCGGCTTCTGGCGATGAGGTTTGGCGGCATGGGGGCAGCATGATGTCGCCGCCCTTCCCACTCCATCACGAGCGTGCTGCATCAGGCGGCATGGGGCGGCACGGTGCCGCCGCCCCCCTACATCACAAACGCGTGACAGGGTTTTGGTAACCCTGCCGCTGACTTGTCCCCCGCGCAAAGGAAACCAGGCTCTCTGCCTGGTCATAACTTATATATATATATATGTATATATGTATATATATATATATATATATATATTCATATAAACCTATTATATAATTATATAACAAGAAAAGAGAATATCAAGATTTCCAGGCAAACTGTGTAAAAATAGGTACAAAAGACTAACGCGAAAACGTATATATGTGTATATGTTTTCACAAACTAAATCAAGTACGTATTACCCCCCAACAGACCAAGTTCATGCAGCAGAATGATGAAGAATCAAGAATCACCTACCTGAATTGAAGGATCGAATATCCGGAATTGCTGCTCCAAACCACCTCTTCCCTCACCAAACTCCCCACGCAAACGACACGGGCAACCCCAAAAAAAAACCCTACACTTCCTCCCCTTTTTATACCTCACACTCTCCTTAACTTAATAATAATAATCTAAATAATAATAATAATAATAACATACTAATAATAATAAGCTCAAAATACTTAATTACTATATTAATAACAATAACGTAGCAGTAGTAATAACTTAAAATATTAAAATGCTCTCGTGGAGATCCTGAATAATAAACGAAGCCCACTAACAGCCACAACGCTTACGTCAACAATCACATTGTATTTTAAATATTATTATCTTCAATAATAAATTAACTTACAAGGTCACTCAAATACGAGTCCTTACATATCTCACCTCACCTACACATGGGGCGGGGGTACGATTTTAAAATTTTATTACCCGCCTAGGCAGGAGTAGGGTACAATAATAGGTAAACCCTGCCCCCGCTATGGCGGGTAGCACCTCTAGTTTTTAGAATATTTAATCTACTATATTAAATCTTTTTAAGCAAAAAAAAGGTTATGTTATGATTTAAAAAAAGGTTGTCACATTAGATTTCATATTCGGAAAATGTTTAACACTTTATTTTATGTTATTTAAAGTGTGATAGAGTGTATTTTATTAAAAGTTGAAAATATAGAATGTAAATTTAAGTAAATCTAAAATATGTCGATATAATTTAAATAATTAACTCCCTGCTTGGTAGGCATCGGATTACTATAGAAAATAAACTAAAAAGGTAAAAATTTATTAGAGCATCTGCAATTCATTAGCTATAGTAAAATATGACTGAAATTGCTCTCTAATGGTTTAGGTAAACCATTAGCGAAAGTAAAAATAAAAACTAAATATAACTTTAGCTAATCCTGCCAAGTCAGCAAATAAAAAGAAATAAAGAAATTATAGGTGCAGTCCCTGCGTCACCTGTGGCCCCTACCTAAAGCCGCACCCCCTCTTCCTCTCCTCCTTGTCGCGTGCCCCCGCCCAAAGCCGCCTCCTCCTCCTCTCCTCCCTGTCATGCACCCCCCGCCTAAAGTTGTCCCCCTCTTCCTCTCCTCCCCCTCGGGCACCTCCCGCCCAAAGCCGCCACCCCTCCTCTCCTCCCTGCCGCCCAAAGCCGCCCCCTCCTCCCTTTCCCCGTCACGCGCATCCCCCACCCAACGCTGCTCCTCCTCTCTCCCTCACCCAGCGTCGCTCAAATTGTACGATTACGAATTTGAAATGTTCAGATTGTGAGAGGATAAGGGTAATTAAGAAAAAAAAAGTTAAGCAAAAATATAACTAATGTACCATTAGAGTACCATTAGCTATAATGGTACTGTAACAAACTAAAATTAGCTTTAGCCACCCATTATAACTTGGTAGGGTTAAAGATACTCTTAAACTTGATTTTTTCCCAGCTTTGGTGATACAGAAAACAAATGATAATGATGAAAAAGTGTTCTTAGCATTTGTTTCTGATTTTAGATGGAAAATCATAGTAAATAAACAGTAGGGGGTAAAACAAATCTAGTCACTTCTTCGTTGGAAGTAACAATCTAAGTAAATCTGTATGTATCTAACCCCCTGCTTGGCAAGTATGAAAAGTCTACGGAAGGAAGGAAAAGAGGTAGATTAATATTTTTCTCTTGCCTGGCAACCATGGAATTAGAGCAGTAAATGTGGAAAGTGCTCTCAAAATGCGTGCAAGCTTTTCTCACCCAAAACGTTGTGAAAATGGGTGAAAATGTACAATACAAGTACATTGTCAAAACTGCCCTTTTTAATAATAGAAAATATTTCCAAGCAAAGGTAATATTGATATTTCAGATACCATTCTTATTTAAATTAAATTATAAAAATTATATTTTCTACCTTTTTTCCACCCCAACCAAACAATCATATTTTCTACCTATTTTCTTTCTACCATTTTTCCATTTCAAATTCTTCTACCTATTTTCTACATGTTACCAAGCAAAGGGTAAAAGTTTAGACAATTTTTTAAACTATAATAGTAATTTTTTACTTATTTTTTATATTAATCAATCATACTATACTTATGAAAAAAAACTATCTATTTTCTTTTTTTACTTATTTTTTATCTTGGCGTTTTACCAAATAGAGGATAAAGCCTCAACGATACCCTTACCCAGGGGAAATTTTGTGAAAGTAAAAACCACCATGTCCATGTGGGCGGAGTTGATGGCGCGAAGCTTTTCTTTTGGTGACAGCGAGGCAGTCCGAGTCCCAAAAACACAATGTCCACGTGGACCACATGTATGACGTGGAATGAGAAGAGCCAGCGGATGAGGTGTCCGACGCTACACATCCGACGGTAGATATCAGCAGCAGCAGCACGGGCACATTTTGTGTGTTCGGTGGTGGAAGCATTTAGTTGTTGCCGTCAGTGAAACTGTACGCGGGGAGGACACGTGGGGCCCTAAATGTTTGACTATTACCATGGGAGGTTGAGCTTTTTATCACAGAAGACGTCACTTTTTTCTTTTATAATAAGAGTACTTGTTATATTATATTATATTTGTTTTGTTTTGTTTTATTTGTTACCAGTTGTAAGGCTGCGTGTACCCACGTGACTACGTTTATGAACACCAACCGCTCCTCCAGAGGGTGGGCTCCCATACCATGTTTTCATATAAATGATATCTTCAGCGAATTTTTATCCCAATTTTTGATTTAGTAATTTATTTTTATTTTTATTTCACAAAATACTTTTTAAAATCGACATTTGTTTTTTCCGAAAATGAGAGAGGAAATAAAATTATTAAATAAATGAGATGGAACAATATGAAATTTCATTATTATCTTTGTTTGAGTACTTTCATACTGCTTGTAATTATTTTTATTAATTACTGTATCATAGTTATATTTTTATTAAAATGATATCACTCTGATTAAAAATTTATTAATTAAAATGATATTATTTTAATAAAAATATAAATAATATAATATGGGAAGGGAGAGCGAGAGATGGAATGAAATCCAGACTAAGGGCAAGAATCTACCGAAATAGATAAATCTGAAGAATGAGATCACTTCGGTGTGGATCTACCGTATAATACCATATTTTCTTATGTCTATTTAGCAAATCATGAATGAAGATGGGTCACTTAATAAGTTGTGCATACTTAATATTATTTTAAAATATATAATTTTAAATATCTTTTGTACACAATGACAAGGAGTTGACATTTAAAATTTATATATCTATATCTTTTGTACACAACGACAAGAAGGGGCCAATCTTGGTCTCGATAATGGTATTGGATTTAGCCGCAAATGAATAAAATTGAACATTAAATAAAGTGTTTAATATGTTCAACATTAAACATTATTTATTGATGAATTAAATCAAACGCGAACATTAATCTTACGTCTTCTAATTTTATGAGGTATGAAATTTGATAAGTGACTCATCATGCCTGTACTTAAAAAGTTAATAACACACACCTAAAGAAAATATATCATGAGTGTTGTCCTAATCTACCTTGTACAATTATATATCAAGATATTCCTATATATTCTCAATACAATACAAATATAGACCATACAAAGGTCATACATCAAATTTTACAATTGTCTCAAATAACCACTTATATATTCAAATCAATATAACTATCACCAGCTCGTATAAGAAAAACAATAATCATTACATATCAAATACAATAAACACAATGAAATGAGGTTCGCCACATATCAAGTACAAGTGTATGACCCACTCAGATGTGGTATGGTTAGCTACATCTAGCGAACACCTGAAAAAACATCAACAAGTAAGGTGAGTGTGAATGTCTAGTAGGTGATCTAAAACTCCTCACCATCCTACAATCCTACCTAAATCAAAAATTACATGGTCAATGTATGCACGTGCTGGTATAATATTCTAGGAAATCAATCATACATACCCAAAGTCAAACAAATGTCAACAGTACAAGCCAAGACAACAATGCCTTTGTTAACCCCAAATATCAATTAGGGAAACAAATTGTCATTAACTAAGCAATCTATCAACATCACCAACTTTAAACAAGAAACAAAATGCAAATCCATTGATAATATATATGGGCAATAGATGCCACCTACCACCACCAACTCCTAATGGGCAATAAATGTTAGTCCACTAATAATATGTAGGTGCAACAAATACCACCTAACACCAACAACTCCCAGGTGACTACAAAGGCAACATATGTCTCCAACTGACAATCATGTTAAGTATCAAAGTGATCAATATCAACATGAAATCAAAAGTCATCATAAAACAAGCACATCAACCATCGTTAGGGGTGTTAAACGAACCACTGGCTTATAGGCCAAGTGGGCATGCATTTTTTTTTTTGGTGGTTGGGCTTGTAAAATTTGGCCCGTTTATATGCAAGCTAAGGTCGTGGGCTAACATTATTATTATTTTTTTGGTTTGTTTTATTACAAATTTACATATGATATTAATATTTATAAGTTTAACCATCTTCATAGTTTTTTTTTTTGAGAAATGAGAGATTTAAAGTAAAAAAATTATTTTTTTAAAAATAAAAATTATAAATGAGCTAGCCCGCGGGCGAACCAAGCCCGCTTGGGACAAATTTTTGTAGCCCATTTATAAGCGAGCCTAAACAGGCCCAACGAGCCGAGCCTGGCTTAGTCCAGCCCACCTGTTTAACATCCCTAACCATTGTAATAAGATTCAAGACCCAACTTAGCCATATGGCTGAAATAATAGAAAAATGATATTCATAACCATTTCAAAATCTATGCAACATCAAAAAAAAATACTAAAACAAGCGTTAAACAATCTCAAAAAGTCATAACAATGTTGAAAACAATAAAAGGATAACTATAAGCAAATATGACTGGCTAGCTGCAACCCAAAGTTGTGGCCATAATCCTATGGCCATGGCACCTGGCTACACCTAACCTTGGGTTAAAAAAGAAGAAATGATGGCCTTGGCCATGACACCCTCTTACGATCGCCAAGCCACGGGATCTGCAAGGACACGTAGTTGAGATAACATTTTAGATAATTTCCAATTGGAGTTGAGGATATGATAATGATGCTGGGGCTAATGATACGATTATTTTAACTATATTTGAGTTAAATTTAGAGTCGAGAATCCCCAAAGGCTATATAATAATTATTTATGATTAAATAAGCTACTTATTGGTGAAAATGGAATAAAATAATAGTCTTAGTGACTATAATGGGGGAGGATGAATTCTATAACATAATATATTATCGATTAAATTGAAACTCTTCAGCAAAGTTCTTTACTAGTGTAATGGATGCCCTTTTGCAACCATCCATTAACTTACATTATCCAATAATGAAACATAATGAAAGTAAAAAAATCATACGGCTAACAATGACAAATATTTAACAAAAAAAGTCATTTATGTAAATTAATAAATTAGATAATAAAGAATATTTATCAGAGCTTTTACGAATAAGGTAAATAAATATGGGAAAAAAGAATGAAAATACAAAGGAGAAAGGAAAAGAAAACTCTTACGATCCTCTTGTTATTTATCATAAAACGTCTTTATTTTTTATTTTTTTAAATTTATAATAATACTCCCAGAGCCTCTCCACCTTTCTTACCTCTAAAACCCCTTCGCCCGTAAATGTAAGACTTAAACCCATAACCTAACCACATGTGTACATGTGTCTCTATCATTATTCTAGCCTACGCTGACGTATACCGTCCTAAAACCTTAAAAATTAAATACTAAATTTTTAAATCACTCAAATTCTCTTTGCCTCTATGGGGTTAAACTGACCCTTAAGACATTAAAATAAAAGTCATAAGTGCAATTTAAATTACTTAACTAATTGTTTGACTCTGTAGAGTTATACTAATTTATAAGATATTTAGAGAAAAATCATGTTTTTCATATAGTAAAACAAACCATATAAATTGATAATTATGATTTATAAATGACTTGATAATAAATTATAAAATAACTTAGTATTGACTCACACTTCACAAATGTCATGCCCCCGAATTTCAGGGAACCCGAAACCGGGTACATGACTTCTCCTTGCCCGCACCCGATAGGTCAAGGGGTTGGTGACTAACACCAATGGAGACTATACCACGGGTGCTGTTTCAAATATGTAACCCTGTACAGTCATACATCAAGGGTAATCCTGTACTTTCCCATATATCATCATGCATACAATAAGTCAAATAGTCATACAGACATCACATCACAAACGGTATACAAATACATCTGTCCACGGACCCATGTCCGGGATACAACACATAATAAAATATAGAATACAGTACTGTATCATATATCAGAGTAGTGGGCACGTCCTCCTGGAAGAAAGTCCTCCACTAGTCTCGGGTCACACCTGAAAAGGGGTAAACAATAAGTAGGGGTGAGCGACAAGCTCAGTAGGTGACCCCAAAACTCCACATCATGCAACACATATAAGTCTATACTATATGCTCAGTGTACTCATGCACCGTGTAGTGTGCATAATCATCAGGACTCAGCCTGTTCACACAGGACAACTTGTCCACGATCCTCCATGGGATCCCAGCTCAGGGCACTCAGCCCTAGCTCCACGAGCTCAACGGCTCAACTCAGGCCTTAGCCTGTCCACAGTGCAATATGCTCGGCCACGGTCGCCACACAGGCCTGCCATCGGTGCATATGCCTACCACGTCAACCACATAGCACCATCGGTGCATCACGGTGAGAACCCAAACAAGTCACGGAGTCCATGCCCCAATACCTCACACCAACATACTAACATTAGTATGGTATGTCATTCTCAACCTTTCCTTTAGAACTGTAGCTAGTCTTCACAAGTAAATCCTCAATCCTTGATTTATGAAGGAAGTACCCATAGCAATTATTTTCTTGAAATCAAAAGTCCCGGCATTGGGTTCCCATAGCATAACTAAGATAATCTGATTTTTGGGGATTTTTCTGAGATGTCTAACTCCACTTTCCAAAAATTCACCACTACGAACTTTTGGGTTTTTCCGACATTTTACACTAAAACCCAATTTTCACATTTTGAAATAGTGGGAATTAATTTTTCTAGTATTTTTCTTTGAATCCAAATGGAGGGGTATTTCGTTATTTACATTGTAACTTAAGTATAATACTTTATAGGTTGCAATGTAAATAGGTCCAGTCCAGTGCTGTACAGTGTCCAGTTACACTGCAGAAGCTGCGACTCGTAGCTCAGAACTGCAGCGCGCCTCGGAGACTCGTAGCGGGAGCTGTGACTCGTAGCTGCATAGCGCGCCTCGAAGACTCGAAGCGGGTCTTCGATCTTCGACCTACGAGGCTACGAACTTCGATCCTTCGGCTACGAACTTCGACCTTCGGACTACGGGTCTACGAATCTACGAACTACGAACTTTTGAACCTTCGAACTACGAACTACGAACCTACGAACTACGGGTCTACAAACTACGACCCTACGACCCAGAACTGTTCGACCCAGTAACGCGCCCAGGGTACTGTTCATCGTCGTTTTTGCCTGTTCTTCGTCTGGAATCAACCCAGTAACCCCCCAGACACACACAAACACGCATCCTATGCAACAGACTGCGATATTTACCTCAAAATGCATCCAGAACGCCTCTAAATCGCACGGAAACAACCGAAACACGCACCAAATTCCAGATTTCTAGAAATCTAGATCTAAACCCAAATTTCCATGGTTGACTTATCAACCCTCATGAAAAACACAATTAATTAACCCAAAATCACAGAAACATATATCCACAATGATATAAAATAGTTCTTAACCACAAATCTTATGCTAAACCATTAGATCTAACCCAAAATTGGTTTTTCCCAAATTCTAGGGTTCATGCTCAATTTCATAAATCATGATAAATTCATGCATACCAAGCATAGAATCAAGATAAGAAGTTCAAGGACACCTACTTGAAGTGAATCTTTGAGCTCCACGAACCCAAATCGCCCCAAATCGCCAAGACTTCCAAGCTCTCTCTCTCAAACGCACAAACGTGAAATGTAAAGTGAAAGCTTCCTCTCTTTTTTTGCCGCTATTTATATTTCTGCCAGTCAACTGACCTAGTCAACCATTGACCCAGTCAATAATTGACATCCAAGGCCCCGAACTCCAAATTGAGTCAAACTACAGTCAAAACGCTCGAAATGACGAGCATAACACTAAACAGATATTATTACACCCAAATGACCGCCCAAACGCAAAGTCAACCAATAAACCCCGAAAAGTTAACAATTAGGTCAAACGGGGACCCGACTTAGAATCGGGCCCAAGTACAGTCAAAATGCTCACATCGACGACTACACTACCGTCCAGATAGTTACATTCCCATAGAATGACTATCTCTCAAAACTACCCGAATACGAGTCTTTACATTCTCCCCACCTTAGGACTTTTCGTCCTCGAAAATAAAACACATGCCCAAAGGACATAGCAAAATTCAAGCTCAATGTCCCAACAACAAAACATAAAACATGATCACCGATCACACATGTGCAATGCAACTCGCAACAAGCCAAAAGGGCTGACAAAATCCAACAACAACGAGCCAAACCACATCACAAACCATATATGCAAAACAAATGCATAAAACATAACTCATACCTCAGGGAAGGTCCTCACATCCTCCCCACCTCAGGACTGATCGTCCTCGAACAGCTCAGGATGAAAAATCCGCATCTGGCTCTCTTTCTCCCAAGTCTGCTCCTCCATGCCTCGGTGTCGCCATAACACCTGAACTAGTAGGATTGTCTTGCCTCGCAAGACCTGGTCCCGCCTGTCCAAAATCTGTGCCGGCATCTTAACAATGGCACCATCATCAGCCAAGTCTATCTCGCGATAGTCCAACACATGAGAAGGATCTGGGTGATACCGCCTCAACTGAGACACATGAAGCACATCATGTACTCGCGCCAACTCTGGTGGCAAAGCTAATCGGTAAGCCACTGCGCCCACGGTGGTAACAATCTCAAATGGCCCCACAAAACGAGGGGAAAGTTTGGATCCATGTCCAAACCTCCGATGCCCTCGACGCGGCGAAACCCGCAAAAATACACGGTCACCCACCTCAAACTGCAAGGGTCGATGCCTCTGGTCCGCATAGGACTTCTGCCTACTCTGCGCTGTCAACATGCGCTGTCGAATCAACTGCACTATCTCCGTGGTTTCTCGAACCATATCGGGACCGAGAACTGCTGTCTCTCCCGTCTATGCCCAACACAAGGGTGATCTACAAGGCCGCCCATACAACGCCTCATACGGAGCCATCCCAATCGTGGCCTGATAACTGTTGTTGTAAGAGAACTCCACCAAAGGAAGGTGAGTCTCCCAACAACCTCCAAAATGTAGGACACAGGCACGCAACATATCCTCGAGCGTCTGAATCGTCCGCTCCGACTGACCATCCGTCTGCGGATGAAAGGCTGTACTGAGGTTCACCCTAGTACCTAAAGCTCGCTGCAGCTGTCTCCAAAACTGAGATGTAAACCTCGCATCCCAATCAGATACAATAGATAATGGGCCTCCATGCAACCGCACAATAACATCAATATACCTCTGTCCCAAAGTCCTCACTGGGTCTGTCTCTCGAATCGGAATAAAATGCGCCGATTTGGTTAACCGGTCCACAATAACCCATATAGTGTCGTGTCCCCTAGAACGAGGAAGTCCAGTGACAAAATCCATGGTCACGTGGTCCCATTTCCACTCTGGCAATGGCAATGGCTGCAACTCACCAGCTGATCTCAGGTGCTCTGCCTTGACCTGCTGACAGGTTAAACACCTCCTCACAAAATCAGCAACGGCCTTCTTCAGGCCTGGCCACCAAAACTGCCTCCTCACGGCATGGTACATCTTGGTCCCACCAGGATGTACAACTAACCTCGACTGGTGAAATTTCCGAAGAACCTCCTCCTGAAGAGAAGTGGGAAGTATCAATCTACCCCTATACCGCAGCACATGCTCTGCATCCTCAGTCCAATCAGAAGGTGCCTGCCCAGTCTGAATCCTGTCCCTGATGACCTCACAATCAATGTCCCCCAACTGATCCTCTATGATCCTACGCTGTAACTTAAGGACTGCGACGACAACACTGAGGGTCCCTCGCTCCTCGCTGGTCACCATCTGCAACCGCATCGCTGGCAACTGACCCATCATCTCCTATACCTTAATGGCACAATGGGCCACCACGGCCCTGCTCTTCCTACTCAGAGCATCTGCCACCATGTTACCCTTCCCAGGGGTATACATCATATCAAACTGAAACTGCTGCAGGTACTCCACCCACCGCCTCGCCTAAGGTTCAGGTCTCGCCGAGAGAAGATATCTCGCAAGCTCTTGTGGTCCGTATACACCACAAACTTCTCCCCAAGGAGATAATGCTGCCAGCTCTTTAAAGCAAAGATCACTGCAGCCAACTCCAAATCATGCGTGGGATAGCTCTGCTCATGTGGTCTCAACGGCCTAGATCCATAAGTAATCACCTACCGAGTCTGCATCAACACACAACCAAGTCCCACCCTAGAAGCATCACAATACACCTCGAAAGGCACACCCTCCTGTGGAAGAATCAAGATAGGTGCTGAGGTCAATCGTGCCTTCAGCTCCATGAAAGCACTCTCACACGCATCAGACCAAATGAAAGGAACTCCCTTCCTAGTCAAGTGTGTCATAGGAGCTGCCAACCTGGAAAAATCCTCCACGAACCTCCGATAGTAGCCTGCCAAACCAAGGAAGCTACGAATCTCAAACACGTTCGTGGGCCTCTTCCACGACATGACTGCCTCAATCTTCTTAAGATCCACTGTGATACCCTCTGAAGATACCACATGCCCCAAGAAGTGCACCTGTTGCAACCAGAAGTCACATTTTGTGAACTTCGCATACAACCGGTGCTCTCGCAAGGTCTGCAACACAACCTACAAATACTCCTCATGCTCCCTCTTGGTCGCTGAATAGACCAAAATATCGTCGATGAACACCACAACGAACATATCTAAATATGGGGCAAACACCTGGTTCATCAATCCCATAAACACTGCTGGAGCATTCGTGAGCCTAAACGGCATCACAAGCCACTCATAATGCCCGTAACGACAACTGAACGCGGTCTTAGGGATATCTGCCTCCCTAACCCTCAACTGATGGTATCCAGATCTCAAGTCTATCTTGGAAAACCATCTCGCACCTCGAAACTGATCGAACAGGTCATCAATCCTCGGCAATGGATATCTGTTCTTCACAGTCATCTGGTTCAGCTTCCAGTAGTCTATACACAGCCGAAGTGAACCATCCGCCTTCTTGGCGAACAATACTGGAGCACCCCACGGTGAGCTACTCCGCCTGATAAAGCCTCGCGCCAATAGGTCATCTATCTGTCTCTTGAGCTCTCTAAGCTCTGTCGGTGCCATCCTGTAGGCCGCTAACCTGATCGGTGTTGTCCCTGGCAATAACTCGATTGAAAACTCTACCTCCCTCAAACTGACCAAGTCCTCGGGAAACACATCCGGGAACTGATCTACAATGGGTGGCAAAACAGCCTTTCCCTCTCTCCTCCTGTCAACCAACGTCAAAATGGCTAACTGGTGGGTCACATCACCCCACCCATGCCTTAAAGGTCCCAACCTGCATGCCTCCTCGGTCCACTCACCCACAAAGACACCCCGTGTGCCCTCTGGCGTGAGGAACGTCACACGCCGTCGAAAACAATTAATCTTGGCCGCCACGGAGACCAACCAGTCCATACCCAGGATAACGTCAAAATCATCTAACTCCATGACATACAAATCACACAACAGGTTAACACCCCCAAGTGTTACCTGACAAGCACTACAGATACTCTCAAGTATCACAATTCCACCCAAAGGTGAAGCAACCATCAGAGACTGACTCACTGTCTCCTGGTCTAACTCTAATCCAACCACCGTAGCATACGAAATAAAAGAATGGGTAGCACCAGTATCAATCAAAACTGAACAAATAGTATGAGAAATGATGATGGTACCTCTCACCACTAAAGGTCCTGCTCCTGCCTCGTCCACTGGTGGAACCTCTGCCTCTTTGCTGGTGAGGGCAAAAGCCCTCCCTCGTGGTCCACTGCCACTAGCCTGGCCCATTGGAGCCTTGCCCCGTTGATCAACATGACCTTGTGCCTCCCGCTGAGGCTGCTGCACCGCAGGTCGCGTCTGCGTGCTCTGTGCCGGCGGCACTGACCTCTGAGATGAAGCGCCACTCCTCTGTCCCTGCTCTCTCGGACGAGGGCCTACACTGCTGGTCGAGTTAAGGGTAACACATTCCCTAGCTCCATGCCCCACTTTCCCGCATCGGAAGCAGGCCATTTTTTTCCTTGGGCAGTCTCTCGAGACATGCCCGGTCAAACCACAACTCCAATAGGTACCTGGCCTCCTACTGGCTGAACTCTCACGGGGTCCCACCGCCTGGCTGGAAACCCTCTGCACCTGCCTCCTCTCAGGCTGAGCAACACTGCTCTCCCCACTCTGCCTCTTCTTGCTCGGACCTGCCGAACCGCCCGGCCTCTGGGCTCTCGCTTGATCCTGACCTCGCTCAATAATGAGTGCCTTGTCGACCGCCTCCCTGTAGTTGGTCAACTGCATCGGTTCCAGCTGTCTTTTCAGAGATGGCCTCAAGCCCTGAATGGAGTCCTGCGTCTTCCAGCCTTCCTTTTCCCAAGCCTCCAGAGCAAACCGCCCCAAATCTGTGAAGGCCTGCACATACTCCCCCACAGTCATGCTACCCTGCACAAGCTCATAATACTCTCTACGTCGAGCATACTGCAACAAGCTGGGAAAATACTTCCCAAAGAAGCGCTCAACAAACTCTCTCCAGCTCATCTGACTGCCATGGACAGCTCTAGTGGATTCCCACCACCTGCGTGGGATACCCAACAGATAGTGCGTCGCCACACGCACTCTCTCCTCATCTGGCACCCCGATCATCTCAAAGATGTCCTCTGTCCATCTAATCCAGTCCTCGGCTACCTCTGGCCACAACAACAAACAACAAACGATCAATAGCACAAACAGCCATCAAAGGCACAATCGACTTGTAGGTTCTCACCACACGACTCTTAGGTCCATACCATGCATATAGCATCATGTCCCCCATCAGGGTACACCACACGACTCGTAGGTCCACAACCATGCATATAGCATCGTGTCGCCCCTCAGGGTACACCACAATCAAGTCCTGGCTCTCACAGCCACGTGCCATCCTGGCACCACATACAAGCACATCACACACAAAGATAATCTAGTGCCCAATATGCACACAATCATACCACTAGCAATGCACCCCATGTATGCTCCTAGGATGATCTAACTGACACCAACATAACCTAGAATACCTATAAGGACTGCGTTGATGAGGCGCCCTCCCTACAGTTTTCCAAGTCACATGGAATCAAATAACCACCCCTCACTAACCTAGGTCCGCTAGACCATGCTCTGATACCAACTTGTCACGCCCCCGAATTCCAGGAAATCCGGAACCGGATACATGACTTCTCCTTGTCCGCACCTAATAGGTCAAGGGGTTGGTGACTAGCACCAATGGAGACTACACCGCGGGTGCTGTCTCAAATATGCAACCCTGTACAATCATACATCAAGGGTAATCCTGTACTTTCCCATATATCATCATGCATACAAGAAGTCAAACAGTCATACAGACATCACATCATACAGTATGCAAATACAACTGTCCACGGACCCATGTCTGGGATATCACATAAAACAATACAGAAAATAACTGTATCATACATCAGAGTAGTGAGCGTCCTCCTAGAAGAAAGTCCTCCACTAGTCTCGGGTCACACTTGAAAAGGTTAAAAAACAAGTAGGGGTGAGCGACAAGCTAAGTAGGTGACCCCAAAACTCCACATCATGCAACACATATATGTCTATACTATATGCTTAGTGTACTCGTGCACCGTGTAGTGTGCACAATCATCAGGACTCAGCCTGCAAACAAACATCAGGACTCAGCTTGCCCATACAAGACAACTTGTCCACGATCCTCCATGGGATCCCAACTCAGGGCACTCAGCCCTAGCTCCATGAGCTCAACGGCTCAACTCAGGCCTTAGCCTGTCCACAACGCAATATGCCCGGCCACAGTCGCCACACAGGCTTGCCATCGGTGCATATGCTTGCCATGTCAACCACATAGCACCATCGGTGCATCACGGTGAGAACCCAAACAAGTCACGGAGTCCATGCCCCAATACCTCACACCAATATACTAACATGAGTATGGCAAATCATTCTCAACATTTCCTTTGGAACTGTAGCCAGTCTTCACAAGTAAATCCTCAATCCTTGATTTATGAAGGAAGTACCCATAACAGCTATTTTCTTGAAATCAAAAGTCCTGGCATTGGGTTCCCATATCATAACTAAGATAATCTGATTTTTGGGGATTTTTCTGAGATGTCTAACCCACTTTCCAAAAATTCACCACTACGAACTTTTGAGTTTTTCTGAGATTTGACACTAAATTACAATTTTCACATTTTGAAATAGTAGGAATTAATTTTTCTAGTATTTTTCTTTGAATCCAAATGGGGGATATTTCGTTATTTACATTGTAACTTAAGTATAGTACTTTATAGGTTGTAATGTAAATAGGTCCAGTCCAGTGCTGTACAGTGTCCAGTTACACTGCAGGAGCTGCGACTCGTAGCTGCGGAATGCAGAGCTGTAGCGCGCCTCGAAGACTCGAAGCGAGGCTACGAACTTCGACCCTTCGACTACGAACTACGGGTCTACGAACTACGATTCTACGAACTTCGAACTACGAGGCTACGAGGCTACGAACTACGGGTCTACGAACTACGACCCTACGACCCTGGATCTTCGACCCTTCGACCCAGAACTTCGGATTTTCGTCAGTTCGACCCAATAACGCGCCTAGGGTACTGTTCATCATCGTTTTTGCCTGTTCTTCATCTGGAATCAACCCAGCAACCCCCAGACACGCACAAACACGCATTCTTCGCAATAGACTGCGATATTTACCTTAAAATGCGTCCAGAATGCCTTTAAATCGCGCAGAAACAACAAAAACACGTATAAAATTTCAGATTTCCAGAAATCTAGATCTAAACCCAGAATTTCATGGTTGACTTATCAACCCTCATGAAAAACACAATTAATCAACTCCAAAATCACAGAAACATATATCCACAATGATATAAAAAGTTCTTAACCCAAAATTGGTTTTCCCCAAATTCTAGGGTTCATGCTCAATTTCATAAATCATGATAAATTCGTGCAGATCCAAACCAAGAGAGAGATAAGAAGTTCAAGGACACCTACTTGAAGTGAATCTTTGAGCTCCACGAACCCAAATCGCCCCAAATCGCCAAAGCCTCCAAGCTTTCTCAAGCTCTCTCTCTCAACGCACAAACGTGAAACGTAAAGTGAAAGCTTCTTCCTTTTTTTCGTTATTTATATTTCGCATCAATCGACTTAGTCAACCATTGACCCAGTCAATAATTGACATCCCAACACAAAAATTGACCTCCAAGGCCCCGAACTCCAAATTGAGTCAAACTACAGTCAAAACGCTCGAAATGATGAGCATAACACTAAACAGATATTATTACACCCAAATGACCGCCCAAACGCGAAGTCAACCAATAAACCCCGAAAAGTCAACAATCGGGTCAAATGGGGCCCCGACTCGAAATCGGGCCCAAGTACAGTCAAAATGCTCACATCGACGACTACACTACCGTCCAGATAGTTACATTCCCATAGAATGACTATCGCTTAAAACTACCCAAATACGAGTCTTTACATCTTTCTCCAGAGGTAAACAGTAACTAAAATGGTGAGTAATATTCTATAAGCAATCCATGCATTTGAAAAATAAATTATCAATTACTTTCAAATGATTCAACATTTTAATTAGAGTCTATATATATTTTGGCAAATAAGTTTTCAATATTTGTAATTCTTAAAATAAATCTCTACTAGTTAATATTAGAAGAATGCCCATCCCATTTGATAAAATCTTCTAGTTTGAGACATTAATAACTCTTTAAACATTTATCGTCAACTGAATTTAGCTTCTTCAAATGAAACAAAACCCAAAATTATGCTCATATAATTGAGATTGTTCAAACCTCTTATTAAGTGAACTAAGGCCTTAATAAACAATATATGTGAAGTAATTAATTCGAAATGACTCGTTAGCGAATTGTGTCACTTTTTTACTTGTATTCTCATTAAAATGTTTCTTTTTTCAAATGGTGCATTTTTCTTAAAAAAAATGGTTCAACCCCAATCAAAGGTGTAACTTCCTTAGATTCAATTTTGACATCCATAAACCCACTTTTCCTATATTCTTAAAAAAATATAATAAGTCCTCTCAAGTGTTCTATAACAATATTAATATTTTTATTTTTATTTTAAAGAGTCTTGCTAATAGTATTAATAGAAAACAACACGTTGGGATGAATAATCATAGCAATCAAGAACTCAAAATCCCAAAATTCATATGTTGTAATTATTTTAGCATCACTAGACAATTTAGGATCATCACATGAATTTGACAAGTTGAATAATGCATCTCTAATTTGAGGAGTTTGATACCTTATTGCTTTAACACTTTTAACGTGACTCTCTCAACGTATTTGTGAAAGTGACTTCACTATAAGACTATCTACATTATCTTTACAGACCATCCATCACTCTGGATAAGAAGAAAACAATTATATATATATATATGCGTTGTAACACTTCAAGAAAAATGTCTAGCTTTTGCACAAAAGTTCGCCATGTTATAAAGTGCAAAGTTAAGACTATGACAACCACATGGAGTGTAGAAAGCTTTTAGATTTATTTCATGCATTTTTTGAACACCTTTATGCTTTCCTTTCATACTAGAGCTATTGTGTTGGATCAAACCCAGAATTTGGATAATGCTGATAAAACCTTATGTAATTTCATCTGAGATCTCTTGTGTTTATTTGATTGTTGCAGAAGATATGTTATTAATCCGGAGATACACTCGTGAGAGCAAAGCTAAGGACAGAATATATAATCCTGATCCGGACAAGAGTGAGTGTCGTCAAACACTTGGTAAATAATCAAGTCATCAATACATACGGAATAAGGAACATTCGTGCGGACTAAGAACTTAAAAGCTACGGATTGAGGAATATGTTCTTAAGTACCTCAAACGGACCTAGTCAAACTAATACGGAGTAAGGAAGTATTGATGCGAAATAAGGATCCAAGCCTTTATTCGCACGGAGTAAGGAAATTAGATGCGGAGTAAGGAATCCGGACAACTTACTCATACGGAGTAAGGAAGCGCTAGTACGGAGTAAGCACTCCGATCCCTTAGACTCGCCCGGAGTAAGGAACTTACATACGGAGTAAGGAACTTACATGCGGAGTAAGGAATCCGAACAACTTACTCATACGGAGTAAGGAAGCGCTAGTACGGAGTAAGCACTCCGATCCCTTAGACTCGCCCGGAGTAAGAAACTTACATACGGAGTAAGGAACTTACATGCGGAGTAAGGAAGCGCTGACACGGATTAAGGATTCCAAAGACTTAAACAGATACGGAGTAAGCAACCACTGACACGGAGTAAGGTTCCGAGCTTCGTTAGCAACGGAGTAAGGAGAATTACACCGGACCAAGAAGATACTACTTCAACTCACCGCATTTAAAGTTATCAGCTCGTGGCGTCCTGATGTAAGACAAATTTATTGAGAACCTGAAGAATCTTACACGTGGATCATCCGGATATGTGAACACAACCTCAATTGTACTTGGGAACTCACAAATGCACTTATACTCTTCAATCCCAAGATCTTGAGCTCCACAAACCGCAGCAGTCAAGGCAGAGAGATTACCGAGGAATAGTTAGTGCTGAACGCATTCCGGAACTACAAGTTCCAAGGTTGTCTCTTAGGAATGGTTGTATAAATATTCATACTTGTATATTTGTAAGTGAGTGTGATACAGTGCGAGAAAGCCTGAATTAATCTTGTGTATGCACAAGAGCTCAATGACAAAATCCAGGCTAGTGTGTGAATCCGTTTGTAAAACAGAGTGTAAGAGAGTTGCTTCTATTTTGTTGTAATTATCTCTTGATAATAAAATAAAATACTTCCACTATCTGGTTATCTTCCACAGTGATTCTATCACTTAACTAGATCAGTGCAGTGCCTTAAAAGAGTTAGAAAAGAGTTTTGATAAGAGCCTATTCACCCCCCTCTAGGCTCCAAGGGACCATCAAGTGGTATCAGAGCAGTTTATTTGTTTAAAAGTAGAGATCCCACTCTTTTACTCTAAGCAATGGCCGAAGAAAGCAGTATGCTATTCAACACTCGCCTTAACTCCGGAGGTGCACAAGAGCCCATCCCAAATCGAACAAGAAAGGAAAACGTCGACCCACCTCAACCCTGCTGCTGCCGCTCCTCAACCACGGAGTTCTGGTTTTGTATTGACGAAACCGCCCAAATTCACACCTGAGCTTTTCTCCCAGTGGAAAGCTCGCATGAAGATGTTTATGGTATGCCATGATCATCTCATGTGGCCATGTCTTCATCAGGAGATCCCAATTCCGATGACTATCGGAGAACATGGAGTTAGGAGGCCAAAGACGGATGCTGAACTTACCAACGATGAAAGAGCCTGGCAGTGTGCTAGTGAAAAGGCTCTGGCATATGTTACATCGTCTTTGGATTCTGAGGCTTTCATGGACGTCCAGGGCTGCACAACAGCAAAAGCTGTTTGGGACAAACTGACAATCCTCTATGAGGGGAGTCAGTCCCAGATGCAGAACGTGATCTGTACCCTCAGACAGAACTTTGAAAGTTTCAATCATAAACCGGGCAAATCACTCGAAAGCATCTATCGGAGATTCGGCAAGCTCATTCTTGAGCTGAAGACTGTCAATGAGCACTATTCTCAATCCCAGATAAATGACAAGTTCTTTCGCTCCTTGCCGGATCGCTACTACTCCAAACAACTCCAGATGCAATCAGACAAGAACTGGCAGTATGTTCCCCTTGAAGAACTATATGGAGAGCTGTGGACTCACGAAGTCAGATTTAAGTACTCTGACCGGGATGAGAAAATAGCTCGGAAAGAAAAGGGGTAGCTCTCAAAGCTACAGAATGTCTAAACATACCGAGGAATGATGATACGGACATGTCCGAGAATTCTGATTCTGACGAGGAGGAGGAGATAGCACTTCTTGTCAAATCCTTTGAGCAATTCCTACGGAAAAGCAGAAAAGGGTTCAGGAGACGCTCATCATCATCTTTCCAAAGGAAGGAGCGACCGGAGTCCAGTTCCCAGGAATGCTTCAACTGTGGGAAAACCGGTCACTGGGCCAAGGAATGCAGGTCCAAATCAAAAGTGGCCGAGAAAAGTGACAAGGTAACTCCTCACCACTCCACCTCAGACAACAGCAAGAACAAGAGGAAGGCGCTCATGACAAAATACATGAGTGGCTCGGAAGAAGAGGAGGAATCTTCGGATGATGAGCCAACCACTAAGCCGAACGTCTGCCTCATGGCAAATACTGAGGTACCTTCTATCTCTGAGCTCCTGAGTAAATTAGAATCTCTTACTACTGCATGTGATCATGAAAAGAATGAGAGACTAATAATTACTCAAATGTACAAAGATATGGAAAGTCAGAATAAACGTCTTGAATTTACTATCAATAGACTCAAAAAGGACATCACTGACTTCAGAGGAAAAGAAGCTTGGTATCACGATCTAAGAGCTGAAAATCATTTGTTAAATACCAATCTCTCAGGCCTAAAAGTTATAGTAAAAAGACTCGAAAATGAACTGAACAGGAAAAGGAAATAAATCTTAAGTGGCTAAAATTCGGGAAATAGCCTCTACCTTTAGGACCGATCCTGATGACATCCGAGTCAAACCTGGCCTAGGTTCCGAATCATCAACTTCCATAGCTCAAGCTACTGAGTGTCCTCCGGATTTCACTCCTAAACTAACCAACTTATATCCTGTTAGTACATCTAAACTATTGGATGGTTTCATTTCAGGTGGCACCATAGTTTATGACTATGGAGTCGAGGTCATTCTTGCACTTCCCGAAGCGGGAGCACCCGTAACTAAAGATGAAGGGAAGACTGCTGCGATTAAAGCCAAAACGTAGCACCCAAAAAGAAAGACAAGGCTAAGGCTGATGCATCTATGGCCAAGAGCGCGTCACCCAAACGCAATAGATTAGGCCACAAGGAACAGGTAGAAAGTCTCGTAAAATCTAAGAGACCTGTATCCCCTATTTGTACTTCACATTATAGTGTCTGTTCCATCCGTAGGAAATAGGTCATTATCACTATGAATGTTGGAGTTTATCCGATAACCGGCTTTGTAATCAATTTCATATCAATAAAAATCGGTTAAACAAAAAGGGTTCTTCGAGCAAAACAAAATCTAAACCTCGAAGGAGTATCTCTCCCAAGAAAACCCAAATAAAAGAGGTAGCTGAAACTAACAAGCTAAAGTCAACTTAGAGAGCTAAAAGTCCTAGCAAACTCAAATCCATAAATGTTGACAATACTGCTGCTCACTCTAACCGCCCGAAACAAGTTTGGGCACCAAAAGTGTAAACTGTTGTCTTTCAGGAGCATCTCTGGAATGCATTGCCGGATCACTTGAAGTTAAAGATCAATAAAAGCAAGTGGATCCTTGATAGTGGATGCTCCAGACATATGACGGGTGATCAGACTCTGCTTGTAGAAGTTAATGATAAACAAGGTCCATCCGTTTCATATGGCGACAACAAAAAGGTAAGACCGTCGGGTATGGCACCTTAACTAACGGTTGTGTATCAATCACAAGAGTTGCACTAGTCGAAGGTTTGAAGCATAATTTGCTAAGTGTCGGTAATTTATGTGACAAAGGATTCATTGTTTCCTTTATGTCCAACTCCTGTACGAAGAGAAAACTTATCCAGGAGATATTAACTTATCCAGATCAAGAGATGGGGACATATATTCAGTGGTCTTAAGAAATAATTCTTCTGACCCTGTATGCTTCCTCACTAAAGCTTCAGATGAAGATAGTTGGTTATGGCACAAGCGATGCGCACATTTAAACTTTAAGACAATGTCTAAATTAGCGTCACTTGATCTTGTCACTGGTATACCTAAACTCAAATTCTCCAGAGACACTCTCTTCGAGAATGCCAACTGGCAAAAAGACCAAACATAGCTTTAAGAGCAAATCGGTTAATTCAATAATGCTCCTCTCTACAACTTCTTCATATGGACCTATGTGGTCCTATATCTCGTTCGTCACTAGTCAGGGCGAGATATACCCTAGTGGTTATCGATGATTTCACCAGATACACATGGGTGATGTTCCTGAAATCAAAGGATCAAACTTTTGAGCATCTAGTAGATCTCTTCAACTGGATAAGCAACTCACAAGGACTGAGCATAAAGTGCATCAGGAGTGATCATGGTACAGAGTTTGACTTTTCAGAAATGAGATCATATTGTTCTAAACAGGGCATACAGCATGACTTCTCTGCTCCGAGAACTCCACAACAAAATGGAGTAGCTAAGTGCAAAAATCGTACTCTAGTTGAAGCTGGCAGATCTATGTTAGCAGGGGCAACGCTTCCTCTCAGTCTATGGGCTGAAGCTATGTCCACTGCCTGCTATGTTCAAAACAGAACTCTAATAAATAAATCTACCATGAAAACACCCTATGAGATGTGGAGAGGACGAAAGCCTTCAATTTCACATTTCAGAGCCTTTGGGTGTACCTGCTATATATTGAACAACGGCAAAGAACCCCGGAATAAATTTGAACCAAAATCTGATGATGGGATCTTTGTCGGGTACTCATTTCATAGCAAAGCTTATCGGGTCTTCAATAGAAAACTTTTTAAAGTTGAAGAATCTATCCATGTGACCTTTGATGAAACTAACCTTGATTGGTCAAAAGTCGGTTCTTCAAGTTCTAATGTGCACGTCATGGACAGCAACGTCGATTATTCAAAGTTTATGAATGTTCCTGTTACACATCTTGACCAACCACGTGGCATCAGCGAAGCACAAAGAAATTATATGGATGATGCTACGAATGACTCGGACTCCGGACTACCATTTAGCTCCGGACATACTCCTACGGATACTCAAAATTCCGGAGCACCTTCAAGTCCGTCCGGACTAGTTAACACTGAAAGAAACAGTGTTGAAGAACCTTCTAGTTCAACCGTACCTTTCAATACGGAAACATCTAGTCCGGACGAAGCTCAACCAGTGGATGCAACTGAACCACCTAATCTGGAAGAGCTTCAAATTGTTCAAGATCATCCATCACATGCACAGAATTATAGATGGACCCGAAACCATCCCTCAGAACAAGTGATTGGTGATCCTACTGTTGGTGTAAGAACAAGAGCAGCCACCTCCAACATGAGTCTTTACTCGTGTTTTCTATCTCAAATAGAACCAAAGGTGGTAGATGAAGCTCTTCAGGATTCAAATTGGATAGAAGACATGCAAGAAGAGCTGAATCAATTTAAGAGAAATAATGTGTGGACCTTAGTACCAAGGCCTAAGTCTCAACAAGTCATTGACGTTAAATGGGTGTTCCGGAACAAGCTTGATACGGATGGAATTGTAATCCGGAATAAAGCCAGACTGGTAGCTAAAGGGTATCGTCAAGAAGAAGGAATAGACTATGATGAGACCTTTGCTCCAGTAGCAAGACTTGAGGCAATCCGGATGTTTCTGTCGTATGCTTCATATGAAAACTTCATAGTTTATCAAATGGACGTCAAGAGCGCATTCCTAAATGGAGATCTTCAAGAGGAGGTTTATGTAGAACAACCTCCCGGTTTCATTGAACCTAAAGCAGGACATCTAGTCTAAAAACTTCGGAAAGCTTTATATGGTTTGAAGCAAGCTCCAAGAGCCTGGTACGACACATTGTCAGAATTCCTACTTGCTTATAACTTCCAAAAAGGGAAGATTGACACCACCTTATTTCTACGAAAAGAGAAAGGACACACTCTAATCGTACAGATATACGTGGATGATATCATTTTCGGATCAACAAATCCGAAGCTTTGTGAGGAGTTCGCTAAGTTGATGACAGGCAAGTTTGAGATGAGCATGATGGGAGAACTGTCCTACTTCCTCGGAATAAAAGTTAAACAATTGAAGGAAAGAATCTTCATTAATCAAGCTAAGTACACTCGCGATCTTATTAAGAAGTTTGGTATGGAAGGTTCATCTCCCGTCAAAACTCCCATGCCTGTCAGTGCCAAGTTAGATCCGAATGTTGACGGCATATCAGTAAATGTGACTGACTACAGAGGGATGATCGGATCCTTGTTGTATCTTATATCAAGTCACCCAGACATTATGTTTGCAACTTGCATCTGTGCACGATACCAGGCGAATCCCAAGGAGTCACATATGCTTCATGTTAAACGGATATTAAGGTATTTCAAGGGAACGATAAATTTGGGACTCTGGTACCCAAAGGAGTCAAACTTCACCTTATCCGGATACTCTGATGCCGACTTCGCTGGATGTCGCATCGACAGGAAGAGCACAAGTGGTACGTGTCAGTTTCTTAGAAATAGATTGATCTCATGGTTCAGTAAGAAGCAGAATTCCGTATCAACCTCTACTGCTGAGGCAGAATATATAGCTGTTGGGAGTTGCTGCGCACAGCTACTCTGGATGCAAAGTCAACTTACTGACTACGGTTTCACCATGTCATCTATTCCACTCTACTGCAACAACACTAGCGCTATTGCTATCAGCAACAATCCTGTCATGCATCCTAAGACGAAGCATATTGAAGTCCGGTATCATTTCATACGTGATCATGTTCTTAAAAGTCACATCTCACTGGAACACGTTGCTACTGAAGATCAACTGGCCGACATTTTTACAAAGCCCCTACCTGATGTAAGATTCTCTAAACTACTCTTCCGTTTAGGTATGCTCGACTTTTCTGCATAGTTTCACATTTAATTTTCCCAACAGTATACTTACTTTCAGAACATGCATTGTGCCTTTATTGAAAGTGGAAGATACATACTGATTTTAATGCTGATCATACTTACTGATTAACGGCTTCATGCTTCTGATATTAATATCAACTTCATAATGGGAGGATGCTTGCATTTCCCGACTGAAGTCGTTTAAGCTAACATGATTAAAGTTTACATGATTTACCTCCTTCTGGTTTCATGATCTTAATCTCCACTAATCACCACATGACAATAGCATGTTCATTTATATTACTCTATTAACATGTATAGTTGAAGAAATGAAATGGGTTAGCTCGGAATGCCTGGTGGATGAATACTCAATCGCAAGTCTGGTCAGCTTCTAAAGTATAGTTTTCTAATAAGATAGACAGTCTTTGAATTCTACAAACCGGAAATGTCAACGAGAGGATTGCACAATCTACGGGGGAGAAAATGCTCTATATATTATTCAAGAATATCAAGATCCTCCCATCAGGGAAAGAGGTCATGACCTCTTTCCTGACAGTCTATTTGAGGGCGAGCTTTTCATTGAGAGGATTAAATGATCTACGGGGGAGCAGTAATGAACCCCTAATATGTCTCGGATACTCCTTCCTCTAAACTTTTACTTCCGGATCTGACTGGACATGCTGTTTTGGGTCAGAAAAGTGGCATGCTTGGATGTATTTTCTTTCTTCAACCATGCATTTTAATCGGATAATCACCTGCTTACTTTTGACATGCGTTCGCTTCCTCATTTTTCACTCATGAATCTTAAGTTGGCCAAATCATATGATCTTTAATTAATCTTAGCTACGTTGTTCAGCAAGACGGTTTCGCTATGTTGACCTATATGAACTTGTGTATTGTTATTTGACATATGCCCTGATTCAGTAATATTGATCATTCTCACGTATGTATATGTCTCTCGCATGCTTAGTAATGCATAAGTTCTGTTTCTCATTAGTTCGGATTATGTCGTTTTTCACTGATTATTTTCCCTAATCCGTACTAATCCTTGCCTGTTAAGCTTTTGTATTTTCAGTTCATTTTTTAGCTACAGGTTCAGACTCTCTTTGCAACCGTATCGATCAATCTAGTCCATAGTCTTGGATTTGAAGTGTTGTGGTACTTCTCTTCTCTTCGACTTATTGACTGCAAAGGAATCTACTTTACTCTCTCGCCGTGTAAAGACCCGTACTTGGGTGAGCGTTGAGTAATTATTATTATTATTTAATATGGTGATTTTAATATGTTAAGTTAATTATTAAATATTAAACTTATTAATTTAAGTATTTAAATTATTTAAGTAGATAAGTTTTTATAATAATGAATGTAATGATGATTATTAGTATAATTGTTGCGTTGCTTATTATTAAGGGATTATAGTGTAGGTATTTTAAATATTAGACTTTATTTTTATTAATATAAATATTTGGGGTTAATTTTTATAATGAAATATTATTATTGTTATTATTCTTATTTTTATTATTATGTATTTGTTAGTATAAATAGGGGGAACCTAGGAAATAAACCCTACGTTCCGTTTGTTGTGCACAGAGCCTAATAGGGAGAGCAGTGGGTTTGAAGCCGCCGGGTTCAATCTGTCATTCGATCCTTCAATCCAGGTAGGTGTTTCCAATCTCTGGTTGGCTTGTTCGATGATCGC
This sequence comes from Taxillus chinensis, assembly GCA_023512835.1. Classification (NCBI taxonomy): domain Eukaryota; kingdom Viridiplantae; phylum Streptophyta; class Magnoliopsida; order Santalales; family Loranthaceae; genus Taxillus; species Taxillus chinensis. Next base: position 26,466,131 of record CM042086.1, read on the forward strand.
TGTAGAATTAAGATGGGCTGAAGATCTATGTGGAATATTCAGTTAGATGTATATATATATATATATATATATATAAATATATACACGTGATTTTGTCGCCGTCGCTGGGGGAGACGTGGTCGGAGCGCCTCGTCGAGTGGTGGTGGATGAGAGGTGGCGGCAAGAACCGGCCGGGTGGTGAGGTTGGAGGAGAGGGCGGAGACGACTGCCGGCGGCGCGATGGAGGGGAGGCACGATCGTCTGGTGGCGGAGAACGCAAGGCCGCGCGGAGGAGGTGGGCGACTGCCGTGGGTCGTCCCTGCGCGCCGCGAGCGGTATCAAGAAAAGGGAGGAGGGGCGACGATGGCAGCCGTGCTGCCCTCTGCGATGTGGTGTCCCTGCGCGCACACCAGATCTGGCGTGGAGAGGTGGCGAGCTGGAGGAAGGGGGGCGGAGGGGGCAAGCGGCGCATCTGATGCCGCTGCCCCTGGTGGCCAACCAACCCGTTAGGGTTGGTTTATCTAATAATAATACTATATATTTATATAATTATAAGTATAAATACATATACTATCATATAAACATATTAATAAATATATATTATATATGTATGAATATACAAAGATATATTTGTATATATGTGTGTGTGTGAAGTAAAATAAAAAAAAATATGTTAGTTCAATACTTATGAATGTGTGTGGGCATATATATATATATATATATATATATATATATATATATATATATATATATAAATGTTGACATTCTTAGTTGGTTCATCTGATGTGGGTTTTGACTTGCTATTTCCGTCACATTGTTATTTGTGGTACATCATACCTGACTTGTTTATTTAAATGTTCTATGTGTGTTATATTGAATACTGGCTGTTAGGGCACTTTGTGTATCATTTACATGGGTGAGATTGATGGTAAAGTGGTTGGGTTAACCGAAGTTCCCACATAGGGCTAGCAAAAGGCTGCAGGTCCCCTAAGTGGCTGGTAACCCAGGTCCCATATGTGGCCGGTTGACGATAGTGACGCCGTGGGTCCCACATATGGCTATAATGAGGGGATTGATACTCGGAGTTAAGGCGGGGGAAATCCGGAGGTGGTTTGGGTATTTGGAGTGAACTGTTATGATTGTAAGATGACATGACGCCTTGTCTTGTGGTTTGATAAAATTTATCTGTGATGGAATATAACACTACACCGGCACAAGCATACACAGTTCATATAGACATAGGAGTTTATGTAATAGAATAGTGGCGGAATGGATCACCTACTGGGCACTCGTGCTCACCCTACTTTATTTTTATTTTCCTACAGGTTATAGGGAATAGCTATTGGAGTCACAACGGAGCTAGGCGGGACCTCTTTATGTAGGATTCTCCTTTATGAATTTAACTATTTATTGGTTGATTATTTGGTCATTTCCTTTCCGGACTTGGGTCCGTGATAATTGTACAAACATGATTAGTTGGACTTTAGTAATATTATTTGCAGACATTAATTAATGACTTGTATGTTGCATTGGCTTATTTGCAAGTACAATGCTACCCCCGCTGTAGTGTTGTACAGGGTTGAATCAGTCACCAACCCCCCGACCCCTGGAGGGGGTGTGGGGGAGTCGCGTACCTAGTCCTGTGGGTTTCAGGGTTTAGGGGCGTGACACGCCGAACTCTGTATACTACGGACACGACCTATTTTTCATTCGGATACTCTTCCTCGACTATTATTTACTCCGGATGATTGTCGTTTCATTCCTCCGGACTCCTGACACAGTCTCATTGCGACAATCCAAGTCTTCCTATGTGTCACGTGCTTTTGAGAAGGAATCATGATGATTCATTAAATGCTAATCTCGGGATGCACACACACTTCTCTGGATGGCAACCAGCTGTTACACTTATTTAGTCATGCGGTCTCCACGACATCGTTTCATTCGGAGGCGCATCGATATCCAGACTCATGACATCAGCCTGTCAAGCGGGTCCCTGTTTCACTCACCAATTCCTAGACCCGCTGACATTTGCGGACTCGGTCTTATATGTTTTGATCATTCCTGCGCAGCACGAGTATTGCTCATTTCAAATCCCTAAACCTCTCATTGCTCCTTCCATCGCCAAGACCTCACCTTTCCTCTTGTTCTTCAAATTTCATCTGCAATGGCACCCAGAATATCTCTTTCCGGCGTTAATCCTGGCCATCTGGTTGATTGGAATACTGCCTCAAATCCTCTGGATTGGTTTTTTCAGCTTCGCCCTCTCCTTGAAGCCTCGCATATACTCAACCTGATCTCCAATCCCGTCAATCTTCTTATCGACGACATCATTGAGTATTACCAACGGATTCGCTGCACCACCGATTCTATAATCTCCTATGTCCGCGGTGAATCCATCACCATCACTCCGGCCGTTCTCCGGGTCGCTCTCCACCTACCTCTTGGTGAACCACGGCGCCCAGATGCCGATCCAATGGCGGCTTCTATGGGTTGCACACAAAAGGGCAAGGAATACAAGGTGAAATCCTTCCAAGGTCGCTATCGATGTATGGCGACCATCTTGAGTCAATGCCTACTGGCTCGCACATCCGCCCTCGACTCCGTTCTGTACGACCTTCTCCTGGCCATGTACGGCGTTTTTGAAGTTCTTCCGATGGATTGGGGGATGTTCTTGTTTCGGTTGCTGCAGAATGGTCCCAAGAACCGTTCCTTCGGGCGCATCCTCAGCATTGTCTTCCGGCATGTTAATCCGGACCATTTCGCCCGATATGATGCTATTCCATTTCCTTCGGCTTATTACCTTCGTTATCTTACGCCGGATGGGAACATAACAGCCCGCCGACCATCTGTAGCTCTCCGCATTCTCCCTGCCTCGGAACAACAAGGCAGTTCTGTTGGTGACCCCTCCGATAGCCAAGCCCCCGACGTCAGTTCTGCACCCCGATCCTCCCGGATTCGGTCTGTTGCAGCACCTTCTCATTCTCGGGCCTCCTAGCACAGCGTTCGTGCCGACCCATCCGAGGTTGCGGGGCCATCTCAGTGCAGTGCCCCTAAAGCTGTTTCCTCAGCCCCCTCTGCTGCGGATGTCCCCACTCCCTCCTCCTCCGCTGTTGCTTCCACGGTTGATACCGCTGTTGCGGCCGCCATTGCTGATGTCCCGGCCTCTTCTCCGGAAGCCCCTTTGCCTCCCCTACCTCAACCCCGAGATTACCTTGACCATCTCTCCGCCGACACCTTAACGGACCTATGGCTCCGTTTTAGCCTTGCCCACACCGCCTCCATTCCTGACACCGATCTCCGGGTGTTTTACACACGCAATACCCAATCCCCGGAGACCATGATCATCTGGAACTTGGACCAAGGCTTTCTTACGCCGGCCGCCATTCCTGATGTGCCGTTCCCTACACCCTCCGGCCCAATCCCTGCCGCACGGAGTCCTTCCCCTGCTAAGGCTGGGCCCTCTTCTCCTGCTGCCGTGATTCCCGTGGTTGACTTATCTGGTCAAAGCGGGTCCATTGCTCCGGATGCCTCCATTGCTCCGGATGCCTCCGATGCTCCGGATGCCTCTGATGCTCCGGATGCCTCTGATGCTCCGGATGCTCCTGCTGCTGCTGCTGATACTCCTGCGGACTCCTCTGCCCAACGCACTCCTGCTCCTGTTCATGCGGGGGAGTCCTCCAAAGCTCCGGAGTTGGTCCTTGGGTGTGCCTCATTTGGCACGGTTCACTCCGACGTTGTGCTCTCCGCCCAGCTGGACTGACACGCCCAGGCTCAAAGCGCCCAAATTTCCGCCATCGCCGCCAAGGTTGATGCACTCGGCGCCCAACTCCTCTCCACTCTCACTGACTCCTCCACTTCAATGGAGCAGAAAATGGATCTCGTCGCCTCGTCCGTCCATTCATTGTCTACCTCCTTCGCGGACCTGGCGCACACGATGGCTCGTCCTCCCGTTGCTTCCCGGCGATCTGCCAAACCGGGGGAGAAATGTCATCTGATCCGTCTGCCCCTTCTGCTCCTTCTGCACCACAACCATCTACTCGGATTGAGAAGCGGCCTGCCACCTCAGTGCTTCAGGGAGTTCAAATTCCCAAACTGCTTCTCTCAACCAAGCTCCTCTAATGCAGCTCCAGCTCCTCCTCCATCCTCCTCACCCGCAGCCGACACCTTCCTCCCATCATATGCGGCGTTTGACCCTTCTGATGAGGATGGAAGTGTTCGCAAAGCAATGAAGTCCTATGCGAGCATCTTCTGTTGAGAGAAGATGTCTTTCCGAAATGTACCCTTTCTCCCCGGACGACATTCGGACTCTTTGTTCGGAGAAAGGACTCTTTACTACTGAAGACATTGACAACTTCTCGAGGGTCGCTAAAAAAGAGAGATGAGGTTTGTTTCCATCTTTATACAAGGACAAACACTTGTTTGAAGTTCTGCTGTGTTGGAATGAAGGCTATCTTCCCAGGTGTGGATCTAATTCGATCCTTCATCGACGGAACTGCCGAGGATAGCAAGCCATGGAAAACTCTCTCAACTATCCTCATTCCGTACCGGATCATGTCGCCACACTTCATGATGGCTGTCTTCATGATTCAGTCCAAGCAAATGATTCTCATTGATTCTCATCAGATAGTGGAGCACTTTGTAAGAAAGAATCAATGGGAACCACTGTGTCTCAGGCTGACTAAAGCTGTGAAGAAAGCCGGTTTATATGAAGAGTTGGGCATCACACCCTTGGGTCCAACTGAGAAGCTGAAGGCGACATTCCGGGGCAAGAAGCATGTGCCACAACAACTGGATGGAGATAGGCTGCGGGGCCTTTGTCTGATTACTTCATCAAGTCATTTTTGATCGTGGACAAATCGTGGAGCTAACATACTACTTATACGATGAAGCGGACAATGGAGCTTAGAGAGAAGGCGGAGAATATGATCTTCAAGTATAGTAAGCCTTATGTACCTTAGTGAAAATCTTGTATTAAGGCTGAATTATACTTAGTTGCTGATAAATGAATTTGGTTGTGATGCGTATTCTGTATGTTATCTTTTTGCACTGCTTACCAGATCAGATTACAAAGGATTTGGGCATATCCATAATTGGGGGAGATTGTTGGATCAAACTCAGAATTTGGATAATGCTGACAAAACCTTATGTAATTTGATCTGAGATCTCTTGTGTTTATTTGATTGTTGCAGAAGATATGTTATTAATCCGGAGATACACTCGTAAGAGGAAAGCTAAGGACAGGATACATAATCCTGATCCGGACAAGAGTGAGTGTCGTCAAACACTTGGTAAATAATCAAGTCATCAATACATACGGAATAAGGAACATTCGTGCGGACTAAGAACTTAAAAGCTACGGATCGCGGAATATGTTCTTAAGTACCTCAAACGGACCTAGTTAAACTAATACGGAGTAAGGAAGTATTGATGGGGAATAAGGATCCAAGCCTTTATTCGCACGGAGTAAGGAAATTAGATGCGGAGTAAGGAATCCAGACAACTTACTCATACGGAGTAAGGAAGCGCTAGTACGGAGTAAGCACTCCGATCCCTTAGACTCGCCCGGAGTAAGGAACTTACATACGGAGTAAGGAATTTACATACGGAGTAAGGAACTTACATGCGGAGTAAGGAATCCGAACAACTTACTCATACGGAGTAAGGAAGCGCTAGTACGGAGTAAGCACCCCGATCCCTTAGACTCGCCTGGAGTAAGGAACTTACATACGGAGTAAGGAATTTACATACGGAGTAAGGAACTTACATGCGGAGTAAGGAAGCGCTGACACGGACTAAGGATTCCAGTACTAAACAGATACGGAGTAAGCAACCACTGGCACGGAGTAAGGTTCCGAGCTTCGTTAGCAACAGAGTAAGGAGAATTACACCGGACCAAGAAGATACTACTTCAACTCACCGCATTTAAAGTTATCAGCTCGTGGCGTCCCGATGTAAGACAAATTTATTGAGAACCTGAAGAATCTTATACGTGGATCATCCGGATATGTGGATACAATCTCAATTGTACTTGGGAACTCACAAATGCACTTATGCTCTTCAAACCCAAGATCTTGAGCTCCACAAACCGCAGCAGTCAAGGCAGAGAGATTACCAAGGAATAGTTAGTGCTGAACGCATTTCGGAACTACAAGTTCCAAGGTTGTCTCTTAGGAATGGTTGTATAAATATTCATACTTGTATATTTGTAAGTGAGTGTGATACAGTGCGAGAAAGCCTAAATTAATCCTGTGTATGCACAAGAGCTCAAGGACAAAATCCAGGCTAGTGTGTGAATTCGTTTGTAAAACAGAGTGTAAGAGAGTTGCTTATATTTTGTTGTAATTATCTCTTGATAATAAAATAAAATACTTCCACTATCTGGTTATCTTCCGCAGTGATTCTATCACTTAACTAGATCAGTGCGGTGCCTTAAAAGAGTTAGAAATGAGTTTTGATAAGAGCCTATTCACCCCCCTCTAGGCTCCAAGGGACCATCATATTGTCATAGCATTGTCCTCTTACATCACTAATATCAAGTTCAATAGTTTCCAAAGCTTCTAATAGCACATTAAAAAGCCCCTGGTCAGTTGTATCATAAACTTTCAAAATTCAAGAAAATACTCTTATACTTTTTACTAAGGTATTTATAAGATTCTAATTAAATACATTTACTCACTCGGATCATCATCAATGTTTGAAGAGAATAGATGCACACATTCTTCGTTGCCATCTTTATTTTGATAATTTTCATTTTCATTTTCATTGACCATGTCTTGATTAGAGAGATGTTCTTTATTCACCGAGTCTTGATTAAGAGTTTTTTTCTTTATTTACCATGCCTTCATTAAGAGGTTGTTCTTCATTTACCAAATCTTGATTAATAAGTTCTTCTTTAATGCCTAAATCTGAAGTCCTTTGTTGTTTAGTAAAAATTAGAAACTTTTGAAGAAATTCTAATTTAGTTTAAATAAAATTTTCTTTTTTGTTTCGCATATCTTGAAAGTTAATTTTTATGAGTCATGATTAAATGATGAGTCCTAAAATAATAAAATAAAATTATTATATTAACATTTAATACACTCGGAAATTACAACATCTAAACTAATCTTAATTGTTTGTTGATTTAATCTCAATAACATAGATTACGTATTCATTTTACAATATTTTGGGGGTGCCCAGGTCAATTAGTCAAGACTCATCGGGTCACTCAATCGCTTATTATTTTATAAAATCTTCAAACCAAAACCCAATCATTATCAACACCAAATGAAATCAATAAACATAATGCATAAAATGAAAATTCTCAATTGCAAACGCCAAACTAAAAATGGGACTTATGGATGAATGCTATGAAAGATAAGTTGAATTCATTACGTAGTACTGACGATGAGACTTGGACCTATTATGTAGTACATTCATGTTGAACCTTTATTACATTGGATACTTTCGCTTTTTGAATTATGCACAATTTATGAATCAAGTTGAGAAAATATCATTTTGTTTGAACCTAGAGTAAAACATAAGGTTTGCTCATTAAGTTAAATGTGTGTGGTGTATTGAGCTTTCGATATATCGTGATACATGAAAGATTAATTCTCGTTTTAAAGAGTTTTCATCGCTATGATTCGTATATCGTATCTTAATCATAAATGGATCAAGTGGGAGAATGTTGGCATAAAATAATAATTAATTAAAATATTATTATTTTATTTATGTGATCCATTTATTTTGGTAACTGCCATAGATCGGTAATTGTCATTATAATTCATTTTGGCAATTAATCCATGAATTGAAAACTGTCAATTCTTCTCCCATTGTTCTATAACCCCCACTTTTGATTGCTACATTTTATATTTTTTCCATGATGGTTGGAGCAGAATATACATATTAAAACATTTTGTTTTCTTTGGCTAATACAATGGTTCACCAAGCCTACTCTCATAAGAAATAACATCATCTAAAATAGAGTAGAGGGCTTCAAAACTAGCTATTAGAATTAATGAATCAACAAGAAGGAAGGGCGTTGGAGTTCATTGAATCATTTACAACCATCGGAGAAAAGATAGCTGGTCAATTATAGAAAATTAAAGGTGATTAATTCAAATTTTAGATGATCAATTTGAATGACTAGCACTTGTTTTGAAAAAATTGGAGGTGGTTGATTGAGATTTCATACGACTAGTTTTATTGACTAAAATGTGAACCGAAGAAATAGGAAGTAGTCGACTGAAATTTCAGATGATTAATTTGAACGACTAGAATACGATATCTGATTAAACACAAGTAGTAATGGCTAGAGGTATTTATATTGATTCTATTTTATTGTTTTGGCTTATGTATATGTTCATATGAGATTAAAGAACATAATAAAAATCTATAATATTCTCTAAATTATGTTTATTCTAACAATCTTATATATATATATATATATATATTAATAATTAATTAAAATAAATAAAACCCAATATTTTAAATAAATACATTACATATTTACTAGGCATGAGTTAATTGACCTCTAAAAAAGTTAATAATAGGTAGAAAGCGAAGGAAAAAAAAAACCAAACAAACAAACGACGAAAGTCCTACCATTTGATCCTTGAGTATTTCTTCTTGCCCAAAAGTTTCCAAACTTTCGTTTCCTAGAGGCTTGAATGATTAGCCCTCTAATTACACCTAGCCAGGGTAAAACAAAAAGCTAGAGCAGTAGACCAGCTCGATTCTATATTAAATATTGACATCGTGTTGTATTAAATATTCATTTAATAATTTAATATAACAACATCAAAAATAAATAAATAAAATCTTTCAGTTTTATCCTACACTCCAGCGGAAGCAACGATTTTTAAATAAGAAATATATAATAAAGTGGATTAAAACTGTCGCTCTGCATCTGTGGTCACTGTCGCTGTCCCCAATCCGCAGGGCTCGAGGCCATACATCCGTGTCGTCTCCACCACAGGTCCACACTCCCCAACATTGCCTCAGCCTCTGAGCACCCGCCTCCCCGCACTCCAAATAACAAAAAAAAAAAAAAAAAAAAACAAATTCAGTCCACAAGAACCACGCAGTAAGTCCTCAAAGCGGAGCAGAGCCAAAAAAACAATGAGGAATGCGAACCTGGTTCTCTGCTCCTCGCGCCATTTCCTTATACTCTGCCTTGTTCTTTTCATTTCTAAGGGTAATTGTTTAAATAATCATATGCATGTGTCTATATATATATATATGCATTGAATTAATTATTTTGGTGGGTCATTTACGTTTCTGGTATTATTAATGTTTGATGTTCTGTCTCAGGGGTTTCAGGAGCTACATTCACATTCATGAACAAGTGCGACAGCACGGTGTGGCCAGGCATTCTCTCCAACGCCGGCAGCCCCGTCCTGGAGACTACCGGCTTCGAGCTCCCCAAGAATACCCTCCGCTCCCTCTCGGTTTCGACCGGCTGGTCTGGCCGCTTCTGGGGCCGGACCGGCTGCTCATTCGACGCATCCGGTTCCGGCACTTGCGCCACCGCTGACTGCGGCTCTGGACTGATCGCTTGTGCCGGCAACGGCGCCGCCACCCCCGTCACCCTAGCCGAGTTCACGCTCGGCACCGCTGGCGGCCAGGACTTCTATGACGTCAGCCTGGTCGACGGGTTCAACCTGCCCATGATGGTGGAGACCACCGGGGGTTCCGGCGGGTGCGCCTCCACCGGCTGCCTGGTGGATCTCAACCGACAGTGCCCCACGGAGCTGAGGACAAGCGATGGGGAGGCGTGCAAGAGCGCGTGCGTGGCGTTCGAGACGCCGGAGTACTGCTGCAGCGGCGTGTACGGGTCTCCGGAGACGTGTAAGCCGTCAGTGTACTCTAGCATGTTCAAGGTGGCGTGTCCCAGTTCGTATAGCTACGCGTATGATGATGCGACGAGTACGTTTACGTGTGCTGGTGCTGACTATACCATTACATTTTGCCCCTCCACGTCAAGGTAAACTTCTCATCTTTTGTTTGGGTATTCAATTAGATAGATTTGAGACATAATCCGATTTTTGGTTAGGGCGTGTTTGGATGTTTGATTCATTTCATATGCGCGCAGTCAGAAGTCTACGAAGGACACAACACCGCAGACGGGGACAGGGAACTCGTACCAGTCAGGCCAGGGTATGACCGGGACCGCTACTGGTACAGGGTCGGTTTCGGGCTCGCCTCCGGGCTCAGGGGTGGTGGCAGATGGGTCATGGTTAGCTGGATTGGCTCTGGGCGATGCCACCAGGACACTTTCTTTCAGTGGTCTAAACTTTGCCGGCTTTGCTTCCGGCGTTTTTCTCTCCTTCCTTAACTTGTAGCCCCATCTGTTTTATTTTTTTTTTGTTTTTTTTTCGTGTAGCTGTTGGTTGCCTCAGAATCCACAGAAACTTGGGTTGATTTTGCTTTAGGTGTGAAGAAGGCGAGGTTTGTTCACTGTTATAAATCACTAGAATATTGTCTGCATTTGTTGGCCATTTTTGGGGGGTTTTAGTTACCCATCACCTCAGGGAAAAATAGCCCAATGTTTGATCGTTGCACTAAAATTTAGTCTACAATAACCTCTTATTTGGACTCCCATAATCACTTGTCCCGGAGGTGGTGTGGTAAAACAACAGCACTATTGGGTTAAATCCTTTAATGGCATATAATTGAGTGTGGTAAAACAACCTTTGTTTCACTGGGTTGGGTTGAGTACTTGAATGGTATGATTGAGAGTGGGGGATGGTGGGGGATGCGAAATGTGAGGCACTTGATTGGACTGGCAAAAGGAAACGACTTCAATCATGTGATTTGAAAATCCAGGATTGCTTCACTGCCTCCCATTGTTTCATTAGCATTGGATTCTGCGGGAAAAAAAAATACATTCTGACGACATGTAATCTCATATCAATGTCGTGTTTCTGAGGAAAAATTGAGGGAGCAGGTGAAGAAAAAATAAAATAAAATAAGAGTGGCTCGATATCAACCCTCTTTTTTGACTGGCTTTAAATCGTAGTATGTAGTACTAAAATCCCGGGCACATGGTTTCCATATTTTTTTTATAAAATTCTATTACTTTTTTATAAGTAATAATTTGTGAAAATTGTTTAGAACAAGTGGCGCCAAAATAAGGTGTTTTGTTTTTCAAACAAATTGACTCCAGCTCTAAGCATATATAGAGTGTTAAGTGTTGGACCCACTAAGAAAAAAACAACATTCGAACGTCATACACAAAACACAATCCTAAGCAGTAGTAAATATTTGAAAGACAGAGTAATTACTACTGTTACTATCGATATTTTAAGTCCGATTACTTTTCCTACAGGCCTCAATGCTTAATTAACTAGCCGAATCAACCAATAATAGCTACTTGTGTATCAACCGTGAATCAATGAACTTGTATCGTTAGTGTTGCGTTGATCACGGACATCGCTGTTTGCTCACGCAGGGGAAAGTTGCTTTTAGTCCATGTAACATACATATTTAGGAATGCATTGAAGGGGATTATATGGCAGGCTTGCATTTATGCATTATGATTTTTTTTTTCAAAGGTTACATGATTATTTTATTGTGTTAGAAATGAATATAATTATAATAGTGATAGGGAGGTCTTTGTTTTGCATGCATGACATTCTCTCAAAACAGCCTACCCATCCTCACAAGTCGTAACGACAAATTAAACATGCTATTATGGAACGTTCTCCCTCTTTCGTGGAGACCCAATTTAGTAGTTGGGTAGATCCGACACACACCCGATTTGGCATTTGACTTCTCGTCAAATCATAACCAAGTCATCATGGTGACATCCTTCTCCCACTCAGCAGTTGGATTTCTGTGTTACAGTTGTTTGACTGTTCGTCTGTTAATTCAGTTTGACAGTCTTAACTCGGGTCGAAGGTTGTTAGACCGTTTACCATTACTTTAAGTTCAAGTAATTCATTTGGCTGTTAGAATAGTTACTAGTGGAATATTGTGTTTTAAATCCGGTTAGAAGAGACTAAGTTAGGTTTGCGCAAAGAATGTTGTATACATCTTTTTCAAGTTTGTTTGCATCTATGCAATCAATTAGAGATTACAATCTATGAAAAACTTTCAAGAGGCAAACAAATATTGTATAGACTCAATTATGATTATTTATATTTTGATAAGTTGTTATAAATAGACTTATATCTTATACAGATTTCATATAAATTTTCAATATGTACAATTGATACATACACATTATTCTAATTCCACAAAGTTAATACAAATCAAGTTTTGTCCATAATTTGTCCCTTTTGTCTACACACTCATTGACCAAGGCCTTACGATTTTGAGAAAGATGTCTATGTTGGATATTAAATCATGGTTTTAAGGCATTAATTTATGATGTTTGATTTGTATGATTATTATCATTTAAATTAGATTAGAAACAATGATTTATAAATTGCTTGTAAAGTCTATGTAAAAGTCATCTCCTTATCGATTATGTGTGCATTTAATTTTTCATTCCAAATTACTTTTTCTCCAATAATCCTTATTTTTGTTAAAATTCTGTATAAAACTTTCATACCTTTTGAGAATTATTTTCAGCCCTTCTCATATTTTTTTGGAAATTCTTTCTCCTTTAACATCAATCTCATCATATAAAGGATGGTATAGTTCTTTCTTTATGTTACACTATTTTGTTGTAAAATGTAGGCTGTAGTATAAGGGATATACAAAGCAGGTGTTGATTCCTTGTACAAACATACATCAAAGATATAGAAGTAATTTTTCAAATGCCAAACAATTAATATAAGTATATTATTTAAGTATTTACACAAACCAACTAATTCTTTACAATTGTCCATAAACTCTTGCCCAGAAAATACAGTGTAATAAAAATATATAAACAAAATTCATATGTCAAACAAATATTCTGCCAAGTAGCGTAATCTAGCACTAGCTTCTATCAACACTTAGAGAAAATATATCAATACGTAGGGATGAGCATAAAGCTCGGTACGTGAACTACCACTCCTTACCAATCCTCAACAATAAACTCCTAATACTATATGTTCTATGTATATGTGTAGTGTCATATTATAACATAAACATAGCATTAGCCAAATCTAGATAAGTACAACAAATACAACTCATTAAATTACAATAATAATTCACAACACAATAACAATTCACTATACAAATAATAATTCACAACTATCAACTCAATAACATAAAATAAGGCTTCCCCTTATCCGAGCTCAAAACCAATTGCCACCCTAGGCAGCATAACATCACCAGGCATAACTCTCATTCGGGCTTATAGCCATCGCCGACTTAGGCGATCTAGTCACATTAGGATCCACACATTATGCACATAGGAACACAAACACCATATCCAACACAACAAATTATCATTCATGATCACAACATCTATTATATATATAATTACATATATAATCAACATAATCAATTCAACAACATTTTGTCTATGCCACAAAACCTAACTTATAACTACACAATCATTAAACATCAGGTTAACTCAAACCTTAACTATGTACAGTCCATTCAATAACCTCATGAGTCATAACCACCCACCAATAAGATCATATTACATCCCAATAAGTTTACATTAGAATTATATAGAGCTCTTAAGGATCACTAATCAATAGAAATCAACTCATAACAATATAATCATCTTACATCAAGCTAACTTAACCTCAGCTATGCCCTTAGCATGACATATTTAATTAGTAATCTCATAGGTCCATATCACTCATCACTATAGTAATCTTTAACCCCAATAGGCCACCTTAAGTACCCCAAGACTTCCTAATAAATCAATAACCTATATATCAGATTATCCAATCATTACAACCCCAAACATGTTCACAATTAGTTGAACTATTTTAATCAATTAGGAAAACCCTAACAAGTCCGACACTCATTAATACCTTACAATTAATCTCAGTGGGTCCCATCTAGACCTCCTATATAATCCCAAAACATTCCAAATAAAGAACTCTTATTTAACCATCTAGCTTTCCGGAACTTGAAAACGCCTCCAAGCTTCAAGCATTTGCTTTTCTCTCTCCTCATTGGTTTCTCGAATGGTTAGGGCTTTTCAAAGCACGAAGAATCAACAATCAACTTTCTTAGAATGAGCCTCTTATTTATAGAGCTTATTCCTATGTCTGACAGGATTTCTAATTGTATTAAAATACTAATTTCTTGTCGAGTAAGTAACCCTATTTAACCAAGTTTCCTTTTTCCATTAAAACTCTTATTTAAGTTCTTAAAATACCAAAATGCTCTTAATTAAGTTAAATCCTGAATTTTTATTTAATGATAACTTTATTAAGTCTTCAAGTTATAAAATTGACAAATTTACCCCTTAAATCACCACTAGACATTACTAAAATACCTCTGGGTCATCCAGATCCCAAATAAGGCCCATTTAAAGTCAGAATGATTATATTTTGACTACAATACCAAAATAACATCCTTAAATCAAATGCAAGCTATCTCTTAGCCTATTCTAGGTACGAAATATTACAATATGGTTCTTTGTCATTTGCACAATTGCATTGAGTCTTCCAATCGTATCTCTCAATGGGAGGACAATTTTCTCCATATGTACAACATAACCCTTCTAGAGTAATTGACCAATGGTCAAGATATTACTCTTTATGCTTGAGATATAGTAAACATCACCATTGAATTCTTTATTTCCATTCGTTTGGAAGATCAAGACTTTGACTCTTCCTTTTACTTCAAGTTTTGAGCTATCTTCAATGTAATGACCCGTGTTTGTGGTATGTACGAAGTTAACCACAGATGCCTTGTGAGTGGAAATTGTTGGGTTTTAGGGAGTTTCCTTCCCACACACTTTAGCTAAAACATCTTGGATGTAAGGAACCGTGTTTTGAGTTAGTTAGTCTTGCCTTCTGAATGGGAACTTTCTAGATTTTGACCTAGTAGATGGGCTCACATGAATTGGCGTGTAGACCAAAAGATTCTTAGAATGATGTCTTCTATCTACCACAGAAGTTTCAGGCCAAACGGACGTGCACGCGAATTGGACCCATTTGGCGTGCAAGGTTTTTATTGCATGGATGTCTTTTACTTGGTGCAAGGAGGCTTGGGGTAAAGTTTGAGTGCATTTGGAGCTGCACGCCAATTGGGGAATTAGCGTTCAAATTGGCGTGCAAACATATTTTTGCATGGTTACCTTGGTTTTGTCATTCTAATGATTTTTCCCCAAAGGACCATGTTGGAATTGTGAATATTTTGGCGTGTATGGATGCGGGAAGGTTGTAGCTTGTTCCATCAAAACTACGTCGTTTTGATGCTGGGTTTCACTTAATCAAAACTACATCGATTTGATAGTGGGAGGTCTATATAAGGATGAGGAGCCCTCTTGTTTTAGGTTTAGGGTTCTCTTCTTCAGCCACCGCAGCCGTCGCAGAGAGAGGGAGAGAGAGAGGAGAGTTCGGCCATCTCTACTGTGGTGTTCCTCGAGGGTGGACGACGTTCGGCGTGGGAGCAGGATCGTTGCTGTGGTGATACGTTTTCTTATAGGTAGGGGTTCTGTCTTTCCTGGTCTGTTCTGGGGTTAGGCCCTGTGTGGATGTTTTGTAAGGTTTCTATTGTTAATGCTATAATATTTATATATAAATTCATATAGGTGTGATCTCCTATATGAATGTTGGCCTTCAATGGCATTTTTGGTGTGATCATAATGCTGGGTGGGCAGTGCATGTTAAGTGTTCAACAAAATGCCTGTGTGAATATGTCTGTGTGAATATGCCCAGTATGTGTTTGATAATATGCCGGGAAGGCTAGAATTGTGGGTTGGTAAAGGTGTGCATGCTAAGTGTTTGTTTTTATGCCTGAGTGGCTGGGTTTGTACATTTGTGAATGTGTACCTACTAAGTGTTTGGTTTTAAGCCTGAGTGGTTATGTGTACTGTTCTTGGAACCCAGTGGATGTGGAAGCCTGGGACTGTTCTTGGAACCCGGTGGCTGTGGAAGCCCGGGACTGTTCTTGGAACCTGGTGGCTGTGGAAGCCCGGGAATGTTTATGTACCAGCCTGTGTATGATTGTATTTGCTGCTATGGCCCGTTATTATATCTGGTGAAATAATTGTATCACGACACAGCACTTGTACACATGGCATGTAGATATTAGGAGCATGGGATGGGTTGGGGAGACATGATCCCTACTGAGCTGTGGTTGCTCATCCCTCCTACCATGTTGTTTTCTTTATAGGAACCTACAGGCGTTAGGTGGGAACACCAAGGTGGAAGTCCTGCTTGTGGCTTGTTTATTATTATTTGAGTTATGCTGTTTTTGTGTAAGCTTTGTAACCCCAGTGGGGAGATATTGTAATGTGGAATTTAATGTAATAAAAGCATGTTTTGGACACATTTGTTATGTTTGGACTCAATAAATATAAGATTGGTCTCTGAATATAAAGTGTGAAGTGTATGTTGTATTCTAACCCCTTTATCCAACTTGGGTAAAGGGAGGGTCACGTTCCGGTCTCCTCGGGTTGGAAGTCCGGGGTGTGACAATATGGTATCAGAGCATGGTCTAGTTGGCCTAGGGTAGTGGGCGGATTTGGTTATCTTGCGTCCTTTGGAGGAACCTGGAGGGACGTGCCTGATCAACACGGTCCTCTTGGAGCCTCTAAGGTGTACTTGGGGTAGTCCAGACCTGAGGTAGGATTTCCATGCATTGGCATTAGGGCACTAGTTGCATTGGTTGTTGTATGTGAAGGTGTGGATACCTGTTAAAATTGTAATTGTGATAAAAGAAAAATGTGACTAATGTGATAAGGCGTGAACTGTGCAACTCTGATTTTACTTGAAGTACCTTGAGCATGACTACAAGGAAAGGTCCTTGTTTATTTGAACTGTGTGCAATGTTGATTGGTGCAACGTGTATGTGTGATGCCATGTACTACTTGACTTGATAGTGGGGTAGAGGTAGTGAAACCCGATAATTGACGAACGCGTTCTGACGTTTGTGCTTCTTACTTCTTGTAGTAAGAATGCCACCGAGGAGAGTGACGCGTGTGTCCGGGGTAGTGGCTGATGAGTCATCTGCCCATGAGGGCCCGGGTGCGGGGCAGTCTATTGGAGGACATGCACTGTTGCTGGCGCAGCTGCGAGAAGGCATCCGGTTGGAAGTCCAAGAGCTGAGGGAGGGCATCCGACAAGAAGTCCGGGAGGAGGTGCGCTGTGAGATGGCGGCACAGCAGGTGGTGCCACCCCCACCGCCACCACCAGGCGGGGAGCTACCCCGGGAGCGTGAGGGTTCTCCGCGTGGTATGCCGATTCGTGCGAGAGGATGACGTGGTGACACGGTTCCGAAAGGAACAACCTCCACGATTTAAAGGGGAGGAGGACCCAGTTGTCACTGAGCATTGGCCGAGGCGGATCGAGCATGTGTTTTCCTTTCTCCTACCCCGGGAGGAGGATAAGGTGAGACCTGGCCATTCGGCAGTGGAGGGGAATGCCTGGAGTGGTGGTTGAGTGTCGCGGGGAGCCGTGCGGTGCGGTTCATGCTTTGGGAGGAGTTTCTACAGCCTCTTCCATGATGAGTTCTTCCCGGAATCTTTGAGATGGCGAAGAGAGAAGAATTTGGCAGCTGAAGCAAGGATCAAAGACGGTGCCCAAGTATGAGCGGGAGTTCCGGAGCTTGAGTAGGTTTGCCCCCGAGACCGTGGCAAAGGAGGACCTGAAGGCCCACAAGTTCACCTTGGGTCTTAGGCCGGCTCTTAGGCGAGAGGGTGGCGATTCTGCGTTTGAGGACCTATCCTGAGGTTGTTGAGACAAGACGTATAGGCGAGAGGGAGCTGGAGGATGGGAGGCAGGTCCATCAGGGTCGCCAGTTGCAAGGTGGGTCTGAACGCGATTCGGGGTCCAAGAGGCCTAAGACTGAGGAGAGAGATAGTAGTTCCTTCCGCAGCAGGGGACAAACATTGGTGAACCCAGGGAGGTCTAGCTTTGGCGGTGGTAGACAGGGAGGTCCGGCAGGAGGTCTCCCCAGCGGTAGTCATTGCTGTGGGGAGCAAGGCCACTTTAGGAGGGAGTGCCCAAAGAAGGACTGGAAATGCCATAGTTGTGGACGAGAGGGCCATCTGAGCCGGGTTTGCTGGAGTGGCAACAGGGGAGTTGGAGGCATGACATCCAGCACAAGGAGTGATGCCAGTTTCCGTGCACCAGCAGAGAGACCAGCTCGTTAGTGGCGGCTAGTCAGGCAGGATCTAACCAGACCCGACCCAGGGGAGGCCGGAGCGGCAGCAGACTGAAGCTGGAGGCAGCCTTGGCGGGAAGCGCCCAGTGAGTGAGCTGACCAGTGGCACGGACCAAGGGAGGGTGTTTGCGCTGGAGGCGACGTACCCAGAGGAGGCTGAGCTACCACCTCCACCAGCGGAGGGTGGGGCAGGACCATCGGTGGTTAGAGGTACCCTCTTAATCTCTCGTACGCTTGTTTCTGCACTTTTTGATACGGGTGCATCTTGTTCGTTTGTTGCTGAACTTTTGATTGAGGGATTGGGGTTAGCATGTATTGAGGCAGAGAGACCCCTAGCAGTAGAGTCTCCGGTGGGAGGCATGGTTGAGGTGCGGCGTGTTTGCCATAGGAGATGTGGAGCTATGTTTTGACTTGCATGTAATGCCCTTACGTACATTTGATCTGATCTTGGGTATGGATTGGCTTATGGCTTTCCAAGCCAAGATAGATTGTTACCGGCGGCGTGTATCCTTTGTGACACCCACAGGGACCTCTTGCACCCTGCAGGGGGAGTGGGACTGTGAGGCGAGTCGGGCTGGGCCAGTGTTAGACCAGTGGGGTGCCATTACCCACAAGGTTGGCGGCCCCGACCTTTGCCGAGGAGGGGAAAGTGGAGAAGAGGGTGTGGCCAGTGTTGTTGACCAATTTCAGGGATGTCTTTCCGACCGGTTGAGGAGTTTACCTCCTAAGAGGAGTGTAGAGTTCACCATTGAGTTGGTACCGGGGACTGGTCCAATCTCCCAAGTAGCATATCGTATGGGGCCAGCCGAGCTGAGGGAGCTTCAGCGGTAGATAGAGGAGTTGGTGGACCAGGGGTATATTAGACCGAGTACCTCACCTTGGGGTGCTCCGGTGCTCTTTGCAAAGAAGGCAGATGGCACGCTACGCCTTTGCATCAACTATAGGAAGTTGAATTTGGTGACTGTGAAGAACAAGTATCCGTTGCCTCAGATCGATGACCTGTTTGACCAGTTGAGTGGAGCCCGATGGTTTTCCAAGATAGATCTACGGTCGGGGTATCACCAGTTAAGGGTTAGGGAGGAGGACATCCCTAAGACGGCTTTTCGGTGCAGGTATGGGCAGTATGAGTGGGTAGTGATGCCTTTCGGGCTCACTAATGCACCAGCAGTGTTCATACATTTGATGAACCAAGTCTTTGCCCCATACTTAGACTCGTTCGTGGTGGTGTTTATAGATGATATCTTGGTATATTCCAAGACCGAGAGGGAGCATGTGGAACATCTGGCAACAGTGTTGTAAACCTTGAGGGATCAGTGGTTGTTTGCTAAGTTTAGCAAATGCGAGTTTTGGATGCAGGAGGTCCATTTTCTTGGCCACGTAGTGTCAGCTGAAGGGGTTAGAGTGGACCCAGCCAAGATTGAGGCGGTGTCATCATGGGAGAGGCCAACCAATGTCTTCGAGATTCGCAGTTTCCTTGGCTTGGCAGGGTACTACTGTCGTTTCGTGGAGGGATTCTCCCTTTTGGCAGCTCCTATGACAGCGTTGACTCGAGAAGAGAGTGAAGTTTGAGTGGACGGACAAGTGTCAGCAGGCGTTTAAGGCTCTCAAAACCCGTTTGACCACTGCACCGGTGTTGAGGTTACCTCGGGAGGATATCCCATATGAGGTATATTGTGATGCGTCCAGGGTTGGTTTGGGGTGTGTGCTTATGCAGGAGCACAGTGTGGTAGCCTATGGGTCGAGGCGGTGAAGCCTCATGAGCGAATTACCCTCATGAGTTGGCGGCTGTCATCTTTGCCTTGAAGAGTTGGCAACATTACCTTTTGGGGGAAAAGTTTGTAGTGTTTTCTGATCACAAGAGCCTTTAGTACATCTTCACTCAGAAGGACTTGAATTTGAGGCAGAGGAGATGGGTTGAGTATTTGCAGACCTTTGACTTTACTCTCGCCTATACCCCGGGCAAGGGTAATGTTGTAGCTGACGTGTTGAGCAGGAAAGGGATAGCTGAGGTGGCCGTGAGAGAGTGGAAGCTGATGGAGCAGTTGGCGATGTTGCAGCTACAGCCTGTTGTTCGTGATGGTGGGACAGTCCTGAGTCCTTTGGTGGTTGTGCCTGAGTTGTACCAACGCGTCCGGGAGGGACAGTTGGGTGACATTGAGTGTGAAGTTCTCCGTGCCCGTATTGAGGTTGGTGAGCTATCTGGGGACTGGACAGAGGGTCCTGAGCATGAGTTGTCTTTTCAGGGGCGGTTAGTAGTGGCTTCTTCTCTCAGGAATGAGGTGATGCGGGAGTTTCACCAGTCAAGAGTTGCTGTGCATCCGGGGGGTACGAAGATGTACCATGCGCTTCGGGGACATTTTTGGTGGCCTGGGATGAAACGCGATGTGGCTGCCTTTGTTTCGCGGTGCCTCACGTGTCAGCAAGTGAAGGCAGAACATCAGCGGCCGACGGGCATGTTACAGCCATTGCCCATAGCGGAGTGGAAGTGGGACCACATAGCGATGGATTTCGTGACTGGTCTTTCACCTACCACAGGGAGGAAAGATATGATTTGGGTGATTGTGGATTGACTCACAAAGTTGGCCCATTTCCTTGCTGTTCGCGAGCGGGACTCCATTGGGACCTTGAGTCAGCTATACATAAACGAGATTGTGAGACTGCATGGCGTACCATCATCGGTTGTCTCTGACCGGGATTCGAGGTTCACTTCCCATTGTTGGGAAGGTTTGCAGGAGGCTATGGGGACCAAGCTTCACTTGAGTACAGCCTTTCACCCTGAGACTGACGGTCAGACTGAGAGGACGAATCAGACCATGGAGGACATGTTGAGGGCTTGTGTGCTAGATTTCGGGGGTTCATGGGCAACTCACCTTCCTTTGGTGGAGTTTGCCTACAATAACAGTTATCAGGCATCCATTGGAATGGCCCCTTTTGAAGCATTGTATGGGAGGCCGTGCCGCTCACCCTTGTGTTGGACTGAGGTAGGAGAGGTAGCTCTCTTGGGACCACAGTCGGTTCAAGATGCTACTGAGAAGGTCAAGTTGATTCGTCAGCGTTTGTTATCAGCCCAGAGTCGACAGAAATCTTATGCAGATCAACGGCGGCGACCTTTGGAGTTTTCTGTGGGCGATCATGTGTTTCTCCGTGTCTCTCCACGACGTGGACATCGGCGCTTTGGGAGAGGTTCCAAACTCTATCCCCGGTTCATTGGTCCATTTGAGGTTATAGCTCGTGTGGGGCCTGTAGCTTACCGGTTAGCATTACCCCCGCGATTGAGTCGGGTGCACAATGTGTTCCACGTGTCCCAGTTGAGGAAGTATCATCCTGATCCCACTCATGTGATCGATTGGGGGACATTGGACATTGAGGATGACATGTCCGTTGTTGAGGCCCCTATCCGTATCGTCGATCGGCGGGAGAAGATTTTGCGTGGTCATGCTATTCCTTTGGTTCACGTGCTGTGGCAGCACCGTGGCATTGAGGAGGAGACATGGGAACGTGAGTCCGTGATGCGTGAGGAACACCCAGAGTTGTTCGAGGACGAACAATCTTAAGGGTGGGAGGTGGCTGTAGTGATGTGTAGTGATGTGTTTTCTTCTGTAGTGATGTGTTTTCTTGTGGTTCATGATTTGGTGTATTTGTATTTCTACCTGTAAATTGGTATTTTTATTGAGATGTGTTTTGCGATTACAAAATGTGTTTGAGATGTCCGGTTATGTTGTGTGACCCATTTGGGTGTTGTGGCTCGCCGTGTGGCAAATGGGTAGCTTGTGTTTGTTTTCCTTGTATGTTGTTTCTTTTCGAGGACGAAAAGTCTTAAGGGGGAGAGGATGTAATGACCCGTGTTTGTGGTATGTACGAAGTTAACCACAGATGCCTTGTGAGTGGAAATTGTTGGGTTTTAGGGAGTTTCCTTCCCACACACTTTAGCTAAAACATCTTGGATGTAAAGAACCGTGTTTTGAGTTAGTTAGTCTTGCCTTCTGAATGGGAACTTTCTAGATTTTGACCTAGTATATGAGCTCAGAGGAATTGGCGTGTAGACCAAAAGATTCTTAGAATGATGTCTTCTATCTACCACAGAAGTTTCAGGCCAAACGGACGTGCACGCAAATTGGACCCATTTGGCGTGCAAGGTTTTTATTGCATGGATGTCTTTTACTTGGTGCAAGGAGGCTTGGGGTAAAGTTTGAGTGCATTTGGAGCTGCACGCCAATTGGGGAATTGGCGTTCAAATTGGCGTGCAAACATATTTTTGCATGGTTACCTTGGTTTTGTCATTCTAATGATTTTTCCTCAAAGGACCATGTTGGAATTGTGGATATTTTGGCGTGTATGGATGCGGGAAGGTTATAGCTTGTTCTATCAAAACTACGTCGTTTTGATGCTGGGTTTCACTTAATCAAAACTACGTCGTTTTGATAGTGGGAGGTCTATATAAGGATGAGGAGCCCTCTTGTTTTAGGTTTAGGGTTCTCTTCTTCAGCCACCGCAGCCGTCGCAGAGAGAGAGAGAGAGAGAGAGGGAGAGTTCTGGCCATCTCTGCTGTGGTGTTCCTCGAGGGCGGACGACGTTCGGCGTGGGAGCAGGATCGTTGCTGTGGTGATACGTTTTCTTATAGGTAGGGGTTCTGTCTTTCCTGGTTTGTTCTGGGGTTAGGCCCTGTGTGGATGTTTTGTAAGGTTTCTATTGTTAATGCTATAATATTTATATGTAAATTCATATAGGTGTGATCTCCTATATGAATGTTGGCCTTCAATGGCATTTTTGGTGTGATCATAATGCTGGGTGGGCAGTGCATGTTAAGTGTTCAGCAAAATGCCTGTGTGAATATGTCTGTGTGAATATGCCCAGTATGTGTTTGATAATATGCCAGTAAGGCTAGAATTGTGGGTTGGTAAAGGTGTGCATGCTAAGTGTTTGTTTTTATGCCTGAGTGGCTGGGTTTGTACATTTGTGAATGTGTACCTACTAAGTGTTTGGTTTTAAGCCTGAGTGGTTATGTGTACTGTTCTTGGAACCCAGTGGATGTGGAAGCCCGGGACTGTTCTTGGAACCCGGTGGCTGTGGAAGCCCGGGACTGTTCTTGGAACCTGGTGGCTGTGGAAGCCCGGGAATGTTTATGTACCAGCCTGTGTATGATTGTATTTGCTGCTATGGCCCGTTATTATATCTGGTGAAATAATTGTATCACGACACAGCACTTGTACACATGGCATGTAGATATTAGGAGCATGGGATGGGTTGGGGAGACATGATCCCTACTGAGCTGTGGTTGCTCATCCCTCCTACCATGTTGTTTTCTTTATAGGAACCTACAGGCGTTAGGTGGGAACACCAAGGTGGAAGTCCTGCTTGTGGCTTGTTTATTATTATTTGAGTTATGCTGTTTTTGTGTAAGCTTTGTAACCCCAGTGGGGAGATATTGTAATGTGGAATTTAATGTAATAAAAGCATGTTTTGGACACATTTGTTATGTTTGGACTCAATAAATATAAGATTGGTCTCTGAATATAAAGTGTGAAGTGTATGTTGTATTCTAACCCCTTTATCCAACTTGGGTAAAGGGAGGGTCACGTTCCGGTCTCCTCGGGTTGGAAGTCCGGGGCGTGACATTCAAGGCTCACATTCTCACCAACTTCTTCTTACAGTTCAATAAAGAACTCTTTTCTCCTATACATGTGGTTGCTCGCTCTTGAGTCAAGAACTTTATTTTTGACTTTCTCCCAAATATTTATACATCAAGAGAATTAAGAGATCTTTACTCTCACTTCTTGAAGTTGAAATTATGTTTACGGTCATCCTTCTTATGAAAGCACTCTGAAGCATAGTATCCAAGCTTCTTGCAATTGAAGCATTGGACATTTTGCTTCATTCGGTCATTGGTGTTTCTCCTGTCTTGATATCCACCATTGTCATTCGTGTTATCATGTCCATAACCTCGACTGTGAAAAGTACCACCATCTCTTATTGGGTTCAATTGTCCACATCCTCAACTTGACTGGTTCAATTGTACACGGCCTCTGCTAAGTCTTCCAAAATTTAACTTTGATTCCATCACATGATCAAACATTGTGGAGCTTGCATTCTTTAAAATGTGATGTTTATAAACTTAGAGTGATCCAAGCAACTCCTTTGCATTTATCATCTCTAAATCCTTATACTCTTCAATGATCGCCACCTGTGCTCAAACTTGGGTGTCAAAGATTATAGTATCTTCTCCATAACTCGAACATCTTTAAGTCTTTTTTTATTTCTCTTTATCTTGTTCAATGATTACAAGTAACCAAGAATATATAATAGTCAAAAATGTTCATGTTCTCCTTCATATGGGCACTTTCAAATTCCACTCTTAGTCTCTTTTCATGATTAACACATTTGAAGACTTTGCTTAAGGAGTCCCAAACCATCTTGCTCGCCAATGCTTCTATGACCTTCTTGAACATTGTATCATCAAATCTTTGATAAAGAAGATACAACATTTTCTTGTCCTCCTTTATTTGTTCTCTAAGAGTGGCCTTCTGCTCTGTAGTGTAAGTGCTTTTTTTCTCTGGTATGAGATCGATAAAACCACTCTTGACAATATCTCATATATCTTGTGATCCAAACAATGCCTTGAATTTCATACACCATTTCTCATAATTCTCTTTTGTTAATTGGGATACTTGGAGTTGCACCATGTTGGAATCCATAAATACTAACAAGGGATCAAAGTTGGTTTTGATACAAAATGTTGAAACTAGAGGTTTGTGAATTTAATTCTAGAATTCAAAGGAAGAGGAGTTTTTTCTAAATCCACTTTCTAATTTGATTTACCCCCACACACTTTCAGTTACAACATTAGCCATATTTATAAATAAATGACTACACTAAAATAATATACAACAACCACATTAATTGTATTTAATATAATTATTATCCATAATATTTTAGGTAAATAAATGTGAGAGATAGATAATGAGCAGACGATTGGGAAGACTCAGCATGCTTATTTCTAAAATAATAATTAATGCTAGCATTGATGATGTACTATCTAATCCCATGAAGATGAATATGGAACTTGACACCAATTTAAGAAAGGACAGAACTTTCCTTTAACCCACGACGTGTCAGTATTTAATTTGGTCACGTGTCAAATTTGTATGTGTAGACACTTTAAATGTGTTTGCCTTTCCTTTCTTTCACGCCTTGGTCCCCTTAACAAAATCCACCACCTCCCTCTGTCACCATTATACACTAGAATGCAACCTGAGCCTCCCCTCCACCCCCCCCCGAAATCCAAGGCATCCCAAGCGAGAAGACATTAAAGACCGAATCCACCACCTTTCGGAGGTTCCCTATCTAGATCCTCGACACAACCAGATCCGCCAAAGCCATCTCCCTCCGGCCACGATACCAGCCCTGCGAGGCACGAGGACTATGCGTACGGTGACCGACCCACACTTACCGATGACCTTACAAGGAATGGTTTGAGGGAGGCTGATTTTATTTCCCCAATAATCGTGCCAGGTGGGGATGACGGATAGCTTAGTGAGGATGATGGAGCCACGGATGGTGGTGGCGACCTCTTTGCTACACTTCATGCCTAGGCCGACATGGCCGTTGCCGTCGCCGAGGACAACGAAGGGCTTAAAGTGGGTGCGTTGGCTGGCGCGGGTCTGCTTCTGGACGGGTATGATTTTCATGATCTCATCCTTGAGGCCCCAACAGAGAGCATCAACAATCTGATGCTCCTTGATGGGGAGTGACTGGAGGTATATCTGCTCCAATGTTTGGATCTTCCCATCCTTCACCAAGCGTCTTGGCTTGGTACATGGCATCCACTTCTCCTCCTCGTCCCAACTTGGTACATGGGATCCGGTATTTAATGTCTTTCGCATGGGATGCCTTGGATTCCGGCGGCGGGGGGTTAGGGCAGTGGTTAAGCTGGCGTTTCAGTGTATGGCGACGATAGAGGGAGGTGGTGGATTTTGTCAAAGAAAGGAGAGGCAAACACAATTAAAGTGTCTATACATACGTATTTGACATGTGACCAAATTAAATATTAACACGTTGTAAGCTGAAGGAACTTCCTCCAACCTAGGTTGGAGGTAAGTTCTATCCCTTGAGAAATCAATTCAATTACGAGAAGACAAATATGAAGATGCCAATCCGGAAACCTTTATTTGACAAGTAAAACTATATCCGACAAAAGACTCAAGTAGGAAAGATAATATTGGCCTGCCCCGATTCGGACCCGTGCCGCCCTACCCCAATTTGACTTGCTCAACAAGCCATTGGGTTAGTCTCGGATCTTGCCAGACTCATTTAGATTTGTATTTTTAAATAAATATAAGATAAAAATACCAACTCAAAAAAATTATGAGGGCAGGGTGAATTTAGAGCGGGGCTATATTTGAGTTGGACAGTATCCTTGCCAGACTAGAATCGTTCCCATCCCTATGCTCAAGTTCTTTGACTTATGAGGTAACACATTTACCTTAAGATGATAATCCAGTTTCTCCTTTCGCTCTATTTGCCGATAAAAAATTAATTATATTGAAAGAAACCGGACTTTGGAGCTGACATATCTTCCAAAAGGGTACAAACGTACAAGACAACTGGCGTTAAGTGATCTACAAGACAGAACTCAAAGAAAATGGGAAGGTTGGCAAATTCAAAGGATACTTGGTAGAAAAGGGTTATAAGCAAGAGTTTGGGATTAATTACGATCGTGGCCAATCTACCAGTTAGATGTGAAATCGCCTTTCATGCATGGGAACCTGCAAGATATTTATTGATCAACCTCTTGACTATGCGAAATCTGGTTTTGAGCATAAGGTTTCCAGATTGAAAAAAGCATTATATGGAGCTTTTATTGATCAACTTCTTGACTATGTGGGAATCTGGTTCTTAAAGGTAGGTCTTCACAAATGTCCTTATAAACATACACTTTACATCAAATTTGGAGATGGAGGAAAATTAATTAATTTATGCTTGTAAGTTGATGATTTAATCTATACTGGGAATGATCTTGGCATGTTGGAAAAGCTCAAGCAGTCCATGAAACTTGAATTTGATATGACAGATCAGAGATTGTTTCATTATTTTCTTGGTATGGAAGTAATACAATCAGATAAAGGGAATTTTTGTTTGTCAGAAACAATATATGCAAGAAGTTCTGGACAAATTTCAAATGAAGAACTACAATTCTGTTACTACACCGGTGGATAAAGGTGTAAAGCTCATAAAAGATCCATGTGATAATTTGTGGACAGGATACTGTATAAGCAGATTTTTAGAAGTCTCACCAACAAGACTAGATATAATGCTTGGTGTAAGTCTGTTTAGCAGATATATAGAGCATCTAAAGGATTTGAACTTGCGGACTGCTAAAAAAATTCACAGGGATTTATGTGGAATTGCAAATTTTGGAATAATCTACAAGAAGGGTGACCCGACAGATCTTATAGGTTTTACAGGCAGTTGTTATGCTGGCGATATGGATGATTTAATAAAAAAAACATTTCTGGGTATGTTTTTATGTTGGGAGCTGGTGCAGTTCCATTGTCTTCAAAAAAGCAGCTTATTGTGACTTCGCCATCAACAGAAACAGAATATGTGGCAGCGACTTCTTATGCTTGTCAGGCCATTTGGTTGAGAAGAGTTCTGGAAGAACTTGAGATGGAACAACACGAGGCCACTCCATCTTATTGTGATAAAAGTTCAGCTATCAAGCTTTCTAAAAATCCAGGTTTGCATGGGAGAAGCAAGCATGTACATGTGACTTATTGGAGAACAGAAGATCAAATGGTGATATATTCACAAAACCCCTCAAAGAGAAGCAGCTTTTTCAAGGCTGATAGAGTTTGCAGGGGAGTGTTTGTTGGATGAGTAATGCTAGATACAAT
Source organism: Taxillus chinensis (assembly GCA_023512835.1). Classification (NCBI taxonomy): domain Eukaryota; kingdom Viridiplantae; phylum Streptophyta; class Magnoliopsida; order Santalales; family Loranthaceae; genus Taxillus; species Taxillus chinensis. Next base: position 26,494,213 of record CM042086.1, read on the forward strand.
TGGAATTACATAGGTGAATAACCGTAGTGACGTGTTAGTATATCAAATCATCATAGGAGAGTCAAGACAAAAAATGATAACCGTGCACATCATTGCAGTTTTACGGTAATGCCGCGAGTCAATTGCACAAATATTTTTATGAAAGACTTTCACGTGGGAATATTTTAAAAAGTTCAGGAGGAACTGTTGAAATGATCCGCGAATCAATTGCACAAATACTTTTTATGAAAGACTTTCACGTGGGAATATTTTAAAAAGTTTAGGAACAACGGATGAAATGATAAAAAATTTGAGGTTCACAACTCACATGTCTTTTATGCTTGCTATTTTACCACAATTGATAGTGATGGTAAGTGAAATGTTTTTATGCAGTTTTCGCACTTTATAATGATAAATCTATGGTAGATTTTTAAATGATAAGTTTTTCTATTGCAAGTTAGATTCTGGTTTTTAGGCTTTAATGTAGGAAGTTTAATTTGTGTGATTGTTATCATTTAAATTAGAAACGGTCGATTTATTAATCAGTTGTAAAGCCTGTCTGTCTCTTTTTCAATTCTGAGTCCATTTAATTTTTCATTCCAAATTATTCTCCTTATGGGAATCTTATTTTTGTCAACGGCATCCTCTTTTTGTTGGGTACCTTTTATTTGCCGCACACATAGTTCATGTGTTGTAAATTTGAATCTTTAAAATAAATTTAAATCGTCTAAAATCGAATTCAAAATTTGTTTTTCTCTGAAGTGCAACAAGGAGCTGCTAAGCCAGAAGGAAATAAGGCTCTTATTTTTCACGTACCTGTCGTATAACATATGTGAGAAAGCGAGTGATATAATCTATGCTCTTGCTATATGGGTTAGGTTATGATCACAACGTCTTCACAAGTGAATGTTGAAATGTTTAGTTTCATCGTCTCTGCTGAGGGAGAAACTTGAAACCGCTGTAGTGTTCCCATGTTTCACGCTTACCTTATATTCGCCTAAGAACCCAAAGAAGGCATAGGAGCCCTGTCCATCTGTCTCTCCCTGGATTTCCCCGGTCTGCCATTCCTCGAGGAGTTTGTCAACAACATCACCGGCCGGGAGGTTCTGAAAATCCTTATGTGTCAAACACATTTGGTAACACCCATTAGGATGGATCGCTGTCCACAACATCATTCCGTCCACAGCAGGGTGTGAGAAACCTTCCCTCAGTACTTCTTCTAAATAAATTGCCTGCAAAAGTGCACACTCACTACTCAAGCATGATGAGAAAGCAGCTCAAACCATTTCATATCTCTGTGTGCTTTTTGTGCGCCCTTACCTGTGTTTCCATGTCAATAGTTTTGCTTATGTCGACCTCAGTGAGCCAAATGGGGAGACCTAGCCTCGCTAACTTATCCAAAATAGCCCTCATTAGAGGTGGATTGGGTGTGGTGAAGTGGCTCTCCAAACCAATCCCGTCCATGGACACCCCGCCGCGCTCCAACTCTTTCAGCTTCCAAATGTAAGTGTCCACCGTGGAACCGGCGTCACTGCAAGTCTCCACTACATTGAATTCATTCATAAACAGCGTCGCCAATGGGTCTGATTGGTGTGCGGTCTCGAAAAAGTGTAGGGTGGCATTAGGGCCTAGTCTTTCCTCATAGAATCTAAAATGCAGCATTTCGTTGCTGACATCCCAGTGGATGAACTCTTCTCTGTATTTGTTCATTAGGCTCTGTATTCTAGCTTCCACGGCCGAATGAAGCTCATAGCCTGTGAGGTTTCGAACCCATGCGGGGTTGTACACCGGGTCCTCCCAGAAAATATTGTGGCCTCTTGCAATGAGTTGGTTAGCGTGGACAAATTGCAACAGCTGGTCTGCTAAGGTATAGTTGATTTTACCCTGCTCGGGCTCGGTTGCATACCATTTGAGCTCGTTCTCGAAAACGGCTGCATTGAACCGCTTTAGAAACCACTCCTGAAACGGTATTCACCAATTGCTTCATCACAATTAGGTATGTAATTTGACTTAAAACCCAATGTCACATCCTACACATAACTTGTTTTGAAGGTAAGCATGTAGTCATGATATAAGCAATGTCAATTGCCGAAAGTATGTATCCATACTTGATAGGCCGAATTGCCAATGATGGTGCTTGCTATGGCAGATCCAAATGGGAAGTCCTTTGCCACCTGCTGCACGGTAACAACAGCTCCTTGCAGCCTCTCCCCAAACCGGTCTGATACATGGATTATTACTGCACGTTTCCTTGCCTGCACGGATTCATTAAATATGCAATATTCATGTCTGATATTAATTAATAAGACTGTCTGAAGATCCAAAATGCAGTAACTTACACTTCTGATCTTAGAATCCTGATTCAATCTCCATTGCCGGTCAGTGAATGGCTGCAGTGAGGCGCTTGCAATTGTTATCTTAATATCTGCTCCCGCGTCCGAATTCTACTGCCAAAATATTATCAGATTTTTTGAAGTTTTTAAATCAATAATTATCCTTGTTTATGACACAGTTTTTCTAGAAGATCTTCCAAAAATATAGCTTCACAACCCGGTCCTTAATAATACAAGGCTTTCGGTGCTCATATACGGTTATAAAATTACCCTTTTACTACGCAAGTAAAACATGGAAAATTTAAACCTGTAAGAATAAAGTGGATTGGGGAGAAGGAGAACGCAGGACGAAGCCGCCCTTGAGAAAGGACCAACATCCACTGCGAGCAGTCACAGTGCCTATGCAGTTGTGGGTGGCGTCCTCTGTCTTGAGGGTAGTTCTCACCAGAGCTGAGTCTGCGCCCTCTATTTTAACCCAACCTGCATGAAATTCACCAAACACAAATCAACAAATTAAATATCTTGTTTTTTTTCTTCTCCTTTATACCTATTACTATTATTTTCATGTATTATTTAAATAGATAAAAGAATTATTTGAAAATTACTTACAATACCCAATTTAAAAGGCCTTGGAACTCTCCTTAGGGTACATTCATAAGTCATATAGACAATTTCATTCCCTTAATCCTACTCTTATAAAATAGTGAAAAAAATTTCCTCTATCCTTCTTTTTCTCATTTTGGATTTTTCACTTAAAATCTAGTATTTTTTGCTTTTATTTATCTTAATATCTGTTTGTATTTGATTTTGTTATTATTATCTAATTTATAACAAACTAGTATCAGGACTCCAGGATTTTCGGTTTTTTATATTCTTTGCTCTATGGTTCTTGGTTTTTTGGCTTTTTTCTTGGATATTTGATAATAGTAATAATGAAGTACGATATTTTGTTGTTAGATCACAATACTAGGTTAAGATGCAGGCTATTCTTGCGCATATGGATCTTGATGATGCGTTTCTAGGGTTCGATAAAATGTCATCTTCATGGGCAACCTAAGAGAAACAATATAAGGATTTTAAGGTTCTATCCCAAATACATCTACATTTATCTAATTATATTTTACAGGATGTGTTATGTGAGAAAACTATTGCTACCCTATTATTTATGTTAGAACATCTTTGTATAACGAAGAGTTTGATCAGTAAGTTGTACTTGAAGTAATAATTATATTCTCATAGTTTAATAGAAGGTACATCTTTTAAAGATTATTTATTTGTATTAAAAAATGATTTAGAATTGATAGAAGTTAAATACGATGAAGAGAATTTAACGTTCATATTCAACTTTTAGAGATACTAATTTGTATAGTCATGACATACTCACTATTGATGAGGTTTATGAGGCTTTATTTTCAAATGGGAAGATAAAGCAAATTGCTAATAGTTCTAGCTTTGAGTCATAGGCAAAAGATCTCATTGTTCACGATAGGTCACAAGACCGCAATCCTAATTTTGGTGGTAATGTAAATAAAATATTAAGGTCTATAAATAGAGATGATAAATTTTGCAAGTATTATAAGAAGAGATGTCATATTATCTCTGAGTATTACAAGCTAAAGAACAAGAATAAAAGAGTTGGAAAACAACCAAAGAAATCTAGTGAGGCTGATATAGGTTCACCTGTAAAGGTGGAGTGATTAAGATAAGCAATGGTTCTCTTGTAATAATAAAAGGTCAGAAGAGCGCTAGGTAGTTATATATTTTATAGGGTTCTATAGTTTTAGTAGTTGTTGCTATTGCAATCTGACGCAGCGCGGAAGCTACAAGAGATTAATAGCAACGATCGAATCTCCCAAACAGGTTGCCAATCCAAGCAAACCCAAGGAATAAATTGATTGAATCAATCTATAGATTTATAAAACTGAGAATAAAATTCATGTGTATCATTACAATGATTTAAGGGCCTATTTATAGCCTCACAAGGGATTACATAAAAGGAAATTCGCATAAAACAAATTAAAAGGAAACTATTAAATTAACAACTAAAAGGAAATACTTAAAAGGAAAGATAAGTCTTGCTTGTGTCCTAAGTTGCTTGCGTCTCAAGTTACTTGCTTCTCAAGCCACCGCATCATTCTCTCCCACCAAAGAAGAACTCGACCTCGAGTTTGGGACAGGATATAAAGGCACATCATCAGAATGAAAGGGATAAATATCAGCGACATCAAAAGTCCTAGAAATCGACATATCATCTGGTAAAGCAACGACATAGGCATTGTCATTGATCTTGCGCACAATCGCATATGGTCCATATTTCTTTGGTTGTAACTTGCTGTATTTATGAATGGGAAAACGTTCTTTATGCAGAAACACCATCACTTGATCTCCCACAGCGAACAATTTCTGTCTCCTATGCAAATCAGTAGTCGCTTTATATTTGGCATTAGCGCGCTCAATCTTCTCTCGAACATCTGCAACGACAAATTGATACTGCTCAGCCATGTGTTTAGTAACCATATTCCTATCCTTGCCACTAGGTAATTGTGCTAGATCCAAAACATGTAGCGGGGACTTTATGTAAACCACCGAAAAAGGTGTCCTCCCAAGTGTACGATGAACGGAATTGTTGTAAGCAAATTCGGCCTGTGCCAAAGCTTGATCCCATTGCTTCGGTTTCTCACCGCAAATACTCCTAATGCGATTGCCCAACGTACTATTCGTCACCTCAGTCTGGCCATCAGTCTGTGGATGGGCGGTACTACTAAAATTCAAAGATGAATTAAACAAAAACCACAAAGTCTTCCAAAAATGACTAAGAAATTTACTGTCTCTGTCTGAAGTTATAGATTTAGGTACTCCATGCAAACGAACCACCTCCTTGAAAAATAGTTTTGCAATAGCCTGTGCATCAGCAGTCTTTCTACATGGGATAAAATGAGACATTTTAGAAAACCTGTCAACTACCACAAATACAGAATTTGCTCATCTTTGAGTACGAGGTAATCCCAAAATAAAATCCATCGATATATCCTCCCATATGTTATTCGGAACGGGCAAAGGAGTGTACAGTCTATTGTTTTGAGATTGTCCTTTGACAGTCTGGCAAATATAACACCTTTCAACAATTCGGCTCACATCGCGGTGCAAACGAGGCCAAAAGTACCTTTCTGCCACAGCGGCAATAGTCTTGTCTCGCCCAAGATGCCCAGCTAAGCCTCCTCCATGGAGATCTCGAATCAACTTCTCTCGTAGAGAAGATTTAGGAATACACAATTGATTACCCTTCATTAAGAAACCCTCCTGAATGTGGTAATCATCACAAGGCTCATGAAGTGTGCACTTCCTCCACAGTTCCTGAAAATCCTCATCAGTGACAAACAAGTTTTTCAATTCATCAAAGCCCACAATCTCAGTGTGTAAAGTAACTAACAAATCAGCTCTTCGACTTAATGCATCGGCTACTCTATTTTGGATTCCAGATTTATGCATAAGTCTGAATGGAAACTTCTGCAGAAATTAGATCCACCTTGCATGCATATCCTTGTTAATCCTTGTTTGTCCACTAAGATGCTTCAAAGCCACACAAGCAAAATAAAGAATGAATTCTTTACCCACTAAATAGTGCTCCCATATTCGTAAGGCTCTCACAACAGCATAAAATTCTTTATCATAGGTTGACCAAGTCTTCCGAGCTTCACATAATTTCTCACTAAAAAAGGCCACTGGCTTCTTTTCTTGAGATAATAAAGCACCAATGCCAACTCCACTAGCATCACAATCCACCTCAAATAATTTAGTAAAATCTGGGAGTGCTAATACTGGTGCCTGACATAATTCTTCCTTTAAGACTTGAAAACTCTTAGCAGCTTCTTCATTCCACTGGAACTTTCCTTTCTTCAAGCATTCAGTTAATGGGGCAGCGATGGTACTAAAATGTCTGATAAACCTCCTATAAAAACTAGCCAATCCTAGAAAGCTCCTGAGCTCTGTCACAACTGAAGGAGTTGGCCACTCCTTGATTGCCCTTACTTTAGAATCATCCACCATGACACCATCACAGCTAACCACAAATCCCAAAAATAACAATTTCTTGGCTAGGAATATGCACTTCTTCATATTAGCATATAATATATTCTCACGCAACACAGTTAACACTAGCCTCAAATGCTCAATATGCTCATGCTCAGTCTTGCTATAAATTAGGATATCATCAAAATAAACTACAACAAATTGGCCATTAAAAGGCTTGAGTACCTGATTCATTACGCGCATAAAGGTGCTTCGTGCATTGCTAAGACCAAACGGCATCACCAACCATTCGAACAATCCCTCTTTTGTAATGACCCGTGTGTAACCCGTGTGTAAGAAGTTAACCACAAATACCTTAGATGTTGGTGCACTAGTTTGAGGTAAGAGATGAGCCCAAGAGGGGACTTTTGGGAGGCATGTGACAAGTGATAACGTACATTTATGCCCTAGGAAGATGCTAGGCGTATACAAGCGGTTTTAAGCTGTTTTGGCTGATCTTGGAGCTCACTTTTGATAGGGTAGATGGCCTCAAACAATTGGCGTGCAAGAACAAAAGTTTCTTAGAATGAGGTCCTCTATCTACCACAGAAATTTCAGGGCATTTGGAGCTGCACGTGAATTCACCCATTTCACGTGCAAGCATATTTTTGCTTCTCAGACCTCTACAAGATGCAAGGAGGCTTGGGGTGAAGTTTGAGTGCATTTGGAGCTGCACGCCAATTGGGGAATTGGCGTTTAAATTGGCGTGCAGGCATATTTTTGCATGGTTACCTTGGTTTTGTCATTTTAATCATCTTTTCCCAAAGGACCATGTTGGAATTGTGAATATTTTGGTGTATATGGATGTGGGAAGGTCATAGCTTGTTCAATCAAAACTACGTCGTTTTGATACTGGGATTCACTTAATCAAAACTACGTCATTTTGATGTTGTGTTGTCTATATAAGGAGGAGAAGCCCCTCTGTTTTAGGTTTAGGGTTTGTTGCTCCACCAGCCATCGCAGAGAGAGAGAGAGAGAGAGAGAGAGAGAGAGAGAGAGAGAGAGGGGGAAGGAGAGCTTCGGTGGGCTGCCGGAGCGTCTTGCGTGGGTGGTCGGAGTCTTGCGTGGAAGCGGGAGCAGGAGAACATACAAGGTAGGGGTTCTGTTCTTCCTAAATCCTCCTCTGTCCTAGGGTTCTAGGGCAGATTATAGAGTTATACCTATTTATATATATATGTAATCCATATAGGTGTGATCTCCTATATGGATGTTGGCCTTCAATGGCAGTTTTTGATGTTTTCTGGTGTTGGATGGTGTGCATATTAGGTGTTCGATAAAATACCTGTGAGACCCTGCATGTCAAGTGTTTGATTTTATGCCTGATGGGCTGTGCGAACTAAGTGTTTGGTATTATGCCTGTGAAAATGTGTATGCTACGTATTTGGTTTAATGCCTGTGTGACCTTGTATGCTGTGCGTGTGGAACCCGATGGCTGTGGAAGCTCGGGACTGGAACTGTTAGCCCATGTGGCTAAGCCTATATGGCCGTGGATATGTTAGCCCGTGTGGCTAAGCCTGAGAGGCTGTGGATATGTTAGCCCGTGTGGCTAAGCCTGAGTGGCTGTGGATATGTTAGCCTATATGGCTAAGCCTGTATGGCTGTGGATATGTGTGTGCCATGTGAATGTGGAATACAACTTGTTTACATTTTATTGTCACTACACTGCACCTGTACACACTCATGTAGACGCTAGGAGCATGGGATGGGTTGGGGAGACATGATCCCTACTGAGATGTGGTTGCTCTCCCCTCCCTCTATGTTGTGTTTTCTTTCAGGAACATACAGGCGTTAGGAGGGACCCCAAGGTGGAAGACCTTATTTACTTTACTGTCTACCATTTATGTTATTTTTATGTGAATTGATGTAACCCCAGGGGGGATGGATTGAAAAGAGGATTTTGTTGTAATAAAGACTGGTTTGGATTGTGGATTGCTTTTGTAAACTTTACTTTCTTGAATGTGTTGTGGATGTTTAAAATGTTATATTCGGGGTTTGCACTCTAACCCCTTTGCCCTCCGTGTGGGTACAAGGGGAGTCACGTACCGGTTTCCTCGGGTTGGAAATCCGGAGCGTGACATCTTTAGTCTTGAAAGCAGTCTTCCACTCATCTCCAGGCTTGATTTGAATTTGATGGTAACCACTACGCAAGTCAATTTTGGAAAACACTTGAGAGCCACTCAAGTGATCCAACATGTCATCCACTCGAAGTATAGGAAATTTATATCCAATAGTAATCTTGTTGATAGCACGACTATCAACACACATTCTCCAACTTTCATCTTTCTTGGGAGTCAACAAAGCTGGCACTGCACAAGGACTCAGGCTGTCGTGAATAAATCCCTTGTCCAATAATTCTTGGACCTTCTCCCGCAAGATCTCTGTTTCTTTTGGGCTCATCCTGTAGTGTGGTAAATTTAGTAAACTAGCACCAGGTACCAAATCTATTTGATGTTGGATATCTCTTAGAGGCGGCAACCCCTCTGGCAAGTCATCTGGGACCATATCTGCAAAATCCTCCAACACAGTTTTAACCGCATCTGGTACCTCTGGATTTGAACTTTCAACATTAATAATCTCTGGTTTCACCACAAGAGCATGTACCTCTTTCGCCTCTTTTGCATCTTCAATCACATCCGCCTCAGATTGGATCATTGTTAAGAAAGTTCGTCTGTTGCCCTTATAGGTTTTAGAATGAAAGTCCTCCTTTAAAGGTAATAAGTTAAATTTTGCACCGCCTTTCTCTAGCTTGTAAATGTTCTCTTTGCCCGAATGTTGGGCATTCACATCAAACTGCCAAGGTCTGCCCAATAACAAATGACAAGCATCCATATCTACCACATCGCAATAAACCTTATCATGGTACTTACCAATAGTGATAGGGACCCTGCATCTTTCTGTCACACCAATTTTCTCCACATCTTTTATCCATCCAATGGTATACAGACTTGGGTGCTTCTCCACAGGCAACTTCAATTTCTGAACCACTGATCTCCCAATGATGTTCTCGCAACTGCCGCTATCAACAATTACATTTAACACTCGACCCTTAGTTGCACACCTAGTTCGAAATAGCTGGTGTCGTTGTGTGAGCTTTGCCTGTGGTGGTGATAGAAGCATTCTTCAAACCACATAGGATGGTTCAACTCCATCATCTTCCATCTCCTATTCGCTAGGGCCACGTCCATCTTCTGCTTCGCAATCTGGATCGTCCTCCTCATCACGTTCCACCATGTTGACAGCTCTCCTATTCGGGCATTGATTAGATCGATGTCCTGGCTGTCCACAACGAAAACATTTGTCCAAAATCGGCTTGACATAAGGGTTGGTTTGTTTTTGAGTCCCTTGAACTGGAAGAGGCCTCTTCCCTTCTGCTTTGTCACCTAACTTGGTAATTTCTTCTGCAGGCTTACACGAACCACTCACGTTTCTTTCGTTGACCGTCTTGCTTCCACTGGAACTATTGTTAGTTCCAACTCCTCTTCGTCCACTTACAAACCGTGACATTTGTTCATATAACATAGATTCTGCCCGAAGTGCCATATTCTTCGCTTCATTCAAGCTTCTAAGGACTGTGAACCCGATCTTGTCCCTAATTTGCAATTTAAGGCCATCCACAAATCGTGTGGCTTGTTGTCCTTCACTTTCCCGCAAATCGTTCCTCTCGGCCAGTCTCATAAATTCTGCAGTATATTCATGAGCTGACCGTGTCCCTTGGCGGCATCGTTGATATTGTTGGAACAATATCTGATCATAATCTGGTGGTAGGAAATCTCGCTGCAGCAACTGTTTCATACGAGGCCAACTCCTCACTGCAATCTCTCCCACCATGCTGAAGCTCCTCCCTTTAGTCTGCAAGCCACCAAATTAACTCTACGGTCTTCTGAAATCTCCATGTAATTAAAGAACCGTTCAACCTCCGCCAACCAGTCAAGGAAACCTTCAATATCAAGATTACCATTGAAGGATGGAATATCCACCTTCAACCGATAATTAACAGCATCTCTACGATCGTACTGATTCCTTCGGTATTCTCTGCCTCGATCTTGCATCGGCGGTAGTCGTGCACCATATAACAACTCTTCCTCTTCTGATGAATCATCCCCTGATAACTGATGTACTCTAATTGTAGCCCCACGTCTAAGGTTTGGGTCTACCAATTCGTCCCTTGCCCTCGGACGAGCACGCTCAAGCAAATCATCATCAGAATTCAATTGGTCGGCATATTCACGAACTCTCCTTATTCTTGGCCGCTCCTCGCCAAACACTTTGCCACCATGCTCTTCTAACGAGTCGACACGCTCAGTCAGATCTTCAAGACGTCGTTCTACACGTCGATTCTCTGACCTACAGCATCAAACTCCGCCCTTAGGACCCATTGATTGGCTCCTTGGACACCCGCCTCCTGAACGTCGTCAGGTACACGATCACCTCCAACACACGGACTCAACGACATCACCGCAGGAAAAGCCTTACTCTGATACCAACTGACGCAGCGCGGAAGCTACAAGAGATCGATAGCAACGATCGAATCTCCCAAACAGGTTGCCAATCCAAGCAAACCCAAGGAATAAATTGATTGAATCAATCTATAGATTTATAAAACTGAGAATAAAATTCATGTGTATCATTACAACGATTTAAGGGCTTATTTATAGCCTCACAAGGGATTACATAAAAGGAAATTCGCATAAAACAAATTAAAAGGAAACTATTAAATTAACAATTAAAAGGAAATAATTAAAAGGAAAGATAAGTCTTGCTTGTGTCCTAAGTTGCTTGCGTCCCAAGTTACTTGCTTCTCAAGCCACCGCATCACAATCTCTTTTTCATGTATGATTCTGATATTTCTAAATTATGGCATATGACTGAGCAAGGAATAATTGAGTTAATCAGAAGAGAACTTATTACAGGACAAAATATATATCAACAATCTTCAATTTTGTAAACATTGTGTCTATGGTAAACAAAAGAGAGTTCAGTTTACCAAAGACACTCATAAAATTAAAGAAATTCTCGATTATATTCATTATGATCTTTGGGGGCTGACACGAGTGACCTTTAAAGGTGGTGTAGTTTGTATGATGACTATTATTAATGATTTCTCTTAGATGGTCTAAACATTGTTCTTGAAGCATAAGAGTAATGCATTCTCAACTTTCAAGGATTGAAAAATTATGATTGAAAAGAAAATAGGGAAATAGTTGAAGAGGCTTCGTACGGAAAATGGTTTGAAGTTTTGTTCCAATAAATTTAATACTTTCTACGAGTTCGAAAGAATTATGCGTCATTTGATAATTGCTCATATCCCGCAACAAAATGAAGTTATAGAATGTATGAATAGAACCATCATGGAAAAAGTTTGATGCATACTATCCCATGCAAAGTCACCACAATATTTTTTGGTCCAAATTGACTGCTATAACTTGTTTTGTTACTGACCAATCTCTCTTTACTACTATTGAGAAGAAGAAACCATATGAGGTATAGACTAGTACTCCTACAGATTATTCTGATTTAAAAATATTTCATTGTCGTGCATATGCTCTTATTGATAATGGTAAATTGGAGCCTAGATTTGTTAAATTCATTTATCTAAGCTATAAGGCTGGTGTTAAAGGATATAAATTATGGTGTCCAAAAACCAAGAAGGTCATTATTAGTAAGAATATTGTCTTTGATGAAACTATTATTTTACATAATTTATCCTTTCATGATTTTTCTAAGATACATCACCTGAGTATTACCAAATAAGTGGAGTTTGAAATTAATTCAGGACAATGTTCATCAACTTTTCAATCCAGTCTATCATTTTTATTTAGTCTAGCTCAATCCAGTCCAAAAACTCAAGAGAGAGTTGTTTCTTTATCTTTTACACTACCTCTAGCTCTTTAATATTGTATTGCCAAGAATAGACCAAGGCGAGAAATTAAGCCTCTACAAAGATATGACGATGAAGTAGATTTGATTATATACACCTTAAATGTGGTTGAAAATATTGATGACAATTATGAACTATCTACTTATTTTTATATAGTCACTTGTAATCATTTAAATAAGTGGATGATAGCTATGTAAGAGGAGCTGGAATCATTTCACAAGAACAAAACATAGAAGCTTGTGAAGTTGCCTAAGGATAAAAAGGTTATTTGTTACAAGTGGGTGTTTCACAAGGGAACTATAATGACCCGTGTTTAGGGTTTCAGGAGTTAACCATGTGATGGAGTGCACATTGAGTGATGTGAACATCAGTACGATGACGTATACGTCAAATAGAGCGTTTTGATTGTGAGTGGGCCTGATTCGGAGTCGGAGCCCCGAAAGGCTAATTTTGGGGTTTTTATGGTGTGGTCGGGTGACTTTGTAATTAAGGTCTTATTTGGAAACACAAATCTCTTTATAGTGATATACTTGTCAAACAGTGTGTTTTGACAGTAATTGAACTTGATTTGGAGTCGGGACCTTGTGAGGGTAATTTTGATATTTTAATGAATTAAATGTGGGAGAGTATAAATAGGGCAGTGAAAACCCAAATCCCTAATTTTCATACGTGCTTGCCTTTCTAGAGAGAGAAAGAGGTGAGGAGAAAGAAAGAGAAGGCAAAAGCGAAATTGACGATCCGGAGCTCAAAGCAACCAAAGTCGAGGTAGGGATTCGTTCTTCTCACTCTTATGTCATTGATTATGCTTGCTAGAGTAGCGAAAACATGTGAATTAACCCCCAATTCATGAAATTGGAAGTATGAACCCTAAAGTTTGAGAAACTCAATTTATATTGTTTTGGTATGAATTAATGTTGTTTTGGTAGCCTAAGATGGCTAGGATGAGTTAAAAAGCCATTTATGGGATGAATTAGTGCTTAAAAATAGAGATTTAACGGGCATAATTGAGTTTTGGGACGAAAACGGAAAGAACGCAGTTAATAGTTTGCGACTGGGGAACTGCTCGAGGCTAGCTTCAAGCAGAGTGTCGAGCAGAGCATCGAGCAGCGAGCCTCGAGCATGTTGCTCAAGCTTAGAGTGTCGAGCAGCATCAAGCAAAGTGTCTCGAGTAGGGTGTCTCGAGCAGTTAGACAGTGCAGTTACTAGTGTATGTTGACAGGGAGCCTGTACCAATTTACATTGTAACCATTAAGTCAAGTATTATACTTAAGTTACAATGTAAATAAGGAAATACCTCCCATTTAGATTCAAAGAAAAATACTAGAAAATCAAATTCTCACTCCTTCAAAATGTGAAAAATGGGATTTAGTGTAAAATTCCAAAAATATGTAGTTTTTCGTAGTGGTGACTTTTTGGAAAGTGGGGTTAGACCTCTCAGAAAAATCCCCAAAAATCAGATTATCTAAGTTATGGTATGAGGAACCAATGCCGGGACTTTTTATTTCAAGAAAATAGCTTCTACGAAAATCCTCTCTCTTGGTCAAGACATGAGGATAGAGTTATGAACTCAAGTGGTCATATGGGCCTGTGAGGTTACCTTGGTAAGCCTAGGAGGCTACTATTGAGGGCCTGGGAAGTGAGAGGTGTTTAGAGCCTAAAAGGCTACTGTACCTGAGAGGTAATACATTAATGTACTTGAGAGGTAATACAATAATGTACATGAGAGGTAATACAATAATGTACATGAGAGGTAATATATTAATGTACCTTAGAGTTAAGGCAAGGCCTGAAGCAATACTGTACCTGAGAGTTAAAGCGGGGCCTGAGGTAATAGAATATTGTGCCTGAGAGGCAATACTATTGTAATGACCCGTGTTTTGGGATGTGAGGAGTTAGTCACAATTATGCCTTTTGAGTGGCAATTGTTGGGTTTTAGGGAGTTTTATTCCGACACACATTGGCTAGAACACTTTGTTTGATGGTGAGTAAGCTAGGGGCAAGATTTGAGCCCAAGAGGAAGCTTTTTGGGGCTGCACGCGACAATGCACGTGACAATGGTTGTCACGGGCAGTGAGATTTTTGCATGGGAGCCTTCCTAACGTTGGTCTAAAGCTTGGGAAAAAATCTTAGGGCATTTGGAGCTTGCACGTGACAATGGTCTTTGTCACATGTAGCCATGTTTTTGCACCATCACCTTGGTTTTATTATTCTAGTAATCTTTTCCCAAAGGGGCATGTTGGAATTGTGAATATTTTGTCTTGTATGGATGCGGGAAGGTTGTAGCTTGTGTAATCAAAACTACGTCGTTTTGATGCTGGGTTTCACTTAATCAAAACTAAGTCGTTTTGATATTGAGGGGTCTATATAAGGATGAGGAGCCCTCTTGTTTTAGGTTTAGGGTTTCTTTTCTGATAGTCGCCGCAGAGAGAGAGAGAGAGAGAGAGAGAGAGAGAGAGAGAGAGAGAGAGAGAGAGAGAGAGAGAGAGGGGGGGGGGGAGGGAGAAGGAGAGCTCCTGGTTGCTACTGGAGTGTCTAGCGTGGGTGGATGGCATCTAGCATGGGAGCGTGAAGGATCCTTGAGGTAAGGGTTCTGTTCCTCCTTGAAACTATCCCAAGGTTTTGGCCTTGTGATAAGCAGTCTGTTGTATATTCTAGATATATATATATATATATAAATCCATATAGGTGTGATCTCCTATATGGATGTTGGCCTTCAATGGCGTATTTGCTTGGATATTTGTATATATGCCCGTGAGGCTGGGGATTACGCATGCTAAGTGTTTATTTTTATGACTGTATGGCTATGCATGCTAGGTGTTCGATTTTATGTCTGCGTGACTAAGTTTGAGAGTCTGTGAATGTGTGCACGTTATGTGTTTGATGTTATGCTTGTGAGACTATGCAAATCATGTGTTTGATGTTATGCCTGTGTGGCTTTGTGTGTTGTGTGTTTGTTGGTACACCTGATGGCTGTGGAAGCCCAGGACTACTTTGAAACCCGGTGGCTATAGAAGCCCGGGACTACTTTGGAACCCGGTGGCTGTGGAAGCCCCCGGTGGCTGTGGAAGCTCGGGACGTTCTTGGAACCCGGTGGCTGTGGAAGCCCGGGACTATTTATGTTAGCCTGTATGGCTGTGGATATGCTAACCTGTGTGGCTGTGGCAAAGGTTGTACTTGTGACTTGTGTGTTGATGCTTGACTAGATTATCAACTGCTTATATCTTATTGTCACTACACTGCACTTGTGCACGTCCTCATGTAGATGCTAGGAGCATGGGATGGGTTAGGGAGACATGATCCTTACTGAGCTGTGGTTGCTCACCCCTCCCTCTGTGATGTGTTTTCTTTCAGGAACCTACAGGCGCTAGGTGGAACCCCAAGGTGGAAGACCGTATTTGTTTTATTGTTTCGGTCAATTGTTATTTTGAGGAAATTGATGTAACCCCAGTAGGGAGAGGTTGAAAACAAGATTTGAATGTAATAAAGGCATGTGGTCTGGTTTTAAACGTTTATTGTGGTTTGAAATTAATAAAGATATTGATTTACGTCTTTGTGAATTTCTGTTGTGTATGTGTACGATGTCTTGCGTGGGATGTTGTATATCAACCCCTTGCCCACCGGGTGGGTAAAGGGGAGTCATGAACCGGTTTCCTCGGGTTGGAAATTCAGGGTGTGACAACTATGCCCAAGGGGCAATATGATGCTTGAGAGGCCATACTATGCTTGAGAGGCAATATTGTGCCTAAGAGGCAATGCTGTGCCCGAGGGGCAATACGATGCCTGAGAGGTCATACTATGCCTGAGAGGCAATGCTGTACCCGACGGGCAATACGATGCCTGAGAGGTCATACTATGCCTAAAAGGCCATACTATGCCTAAAAGGTAATGTACCTAAGAGGTAATATAGTAATGTATATGAGATGCAATGTACCTGAGAGATAATATAAAATATTGTGCCTGAGAGGCAATACTATGCCCGAGGGACAATACTATGCTTGAGAGGTCATACTGTTCCTGAGAGGAAATACTGTGTATGAGAGGTAAGACTGAGCCTAGTGAGATTGTGTGATGAAACTATAGTGGCTGGTTTGATGCTATGGTTTGGGTCATGATGGCTAAGGTGTCGTAGGGGCGATGAGGGTGGTCGACAATGTGAGAGCCTCATGGTATGTTGACAATTATGGTTATGGTTAGCTCGTATATATACGTGTACTGTGTGGGACCTTTGGGTCTGTTATGATATGTTATGCTCGCTTGTATACCTGTGTGTGAGATCTATGTGACATGTGAGACTCTTAAGTCTATGTGAGATGTCAATTGTGCCCGATGGCATATTCGGTGATTGAGTTTGAGCTGAGTTGAGCTCAGTGCAGATGTACCCTTACGCAGATGTGATAGGTGGCTAAGGCCCCCCTTGGTTTGTGATGTACCCTGTTGGGTGAGGTTAAGGCTTGATGAGCTTGCTGAGTTAATATGATCTTGTGAAGGCTCATGGAGGCTGTGCCCTGAGGTGATGTGGATCCTATTGAGGATTGTGGTGAATATGATGGATCCTTGTGTGGATAGGATAGGCTATCCTACTGATATGATTTGTTGATAATTCTATTTTGGATTGTGAGGAAACATACCGAGTCCTAATGAAGAGAGGATGTCCTAGTATAATGTTATATTGATGGGATATTGTGAAGCTTCTGATGACAAGCGGTAGAGACCCCTGAGATGTTATGCTGGTGTCAGAGTCTGTTTGCCCACAGGAAGGTGTTCCATGATATCGAAAGTCCTCTCAACCCGAGGTGGTTGAGCGGTGTGTCTCGTAGAGCGACAGTATCAAATTGGAACACATATCCCTTGGCACTTAGTGATGACACCAGTACGTTGTGAGAGCTGTCTGGAAAGTTAAAGGTTAAAAACAAGGAATCTGCTCCCTGATTTTAGTTTGCTTCAGGCTGCGTCCTGACGTTTGCTATCTATATGGTTATGCTTTGAGCATGTATTGAGTGGAGGCTGTCGAGTGATAGGATCCCTACTGAGCTATGGTTGCTCACCCTTCCTCTTGTGTTTCTTTTTTTGTCTGATTCAAGTACATACAGGAGCTAGGATGTTCACCAAAGGTGGAGAACTTAAGTGTGTTTGCTTGTTTTGTTGGATTGGAAGAACTATGATGTAACCCCATGGGGGAAAGAACATGTATGTATGTGTGTTTGTATTGTGATTTGAAATAAGATTTCTATATATGTGTGATATGGTTTTAGGGACGGCACCTGTACTAAGGTCCCTTTCTCGGTGTTCTCACCAACCCTTTGTCCCTTCAAGTGCGGGCATAGGAATTCACTATCCGGCTTTTGCGGGCTAAAAAGCCGGGCGTGACAGGAACTCCTAGAATTGAAGATTTCAAGTTTAAAGCAAGACTTGTTGCAAAGCGTTATAGTCAATTTGCAGGTATAGATTATACTAATATATTTTCTTCAATTGTTAAGCATAGTTAAATTCGAGCCTTACTTGGTATTATTGCTCGATATGATCTTGAGTTAGAGCAATTAGATGTGAAAATAATTTTTTCATAGAGAACTTAAGGAAGACATCTATATGGAATAGCTTGAAGGTTTTATAGCATCCATGAAAGAAGATTGTGTTTATTTCCTTATAAAGTCTTTTTATGATTTGAAACAGTCACCTAAGCAATGGTATAAGAGGTTTGGACTCTTTTATGACTTCCATGATTTTAATAGAAGTAGTTTTGATAGTTGTGTTTATTTTAAAAGGAGTGATGACTCTTTTGTATATCTATTTCTATATGCCGATGATATGTTGATATCAGTCAAGGATAAAGTTGAGATCAGAAAAGTTGAAGTTTACCTTAATGAATTTATACTTGCATCGATAGAATATATGTCAAGGTAAAAGATTTGTCTACAAGTGACTCAAATTCCCTTATTTCTTTTTTCTTTATGCTCATTATTTTTATGTATTATTTAAAGAGGTAAAATGTATATTTGAAAACTAATTATAATACCCTATTCAAAGGGTTCCAAGTGTTATTCCCAATGTGAGTTGTTGAGAGTTGGCATAACTGATTGTGTTGTCATTGTTAGATAGACATCTATTCAAGACCAAATTACATCATATGAAAGAGGAGATCCAGAGAAGCAGATATCATCTGCACGGCTGACAGTTCATCCAGCCGTGCACATATAATTATGAAGCAACCCAGAGATTTTGAGCTCCAAATGGTACCAAATTTTACCGATGGATAGAAGGCTTTAATATCTACAACTTTGCTTTTGACCACAAATGAATCCGAGCACTGTAGAAGAAGTTATGGGCAATCTACTCACATGAGAAATGCAAATATAATCATGGGGACGTGCAGACTTTTTTAGCTCCAAAATTCACCATATTTTACCAATAAATAGAGGATTTCAATATCTACAACTTTACTTTTGACCTCAAGTGAATTTGAGCACTATAGAGGGAGTTATGGTCAAAATATCAACATCAGCACATGCAGATCAAAGTTCACTAGATGAATGGCTGAGATTTGTTGACTTAGGTGAGCTTAATCCAATGGCTAAGACTATTTCACTTAAATGAGATTGATCTAATGGTTGAGATAAAGTAGAGAAAAAGATCAATGGCTAAGGCTTGACAGCTACAATTAGGTTAACATTCTAATTAAGTTGGCTAATCTAATAGTTAGGATCAATAGAGTGAAATCAATGGATAGTGTTTGATAGAGAATGATGTAGGGTTTTTGTCTTACATATCAGGGGTTGTGGAGGCTGTGATACACAGAAGAGAAGAGATAGAGAGAAGTGAGAACTGGAGAGGAAGAGGAGAATAGAGAAGATAGAGGTGTAGCTCTTGGTGTTTACAGAATCCATCTTGATGAGCTTGTTGACTGTGACATCAAAGAGAAGATCACGAACGAGTCCGTTGATGTACTCTGATCATAGAATAGTGTAGAAACTCATCTGTGTGAGTTGGTACTATTCTCTTTGTATTCATTCTTATTATTATCATTGTAAAACCATAACCAGTGAGGTTATTGGTAATTATAGTTGTTGAAATTGGGTAGTGAACCCACAGGGTAGTGGATCATAAATTCTGTAAGGTGATGAACTTTGGATAACAGTGTGCTATTTAAAATTGCTAGTCGAGATTCTGTGGTTAGCAAATTGCTAATCACGCCGTGAACGTAACTCTACACATTGTAGAATGAATCACGTAATTGTTGTATGTTTTTGTCTTTGTTGATTCTTTTATTTGACATACAAATACACAGAATTTGAAATAGTTTGAGGTGATCATCACGGATAAAAGAAAATGATAAAATTTTTATTGATACACTGATTTAACCCTCCTCCCCCTTTCAGTGCACGATTGGGACTTTCACCGATATTATCCTTAGGGTAGAGCCCTACGCTATATAGACAATCTCATATTCTCTATTCTTCATACTTTCATAAAATAATTCATTTTTTAACATTTTTCCCTTGAGATTTCTATGTAAATCTTGATATAGTTTTTTTTTTTTTTGACTTCTTTTTATTTTACTATTATCTTTTACCTAATTTATAACAAATATGATTGCTCAAAAACATACAAATCAATAATAACGAAAGATGAGGGCAGCGCTGCTTGTATGTGTATACAAGCAGTCAAGCACTGCCAGTTCCGAGCCCCACAACACGAACGAGAAAGACGACATATCCAAGTTTGTCAGTACCATACAAGTCACGGGACGCAAGAGGCTCGAGACTCGTAGAATCAAAATTCAGAAGGAAACACATCGCACGATGCACGATCATCTGTCTGCCTCATTTTGCTGTTAAGTTTTGTTTGTCATTTATGTAGAAGGACGCGGGTAGCTAGGTTCCTGATATTATATATTATAATTAGTGTGTGGTTTAGTGGTCAATCCAAACCGTTTTTTTAAGACCATTCTTTTTATTTTTAATGCGATCACAATATTAATAATTCTAAAAAGCTACTGTTCAATATCTTAGTATTAATGTGTTTGTGTCTTACACGCTCGGTCGTTAGCAGAAACGAGTTTATGGGCAAATGAATCAGGCGTTGGCAATATCAATGAACCCATAATTTCTTATTTACGGCTTAGGTCACCACACCAGGAGCTAGTGAGCTAACAAGCCTACCAAAGACAATTTTTAGTCTCCTCATCCACAAAAGAATTAAAAGCATGTTAAACAAATTAACAAATTATTCCTACTTAAACAATTTTATGTCGATTCCTGTAATCTTATTTTCTAAGTACGAAAGAATTTATAAATGTAAGATATCATGCACAAAACATGAAAAAAAGAAAAAGAAAAAAAGAAGATTCAATAGTGTAAAATTAATGGCAAAGCAAGCTAAGAAATTTAAATACCCAACCGGAGAAAGAGTATTTGGTGTCAGCAGCGGTGAGATTGAAGAGTAGAAAAGTGGCAGGAGGGTGAAAGACAGCAATAGGCCCCCCGGAGTCACCGACCGTGGGACGTAACACATCCCAATTGGGACTGGTGCCTCCATCTCCAAGGATCCCTCCATTGTAAAGTGGCTCCTCTGGGTGCGCTTTACACTGTTGTCACACGCATTTATTTTATCATCCAAATGATATTATATTAATATCATCTTTATTAGTTTTGTGGGAAACAATGATTTGCTTGGCATTTCAATAACTTGTTACCTCCGTGTAAGCCGTAGAATCGTACGCAGGCCCATCTGTAGTGAAGGTTATTCAATAGCATATTGATTAATGACGAAGAAAATAAAAGCCAAAAAAAGAAAGAAGAAAACATGAACACCAATATTGAGAGAGAGAGAGAGAGAGAGAGAGAGAGACCGAGAGAGAGAACCAGGGAAGGGACCATGAGCAGCAGCAGGAGGGAGGCAACTGGGCTTAATGGGAAATGGAACATATTGATGGCTTAGTTAAGTTTTCGGTTGGATTGGATCAGTTGTTTCTGTGGACTGGAATGGGTTTTGTACTTGGCTTGAGTTGTTTTTCTGTTCACGTCAATGTCTCACGTGCAGTAACTTTAAAGTTTGAGGGGTTGACGGAGCGATCACAAGAGGAATAGTGGATGGGTGCCCTGCTTTCTCACATGCATGCCATAGGCATTAGCCATTTCCCAATGGGTAAAGTATATTTATTTATTTTTCTAGCTGACGTGAAATAAGTCATATCAGTATTTTTTTCATGATTCAGGATGTGTCCGGATTATCGTTCGAGCAAACGTTAAGCAGAGGCTCGAGCATATGTGCTCGAGTAGATTTGCTCGAGCTCCTGTTCGAACCTCAAGCTCGAGCAGGCTTCGAGCAAGGGCTCGAGCATGCTGCTCGAGATATCCTGGTCGAGACGTGCTCAACCCTGAAGCTCGAGTAGGTCTCAAGCATCAAGCAAGCCTTGAGCTCGCTTCGAGTAGGACACCTTGATCATCTCTCCCATGACCAGATCTACGGGTTTCTAGTTTCTATTAACTATAATTTCCGACGAAAACTTCAAACGGTCATAACTTTGCGCACAATGATCCAATTTAGGCTCATTTTTTTGATTTGTAGGTATGAATGAAAGCTACAGCGTTAAAACATAGGGGGTTTGCTGCTCTCGGATTTCTAAAAAATGCACTATTTTGCCTTTAAATCCGGATTTTATGCTGTGTTCTACCTTTTCCTGTCCAGATGTACCATTCCAGGCCCCTCCCTACCTCTCCCGCTCTCTTTCTCTCTATCTCAGATGCGCTGCGTTGCGTGTTAAGTTTTAAGTAATTTTGCTAATATGTTAAATTTCCACGTTAGCCAAAGACGCAACTAGGATGCAATGCTAGTTGCAAATATCATTTTTTTATTTATAGTGTATAGGCGTGATTTTTTAACCGTGTCAAATGCATCAAAGAAATTATCATGTGGGACCCACTTTGATTTTGAAAAAAACTCATGAAGAGAGCTACCTCCAAGGCTCGTGTTTGTGTCTTGGGTTTCTAAATTTTGGTTTAAAATAAGGATCTCTATATATTAATCAGTTCACTATATTTATAGTCTTGCTCACAGATTCATAGAGGTAGAGCAAATGGTGCATAATGAAAAATCACAAACCCTAATCTAGCACAACATGCTAACCTCCATGGCTCCACTTTGCCACTGTCGTCCTTTTGCTGACAGCCGATGGCCAACCAGCAATCAGTGCTGCTTGATTTCGTGATCCAAGATTCTAAAGTAGTGTGGCTCGTTCCCACAATTTGAGCTTTGTTTGACTGCAACGACTTAACAATTGTGCAGGCACACAATTCAAATGTTTTTGTTGCAAGTTATTCAGGAAAGATATAAACATGTCTCACTTAGCCACTAATGGATTAAAAGATTGAAAAAAATCTTAGTCAAAGACTTACGAGTCATAAACTAGTGATGAACACATTAGTTGCATGAGAGAATAATTGAACTCAGTATAAAATTGGGGAGAAATGAAACAATCGACATATGCGCTCAAGAACAAATCAACAAAGAAAGAAAATGTTGGAAACATGTATTTGTATATTGTTTTTCCTTTCATGTTGTTTCCTTCTTTTGTTTTTCTTTCTTTTTTTTTACATAAGACTTCATGTTATTTTTTTACTACTAACGTTCCATCGTCAGGTATTATTAACAATTCTTGTTATTGTGAAGACTTTTACGGACACTAATATGACATTTTGAAGGGATAATGAGAAGATTTATCAAAAGCACAATGGAAACTTATTGAAACTTATTAAAATGATTACTAAATTTGATCCAATAATGCATGAGTACATTTAACGTATCCAAAGAGGTGAGATTTATATTCACTATTTTAGTCATAAGATACTAGATGAATTTATTCAAAGATTGGCAGATAAGATCAAAATGGTATTATTGAAATAATCAAGAATGTGAAATACTTTTTAGTTATACTTTATTATATTCCAAGCACAAGTCATTAAAAACAAATGTTTATTGTAATAAAGGGTGTGGATACTTTAACATGTCTAGTACAAATAAAGGAGTTTGTTATAGGATTTTTGAAAGTTGATTATACATCCAAAGAGAGACTTTTTATTGTGCTTTTAGAAGTGTTGCAAAATTTTGATCTTCATATTGCTGATATAAGAGAACAAGGATATGATAATGCTTCTAATATAGGAGGGAAAAACTAGCGTATACAAAAAAGGTTGATTAATATAAATTGTAGTGCATTCTACACACTTGTCATAGTCTTAATTAACCTTGTATTTTGTGATATGGTTAACTGTTATTTTCAAGCTAAAATAATAGTGGAATAATGTTAGAGGCATTTGTGATATTGCAATGTATTTATGTTTTGTATTCATATTCTATAAAGCAATAGAATGCTTTCAAGGATAATGTGAGAAGTCTCACACTTAAGTCATTATCAATAACACAATGGGAGAGTCATATTGAAAGTGTCAAAGCAATAAGGTATCAAGGTCTACAAATAAGAGATGTTTTACTTCAATAATGATGATAACATAATCTTTAGTGAATCTAAAACCCTTATTGAATATGAAATTGAAATTGTAAGTTCTTAGTTGGTATGATTATTTGGCACAATGTATTGTTTGTTATTAACTCTGTGAGCAAGACTCTCCAAGCTGAAGATATGAATATTGATGTTGATATACGGAAGTTGAAATGACTTATTACCTTTTTTTTAAGTTATAGAGAAAATTGATTTGTGGAGGTCATAATTGAAGCTAAGGATTATAGTTACAATGAAGATCGAACCAGTTTTGGGGGGAAATGTACCATTCAAAGGAAGAATTTTTTTGATGAGAATGCAAGCAAAAAAGTGACATAATCTATAGAAGAATCATTCAAAGTTAATTACTTCATGTATATTATAGATCAAGGTATTTCTTCATTAAAAAATTGATTTGAGCGGTTTAAATTATATGAACAAAAGTTAAAGTTTTTCTTTGATTTAAAGAAATTAAACTCTATCAATGACGATTGTTTAAAGACTTATTGTAATAAACTTAAAGAAATTCTTAAATATGAAAAACTTTCTGATAATGATGATAAAGATTTATTTTTAGAATTAAAGGTCTTGAAAGAATAATTTTCCATTGGATGTTGTTTTCCTAAAGTATATATTTCATATAGAATATTATTGACAATATCATTCTAGAAAAAGAAGTTTTTTAAAGTTGAAATTGATCAAATCTTATCTTCAATCAACAATGTCATAAGACAGATTGAATGAGTTAGCTATATTATCTATTGAATAAATTAGTTATATTATCTATTAATTATGCAAACATAATTAGTAACTTTACAACAGAAAATGTAATAAAAACAAACTCAAATGATGCATTGCTACTAATGTATTGATTATTATTAAGAATGATATTTTAAGGTAATTTAACAAAATAAATATTCAATATTTTAAATCTTTATTTTTTATTTATTGTGATTTAGCTTCTTTTTTTTTCCTTTTAGATTTCAGATGAAGATAAAATCAAATTCTTAAAAATTTTATTTACTTATCGATAAAGATAATAATTTCTATCAGGTATGTTATGTAATTATATAACCTCTTTTTTATTGTTGTATTTTCTTTTAATTTATAATTTGACATTGATATATGTTTTAAAATTTTATGTTTTCCAAAAATTATAGTAAAGTAATAATAATAAAAATTGCTAGTTTAATATGTATATACAAATATTTTTGTTATCTTATAATGTGTAGCAGATAAAAGTTTCAATTTGAATTTTACCCTAAGCCCCCTAAATCTCAGGGTTGGACTAGCAAAGATACTGAGTGTACCAAACACAACAATTGTTTCACATTCTAAAGAGGTGCTACAAGAGTTCTCAAGATTAAGTTAAGCAAGAATGGTTCATATCTTTGTTTGTTTTCTTAAGGCTATTTTTGTTGTTTTCTTGTGGTCCTTTTTTAAGGAACTTGCACTTTTTTCCCCATTCAATTATATTAAATAAAATAAACATAATAGAAAGGATACTCACACGCACCAAATTGATTAACACACAAAATTATTTATAATTTGATGAAAATACCCCTATCTCACTATTTGTGGCCCCTTTTTCGGATTTGATGTAACATTAAATTTAATACAAAAGTTATATGAAGACCCATGAATAATTTTATAAATAAATTATAATTTTATAATTAAGTTTTTAGAAATTTACTATTTAATTATTTAATTAAAATCTAAAGAATAATTAAATTATAAATATTAATTAAAAGTTTAATTTAATAATTTAAATTATTTATGAGTTCACGTATAAGTTTTATATTAAATTTTTCATTAACGATACAGGTTGTGTGTGTGTGTGTGTGTGTGTCTATATATATATATATATATTAACTGACTTCAACTTCATAAATTATGGTTAAAGACTTTTATCACTTATATAAGGTCACTAATTCGTCTTCCATTTAGATTTGATTTGATTTCGTTCTCTTCTCTCAATTTTGTTTTTGATGAAGTAAATAAATTAGTAAGACAATTGATCTGATTTCGTTTTCTTCTCTCCCAAATTTATTGTTTTATACATTTCCTTCTGGGCTCTTTCTTCTAGTGTATTCATTTTCATGAGTAAGTAGAAAATAATGATGGAATCTCATTTTATCTTTGGTTTGATTTGCTGTTCTTAAATTGAAGTTGAATCTGGCATTTCAATGCTTTGAATTCTAGGAAAGTGAAAATGACGAAGATGTTGACGAAGTTGATGATGATGTTGAGGAAGATAATGAGCTTGAAGTGGAAATATCAGTGCAAAGAGAGCCCGTTGTTAAGAAGCTAGCTGAATGTCACACCCCGAACAGTGTGGTACTAGCGGGCATCTCCCAAGTGGTGCAGGTATACGCTACTTGAGGAGGAGCAAGGCAGAAAGCGTAACTAATGCAGACGAAATATGCTCCACGACAATTCATGCGGGAGACCAATGGAATCTCTTCGGAGTTCAAATATACCAACCCGGTTAAATGCAGATAGTATGCCCCTAGTCTCGGATTTAATGTTGAAGAGGGAACTTAACTATTCCTATACAAACTGATTGAGAACTGGAGTCATTCTCTTGATAAACTCAAAACAGGGCGAAACCAGTTTACGTATGTCTCGATCAGTATGGTATACTCAGAACATCCACCAGGGTGACCAGTGCCGTACGGATGAAAATCCTAATCCGGTAACATGAAGCTTCTTTTCCATCCAAAGATATAGAGAGGCAGCTTTCAGAGAAGGAATCGAAGAAAAGGGGACTTGAGGAACTTTTTTTCTTCAAATTTATCACCATGGGCCCCGCTAAATCTACGCTACATCAATTCGGGAATAATGATGTTTTTACAAAATTATAAATTTAATGATACTAAATAATTATGTTAATTTGTTTGGTGAGTGTCCCTCCCCTAAACATAATTAACGAACTAACTCTGTTGTATAATTAAAATGCTTCATTATTATTATTCAGGTTTGAAACATGTGTGATTAAATATACAAAAATGAATTGATCAATTGCCAGGGATGGGGGCCCCATGACAACTATTATTACCGACTGGGTTGTTGTAAATTGTATATGCGCTGTACGCGTAATGCTTGACGATTGGCTGTTGTCCTGTTGTTGTTGGCCTTCAGGTCGATGGTCAGTAGGCGCGATTGACTTTTTGCTTCGTTCATACATCTCTCCTTTTACTTCCTTGATCGGCATAGGTGTCTGAAAGAGTGAAATGGGTGTGGTTGTTGGGCATTTACGGCCGTGGCCTATAAGCTTGGAGAGCCAGTGTATTGGGAACCGGGATGGAGCTCCTGCAGTTTTTTACTCGGCAAATGCAAATTCTTACCTGAAAGCCACGCATGCGCTTGCTTCCGATTCTCAAGAAGTTTTTTTAGGAGTAAAGCAAAATTTTTACGGACTTTCTAGTGTAATTGTTTCCGTCATGTATAACTATTTAATCAATTTTAAAATAAAAATTTTAAATTACCCTCATAAAATTTAAAATAAAACAGCTTTAAGATTTGTATGTAGCACTTTTTTGAAAATTCTAGATGTTTAAAGATTTCTACACTTCAATGTATTTTTTTGTTTAAAAAAAGACACGCATGATGTTACCATGATCATAAAATGCAAAACACCAACACACATCATAACTATACAACTTTAAAAAATATTCTAAATTTAGTTAATTAGTTAATCTGAGGGATTTATCTAATTACGTAATTTATGAAATTTGCATTCATTACATATATATACAACATATAAATGGACATTACATAAATACAGAAGTAATAAATGAATTCCTTTAATATGCCCACAGAGTTTGGTTAGATACTCCAATCTTGATATTTAAAAGTTGGAAGCAAGTGCATGGAAGAGAGTTGGTCAATACACCGGCCAGTTGATCTTTTGAGGACATGGGTGACACGTAAAGCTTTGCTCTGTACTTGATCTTAAATGAAATAATAGTCAATGACAACATACTTTCATTCGTGAATGAAAGACAAGATTGAAACAAAGATGGGCTGAATCAATGCTGTTATAATAGATCATTAGATCAATAAGAAGACATATGTCTAGTTATAGAGAACAAATCCATCGGAGCTCAGCAGTTATAGAATCAATAACACGATATTCAAAGTGGAGTGGGCAACCCTATGTCGTCTCATAGAGGACTGGGAGATGTGATTGCAAACGAGGTAAATAATATATGCACTGATAGAGGTATAGTTGTAATGGCTTGTGTTTTGGGTAACCCTTGCATGATAGTCATGATTTGAAGATAATAATATCTAAATAATGATGTAGTTATCAATATGAGTATTTTAACTAAGCCTAATTTGAAATTCGGAGTTTCAAGAGGTGATTTTTAATGTTTTTTATAAATTAAGTGTATTTTGGTGCTTTTTCGGTATTGTTAAAATTGGATATTATTATTATTATTATTATTATTAGACTAAACAAAAAATAAATAAATCAATATATAATTAAAAAGGGAGAAATGAAAAAGATTGGTACATACCTTCATTTTGCGCTTGGTCAAGAAAATAAAGAAGAGATTTGGAATTTCAGTGTTTTAGGTGTTCCGTTCTTTGATGATTAATCCTAGTAGGTGCTCCTATGATTCTATATCTTTCTATCGAATTAAACATGATTGTATTATGAGAATTTGGAAAAAATCACACAAACCTTGGGAATTGGGGAAATATGAAATTAGGTTTAATTGGTTAAATTAAAGGTTGTAAGATGATTAAAATGATATTTTTACCTTATTTACGATGATTCCATGTTGAATAAGAAATTAAAAAGATTGAAATTTGTGAATTTGGGGTTTGCGGCAAGTTCTTGATGAAGAACCATAGAGATTTGCTTACCTTGATATAAATTTTGTTATGCATTATGTTTAATTATGTTTGTAGATTATTTAATGCATATGTTGATTATATGATATGAATTTTTAGCTGTTGGGGACCCAAAAGTTTGGTAGTTAGGGTATGGTAGTAGGTCAGTTTGTGAAATTGCAGAAGAGATGTAGAAAAAAGGAGTTGTCATGCGGCTGCGACGTGCAGCCATGGTTGAAGGGAAGGATGGCAACAAATTTTGTGGGGGCACCACGGCTGGCCTTGCTAAATTTTCTTTCTTGCTAGTTTTTGATATTCTAATGCTTATGATGCCATTTTTACCCTGTTTTGGTGTTTTAACATGTGGTTAATGTTGTTTTCATTAATTTAATATATTGAATTAATGATTTTGTGAGGGATGAAGTATAATTATGTTTTATATGATTATAAGATTGTGATTGATGGCTTTATTGGATTAAGTATATTTATGTTTATTCGACGTGATGCTTTGTGTTTAATGATCGTGATGTTGAATGATGATGACGATGTTGAATTATGGTGTCAACAATGATGATTGTTCCACTTGGCTTTGTGTGTGGATTATTCATATGAGTATGATACAACGTAAATGTGGAGATTTTGATTGAATGGGAGCATGGCCCCAATGATTGAGGATTGACATCTATTGGTGTAATTGAGGCACTATGGACCTATATGATGGATTTTATTTGTAATTGGTGTGGTGGTATGTTATAAGGTAAAATGACCCAAAGAATGATGGAGGATTACAGGGTGTGATAATGATTGATAAACTGAAATGGTTTGATCTTGTGGGCTTTGAATTGATATGATGAAATATAATATGGTATGGTGGTGTTGAGCTAAATGTAGGACTGCAGCAACCTTGTGATCAGGGACAAAGGAATGGAGCTCCTTATCAAAGACCTGTGTAGCTAACACAAGCTGAGTATGGATGTTGGTTGTGCAGCAACCTTAGCGAGGGGTGTTATCACCATATTTCATCTGAGGGGAACTATTTTCGAGGATGTGGACCCAAACTCAATCCAAATGGCGATGACAAAACAAAATCGCCACTAACTATATTTGAGGTGTAGCCTAAAAGAAATAATATATGTTGATAAAGTTAGATACGAGAGTTCGTTACATTTGGAGAAGGGTTAATACCCTCACAACGCCGTTCGATACCTATATTAGAAATTAGTAAGTTTCTACTTTGTTATATTCGTTTTCTTGGTCTCACTTGTCTAAACTAGGTTTTGTTACTAATGGTCTAGAATTTTTACCCTTTTTATTTTTCTAAATTATTTTTTAAAGTTGTGATTAAAGGCATTTTTCCTAAAAGTGTAACTATAGGGTGGTTTTAATGTTGTTTCAAAAGTGTTAATAAAATCTAATGGGGCAATCCTATCATAAATTAATTTTCAAGTTTTTAAGAAAGAGTATTTAAAAAAGTGATTCTAAAGGGATTCAAAAGGGTTTTCTCAAGGATTCTTTGTCACACCCCGGTTTTTTGGCCCACAGAAACTGGGTAGTAAATTCCCATGCCCACACCCGAAGAGACAAGGGGTTGGTGAGAACACCGAGAATGGGAACTTAGCACGGGTGCCGTCCCTAAAACCATATCACACATATATAGAAATCTCATTTCAAATCACAATACAAACACACATACATATATGTTATTTCCCCCACGGAGTTACATCATAGTTTTTCTAATCCTACAAAACAAACAAACACAAATAAGTTCTCAACATCTGGTGAACCTCCTAGCTCTTGTAAGCACCTGAAACAAACAAAAACAAACACAACAGGAGGGGTAAGCAACCACAGCTCAGTAGGGATCCTATCACTCTACACCCTCCACTCAATACATGCTTAAAGTATAACCATACAAACAACAAACGTCAGGATGCAGCCTGAAGCAAACTAAAATCAGGGAACAAATTCCTTGTTTTTAACCTCCAACCCTCTAGACAGCTCTCACAACGTACTGGTGCCATCACTGAGTGCCAAGGGATAGGTATTCCAATTTGATACCGCCGCTCTGCGGGACACGCCGCTCAACCACCTCGGATTGAGAGGACTTTCGATATCATGGAACACCTTCCTGTGGACAAACAAACTTTGACACCAACATAATATCTCAGAGGTCTCTACCACTTGTCATCAGAAGCCTCACAACATCCCATCAATACAACATTACACCAGGATATCCTCTCTTCATCAGGACTCGGTATGTTTCCCCATAATCTAAAATAGGATTATCAATAAATCACATTAGCAGGATAGCCTATCCTATTCACACAAGGACCCAACATATTCACCACAATCCTAAACAGGATCCACATCACCTCAGGGCACAGCCTCCATGATCCTTCACAAAATCATATCAACTCAACAAGCTCATCAATCCTTAACCTCACCCAACAGGGTACATCACAAACCAAGGGGGGCCTTAGCCACCTATCACATCCACGTAAGGGTACATCTGCACTGAGCTCAACTCAGTCAAACTCAACCACCGAATATGCCGCCGAGCACAATTAACATCTCACATGGACTTAAAAGTCTCACATGTCACATAAATCTCACACACAAGTATACAAGTGAGCATAGCATATCATAATAGTGTTGGAATACTGGAATGTGGTTAACGATTGACCGCAACGGAAACGAATTTTAAAATTTTATTCCAGCAAACAAACAGCAGGATCTAAACACGAATCAATTGATTTAATTTAGCGAAGAGCGAAAAGAAGAAACCAACCTGAAGAACGGTAAAGTTAGAACCCTCTTCTTTTCCCTCCAAGAACGAACTCACGATCTGCCTTTGATCGTCCTCGCGGTCTCCTGGATTCAACCACCAAATAGCCTTCTCTGCTATTCACCTTCTCAAGGAGTACAGGCGTGGCACCCTTGGATCAAAGAACAGGAACACCACCTCTGCTAGGGTTGGCCGTCACCTGTCTCTCTCTCTCTCTTGGCTGTCAATGATTGCACACGCACACAGGTGACGGCCAACCCTAGCAGAGGTGGTGTTCCTGTTCTTTGATCCAAGGGTGCCACACCGTACTCCTTGAGAAGGTAAATAGCAGAGAAGGCTATTTGGTGGTTGAATCCAGGAGATCGCGAGGACGATCAAAGGCGATCGTGAGTTCGTTCTTGGAGGGAAAAGAAGAGGGTTCTAACTTTACCGTTCTTCAAGTTGGTTTCTTCTTTTTCGCTTTTTCGCTAAATTAAATCAATTGATTCGTGTTTAGATCCTGCTGTTTGTTTGCTGGAATAAAATTTTAAAATTCGTTTCCGTTGCGGTCAATCGTTAACCACATTCCAGTATTCCAACAATTGGTATCAGAGCTTTAAACATGTTAATCAATTTGTTTAATTTGGCCCTGGATGTATGAATAGAAGTAGCAGCACTCTAGGGTTCATATGTTTATACATGAGATGTATGTTACAGGTGGTGTATGGATTTATATATTTTGTTCATGTGATGAATGATTTAATATACATATTAATTGTGATGGTTTGCCGGCCTTGGGATCTTAGATTTGGTTGTATTTACATGGGATGTAATTTGCTAGAGGGGCGGTCTATCATCACCGTGTTTCCCTGCTAGTTTTTTTTCTCTTTATTTTATTTTAGCATCTTGTAAGTCAAAATTGGCATAAGTTTATTATTTGTAATATTCTTGAGCATAGGAGAAGAGCTGAAGACGGAATTGGCGCAGCCAATGTTGACGCAGTCGACATTAAACCCTTTGTCTAGGCATTAATAAAAAAAATAAATGGGTTGCTCGTTTTTTGTCTTCCCGTGGGCTGAAGTGTTACCTATATATAAAAAAAAGGAGGAAAAAGGAGGCCCACTTCGTTTTCATGCAGCAAGAGTTAACGCATGCCTCTACATGTGATGTTGATGGCTGGAGTTTAGAAAAAAAAAAAAAAAAGAAAAGGAAGGTTGCATATCCCACCTGGTTTTATTGCATGCTCGGACGGACCTGCCTGTTCTTCACAGACGGATTGGACTTGGATTGATGTCAAAGAGAGCAGTTATCTTCACGTCTCACGCAGCCGGTGATGGAGGAGTCCCATGCGGCTGCGGGTTTTCTCGCCCGATTTACTTTCCTAATTTTTTTATATTTTAAATTTTATTCTATATTGATAGAATAATTTTTAAAAAAAAAAATTAAAGAAAGTTGACATAATTAATTTTGAAAGATTAGATCTTTCTATAATTAGTTATATTAATCTTAAATGGAAATAATTCTATAATTGGATAACTATTATCCATAATTGAATTATTTAAATATTTAAGTGAGAGATAGTTTTAATGGATAATTGTTGTCTATTAAATTTTATTCTATATTGATAGAATAATTTTTTGGAAATAAAAATATTGACATAGTTAATTTTGGAAGATTAGATCTTTCTATAATTATCTATATCAGTCTTAAATGAAAAATAAATTTATAATTGGATAATTGTTATTCATAATTAAATTATTTTAATTTTTAAGTGAGAGATAATTTTAATGAATAATTGTTATCTATTAAAATTATTCAGGTTGCATGCAAGACGAAGACAATGAAGATCAACAAAAAAGATGAAGATAAAGAGCCTGCAAGAGTGTCTTGTTTTTGCTTTATTTTTCTTCATAGGATGGATCCCTTGGTATTACGGCCGTAGTTTATTTAATGTTTGTTTTATAAATTGCACATCACATGATCACATACCATATATAATTAGGAGTGCCGTCTACATATTATTTTTCATGCATCATATTTTATTTAAGAGTTAAATAAAAATATTAAAACCCAATTTTTTTAAAATATTGAGTGTGAGAGGGTTTTATTGGGAATAAGACCCATGGTCTCCATTATTAAATAACTAAGGTATATGTCTTAATGTATCTCCGAAGAGATTTTATGGACTAGGCTGAAGTTATTTTCCTAAAAGGATAGTTTACTTATTATTTAAACCAGCTGATTGACACCTCGCCAAAGCTAGGCAATTCAAAAGGCTTAGGTAATAAGACACGAAATAATGGTTATACACTCAACACGATCTCTTGCATTAATCTTCCAAAGAGGCGTGTTGCAAGGGATGTGGACCAAATATAAACGAAAATTGAATTGGTTGAATATGCGATATTTAGGAAAGCCAAATCAATTGGGAGGGTCCCGACAAAGTAAAGAAAAAGTTTATTCTCCCAAAGGAGGTTTATTGATTCTGGATATTTTGTTATTCGTAGTAAGAGTATTGATTTAGGGTTTTATTAATACTTGTGCATTCATGCATTCATTAATGTATATGCATTTTACTAAATTTAGTTATGATGTATGCCATTCTAAAACATTTTATATTTTATATTTTCAGAAAATGTCTTTTAACCCGCTAGCCATTTTATTGAGCCAAAATAAATTGACCGGTGAAAATTTCAATGATTGGAAGCGTAATCTGAATATTGTGTTAACTACTGAAAAGCACAAGTTTGTGCTATCAGAGCCTTGTCCACCTGAACCTCCGCTAATGCTTGGCCTGGAAAGAATGCCTATGATAAGTGGATTGCGTCCGATGATATGACTCGTTGTTACATGTTGGCATCCATGTCTAATGTGTTGCAACAACAACATCAAGGGATGCGAATTGCCAAGGATATCTTGGATTCTTTACAGGTTATGTTTGGGAGATCTCAATTCGTGCGCGGTTTGAGGCCGTGAGAGCTATTATGAATAGTCGCATGAAAGTGGGAACTCTTATTAGGGATCATCTCTTAGAGATCATGGCTCATTTTAATGAGGCTGAGATCCATGGAGCTAGTATAGATCAACAGACTCAAGTTGGTATGATACTAGAGACTCTCCCTGATGACTTCATTTCTTTTAAGACAAATTATGTCTTGAATAAAATGGATCTAAACCTCACCACTCTTATGACTGAATTACAAACCTATGAGGGAATGATTAAGTCTAAGAAAGGTGAGGTGAACATGGTTGTTGCTAGTTCTTCTCTTAAGAAGAAGAAGAAGCTAAGTGACAAGAAAAAGGCATCTTTAAAAGCCAAGAGGAAGGTGAACAAGAAAAAGAAGACTACAAAAGCTAGAAAGTGTTTCCATTGCGGCAAAGAAGGGCACTGGAAGAGGAACTGTAAAGAGTACCTCCAAACAGTGAAGCCAAAGGAAGGTATTGTACTTGTCCTTGAAACTGGTTTAGTGGAAAAATCAAATAATCTTTGGATTATAGATTCTGGTGCCACTAATAATGTTTGTACTTCTTTGCGGGGACTTCAGGTCCAAAGGCAACTTAGGGAAGGGGAATTCATTTTTAGAGTTGGCACTGGGGATTCGGTTTCAAGAATGGCAAGTGGGAGTGCTAAAGTTATATTTTAGAAATAAATTTATTTTGTTAAAGGATTGTTTTTATGTACCTGAGTTGAACAGGAATTTGATTTCGCTTTCTTCTTTGGTTGAACATGGTTATTCTATTAGTTTTCTTTGAAAATGTTTCAGTTTATAAGAATAATATTTTGATATGTTCTGGTATAAAGGAAAACAATCTTTACAAAATTAATCCTAGCATTCATACATTGTTGAACACCGAAATAATTGATGATGAACCCATTCCAAAACGAGTTAAGTTAGATACAAATGAAACATATCTATGGCACGTGAGACTTAGACATATTAACCAAACTAGGATTCAAAGGTTAGTAAAGGATGGACTTCGAATGGTTTAGAGGTTACTCCTTTACCCACATGTGAATCATGTTTGGAGGGTAAAATGACCAAGAGGTCTTTTCCTTCGAAAGGACATCGTGTTAATGATCTCCTAGAGCTAGTACATACGGATGTTTGTGGACCATTTAATGTACAAGCAAGAGGAGGTTATGAGTATTTCGTCACTTTTATTGACGATTTCTCTAGATATGGATATGTTTACCTAATACACCGTAAGTCGAGACTTTTGAAAAGTTCAAAGAATTTCAGATCGAGACGGAAAAGCAATTAGGTAAATCTATCAAGATGCTTCGATCAAATCGAGGTGGAGAGTACCTGGATAATGAGTTTAGGTCATATCTAACCGATAATGGGATATTGTCTCAACTCTCTCGCCTGGCACACCACAACAAAATGGTGTTGCAGAGAGGAGGAATAGGACAATGCTTGACATGATGAGATCAATGTTAAGTAGTTCATCATTGCCCAAATCGTTTTGGGGGTATGCACTATAAACGCCTGTTTATTTGATAAACAGGGGTACCTTCTAAATCCATACCTAAGACACCATTCGAATTATGGACAGGTCGTAAACCAAGTTTAAGGCATATCCGAATTTGGGGGTGTAAGGCTCATGTCAAAAGGGCTAAGGTGGATAAGTTGGATGCACGACCGAGTTGTGCATTTTTGTAGGATATCCAAAAGAAACAAAAGGTGGTTTATTTTATAGTCGAAAAGATAATAAAGTATTCGTATCGACAAATGCTAAATATCTTGAAGATGACCATATTAAAAATCACAAATCAGATCATCGAATAGAGTTGGATGAGATACCAGTTGATGAGATCGGTGGCCCAACTCAGGATCAACATGATGAGATCATTATTGATCAACCAATCATAAGAAATGAGACCACAACATTGGAACAACATCCGGTTACTTTGCGTCAGTAGTGGGAGGGTTGTTAGACAACCGGACCGTTACATGGGAGTTGGAGATGCTCCTGGTAGCTATCTCCGATGATCATAAAGATGATCCCTTGACCCTGAGTGATGCACCGAATGATGTAGATTCCAAAGCATGGCAACAAGCAATGGATGCTTGAAATGAATTCAATGTATTCAAACCAAGTTTGGGAACTTGTGGATTTGCCCAAAGGGGTGAAACCAATTGGATGCAAATGGATTTATAAAAGGAAAAGAGGCACGGATGGAAAAGTAGAGACTTTTAAAGCTAGGCTAGTAGCCAAGGGCTACACCCAGAAGAAGGTATCGATTATGAGGAAACCTTCTCTCCAGGTTGCTATGCTCAAATCCATTCGCATCCTCCTGTCTATATGCCGCACATCTCGATTATGAGATTTGGCAAATGGATGTGAAAATGGCATTCTTGAATGGTCATTTGGAGGAGAGTATCTATATGATACGGCCCTGAAGGATTCATTGCTAAAAGGCAACAACATAAAGTATGCAAGTTGCAGAGATCCATTTATGGACTCAAACAAGCCTCTAGGTCTTGGAACATTAGATTTGACGAGGTGGTCAAATCATTTGATTTCAAGTAGAGCATAGACGAGCCATGCGTCTATAGCAAGATAAAGGATGGAAATGTGGTCTTTCTTATTCTTTATGTTGATGATATTCTTATCATTGGAATGATATAGTATCATTGGAATCGGTCAAACAGTGGTTGACTAAACAATTCCAGATGAAAGACTTGGGAGAAGCAAGCTATGTTCTTGGAATCCGTATTTACCGTGATAGGAAGAACAAGATGTTAGCATTATCCCAAGCCTCGTACATAGATAAAATACTTGAGAAGTATTGTATGCAAAATTCCAAAAAGGGTCAACAACCCATGAGAAATGGAATTACGTTGTCTAAGGAAATGTCTCCTAAGACACAAGCAGAGATCGATAAGCATGCGAAAGATGCCCTATGCTTCAAAAGTTGGTAGTCTAATGTATGCTATGTTATGTACGAGACCGGATATTTGTTATGCGGTGGGAATTGTTAGTAGATATCAATCGAATCCGGGAATCAAACATTGGGAATCGGTTAAGCATATTCTTAAGTATCTTCGGAGAACTAGGAATTACATGCTCGTGTATTCAGGGTTAGATTTGACGCCTGTGGGATACACTGATTCCGATTTTCAATCGGATCCAGTTTCGAGGAAATCAACCTCGGCTCTGTGTTCACTTTGAATGGTGGAGCTATAGTTTGGAGGAGTGTGAAACAATCTTGTGTTTCGACTCTACTATGGAAGCCGAATATGTGGCGGCTTCGGAAGTCATCAAAGAGGCCGTATGGCTCCATAACTTCTTAAGGGATTTAGAGGTTATCCTCGACCTTGAGCAACCCATGACCATTTATTGTGACAATAGTGGTGCGGTTGCAAATAGTAAGGAACCAAGAAGCCATCAAAGGGGAAAACACATTGAACGGAAGTTTCACCTCATCAGAGACATTGTGGAGCGTGGTGACGTGTCAGTATGCAAGATAGCATCGGAGGACAACCCAGCTGATCCTTTTACAAAGACTCTTCCTTCTAAAGTTTTTGATGGACACCTTGAGAGGTTGGGAATTCGGGATATGACACAGTTGCTTTAATGCAAGTGGGAGATTGTTGGGATAGTACTATATAAAGCAATGTGTAATCCTAATAATGTAAAGACTATTTCGATTAATTGAAATATTTTTTGTTTAAATATTTATTAGATTGCATTATTCTGCTTTCTTGTGTGGTGAGCATCATAACATCTCATTGCTTATCAAAGTCTATTACTGGGTATGTGTGAGACACATACAATAGATCCACTAATTAGACTAAGTATAAAATTAGTTCACAATCGGTGAATAGAGTTTGGGATGCTCTATTCTGATAAGATTGTGGTGCGGACTATTTCCATAGTGGGAGTGATCTAATCTAGGATCATTGTAAAGAGTTTACAAATAGTAGTGCCAGTATGTAATCATACATATTGAACAGGACCATGATAGAATAAGTTCTTCAACTAATATCCGTTGCATTGTATGAAGAACTTTATATTTTATCGCTAGATGATCGATTTATGGATTAATCTTAATCCAGACCGTTTGATTAACTCATGTCTATAATTTATGTCTTTTGACTTATTAATGAGTGAGAGGCTTAGTGCTTCAAATACCTCGATATCTTGGAGATATAATATTATAGATAGTGGGAGCGTCAAGTCAGGTGCATGGAATCCACTGCTTCGTTATACGAAGAGTAATGATATTCCCATGTTGTTTAATTCGGGATTCTTGGGTGAATCAAGCGCTTGTAATTATATTAGATATAATTTATTATAAATCCTAATTCATGATTGGATCATGAATAGGTCGCCCATTAGAGAATTAATGGTAACACATGGATAAAGATATAATTAGAGAGGTTGAACGGAATCTATTGATACCTGTCTTTAATTATGAATATCATAGTGGAGGATCATATCACATGGAAATCAGCTATATCGATGGACAAATAATTTATTATGGATTCTTGTAATCA
This sequence comes from Taxillus chinensis, assembly GCA_023512835.1. Lineage (NCBI taxonomy): Eukaryota > Viridiplantae > Streptophyta > Magnoliopsida > Santalales > Loranthaceae > Taxillus > Taxillus chinensis. The sequence continues at coordinate 26,533,076 of CM042086.1, forward strand.
TATCTGCTTGATCTTAGAGTGTAGTTTTAGTCCCTGATCGTGGCTCGGACTAAAACTAATAAATAATGATTTAATTGATTAATGAGATTAATTAATTAAATATTATTTATTGGAGCTTCGATTAAGTGGGTCCATTTGGTCTCTCTTGCTAGCACCGTTTATTCTTGTATGTAGTACTGGATCGTTGTGAGTTAATTCTCTGGTTGTGCTTAAGAGTTAATTAATTAACGTGTGTTAATATATATTTAAGAGTTAAATATATATCACATGGTTATTTATTTAATTAGATTAAATAAATAATAATAAATATTTTATCCATTTAATGTGATTAAATGAATAAATATATTATTTATTTATTTGATAAATAAATAATATTATATATTTATTTAATTAGTTTGTTGCGTAATAATTATATTATTTAAAGAGTTTAAATAATATGTATTATTATTATTTAACTAAAGGGGCGTATGTGTAATAGCACAGGGGTAACCCTAGGTCTATAAATAGATGCATAGCCTCTTAGGTTAAAGGGTGTGCGTGTGCAATCATTGACCAAGAAGAGAGAGAGAGAGAGGTGACGGCCAACCCTAGCAGAGGTGGTGTTCCTGTTCTTTGATCTAAGGGTGCCACGACCTGTACTCCTTGAGAAGGTGAATAGCAGAGAAGGCTATTTGGTGGTTGAATCCAGGAGACTGCGAGGACGATCAAAGGCAGATCGTGAGTTCGTTCTTGGAGGGAAAAGAAGAGGGTTCTAATTTTACCGTTCTTCAGGTTGGTTTCTTCTTTTCGCTCTTCGCTAAATTAAATCAATTGATTCGTGTTTAGATCCTGCTGTTTGTTTGCTGGAATAAAATTTTAAAATTCGTTTCCGTTACGGTCAATCGTTAACCACATTCCAGTATTCCAACAAATAGACCCAAAGGTCCCACACAGTACACATGTATACGAGCTAACCATAACTATAACCGTCAACATACCATGAGGCTCTCACAGTGTCGACCACCCTCACCGCCTCTTCGACACCTTAGCCATCATGACCCAAACCGTAGCATCAAACCAGCCATAATAGTTTCGTCACACTGCCTTACTAGGCTCAGTCTTACCTCTCATACACAGTATTTCCTTTAAGGAACAGTATGACCTCTCAAGCATAGTATTATCTCTTAAGCATCGTATTGCCTCCCAGGCACAATATTGCCTCTTAGGCATAGTATGACCTCTCAGGCATCGTATTGTCTCTCGAGCACAGCATTGCCTCTCAGACATCATATTGCCCCTCGAGCACAGCATTGCCTCTCATGCACAATATTGCCTTTCAGGTACGTTACTATAGTACCTCTTAGGTACAATGCATCTCCGGTATATTACGATATTACCCCTCAGGTACAGTTATTACCTCAGCCCCCGCCTTACCTCTCAGGCTATAAAGAAATCTCACCTCTCAGGCCCTCAACAGTAGCCCCTTAGGCTTATTAAGATAACCTCGCAGGCCCACATGACCACTAGAGTTCACAACTCTATCCTCATGTCTTGACTAAGAGATAGAATTTTCGTAGAAGCTATTTTTTTAAAATAAAAAATCCCAGCATTGGCTCCTCATACCATAACTGAGATAATCTGATTTTTGAGGATTTTTCTAAGAGGTCTAACCTCACTTTCCAAAAATTCACCACTACGAAAAACTGTATATTTTTGGAATTTTACACTAAATCTCATTTTTCACATTTTGAAGGAGTGAGAATTTGATTTTCTAGTATTTTTCTTTGAATCAAAATGAGGAAGTATTTCCTTATTTACATTGTAACTTAAGTATAATACTTAAATGTGGAGAGGCATATTGGTTACAATATAAATGGTCCAGTCCAATGAAACTGGAACTGCGCCAGAACTGTACTACCCAACTGCTCGAGACTGCTCAAAACTATGCTCGATGCTACGCTCTGCTTGAGACTCCTGCTTGAAGCTAGCCTCGAGCAGTTCCCTAGTCGCGAACTGTCGACTGTGTTCTTCTCGATTTCATCCCGAAACCCAATTATACCTATTAAATCTCCATTTTAAGCACTAATTCATCCCACAAATGGCTTTCTAACTCATCTTAGCCATCTTAGGCTACCAAAACAACATTGATTCATACCAAAACAACATAAATCGAGTTTCTCAAACTCTAGGGTTCATACTTCTAATTCCACGAATTGGGAGTTAATTCACATGTTTTAGCTACTCTAGCAAGCATAATCAACGACATAGGATTAAGAAGAATAAATCCCTACCTCGACTTTGGTCGATTTGAGCTCCAGATCGTCAATTTCGCTTTCTCCCTTCTCTTTCTCTCTCCTCTCTTCTTTCTCTCTCTAGAAAGGCAAGCACGTATGACACTTAGGGATTTGGGTTTTCACTGCCATATTTATACTCTCCCACATTTAATTCATTAAAATATTAAAATTACCCTCACAGGGTCCCGACTCCAAATCAAGCTCAATTACTGTCAAAATGCTTCGTTTGACGAGTACATCACTGTACTGAGATTTGTTTTTCCAAATAATACCACAAATACAAAGTCACCTTACCACACCACAAAAATCCCAAAATTACCCTTTTGGGGCTCCGACTCCAAATCGGGCCCACTCATAGTCAAAACTCTCTATTCAATGCATATGTCATCGTACTGATATTCACATCTCTCAATGTGCATTTCATCACATGGTTAACTACTGGAACCCCAAACACAGGTTATTACATTCTCTAAGAAAATTCTATAGGTGTTCCATTAGAGTTTTGAAAGAATTATAAATATAAAAAATATTTTTCAAGGTTTTAAAACGAATTAGAAAAGTTTTCTTGTTTTTGTTGAAAAAGAAAGAAAATTTTGTTTTGATTTCAATAAAGCATTTTTTGGGTTTTTATTTTAAAAGATACAGAAAAAATTGTTTTTGACTTTCGTGTTTATATTAAAGAAAATAATTTAAGGGAGCTATTTTTTAATTTTTAAGGAAAACATTTTAAGAAAAAATATTAAAAAAAAAACAAAATCTAAGCATTAATTAAAAGTATTATGTGTGATAAGTGACATCTTCAAATTAATCTCTCTCTCTCTCTCTCTCTCTCACTCTATTTTGGTTTTGATTTACATTTTTATAGTCCCAATGTAGATTACAATAAGATGAGGAAGAATTTGGGATACATAATACAAAGAATAAAAGGAAAGGAAAATGACAAAAATATTTATGTGTCACATGTATGTTTCTACCCATGTAAGAAAATTAAATTATCATAGTATTATTCAAAGTAAAAGAATACAAGTCTTCAATCACTTACGCTAGTTCTCTTAACAATATAGATTGCAATAAGATGATAAAGGATTTGGGATACAGAATACAAAGAATAAAAGAAAAGGAAAATAACCAAAATAAAATATTTAAAAAGATTAGTTAAATCCTGCAAACCACAATTAATAGTCCTGACAAAAATAGTTGTAACCAATCCTACCTTACCAATTTCACAACAAATAATAATCAACACTAGAAGTTGTTTTTTAAGTTTTTAAAAATAGCCTTTTAAATAACATTAATAAATAGCAACCTCAAGTTAGGAAAAATAACACATAATAGCAATAAGCACTAGAAAAAAAATAACAGCCTCTTTCTGATGTCCTTTTTTTTTCTCTTCTTATTTGAAATGGCAACAATTTGAAATACCATTTGAAACATTACCAAAAAGGATCTTACAAAAAGAGCTAAAAAAGCCAAACATGATATACCAAGATCATGCCGCACCATGGGATTACAAGAGCATATGTCATGCATTAACACGTATGGTTAATGTGTTCATACGTTAGGCACATGACTTGGGACACAACTTCTTGCATGGAAGTATAGTCGTACACATTGATGATATCATTTACTAGGATCTAAAGAGAGATATAAAGTGACAAGGTGGGGTTAAGTCCCTCTCTTTGCCACGCACTTATAGTATTTATGTCATATGTATGCTTCTACCAGTGTAAGAAAATCAAGTTATCATAGTAAAATATATAGTTCATCGAGTAAAAGAATACATGTCTTCAAACACTTACACTAGTTTTTCTAACAATGTAGATTATAATAAGATGATGAAGGATTTGGGATACACAATGCAAAAAATGGCTACTTAGTTCTCCTAACAGCAGCCTCATAATAATAATTGTAGGATTAAATAATAATTTCATTAAAAAAACACAACATGTTTCCAAATACACATAAGAATGCCTGTTTAGTACTTTTTTTTCCATTACTAAGAAGTGGGGGGAAACTATAGCCAATAAATAAAATGAGCACATTACGCACTATAGAATATATATGCCACATGTTGTGGAGATATTCAAACACTTGTATAAAATCCCCAATTCACAAGATATGGCATTTTATACCACTACACATAATCTTGAACAAGAATATCCAACTGTCAAATGTTTGTGATTTCCTATCTTACTTCTATTATTACCTACGTAGAATAACATGTAGAGGAAAACGTAGATAATTAAATTAATATAAAATAATTTGAAAGCAATGCAATGAAAAAACTTAGAATTCAGAATAAATAAAAATTATTTTCCTTCTTATATTTTGAATGGGAAATCATTCGCTTAGACGAAAGATATCGATCGATTCTGACTATGGATTGCAATTTGACCCGTACCCGCCCCAACCAGCCCCAACGGGACGAGTTTTTTTTAAATTTAACGGGGCACGGGGCAACATTTTTTTACCCTACCAAGGTATGGCGGGGACGAGGCAAGCATGCCCCGCCCCACGCACCAGCCCATCCCAATCCACACGCCTTGCTCAATCCAGCCCAGCCGCCCACGCCTGCACGCCCCTGCCAGGTCCAGCCCGCCACGCCCACCCAAGCTTACACACCCATTCTACTGAAATTTTTTGCAAAATATAATGTAAGTGTGAAGTTTTGAACCCAAGACCTCACCCTTACCTGTGTAGCTGCCAAACCAATAAGCTAACTATATTTTGTTGTTAATGCTTATGTAAATAATATATATGCTTATTATATTGCATATAAATAGTAGTCATAATAATTATAACTATAATTATTAATATTAATAAAGAGTGCATACTTTATTTAAAAATAAAAATAATTACAAAGTATATATCTTTGTATTATAATAAAAACTTAATGTACTATTAATATTTTGATATAAAATATAAATTAATTAGATTCAAATTTAGTTTTAGATTTATTAATATGTATTTAAAACTAAATGATCAAATCAAATATTATTTGGTCGATAAATACATTTATATATGAACTTGTAATATCATTTATATGATTTATTATTTAATTTTTTTAACCCAAATATAAAATACATACCATCAAAAGTTAAAACTCACTCTCACCGAGTATTCTTTAGTATATCAAACTTGTTAGTATTGTTTAATTAACTAATAACATTAGGAATAATTATAATAGTATATATATATATACTTATCATACCAAATAATATATATATGTGTGTGTGTGTGTGTGTGTGTGTGTTTGTGTACACTTACACTCAATAACTAGTCTTTAACAAAAACAATCATATTATTGACCATTTTAATTACATTAAGGCAAACAAGTTTGAGAAATGCGACTTGTCATAATATTGTACTACTTATAACAAAAGTAATATAATAACTATGTTATATAATTATATTAATTAGGTTTTCACTAATGTGTTATCATTTATTACCAATGATAATTGTATTATTTAAAATATTACTACTTGATACTCAAGTTATTACTTATTGATTATAATTTATAAGTGTGTATATATAGTGACAATTATATAATTATATATATCATATATAACATAAGTAATATGATAATTGTTAAGTATCTAAAGTTTAATAACTGATGTTAGAGAGTTCGTTGATAATTATATATGTCATAGATGATTATTATTACTATGTTTACATGATTGATGTTGGTGTATATACTTTAAATGTAATATATAAATAATATTAGTATCAATAATAATATTATTATTATTAGTATTAATGATAATAATAATAAAGAGTAAATGATTTGCTTTAAAAAGAATATCAATTACAAAGTATATATACTTATATTTTAATAAAAATAACATTAAAAACTAGAAACAATGTTATAATATAAAATACTAACATGTAAAATATAAGTGATATAATTATATAGTATATTAGTATAAATTAATATATTATGTATAACATTAGTAATCATATAATTATTCAATCAAATAATATTTGATTATATTATTTAGTATTAAATCAACATATTAATATTTGTCAAAACTAAATTCGAATCTAATTAATATCCATCTATAAATTATTTTATTCATGATATGAGTTATCAATTGTGAGAGTGACTTTGACATTTGATAGTATGAATTTTATATTTAAATTAAAATAATAAAATATGTAAATGATATTATTAATTTAAATATTAATACGTTTTCAATCAAATAATATTTGATTGGATCACATAATCATAAATTAACTTATTGATAAATTTAAAACTAAATTTGAATCTAATTAATTTATATTTTATATTAAAATATTAATAGTCCATTTAGTTTTAGTATAATACAAATATATATACTTTGTAATTACTTTTATTTTTAAAATAAAGTAAGCACTCTTTATTAATAATTATAATTATAATTGTTATTACTATTACTATTATTTATATGTGATATAATAAGTATATATATCATTTACATAAGCATTAACAACAAAATCGAGTTAGCTTGATGGTTTGGTTGCTACATACATAAGGGTGTGGTCCTGGTTTCAAAACTTCATACCTACATTATATTTCGCGAGGCACTTGGGCGGGCCTAGTAGGCTAGGCCCTAGGCATGGTGGGCTTGACTATGACAAAGTGGGAGGCTGTGCTCCGACGGGGCGGGAGATGGGGCGGGAAATTTATTCCCCGCCGGGGCACGGAGCGGGGACGGGGCATATCCCTGTTAACGGGGATGGGGACGGGGCAACCCAAAACCCGCCTTGCCCTACCCCATTGTCATCCCTAATTCTGACATGATATATACAATGCTAGTCTACATCCCAATACTAGTCAAGCTTAGCAATTTCTTTGACTTGCATAACATCCATTTGTATAAGAATTTTCTAATGGGTTTGATCCATTTGTACTTATAAATTTTGAAAAACTATTAAAATGTATGAAGTCCTTAATTTTTGTAGTCAAGCAAGGGGGGTCAAAGTTCATAAGTTTGATTGTGTATTATTTGACCACCTAAATTAATTAGAACTTTTTAAAATTTGTGAGTATGTATATTTTATCATGTTATTTGAATATATATAAAATAATAATAATTTGAAGTATACACTATAATATTTTGATTTGTAACAGAAAATGTAATATGGTAGGTATAATAGAAAATTAGGGCTTAGAGCAGTGGCATCAATCTCTCTAAAGACCGATGCAAATTTAAATTCTGATGATGTTTGACAAAATATACCTGGTCTTTAAATATTTAACTTTTAGCTACGTTAAATTCAAAAGTTTCTTCAAATTTAGCAATATCCTATAGCATCATCAAACATTCTTGCATTCACGTTCTCTCCGTGCAACGAGTCTTCTGCATTCCCGTCCTATCTCATCCCAGAGGGAAAATTATGTCGGGGTGGAGGGGGAGGGGAAAAGACACTCCTTTCCTGTCTTTGGTTTTAATAAACCATAGGGGACGGACAGCACGATCGAGTAAAAAAGATAATAGACGAATGATGGGGACGGCTTAGACAGAGGCTTTTGGCTGGCATCAGGTGAATGTCGAACAAGGAGGAGTTGGTCCTTGCTCAAATCTAGGAGAGGCGGCCTCAGATCGGAGGTGGAGGAGAAGAGTTTGGCCGGAATAGGTGGTCAGAGGATTCAACCAGCAAGATAAAGCGTATGGACGGTAGTGGGTAGCTTGACATCAAAAGGAGGAGGGGGGTTGCAAGGGTTGAGGAAGGTGTCAAAGCTAAAAAAAAGTGAACTTTTTTCATAAATCAAATGTAAACATTTGATATGAATTCTTTAAATTCATAAAAAAAATTATTTTTTTTATTAAATTTTATCATTGGCCTGATGAAATCAATATCAACGCTCTAAGAGACTAATTCAATTACCATAAAAAAAAACTACGAATGAATATAAAATGCCAATTAAATTGAATTTCCTAAAATAGCCCCACTTTTAAAAATCCCAATGGTACAGTTATTTACTATCATAGGGGAAGTGGAAACACTGATTCGGAGAGCCCACATGGGCGATCTTAAACTGCCCCCTAAACGGCAAGCCCAATTTGGTCTGGGGCCTCCATAAACTACATGACACACAGCCAGGCCCAGTCATCAGTAAATGGGTTTCGTGGGTTTTTGTGGGCAGGGCACGGTTTTGGGTCACTTCTTATCCATGAAACACGAAGCCATAACTCAACTCAAAACACAGCAAATTGATTGAAACTTGAAAATTGAAATAGAATATATAAGAAATTATAATAAAAATAGTGTAATTAATGCTATAACTTGAAATTTAGTGTATAAACTAAAGTTGGTGTAAACTGCAGAGGCTTAACTTGCTACTACTTTTTTTTTTTGTTGAATTGACTGTAAAACAAAAAATAAAAGAAAAGAAAAGAAAAATCGACTAATAAATCATAATAAAAGTTTTTTATATAATTAATTGAAACCATAAGTAAGATGAAACACACAAGATAATTCTATAATATAAAATTATTTAACACAATTGCATCACTTGTGTTTAACAAAGTCAACTAAATCAATTTTCAAAAGCCACTTTGACGCACTTGTGTTGCGTATCTCAATTCGGATGACATGATTTTTCTTGAGTATTGACTAACGTTTGGAGAACATGATAGTCTCTGTCGAATAGGTTTAGCATGTTGACTTAGTGGGTGTACCACGTGATTTCTACACGAGTAAATGAAATCTGCTGCTTAGGGGGAGTGTAACCTTATTTTTCACTCTAATGCTAAAGTAATTGAATCTGCACTACATATGCTTGATTAGTTGCTAGAAAAGATATGACAAAAAAATATACATAAAAAATATACATAATCACTAATAGCACGATTATATACTCATGCAAAATAAAAAAATCTCATTAACAATTAGATGAAAAGTTATGAAAAACATATAATAATATTTTTATACCGAAATTATCTCTATTCATATATTTTTTTAATCTTTTTCTATGCTAACCTATCAACCTATAATTATTATTATTTTGAATTTTTTCATTCTATCTTTTTTAATATCTTTTTAATCTATTTTTTCTACCTAAATCTCATATTTTGCCCGGTAGATTTTAATTTGAGTTTACTTGTAAGTGAAACTAACTTTCATGTGTCCACCAAATGAAATACTGACAGTATTTTATACACAGTTAATTTTTGACGTAAGAGATCTGATTAAATAATAAAGATGCCTGTTTGACTGTTAGCTTATACCAAACAATAAGAATGGGGTGACAGTGTGACACGACACAAGGTCTCCACCTCTAGGCAAACCAAAATATTAAGGAAAGTTATTTAAAAACAAAATATCAATAGCGAAACGTATTCAAAGAGGCAAGCTTGTTTTATTTATTCATTTATTAATAAATTATTAATTCCCAATCAAAACTTGTCACCTGTAGAAGCGCTTGCGCGCATAACAGCAGACGACTGCTATCTTCGTACATAAGGTTTCGGGGGGTCGAGTTGACCGAAAAACAAAATAATTAAAAACAAAAAGAAAAAGAAACGCAATCTTCTTCTTCGTCATCTACTCTAACTCAATATCAATACATTGTAACATTGAAACACCATGTTTAAGCTTCTAATCCAATAAGACACCACCGTGAGTGGTAGCCTTCCTCGATCTCTTGGTGGCGTAGATCTTGGAATAAACTGCCTTGGTTCTGATGGCCAACAAAACGTCAAACCCGAACCCAACTATGCAGGCGACAGCCATAACAACGAACACCAGGCGGTAGCAGTGAGCCCCGATGCAGGTGTTGCCGCCTCCGGGCACCATGGTGGCCTCCGCATCGTACAGGAAACCTGCGAGCAGGCCGGAGAAGAGGAAGGATCCCAGGGGGAGGTTGAGGATCAGCACGTTGTAGATTAGGCCGTAGTACTTGAGGCCGAAGAGCTCCGACGCCGTCGGCACCGTGACCGCCAGACGCACGCCGTAGCAGATTCCGACGACGACGGAGCCAACGTAGAGCGATCCCGGCAAGCCCATGGCCAGAAGCGCGTAACCCACGGCCATTAGCATCTGCGAAGCCGCATTCCATACGGGCCTTGGAGTCCCCGCTTTCCTTCAAAATTCAATGACGCTTAATTAATTAATAGATAAATTAGCTAATTAAACCGACAACCAGAGTAATTAGTAGGTGGGTATGTTTCTTAGAAATTTAGAATCAATTCAAACCCACCACCTAAGTACCAAACTGACAACACGCACGCGTTACTAATGTTTGTACGGCGTACGGTTGGTTGAATATGTTGTTGTGTCCCTCAGACTTACTTGATGAAATACTCGGAAACAGAGCCGGAGAGGATGCGACCAAAAAAACCCCAAATGCTGGTGAGAGACACGAAGATGGAGACGTCGGTGTAGCCAAGCGCGAGTCCTATCTGCCCCATATTGTTCATCACCGCCAACCCGGTTCCCACCCCGCAAAGAAACGATCCGAATAGAATCCAAAAATCCACGGACCTCAACGCCTCAAATATGGCGTGATCCTCCCCGATCACCGGCGGTCTCCCCGCCGCCGCCGTCTTCTTTTCCATCTCCTTGGTGGCTTCTTGGACAAGCAATGGCTCCGCGCCGTGGCGCTCGGCGTCAGAACAGGGCATGGAGTCGGAGCAGGTCAGGCTCCGGAACGCGGAGTAGATGGGAACCCCCAGCGGGGACGCGAGGAGGAAGAGGAGTAGGGCGGCGTACGTGCGGGAGATGAAGCGGCCGTGAGGGCCAGTGACGTCGAAGGCCAGGAGGTAGACGGCGACAAAAACGGCGACGGCGTTGAAGACGCAGAAGAAGTTGACCTCGTCGCTCTCGTCGGCGGAGGAAGCCGCGGGAGGGACCTCGCGGAGGCAGAGAATGGCGGTGAGGCAGACGAGGAAGGGGACGACAGTGAGCATGAGGAGGATGGCGGCGGGGTCGTCGGCGAAGAGTGCGCTACAGATGTCGGTGAATATGGCGGTGCTCAGGCCGATATAGCCTTTAAGGATGCCGGAGACCGGTCCCCTGTTCTTCCGGAAGTTACGGATGCAAGTCACCAGCACGGCCGTGTTCATCCACGTCGTGCTGTTCCCTCCCATACACAAAAACACGCACATCTGTGTGCAATTTCACCACCCAATCATTTCAAATCTATTCCAAACCCAACACACAGGAAATGTTTTATATTTTATATTTTATATTTTATATTTTATTTTTGCAATTTACGAGAATTTTATTTTATGGGGTTAGATTGGTTACGAACCTGCCAGTAAGGGAGGGGTTGGATTCTTTTGCTGACGACTAGCCATTGGACGCCGTATCCGATGAGGCCTTCTACGGAGCCAATGAAGAGGAGGAGTTGGGTGGAGAGATGGTCGGAGGTGAGGCCAGCGAGGAGGCCAAAGGCTTTCCCGATGTCTTTGGCGACGGAGAGGTTGTTGAGTTGCAGCTGAGTGAGAGCCATGAGGGACTTGAGGGCGTCGGAGTAGTTGGAGAAGGTGTAGTTGTTGCCGGCGATGGCCTGCACCCAAATCGCCGTCACAAAACCGAGCCACTTGCTGGCGGCGGAGGGCATTGGAGGCAGGCGTAGAATGGCCATTGACGGCGGCGAAGGCGAAGGCGAAGGCGAGTGAACAAAGAGCCTTTTCTAAGGGAGTGTTGGTGTGTGGTGAGCGGTCGGGTTGCACGCATAGTGATATATTTATATACAACGTACATATACGACAAAATCGTATTTTATTATGAAAGTTTGAATACTAGAAAATTGATTTAAAAAAGTGAAGTTACAACGATATGAGAACTCTACCAGCTGAAGTTAAGTTACAACAAGTTACACCGATAGGTATAAATTTAAACTTTCCGTTTAAATATTTTTTAAAATTTTCGGTTCACATAAAATACTTTAACTTTCCATTTTAGAAAAAGACTTGTACTTATGGTTTAAATGGTAAGCTTTTTTTTAAACTGCAAATTTAAAGATGTTAGAAAAGTGGAAGGCCAAAACTTAATTTATTCATTATAATATGTGGATTTTATATAGACTTTTCAATCTAATATATAATGACTCAAGTTGAGAACCTAAAACATACTATTCAACCTTTAATAAAGTAATATTTTATTTCTTAACATCTCTGACCAACTCACGATGAGGTAGCGAAAAGCACCGGGAATGCTCTATTTGTAGGTTTGATTTGATGGGAGAAGAGAAGCCATAACCGGTAGGAATAGTAGCGGGGCTTTTTCTGGCATCGGACACTCTAATTCAAAAGCCGGCGTATCTAATAAAATTTCATTAGGAGCAGGTGGGGGACGTAAATAGCAATATTATCATTTATATGCATGAAGGTATAGTTATCCGACCGGAACAGTCGGTTAGGCTGATGAATGGGTGATCGGTCTGAATTTTTAATTGAATTATTTTTATAAAAAAAATTAGAAAAATTCGGCTGACCTGGTCAGTTTTTTTATCCGACTGATCCAGTCGGATTTTATAAAATCGGCCAATTTTTTTAAAAATTATAAAATATTATTTAATTTATTTTATAATATAATTTTAATTTAAAATAAATAGCTAATATTGATATTTCATTTTAATATACTTTCAAACTTTATTTAAATTTTTTTTACTATGAATTTATGTCACTAAACTTTTAAATTTATTAAGAATTTATGTTAGAAATACATATTAAAAATATATAGTGTTATATTAGAAGCATAATTTTAATGTGTTAGTTTAAAATATCTATTTTTTATTAATATATATTTATATATAATTTTTAATTATATGACCGGTTCGACCACTAATTCGATGGTTGAATCAGTGACCCGACCACCCGATGTCTTAATCGGATCGATGTCTGGTCCGATTCTAATAACTATGCATGAAGGGACAAATTCGAGATGGGTTATTTATTTTTCAAACTCATCCATGACGGATCAGATGAACTTGTCTCAAATTCGTCCTAAATCTGATTATGTTGATTTTAAACTCATTCCAATAGAGTCGGGTAAGATGGATACCCGACATTATCCCCCTCATTGTTTTCCCTATTAACCATTGCAATGATTATAGGGGCATGTCATGCATGTGCACTATTTTTGCATTCTTGCACTTCACAAATTGCAAGGAATGGATGAAGATTTGTGTAAAACTCAAAGATATATATTTTATTTGGACACTCGTTTTGCTTTGGTCATTGAAATTAAATATTTTGGTATTGATCCATTTTGGCATTTTATTTTAAATTTGTCGTAAATTAAATATATCAGATGATTTCAATATGACAAAAAACCTAAAAAAATAAACTTATTCCATATTTTCTCAAGAAGTTTAATTAAAATCTCATTACATAATATCACAAAAAGTCAAATGAAAATCACATAACATAACAAAAAGTCTAATTAAAACCATATTACATAATATAACATAACAATAAGTTTTATTATTACTAGAACTTAACATTACTACTTTTCAAATTCTCCCAAATCAAAAACCTCATTATCATCAAGAGCAAAAAGATCAACGCTATCAATTGGAGTATCAAAAAAAGTGTTAAAAGTTCTAGCAAGAATACTTCTATGATTTTTCTTAACTGCCTGATCATCCTCTGTAATGTCTCCATTTATTACGATAACTTCATCATCATATTCCACATTCATGGAAGCTATTGGTGCATCAAGATTATCCCAACTCATGTCATCTTTATAAAGAAGCTCAAGCTCTTCAGCCACCTACTCTCCTATCAAATAAATGTTATTCGAGCTTATAAGATCAAATGTATTTTTGGTTCTCCTAATGTTTTTGCCAATGGGAAATACGAATATCATGCATTAACATCATTTTCATAATTATTGACAAAGATATTTGTGTTTACATAGGAGTAATAATAATAATTTTACCTTTCTCAAAGCTTTAAATTATAACGAATAAAAACCAAATCATTTATTCGTTTATGCTCTAATCTATTTCTCTTTTTTGCATGAACATTCTCAAATATGCTCCAATTTCTCTCACAAACAATTGCACTACAACATTGACATAGTATACCGATAACAAATGTGTGTAACTCTGGAGTGTCAAGTCCAAATTGCTCCCACCACAAAACTATAATAGCATAATCAAACAAGTATTGTCCACAGATAATTCAAATAATAAATACAAAGGATAAATAAATAAAGGTGAGATAAAAACCATTTATATTATGCCTAGATTTAGTTTTTCACGTTGACAGATTGCTAGTAACATACCAAAGTCACCAACCGACTTTTTGTTTTTTATCGAATTGTGAACTAATCATGTCTTGAATTTCAAGATCCCAAACCAATCTCATAATAGTGGATAGCAACCTTATATGAACTTTATTTTTCTTGGTAAACGTAGGCCTAAAGTGAATTTTGGGTTTAGAAAACAACCTACTACATGTAAGTGACTATAAAACTGTTTATCTCTTCTCACATTAGTAATTTGAACATACAAGCTATACAAAGAAATTTTTTGCTTCATCCTCACTTTTATTTCTTCTTTTTGCCTTGTCCATTGTTTCATACGAGTATCCTATAACAGGTTTCTTATCTCTATCTACAAAATGAAGTACTCTGACTAAAGGCTCAGTAACTTTCACTATGTGATGGCACTAAGTTCAAAATTTATGATCTTCAAAAACAATGTTAGCTACTTCCTTCCCCACAACACTCTTAACATGAGCATATTTAACTCATTCATTAATTAGAAGTAAACATTTACCTAAACTCTTTTTTTAATTTTATAAAGTACTGAAAACTTAAAAAGTTTATAGCAAATCTTATAATTACAGGTTGATATAGTTCCCTACGATTTGTATATTCTCTCCTCATCCATGGTTATAAATATATTTTGTTACATGTTTTGCCTTTCTAACAGTATCATCAATAGTGGGAAAAATCTCTTATTAACAACATCAATTGGATCACCATATGATCTTGCAATTTTTTTCATTAATCTTTCTTTTTGTTTGTTTAGATTTATTGAAATCTTTAATTAGTTGTTTCATTTGCCATTTAACATCATCAAGTGATTTTTTATATGATTCAACTTAACCTTTAATCCCAGTAAAATGATTTTTAAGTTTAGTAATACCATGTTGATTTGGATCAGCATATGAGGAGAAACAATTTAAAAGCTAGACAAAGGTTTAGGGTCACATTCAAAATTTTCAGTCTCATTTTTAAAAGTAATAACTTGGTTATACAAGTCCAAATAACATGAAATTTGGCTTCAACTGTAGATAATTAAGTTAGAAATCTAACCTTGTCAAATTTCCAAATTCCAGTAAATCTAAAACTAGATAAATAACTCCACATACCTACACCTAAGGGGTCAATGAGTTAGCGAACAACACTTATAGAGACAACACATCAGGTTTTATCCCATATGTAACTTGTACAATCATATAATAAGGGTAATTTCATACTTTTCCAAATGAACTTATAGTATATAACTCACTTAATAATCTCAATAATCATAACACAAGTTACAAATAATATAACTTTTCATGGACTCATGTCCGAAACAAAAAGATAAAAGAACAAACATAATGAAATACATAATCTGAGGCTACACATCAGTAGGGCATAACTCTCTTATTAGTGGTGATTGGTAACACCTGAAAAACAATTAACAATGTAGAGTGAGAAAAAGTTCAGTAGGTGACTTACAACTCCACATCACCTTATGACACAATCAATACTTAGATTTTACATGCTTGGTGTATGCATATATCATTGTAATGCTCACCACCCATGTATCAACATAACAATATCAACTCATACATAATTACATTAGACATTTCATACACATACATTAGGGGCCATTTCCACTTGTCTCAAAACTACATGGTAGCACTACAGTACTAGTTATTAGGCCATAGCCTATCACACCATAACACAATCATCATAATATGAATCATTAGGCCTTAGACTGTCATATCATTACTAATCATCATGCCTTAGCATATCACAATCCAATCCTAACAAAAAACCTTTTCCTATCATATCATATTAGGAATTGTATCCCACGACATCAATCCTCCAGCATTAAGGCCTTTTGCCCTATCACATCATCAGCACCACAATGCTCCAACATTAGGCGTTAACTAGTCAAATCATATATCTAGTACTCTAGCAACAGGCCTTAACCTATCAAAATATCCCTCAAACATTCCAGCATTAGGAGCCTTAACTGTCACCTCTTCAGACCAATCCACTACAAACAACATAGGCTCATTAGCCATCCACAGTCAACTATTCAATTATAAACATATATACCATCGAGTCTAGGCAAGCATGACTCTAATAATACATCCAAACATAGCATAGTTTTCTCATTAGCAAACCATAACATTACATTACACTATTGGTTTTCCCAATAGAAATACCCATAATCTAAATCATATCAAGCCAAAATATTGTAAAAACAGTGTTAGAACATTATCATATCAGATCAAAACACCTCAAAAAGGGTTAAAACAAGCAAAACGAAACATATGGGGCAAAATCGCCCAACAAAATAAAGTCTACAAAAGCCAACCCACCTCGCCACAAATGTTGGACCCCATTTTGTTTGAGTTGGATATACACAATTGTTTTCAACTTTAAACTTTTTTTCTATTTGTTAATCACTTTGTACAGCTAAATAAAGAGACGTGATCGTTGATTCAAAGGGCGATTTTAATTGCTTCTTTAAAATGGCTTTCAAATGCTAAAGAGCCAGTTCAAGGTGACAAAGAATCAAATTCCAGGATCACCGCCTTCGACCATTGTACTGTGCTCAAATCCGAGGTCAAACGAAGAAGTTATGGTCAAAATCATATTTGGACTGCTAGCGGTGGTCACCTAACGGTCAATGTTCAAAATCACACTTCGGATAAGGTCACAAATCTCGTACTCGTAATCATTTCATCATTTTGAGAATTTTGACATATATATTGCATATATTTACTCCTAAAGCTTATTTTTGAAAAAAAGAAATCTCTTTTAGTAATAAAGTAGTTTAGGGACGTGTAGTGCAGCCTTGACACCAAAGTAAAACCATTACACGGGGTCAATCGTTGTGACGCCATGAGTCTAAAAATATTTTTTTTTCATTTTATTAGAAACCAGGTTGTTTTATCGATCCCAAAAACCCAAGACATCAATTAAAAACCCAAAAACAAAATAACTTTTTGCTTTTCCTTTTCTTTTCCTGCTCACTTCAGGCCAGGTGTCAACCTTCCATTGGCTAGAAGTAAATAAAATGAAAAAACCAAAATAAAAACAAAAAATAAAAATGAATAATAAAATAGAAAAACCACAAAGACAAAAGAGCCGATCTTATCCCTTTCACCTATTGTGCTTCGTCTTTTTCCTTCTCTCTCCCTTCCTCGCTCGTCTTTTTCCCTAATTCCACGCACAGACCGCCGTGATTCTGAAGGACAACCCCGCGCCAGCCAAACCACCTCGCCGGAGGACCACTCGCCCATCCCTCTAGCGTATCAAACCCAACCATCCTTTAACCATGGTTCCCCTTTCTCTCTCAAACCAAACCAACCTGCTGATAACCTTAACCCATGGCCGATTCAATACCGCTACTTCAAACCCTAATCCCATCCTCTATTTAAACTCTCAAACTTATCAAACCAAAGGGGGGCTCTCGGAAATAAAAAAAACCAATCTATCCTACAACCCTTCATCTTCTCCCTCATCTCCAACGAGAGTCCCCCAGTGGGAGATCGCTTCGCAGGCCTCTGCTGCCTCAAGGCTATTAGCTGTCGACCACCTCTACTTCGAAATCGACCGCTGCCTTCATTCCCTTCATCCTACCCATTTCTTCCCTTCCACCATGATAGTCTATTGAGCATCAACTGACAGCTTTGCCACCCCAGCCCCTGACTATCGTTCCTTGTCACGTGTCAACCCTCAATGGAGACTGATCGCTCTGACGACTTCTCCCAACGTGCCTAGACTCGCCACACCTCGCTGGCCCAAGCCGCACTGACCACGAGCCCTCCATCCTACTTGTTGCAGCAGTTTCCGAGGGACATGCCAAGTCCAGAGATGGATGCTATGAGAGTTATCTTGTGAGTTAGATGCTTTGACTTGAAAATTTGTTCCCTAAGTTTAGTTTGCTTCATGCCAAGTCCTGATGTTTGTTGTCTGTTTAGTTGTGCATTAAGCATGTATTGCATGGTAGGGTGTAAAGTTATAGGTCACTTGCTGAGCTTATAGGTCACTCATGTTTGCCTTTTAGGTGTCATTAAGGCTAATGGAGGACTTTGGTATATGATACAATAATATATTTTATATTATTTGTGTCATATCTCGAACATGGGTTTGTGGACAGTTATATATGTACACTGTTTTATGATGTGATGTGTCTATGATTTTTTGACATATTGTATGCATGATGATGAATAAGAAAGTACAAGATTCTCTTGATGTAGGATTGTACTGGTTTGTGATTGAGACAACACCCGTTGTTTTGTTTCTTTCGGTGCTTGTCACCAACCCCTTGACTCTTCAGGTGCAAGCAAGGGGAAGTCATGTTCCCAATTCTAGGTTCCTGGAATTGGAGCCATGACTTTTGATGCCATCGTGGCACGATGTCAGAGCAAGAAAAGAATCGATCTATATGGAACGCGATTGTGCAACAAGACGCCTAGGGAGGATCCCATTCAGACAAGACCATGCCTTATTGCCGTTGTGGCGAGACACCAGAGCAAAAAAAGGATCAATCCGCCTAAAACGCGATCATGCAACAATGACTTGAGGCCCTAGTTCGAGTGTTGTGCAGTGGGTGAGTGACAGCAAAGTTTATAAAAGAGAGATGTTGGCCTCTTTCTTTTTTGATATGTTTAAAGAACAAAGCCTACACATGGTGAGAGATAAAGCGACAGGATAAAAAATCTGGTGATCAAGGAAAAGTTGTAAATAAACCCCACAAGAGCACACCAAAAGGCACGGGTCCAGGGTATATTAGGAACATTTGAAAAAGTAATGGTGATGGGTTGAGGTGACAGGTTCAACTAAAGCTAAAAAAAATCTATATTTACTTAATTATTTTTCTATAGCTTTTATTCATATAGCTAATGCATTAGAGATAAAATGAAGTAAAATTTTGCCATAGCTTTTGTTATAGTTAATGCATTAGAGATACTCTCATACATACTACATGCATATTTAATTTACAAGTTATTTTTTTTAAAAAATATAAACAAACTCTGAAATAAATCAAATCACTAAAGTGGTGGTGAGCTCTCATTCTAAGAGCATCTACAGTTGGTTTGATATTTCCATCCCTATTTTGGAAATAAAGAGTATATTTGTTTCTTAAATTTTACTTTTTTTAAATATTAAATATCTCATTTCCTATTTTATATACATTTATTTTTTATTTTTATTTTATTATTTTATATTTTTTCTTTTCATTTATTACAACTAATCAAAAGTTTACTAATATAATATTATATATTAAAAAAATATAAAAATAAATATAAAAATAAATAGTAAATTCTTAAATATAGAAATTTAATTTTTAATTTTTAATTTTTGTTTCTATATTTTATTTTATAGAATTTAATGTAACTGATTTTTTTATAAATATATATATATATATATATATATTAATTTATAGAAAATATTTGATTAGCGAATCCGACCTGCATAAATTTGTACGTACATGGTACATTGCTCTTGCGTACCCGGGGAAGGTCCGTGATGTTATGAGAGCATAGTCAGGTGGGCCCGACCGTGCCATGTAACGACATCCCAGCCAGCGAGCGTACACTCAATAACACGCGCGCGTGGGAAGTGCCCTCGCTGATCAGCGGATTGCTGGCTGCTTATCATGATAAGAAGTGGACGGTTAATAGGTGATGTGGGGCAGGGTGGTGGGTACGGGCGTGTACAACAGCCTGTCTTTAGCGTGGACGCCGACAAAACATCCTAGTCACTTGTTTTTTTTCTTTTTGGGGGGCTGGCACCCCTGAAATTTTATATATTTGTAATCCTAAAACTATGTTTAAATCCTTTTATTCTCGGGTGCAATGGTAAAACCATGAAATGAGATGGATTTCAAACTACGTAGTTTTTTTTTTGTTTTTTTATATTTTCAGTAGGATTAATTTTGATACGAAATAAATGGATTATTAGCAGTATGACCACTGCACTGCACTGCACTGAGAGACAATTAAGCATCAGTTGTCCATCTCCCTACGGAAAATACATCGGCGTCGGTGTGTGCTATGTAAATTGTTAGCCATCGCATTCTATAATGCCAAAGTCGCAGTCAGGGCCGGCTTCACGTATAGGGTGTGTACGCCTTCATTAAAAACAAATTAAAGGAATTTTTTATATAAATATTACTCACAAAAAAGATAAATTTGAATGTCCTTAAATAAAAATTTTAAATACTATTAAATAATTTTAAAACCTAAACGCACTCAAATTTCAATAGCATGTCGCAGTCACACGGTTCGTCTATATGCGACTTGCAACCCCCAACAAGAATAAATAACTATGCGCCATAGGTATTATAGACAACAGGAATGGATGGATGAGGACGGGCCAAGAATTTTGTGCTAGGCTGCTTGTATTCACTTACGGGCCGGCGATTAGTCCCTGGTGGCTTTTTTTTTGTTTTTAAATATAAAAAATAAGAATTTTTTTTTACTATTGTTGTTATTTCTGATTTTCAAAAATAAAATGTTTTTGAAAACAGAAAATATTATTTTGATATTTTATTTTTTAAATAGTTTTCAACAACTAGCTGCCCACTCCAGCTGACCCTGTCCTGCGATCTCCACCATTGCACAACCCCTCGACGACCCTATGATTGTGAATTTGTGATATTGTGATCCATAAATCTCGTATCTTTCCTCATTTATGATTACAAATACATAGTGAATAAAATAATATATTTTTGATTATAATTATTTTATATTTTATGCGTTTAATTTTTTTAATGTATGTCATTTAATTATATACTGGTAAATGATGGTTGACACCTGTTTAACCCGCTATACCCACCGGTTAGCACCCGCCAAAAATGTAACAAACCCACCGATTATTGAAGTTGATGGGTCGGTTGATGATTTAGCCTTTCACCCGATCTCACCCGACCCATGCATACCCCTAAGCAAAAGTATAAAATTTTGTACGAATTTAGATTGAACAACTGATGCGCAATGTATTGTTTTGCTAATAACTTTCTCAATATTTGTTTGAATCAAACAGTCACTTGCATTGGTTAGATGACATCATTATCTATCATTTTCAACTTGTTTGAGGTTATTTTGGTCTTTATATAATTAGTTATGATTTTTTGAAGTTAGTAATCAAGTTTAGATGGGACAATGATGCGCAATGTCTTGTTTTGTTAATAACTTTTTCAATACTTACCTGGAATCGAGAGAGGTCAATTGAGTTAGTTAGATAACATTTTTATCTATCATTTCCAACTAATTTGTGGTCATTCATGTTTGTATGCAATTAGTTATGATATTTTGAAACTAACATACAAAATGTTTACTTTACTATATACCACCGTACGACGTTTTTTTTTTCAATTTTCTCCCAAACGACTTATCCTTTTTGAGTAATTCTAATTTCGAAGATAGCTAACAAAACCAATTTGACCTTAATTGAAGCTCTATAGAGAAAGTTATGATTTTTTGAATTTGCTCTAGAATCTGTCCAATTTTTTGTTCTTCATGTATATGTCTGTCTCACATTGTCAATTATGTTTGTCCTTATTCCAAGATATATACAAAGCCACTTTCATCGAAAAGAAGTTAAATTTCATATGAAGGAAGAATTCAGGTAGATCATCGAAAGAAGTTGGAATCCAAAAACCTAAAGATCACAACAGATGAAATTCAACTTGGTCAGGTGAAGGAGCCAATTTTTGCATATTTGGAGTCTTAAAACCTCAGTGAAGAAAACATCCTTATGGTCAGGTGAAATCTGAGGTGGTTGGGTGAGGGTCAGGAAGGTCGGGTGAAACCTTTTTCACTTGACCAAGCTCAAATTTCGGCATTAGAATCTTCAATGTGGTAGCTCATTTGTTCCCTTCTGGAAGGAAGTCATTTGGACAAGAAATAAGCATTAACACTTAAGTCAAAGGGCAATTAAAAATGAAATTCAAATTCAAATGAAGACTTTGCATTGGGACAAGAGCATTTTTAGATTTAAATAAAAAATAAATGATGGAGACTTAATCCATTTTCAAATTCAAATTCAAAGGAAGAGTTACAAGAGATTAAATGAAGGTATTTAGTTGGACAAATTATAGAGAAATAATGAAAAAAATTCAAATTTAAAATTCAAATCCAAGCTTTGGAGGCTATAAAAGGGCCATCAAATCATCCACTGTGAATCATCCAATATTCTAACATCTTACATTTATGATTCCACCATAATTTAAAGTAGAAAAAGGGAGATTAGAAGAAGGTTTGTATATCAACTTGAGCTTAAAAACATTCTACTTGGAAAAGAAGATCAACCTTGAAAATTCTTGGCCAAAATAGGCAAACAATTCTTTTTTTCTTTTAAATCCATGTGTTGTAACTCTTTTGTCTTCAAACAAACTATAACAACTTAAAAACCCTTAATTGGGGTTAGGATGGAGTTTGATGTAATGAATGAATTAAATTGTAATGTTTTAGTTTAATCTATTTTTACCTTGTGAATGTTTATTGAATGTCTTGGGTTAAAACATAAAGTGGACTTGACCACTTCATTTTATCATCATAGGAATTTATGTGAATGATTGAAAATGAAACATAATTGCTGAAAAAAAAAGATACTCAAACTAGGGGTTGCATAATTTGTGAAAGCCAGTGTAAAACTTAGAATACCAAGTTAAGAGTGAGTGTCTTGCTAGCTCTAGACTAAACATCCCAAAACTTAATAGGTCACCCGTCCCCCATGCTAGGGCATACACAGAATTATGACACTTGGAAAAAGCTAATTCATGCATTAAAGATTGGGTATTAAACAATGATCACAATAAAAGAATTAGATTGAACTAAGATATAATCTTTGGAAAAATACATCAAACGAAATCTTAACTTAATTTCTTTATAAATTGAACTTATCTCTACTTTAAAAGTGTTTTTCATCTCTTACATTTTCTAAAATAATTTGTTTAAATTTAGTTTTGTGTTTACATTATTCCAACCAAAATTACCTTTTAAGCTAGTTTAAAATTTCCAAATTCTTCATACTTCCATTGGGTTCAACAATCGGACTTAAAATTACTTTATTACTTGTCACGATTAGTATACTTGTGATTCACCGATCACCAGTCTACTTGGATCAATATTAATTGTGGCAGTATTTCCATATTAGGATTCAAATTGTTTATATGTTTCTTTTCTAAAAAAGAAAATTATTTTCGTATTACTTTTAAGGAAAACTTAATACTTTCACATGAGCCTAGATCAACATTCTTTTTCTAAAATTAGAATGTCTTTTTTTATTTAATTTTTTAAAAAATTATTTTTGTTTTCCTTAGCCTAGATTCTAAAATCTCTATTTTCTTTAAAAATAAAAAATATAAAAAATAACCTTTTCAACAAAGCCATCAAACACCTATAGATCAAGACTAAGTACCAATAATGGTGTTGTGTGGGTGCAAGAATTCTTCTTCCTTTCCCACATTTAATCGACTCCCGAACCTTAATCTATGAAACCGTAGACATTTCTTTTTCTAGGTGCTTAATCACACCTCTAAACTATTTGGTGGCGACTGCTTTTTTTCCTTTCTTCTTATGGTTTGTGTGAGCCTTGTAAAAAGATGACTCTAGGATTAACTGAATGAACTAACATTGAGTTCTTCACAAGCTAGCATCGAGCTTGGTAAAAAATGGGTGATGACACCCACCTCTCGGCGTCAACAAAAACAAAATACAATAATGAAAAACAACTCCCAAATAACAAATATGTTTTAAATTTGGCAAAAAAAAAAAGCTTTCAAATATAATTTTCAAAAACAATTTTTGAAACAAAAAACCAATACCATCACCAAACATATCCCTAGTTTATTTGGGCCAACGTGTCACATTGGGTCATGTGTTCCGTGTTGATGTCAACATATGAACCATGTACATTTCGAATTAATAACTTAGAACACCAGGTAACAATTTCATATAAGTGTTTGCTTCTTTTTTTTTAAGTCATAAAATCATTTTTATAACAAAAGTCCTATATTTCTCTTACCTCTCTCTCATCTTTACGTTTGATACAACTTCCACTTTTATTTAATATTAAATTATAAAAATTTATTATTAAATAAAAATAGTAAAAAGTATTATTTTCATGATATAGAGAGAAATTTAAAGAATCTATTGTAGTGTATATTTATAATATGAAATAAAAAGTATTTTAAAACTGTAAATTTAAGGAAAATATTTCGAAACCTAGTGTGATTGCCCTTAACCTGCATTAGTGAAAATTTTTATTTTTGTATTGATGCTTCGGCATTTATGCACTTGACACACATTAGTTCAATTTTCAATTCAATTAAATTATTTAATTTAAAATTATTTTTACATTAATTGTTACGCCTCAAATTTCCAACCCGAGGAAACCGGTTCGTGACTTCTTTTTACTCACCAAGTGGGTAAGGGGTAGGGTTAAACAATACCACACAAAAATGTCACAAACAATCATAATACGTGTTCATAAGTCAAACCACATGTTTTATTTAGATAGTCAAACTTGTTTTACATCATTTCCCATATGGAGTTACATCAGTTCCTCAAAACAACTTGAAAATAAATGAAAGCAAACAACAAAATAATAAACTAAGAGTCTCCAGCTTGGTGTTCCACCTAACGCCTGTAGGTTCTCGAAAAGAAAATAATCACAACAGGAGAGGTGAGTAACCACAGCTCAGTAGAGATCATGTTTCCCCGACCCATTTCATGTATCTAGTATCTACATGATGAGTGCACATGCATAGTATCGTGACAAGAATATACAGTCCATAAAAAGCTTTTCAACCTCATAGAGTATATGAATAGAACATGAGCAAACCACATAAAATTCATAACCTCAGCTACACAGGCTACCACATCCACAACCAAACAAGCTAACATAACCACCACTAAATAGGCTATCACATCCAAAGTCAAATAGGTTAACATAACCACCGCCAAACAAGCTATTACATTAATAGCCAAACAGGCTAACATAACTACCGCCTCTCAGGCTAACATAATCATAGCCTCTCAGGCTAACATAATCATACAAATAACAAACATAGTAATTCATAATCACAATAGAAGCATTCATCCTAATATAAAATAATCACAAATACTCAACAACCATCACACAAGCCTTGGTAGGAAGTAAATAGAAGCTATGTTAAGCCACATGACACATTCTCAACCTCAAATCCTCTTATAATCCCAAGGTTTCCCATGAAGCACTACCATGAGACTAACCCAACAGCACGTACCTGAGAAGAACAATAACCCCTAGCCACGGTGGGCACCTCCAACGGCTTCCTTAACCATCTACTACGAAATGAAACTTTAATTTCCTTTAACCACAAATACAGAAAACAACCATGTACACAAACACCATTGAAGGCCAACATTTATATAGGAGATCACACCTATATGAATTTACATATATACATAAATACATCTACCTCAAGAACTAACGCTAGAATAAGTTTAAGGGAAGTATGGAATCCCTACCTCAAATTCAGCTGAACTTAGGGTTTTGATTTGAAGGATCTTCCTTGCTTCTCTTCGATAGGCATCTCCTTGAACTGATAATGATTCCCCCCTCTCTCTCTCCCTGACGGCTTTGAAACCATACCTAAAACCCTAAAATCACAAAACAAAAAGACATATATCGAAAATACATTGTCACTGGGTTGATGTTGATCAAAAATAACCCGGGGTCAACCATATTGACTACCGTTTCTCGCATCGACCAGACACTCAGGTCGACCAACTTCCTTCCAGACATGGTCAACATGCACCTAAATGACTTTGTCGACCACACATTGACCCCACGTCGACCAACTCTCCTAGTCGATCTCGACTACTCCCGTTACACGTTGACCATACAACAAAAATCATCTCGTATCGACTAACTTGGAGAAAACTCTCGGGGCTCTCCTCTGGTCGACCTCGACCAATCCTTGTACCAGGTCAACCACATTGACCACCTACATCAACCAAGGTTATGTCGACCACATCCTTTAATCAACAATCTAATTCAAACTCTCTAAAAGAATTTGGCTTCCAAGGTACTACCCTAGAATCCCCGCAAGGGACGCTGCCCCCTTAACCCCTGCTCGTTAACTAGGTAGCTAGACCCCCATCGAGGCACTGCGCCCTCAGACTCCCGCTAACTGTATGGACAAGAGTGCTCGCCCAACCTCACAAATAACTAACTCCTCTAATATCCAAATACGGGTTATTACATTAATAATGGCTCAATAGCTCGTGTTATTCATTTAACATCTCAATCGAATAAACTTAAAGTATTTTTTATGTGTTTTTGTTTATTATTTTAATTTCATGAATTTTATTTTATTAGAGTTTCAAAATTTAATTTTATAAAATAAATTTTATTTGGTAATAAAGAATCTATTTTAAAAAATAATATCTTTTGTAAAACTAAATTTCATAAAAATCCTAAAATATAGACAAGTTAATAAAAAAGAGAAATGAGAAAAAAAATAAGTTTATATTTAAAACATAATTAAAAACTCCATATAACCAACATCATTTTATTACATGAAATTCACATTTTTTAAAATCACATATAGGATTCATCATTAGTATGAATGGGTCATTAATCCTGTGTTTAGTAAGGTATGGAAAATGGGTGAAAACTTTTAGGGAGTAAAAGAGGTAGAAAAAAAAGAGGCGTAAAGAAAATGGATAGAAATTACTTTTTCATAGGGTTGTTTGGAAGGGATAGAGAAAGGTATAGAAAAGTTATTTTAAAAAATGATGTATTATATTGTAATGGAAATTTTAAAAATTAAAATAATAATTTTATCGTATCAAATAGATGTAAGAGGATCGGAAATAACCTACAAATGAGCTCGTGACATATAAGTTAGGAAATAACGCAATTAATTTTGCGTGAAAAAATGGATCCACCTTTGTATGATCGGCCGACACTTGCTTAGACGTCTCTCTCAACTTTATTGTCTAGGCGCTCATCTTTATCGCCGCGATCAAGGAAAAGGCATAGATGGCTTCTTTGTCATCTGACAGGTATTTCTCTCAAAGATAGTCAAATCACTAGACCAAAATTAATTTGCTTTATATTTCCAAAGGTTATTTGCATGTTATCGCTATTAATTTTAGTGTACTTCTCGCATTACTAGATCAAAATTAATTTGCTTTATATTTCCAAAGGTGATTTGCATGATCACCACTGTTAATTTTAATGTACTTTTAAACATTGATTAGGGGAAATAGGCATGTTGCATTTTTACTTCAAGTGTATATTTATGGGATCAAGAGTTTTCAGTTTGTCTCTTTTTTACTCTGTCAATGTTTGCTAATGGTCTGTTATATAAGTATTGGCTTATTTTCTTATGCTCTTTCCCTGTTTTATATGTGTTTTTCCCCTACAAATGGCCTTTAAATACTTTCCTCATATAGTAGCGTCATTGTATTTGAGTTATGGTGATTTGATTTTGCACATTTGACTAATTAGATTTACATTAACATGATGACAAGATTATCAATTATCATTGCATTAGCATAGTATATTTATTGTATATTGATAGTGGATGTGGTTAGAATGACATCATCATCGAGTTCTACAATTGTTCAAAATCCTACAAGACTATGCTTCTGTGGTATTGAAGCCACCTTAAGATACTCAAGTATAGATAAAAATTCTAGGCAACACTTTTTTGGATGTGGGCAACTTTAACATTGAGGTAATGACATCATAGAATCTTTAACTTATGAATTGTAATTCTAGTTAGAGGAAACATTGTTGCATGTCTAATCTTTTCTTACATAATTGTTAGAGACTACCTTATTGTAAGTTTTTAGTTAGGCAAATAAGGTTTTGAAAGAAGAAGAGGATATTAAAAAGAAAAAAAAGAGAAGAATTGATGAAGAAGGGAAACATGGTAAACATGTTTAAAAAGTTACAAAATTGGAGATTGAACTCGAAAGGAAAACTGATTTGATGGAGCGAAAGAAGATGGAACTATATAGAAAAATGATGAGGTTGTGGAAAAAAAATGAATAAAAACATAATGAACACCAAAAGAAAGAGGATAAGATAGAAGAAAAAGGATATTTTGCTACATAGGAAAATGTGGAGATGATGAAGATAATTGAAAAAGAAGAAGATAGAATTCGAAAAGATGGTGGTTGTGTTGGAGGAAAAGTAGATTTTCCTAGCTAGGAAAATTGAGGAGATTACGCTGAAAGAGTTGATGTTTGATTATCAATAAGCTAAAAGTCAACGCTCGTGTGCACTACTCCATTTGTTTTAGGCTTCGATTGTTATTTTTATTATTTATAAAGTAGTATCATTGTGATGTTCATTTGTACGAAAATTATTAGAAAATGTTTAAACATGTTATAAACCGTTATCAATTTCTTTGTAATGCTTTTTATTTTAAGAATTTTGTAATTACAATGTCATAAATGCCTTATAAAAAAGGAATTTGATAATCTGAATCAAATTTTTACACCATCATCGGGATTATGCACCAAATAATTAATCTTTCTTTCTAGAGCCCTCATCAAGCAAAACCAAATCACAGATATCTTGGTACATTTCCTTGAACCTCCATTGCTTATCAACTTTAAAACCCATTTTTTTATGTTAATATGTCTCATTGAATAGAACACCTACCTTAATAAACATGATACATAAATAGGGCAAGTGTCCACAAAAGATAAAAGGGTGGAGGCAATGGATTACGAGTGTTTGCCCGAGTAGGGATAGGATATGGGACATGAACATGATTCATCAACAATCTATTAAGCCCCATTTTTCCCTATTTTTGGGGAACTGGTTTGTGACTCCCCATACTCGTACCCTAATGGTCTAAGGGTTGGTGACTAATACCTAAATAGGATTATAACATGGATGTTATCCAAACCTATATAAAAGTCTGCATACAATAAGGTATACATCTATTACCACATCAATGCCCGAAACATGTAAAGCAAACCACATTATATAAAGCATAGAGAAAATTAGGGCCTTGTGTCCATTACAACATGTAGAGCCTTAATAACATAAATAAGGTCTTTTACAAGGGTTTATATTTTAAAAACAAGACATTCATTACAAAATCTTTCAAAAAAAATGCACAAACAATGAATTAACGGCTCACTTGCTAAGGAAGCCTCCACCTTTGGGTCGTTCATCTAATGTTTGTAGGTACTTGGAAAAGAGTATGAACAATAGGAAAGATAAGCAATCATAGCTCCATAGGGAATCAAATCCCTTAAGTCCATCCGAATATGTAATAATCCATGTTTGGGGACTTGAGGAGTTAGCTTAGGAATAAAGTAGAGGTTATAGATATGTCATTTTGTGTTTGGGTAAGGACACTTGAACGTTTCATTAACGGGAGTCCGAGGGCACATCGTTTCAGCGGGGATCTTACTGCCCGGTCAGCGAGCATAGGTTAAGGGGGCAACACCCTTTGCGGGGATTTTAGGCTAACACCCCAAAAGCCATATTATTTTGGGGAGGTTGAATTGAATGGTCGGTTAAAGAGTTTTGGTCGACATAGGGTATAGTGATTGATAAAGGTATGCTGATGTGGGTATGAGGTCGATGTGAGATGCTATGGTCGACGTGGTCGACCTAGCTTCTTAGTTGGTCGATGTCGACCAGAGGGAGATCTCAGAGAACTTTCTTCATAAGTTGGTCGATGTGAGGATGATTGTTGACCTGTGATCGATGTGGTGGACGTGGGTGCATCGAACATGCATGGTTTTGTGTAAGATCAACCTTTGGTCGATATGGAGGGTTGATCGATGCAAAATAATTTGATCGATATTGTCGATATAGGTGCATTTTGGTTGACTTCGATCCTGCGCCAGCGTATTTTCAATATACGTCGTTCGTTTCACATTTTTATTTTATTTTTGGTGTCGAGTTAAAGAGAGAGGAAGATAAGAAAACCTATTCTGTCTATTTGATTGTAGCTGTTGCGTTCTCGGGAGTGAGAGGCATCCCGACGAAGAAGAGTAAGAAAGAAGACATGTTCGTTGATTCAAAAACTCTAAGTTTAATTGAATTCGAGGTAGAGATTCTATGCCTTTCTATTGACCCTCAATACTGGTAGTGATTTTTTGCGATTAAAACCTGCTCTAGGGTAGGGATTTGAGGTTTGATGTACATATATATATATATGTATGATCTCATATATGAATGTTGGTCTATGATGGTGTGTTTCGTGTGTATGATTGTGTCTCGATATGAGGGGTTAAAGTCCGTTCATTAGGGTTGTAGGGTTATGTTAGAGTTCGTTTCGTCTTGCGCACTTCTATCTTGTTGTTGTTGAATTGGAGACTCTAAGGTTTGCGTGAGGGCTCATAGCTACAAAAATTCTAGGTGGAGCTTATTAACATGTCACATTATTGTTTTGTGTGTGCCATGAATAAATGATGAAATTGTGTTACAATGAGGTGATTGTTATATGTTGAGTTATCTCGTGTGTTTACTTTATACCTTAAGGAATGTTCCCTTGTGATTATAATAAATGTTATGTTGAAATATTGTGTTTGTTGTATATATGATTAAGGTGCTCGTGTAGTTGAAGTTGAGGTGTCTGTGTGGTTGTAGTTGAAGTGTCTGTGTGGCTAAAGTTGAGGTAACCTATTTAGTTAGTGTTAAAGAGACACATCTGGTTTGTTTATGATCTATTTAATTTGAGTTATGAGTTTACCCTATGAGAGGTTGAAATGCTTATTATGGACTTTTTATATATTATTGATACGATACTACACTAATTAACACTATTATGTAGAGGTTAGAAGAATGAGATGGGGTAGGGAGACATGATCTTATTAATTGAGCTATAATTGTTTACCCCTCTTGTTATGTGATTATTTTTTTTATATGCTTACCTGAGCAAGGTGAGATAGTCGAGGTGTGGACCTAAATTGAAGAATAATTTTATTTTTCTTATATTTTTTTCTTACTTGCGGAGGGGCGAGGCAGAAAGTGTAGCTGGTGCGGATGAGATAGGCTCTACGGTAGTTCGTGCGGGAGATCGATGGAGCCCCTCTGGAGTTCAGACATACCGACTCGGTTAAATGTAGGGAGTACGTTGCTAGTCTTGGACCTGACGGTGGCCATCCCTACACAACCGGTCGGAAACTGGAGTCATTCTCTTGATGAGCTCAATACGGGGCAAAACCGGCCTACATGTGTCCCAATCAGTATGGCTTACTCAGAGTATCCATCAGGGTGATCGAGTGCCACATGGGTGAAAACCCTACCCTGTGACAAAGTGGTACCAGAGCGGTTGCGGTCCGTTTCCAGAAAGCTCACCGAAGCACTCTCGCGAGAGATATGCATGGTCCTTTATCCCAAGTTGGGAGGGAGCCCCTAACAGATGGGGTTGACTAGACGAAGGTTTTACATGCATCATGTCTACGAATGTTGTTGGCCGCCAAGCCAAGGTGGAGTACCCGAGGATAGGATAGAGTGGCACTGAGGGAGTCGAAAGGAGCTCACCGAACGATCTTGATTCCTTCGAACTCGCTGACGTAACAAGGACGTTGCGAAATCAAGTAGGGGAGGATGTTACGCCCTGAACAGCGTGGTGCTGGCGGGCGTCTCCCAGGTGGCGAAGTGCGCACTACTTGCGGAGGGGCAAGACGGAAAGTGTAGCTGGTGCGGATGAGATAGGCTCCACGGCAGTTCGTGCAGGAGATCGATGGAGCCCTTTCGGGAGTTCAGATATACTGACCTGATTAAATGCGGGGAGTACGCCGTTAGTCTCGGACCTGACGATGAAAAGGGGACTTGGTCATCCCTACACAAACTGGTTGGGAACTAGATGAGCCCAAGGCAGGGCGAAACTAGTCTATGTGTGCCCTTATCGGTATGGCTTACTCGGAGCATCCACTAGGATGACCGAGTGCCGCACGGGTGAAAACCCTAATCCCGTGACAATTAGCTTTTCTCTCTCTTTTTCTTTCAATCTCAATCTTTATACTGGTGAATCAATCTTTGAGATTATTAATGGCGGCAACAACAGTGATGATGTCAACATGAGAAGAGAATGTATACATGATGAAGCTTGTGGATCAGGTGGAAACTTATGAGACAGTAGGGTCCATCGACAATGATGTCAAACACAAAATTAACCTAGTTAATTCTTACACTACTTAAGATTCTTTACTCTGTTAAATCTAGTCTTCTTGTTTCACTACTATTCTTTAATGCATGTGTTTCATGTTTATTAAGAACATATATAGACTTAAAAAGGTGATAAAAAGATGGTAGGCTTAAAATGGATCTTAATTCCGTTGACTAACAATTAAGTTTTTGAAAAAAAAAATTTAACATGTGGGTTTACACATGTGAAGCAGGGAAGGATAACTGTAACAGAAGTGTTGGTCCAATATGGAAAGGGGGATCTGATGAAGATGCAACTTAGATGGATTATGAAGAACTCAAAAGACGATATCCAGATCTCGTGAGCATGGTCTCCTGAGGGATTGGCGGTATTATGTTTGCAGTGCTCCGGGCCAGTGTTATGTTGCAGATCGTCGAGTTTATATATGTAACGTGTGTTGTATTGTATTTATTTATTTAGGGAGTTATATATAGCGGTTTATTAGGTCAGTTAAGTCTGCAATTTATTAGGTTGGCTACATATAATGTATTTATGAAAAAAAACCGTGCAATTCTATACAAATTGTGAGAGTACATGGTGGTAAAGGTCCCGAGCCCACATCATTTATTGATCTTTTTTCAAAACACAATTAAATACAAAATCACTTTCCATAACCGCGCTTTCCATCTACTTACTACTACAACGTCAATGCAATTATTTGAGAGAAGGGCACCCTTTCCTTTTGTTTATCCTTTTTCGGTCCTGTATACATGTAGCATGAAATTTATTTAAAAGAAAACACGTTTGTGTTGCTGGGCAATTGGTGGAATTTTTCAAGTATTGGGAACTTGGAAGAGGAGAGAGGTTGTCTTTCCATGCTTGGTTTCAAACCTGGATGTTAGCTCCCAGTGATACACTGATACCTGCCCCTGCAGGATGATATCATTAGGATGACTAAGTGATATTGGTCGCCTTGTATAGATATGAGACAGAAACAATTGAATTTTCCATAACCTTGAATTAGATAATTGTTGCCAACTGAAGGGCTACTGGCCTAAAAAGCCTCAATATCTACCGCGTAGTTGTGACTTGCGTTTTTAGTAAGATTGAATGTTTTCTCTAAGGGAAGCATCAAGAGTCATTGAAAATGTTTGCGTACGATTTTAGTTAGATTTTTTTATTATTTATTAATAGGAAATCAAATATTAAAAATAAGGTGTAACAGATTTTTCATCAAACTTTCTGCGATTATAAAATATGACGGTAACTCTTCAAAAATAAAAACGAATTGTTATAATTGATGTTTCGATCTCACCAAGTAGTCCGGCGAGAAATTGTTATAATTGGACAAATCTGATTTGCCCCCAAACTAAAATCTACATCAAATGCCTGTAATTAATTAATTAATTACCCACAAACACAAATCCCACGGCTATTGTCCGTGGAAGCGGATCAAACCGAGTAAAAATCTGTGTGGGTTTGAACGCAGATCCAAGGGTGGTGGTACTGGTGGCGCCGATACAGTCGTTCTTTAGGGGAGAGGAGCGAACGGAGGCGGAGAGGCGACTGTCGGGGGTGGCGCCACTGTTGTCGATGGAGTGGACTAGTATAGGCTCAAGCGATACTATGGTGGGACGACCCTGCTCATGCAACGGATTATCTGTGTGGTTCCGGCAAGAAGAGGGATGGGTTTGGGTTAGGGAAGCGTCAAGCGTGTGTATTGAAAAAATAAAAGTTATTATTTTAATAAAAATAATAATTTAAAGAATACTACGTACGGTAGAGTTGCTCTAATTCATATTTCCTATTTTAAACTGTTGTAGACATGCTTTCGGCCCCTCGTTTGGCACTTTGTGCCTGTCTGGATTACTTGCATGCGCTGTTCGTGCGTTGCGTGCTATTGTGGATAGTGCAAGACGAGAATGTACTCCCAGGATGGTGAATATGATGCTCCAACGCCGTGTTAATGCCTTAATGAAATCAGTTGATTTTTTGAACAAGTTCATCACTACCATGAACTTTGCAGCGATAGTCAGTGAAACCTACTGCTTTTCTGCCAGGATGACATATGAGCTTTCAAAGCGTAATCTTCTCTCTCCTGCTTTTGTGGAGACTATTTCTACCCGTTTATTGGCCGGAGTTTGGTTTCATCATCTCAGCAATATATGCAACAGGCCAACAGCAGTGATTCCCTTTCTGGGTTCCTAATTTCTGCGACTATTGGTTCAAATTGCTTCTGAAAGATCTGGGGGTGATCTCCAGAGAGCCCTTCTCGTGTTGTTGTAGGAGACAATAGGCCGGTTTATTCATAATTATGTCCGCTTCAAATGCTCCGACTGGGGGGGGGAGGTGTTGTTTAATCATTCAAACTAAAGAGATAATCAAATGAATGAATAAACCCGAACACACTTATTGCAGGTGGGTTAGAAATTATGCAGTAAATATTAGGTAGTCACTAGTCCAAGATCAAGGGACACAATAAATTAGACAATGAAACTAAGGTTCCAGTTTGCTGCCTGAAGAGGACTATCTTTCGATTGAGTTGGATGGTTTTTTTGCCCATTTCTAGTTGTTTACTTTTCTTTCCCTGTTAGTTCATCTCATGGGTAATCAGATCAAAAGTCCATAGATTTCTATTTTGTTTCATTGTTTTGCCTTCCTGATGAGTTAATGACGGGGGGTTCAAATTTACATGCAGGTCTGTGGTGTGTGCTAAGGACCTCCACTGATCTAGGGGTCCACTCATACGTTGTGACGACTCAGCTGGCGTGCATTGAGCTGTTAGTGGTGTTGGGTTTCTTTGTTCATGTACTGATGAACAATGTGATTGACACAGTTTGTGTACGTGTTACGCAATCAATAGAGACAAGGGATTGGTTTGCATACAAGTGATCCATTAGGTATGTGTTAACCTCCCCATCAGCAGGAACCATCATAGATCAATCTGTTGCCCCCTAGAATTCTGGTGTAAATTGTAGTTTCAACTACTCGGTTGCTTTTTTTAGCTGTTTGCCTGTATGTATCAGCCAGCAGCTTGGAATTGTTGTTTATTACATTTGTACAGAATATTGAAGCTTTGATGGAATTTAGGATTGCTGTGGGATCCAAGATCAAGGGATTAACTTTTATTGTGCATTTAATTAAGAGAACAAAATAAGATAGAATAAAATTCGATTTGGTGAATAAGACAATGTGGGTTGTTGTTGGGACATGGCCATGTGAATGAAGACTGGACAGTAGTAGGCTAGCAATAGCATTAGCAATTTAGCGTAGCACGGGAAGGCTTGGGCTTTGGGGTACGAGATCTCGCGAAACGCAATTGTTAAAAAATTAAAATAGAACACATACTGCTACTTATTATAAAACAACTAACTAAATTGTTCAATAAATTAGTTTATTGTTATTGGTTATAAATTATATTTAAAATGTATTTTTACTATAAATTTGATTAAAATTTCAAATTTTAATTAATTAGTACCTTGAAATTAAAATTTTAATAAAATTTATTATCAAAATATAAATTTTAAGTTAAATTTATAATTAACATTATTTTATTTGATGCAGTCAAAATTTATTGGAACTTTGATTATGGCCTGGACTATTATTTATTTTAGATTTTTCTTTTGCAATTGTATTTCCTATCTTGTCTGTTTGTGTGTTAAAATTACAATTATGATTATTATATCATTTGGCAAATTCCAACCCATATGCTTCCGTTGGTTTATCTTTGCCTCCATATATTATTTTATCTATCAAAAAGGTAGTTGATTCTTCTTCGATCCCACTCAACCCTTCTTTAAACTATCTCAAATTCTGAATCTGGTTGTGCGGTTCAAGATGAGGCCACACATGTACTCCACATTTTTTAATTCTATTTATCTACATATATAAACAAAACGCTGCCGTGTGTTTGTATATCACACGGAAGAAAACAACACCAAAAGTTACTATTCGATTTTTAGTAGACGTGTAATTTCAACGTTATATAATAATATAGATATAAAATATTTGTGTACAAATTACTTACATAACATACCTATAAATAAACTTTTTCTTGATTAGATTATTTTTAATTATTTTAAATTGATATCATCACTTATTTCCAGTTAAAACTTTAAACAACCTATAACATTTTTTAAAACTTTCAACATGTTTTTCATTAAGTTTTAGCTGTTTTTGTTTCTTTTTTTTTTTTTCTACTATTCGAGTCGACATCCTTTCCTTTTAAGTCCACTTTCCTAAATCTCTTTCTCCATGCTATATGATATATATACATATATAACTTACAAATGAAGAAAAGGGAATGCGTCTCTTCTTTTTACTTGCCGACCAGATAAATTATTTTTCTATGAATCTTCTTCTATAAAATAATAAATTTTATGTTTCAATTGGCCATTGGTCTTTTACTATTTATATGTAATATTAAAAAGTAAAAAATATTGTATTGTATAATTATTCTAATATATCATTGGATTTATTTTCAACTATTTATATTGAATTTTTATTTAACTTCAGTTTCATTATAATAAAATACTTTAATAATTTAAATTTGTTAAAATAATATAGATTAGAGTTATGCCAGATAATATTTTTATTGACACGAGATACAAAATCCTCTTTTAAAGCCGGCCTCCATATGGTTCCTACCGATAATATTTTGGGTTCTTAATAAATTTACCAATTGTTTTCGAAAAAAAGAAAATAATAATAATAATAATAATAATGCTTTGTAGTATAATATAAAAAAAACTTTTATTTATTTATGTTTTTGGGTTCTCGAGGTATTAAAGAAATGGATAATTAATTGGCCGGCCCACGTCCTGAAAAATGCATGTGATAAGACCCGTGATTTAACAAAATGCATAATTGGATGCCCGAGTGAATGGCTAATAAGACGCGGCGATTGGTTTTGATTACCCGAGTGACGCTTTAACTTGATGTGATTATGTTAAAGATGGAAAAATAAAACCTGACATTGGTTAATTACTCTGACGACACATCCCGATTTCAAATCGGATGGCCGATACGTGGACGCCATAGATTAGGATATGTATAATTGCAATATGGGTGGCATTTACAAAGCCATTTAATTAATCGCGTCCGCATATAAATGCCACCCCCTCACCACATACTCACTCATCAGCGGATGCAGACAAGGGACAGACAGGTGCGCTCGTTCCTCTCGCCTCCACAGACAACACGACAGATCACCAGCGATGGCGATGGCTTTCATGATGGTGTTTGTTTTTACTGTCTTGTTCTTGTCCG
This sequence comes from Taxillus chinensis, assembly GCA_023512835.1. Classification (NCBI taxonomy): domain Eukaryota; kingdom Viridiplantae; phylum Streptophyta; class Magnoliopsida; order Santalales; family Loranthaceae; genus Taxillus; species Taxillus chinensis. The sequence goes on from CM042086.1 coordinate 26,570,915, forward strand.
AGGAAAATGTGTGGGTTAATTGATTGATTTTTTTGGTTGATTTATGATATGGGTGCGTGGCTCTCGTTCAAATGCATGCTGCAGGCGACACAGGGCATGTGCGTGACGGACGAGTGCAAGAACTCGTTCATGGAGATGAAATGGAAGAAGGTGCACAGGTACATAGTGTTCAAGATCGACGAGAAATCCAGGGTGGTCACCGTCGACAAGGTTGGCGCTGCCACCGAGAGCTACGCCGATCTCACGGCGTCGCTGCCCGACAATGACTGCCGATACGCCGTCTTTGATTTCGACTTCGTCACCGTCGATAACTGCCACAAGAGCAGAATCTTCTTCATTGCCTGGTAACGTTTTTTTTTTTCAAGTTTTCATGATTCAGACAGACAAACTGGCCTCCATCTCTCTCTCTCTCTCTCTCTCTCCATTCAAAGTTTGAAGTTTTCAGGGCTCCATCGGCATCCGGAGTTAGAGCAAAAATGTTATATGCGACGTCCAAGGATGGGCTGAGGAGAGCACTGGAAGGCGTACACTTTGAAGTTCAGGCCACGGACCCAACGGAGATGGGCTTCGATGTAATATTGGACCGGGCCAAATAGGCCCAAACAACCAATTCGGCTTCTTTTTCTTTCTTTTTTTTTAAATTTCTTTCACTCCTTTGTATTTTTCACTTTAATTGTAGTAGGTTTATCAATCATCGATCCAGTAAACGGCTAATTTAAATCCAATAAAAATTAGAGTTGCCGGCCATGGATTGTGCGAACCATTTAAAGTGCCAACCTCAATCAGCTTTCTCTCAAATTTTCTTCTCATGAGTACGAAACTTGAACATGCAACCACAATAACGAAAAACTTGACAAAAAATAGGGTGGAATGAACAAAATATGTTTAAACGAAATAGAAGCGTGGATATTTTAAAATCTGTATTGATTTTTTTTCATTTTTTTAATTTATTACATAAATGGCAGGGGATGGATAAACACCAACAAATTTACAATAATAAAAGTACAAGGATTTGAATCTATTTATCATCATGTTATCAAAATTATATATGAAGAGTCTCTCTGTTTATTTTTTGGTACACATGAAATAACTTCTTAGAGCATTCACACTATGTGTATACTTCTAAATTATTCTTCATCTCATTCTTCATCTCTATGTGTATACTTCTAAATTATAATTTTTTATTTTTTATTTAATATTTTTTTATCTATTATATTTATTACAATCAATTAAAAATACACATATAACAAGAAATATATTAAAAAAAATATTTGGAGGATGAATAGTAATCCTTCAAATATGGAGATTCTCTCTCCGATATAATTTTATTTTTTAAATTTTAGAGTTTGAAGAACCTGATGTATAGTATTTTTTTTTCAAAATTTAAAACTTTATCTAAATTTTAGAGTTTGAAGGACCTAGTGTGGATGTTCTTATCATAAGAAATTTAATTTGAACCGTTAAATATTGTAACTAATGATCTAGATTAGACTTTCATTTAACCGTAACTTTGTTATAGTGATTGAGCTACGATTAAATGAAAATCTAATATTGATCGTTAAATATTTAATTTAATGACCTAAATTAAAGGTACTTATGATAAGAAGTTAACCTTATCCTTTATGTAATATAATTTATATATATATATGTATATATAAGGGAGAGAAGAAAAAAGGAGAAGCAATAAATGAGAATTATTGTATTAATATATCTGGAAAAATACATGATATAAACTATTACATATGTAACACTATTTATAAGATGCTTCTAAAAAATGGATAAAAAAGTAACTCAGATGAGCTTTTATATTTGGTTAAAAATAGGACTTTAAACTTAAGGATTAGGCCGAGTCTTGGGTCATGGATATGAGTCATTGGGAATAAGCTTCTTTGGACGTGATTTGTTGGAAAATGACATTGCTTAAGCCATTGGAGGTAGACCTTAATTGGGCATGGAATGGGCCTTGCATGGAAATGAACTTTTATTTCGAAAATGAGTATTTGAACCTTGGGACAAACTTTAATTTGGAAATGGTCTCTAGGATTTTGGAAATGAGTAAATGGAGATGGGTTTTTGTTTTGGAAATGGGTCAATAGGGTACTTAGAAAGTGGCCTTTGAAAATCTAGGCTTTTGGAGATGGACTTGAATAAAACTATTAATTTTTTTCCTTTAAAGATATTAGTAAGGAAAAATGATATTTGCAACCGGCATTGTGTCCTCGACTGATGCGACAATTGCTATGTCAGCAAAAATACTTAAAACTTAACGTGCAACACATCACATCTGAGATAGAGAGAAAGAGAGTAGGGGGAGGGAGAGAGGGACCTCAAGTCATGGATTTGGACAGGAAGAGGTAAAAACATGGCATAAAATCAGATTTTGGAGGCGAAAGAGTGTATTTTTTGGAAATCTGAGAGCGGCAAACCCCCCTAAGGTTTTTGCGACCTGTGCGTCTCGTCGATACCTACAAATAAAAAAATACCTAAATCGGACCACTGTGTGTAAAGTTATAGCCGTTTGAAGTTTTCATTGAAAATTACAATTGACAGAACCAGAAACCCGTAGATTTGGCCATAGAAGAGATGATCGAGTCCCTGCGTAATGCCTGCTTGAGACTTGCTCGAGCATGCCTCGAGCAGGGTGGCTCGAGCCCTTGCTCGAGCACGCCTCGAGCAGGAGCTTAAGTGATGATGCGGGAGCGCGCCGAATCATGGAAAAAATTTACTGGTGTGACTTATTCCACATCAGTCGAGAACGCAAAGATGCCACAATGTCGGTTGTACCTAGCACTGCTCATTAGTTAGTGGAGCCATTACTATATAATTTGTACAATAGTGAGTTAGATTTTTGGTAAATTTATAACCCTTAACAAATTTAATAAGTGGTGATTATAACGTCTTAGATCGGTTAGTAGCGGAAAACAAAACGCACACTTAAGATAACGCGAATAACTCTCCTGGTACGAGGCTTTTTGGGAATGAATGTCTAAGAGGTCTAGTAAGCCCACTAAAAACAAAGCCAAACAAGTAATGCCCCAAAACGGACAATATCGTGTTACAGATGGTCTGGACCTTCATAAATAGTGTCAAAACTATAATATAGAAGCATGATATTTTAAAATCTTTTTTTGGTTTTATTTTTTCAATTTATTACATAAATGGTTGGTAGATAGAGACCCATTATGATAGTAACAAACATGTAACAAACATACAATAATAAAACAACAATAATAAAGTAAAAAGTAAAAAAGACATAATAAAGCTATGCTACAAATAATAAATCTCACAATAATAATACAAATGGAGACCACACCACATAAAAGCAAACCTATTAGATATAAAACATAAAAGGAGAATATTAATAATGTATAAAATATATATTATAACACGTAAGGGCAAGGAAGTTCGGGACTTTCTTGCGGAACCGTTCTTTGCTCCGCTTGGGCCCTCTTCTCCTGCAGCCCCTCTTGTGGTTTCCCGACCTTTAGCGGCACCCCCTGTCGCTGTTGTTGCTCCTCCCTTTGCGGACCCCTCTGCTCCGGTTCTTGTTTCCTCTCCTCCTACGGCTCGTGAGGTACCTCCTCGGTCTGATTCTCCTCTGGTTAGGAAGGGGGCTCTTTCTCCTCCTACGGACTCCGCCCCTGTTGGCCCGTCCACAGTCTAACCCTCTGTTGGGGACCGGCTTGCGCCTTCGGTTCTCCATGGCTCCCCCCAGGCTCTCCTGTCCTCTTGTAACCGATTTGCTGCCCTATTTGTTCCCTCTAAGGATGATGAAGGCCCTCTGACTGTTTTGCCTCCCCCTCTTCCTATTGCTACTCCTTCTACGGCCTTAGCTATGGGTGGCTCCCCTGGTCCCCCTTTGTCCCCTTACCCTCCGTCCCGCCCTTCGGCGATCTCCTCCCCCTTTTATGCCTCTCCTTCGAACGAGGAGACTTCGAATAGTGACTCGGACTTTGTAGCTTCTGATCTTTAGCCCATGCCTGGACTTTCTTTACCCAAGAAAGCCCGCCGACAACTTCATCGCCTTTCACGCCGGAAGGCCATTGATTATTTGACCAATTTCTCCCCTCCCACTATCCCTTCCCACAAGGTGCAGAAACCTCATCGTCCTATGCGTGGTTCTGTCCCTGTTCAAGCTTCTGTGGCTGCTTCCGTGAGCCCTGTGGCTGCTTCTCAAACTGCCTCTAATTTGATTATAGCCCTCCTAGCCGATGTGTCTGCTCATGATGCTTCGCTAGGTGTGTCTGAGGATTCCCTTACTCATGTTTCCCGCAAGGCCTCCCTACGCAGTGCTAATGTTTAGTACAATTATCTAGAATATTCGTGGGATTGGTGGCAAGGACAAGTCTAATTTTCTTAAACATGAAGTTCGGTCTGCAAATGTTCAGATTCTCGCCCTGCTTGAGCCCAAGAAATTGGGGTCCCATCTTTTTAAATTTGCTGCCAGTTTGGGGTTTCCTAATTTCTGGCATGGTAAGCCCCTTAACACACATATTTGGCTGTTTTGGAAATCTGGGGTGCATCTTTCTATTCATTCCTTTGATAAGCATTACGTTACTGATGCTATTTCAGGTTCCTCTAGCCCTTACTTCTTCACTTTTATTTATGTCAGCACTAATGATGTTTGCAAGAGGGACCTTTGATCCACTTTATCTTCTTTTAATGCAGGTAGGCTTCCTTCCCTCTTTGGCGGCGATTTCAACTCTATCACTTCTAGATTGACTGACAAAAAAGGGGGCACTTATAAGCAAAGCAATGCTATCCGGGATTTTAATTCTTTCATTGCTTCTCTCTATCTTATTGATGCTAGTTTTTTTGGGGATCCCTTCACCTGGTACAACAACCAATCAGGCGTTGTTCGCATATGGTTGAGATTGGACAGGGTGATGTACTCTCATCGAGCCTTGGAGGTCTTTCCTAGCCTTCGTGTGGATCATTTTCTTCGTGGTTTATCATATCATAGCCCCCTGCTCTTGAGTGGGGCTCTCTGGGGTGGGGTGTACAGGGGATCTTTTCGTTTTCCGAAATCTTGGGTGGCTGAAACTTCGTGTAGTCAACTGATTTCTGATTCTTGGCTTTTGCCGGCTCTGGGGCAGCCTTGGGCTTCTTTCCAATGCTGGCTGGGTCATGTCAAACAAGTGCTGGCCCCTTGGGGAAGGAATCTTTGGCTACAGCGGCAACAGCATATTTGTGATCTTGCTGATGAAATTCACTCTCTTGAGTAATCTGCCCAGATTCATGGAGTGCCTACTGGATGTAATGCTTCAGGGGCTGCTCTTTCTAAGTATGCTGATCTTCTGGCCATGGAGGAGGGCATAATGAAGGAGAAGTCCCGAGTTAAATGGCTGCAGGAGGGGGATAAAAACACAGCCTTCTTTCATGCTTGTCTGAGGGATCGTCTTAAGGTCTCTTTGCTTTATCTTCGTTTGGATGATGGCTCTTTTGTGGATGATGTGGACCACATTGGGCACCTAGCTTTTGACTATTTCTCCGTTATCTACACTGCTCCGTCTACCTCCCCTCTCATTCACCCGCGTGGGCCCCCTCCCCCCTTGGATTTTCATTTTCAGTTGTTGGATTATATTACTGCTGGTGAGACTGCTGCGTGGAATGTTTCTCTGGTTTAGGAGCCGGATTGGTTGGAGATTATGGCTACTGTCACAGCCCTGAATCCTGACAGCGCTCCTGGGCCTGATGGTTTCACTGGCCATTTTTACATTAATAATTTGGATTTGGTGAAGGATGAGTTGCTGGCTGTTATTGAGGATTTTTTCGGGGGGCTCAACTCCCTGCTTCGGTGGGGGCCACTGTCCTCACGCTTATTCCTAAGGTGGCCAATCCTACCTCCTTTGGGGAAATGCACCCCATTGGGTTATGCAATTTCTCCTATAAAATTCTTGCCAAATTGTTAAATGATCGGCTTCAGGAGGTTCTTCCTTCTATTATTTCGCCTGAGCAGGCTAGTTTTGTGTTTGGTCGGTGCATTCATGAAAACATTGCCTTGGCTTCTGAATTGGTCCATCATATCAATAAAAAGGTGAAGGGGTCTAACATTCTGTTAAAAGTGAATATTGCTAAAGCTTATGATACTTTTGATTGGGGTTTCATTCTGCGTGCTATGGCCAAGTTGGGTTTTTTTAGTCAGTGGTGTGATCTTATGTTCCGCTGCTTCTCGAGTGTTTGATATTCTATTGGTTTGCAAGGGCAGCAGTTTGGGTTTTTCCGTCCTGCTAGAGGGTTGAGACAAGGAGACCCTCTCTCTCCTAGCCTTCTCATCCTCTCTCAAGAGATTTCAACCGCAGCCTCAATCGCTTTATTTCTCAGGGCCTCATCTCCCCCTTCCTCCTTAATGTTAGCGGCAATGGTTAGGTTCTGGGGCCTTTTCATCTTCTCTTTGCCAATGACATGTTGGTTTTCTTGAATGGGAAATGCGCCACATTGGCTTATGCAATTTCTCTTATAAAATTCTTGCCAAATTGTTAAATGATCGGCTTCGGGAGGTTCTTCCTTCTATTATTTCGCCTGAGCAGGCTAGTTTTGTGTCTGGTCGGTGCATTCATGAAAACATTGCCTTGGCTTCTGAATTGGTCCATCATATCAATAAAAAGGTGAAGGGGTCTAACATTCTGTTAAAAGTGGATATTGCTAAAGCTTATGATACTCTTGACTGGGGTTTCTTTCTGTATACTATGGCCAAGTCAGGTTTTTTTAGTCAGTGGTGTGATCTTATGTTCCGCTGCTTCTCGAGTGTTTGGTATTCTATTGGTTTGCAAGGGTAGCGGTTTGGGTTTTTCCGTCCTGCTAGAGGGTTGAGACAAGGAGAACCTCTCTCTCCTAGTCTTTTCATCCTCTCTCAAGAGATTTTCAGTCCCAGCCTCAATCGCTTTATTTCTCAGGGCCTCATCTCCCCCTTCCTCCTTAATGTTAGCGGCAATGGTAGGTTCCGGGGCCTTCTCATCTTCTCTTCGCCGATGACATGTTGGTTTTCTTGAATGGGAACCGCCGCTCCTTGAAATTTTTCGTCGCTTGTTGGATACTTATTCCCTCTTCAGTGGTCAGGTTCCTAATGATAATAAGAGCTGTTTTATCCTCCCCGATGCCCCGCCCCCAGGTCTGTGGGCTTGGGTTTCTAAGCTTACCAGGTTTACGCAGAAGCATTTGCCTATTGATTTTCTTGGGGCTCCTCTTTTTAAGAGCAGGCCTAAATCGGTGTATTTTGAGGGTCTTCTTGGGGTTGTGGAGCTACGCTTAGGGAACTGGAAGAATCGTCTGTTGAGTCCCGGCGGCTATTTGGTTCTTATCAAGAGCGTGCTTAGCTCTATGCCTATTTATCTCATGTTTGTTCTTAAGATCCCTCGGCTTGTTATTAACCGTCTTAATTCTCTAATGTCCAATTTTTTCTGGCAAGGAAAGCACTCCTCTCATGTTCACTGGCTTAGTTGGCGCCAAGTCTGTCACCCTTATTTGGAAGGCGGCCTTGGGATAAAAATTTATTGGTTATGATGGATGCTCTCCATGCTAAGCTAGCTTGGTCCTTTGTTGACTGTTCTTCCTTTTGGGCCTCCTTTCTGCGGCGGAAGTATGGCCACCTTGCTGAGCTTTTGGACTTCGTTGTCCTCGCTCTGCCTCTCATTGCTGGAAGATGGTCTTCCCTTATATTGCTTATATCTTTCACAGTTCTCGTTGGCTGATCGGGCGGGGGGATATTGATTTTTGGCTTGATAAGTGGATGGATGTTGGCCTTTTTCACCGGGACAACGAGTTACCTCCTGTTTCTATGCGTGACATTGGCCTTTCTTTTCCTCCTTCAACTCCTCTGTTGGCCCTTGAATTTTTGCCCTCTATTTCCTATGATAGCTCCTCGGATCGGCTAGTGTTTGAATGTCATCCTCAGGGTCTTTTTTCGGTGCACGCTGTCTGTGAGGATCTTCGGCCTAAACTGCCTTCCTCCCCTATTTTCAAATTCATCTGGCACCCGGTTCATTCTCTCAAGACTAGTGTCTTTTTATAGAAGGCTTACCATAGAGGTTTGGGCTTAGAGGCTGCCTTCCAAAAAAGGGGTGTCTCTTTGGCTTCCAAATGCATGTGTTATGCTTCTCCGCAGGTTGAAACTCTAGACCACCTCCTTGTCATTGGGGATCTTGCTACCTTTTTATGGTCTACTTTGGGCATCTCCGTGGCTTTACCAAACACCACGATACGTTTCCTCTATTCTTCCAGTCTTGGATGTCCCATTCTCCTTCTCGCTCCCAGGTTGGTTTACTGCATATATGTTTGGGGGGTGTTATTCCTTGGATTTTATTGGTCTCTCGCAATGAGTTTGTTTATGCCAATAAGAGGGTCTCGTTGCCTCATCTGGTGTATCGGGTTTCATCTTTGTGTTAATTCATGATGTCCCTTATCTCCATCTCTCACATTCCTTCGAGCCCGGACATCAGGCAGCTCTCTTTGCTCCAGTTCCCTGTTCTCAATTGCACCGGTTTGGCTAGTCAGTGGGTGAAATGGCAGCCCCCTAACGTTGGGTTGAAATTAAATTGTGATGGTTCCGCCTTACGGTTTTTTGGGGTTGGTGGTGGTGTCATTCAGGATTGTCTATGGTTGGTGTGATCTGGTTTCTGTGCTCATTTTGGTGCTGTTTCATCCAATATGGCCTGCGCTTAGCTAAGTCTCTTCATCTCTCCTTGTCCTCCATTGAATTGGACTCCTTACTTATTGTTAATGCTGTTAAGGGTGTCCATGTGCCTCCTTGGTAGTTAGTTTACATCATTCGCTAGTGTCGTGCTCTCTTGGTTGATGTGGGGATGGTCTCTCATATTTATCGTGAGGGTAATCGGGTCGCCGACAAGCTCGCTTCTATTGGTCATAATGTTAATAGGCTGGTGTCTTTTGATCACTCCTCTGTTCCTCCCCTCTACTCTGCTTTGATTCATTTGGATGTCGCTGGTGAGCTGGTTTTTCAATCTTAGTTGTTCTCTCTTTGGCCCTTCCTCCTCTGGGTTTTGGTTTGGTTTTTGGTGGTTGGTTCGCAGGGGCGCCCCTCGCTGGTCTGTGGGGACCTGGTGTTTTCTATGGGCTTGGGTGGGCTGCTACATGTTTGTTTCAGATCGCAGCTTATTTACTTTTTTTGTTTTATTCTTTTCTTGTTAGGTATTATGCTTGTTGGTATGTTTTGTCTGCAGGTGTGGCCCCTTTTCTGGCTTTTTGTGCGTGCTTTCAGGGCTGTGCTACTATATTGTCTTTGGCTCCTCCGGGCTTGGGAGCTCCAGCATCTAGGCTACTTCTTTTGGCTACTTTGTCCATGTGTTGGACCTCCTCTTTCTCTGCGGGCTGGGGGCTCTCTGCTAGGCTGCCTAGACGCTAGCTGTTAGGCTGCCCATCTTCTCATGTAACCCCTTTGGTCCTTTTACTTTGCTTGGGCCCTGTGGTTCTCTTTGTTTTTTCTGGATAGTTTTTTGGGGCTGTTCTGGCATGGGCCCCTTATTTTGGTCTATGCAGTTTTGGTCTGCTGTTTGGTTTTATGGTGGAGTTATGGGTATTGCTTGCTGCCCCATGCTGTTGTTTGGCGTGTTGGGCCATTTGTGTGGTAGCTGCCCCCTTATGGTTTGGGTTATGACTCGTTGCAGGTCTTTCTTGTGGTGGGCTCTCTGTTTTCTATCTGCTCAGGGGCTTTTATTATACTGTTATGAGCTGTCAGTTTGTTGTCTAGTGGGCTGTCTCTTTGTTTTGCTGTGGGCTGGGTGTCCTTTGTTGGGTTTCTCCCGTCCTTTATTCTGTCCAGCCCCCTTTGGGGATGTTCCATTGGGCTGTGTGTGGGTTCTTCTTGTGCTTTTTGGCTTGGTTTTTTTGCTTTGGGCCTGGTGTGGACTCCTTCCCTTGGTAAGTGCAAGTATGGCCTTATTTTCCTTTTGCTTTTCCTTTTTCTGTATCTTTTTTTTTTTGCAGATGGCATGTGTCGGTCCTTGGACGGCTTTCTCTTCGGGTCTCTTCGCTCGGCCTTTTGCTTTTATTTTCTGTGCTCGGTTTTTTGTTTTTTCTTCCTTTGGTTTCTTTTGCTTGGTTAGTCTGTTTGTCTTGTGTTGTAATTTATTTTTTGATATTATGGCTTTGTTTCTCTCGGGAAGCTCTTTTTCAAGGGGTTTTTACTAAGGTCCCAAAGTTCCTTAGCTGGTTTGTTTGGCCCTAGGGGGATGTCCCTAGTTCGGTCGTAATTCTTGTATTCCTCTTTTTTCATGTTGAATAAATTTTGATTTCCCCCTAAAAAAATAAGCATATATACATCAATTATAATAATAAAAGACACATTACAATCCCTAACGATCCTTAAGGTTTCACTCTAAAGGTTTCGAGCTTAAATTTTCAGTAATAGACTAAAAGAAACAAAACAGACTGATAAAACAGTGTAAATTCTAGCTCAACTTCGAAAAATCATAATTAATTTTACAGAACTTCAATTTGCTTATAATACCCCATATTTCAAAGGGTCTTAAACTGGCTATCCAATAAAAATATTAGAAAAATCATCTAACCACATTATTATACTCGATCACCTCAGATTTCATCTGACCAGAAAAAAAGTTTACTAAAATATCACGTATATTCCATCGGTATAAAATTAGCTTTATCTGACCACTTACTGTTCACCCAACCACCTTGAATGTCATTCGACCAGAAGAAAGGTTTATTAAAATACCATATATATTCTATCAGTATACAAATTAGCCTCATTTGACCAGAATACTATTCATATAGTTCCAGCATACAAGGAATTCACCCTAAAACAATTTATAAATCTTCAACATCAACTTTGTACGTCAGACATCTTAATTTAGGCCTTTAATATTAGTTACATGCAAAATCATTCGTTCTCTATTTAAATCTTTAATCTAGGCTAGACCTAAGTCATAGGGCCCTAGGACAGATGCAGAAGGAATAGAAACACCTATCTCGAATATTTTAGAAGATGGACCAACTTGATGAAACTTGAAAACGCCCTAAAGCTTCGAGCTTTTGCCTTTCTCTATCCTCCTTGGCTTCACAGACAGTTATGGCTTTCCAAAGCATAAAGAATTAACAATCAACTTTCCTAGGATGAGCCTCTTATTTATAGAGTTTCTCCCCATGTCTTATAGGACTTCTAATTTGTAGAAACCTGTGTTTGGGTTGATTTATGATATAATCTTTATTTGGTAATGAACATATCATTTTGGTATCGTGCTTGACAATACGAGCATTTTGGCTATAATTGGGTCCAATTTAAAATTTGGAACCTCAGAAGGCTAGTCGTGTAATTTTAGTGTTTATAAATTAAAAAATTTGCAGAAAATATAAATAGGGAGAGAGAGAGAGAGAGAGAGAGAGAGAGAGAGAGAGAGAGAGAGAGAGAGAGAGAGAGAGAGAGAGAGAGAGAGAGAGAGAGAGAGAGAGAGAGAGAGAAAAGAGAGAGAAACTTCTAGTGTGTGGTCATTTGCATTTCCCGACTTGTGTGAAAAGGAGAGCATAGAGAGAGCTTAGAAGAGGAGCTTGGAGCTCGGGTTTTGGGGTTGATTCATTCGTGAATCCTTACTAAGTAAGTGTTCCTAAACTTTGTATCTTGATTTTGTTCTTGATATGCATGATTTTGGCATGATCTATGAGATTTAACATGAACCCTACGTTTTGGGGGAAATCCCATTTTGGTTTAAATCTGTGGTTTAGTATAGAATCCGTGGTTAAGATCTAATATTAATAGTTTTGGGTATATGTGTGGAGTCTATGCATTTTCACCAGTCCCACATTTCAGGTGGGGAAAACAATCATGCTTCATAAGGATGGCGTGGAGACCTCTCTAGCATGACGTGTTTTAGGGTGCTAGTAAGCACTACCAAGAACAAAAGTCGTGTGGGCAGTAGCCCAAAGTGAAACAATATCGGGCTACGTGTCACGGGGTCAGGGTTTTCACCCGTGCGGCACTCGGTCACCCTGGTGGATGCGCCGAGTAAGCCATACCGATCGGGGCACACGTAGATTGGTTTCGCCCTACCTTGGGCTCATCAGGAGAATGGCTCCAGTTCCCGACTAGTTTGTGTAGGGATGGCCAAGTCCCCTCTTCAACGTCAAGTTCGAGACTAGCGGCGTACTCCTCGCATTTAACCGGGTCGGTACGTCTGAACTCCGAAGGGGCTCCATCGATCTCCCGCACAAACTGTCGTGGAGCCTATCCCGTCCGCACCAGCTACGCTTTCCGCTCTGCTCCTCCGCAAGTAGCGCGCACCTGCGCCACTTGGGAGACGCCCGCCAGCACCTCGTTGTTCGGGGCGTGACATCCTCCCCCACTTGATTTTGCAACGTCCTCGTTGCGTCAATGAGTTCGAGAGGAACCAAGATCGTTTGGCGACGTGCTCCTCTCGACCGCAGCACTACTCCGTCCCATCCTCGGGAACTCCACCATGGCTCGGCGGCCGACGATGGTGGACGCGATGCGTGCAAGACCTCCTCTTGGTCGACCCCCATCTGTTAGGGGCTCTCTCCCAACTTGGGATCAAGAACCATGCATATCTCTTGCGAGAGTACTTCAGCGAGCATGTGGATACGGGCCACAACCGCTCTAATACCACTTTGTCACGGGGTCAGGGTTTTCACCCGTGCGGCACTCAGTCACCCTGGTGGATGCGCCGAGTAAGCCATACCGATCGGGGCACACGTAGACTGGTTTCGCCTTGTCTTGGGCTCATCAGGAGAACGGCTCTAGTTCCCGACCAATTTGTGTAGGGATGGCCTAGTCCCCTCTTCAACGTCAAGTCCGAGACTAGCGGCGTACTCCCCGCATTTAACCAGGTCCGTACATCTGAACTCCCCGGTATGTCACGCCCCGAACAGTGAGGTGCTGGCGGGCGTCTCCCAAGTGGCACAGGTGCGCACTACTTGCGGAGAGGTAGAGCGGAAAGCGTAGCTGGTGCGGACGGGATAGGCTCCACGACAGTTCGTGCGGGAGATCGATGGAGCCCCTTCGGAGTTCAGACGTACCGACCTGGTTAAATGCGGGGAGTACGCTGCTAGTCTCGGACTTGACGTTAAAGAGGGGACTTGGCCATCCCTACACAAACTGGTCGGGAACTGGAGCCGTTCTCCTGATGAGCCCAAGGTAGGGCGAAACCAATCTACGTGTGCCCCGATCGGTATAGCTTACTCGACTCATCCACCAGGGTGATCGAGTTCCGCACGGGTGAAAACCCCGACCCCGTGACAAAGTGGTATCGAGCGATTGCGGCCCGTATCCACATGCTCGCCGAAGTACTCTCGTGAGAGATATGCGTGGTCCCCGATCCCAAGTTGGGAGGGAGCCCCTACAAGATGGGGGTCGACCAAGAGGAGGTCTTGCACGCATTGCGTCCACCAACGTCGGCCATCGAGCCATGGTGGAGTTCCCGAGGATGGGACGGAGTAACGCTGCGGTTAAGAGGAGCGCATCGCCAAATGATCTTAGTTCCTCCGAACTCACCGACGCAATGAGGACGTTGCGAAATCAAGTGGGGGAGGATGTCACGCCCCGAACAAGAGATGCTGGCGGGTGTCTCCCAAGTGGCGCAGTGCACGCTACTTGCGGAGGGGCAGAGCGGAAAGCGTAGCCGGTGCGGACGGGATAGGCTCCACAACGGTTCGTGCGGGAGTGTGTTATAGATCACCCTACCGAGCCTTTGAACTCACTCTATGTTGCCGTCTTGATTCTCAAGTTTAGGCAGGGAGGTTGCCACAGGGTTTGCGGTTGAGCGGATCGAGTAGATCGAACCTCGTTGATGTATAAGGTTCTATGTCCATTTTGATTGTTTTTCATTATTAATGTATCTTCTTTCCAAACATGGGTCTGTGGTTGTTGTACTGGTTTTCATGATATGTATGCTATACTATGAAGATATTTTATTTAATATTTGATTCAATTGCGTGGTTTCGGGAGTGTACATGAATACCCTTATTGTATGATTGTACAGGTGCATTTAGGCAACACCCGTAGTGTGCTCCTTTTGGTGCTGATCACCAACCCTTTTCCCTCGGGTGCGGGTAAGGCGTAGTCAGGTGTCCTGTTTCGGGTCTCTTGGAGTTAGGTGCGTGACATAATTGCATTAAAATATTGATTTCTTGCGCTACAAGTAACCCTATTTAATCAAGCTTCCTTTTTTCAATAAAATTCCCATTTTAAGTCATTAAAATACAAAAATGCTCTTAATTAAGTTAAATCTCGAATTTCCTTTTAATATTAATAAATATTAAATCATAAAACAGCTGAATTGACTAATTTACCCTTAAATCACCATTAAATGTTAATAAAATACCCCTGGGTCATCTACACCCCAAATAAGGCCCATTTAAAGTCTAAATGACCATATTTTAGGTTACAAAACTAAAATAACGTCCTCAAACCGAGTACAAGTTATCTTTAAGCCTATTCTAGGTACGAATATTACATATAATATATTCCAAATCTAATTTTATCAATTTCTAGGGGTCAAGGGCCAAGAACACTCTCAATCCCAAAATAACCAAATTATCACAATTTAAATTCATTATTTAGCCCAAAATTGAGGTAGACAACCTAGAATAATTATTCTAAACATATTACAAACAACAACAAAATTCCCAAATTTTTAAATTTTAGGGTTCTTACTTCATTCTCAAATTTTCTACAAATTAAGCATGTTTAATCAAAGTTAACGGTGCAGAGTCATAGAATCATTTATCTAGATTAATCCTTGAAGGTTGAATCATCCAAATCACCAAATTCTTTAATCCTTTCGTCTTCTCCCTTGTCACCAAAACATTAGAATGAAGAAATATGATGCAGTTTATTGTCAACCCTTTATTTTATTTATTTTATTAATCAAATAATAATATATTCTTTAATTTAAAATACCATGAAATCCATTTAAATTATCAAAATGTTAGCAATTACCTTTCGGGGCCCCCAACTCCAAATCAGCCCAAATGTAATCAAAATACTCATATCAGCGAGCACATTACCATGTAAGTATTCTCATCATCAAATAAATACTATTTCAAAAGGCTACTCAAAACACAAGTCTCTATAATAAAGAAACATCATTTCTTTTAAAGTAGATAGAGATGACCCATTTCCTAAGCCCAAATTATGATAGGTCACCATTCACTATTGATACCTTATTTGCTCTCATGATTAGTTGCCATCCATACCCTATTGATTAGGATATTGATCGTATATCTAGACATCCTCGTACTTGGATTAATTTAGTAAAAGAGAGATATGGAGACAGGAAAAAGCTAAAAAGAAATTTTTAGAGTATGGAGGGAATGCTTGGATAAACAATTCATGTAATTGTGAGAAAAAGCCAAAAAACAATTTGTGTAACTGGAAGTTTGTTTTGATACTTGGATTTTCCTAAAACATAAAGACCTAGATGATCGCTTCCTTCAAACGCAAAGAAGGAACAAATAAAATTTCTCTTTCTTTCTTGCCTCTACTCACTCTTTGCCTGTTATTGGGGAAGAAAACACATAAAAAGAAAAAGATTATCCAAAAATTTGAAATCAATATGTGAGGAGGTTTTATCCACATCCATTTTTATTTATAAGAATGTAGGGAAGAGTTGAAGGTAAAAGCATCAGTCACTTCACATAACTTAGCCACTAATGCATTAACTTACTAGCTCCCATGTATAAACAACTATATAATAACTTGATGCATTAGCTCCTATAATGACATGCTAACTTAACTTCTTTTAGAAAAAGTTATTTATTATTTTTATAATAATGCCCTAGAGCCTCCACCGTCTTAAAAACTCCCTACTCTATGGATGTATTGATGGTCCCTTGGAGCCTAGAGGGGGTGAATAGGCTCTTATCGAAACTCTTTCTAATCTCTTAAGACACAAACACTTATCCAGTTAAGTGATAGAATCATCAAGGAAGATAACCAGGATAGTGGAAGTATTTTGTTTTATTATCAAAAGATAAATACAACAAAATAGAAGCAAGACTCTCTTACACTCTGTTTACAAAGGGATTCACACACTAGCCTAATTCTATCTTTTGAACTCTTGTGCATACACAGGGTTGATCTTGGCTTGCTTACGCACCATTTTTACACAAATGTACGAGTATGAATATTTATACAAACATTCCTAAGAGACAACCTTGGAACTTGTAGTTCCGGAATGCGTTCAAGACTAACTATTCCTCGGTAATCTCTCTTGCCTTGGCTGATGCGGTTTGTGGAGCTCAAGATCTTGGGTTTGAAGAGTATAAGTGCCTTTGTGGGTTCCCAAATATAATTGAGGTTGTGTCCACATATCCGGGTGATCCACGTGTAAGATTCTTCAGGTTCTCAACGAGTTTGTCTTACATCGGGACACCACGAGCCGATAACTTTAAATGCGGTAGTTTGAAGTAGCATCTTCTTGGTCCGGTGTAATTTTCCTTACTCCGTTGTTAATGAAGCTCGGAACCTTACTCCGTGTCAGTGGTTGCTTACTCCGTATCTATTAGGTACTTGGAATCCTTAGTCCGTGTCGTGGCTTCTTTATTCCGCATGTAAGTTCCTTACTCCGTATGTAAGTTTCTTACTCCGTATGTAAGTTCTTTACTCCGTATGAGTGAGTGGCCCGGATTCCTTACTCCGCATCTAGTTTCCTTACTCCGCATCTCGAGATCTTTTGTGTTTCTTTGATCGTTGCGAAGATATGTTATTAATCCGGAGATACACTCGTGAGAGCAAAGCTAAGGACAGGATACATAATCTTGATCCGGACAAGAGTGAGTGTCGTCAAACACTTGGTAAATAACCAAGTCACCAATACATACGGAATAAGGAACATTCGTGCGGACTAAAAACTTAAAAGCTACGGATTACGGAATCCGTTCCTAATGCCTCAAGCGAACTAAAAAAGACACGGAGTAAGGCATCCGAGTCTTTCATACATACGGAGTAAGGAAGTATTGATGCGGAATAAGGACCCGAGTCTTTATTCGCACGGAGTAAGGAAACTAGATGCGGAGTAAGGAATCCGGGCCACTCACTCATACGGAGTAAGGAACTTACATGCAGAATAAGGAAGCCACTGACACGGACTAAGGATTCCAGTACCTAATAGATACGGAGTAAGCAACCACTAACACGGAGTAAGGTTCCGAGCTTCATTAGCAACGGAGTAAGGAAAATTACACCGGACCAAGAAAATGCTACTTCAAACTACCGCATTTAAAGTTATCGGCTCGTAGTGTCCCGATGTAAGACAAACTCATTGAGAACCTGAAGAATCTTACATGTGGATCACCCGGATATGTGGACACAACCTCAATTATATTTGGGAACCCACAAAGGCACTAATACTCTTCAAACCCAAGATCTTGAGCTCCACAAACCGCAGCAGTCAAGGCAGAGAGATTACCGAGGAATAGTTAGTGCTGAACGCAATCCGGAACTACAAGTTCCAAGGTTGTCTCTTAGGAATGTTTGTATAAATATTCATACTCATACATTTGTGTAAAAATGGTGCGTAAGCAAGCCAAGATCAACCCTATGTATGCACAAGAGTTCAAAAGATAGAATTAGGCTAGTGTGTGAATCCCTTTGTAAACAGAGTGTAAGAGAGTCTTGCTTCTATTTTGTTGTATTTATCTTTTGATAATAAAACAAAATACTTCCACTATCTGGTTATCTTCCGCAGTGATTCTATCACTTAACTGGATAAGTGTTTGTGTCTTAAGAGATTAGAAAGAGTTTCGATAAGAGCCTATTCACCCCCTCTAGGCTCCAAGGGACCATCAGTATAGTTTGAATCCACAACCTTACAATCGATAGATATGTACCTTTACCACCATTCTAGCTCCACAAGGCCATACTAACTCAACTTATCCTCAACTTTCAAACCAAAGGGTTTTAATTGGATAAAAAGGCAAGTAATATTATTTCAACATTTTATTTTTAATTAAATTAAATATACTATTATTTTGTATTATTCAGTAATTAAGATTTTATATAATTTATTTTAAAGTATAATATTGATATTATTCTTCAATACAACTATTTTTATTTAATAGTTAATAATTATATTTGAAACAAATATTTTATTACCAAAAGTTTACTTTGTACATTTTATACCAAAAATCAAACTTGATTTTATAAAATAAAATATGATTTTTTCCATGAAAATCAAATGCACATTTTAAACATTAGTCATTTTTTAAAAGTCACGATACCTCTTAAAAACTAACACATAATTTATATATATATATATATATATAAAACTATGCATATGTACTAGATATATTGATGGAGTCCTTAATGGTGTTTAAATATTAATATTCTTATATATTTTATAATGCATTTAAAGTCACGCTGGTGTTAAAATTCTAAAAACTCTATAGTTAAACGTATTTATGCTAAAGCAAAAGAAAGATAGGTGATTTATTAAACATTGAGAAGTTTTGAGATATAATGCATATAATATTTTATAATACATTTAAAACCATAAGAGTGTCAAAACAATATGAACTCTAGAGTTAAATGTGTTTATGCTAGAGCAAAAGAAAAATAAGTAAATTATTAGAAAACTTATAAATTTAGACATAATATAGATAATATTGTGCATAGATTTGAAGATATTGAGTCCAATAATTAATAATAGTCTAATTTTTAGTCGGTGTTGCTAAGTAACGATGAAGTTCACCAAGGGATTTACTAGGTAAAAATGACTATCACTTAATGGATTACCCTTAAGTGAATTTGTTAAGTGCATCCTCCAAAAATTTCTTTCCTTCCAAGCATTTCTTTGTTGTCGGCTTTTCACTTTTATTTTATCATACATTTATTTTGAATGATAATAACACTATCATTGACCTATTAAGCAGTGAACAACTATTACTGGGAGGGAATATATAGTGATTATTTTTTACGTACTGAGTAGAAATAAGCTTTTAACGAGAATATCTTGGTCCTAAAATTAGTGTTCATTGAGAGTCTATGCCCATCAAGGGACAACATAAAGAATGAGCAACCTGAAAAGGGCTACCTATAAAATCTAAAGTGAAACCAACTAAAGGGGGTCCATGTGGTCATCGACTTCGAAAAAGGGCAACAATTTTATGATCGAACGTGGAGGGATGACAAAATATCTTGTAGTACTTAAGGTGTCATGATCAATCCCTCATGGGGCTAGCATGATAGTAGAGTCACATACCCAAATGTGGTGAATTTGTGGGTTTAAACCTTCATCCACATTAGAGAAGTTTTAAAGGTAGGAAAGGTGAGGGTCTAGGAATATTATTTTATTTTTATTTTTTAAAATATAAAGTCTCTTAATCTTTCTTAACCAATGACCTATAGACTTTCTTATAAACAAGTTGAATTATGGTGCTAACAAAAACTATTTATGTAAAATGAACTCGTCATCATGTATACATGCGCAACATTTTCACATGAAAATACATGTATATTGTTCCCTATTGTCTTGCCTCTATGTAACATTTTACAGTTACTCAAAGCCGGCCCTAGAGTTTGAGTGGCCTTAAGTAGAATCCTACAATGAGGCCTCTCAACGTTACACCTATGAAAGAATTGCATATCTCAATTTTTTTCTATTCAATAAACACGAAAGATTTAAAAAAAAAATCGGCGGCATCTCTCCATAATAAGGAACAAAACTATCATTCAATCCTAATATAAACATAAGGAAACCATAATTTCATTAAGAGGTCAAACCTTTTATTATTGCTTAACATTTTTATTCGTGTGTAATTATATAGTTATACACTTGTACAAGAATACCAGCTATCTAGCTTGCGTATTGCATAGATCAATTCATCAATATTATAGATTCATAATTCATAGATTCTTCTTCAATTTGTCATGTGATTTTGTAATGGCTTTATGTTGGGACTAAGCCATTCACCACTGGCATCTACAACAATGAGACTAGGGTAATAGTAATACCACATTAATTTCAATAATCATACATTTAGTTACAATAATACAAAATGTATGATATGTATTACATCCTAAGACAATATGGCTTGGCAAAAAATTCAAATGGCACCAATACAAAATATAACAAATGAACCCTCAAATGTTAGTTTCATGGTTCGTTCATTGATCTTGGTAATTTAGTATTTGAATGAATGAACCATAATTTTTTCTATCAAAAATTCAAAGCACCAATACAAATACAACTTAATTTAGTATTGTCACGCCCCAATTTCCTTACACCTGGAAACGGTTAGTGACTGCCCATGCCCACACCCGAAGGGTCAAGGGGTTGGTGCAAGCACCTAGGCTGGACTTATACAACGGGTGCTGTCCCAATACTACACATCTGGGCTAACATGTCAAAGGACATGCCCCAAATGTCAAACCATACACACAATCATCATCCAGTCAAAATAACATATCACAGTTTTACTTCACTTCAAAGAGGACTCAAGTCCATTACAACTCAAATGGGGAAAAGCTCCCAATAAACCCACAATACCAAATTCAGTTTACAAAATAGCCCAAACCAAAACAGAAAACCATAGATACATTAACAATCAAATAGGGAGGGTCCCATAGCCTCCATGGTCAATCACATCAACTCTTCACCTATCGCCGGCTAGACCCTGCAAAGTGAACAATCCAAAGGAGGGGTGAGCAAACCACGGCTCGATAGGGATCAAGTCTCCCTGGGCCCATCCTACACTCTTGGAATGCATGTTTAGTGGATGCTTGTGCTAGTGTAGTGAACTAGTTGAAACCACACACAAAAAAAAAAACATCAAACACATCCCATATTTAGAGAGAGGTTCCAGTGATATAACAATCCCATACTCAAGGCTCCGGTCTAGTGATTGTCCCGTATCCAAGGTTCCAGTCCAATGACTATCCCGTAATCGAAAGGGTTCCAGCTTGGCGGCTGTCCCGTGAATCAAAGGCTCCAGCTCAACAGCTGTCCCGTAGCATACAACATTTAGCACTCAAACAAGACTCGGTGAAATGCAATCACATAACTCAAGACAAGGTACCCAAGCAGGCATAATTTATTTCAATACAAGATGCTCAACAGGCATAATACAACTCAACACGTATTAATATGATTTACAATGCACTCGGTTCATGTAATGCAACCACAATCTCGGTAACATTCACAGTATACGCTTTCTTTCCTATATCGGTGTTCATTAACCGTTCTGGTAAGTTTTTAGGTAAATTAACTCCGGGACTTCATGCCAATTACATTATTTTCCACTCAAGAACCTTCAGCTAAATGGGGAAGCCAGTGGAGGCAAAATAAGGGGTGCACGTCATATGGGTCATATGACGTGCGGGGGGATGTTTGGTTCCCTGCCCTCTACACAACTCCAGGAACGTTGGGGTAAAATTTCGGACCAAATGGGCTTGCACGTGAAATGGGCTTTTCACGTGCACAAGGGTTTTTGGCTCCTGCTTTCTACACCTTTCGGGAAGCCTGGGGTAAAATTTCAGACCAAATGGGCTTGCACGTGAAATGGGCTTTTCACGTGCAATATGGCGTGCAACCTTATTTTGCACAGAGACCTTTATTTTATTGTTTTAATCACTTTTCTCTAAAGGACCTCTCTCAAATTATGTTTAGATTGTGAGTTATTAGACTCGAAAGTTAGGGTACATAGCCTGGTTTCAACTCCAGCTGTGTCTCTCATATCAACCTACCCATCCAGACCATCCCAGATTATTTTATTCACTTTTAACCATCCAGATATACTGAAAACCTCAAAATAAATCATCATATTAGTTTATGTGGGGGCATAAACTCAACATCAACATGAATAGGACTATAGCAGATCCGTACCCAAAGAAACTCGATGTCGCAACAAGAGTATAAACCCAAAATTTTCAGAAGGCATAAATGTGAACACGAATTCCCTACCTCAAAATCAGAGAATACAACTGGTCGTTGTATTCTAGCAATCACGTCTCTGGGCTCTCGTCCACTGCAGGAATCCTTGGATCGCCGGCCTTGGATCGTCCTCGCCGTCTCGGGCCGTCTCCCTCTTTCCAGGCGGTCTCCCTCTCTCGGTCGTGTCTCTCTTTCTCTCTCTCTCTAGGGGTGACGGCTGCTAGGGTTTTGGAATGAGATCCCCAAAGTTTGAACCCTTTTCCCTTTATATATTTTCCCTCATAATCAAAACGACGTAGTTTTGATTAATTTTAGAGCCCAGCATCTATAAGCCCAAAGGCCAAAGTTTTCTAATCCACTTCATTAAGCTCAACAGCCCAACAATTAAGCCCAAATCATATTTTAAATAAAACTCTCAAATATATTAATTTGGGATATTTTAATTTATGTGAAATTCCCAAAATACCCCTCAGGGCCTCGAACTTCGAATCGAGCCCAAGCATAGTCAAAATTCTCCGTTTGACGAGCACATCACTTGTGCTAATGTTCATTCTCTAAAACAAGGCCTCTTACTCAAGGCTAACTCCAAGAACCCCTCAAATGCGGGTCCTTACAGTTCATTGATCTTGGTAATTTAGTATTTGAATGAATGAACCATAATTTTTTCTATCAAAAATTCAAAGCACCAATACAAATACAACTTAATTTTCAAGTTCAAAAGTTCAATTCGCATACAAACTAAGGCAACAACGTACTTGCGACTAGGGAAATGAAAGGTCGGCTTTTACCCCTAGGCTTTTGTAGCCTTTGCCAATGGATGATGGCCGAAGGAGAGGAGAGGTAATTGCAACCCGGCAACCGGGGAGAGGGGCCAATGGACAAGTGGACAACAGACAAAGGGGTTTTATGCCTTTGCCGCTTTGTTGAAGGGCCAAAAGGGGAGAGGGATGGTTTGGCCATTTGGGACAAATATTGTCAGTTGAAACCAGCAACTAGGAACCATACGAGGTTTTGGACAAAGATGGTCGATTGCTTTGTCAAAGGCCCAAAGAGACAAGACGAAAGAGTCAAATAGTAGCCCTACAACCGTAACGTGAGTGATTCATAGATGAGGGAGAGGGACAAGATATTAGTATGTTACGATAAAAAAAGATTGTTTGGAGGCCCCCACAATTTAGGGGCCTCAATTGGCATCCTTAGGCTACAAAAGCCAAGAGTTGGCCTTGCGATTACTTCTTATGTTATTTTCATACTAAAAAAAGATTTTTTATCGGATGAGTTAACTAGATTAAGCAATGATGCTGATGTGTCATAATCCCAACAAGAATGATTGATATGCAAAAATAAATAAATAAATAAAATATCATCTATGGTTCACATGTCGACACATCAGTATCCGGATAACAATCTGATTAACTCATCCAACTCTAAATCGATACTCTTTCACACATATCGCTTGGCCCTTTATGGGATAAGTTATATACTTTTATTATATTATTTTTTTGAAACTTTTAATGTGTATATTAAAAAGATGAGCAATGCTATAGATTTCATAGGAATATGTATTGTTAGATTGATATTGTTAGTTTTTTTAAAAAAAATTATTCTGATACTATAACCGTGGTAGGAAGATGTTTGACACTTTTATATAAATTAACTACATAAACTAAATAGATTTTTTCCACAAAATTATTAGTCCCACATTAGAGAAAGTAATCAACCCATAAATTTTAATATAGAACTAAGGGGCAGGGCCGGCCCTAGACATTGGGGGGGGGGCCTTAATTGAAGTCTTAAAATGAGGCCCCCTGGGGAAAGGCGGCGAGGCGGATCGACCTTTGCCTATGGCTATGTGGCTTTGCACCTTTGTTGGAAGGCGAAGCCGGTGAGGTGGAGTACAAACAGAGAAAGAGAGCTAGAGGAGGACTAAAATGCTTACTACTGGAAACAAAGACATCACTAAAGTTAAATAGAGCACACATGGCACTGCAAGGAAGCAAGAGCAAAATTGAGGCAACATATTCTTCAAAAACTAAATTAATATTCCAATCCATCTTCTTTACATAATCTAACAATCTATAAAATTGTATATGACTTAGAAATAAATTGTAATTCTTCAAGTATTTTCTATCAAATCTTGTACCTACAAAAATAAAAATAATGCATAATAAATATTTACCAGACTAAACTCACCAACCAAGGCTAAAACAAGGAAGGCACAAAACTAGCCATATTTCAAAACTCTCCTACATAGACCAATTTTCAACAAGAAAAATTGAAGGAGTAGTTGAACTAATTACACAATAAATATCAACTAAGCACGATGATTGATTTAACACTTCAACCTATACTCCTCAAACATTCCAATTCAACCCTAGATTCTCAAAAACTTATCGCAAATGAGATTAAAATAAAAAATCATACGCGCAAGATCTAATAAATTTCTAAGAAAAAAAATGGAATAAAGGGAGGGAATTAATACTTATCCAACCTCAAGACCCAATTTCCAGTAATTTAGTTCACCAAAATGACAGAAACCAACTATAAGATAGGCAGGAGAGAGGTAGGCCACGTACCTGTAAGCTATGGCAGTGTGACTTCGGAGATTACTCCGATTGGGAGAGCCAGAGGGAGAAGGCAGAGCATAGAGGGGTAACTGGCCACTGGGGTCTAGGGAGAACCGGCGGAGCTGCTAACCTGAGGCGGAGAACAAAGGTCAAAAGGGTCGTGACTGTGGTTTGGCTGTTAGGAGAGAACTAGAGGCCGGAGGCCGGAGTGGGGAGAGATGAATGTAGCAGAGGCGACAACAACCATGCAAGCAAGGCAAGCACCATCATCTTGCGTCCAGGTCTAGCAAAATGGATGACAACTAGGCGAGGTGAGGCGATAGGCCACAATGTGACTTGAGGCGAGCGAGAGGCGTGAGGCAGGCGATGGCAAGGGAGCAACCTTAACCTATTTTTTGGGGCCCCATCAAATTGGGGACCTCAATCCATGGCCTTAGGCTACAAAAGCCCAAGGCTGGCCCTGACGAATGGTAGTCTTTTCTATATTCAACTTGTTTTAGGATGTTGATCCTTGGATTCTAATATGATATAAAAGCAGATTGTGTTTCCACTCACGATGTTCATTCTGTGAGGAGTTTGTTCTTAATGTTTCGCCTTATTCATGATTTTCAGCCGTGTGTATCATTCACGTTACCATGTGAGGGGGATGGGATGTATTAGAGTCCCACATTAGATAAAGTAACGAACCCATCAATCTTAATATAGAACCAAGGATAATCTTTCTTGCAATTAATTAATTTTAAAATATTAACCATAAGATTCAAATAAAAACAAATTTTAACACCCCGCCCCTAAAATTGACAAATTTTATTTGATTCTACAAGAAATCAACTCCTTTCCAACATTTTGGTTATCGGAGCTATAGCAAATTAATATTTGAAACTTCAGATTTATTTGTCCGCCCCGTAATCAAAAACTAAAACAGACTTCGGTTCATGGATAGTAAAATCATTTGTCCAACATATTTCAACTCGTTTAATTGTTTGATTTTAACCAATATGCCTCGACACCAGCTACGTGGCTATTGGAGATTATTCAAGAAATCAAGCTTTCGATATTCATACAGTAATTGCCAAAAGAAAAACACAAATATTAATCATTAGGTGAAATAAATAAATAAATAATACATAGAAGAAAAGAAAAATTAGAAAACAAAACAAGTCGGCTACAATAAGCAAACAAGTTCAACGACCATTAATTGCGGGGGTTGGTGTTGAAAATTTTCAACTTCGAATTATAGAAAGATCGATAAACATCAACAGAATACATATTAACGAATAACTATATAAGAGTGAAATCTAAAATATTGTTTAAATATTTTTTATTTTTTATATTTTAAAAATATTATAATTATTTTTTTATTTATAAAAATAACTATTTACTGTTTATATTATACATATATATTTTCTAACATGTGTTAATAAAAAAATTAAAAATAAACAATAAACTTCAACGAGTGGCAAATAAACATTGGCTTTATGGGATTTTGACTCTGAGTTACCTTCAGTGAGTTCGAGTAATGAATTCATATCTATGTAATATTTCAATGTACAATTCTTTAAATTCGAACTGTTATATTAATTTTTAACCATTCAAATTAGAATTTATTTTACTGAGTGTAATGATTCATACAAAAGTATTGCATGGGCTGAATAATCGATTAATGTGTAAAAAGAGTCCGAGTCGCGAGTCAACTCAGCAACCCGAAAATGGGCCAATGGGCCCACGGGCGCTTGACTGCCCACCCACCCACTTCGCACGTGCCGGCTTTCGTAGTCATCCATCAATTTCCCGGCCTATCAATACATATATTTCTTCGTTTCGTTAGATGCCCCAATAATTGAACTCAATATATATTTTATGTTACTTTAATACCCAATTAATATATCTGTGCCAAAACGGGCTTTATTTGCAGACGCTGAGAAGCCCAACAACTAACAAATAAAATTATTTCCCTCCGGATACCGATTTTATGACGTCTTCTATTATTAATACTTGTGGGTGATTATGTATGTCTGGACGATTATCATGGGTATTAGTGGTTTAGGTCTAATTTAATATTTTTTTTAAAAATAAATAATTTTATTTTAAAATATCCTATTTGACCTGTTCCTATTTGATCCCACCTCGATCCTCCATAGTCATTAGCTTTATTACGTTCGGACCAAAATACATCCGAAACATATTTGAATCACAACCCTCTCCCTCCCTCCCCCTAAATTTTAATATCTTTTATTATATATATATATATATATTAAAATTTAAAATTTTAATTATAGTAAAATATATATAGTTATATTTATATGTGTGTATATATATAAATTTTAATTATAGCTATATATATAATAATTAGTAATATATTTATATATAAATTTGTGAGTTAAAAGGTTATCAATTTAGATTGATTTAATTCATTAATTTTTGAAAGTTGAAATGATATAAAATAAAATAAATAAATAATATGTGTGCACATTAATACTAATATATATCGAATTTAAAATTTTAAAAGTCTTAAATTTAGATAACATAGTTCACAAACATAATTAACAAATCATCTTAAGTAAATAAATTTAAAAACATAAAAGAAATGATAATATTGTTCAGTTTAGTTTAATTTAAACCTCAGTTTTTAAATCTCAAAACAAATCAAACCGATAATATTATTCGGTTTCAAATCCAATCAAACCGATTTTGTTTGGTTTTAACGGTTTGATAAATTAAATTTGTGGTTTCAGATGGTCGGTTTAGTTCGGTTTTGATAGTTTAGAGTTTCACCCCAAACTTAGATAATGTTAATCGTAGTTTTAGGTAACAGATGTACACAATTTATATCTCGGCCCCTCCTAATTGAACTTTCTGGATCCGTCCCTGCCTCCCCCCACACCATCCCTATATTTAGGGTTGTAAATGAACCAAACGTTCATGAACAAACTCGCGTTCAGCTCGGTAAAAGTTTATTTATGTTCGTTCGTTAAGGAATAGAAGCATTCAAGGTCGGTTCACAACACTATTGTTATATTCGTGAACATGTTCGTGAACATTCGTGAATAAGTATTCACGAACATTTCGTAAATATTGTTCGTGTTCGTGAAAATTATTTATGAACAAAAAATTAACAAATCAATTAATATGTATAAAAGTTTTTTATTAAATATAAATATATTTGTATTAAATATAATTTAATAAATATATACTTTATATTATTATTAAATAAAAAAATATATGTTTTTAATTTATTTGTTTACCATTAACATAGTTGTTTATAGATTTTTATGATTTTATAATTGTGTTCGTAAGTGTTCGTGAACAAGTTTGTGAACACACGTTTAAAACGTTCGGGAACCGGCGTGAACAACGGGGTAACCGGGGCTGAGCCACCTTTGATAGGGAGGCCATGGGCCCTCCCTCATTTTGTTTTCATATATATATATATATATATATATATATATATATATATATAATAACTTATCAAATGAGTATTTGTAGAAATCTTGTCCGTAAAAAATTGTTTCAAATGTGTAAAATTTTTGAATTATAGAGTATTTATGCGATCGGTTTTGTAATGATATATTATTTAAGAAAATTTAATATTCGGCTCCCTTCCATTCATTTGTTGCTAAACATTGCGTTTGAGTTATTAGATTTTGAATTATTAATTCCTCTGATCAACAATTTTTTCCTCTTTTCACTAGTTCCGCAAAGCAGTTTTCTCCTTCAACTAATTCTCCGATCAACAACTTTTCTTCTAAAGTCTTGCCCTCCCTTGTCCCTCCTCCACCAACCCATAAATTTCTCAGTTAAAACAAATCAATCCTAAAATTTTTTCCCCCAGGCTTGGCCCCCCAACAATTGATTCAGGTTCCTTACTGAGAGTAACGTTTGTAAACGATTCATGAAACATCATAATTTAAGACTTATGTTCGGTTCGGTTCGTTAAGGAATAATAACATTGATAAGTTAACAGCTACTATCATTATCATCCATCGCATTTGCGCCCTACCTACATTAGATGGAGTGGGTAAATAAAAAATTATTTTCACTTTTGAAAATATATGGAAATTGTAATATAAAAATGATATAAAATTTAAGAATATTTTTATGAAAATTTAAATATTAAAAAATGAAAAAAACTATCGAAACTAAATAATTTTTTTTAACAGATTACATAAATTTACATAATTATATAAATAAAAAATTTAAATAACATTATTTTTTTCTTATATTTTAAAATTTTAATTAAATCCAAAAAAATATTTTTTCTATTTTTCTCAGCCCAAAAATCCTTTTTCCTACTTTTTTTAAACTTTTTTACCTTTTTTCATTCTACCTAAAATTCCTTCTCCCGGCCTTTTCCTGCGGTATAATACAAAAACGCATGTTACATTTTATTTGAGGTGGTTACATGAAATGCACAATCGACTACAGGACATCAAATATGTATATGCATGCCTCAACTACCATTCCTCAACCGCTCTAAAATTCAGCATGCGTGGGATTTTATTTTTTATATATATAAAACAATAATAATATCGCATGCAGGCATCATGATTTCCATTTATTCAGTAATAATAATATACTGAATATGAATGGTTAAATGTTAAATAAGAGCGCATCAACGGAATCAATCATGATATATCGTTCTTACATGTGCAAAGATATCTATCATATAACTGTTTATGACAATTTTATTTTTGTTTTTTTAATAAGTACGAGTGCCATCAACCCAGGATGCATGCTCCATTTTTTTTTGTTACTTCTTTTAATTTTTTTTTTTTTTTTTGGTTTTTTTTTTTTTTTACTTTTTTATTTTTTTTTTTTTTTTTTTTTTTTTTTTTTTTTTTTTTTTTTTTTTTTTTTTTTTCCTTTTTTTTTTTTTTTGGTTTTCTTTGGGTTTTTTCTCTTTTTTCTGGAGCACGGAAGTATTTCAAAGCATCGTTTTTCCTTTCTTTTTTTAGCTCTTCTCTTGTTTGCATTAATGCCCTCTTTAATTCATATTTAAAGATTGGTAATTGCATGTTTATGTGTGTTAAATGGATGGAATGATGGATAGTAAAAAATGTATTAAAACCGATTTGACTTTGAATAGTGGATTGAAAACCATCAAATCCAATTATTTATCTCCATATATTTATTTTCATGCTCTCAAGTTATACTACAATTATTATAAACGGATTTAAACTATTGCACCATATCCATTTATTTTAAGAAAAATACGCTTGTTGAAGCCTAGAGCCTAGGATCTGCTTTCTACCATCACTAGCACCCCACTCTGGTACAAATCTTAATCGGCAAAAAAGAGAACATTGGGCATGAGAGATGAGATTGAATCAGGGTGGTTGGAGTACCACACCGTAAACGGACGAGTGGCCGAAAGATTCACTACATGCCGTCAAACTCGATCCGGCTGCCTCGCTTGACCATCGCGGATGCTACCAACGGATAAGTGGCTAGAAGATCGGCTGCCGCGACTGCATGGTGGATAGACACTGCCGGTTGCATGGTGGACGAACATTACCTCTGCAAGTCGTAATAGCTAATTTCTCTGTGTGCCTGGAGGAGTCACTGCAACAAAATCTGCCAGGGATCCAATGGGAAGAGAGCGCATGAAAAAATAAAATAATAATTTGATGGTTGTACAATGAGTCTTAAATTTGAAGAAAACGGACAAAATAATGTAGGTTAAAAGTTAACATTTAATGTTTGAGGACCAATGTAGATGCATTTATTAAATTTCACTAATATTTATATTTTTAAACCTTTGCATTTTGTCATGCTTAGAATTTACAACCCACGAAATCGGTTAGTGAATCCTCATGCCCGCACTCAAGGGGCAAGAGTTTGGTGATAACAGAAAGAGACATTAGCACGAGTGATGTCCACATAAGCGTCTTGTACCTTGAAGACACAACGACGTCAACAGGCTGAGACGGTGATTCCTCTCTCTCTCTCTCTCTCTCTCTCTCTGTCTCTCTCTCTCTCTCTCTCTCTCTCTCTCTCCTCCAAAGATGCGACGGCATCTGGGATTTCTCCCTCCCAAAAAATACCGAATATATATATATATATATATATATATATATATCGATATATAACACAAAAAAGACACGGTATACTAGGTCGACGTGGCCCTGAAAACACGCGTCGACACTTGCGTCGGCCTCTCTGTACTCGGATCAGCGATGTTGTGGATCAATCCGAGCCTAATGCTTGTGACGAATATTCCAGGACCTCTTAAAGAGGCTTGCTCCATGAAACGGGATTGCTCGGATCCTTAGTCCGTCTTGGGATTTGACCATGATGATCAGTTTGACCATGATGATCGGTTATGCCTCTAAAATGTTGAAAACTCATAAAAGCCCGAATTTTAACACCATAAGGCACCTCAAACCTAACTCTTTGAACTAGGACACGGGTCCTCACACACGTACATGCATTACATATTTTCCCCTACGGGGGTTACATATAAGTATACAATGACAAAACAAATAAATACAAATAAGGTCTTTATCTCTAGTAAACCTCATAACTCCATATGCTTGCTGGAACAACAAGACACCGATAGGAGGGTGAGCAACAACATTTCCAGTAGGGATCATGTTTCTCGACCACGTCAAGGCTATTACATCATATGTAAAGTGTATGCATATGCACTGTCATTTCACATGTACATCATCAACTTAATCATATACTCACGCATTAAAATATAAAGCAAGCCTCCTAAATGATCCCAAACATTGCCCCTTAGGCACCATGTTGCCCCCTAGGCACAATCTTGCCTCCTGAGCATAACATTGCCTCTCAGGCACAGTAGCCTCTTAGGCTTTAAACAAATCTCGCCTCTCAGGCCCTTAACAGTAGCCTCCTGGGCTTATCAAGGAGGTCTCGCAAGCCTATGTGACCACTAGGTACTATAATTCATGCAAATATAACATCTCATGTGATTACCACATATAAACAGATAATTCACAACATTCATGACATCTCATAGCCACTCTAAACATGTGAAAACAAACAAAACATACATGCAAAACAATAAGATAAGCTAGACTTCTCAAGTCCCTTCAAACTCATAGGCTCACAGCCCTAAATCCCCCCATTGGGCCATCTACAAAAGCATGAGTATCAAACCCCAAAGAAACCATAGAATAACGACTTAAAACAGCTTATAATGACTCAAAACAGGCCTTGGTCGACCTAAATTTAGTTGATCATATCTCGCATGACCACTATGGTTGAGCTAATCACTTTAATCTAACAAAACACTTTGGTCAATCAAACTGATCGCTTAAATTTTTCAGTCGACCACACAATGGTCAATCAAAATACACATGGTCGATTAAAATGGTTGATTGAAATTTTTCAATAAACCACACAAACAATGGTCTATCAAAACGCCATGGTCGATCAAAATTTCCCAGTTCAGTCGACCAAACCCATTTTAGTCAACCACGTCGCTGCACAATTCGGGAAATCACCATTTCCGGCCAAAATTCATATGTTTAAGCCCCCAAATCACAAAAACACATGCTCAAACACTTCATATCATTTCCTAACCTCAATTTCTATACCTTAGAAGTATTAAAACACCAAAAATATGAATTTCCCTCAATTTCCACACTTAGGGTTCATACATCAAATTCCATGAATTTAAGGTTAATTTTCATGTTTTAGCTACTCTAGCAAGCATAATTAACGACATATGAGTGAGAAGAATAAATTCCTACCTCGAATTTGGTCAATTTGAGTTTGGATTGTTAATCATCTTTGTAATTTCTTTGTTCCTTCTCAAATGCTCTCTTTTTTTTCTCTCTTTTCACATCTCACGCTTTCTCTTTCTCTCTCTTCATATCCTACGCTTTCTCTTTAATTTCCATGTTTTAGCTACTCTAGCAAGCATGATCAATGACATATGAGTGAGAAGAATGAATTCCTACCTCAAATTTAATCAATTTGAGTCCGAATCGTCAATCCTCTTTGTAATTTCTTTGTTCCTTCTCAAATGCTCTATCTTTTTCAATCTCTTTACGTCTCACGCACACACAAAAGCAAGTTAAGTGTTTCTCCCCTATTTTTTTTATTTATACTTTCTCATTTAATTCTTTAAAATATCAAAATTATCCTCACAGGGCCCCGACTCCAAATCGAGCCCAATTACTATCAAAGCGCTCCATTTGACAAGTACATTCTCATCTAGATATTTTCATCCCTTGATATGCATTTAATCACATGGATATCTCCCAAATTCTCAAATACGGGTCATTACATCCTCTCCTCCTTAAAGACTTTTTGTCTTCAAAAACAAAAATACACGGTCACATCGACATCGCAAAATCCAAGCTCAAACACCACACAACAACATACTAATAAGCTTATAGCTCACCATAAGCCAAAATAGAAGCACAAACAAACTCACAAGAAACCACATATCCTATATATGTTCAACCACATATATCACATATATCACATATGAGTAACACCACATTTCACATATGACCTCGTACCACATATCATATATGTGAATATCACATAATACTACATATCACCTATGTGAAACAAGACAAAACACAAAATAATGCCATATCTCATATATGCAACACAAACCCAGATATATTTTATACACAAACTCACATAAACGAACTCATAAGAAATAATAATCACACATACCACATATATGAGGCAAAGGCTCTCGCTACCTCCCGTCCTTTAGATTTTTCGCCCTCGAACAATTCCGGATAAAGCTCACACATCTCCACCTTGCGCTCCCATATTTCCTCCTTAATGCCACGGTGTCACCACAAGACCTGAACAAAAGGGATAAATTTGCCTCACAAAAGCTTCTCCCGCCTATCTAACACCTGAATAGGAACCTCAATAATGGATACATCCTCTGCAATATCCAAATCAACCCAATCAATCACATGAGCTAGGTCTGGATGATATTTCCTCAATTACAACATGCGGAACACACTGTACACTCTACTCAATTGAGGTGGTAAAGCCAACCGATAAGCCACTGGACCAACTTGATCCAAGATCTCAAAAGGGCCAATATATCTCAATGATAATTTGGAACCCTTTCCAAACTGTTGATGCCCTCGACGCGGGGACACACAGAAGAATACACGATCACCCATAGAAAACTCTAAAGGCCTCCACCTCTGATCTGCATAGGACTTCTGTTTACTCCGTGTTGTCACTAAACGCTGGCGAATCATCCGCACCTTCTCGGTGGCCTCTTGGACCAGTTATGGTCCCAAAAGAGTAGCCTTGCCCACCTCAGTTCAACACAATAGAGATCGATAAGGCCACCCAAACAATGCCTCAAAAGGTGTCATACCAATAAATGCTTGATAGCTGTTATTGTAGGCAAACTCTATCAAAGGTATATGAGTAGCCCACGAACCCTCAAAATCCAATACACATGCTCGCAGCATATCCTCCAAGGTCTGAATCGTCCTCTCAGACTAACCATCTATCTCAGGATGAAAAATTATACTTAAGTTCAGTTTTGTCCCCAGAGCCTTTTGTAAACCTACTCAAAATTGGAATGTAAATCTCATATCTCTATCTGATACAATCAATGAGGGCACCCCGTCCTACCTAACAATCTTATTATTATACAACTAGCTCAAAGCCCCAATGGAATCCTGCTCTCTCACAGCTAGAAAATGGGCTAATTTTGTCAGCCGATCCATAATAACCCATGCAATGGCTGCAATATGGTCTCATTTCCACTCTGCCACTGCAATGGCTGCAATATACCCACTGGACGCTGGTACTTAGCCTTTACCCGCTAACAGGTAAGGTATGCAGAAACAAACTCTGCCACATCCCTCTTCATCCTAGGCCACCAAAAATGTCCCCGAAGAGAATGGTATATCTTAGTGTCTCCTGGATAAACAACAACTCTGAACTAATGAAACTCCCTCATCATATCCTTACGAAGAGGAGACGCCACAATCAGATGCCTCTAAAAGGTCAACTCATGCTCAAGACCCTCGGCCCAATCCCCTGCTAGCTCTCCAGCTGTAATATATGCACGGAGTACCTCACACTCAATATCTCCCAATTATTCATCCTGGACTCGTTGATATAACTCGAGCATCACCACAATAGAACTCAAAACCATTCCTGTTTCAGAGGTACTAGGTTTGAGCTGTAATATAACCAACTGCTCCATCAGTTTCCACTCTCTCATGGCCACCTCGGCCTTGCCCTTCCTACTCAGGGCATATTCTATGACATTCCCTTTGCCAGGGGTATATGCAAGGGTACAATCAAATATCTGCAGATACTTTATCCACTGATGGTGCCTCAAGTTCAAATCCTTTTGGGTAAAGATATACTGATGACTCTGATGGTTCCTATGTACCATAAATCTGTCCCCCATAAGATAATATTGTCAATTCTTTAAGGCAAAGATCATTGCTGCTAGTTCTAAATCATGTGTGGGATAGTTTAACTCCCGAGGTTTCAACTACCTCAAACTATACGCAATCACATTGTGCTCCTGCATCAGCACACACCCCAGGCCCACTCTGGACACATCATAATACACCTCATGAGACACCCCCTTTCATGGTAGCCTCAACACTGAAGCAGTGGTCAACTAGACCTTCAAGGTTTCAAAAGCCTAATGACACTTGTCAATCCACTTAAATTTGACCATCTTCCGAGTCAATGCTAGTAGAGGTGCCGCCAAATGAGAGAACCCCTCCACAAAGCACCGATAATACCTTGCCAAGCCCAAAAAGTTCTTGATCTCAAACATATTCACTAGCCTCCTCCACGATGACACTGCCTCAATCTTAGCTGGGTCTACTCAGACTCCTCCAACTGATACCATATGGCCAAGGAAATGCACCTCCTGCATCCAAAATCACATTTACTAAACATGGCATATAACTGATGCTCCCTTAAGGTCTGTAATACTATATCCAAATGTTTATCATGCTCCAATATAATCTTGGAGTACATAAGGATGTCATCAATGAATACCACCACAAAGGAATCTAAGTAAGAAGCAAACACCTGGTTTAGTAACTACATAAATACTGCTAGTGCATTAATGAGCCTAAAAGGCATCACCAACCACTCATAATGCCCATATCGACACCGAAAAGTGGTCTTAGGGATATCTAACTTCCTGACTCTCAACTGATGATACCCCGATCTCAAATCTATATTTGAAAACTATTGAGCCCCGCTCAACTGATCAATCAAATCATCTATCCGAGACAATGTGTACTTATTCTTTACCATTACTTGGTTCAGTTTTCAGTAATCAATACATAACCATAATGTCTCATTTGCCTTCTTGGCAAAAAGTACGGGTGCTCCCCACGGTGAAGTACTTAGCTGAATAAATCACTTGCCCTCCAACTCCTCTAGCCGTTTCTGCAGCTCTATCAACTCAATAAGCCCCATTAGAGAGGCCACCTGTGAGATAGGCCCTACTCCTGGTAGCAGCTCAATGCAAAAATTTATACTCCTTTTAAGTCGTAGACTCCATAACTCCTTTGGAAACACATCCTGGAACTGGTCCATGACCATTAGCCATACTCTTTTCCCTATATTCCTCTCGGTGAATGTAATTGTGGCCAATCTATGGGTAATAGTGCCCCACTGCTCCATCATTGGTCCAACTCTACTCGCCTCGCGATCCTACTCACCCAACAAGTTATTAGGAATCCCTATCAGTAACATAAAAGACATTTGCCGTTTATAACAATTAATATTAGCTTAAAAGGTTCTCAACTAATCCATGTGCGAAATCAAATCAAATGCCCTCAAAGGCATCACATAAAAAATTAAAGGACAACTCCACATCACGCATGGTGAGAAGACACTCGCAACACACCGGTCGCACCTCGAACTTGCCACCCACTTGTGACTCAATAGACAACGGTCTCTCTACCTCACCACTTTCTAAACGAAGGCTATCCACTACTGACTTAGCAATAAAGGAACATGATGTACCATTTGATGGTCCCTTGGAGCCTAAAGGGGGGGGGGGTGAATAGGCTCTTATTCGAACTCTTTCTTTTCTCTCAAGACACAAAGACTTATCTAGTTTAAATGATAATATCAAGGAAGATAACCAGATAGTGGAAGTATTTTGTTTTATTATCACAAAGTGATTACAACAAAATAAAGCAAACACTCTCTTACATCTGTTTACAACTTTGAATTCACACACTAGCCAAGTGCCTTTTCTATTTTTGCACTTCTTCGCTCTAGCTCTCTCTCTTTACAAGAAGTATAAGTATGAATATTTATACAAAACATTCCTAAGAGACAACCTTGGAACTTGAAGTTCCGGAATCGTTCCGACTAACTATCCCTCGGTAATCTATCCGCCTTGACTGCTGCGGATTGTGGAGCTCAAGATCTTGGATTTGAAGAGTATAAGTGTCTTTGTGAGTTCCGAGATACAATTAAGGTTGTGTCCACATATCCGGATGATCCACGTGTAAGATTCTTCTTGTTCTAAATGCATTCGTCTTACATCGGGACAAGACGAGCCGATAACTTTAAATGCGGTTTCATTGGAGCAGTGTCTTCTTGGTCCGGTGTAATTTTCCTTACTCCGTAGTTAATGAAGCTCGGAACCTTACTCCGTGTCGGTGGTTGCTTACTCCGTATCTATTCGGTACTAGAATCCTTAGTCCGTGTCGTCTTCCTTACTCCGCATGTAAGTTCCTTACTCCGTATGTAAGTTCCTTACTCCGTATGTAAGTTCCTTACTCCGTATGTAAGTTCCTTACTCCGTATGTAAGTTCCTTACTCCGTGTGTAAGTTCCTTACTCCGTGTGTAAGTTCCTTACTCCGTGTGTAAGTTCCTTACTCCGTATGTAAGTTCCTTACTCCGTATGTAAGTTCCTTACTCCGGGCGAGTAATAAGTCCGGATTCCTTACTCCGCATCTATTTTCCTTACTCCGCACTTATTTTCCTTACTCCGCACTTATCCTTACTCCGCATTTATTTTCCTTACTCCGACTTATCCTTACTCGCATTTATTTTCCTTACTCCGCACTTATTGTTACTTGGTTATTTACCAAGTGTTTGACGACACTAACTCTTGTCCGGATCGGGATTATGTATCCTGTCCTTAGCTTTGCTCTCACGAGTGCATCTTTGGATTAGTGAC
Organism: Taxillus chinensis; assembly: GCA_023512835.1. NCBI lineage: Eukaryota > Viridiplantae > Streptophyta > Magnoliopsida > Santalales > Loranthaceae > Taxillus > Taxillus chinensis. The sequence goes on from CM042086.1 coordinate 26,608,484, forward strand.
ATACCTTCGCAATGATCAAATAAACACAAAAGATCTCGATCAAATTACATAAGGCTTTAACGGCATTATCCAAATTCCGGGTTTGATCCAACAATCTCCCCCAATTATGGATATGCCTAAACCCTTTGTAATCCGATCCGTAGCGATGCAAACGAATATCATACAGAATATACACCACAACCAATTTCATTGATCAGCAACTAAATACAGATCAGCCTTAATACTGATTTTTCACTAAGGTACATAAGGCTTACTATACTTGAAGATCATAGTTCTTGCCTTCTCTCTTAGCTCCTTTGTCTGCTGATCGTAAAGGTGGAGTGTTGGCTCCAATGTTTGTCCACGATTAAGAACGATTTGATGAAATGACAAACAAAGGCTCAGCTATCTCCATCCAGTTGTTGTGGCACTTGCTTCTTGCCCCGGAATGTGCCTTGAGTTTCTCAGGTTGAGCGCGGGGTGTGATACCCAACTCTTCATATAGTCCGGCTTTCTTCACGGCTTCGGTTAGTCGAGACACAGAGGTTCCCATTGATTCTTCCTAACGAAGTGCTCCACAATCGATGAGAATCAATGAGAATCATCTGCTTGGATTGAATCATGAAGACGACCATCATGAAGTGTGGCGACATGATCCGTACGGAATGAGGATGGTTGAGAGAGTTTTCCATGGCTTGCTATCTTGGCGAGTTCCGTCGATGTAAGTCCGAATTAACTCCACACTGGGAAGATAGCCCTCATTCCAACATGGCGAACTTAAACAAGTGCCCATCTTCGTAAAGAGATGGAAACGACCTCATCTCCATTTTAGCGGCTCTCGAGAAGTTATCAATGTCTTCCGTAGTAAAGAGTCCTTTCTCCGAACAAAGAGTCCGAATGTCGGACGGAGAGAAAGGATACATTTCGAAAGACATCGTCTCTCGCAGACGACGCAGATAGGCCTTCATTGCCTTGCGCAGCTTCCATCCGCATCGGACGGGTCAAACTCCGCATAGGATGGGAGGAAGGTACCAGTGCGGATGAAGAGGATGGAGGAGGAGCTGGAGGTGCATGGAGGAGCTAGGTTGAGAGAAGCGGCTTCGTTTGGGAATTTGAACTCCCTGAAGCACCGAAGTGGCAGGTCGCTTCTCGGTCCGGGAAGATGGTTGTGGGGCGAAGGAGTAGATGGATCGGATGACACTTTCTCCCCCGGTTTGGCAGATCGCCGGGAAGCAACGGGAGGACGAGCCATCGTATGCGCCGGATCCGCGAAGGAAGTAGATAGTGAATGAACGGAGGTGGCGACAAGATCCATTTTCTGCTCAATGGAAGTGGAGGAGTCGGTGAGGGCGGAGAGTAGTTGGGCGCCGAGGGCATCAACTTTGGCGGCGATGGCGGAAATTTGGGCGCTTTGAGCGTGAGCATGGCGGTCCAAGTGAGCGGAAAGCACAGCATCGGAGTGGACCGTGCCAAAAGAGGCACGCCCAAGGGCTAACTCTGGAGCTTTGGAGGACTCCCCGCATGAACAGGAGCAGGAGTGCGGTGGGCGGAGGAGTCCGCAGGAGTAAAGAAGCGAGCGAGGAGCATCCGGAGCTTCGGAGGCATCCGGAGCTTCGGAGGCATCCGGAGCATTGGAGGCATCCGGAGCAAGAGACCCGCTTTGACCGGACAAGTCAACTACGGGAATCGCGGCGGCGGGAGAAGAGGGCCCAGCCTTAGCGGGAGAAGGACTTCGGGTAGCGGGCCGGGCCTGAGGGTGTAGGGAACGACACATCGGGAATGGCGGCCGGCGAAGAAAGCCGTGGTCCAGATTCCGGATGATCATAGTCTCCGGGGATTGGGTATTGCGTGTGTAAAACACCCGGAGATCGTTGTCGGGAATGGAGGAGGTGTGGGCTAGGCGAAACGGAGCCGGAGGTCCGTTAAGGTGACGGCGGAGAGATGGTCAAGGTAATCTCGGGGTTGAGGTAGAGGGAGGCAAGGGGGCTTCAGGAGAAGCGCCGGGACATCGGCGGTGGCGGCGGCAACGGTATCAACCGCGGCGGTATAGCGGATGTGGAGGGAGTGGGGACATCGCAGCAGAGGGGCCGAGGAAACGGCTCTCGACGCCGCGCCGAGAGGGCCCCGCAACCTCGGACGGTTCAAGCACGGACGCTTGGTGGGAGGCCCGTGAGTGGGAGGGCGCGGCTACGGACCGAATCCGGGAGGATCGGTGTCGGAAGCCCGACCTCGGGGGCTTGGGCGTCGGAGGGGTCACCAACGAGCCGCCTTGTTGTTCGAGGCGGCGGAGCGCGGAGAGCTACCGTGGGTCGGCGGCGGTCATGTTTCCGTCCGGCGTAAGGTGACGAAGATAAAGAGCCGAGGGAAACGAGACAGATCAACTTGGGCGAAATGGTCCGGACGAAGATGCCAGAAGACAATGCCGAGGATGCGCCCATAGGAATGGTTTTTGGGACCATTCAGCAGCAAACGAAATAAGAACATCCCCCAATCCATCGGAAGACCTTCAAAAACGCCGTACATGGCCAGTAGAAGATCGTACGGAGCCGAGTCCAGGGGCTGATGTGCGAGCCGGTAGGCATCGACTTAGAATAGTCGCCATACATCGATAGCGACCCTGGAAGGATTTCACCTTGTATTCCTTCCCTTTGGATGTGCACCCCATAGAAGCCGCCATCGGTTCGGCATCCGGACGCGTGGTTCACCAAGAGGAAGGTGAAGAGCGGCGCGGAGAACACCGGAGTGATGATGATGGATTCGCCGCGGACATGAGAGGTTATGGAATCGGTAGTGCGGCGAATCCGTTGGTAATACTCAAGAATGTCATCGATAAAAAGATCGATGGGATTGGAGACCAGGTTGAGTATGTGCGAGGCTTCAAGAAGAGGGCGAAGATGGTGAAACCAATCCGGAGGATTAGAAATAGCATTCCAATCAACTAGATGGCCAGGATTAACGCCGGAAAGAAAGATTGGGTGCCATTGCAGATTCGATGGGAAGGAAAAGAGGAAAGGTGAGGTCTTGACGGTAGAAGGAGCAACGAGAGGGTTAGGGATTTGAAATAAGCAATACTCGTGCTTCGCAGAATGATCCGAACATATAAGACCAAGTCCGAAATGTCGGCGGGTCTAGGAATGTGGGAGTGAGGTGGGGACCCGCGCGACATGCCGATGTCATTTGTCTGGATATCGAGGCGTCTCCGAATACAACGATGTCGTGGAGACCGCATGACCAAGTAGCGATGACAACTGGTTGCCATCCAGAGAAGTGTGTGTGCAACCCGAGATAGGCATTTAATGAATCATCATTATTCCTCCTCAAAAGCATGCGACATATGAGTATACGTGGATTGTCACAATTGAACAAAGTCGGAGTCCAGGAGGAAAGAGCCGACACTCATCCAGGAGTTAATAATATTCGTGAAAGAGTATCCGGATGAATAATAGACCTTGTCCGTCGTAAACAGAGTTTGGTGAGAATGTAGAGTAGATTCCTTTGCGGTCAATAAGTCAAAGAGAAGAGAAGTACCACAACACTTCAAATCCGAGACTATGGACTGGATTTATCAATACGATTGCAAAGAAAATCTGAAACTGTAGCTAAATAAAAATATACTGAAAATACAAAAGCTTAACAGGCAAAGATTAGTACAGATTAGATAAGATAATCAATGAAAAACAACATAATCCGAACTAATAAGAAACGAACTCATGCATGGCTAAGAATGTAGTAGACGTACGCAACGTGAAAGTGATCAATATTATGAATCAGGGCATATGTCGGATAGCAATACACAGGTTCATATAGGTCAACATAGCGAAACCGTCTTCTGTGAACACGTAGCTAAGATTAATTAAAGGTCAAATGATTTGGCTTCATTAGGATTCATGAGTGTGAGATGAAAAGGTGAACACATGTCAAAAGAATGCAGATGATTAATCGATTAAAATGCATGGTTGAAGGAAGAACATACATCCACACATGCCACTTTTCCGATTTAAAAAGCATGTCCATCAGATCCAGAAGTAATAGCGTAGAGAAGGGAGAATCCGAGACATATTAGGGGTTCATTGCTTGCTCCCCGTAGATCATTTAATCCTCTCAATGAAAAGCTCCCCCTCGGATAGACATCAAGGAAAAAGGTCATGAGACATATACGGGGGGTATTCCTGAATAAAATATAAAGCATTTTCTCCCCGTAGATTGTGCAATCCTCTCGGTTGACCGTTCCAATTTGTAGTTCAAGCCCTGTCTATCTTATTAAGACTATACTTAGGTGATCGAATGCGTTTGTGTATTCATCCACCAGGCATTCCAAGCTAGCCCATTTCACTCCTTAACTATGCACGTTAATGGAGTAATCTAAATGAACATGCTTTGATCATGTGGTGATTAATGGATATGAAGATCATGAATCCGGCGAGGTAAATCATATAAATCGTAATTATGTTAGCTTTAAACGACTTCAGTCGGGAAACGCAAGCATCCTCCCATAATGAGGTTGAGATTAACATCGAAACATGGAACCGTGGAGTCAGTAAGTATGATCAGCAATGCGGTCTTTCTACTACTTTCAAGTAAACATACAATGCATGGTTTGTGAGAGAATATCTTGTTGTGAAATTTAAATGCGAAACTATGCAGAGAAGTCGAGCATACCTAGTTGGAAGAGTAGTTCGGAAAACCTCGCATCGGGGAGGGGCTTTGTAAATATGTCTGCTAATTGATCTTCGGTGGCAACATGTTCCAGTGAAATATGCTTTTTAAGAACATGATCGCGTATGAAGTGATACCTGACCTCAATGTGCTTCATCTTAGGATGCATGACAGGATTGTTGTTGATGGCAATTGCACTAGTGTTGTCACGGTAAAGTGGAATAGAGGACATGTTGAATCCGTAGTCGGAAGTTGACTTTGCATCCAAAGTAGCCGTGCGTAACAACTTCCCAACGACGATATATTCCGCCTCAGCGAGTAGAGGTTGATACGGAATTCGCTTTTACCGAACCATGAGATCAATCTATTTCCAAGAAACCGACACGTACCGCTTGTGCTTTTCCGTCGATCGACATCCAGTGAAGTCGGCATCGAGTACCCTGATAAGGTGAAGTTGGACTCCTTTGAGTACCATAGTCCCAAATTCATCGTCCCTTTGAGATACCTTAAGATCCGTTTTACATGAAGCATATGTGACTCCTTGGGATTGCCTGATATCGTGCACAAATGCAAGTTGCAAACATAATGTCTGGGCGACTTCTTGTAAGATAGAGCAAGGATCCGATCATCCCTCGTAGTCGGTCACATTTCCCGATATGCCGTCCATATCCGGATCTAACTTGGCACGACAGGCATTGGAGTTTTGACGGGAGATGAACCTTCCATACCAAACTTCTTAATAAGATCGCGAGTGTACTTAGCCTGATTGATAAAGATTCCTTCCTTTAATTGTTTGACTTCAATTCCAAGGAAGTAGGACAGTTCTCCCATCATGCTCATTTCAAACTTCCTGTCATCAACTTAGCAAACTCTTCACAAAGCTTCGGATTTGTTGATCCGAAAATGATATCGTCCACGTATATTTGTACGATCGAGTGTGTCCTTTCTCTTGTCGTAGAAATAGGGTGGTATCTATCTTCCCTTTTTGGAAGTTATGAGCAAGTAGGAATTCGACGGTGTGTCGTACCAGGCTCGGGAGCTTGCTTAAACCATATAGAGCTTTCGAAGTTTGTAGACAAGATGTCCTGCCTTAGGTTCAATGAAGCCGGGAGGTTGTTCAACATACACCTCCTCTTGAAGGTCTCCATTCAGGAATGCGCTCTTGACGTCCATTTGATAAACTATGAAGTTTTCATATGAAGCATACGCGAAACATTCGGATTGCCTCAAGTCTTGCGACCGGAGCAAAGGTTTCATCATAATCTATTCCCTCTTCTTGACGATATCCTTTGGCTACCAGTCTGGCTTTGTTCCGGATTCCTATTCCATCCGTATCAAGTTTGTTCAGGAACACCCATTTAACGCCAATGACTTCTTGAGACTTAGGCCTTGGTACTAAGGTCCACACATTATTTCTCTTAAATTGATTCGGTTCTTCTTGCATGGCTTCTATCCAGTTTGTATCCTGAAGAGCTTCATCTACCACCTTTGGTTCTATTTGAGATAGAAAGCATGAGTGAAGACTCATGTTTGAGGTGGCCGCTCTTGTTCCTACACCAACAGTAGGATCACCAATCACTTGATCCGAGGGATGGTTTCGAGTCCATCTATAATTACGTGCGTGTGTTGGTTGTCCTTGAACAATTTGAAGCTCTTCCAGTTGGGTGGTTCGGTTATATCAACTGGTTGGGCTTCGTCCGGAGTAGATGTTTCCGTATTTAGAGGTACGGATGAACTGATTGGTTCTTCAACACTGTTTCTTTCGGTGTTAACTAGTCCGGACGGACTTGAAGGTGCTCCAGAATTTTGTGTATCTGCAGGAGTTTGTCCAGGAGCTAAGTGGTAGTCCGGAGTTAAGTGGTAGTCCGGAGCTAAGTGGTAGTCCGGAGCTAAGTGGTAGTCCGGAGTTTGAGTCATCCGTAGCATCATCCACAAAATTCCGTTGTGTTTCGCGGATGCCACGTGGTTGGTCAGGATACCGGTCAGGATGTGTACAGGAATATTCATAAACTTTGAGTAATCGACGTTTGTTTATGACCTGCGATTAGAATTTGAAGGACCGACTTTTGACCAATCGAGATTAGCTTCATCAAAGGTTACATGGATAGATTCTTCAACTTTAGAAAGTTTTCTATTGAAGACCCGATAAGCCTTGCTATGAAGTGAGTACCCGACAAAAAATCCCATCATCGGATTTTTGGTTCAAATTTATTCCGGGTCTCTTTGCCATTGATCAGTATATAGCAAGTACATCCGAAGGCTCGAAATGTGAAATTGAAGGTTTTCGACCTCTCCACATCTCATAGGGTGTTTTCATGGTAGATTTATTTATTAGAGTTACGTTCGAACATAGCGGCGATGGACACAGCTTCACCCATAGGCGAGAGGAAGCATTGCCCCCGCTAACATGGATCTACCAGCTTAACTAAAGTTCGATTCTTGCGCTCGGCTACCCCATTTTGTTGTGGGGTTGGGCGCAGAAAAGTCATGTTGTATGCCCTGTTGAACAATATGATCTCATTTCGGAAAAATCAAATTCCGTACCATGATCACTCCTGATGCATTTAATGCTCGGTCCTTGTGAGTTGCTTATCCAGTTGAAGAGATCTACAAGATGTTCAAAAGTTTGATCCTTTGATTTCAGGAACATCACCCATGTGTATCTGGTGAAATCATCGATAACCACAAGGGTATATCTCGCCCTGACTAGTGATGAAACAGATATAGGACCACATAGGTCCATATGAAGAAGTTGCGAGAGGAGCTTATTGAGTTAACCGATTTGCTCTTAAAGCCGTGTTTGGTCCGTTTACCAAGTTGGCATTCTCGACAGAGAGTGTCTCTGGAGAACTTGAGTTTGGGTAGACCAGTGACAAGATCAAGTGATGCTAATTTAGACAAAGTCTTAAAGTTCAAATGTGCGATCGCTTGTGCCATAACCAACTATCTTCATCTGTTGCTTTCGTGAGGAAACATACAGGTCGAAGAATTATTTCTTAAGACCACCGAGTATATGTCCCCATCTCTTGATCCGGATAACTTAACATCTCCGGATAAGTTTTTCTCTCTTTGTACGGTGTTGGACAAAAAGGAAACAATAAATCCTTTGTCACATAGTTCTCGACACTTAGCAAATTATGCTTTAAACCTTCGACTAGTGCAACTTTAGTGATTGATACACGGTCGTTAGTTAAAGTGCCATACCGAAGTCTTACCTTTTTTGTTGTCGCCATATGAGACGGATGGACCTTGTTTATCATTAACTTCTACAAGTAGAGCTGGTCACCCGTCATATGTCCGGAGCATCCACTATCAAGGATCCACTTGCTTTGATTTATCTTTAACTTCAAGTGATCCGGCAATTCATTCCAGAGATGCTCCCGAAAGACAACAATTTACACTTTTGGTGCCCAAACTTGTTTCGGCCGGTTAGAGTGAGCAGCTATTGTCAACATTTACGGATTTGATTTTGTTAGGACTCTTAGCTTTCCAAGTTGACATTAACTTGTTAGTTTCAATTGCTTCTTTTATTTGGGATTTCTTGGGAGAGACACTCCTTTTAGATTTAGATTTTGTTTTGCTCGAAGAACCCCTTTTATAAAAGCTGATCTTTATTTGATTGAAATTGATTACAAAGCCAACTATCGGATAGACTCCAACATTCATAGTGATAATGACCCATTTCCTACGGATGGACAGACACTATAATGTGAAGTACAAACAGGGGATACAGGTCTCTTAGATTTTACTGATTTTCTTACTGTTCCACGTGGCCTAATCCATTACGTTTGGGTGACGCGCTCTTGGCCCTAAATGCGTCGGCCTTAGCCTTGTCTTTCTTTTTGGGTGCTACGGTTTTGGCTTTAACTGCGGCCTTCCCTTCATCTTTAGTTACGGTCTACTTGCTTCGGGAAGTGCATGAATGCCTCGGTTCCACGATCATAAACTATGGTGCCACGAAATGAAACCATCCAACGGTTTAGATGTACTAACAGGATATAAGTTGGTTAGTTTAGGAGTGAAATCCGGAGGACACTCGGTGGCTTTAGCTATGGAGGTTGATGGTTCGAACCTAGACCAGGTTTGACTCGAATGTCGTCGGGATCGGTCCTAAAGGTAGAGGCTATTTCCCCCGGATTTTAGCCACTTACGATTTATTTCTTTTTCCTGTTCCAATTCATTTTCGAGTCTTTTAACTATAACTTTTAGGCCTGAGAGATTGGTATTTAAGAGATGATTTTCAGCTCTTAGATCATGATACCAAGCTTCCTTTCCCCCAAGTCGCGACGTCCTTTTCGAGTCTATTAATGGTAAATTCGAGACGTTTATTCGACTTTCCATATCTTTGTACATTTGAGTTATTATTAGTCTCTCATTCTTTTCATGATCACATGCAATAGTAAGAGATTCTAATTTACTCAGGAGCTCGAGAGATAGAAGGTACCTCGGTATTTGCCATGAGGCGGACGTTCGGCTTAATGGTCGGCTCATCATCCGAGGATTCCTCCTCTTCTTCGAGCCACTCATGTATTTTGTCACGAGCGCCTTTCTCTTGCTCTTGCTTGTTATCCGAGGTGGAGCGGCGAGAATTTACCTTGTCACTTTTCTCGGCCACCTTTGCTTTGGACCTGCATTCCTTGGCCCGGTGACCGGTTTTCCCACGTTGAAACATTCCTGGGAACTGGACTCGGGTCGCTCCTTCCGTTGGAACGATGATGATGAGCGTCTTCGACCCCTTTTTGCTTTTCCGTAGGAATCGCTCAAAGGATTTGACAAGAAGGGCTATCTCCTCCTCCTCGTCGGAATCGAATTGTCGGATACGTCCGTATCATCATTCCTCGGTATGTTTAGACATTCGGTAGCTTTGAGAGCTACCCCCTTTTCTTTCCGAGCTATTTTTTCATCTCTGTCGAGTACTTAAACCTGACTTCGTGAGTCCATGCTCTCCATATAGTTCTTCAAGGGGAACATACTTGCCGTTTTTGTCGATTGCATCTAGAGTTGTTTGGAGTAGTAGCGATCCGGCAAGGAGCGAAAGAACTTGTCATTGATCTGGGATTGAGAGTAATGCTCATTGACAGTCTTCGGTTCAAGTATGAGCTTGCCGAATCTCCGATAGATGCTTTCAAGTGATTCGCCCGGTTTATGATTAAAACTTTCAAAGTTACGTGCGAGAGTACGATCACATTTCGCATCTGGGACGACTCCCTCATAGAGGATTGTCGGTTGTCCCAAACGGCTTTTCTTTGTCGTGCGGCCCTGGACGTCGTGAAAGCTTGGAATCCAAGGACGATGTAACATAAGCCGAGCCTTTTCACTAGCGCCCGCCAGGCTCTTTCATCGTTGGTAAGTTCAAATCGGTCTTTGGCCTCCTTACGCCATGTTCTCCGATAGTCATCGGAATTGGAATCTCCCTGATGAAGACATGGCCACATAAGATGATCATGGCAAACCATAAACATCTTCATGCGAGCTTTCCACTGGGAGAAAAGCTCAGGTGTGAATTTGGGCGGTTTCGTTAGAGTAAACCCGAACTCCGTGGTTGAGAAGCGGTGGCGGCAGGTTGTGGTGGATCGACATTTTCACCGCCGCTTCGATTCGGGATGGGCTCCTGTGCACCTCCGGAGTTAAGGCGAGTGTTGAAAAGCATCTTGCTTTCTTCGGCCATTTCGAGATTGAAAGAGTGGGATCTCTACTTAGAACGAAGTAGAACTCGCTCGATACCACTTGATGGTCCCTTGGAGCCTAAAGGGGGGGGGTGAATAGGCTCTTATTCGAACTCTTTCTTTTCTCTCAAGACACAAAGACTTATCTAGTTTAAATGATAATATCACCCCGGAAGATAACCAGATAGTGGAAGTATTTTGTTTTATTATCACAAAGTGATTACAACAAAATAGAAGCAAACACTCTCTTACACTCGTTTACAACTTTGAATTCACACACTAGCCAAGTGCCTTTTCTATTTTTTGCACTTCTTCGCTCTAGCTCTCTCTCTTTACAAGAAGTATAAGTATGAATATTTATACAAAACATTCCTAAGAGACAACCTTGGAACTTGAAGTTCCGGAATCGTTCCGCACTAACTATCCCTCGGTAATCTATCCGCCTTGACTGCTGCGGATTGTGGAGCTCAAGATCTTGGATTTGAAGAGTATAAGTGTCTTTGTGAGTTCCGAGATACAATTAAGGTTGTGTCCACATATCCGGATGATCCACGTGTAAGATTCTTCTTGTTCTAAATGCATTCGTCTTACATCGGGACAGACGAGCGATAACTTTAAATGCGGTTTCATTGGAGCGTGTCTTCTTGGTCCGGTGTAATTTTCCTTACTCCGTAGTTAATGAAGCTCGGAACCTTACTCCGTGTCGGTGGTTGCTTACTCCGTATCTATTCAGTACTAGAATCCTTAGTCCGTGTCGGCGCTTCCTTACTCCGCATGTAAGTTCCTTACTCCGTATGTAAGTTCCTTACTCCGTATGTAAGTTCCTTACTCCGTATGTAAGTTCCTTACTCCGTATGTAAGTTCCTTACTCCGTATGTAAGTTCCTTACTCCGTGTGTAAGTTCCTTACTCCGTGTGTAAGTTCCTTACTCCGTGTGTAAGTTCCTTACTCCGTATGTAAGTTCCTTACTCCGGGCGAGTAATAAGTCCGGATTCCTTACTCCGCATCTATTTTCCTTACTCCGCACTTATTTTCCTTACTCCGCACTTATCCTTACTCCGCATTTATTTTCCTTACTCCGCACTTATCCTTACTCCGCATTTATTTTCCTTACTCCGCACTTATTGTTACTTGGTTATTTACCAAGTGTTTGACGACACTAACTCTTGTCCGGATCAGGATTATGTATTCTGTCCTTAGCTTTGCTCTCACGAGTGCATCTTTGGATTAGTGACATACCTTCGCAATGATCAAATAAACACAAAAGATCTCGAGATCAAATTACATAAGGCTTTAACGGCATTATCCAAATTGGGTTTGATCCAACACCATTATCAAATAAAATAGATATTATCGTACAAGAAATCAGAAGGGTACCTCGTATAACGATTGGTCTTGCCCTGCCCTCCGCGGGTGGAGATGGAAGTGCTACCTCCTCTAATGGCATCGTGACCAAGGCAAACACTTTACCCTGAGCTGCACTACTAGTAGCCTCGCTCTTTTGTCCTCAATCCTCTAGACGGTTCTTGCTCTGGGCCCCACCACCTCCCTGTGGCTGTCTCTCTGGCCTACCCTAAGGTCTATACTGACTAGATCTTGCCTGACTGCCCTACCACGGATGAACTAGCCTATTAGCTTAAGCTCGGAACTGGGTGTCACCCCTGACACTCTGTGCTATCCCACTAGCATTACCTCTGCTATAGTACACTCTGCTCAGAAGTCCCTCTTGACCACAAACACGGCATATTAAATGTCTTTAAGGACACTCTCATTTATAGTATCCTGGATCCCCATAACACATATAACCTCCCTATGGGCCGCCGGTCGAACCCTTTCTCTCCCAACAAGGTAGGACTTCGCTGGTACTACCTGGAGCCTGACTCTTATTGTCACGCCCCCAAATTCTAGGGAACACAGAACTAAGAACATGACTTCCCCTTGCCCGTACCCGAAAGGTCAAGGGGTTGGTGACTAGCACCAATGGAGACTACACCGCGGGTGCTGTCTCAAATATGCAACCCTGTACAGTCATACATCAAGGGTAATCCTGTACTTTCCCATATATCATTATGCATATAATGAGTCAAACAGTCATACAGACATCACATCACAAACAGTATATAAATACAACTGTCCACGGACCCATGTCCGAGATACAACACATAATACAATACAGAATATAGTACTCATACATCAGAGTAGTGGGCACGTCCTCCTGGAAGAAAGTCCTCCACTAGTCTCGAGTCACATCTGAAAAGGGGAAATAACAAGTAGGAGTGAGCGACAATCTCAGTAGGTGACCCCAATACTCCACATCATGCAAACATACAAGTCTATGTTACATGCTCTGTGTACTCGTGCACTGTGTAGTGTGCATAATCATCAGGACTCAACCTGCAAACAAACATCAGGACCTAGCCTGCCCACACAGGACAGCTTGTCTATGATCCTCCACGGGATCCCAGCTCAGGGCACTCAGCCCTAGCTCCACGAGCTCAACGGCTCCACCGAGGCCTTAGCCTGTCCATAGTGCAATATGCCCGACCACAGTCGCCACACAGGCCTGCCATCAGCGCATATGCCTGCCACGTCAATCACATAGCACCATCGGTGCATCACGGTGAGAACCCAACAAGTCATGGAACCCAAGTCCCAAATCCACAACCAACATACCAACACCAATATGGTCTTAAGATGTACAACACTCTCTTTAGAACTGTAGCCAGTCTTTACAAGTCGATCCTCATTCCTTGACTAAGGAAGGAGATACCCATAGGAGTTGTTTTTTTGAAATAAAAAGTCCCGGCATTGGGTCTCCATATCATAACTAAGATAATCTAATTTTTTGGGGATTTTTCTGAGATGTCTAACCCCACTTTCCAAAAATTCACCTCTCGAAAAACTGGATTTTTCCGAGATTTTACACTAAATCCAATTTTCACATTTTGAAAGAGTGGAATTAATTTTTCTAGTATTTTTCTTTGAATTCAAATGGGAGGTATTTCGTTATTTACATTGTAACTTGAGTGTAATACTTAAATGTGTAGATGGGTATGGGTTACAATGTAAATAGTCCAGTCCAATGCAATCCAGTGTCCAGTTACACTATTGGAGCTGTGACTTGTAGCGCGGAACTGCAGTGCGCCTCGGAGACTCGTAGTTGGAGCTACGACTCGTAGCTGCATAGCGCGCCTCGAAGACTCGAAGCAGGTCTTCGATTTTCGACCTTCGGACTACGAACTTCGACCTTCGGACTATGGGTCTGCGAATCTACGAACTACGATCTACAAACCTTCGAGCTACGAACTACGGGTCTACGAACTACGACCCTACGAACTACGAACTACGGGTCTACGAACTACGGCCCTACGAACTACGAACCTTCGAGCCTTCGACCCAGTAATTCGCCCAGGATACTGTTCATCGTTGTTTTTTCCTGTTCTTTGTCTAGAATCAACCCAGCAACCCCCAGACGCGCACAAACACGCATTCTACGCAACAGACTACGATATCTACCTCAAAATGCGTCCAGAACGCCTCTAAATCGCACAGATAACAGCAGAAACACGCATTAAATTTCAAATTTCCAGAAATCTAGATCTAAATCCAAATTTCCATGGTTGACTTCTCAACCCTCATGGAATACGCAATTAAACAGCCCCAGATCACAGAAACACATTTTAAAACTGATATAAAATAGTTCTTAACCACAGATCTTATGCTAAACCATTAGATCTAACCCAAAATTGGATTTCCCCAAAACCTAGGGTTCATGCTTAATTTCATAAATCATGATAAATTTGTGCAGATCCAAAATAGAATCAAAATAAGGAGTTTAAGGGCACCTACCAGGAGTGATTCTTTGAGCTCCACGAACCCAAATTGCCCCAAAACGCCAAGGCACCAAGCTCCAAGCTCTCTCTCTCTCTCTCTCTCTCTCTCTCTCTCTCTCTCTCAAACGCACAAACGTGATAGCGTAAAGTGAAAGCTTCTTCTTTTTCCTATTATTTATATTTTTGCCAGTCATTGACCAATAACTGACCTAGTCAATCATTGACCTCCATGGCCGCGAACTCCAAATTGAGTCAAATTACAGTCAAAACGCTCGAAATGACGAGCACAATATTATTCAAATAATATCACACCCACATGACCGCCCAAACGCAAAGTCAACCAATAAACCCCGAAAAGTCAACAATCAGGTCAAATGGGGCCCCGACTCGGAATCGGGCCCAGGTATAGTCAAAATGCTCACATCGACGACTACACTACCGTCCAGATAGTTGCATTCCCATAGAATGTATATCTCTCAAAACTACCCAAATCCGAGTCTTTACACTTATCACGCACAAAACCGTTACTCCTTGACTCTGTCCTGGGCCTCTTTGATCCACCCTCTCGATCAGACCCACTCTATTGCTACCGCCCCTGATGAGCCTGTCTCCCCTCAGTGAGACCCTTCTCAACAATACAAGCCATCTCGACTGCCTTGAATAGGTCTTAAGGGAGGGCCTAAGACCCAAGGTAAACTTCTGGGCCTTTAGGTTATCCCTCTCCACGGTCTCTTGTAAAGACCCGTATTTAAGCAGGGATGAGAGAGCCTTTTTCTAATGTTAAAAATATTTAGATGGTATTGTGGCTGTCGATGTGAGAATTTTGACAGTACTTGGGCCTGATTTCGGGTCGGGGCCTCGAGTGGTCTGATTATTGATAGTGATGTGCTCGCCATTTCGAGTGTTTTGACAATGATTGAGCTAAATTCAGAGTTCATGACCCTAGAGGTTATTTATGACTTTTGGGTGTTTATTAATTAAGGAATATCTAGGAATATAAATAGTTGGAGAAGAGAGAGAACGCAGTCATGTTCATTTGAGCTATGCATGGAGGCTGTGTGTGGAGAAGAGCTTAGAGCTCGGAGCCAAAGTTTGGCAATTTATGGCTATCCGATTTGTGATAGTACCTCTAGGTAGGTGATTCCATCTCTTTCGACATGCATCCTAGTGGGATTAGTATGCATGATTTGGGTAAAATCATAGAGTTGAGGATGAACCCTAGAAAGTTGAGAAAATTCGATTTTGTGTGTTAACCTTCGAATTAATGTTGTTTTGGTAGCCTAATATGGCTAAAGTGAGTTGGGAACTCGTTTTTAGGTTGAATTGGTGCTTAAAAGTGGAGATCTAACTAGTATAACTAGGTTTTGAGATGAAATCAGGATAAACGCAGTCAATTGATCGCGACTGAGGAACTACTCGAGCATCGAGCTAGCTTCGAGCAGAGCGTCGAGCAGAGTGCTTTGAGCGGGGAGCATCAAGCAGAATGTAGCATCGAGCAGAAGCCTCGAGCAGTTGGACAGTGCAATTCCAGTTTCATTGGACTAGACTATTTATATTATAAACCTTTATGTCTCTCTACATTTATGTATAATACTTAAGTTACAATGTAAATAAGGAAATACCCCCCATTTAGATTCAAAAAAAATACTAGAAAATCAAATTTCCACTCCTTCAAAATGTGAAAAATGGAAATTAGTACTGAATCTCAAAAAATCTAGTTTTTAGTTCGAGGTGACCATTTGCGCACTGGGGTTAGACCTCTTAGAAAAATCCCTAAAAATTAGATTATCTTAGTTATGATATAGGGAACCATTTACTAGGACCTTTTATTTCAATAAAACACCTTCTACGAAAATCCTCTCTCTTGGTCTAGATATGATGATAGATTTGTGAAGATTGGCCTCTATTATAGAGGAGTGTTATGTCATCCTAGTGGTCACATGGGCCTGTGAGGCTACCTTGATAAGCCTAGGAGGTGAGATTTGTTTAGAGCCTAAGAGGCTACTGTGCCTGAGAGGCAATGTTGTGCCTGAGAGGCAATATTGGGTCTAAAAGGTAATATTGTGCTCGAGAGACAATGCTGTGGCTGATAGGCAATACTACGTCAAAGAGGCAATACTATACCTGAGAGGCAATATGATGCGTGAGAGGCAATACAATGCCTGAGAGGCAATACTGTGTCGAGAGGTAATATTGAGCCTAGTGAGGCTGTGTGACAAAACCATTGTGGTTGGTTTGATGCTACGGTTTAGGCCATGAAGGCTAAGGTGTCATTGGGGCGGTGAGGGTGGTTGGCACTGTAAGAGTATCATGGTTCATTTTGTTTGTTACTACGGTTATCTCGTTTACATACATGTACTGTGTGGGACCTTTGGGTCTGTTGTGATATGTTATGCTTGCTTGTATATCTATGTAAGATATGTTATGTGTGATATGTGAGACTCTTGAGTCCATGTGATATGTTTGATTGTGCATGGTTGCATATTAGGTGGTTGAGTTTGAGTTGAGCTGAGCTCAGTGCATGTAATGACCCGTGTTTGGGGTTCTGGTAGTTAACTATGTGATGGAGTGCACATCGATGGATGTGAATATTAGTATGATGACGTATGCGTTGAATAGAGTGTTTTAACTGTGAGTGGGCCCGATTTGGAGTCGGAGCCCCAAAAAGGTAATTTTGGGATTTTTGTGGTGTGGTTGGGTAACTTTGTATTCGTCGTCTTATTTGGAAAAATAAATCTCAGTATAGTGATTTACTAGTCAAATGGAGCGTTTTGACAGTAATTGGGCTTGATTTGGAGTCGGGACTCTGTGAGGGTAATTTTGATTATTTTAATGAATTAAATATGGGAGAGTATAAAAAGGACAATGAAAACCCAAATCCCTAATTTTCATACGTGCTTGCCTTTCTAGAGAGAGAAAGAGGTGAAGAGAGAGAAAGAGTAGGGGGAAAGTGAAATTGACGATCTAAAGCTCAAAGCGACCAAAGTCGAGGTAGGGATTCGTTCTTCTCACTCCTATGTCATTGATTATGCTTGCTAGAGTAGCTAAAACATGTAAAGTAGCTCCCAAATAAGAGAACTTGATTTTTGGGTATTTTTCTGAGAGGTCTAACCTTACTTTGCAAACAATCACCTCAAACCAAAAAATGAATTTTTCCTAGATTTAGTGCTAATTCCCATTTTTTACATTTTCAAGGAGTAGAAATTTAATTTTCTAGTATTATTGTTTGAATCCAAATGGGGGGGGGGGGGGAGGGGGGGCATATTTCCTTATTTACATTGTAACTTAAGTATCATACTTAAATGTGGAGATGTAGAATGGTTTGCAATGTAAATGGTTCTTCGGAATGTTGTTGCTTTGCAACTCCCTGAAAAGTTTGCTTTGGAGCCCTTTGGAATCTCCAACTGGCCGAGGTCGACCTTCCCATAGGTCGACGTCGACCACACTACTTGGTCGATGCCGACCACACTGCACCTCGACCACCCCACGTCGATTACGTCAACCCCACCACATCGATCATGTTAACCACATCGACCACGTCGACCACCCAGGTCAACCCTATCGTCTGTACTCGCCTGGACGGGCCTGCAACCTGTTGTTCGTTGGAAAACCAATCTGGTGACCTCACAACACACAATTATAAGCACTAATTCAACCCTAAAATGAGTTCCTAACTCATCTTAGCCATATTAAGCTACCAAACAACCATAATTTGAAGGTTCACACACAAAATCAGGCTTCCCCAAATTCTAGGATTCATCCCCAAATCCATGATTTCACCCAAATCATGCATGCTAATCCCACTAAGATGCATGTAGAGAGATAGAATCAGCTACCGGGAGGTACTATCATGAATTGGATAGCCACAAATCGCCAAACCATGGCTCCAAGCTCTAAGCTCCTCAAGCTCCAGGCTCTCCTCCACGCACAACTCCCATGCACAGCCCGAATGAACACAACTGTGTTCTCTTTCTTTTCTACACATATTTATATTTTTAGATATTCCTTAATTAATAAACACATAAAAATCATAAATGACCTCCCGAGGTCACAAACTCCAAATCGAGCTCAATCATAGTCAAAACGCTCAAAATGATGAGCTCATCACTATCTGGATATTTTTCAACTCAATTGACCACTCCAACGCAAGATCAACTAATAAACCCGAGAAAGTCAATAATTGGGCCACCTGGGGCCCCAACTAGGAATCAGGCCCAAGTACTGTCAAAATGCTCACATCGACGGCCACAATACCATCAAGATGTTTTCAGCGGTAGAAAAAGGGTGATCTCTCGGCCCTACCCAAATACGGGTCTTTACATGTATAACTGCCAATCTCACTTTATCCTCCTCTTGCGGTAGGAAAAAAGAGAATAGGTGCTCAATATGCCTCAACCAGTACTTTGCAGTCACTGGATCACCTCCTCCTAGAAACTTACTCGGTTGTTCTTTTCAGAACTTCGTAACCCCATCCTCATCAACATGTCGAGTTGCCACTGCCTTACATGGAACTCTATGCTCATGCTGGGACTCCTCCTCTTGGAATAGTGGTGGTGGTGGAACCGCCTATTGCATCTCCAACTCATGACGTACCATTGTCCTCACCTTTTCCCCAATGCTATCTCTCAATGCCACAATTTGGGCCACCAGGTGTGCCAATAACTCATTGCCTCCAACAGACTAACCCACATTCGGCCCCACATGGAGGCATTCTCACTACACATGGAGAAACAAGGGTTCAATAGGTTATCCCCATCACATGGGTCAAACACACATATGGCTCACGCACGCACACACAAATCACACATGACACCAAGTCACACGTCACGCATAACAAGGGCACACATACAGGATATCACACAAGCACACACATATACTGTTCATCATGTCATAACACATAGCATACCAATTCCATTTCACATTCTCAATGCAAATTAGTGCCTATCCATGCATGCACACCTACATCATGACTGGATCACCCTAAGTGCACCTTAAAGGCTCAAGTAGGACCATATTGATCAGACATGTCCCTTCATACGCCTCCAAAGGACTCAAAAGTAACCAATTGCCCCACTACCCTATGTCAACTAGACCATGCTCGATATCATATGTCATGCCCCAGATTTCTGACCCACAGAAACCAGTTAGTGAATCCCCATGCCCGCACTCGAAGGGACAAGGGGTTGGTGATAACACCGAGAAAGAGACCTTAGCATGGGTGTCGTCCCTAAACCATATCACACATAAAGCACACGAATACAGAAATCTCATTTTAATCCATAGTACAAACATGCACATATACATGTTTTCCTCCCATAGGGTTACATCATAGGTATACAATCCAACAAAACAAATAAACACACACAAGGTCTTCACCTCTGGTGAACCTCCTAACTCCTATAATCACCTAAAACAAACAAAAACAAACAAAATAGGAAGGGTAAGCAATCATAACTCAATCATATACTCACGCATTAAAATATAAAGCATGCCTCCCAGGTGATCCCAAACATTGCCCCTCAGGCACCATGTTGCCCCTTAGGAATAATCTTGCCCCACTGGTACAACGTTGCCTCTCAGGCACAGTAGCCTCTTCAGCTCTAAATAAATCTCGCCTCCCAGGCCATCAACAGTAGCCTCCTGGGCTTATTAAGGTAGTCTCGCAGGCCTACATGACCACTAGGTACTATAATTCACGCAAACATAGCATCTTATGTCATTACCACATATAAACAGATAATTCACAACATTCATGACATCTCATACCCACTTCAAACATGTGAAAACAAACAAAACATACATGCAAAATAATAAGATAAGCTAGATTTCTCAAGTCCCTTCAAACTCATAAGCTCATAGCCTTAAATGCCCTCATTAGGCCATTCATAAAGTATGGGGATCAAACCCTAAAGAAACCACAAAAAACAACTTAAAACAACTCAAAACAGTCTTGGTTGACCTAAATTTAGTTGATTATATCTCACATGACTACTATAGTTCCCCCGATTACTTTGATCTAACAAAATACTTTGGCCAATCAAATGATCAATCAAATTGGTCGCTTAAAATTTTCAATTGACCACACAGACAATGGTCGATCAAAATACATATGGTTGATTGAAATTTTTTAGTCGACCACACGGACAATGGTCAATCAAAATGCCATGGTCGATCAAAATTCTTAATTCAGTCGACCTCGCCGATGCACAATTTGGGAAATCACCATTTCCAGCCAAAATCCATATGTTTAACCCCCAAATTACGAAAACTCAACCCAAACACTTTATACCATTTCTTAACCTTAATTTCTACACTTCATAAACATTAAAACACCAAAAATACGAATTTCCCCAAATTTCCACATTTAGGGTTCATAAATCAAATTCTATGAATTTGGGGTTAATTTCCATGTTTTAGTTACTCTAGAAAGCATAATCAATGACATATGAGTGAGAAGAATAAATTCCTACCTCGAATTTGGTCAATTTGAGTTTGGATTGTTAATCTCCTTTGTAATTTCTTTGTTCCTTCTCAAATGCTTTCTCTCTCTCTTTCTCTTTTTTTCATATCTCACGCTTTTTTTTCTCTCTCTCTCTCTTCACATCTCATGCACACACAAAAGCAAATTAAGGGTTTCTCCCCTATTTTCTCTATTTATACATTTCTCATTTAATTTTTTAAAATATTAAAATTACCCTCACAGAGCCCCGACTCAAAATTGAGCCTAGTTATTATCAAAATGCTCTGTTTGACGAGTACATTCTCATCTAGATATTTTCATCTCTCAATATGCATTCCATCACATGGCTATCTCCCAAATCCTCAAACACGGATCATTACATATTTGATGATACCGATATGATTGCTCTTATGTTATATTGTCTATTTTTGTTTTGCTCCATTGTTGGTTGGTGAGTGCAAGACTATGGTTCATTTAAAGAAATAGAGGACCCTTATTCATTTTGTGTCTGATGCAACTGAGCATGGAGTCTCATGTGGATCCCAAAACATCACAAAAGAACACATAAAAGGAAATTATCTTGCTTGTGACATGTCTGTGGCACCATCCACCATGGGCTACCTATGGGACCACCTGCCATGGCTCGTGGCATGCTTATGGTGCCCACCATGGGATTGTGAAGTCTTGGACTTTGCAACTCCCATATTGATTGGGGAGGTGAACAAAGCGTGCTTTAAAGAGGGCGTGGATACCTCTCCTATGCAGACATGTTTTAGCGTACTAGAGGGCACTGCCAATAACAAAAGCCATGCGGGTCTGGCCTAAATTGGAACAATATCTATATATGGACGCTTGGGCTATTACAGATGGTATCAGAGTTGGGGCCTGGGTCGGTGTGCCAGTCCCACAGTGACATGGGCCTCATAAAGGGGGTGGATTGTGAGGCCTTGGACTTTGCAAATCTCACTTCAGTTGGGGAGGAGAATGAAGCATTCCTTGAAGAAAGCATGGATACCTTTCCTATGCAGACGCGTTTTGCGGTGCTTATGGGCACCGCCAAAAACCAAATTCATGTGGAACAATATCTATATATAAGGGCTTGGGTTGTTATAGGGATGACCTTGGCAGCCCGCTATGGGCTCACACCACAAGCACTCCCTATGCCCGCCATAGTACAAGATTCATTCCACCCTTTACTTTTGCTTATCATATATGTCTCAACTACCATCCCACCAACCCTAGGTTTCCGTTTTCTACACCCCTATCTTAGTTATATGTAATCATTGTTCATTCTACATTTAGTTTATGCTCCACCCTAGATTTAGTTCTTTCTAAATAAGGCTAAGTCTTAAGATAGAAATAGAAGGATAGAATCACCTACCTTGAACATGTAGGAACTGGCTACACCCCTTAAAACGCCCAAGAACACCATAAATCTTTAAGCTGTGGCCTTTCTATCTCTTTACTCTTCTATTATGGTGGCTATGGCTCCCCCAAACATAAAGAATCATTAATCAACACTCTAAGATGATTTCTCTATTTATAAAGTTGTTCTCCCTCCTTCCAAGAGTTTTAATACCATATAACACTAATTAATCTTCTACCTAATAAGTAACTTGTTTACCAAGGTTTCCTAATTGCACTATACCTCTACTTTCTTATCTACTAAGCAATCATTTTTAAGCGAATATAAATATTAAAAGGCCCTTAATTAATTAAATTCTGAATTTTCTTTAAATATTAATATTATTAAACCCCAAGATAATTTAATTGACTCATTTATCCTTTAATTCACAACTGGATATTATTATAATACCACTGGGTCATCTAGACTTTAAATAAAACCCAATTATAGTCAAGACAATCGCATTTTCAATCATATCATCAAAATGACTGTGGAGTTTGAGGACTTTACAAGTCTCACATTGGCTAGGAGGAAAACGAAGCGTGCCTCATAAAAGAGCATGGATACCTCTCCTGGAACGAGGCCTTTTGAGGTGCCTATGTGGCATTACCTAGAACAAAACCAGAGATTGGGCTTGGGCCCTGAACCGGACGATATCATGCTATGGGGGACTTGGGCTGTTACAGATGGTATCCGAGCTGGGGATCGTGTCGGTGTGCCATAGTCCCACGGGGACGTGGGCCTCCTAAGGGGGGTGGATTGTGAAGTCTAAGGACTTTGCAAGTCCCACATCGGCTGGGAAAGAGAACGAAGCGTGCCTCATAAGAGGGCGTGGATATCTCTCCTGGCACGATGCCTTTTGGGGTGCCTATGTGGCACCGCCTAGAACAAAACCGGAGATTAGGCTTGGGCCCTGAACTGGACAATATCATGCTACTGGGGGACTTAGGTTATTACAATGACGTCTTCAACCTTAAACACAAACTACCTACCAGCCCACTTCAAATACGGGTCATTACACGGTTCCGTTATAAGTATAATAAATTATTCATCTAATAAATTTTTGGTAGGAAAATCATTTGCTTTTATTAACTTATTAGTCTGAGCCAAACTTTAGGTTTTCAACTTTAAAGAAATAATAATGTTCTTTTGGAACCCTTTCTTTTTTTATTTAATTACTATCATATTATGCCTTTTAATGTCCTTATTTATAATATGGAACTAATGTAAAGGAGATTTTGACATTCAACTTGTAGGTTAAAGATTATTCATTAGTTCTTAGTTTTAGGTAATTGATTTTCAATATTTTATTATAATTTTAAACAAGGATGGATCTAGGAAATTTAGTTAGAGAGAGTGAGATACAAACTATTAAGATTAGTATAACCCACATCTAGAAACTATTATCCAAACTATAATTAACACTATTTAAGTCACAAGCAATGCCATCAAATAATATAAAGTTCACAAAATTCTCCTATAACCAAGTCAAATAGTTTTTTTAAATCGTATAATTCAATTACCACTATTGTAATTAGTAGCATGTGTCATAACAAATACTTTGAGACAATTAATAATATTAATTACTAATTAATTCTAATTGTAGCTATATATATATATATTAAAAAAATAAGATTAGGAGGAGGGATCTGTCCCAGGTTTTAAACAATGTTTTCATAGAATTTATCAAGATATTGTAAGGAGACTAAGCTCTGAAAAAATTGAATCTTCATTCAAACTTGAACTATGTAACATGTTTAAAGCTTCACCATCATCTTTTGCTAGAGGTTTGCCACCAATGTCAGGACAAGGTAAATGAGACTATGTAATTGTAGTGAACAATGATAGAGCTCCTACAAACTTTGCATTGTAGCATGATATATCAATTGTTTGCTTCTAATATGAGACATTGTGGTGTTGAATTATTATGTACTTTTTGTGGTTGAAAGATTATTTGAATATTTTACTTTTTTTTTTGAATCTTTTGAGTGTTGATTGAAGCTTTTGTTTTATGGAATGTTGCTTTTATACTTACAAAGTATTGTCTTGTTAATTTATTCACTGTGCAACTTGAGAAATCCCTTGCATATTGTAAAGACTCGTATTTGGGTAGTTTTTAGAGATAGTCATTCTATGGGAATGTAACTATCTGAACGGTAGTGTAGTCATCGATGTGAGCATTTTGACTGTACTTGGGCCCGATTTCGAGTCGGGGCCCCATTTGACCCGATTGTTGACTTTTCGAGGTTTATTGGTTGACTTTGCGTTTGGGCGGTCATTTGGGTGTAATAATATCTGTTTAGTGGTGCTCGTTATTTCGAGCGTTTTGACTGTAGTTTGACTCAATTTGGAGTTCGGGGCCTTGGAGGTCAATTTTTGTGTTGGGAGGTCAATTATTGACTGGGTCAATGGTTGACTAGGTCAGTTGACTGACGAAATATAAATAGCAGAAAAAAAAAGAGAAGCTTTCACTTTACGTTTCACGTTTGTGCGTTTGAGAGAGAGAGAGAGCTTGAGAGAGCTTGGAGGCCTTGGCGATTTGGGTTCGTGGAGCTCAAAGATTCACTTCAAGTAGGTGTCCTTGAACTTCTTATCTCTCTCTTGTTTTGGATCTTTACGAATTTATCATGATTCATGAAATTGAGCATGAACCCTAGAATTTGGGGAAATCCAATTTTGGGTTAGATCTAATGGTTTAGCATAAGATCTGTGGTTAAGAATTATTTTATATCATTGTGGATATATGTTTCTGTGATTTTGGGGTTGATTAACTATGTTTTTCATGAGGGTTGATAAGTCAACCATGGAAATCTGGGTTTAGATCTAGATTTCTAGAAATCTGGAATTTTATAAGTGTTTTTGTTGTTTCTGCGCGATATAGAGGCGTTCTGGACGCGTTTTGAGGTAGATATCGTAGTTTGTTGCAAAACAGGGGTGTTAGTGAGCGCTTGGGAGTTTCTAGGCGCGTTTTAGACGAAGAACAGGTGAAAACAACGATGAACAGTACCCTGGGCGCGTTCCTAGGTCGAAATGACGAAGACCCGAAGTTCTGGGTCGAAGGGTTATAGTTCGTAGTTCGTAGGGTCGTAGTTCGTAGACCCGTAGTTCGTAGCTCGAAGGTTCGTAGTTCGTAGGGTCGTAGTCCGTAGACCCATAGTTCGTAGCTCGAAGGTTCGTAGTTCGTAGGGTCATAATTCGTAGACCTGTAGTTCATAGCCTTGTAGTTCGTAGCCGAAGGGTCGAAGTTCGTTGCCTCGTAGGTCGAAGGTCGTAGCCGCGCTTCGAGTCTTCGAGGCGCACTGCAGCTCCGCACTCCGCAGCTACGAGTCGCAGCTCCTATAGTGTAACTGGACACTAGACAACACTGGACTGGACCTATTTACATCGTAACCTATACCCATCTACACAATGTAAGTATTATACTTAAGTTACTATGTAAATAACGAAATACCTCCCAATTGGATTCAAAGAAAAATACTAGAAAAATTAATTCCCACTATTTCAAAATGTGAAAATTGGGTTTCAGTGTAAAATCTCGGAAAAACCCAAAAGTTCGTAGCGGTGAATTTTTGGAAAGTGGGGTTAGACATCTCAGAAAAATTCCCAAAAATCATATTATCTTATTTATGATCTGGGAACCCAATGCCGGGACTTTCGAATTCAAGAAAACAGCTACTATGGGTACTTCCTTCATAAATCAAGGATTGAGGATTTATGTGTGAAGACTGGCTACAGTTCTAAAGGAAATGTTGAGAATGACATGCCATACTAGTGTTAGTATGTTGGTGTGAGGTATTGGGGCATGGACTCCATGACTTGTTTGGGTTCTCACCGTGATGCACCAATGGTGGTATGTGGTTGACGTGGCAGGCATATGCACTGATGGCAGGCCTGTGTGGCGACTGTGGCCGGGCATATTGCGCTCTGGACAGGCTAAGGCCTGAGTTGAGCCGTTGAGCTCGTGGAGCTAGGGCTGAGTGCCCTGAGCTGGGATCCCATGGAGGATCGTGGACAAGTTGTCCTGGGTGAGCAGGCTGAGTCCTGATGTTTGTTTGTAGACTGAGTCCTAATGATTGTGCACACTACACAGTGCACGAGTACACAGAGCATATAGTATAGACTTGTATGTCTGCATGATGTGGAGTGTTGGGGTCACCTACTGAGCTTGTCGCTCACCACTACTTGTTGTTTACCTTTTTCAGGTGTGACCCGAGACTAGTGGAGGACCTTCTTCCAGGAGGACGTGCCCACTACTCTGATGTATGATACAATACTGTATTCTGTATTTTATTACGTGTTGTATCCCGGACATGGGTCCGTGGACAGTTGTATTTGTATACTGTTTGTGATGTAATGTCTGTATGACTGTTTGACTTATCATATGCATGATGATGTATGGGAAAGTACAGGATTACCCTTGATGTATGACTGTACAGGGTTACATATTTGAGATAGCACCCACGGTGTAGTCTCTATTGGTGCTAGTCACCAACCCCTTGACCTTTCGGGTGCGGGTAAGGGGAAGTCATGTTCCTGGTTCCGGGTTTTCTTGGAATTCGGGGGCGTGACAAGTTGGTATCAGAGCCAAGTTCTAGCGGACCTAGGTTAGTGAGGGGTGGTTAATTGATTCCATGTGACTTGGAAAACTGTAGGGAGGGCGCCTGATCAACGCAGTCCTTACATGTGTTCTAGATATTTTGGTGTTAGTTAGATCATCCTAGGAGCATACATGGGGATGGGGTGCATTTCTAGTGGTATGATTGTGTGCATATAGGGCACTAGATTGTCTTTGTGTGTGATGTGCTCGTATGTGGTGCCAGGATGGCACGTGGCTGTGAGAGCCAGGATTTGATTGTGGTGTACCCTGAGGGGTGACACGATGCTATATACATGGTTGTGGACCTACGGGTCGTGTGGTGTACCCTGATGGGGGACACGATGCTATATACATGGTATGGACCTACGGGTCGTGTGGTGAGAACCTACAAGTCGGTTGTGCCTTTAATGGCTGTTTATGCTAGCAGTGCTAGTATTGATCGTTTGTTGTTTGTTGTTGTGGCCAGTGTCATGGCACCACTGAGGAGAGCTGTCCGAGGCCAGGACCCGGCAGAGGAGCCCACGATAAAGCCGGGGCACCAGGGGCAACAAAGCCCGCAGCAGAGATCGTCAGCTCCCGTTGTGGGACCTGATTTGGCTCAGGTGTTGATTCAGTTGCAGGAGGCCATGCAGGGTATGCAGGGCTCGATGAGGGATATGGCTCGAGAGGTGGATGAGCTGAAGAGGCAGCAGCAGCCTCAGCAGTCACCACAGCCTCAGCAGCAGGAGGCGAGGGTGGTGCAGGATGTGCACCAGCAAGAGGTCGTGATAGAGCCAGCACGACGAGGAGTGGACTGGGCTGCACAGTTTTTGAAACACGCACCCAAGACTTTTGAGGATTGTTCGTGGCTAGAGGTAGCTGAGGACTGATTAGGTGGACAGAGGATATCTTTGATATGATCGGGGTGCCAGATGAGGAGAGAGTGGGCGTGGCAACGCACTATCTGTTGGGTATCCCACGCAGGTGGTGGGAATCCACTAGAGCTGTCCATGGCAGTCAGATGAGCTGGAGAGAGTTTGTTGAGCGCTTCTTTGGGGAGTATTTTAACAGCTCGTTGCAGTATGCTCGACGTAGAGAGAATTATGAGCTTGTGCAGGGTAGCATGACTGTGGGGGAGTATGTGCAGGCCTTCACAGATTTGGGGCGGTTTGCTCTGGAGGCTTAGGCAAAGGAAGGCCGGAAGACGCAGGACTTCATTCAGGCCTTGAGGCCATCTCTGAAAAGACAGCTGGAACCGATGCAGTTGACCAGCTACCGGGAGGCGGTCGATAAGGCGCTCATTATTGAGCGAGGTCAGGATCAGGCGAGAGCCCAGAGGCCGGGCGGTTCGGCAGGTCCGGGCAAGAGGAGACAGAGTGGGGAGAGCAATGCTGCTCAACTTGAGAGGAGGCAGGTGCAGAGGGTTTCCAGCCAGGCGGTGGGACCCCGTGAGAGTGATAACGTGCATTTTATGTCATTATTCTAGTGTTTATTTAGGATGTTTAAGAGCATGATTAGAGCCTTATTGCTTCATATATCATATATATTTGCTCTAACCCCTAGGAAGATGCTATTTGCAAATACATGCGTTTTTAAGCTGTTTTGGAAGATTTTGGAGCTCACTTTTGATATAGTAGATGGCCTCAAACAATTGGCGTGCAAGAACAAAAGTTTCTTAGAATGATATCCTCTACCTACCACAAAAATTTCAGAGTATTTGGAGTTGCACGTGAATTCACCCATTTCACGTGTAAGCCTATTTTTGCCTCTCAGGCCTCTACAGGATGCAAGGAAGCTTGGGGAGAAGTTTGAGCTGATTTGGAGGTGCACGTGAATTCACCATATCACGTGCAAATTGACGTGTAGAGATATTTTTGGACCGATCCTATCGTTTTTCCATGCTGATCATTTGTTTCTGAAGGCCCATGTCCGAATTGTGGATGGAAGATAGAGATTTTAATGTTTGGAGTGTCACTTATCAAAACTACACCGTTTTGATAAATGAGCTAGGGTACACACCTCAAGGCCCATCCAAACTCTATAAATAAGAGCTCCACACCCTCTGCTATGCATCCCTAGACCCCCTACACGTTTTTAGAGAGAGTGAGAGGCTCCACGACTTGGAGGTTGCTCCTTGACCTAGGTGAGCAGCCGTTGCAACAGCCGTCACGGATTTTGGAGCCTGGATTTGAAGCTATGTTGCGCGCATGGATAAGAAGAAGATGTTGAGCTTTACTGCTATGGTTTTGCTTGTAATCATGCGTGAGTAGTTCTTATAATCTAGGGGAGCAATGTAGCTCCCTTGTTGCTTTGCTGTGTTTATGAATATTGGGTTTGGATGATTGAAGTTTTGCATGTTTTATGAATCTGTTCTTAATTCTATCTTTGGATGTACACCTTGGTATTCTTAGCCCTAGTCTGGGGCGGATTGAGATTCATAACTTATTTGTAATTGGTGTGATCATTATCCTTTTGCAAGTATGATTTATTGGCTTTGCATGTTTGTGTGTTTAGATGACCATTCTGGCATACAACTCTTAAAAGGACCTCAATGACCATTTGTTGTCCTTGGCTTGTGTTTAGCATGTTTTCAATCAAACAACCCTAATACCATGAACCAGTAGAGATAACATAGGGAGGTGAAATTGCGACCCTAGATGCTTTTAATCCTTGAATCTTAATCCTAAATTCAATTTGCTTTCTTTGTTTATTCAGAAAACCACATAAAAATTAGATCTTTAGTTATAAAAAGAATTCATTTTTGCCAAGACATTTTATAGAACAAGAGTAATTGGGTGTTTTGATTTAAGAACTAGAAAACTAGGCTAATCCCTGTGGGTTCGACCCCTTGCTTGCTGCTATTCTTTTAGTGCAAACTTAGGGAATTTATTATCCTGAAGAGAGATTTAACGACATTAGCTAGCTCTTTTAGAGAGGCTAAAAATCTGTCTGTCAGAGAGTTCAGCCAACAGGAGGCCAGGTACCTGTTGGAGTTGTGGTTTGACCGGGCATGTCTCGAGAGACTGCCCAAGGAAAGAGATGACTTGCTTCCGATGCGGGAAGGTGGGACATGGAGCTAGGGAATGTGTTACCCTTAGCTTGACCAGCAGTGTAGGCCCTCGTCCGAGAAAGCAGGGACAGAGGAGTGGGGCTCCGTCTTAGAGGTCGGTGCCGCCGGCATAGAGCACGCAGACGCGACCTGTGGTGCAGCAGCCTCAGCGGGAGGCACAGGGTCATGTTGATCAGCAGGGCAAGGCCCCAATGGGCCAAGCTAGTGGCAGTGTGTAAGGACCCGTACCTTGAGTTAGTCACAGTTTTGCCTTCTGAGTAGGGTTTTTTTCTAGATTTTGACCTAGTAAATGGGCTCAAATGAATTCACGTGCAGAAGGAAAGATGCTTAGAATGATGTCCTCTATCTACCACAGAAGTTTCAGGCCAAACGGACGTGTATGTGAGGTACACGTGAAATGGGTCCATTTCACGTACAAGTGTGGTTGTCTTCTACATGATGCAAGGAGGCTAGGGGTGAAGTTTGAGCGCATTTGGAGTGCATTTGGAGTTGCACGTGAATTGGGGAATTCACGTTCAAATTGGCGTGCAGCCATATTTTTGCATGGTTCCCTTGGTTTTGACGTTCTAATGATCTTCCTCCCAAGGACCATGTTGAAATTCTGAGTATTTTGGCCTATATGGGTGCGGAAAGGTGCTAACTTGTGTGATCAAAACTACGTCGTTTTGATCCTGGGATTCACTTAATCAAAACTACGTCGTTTTGATGTGGGTAGTGTCTATATAATGAGGGCTTGAGTTTGAGTTTAGGGTTCTTGTGTTCTTCTTTTGCCTGTTCCCGCCAGAGAGAAAGAGAGAGAGAGAGAGAGGATCTCCGGGCAATTGCCGTGGTGGTTCGCATCGTTGGAAGGTGTCTAGCGTAGAGGTTAGGACAAAAGTCTGAGGTAGGGATTCATGTTCTTCCTAACTCTCCTCTGTTCTAGGATATTCGCCTATATATATATATATATATGTAAATCCATATAGGTGTGATCTCCTATATGGATGTTGGCCTTCAGTGGCATGTTCGTTGATTCGATGTTGAATTTGGCCTGAGGATTTTCCTGGGTTTGTTTATGCCCACCATGTGTTTGATGAAATGTTTGTGAGGCCCGCACACTATGTATTTAATAAAATGCCTGTGAGGCCTGCATGCCATGTATTCAATATAATGCCTGTGAGACCTTGTATATGGGTGTCTGATGATATACCTGTGTGACTGGTGTGTCTTGTGTTTGATTTGTATTTGATAAAAAAGCTGTGAGGCTGATGTGTGTGGCTTGTATCCGATCATGTTGGTCCCTCTGAAATAAAGTGTAAATCTTGTCTTGAGTTTACATGTCGAGATGTAATGTTATCTTTGTTCGTTGGTCTGTTTGAGACCGAGTGAGATATGGGCCAGGCACAATAGCTGGACCCCTTTGAGATTTGGCCAGGACGTGGTCCTGAGTATCGGTGTAGCACTCACGACGGTGGGCTAAGTCTACACCCATTCCTGAGGGTAGGTATGGCGCCCGAGGAGGTGGTTGACCATATCGACTCGGGTGGAAAATGTTGCATTGGTGTCCATGCAACATTCGCCTGGATGTGGTATGTCATGTCGCCGTGGTGGCGGGGTGTCCTCTGCCCCTTCGGTGCGGGCTCAGGTAAAGAGTGTTTCCTGGGTGATGTTCTTTGCTTTAGCCTTAGGCACGACACGAGCACAAGCATACACATATTATGCATGTTGTAGAGCGGGACGGGTTTGGGGAGACCGGATCCCTACCTGAGCTATGGTTTGCTCACCCCTCCTATAAACCGTCCTTTTTACAGGGTTTAGCGGCGGTAGGTGAAGGCCGAGGAGCTAGGTCCCTGAGGCTGGGAGTTTTATGTTATTTCCCTTGTCGTGCTCGTGGTTTTATGTTCTGGAATTTGGTTTGGTTTTATTTGTAGTAACGACACCTGGCTTCATAGGGGTTTTTCCTCGACGGGTTGTAATAAACATTTAGTCTTTGAAATGAAATAAAATGAGATGTTGTTATTCAATTTGTGTTTGTGTGCATGGTTTGGGAGCCAGGAGCATGCCCCTTGGCATGTTAGCCTAGTTGTGCGGGTTTGGGACAGCACCCGTGCCAGAAGTCCTTTTAAGGTGCTTGCACCAACCCCTTGTCCCTTCGGGTGCGGGCATGGGTAGTCACTACTCATTTCCAAGTGGAAGGAAATTGGGGCGTGACACAGTGGGCCATGAGGGAGGACTTTTGCCCTTACCAGTAGGGAGGTAGAGATTCCACCAGTGGACGAGGCAAGACCGGGACCTTCAGTGGTGAGAGGTACCATTATCATTTCTCATACTATCTGTTCAGTTTTGATTAATACTGGTGCTACCCATTCTTTTATTTCGTATGCTATGGTGGTTAGGTTAGAGTTGGACCAGGAGACAGTGAGTCAGTCTCTGATGGTTGCTTCACCTTTGGGTGGAATTGTGATACTTGAGAGTATCTATCGTGCTTGTCAGGTAACACTTGGGGGTGTTAACCTGTTGTGTGATTTGTATATCATGGAGTTAGATGATTTTGATGTTATCCTGGGTATGGATTGGTTGGTCTCCGTGGAGGCCAAGATTGATTGTTTTCGACGGCGCATGACGTTCCTCACGCCAGAGAGCACGCGGGGTGTCTTTGTGGGTGAGTGGACCGAGGAGGCATGCAGGTTGGGACCTTTGAGGCATGGGTGGGGTGATGTGACCCACCAGTTAGCCAACTTGACTTTGGTTGATAGGAGGAGAGAGGGGAAGGCTGTTTTGCCACCCATTATAGATCAGTTCTCAAATGTGTTTCCCGAGGACTTGGTCAGTTTGCCACCCATGAGGGAGGTAGAGTTTTCAATCGAGTTGTTGCTAGGGACAACACCGATTAGGTTAGCGGCCTATAGGATGGCACCGACAGAGCTTAGAGAGCTCAAGAGACAGATAGATGACCTATTGGCATGAGGCTTTATCAGGCGGAGTAGCTCACCGTGGGGCGCTCCAATGTTGTTTGCCAAGAAGGCGGATGGTTCACTTCGGCTGTGTATAGACTACCGGAAGCTGAACCAGGTGACTGTGAAGAACAGGTATCCATTACCGAGGATCAATGACCTGTTTGATCAATTTCGCGGTGTGAGGTGGTTTTCCAAGATAGACTTGAGATCTGGATACCATCAGTTGAGGGTTAGGGAGGCAGATATCCCTAAGACCGCGTTCAGTTGTCGTTATGGGCATTATGAGTGGCTTGTGATGCCGTTCGGGCTCACGAATGCTCCAGCAGTGTTTATGGGATTGATGAACCATGTGTTTGCTCCATATTTGGATATGTTCGTTGTGGTGTTCATCGACAATATTTTGGTCTATTCAGCGACCAAGAGGGAGCATAAGGAGCATTTGCAGGTTATGTTGCAGACCTTGCAAGAGCATCGGTTGTACGCAAAGTTCACGAAATGTGACTTCTAGTTGCAACAGGTGCACTTCTTGGGGCATGTGGTATCTTCGGAGGGTATCACAGTGGATCCTGAGAAGATTGAGGCAATCATGTCGTGGAAGAGGCCCACGAATGTGTTTGAGATTCGTAGCTTGTTTGGTTTGGCAGGCTACTATCGGAGGTTCGTGGAGGATTTTTCCAGGTTGGCAGCTCCTATGACAAACCTGACCAGGAAGGGAGTTCCTTTCGTTTGGTCTGATACGTGTGAGAGTGCTTTCATGGAGCTGAAGGCACGATTGACCTCAGCACCTATCTTCATCCTCCCATAGGAGGGTGTGCCTTTTGAGGTGTATTGTGATGCTTCCAGGGTGGGACTTGGTTGTGTGTTGATGCAGACTCGGCAGGTGATTGCTTATGGATCTAGGCAGTTGAGACCACATGAGCAGAACTATCCCACGCATGATTTGGAGTTGGCTGCAGTGATCTTTGCACTTAAGAGCTGGCAGCATTATCTCCTTGGGGAGAAGTTTGTGGTGTATACGGACCACAAGAGCTTGCGAGATATCTTCTCTCGGCGAGACCTGAACCTTAGGCGAGGCGGTGGGTGGAGTACCTCTGCGATTTGGCTTGATATGATGTATACCCCTGGAAAGGGTAATGTGGTGGCAGATGCTCTGAGTAGGAAGAGCAGGGCCATGGTTGCCCATTGTGCCATTAAGGAATGGGAGATGATGGGTCAATTGGCAGCGATGAGATTACAGATGGTAACTAGTGGGGGACGAGGGACCCTTAGTGTTATGGTCGTTGTCCCTAAGTTACAGCGTAGGATCATAGAGGATCAGCTGGGGGACGTTGACTATAAGGTCATCAGGGACAGGATTCAGACTGGGCAGACATCTTCTGATTGGACTGAGGATGCAGAGCATGTACTGCGGTATAGGGGTAGACTGATAGTTCCCACTTCTCTTCAGGAGGAGGTTCTTTGGGAATTTCACCAGTCACGGTTAGCTGTACATCCTGTTGGGACCAAGATGTACCACGCCGTGAGGAGGCAGTTTTGGTGGCTAGACCTGAAGAAGGCCGTTACTGATTTTGTGATGAGGTGTTTGACCTGTCAACAGGTCAAGGCAGAGCACCTGAGATCAGCTGGTGAGTTACAGTCATTGCAAGTGCCAAAGTGGAAATGGGACCACGTGACCATGGATTTTGTCACTGGACTTCCTCATTCCAGGGGACATGACACTATATGGGTTATTGTGGACCGGTTGACTAAATTGGCGCATTTTATTTCGATTCGAGAGACAGACCCAGTGAGGATTTTGGGACAGAGGTATATTGATGTCATTGTGCGGTTGCATGGAGTCCCATTGTTTATTGTATCTGATCGGGATGCGAGGTTTACATCTCAGTTTTGGAGACAGTTGCAGCGAGCTTTGGGTACTAGGGTGAACCTCGATCTGACCTTTCATCCCAAGACGGATGGTTAGTCGGAGCGGACAATTCAGACGCTCGAGGATATGTTGCGTGCCTGTGTCCTAGATTTTGGAGGTTGTTGGGAGACTCACCTTCCTTTAGTGGAGTTCTCTTACAACAACAATTATCAGGCCACGATTGGGATGGCTTCGTATGAGGCGCTATATGGGCGGCCTTGTAGATCACCCTTGTGTTAGGCACAGACGGGAGAGACAGCAGTTCTCGGTCCCGATATGGTTTGAGAAACCACGGAGATAGTGCAGTTGATTAGACAGCGTATGCTGATAGCACAGAGTAGGCAGAAGTCCTACGTAGATCAGAGGTGTCGACCTTTGCAGTTTGAGGTGGGTGACCATGTAATTTTGCGGGTTTCACCGCACCGAGGGCATCAGAGGTTTGGACGTGGATCCAAACTTTTCCCTCATTTTGTGGGGCCATTTGAGATTGTTGCCACCATGGGCGCAGTGGCTTACCAATTAGCTTTGCCACCAGAGTTAACGCGAGTACATGATGTGTTTCATGTGTCTCAGTTGAGGCGGTATCACCCCGATCCTTCTCATGTGTTGGACTATCGCGAGATAGACTTGGCTGATGATGGTGCCGTTGTTGAGATGCCGGGACAGATTTTGGACAGGCAGGACTAGGTCTTGCAGGGCAAGACGATCCCACTAGTTCAGGTGTTATGGCGACACCGAGGCATGGAGGAGCAGACTTGGGAGAAACAGAGCCAGATGCAGGCTCTTCATCCTGAGCTGTTCGAGGACAATCAGTCCTGAGGTGGGGAGGATGTGAGGACCTTCCCTGAGGTATGAGTTATGTTTTATGCATTTGTTTTGCATATGTTGTTTGAGATGTGGTTTACCTCGTTGTTGGATTTTGTCAGCCCTTTTGGCTTGTTGCGAGTTGCATGGCACATGTGTGATCGGTGATCATGTTTTATGTTTTGTTGTTGGGACATTGAGCTTGAATTTTGATATGTCCTTTGGGCATGTGTTTTATTTTCGAGGACGAAAAGTCCTAAGGTGGGGAAGATGTAAAGACTCGTATTTGGGTAGTTTTGAGAGATAGTCATTCTATGGGAATATAATTATCTGAACGGTAGTGTAGTCGTCGATGTGAGCATTCTGACTGTACTTGGGCCCGATTCCGAGTCGAGGCCCTGTTTGACCCGATTGTTGACTTTTCGGGATTTATTGGTTGACATTGCGTTTGGGCAGTCATTTGGGTGTAATAATATCTGTTTAGTGTTGTGCTCGTCATTTCGAGGGTTTTGACTGTAGTTTGACTCAATTTGGAGTTCGGGGCCTTGGACGTCAATTTTTGTGTTGGGAGGTCAATTATTGACTGGGTCAATGGTTGACTAGGTCAGTTGACTGGCAGAAATATAAATAGCAGAAAAAAAAAAGAGAGAAGCTTTCACTTTACGTTTCACGTTTGTGCGTTTGAGAGATAGAGCTTGAGAGAGCTTGGAGGCCTTGGCGATTTGAGGCGATTTGGGTTCGTGGAGCTCAAAGATTCACTTCAAGTAGGTGTCCTTGAACTTCTTATCTCTCTCTTGTTTTGGATCTGTACGAATTTATCATGATTCATGAAATTGAGCATGAACCCTAGAATTTGGGGAAATCCAATTTTGGGTTAGATCTAATGGTTTAGCATAAGATCTGTGGTTAAGAACTATTTTATATCATTGTGGATATATGTTTCTGTGATTTTGGGGTTGATTAACTGTGTTTTTCAAGAGGGTTGATAAGTCAACCATGGAAATCTGGGTTTAGATCTAGATTTCTGGAAATCTGGAATTTTATACGTGTTTTTGTTGTTTTTGCGCGATTTAGAGGCATTCTGGACGCATTTTGAGGTAGATATCGTAGTTTGTTGCGAAACAGGGGTATTAGTGAGAGTCTGGGAGTTTCTAGGCGCGTTTCAGACGAAGAACAAGTGAAAACGATGATGAACAGTATCCTAGGCGCGTTCCTGGGTCAAAATGACGAAGACCCGAAGTTCTGGGTCGAAGGGTCATAGTTCGTAGTTCGTAGGGTTGTAGTTCGTAGACCCGTAGTTCGTAGCTCGAAGATTCGCAGTTCGTAGGGTTGTAGTTCGTAGACCCGTAGTTTATAGCTCGAAGGTTCGTAGTTCGTAGGGTCGTAATTCGTAGACCCGTAGTTCGTAGCCTTGTAGTTCGTAGTTCGTAGCCGAAGGGTCGAAGTTCGTTGCCTCGTAGATCGAAGGTTGTAGCCGCGCTTCGAGTCTTCGAGGCGCGCTGTAGCTCCGCACTCCGCAGCTACGAGTCGCTGTTCCACAACTACGAGTCGCAGGTTCTGAGCTACGAGTCGCAGCTCCTACAGTGTAACTTGACACTAGACAGCACTGGACTGGACCTATTTACATCGTAACCTATACCCATCTACACATTTAAGTATTATGTAAATAACGAAATACCCCCCATTTGGATTCAAAGAAAAATACTAGAAAAATTGATTCCCACTATTTCAAAATGTAAAAATTGGGTTTTAGTGTAAAATCTCGGAAAAACCCAAAAGTTCGTAGTGGTGAATTTTTGGAAAGTGGGGTTAAACATCTCAGAAAAATCCCCAAAAATCAGATTATCTTATTTATGATATGGGAACCCAATGCCGGGACTTTTGAATTCAAGAAAATAGCTGCTATGGGTATTCCTTCATAAATCAAGGATTGAGGATTTACTTGTGAAGACTGCTTATAGTTCTAAAGGAAATGTTGAGAATGACATGCCATACTAGTGTTAGTATGTTGGTGTGACGTATTGGTGCATGGACTCCGTGACTTGTTTGGGTACTCACCGTGATGCACCGATGGTGCTATGTGGTTGACGTGGCAGGCATATGCACTGATGGTAGTGTAAGGACCCGTACCTTGAGTTAGTCACAGTTTTGCCTTCTGAGTAGAGTTTTTCTAGATTTTGACCTAGTGAATGGGCTCAAATGAATTCACGTGCAAAAGGAAAGATGCTTAGAATGATGTCCTCTATCTATCACGAAGCTTCAGCCAAACGGACGTGTATGTGAGGTGCACGTGAAATGGGTCCAATTCACGTGCAAGTGTGGTTGTCTTCTAAATGATGCAAGAAGGCTAGAGGTGAAGTTTGAGCGCATTTCGAGTGCATATGGAGTTGCACGTGAATTGGGGAATTCACGTGCAAATTGGCGTGCGGCCATATTTTTGCATGGTTCCCTTGGTTTTGACATTCTAATGATCTTTCTCCAAAGGATCATGTTGAAATTCGAGTATTTTGGCCTATATGGGTGCGAAAAGGTGCTAACTTGTGTGATCAAAACTACGTCGTTTTGATTCGGGATTCACTTAATCAAAACTACGTCGTTTTGATGTGGGTAGTGTCTATATAATGAGGGCTTGAGTTTGAGTTTAGGGTTCTTGTGTTCTTCTTTTGTTGCGCTGCCGAGAGAGAGAGAGAGAGAGAGAGAGAGGATCTCCGGGCGATTGCCGTGGTGGTTCGTGTCGTTGGGGCTGTCTAGCGTGGAGGTTAGGACAAAAGTCCGAGGTAGGGATTCATGTTCTTCCTAACTCTCCTCTGTTTTAGGATATTCACCTATATATATATGTAAATCCATATAGGTGTGATCTCCTATATGGATGTTGGCCTTCGAGTGGCATATTCTGTTGATTCCGATGTTGAATTTGGCTTGAGGATTTTCTGGGTTTGTTTATGCCCACCATGTGTTTGATGAAATGTCTGTGAGGCCCGCACACTATGTATTTGATAAAATGTCCGTGAGGCCCGCATGTCATGTATTCAATATAATGCCTGTGAGACCTTATAAATGGGTGTCCGATGATATACCTACGTGACTGGTGTGTCTTGTGTTTGATTTGTATTTGATTTTAAGCCTATGAGGCTGATGTGTGTGGCTTGTATCCGACCATGTTGGTCCTTCGAGATAAAGTGTAAATCGTGTCTTGAGTTTACATGTTGAGATGTAATGCTACGCCGTTTTCGTTGATCCGTTTGAGACCGAAGGCGAGATATGGGCCAGGCACAATCTGGACCCCTTTGAGATTTGGCCAGGACGTGGTCCTGAGTCTCGGTAAGCACTCACAACGGTGGGCTAAGTCTACACCCATTCCTGAGGGTAGATATGGCGCCCGAGGAGGTGGTTGACCATATCGACTCGGGTGGAAAATGTTGCATTGGTGTCCATGCAACATTCGCCTGGATGTGGTATGTCATGTCGCCGTGGTGGCGGGGTGTCCTCTGCCGCCGGTGCGGGCTCGGGTAAAGTGTGTTTCCTGGGTGATGTTTCTCGCTTTAGCCTTAGACACGACACGAGCACAAGCATACACATATCATGCATGTTGTAGAGCGGGACGGGTCGGGGAGACCGGATCCCACTCGAGCTATGGTTTGCTCATCCCTCCTATAAACGTTCTTTTGCGGGTTTAGCAGGCGGTAGGTGAAGGCCGAGGAGCTAGGCCCCTGAGGCCGGGGGTTTTATGTTATTTCCTTTGTTGTACCTGGTTTTATGTGTTTGGAATTTGGTTTGGTTTTTTATTTGTGGCTTCATAGGGGTTTTTCCCCAGCGGGTTGTAATAAACATTTAGTCTTTGAAATGAAATAAAATGAGATGTTGTTATTCAATTTGTGTTTGTGTGCATGGTTTGAGAGCAGGAGCATGCCCCTTGGCATGTTGCCTGGTTGTGCGGGTTTGGGACAGCACCCGTGCCAGGAAGTCCTTTTAAGGTGCTTGCACCAACCCCTTGTCCCTTCGGGTGCGGGCATGGGCAGTCACTACTCATTTCCAAGTGGAAGGAAATTGGGGCGTGACAGGTAGGCCTGTGTGGCGACTGTGACCGGGCATATTGCGCTGTGGACAAGCTAAGGCCTGAGTTGAGCCGTTGAGCTCGTGGAGCTAGAGCTGAGTGCCCTGAGCTGGGATCCCATGGAGGATCGTGGACAAGTTATCCTGGGTGAGCAGGCTAAGTCCTGATAATTGTGCACACTACACAGTGCACGAGTACACAGAGCATGTAGTATAGACTTGTATGTCTGCATGATGTGGAGTGTTGGGGTCACCTACTGAGCTTGTCGCTCACCCCTACTTGTTGTTTACCTTTTTCAGGTGTGACCCGAGACTAGTGGAGGACCTTCTTTCAGGAGGACGTGCCCACTACTCTAATGTATGATATAGTACTGTATTCTATATTTTATTACGTGTTGTATCCTGGACATGGGTCCGTGGACAGTTGTATTTGCATACTGTTTGTGATGTAATGTCGGTATGACTGTTTGACTTATCATATGCATGATGATGTATGGGAAAGTACAGGATTACCCTTGATGTATGACTGTACAGGGTTACATATTTGAGATAGCACCTGCGGTGTAGTCTCTATTGGTGCTAGTCACCAACCCCTTGACCTTTCGGGTGCGGGTAAGGGGAAGTCATGTTCCTGGTTCCGGGTTTTCTTGGAATTCGGGGGCGTGACACATATGTAATTTTTTATTTTATTTTTCGTCAATTTTTTATTTTTTGTCATAATTTTAAAACATTAGTAAAACCCATTTGCAATGTCAAAAAGACGATGTTCATAAAAACACTTGCGAAACCTATTCCATCATTTAAAAAAAACTATTATTTTTGAAACACTACCTATGTTACAAAATTTTTGCAGTAATATAACTCAACCTAGAAGAGCTAAATATAACAAAGACAACCTAATTTATAACAAAAGCATTCCTAAATATAAACATAGAATCGTAAAGGAGAATTAGAGCCATGCAGAAAAAGAAATTCAACATAATTCTTTAAGCTCTAAGAACATACCAACAAACTATTGTAATAAAAATAAGATCTGGAACTTCACATGAAGAGCGATCTCCTTAGAATCAGAGTTTGAGCTTTCTGACTCTTCAGATTCATACTCTTGAACGTTAAGACATTCATCATTGCTTTAAAAGCCACCTCCTTTTCTTTCCAAGCTATTTTCTCATCTCAGTCAGCAAACTTAAATCTGACCTCATAAATCCTTAGCTCCCCATATATTTCTTCAAGGGGTTTGTACATCCAGTGATTTGTGGCCTGTATCTAGAGCTGTTTGGAGTAGTAGCAGTCAAGCAAAGAACGGAAGAACTTATAGTTGATTTAGATATCGAGTAGTGCTCATTGACTATCTTCAGGTCAAGAATAAGCTTGCCGAATCATCTGTAAGTGATTTCAAGAGATTCACCAGGCTTATAAGTGAAGTTCTCAAACTCTAGTCTGAGGGTACAAAAAATATTCTGCATCAAAGACTGATTTCCCTCATAGAGAATTGTCAATTTTTCTCAAACTGCCTTCGTTGTTGTACAACCTTGGACATCCACTCAAGGGTCACACCCACTTAAGGGTACCTCAATTCAGGGGGCCACAGCCACCTGCTAACACAAGCTCAACTACTAAATATACCACTTCAACCACTGAATACTGGCAAAATAGTCTCCCTCTGTAATGACCAGTGTTTGGGTTGATTTAAGAGATAGTCTTTAATTAGTAATGAAGATCTCATTTTGGTATCGTGCTCGGCGATACGAATGTTTTGGTTATAGTTGGGTCCAATTTAGAGTTCAAGACCTCGGAAAGCTAGTTTTGTAATTTTGGGTGTTTATTAATTAAATAATTAGCAGTAAATATAAATAAGAGGAACAT
The DNA here is from genome assembly GCA_023512835.1 of Taxillus chinensis. Lineage (NCBI taxonomy): Eukaryota > Viridiplantae > Streptophyta > Magnoliopsida > Santalales > Loranthaceae > Taxillus > Taxillus chinensis. The sequence goes on from CM042086.1 coordinate 26,649,694, forward strand.
AAAGAGAGATTCCACTTTTACGCTATCACATTTGTGTATTTGAAAGAGAAAGCTTGGAGACCTTGGAAGCTTGAAGCCTTAGTGATTTGGGGTGATTTGGGTATGTGGAGTTCAAAGAATCACTCCAGGTAAGTGTTCATGTACTTCTTATCTCGATTCTGTTCTTGATCTACATGAATTTTTTCATGAATTCTAAAATCGAGTATGAACCCTGGGTTTTGGGGAAATCTAATTTTGGGTTAGATCTGGTAGTTTAGCATAAGATTTGTGGTTATGATCTGATATATATTGTTATGGGTATGTGTTTCTATGATCTAGAGGTTTTATAACCGTGTATTATATGAGGGGCAAGAAGCCAACCATGGAAATCTAGATGGTTATAATTTGAAATGAAATATATGTGTATTTCTATTGTTACCGTGCGATTTAGAGGTGTTCAGGACGCGTTTGGAGGTATATTTCATAGTCTATTGAGTAAAAAGTGTGTTTGTGAGCGTTTCAAGGTCCCTGGCTTGATTCCATATGAAGAACAGGCCAAAAACGATGATGAACAATACCCTCGGGTGTAACTAGGAAGGGTCGAAGGTTGAAGGTTCGAGTCTTTGAGGCAAATCTTCGAGTCTTCGAGTCTTCGGGGCAAATCTTCAAGTCTTTGAGGCAAATCTTCAAGTCTTCAAGTCTGAGCTTCGAGTCTCTACGTCAGCAGTTCTCCAGCTACGGGTTAGCACCGCCAAGGTATGGCAGGACCATTTACATTGTAAACCATTATGCCTCGCCACATTTAAGTATGATACTTAAGTTACAAAGCAAATAACGAAATACCCCCCCTTTCGGATTCAAAGAAAAAAATAGAAAATCAAATTCTTATTTCTTTAAAATGTGAAAAATGAAAATTAGCACTGAATTTATAAAAAAAAAATCAGTTTTTCATAGTGGTGACTACTTGAAAAGTGGGGTTAAACCTCTCAGAAAAATCCCCAAAAATCAAGCTATCATAGTTATGATATGGGGAACCAATGCTGAGACTTTTTATTTCAAGAAACCAACTTCTACGAAAATCCACTCTCTTGGTCAAGACATGAGGATAGATTTGTGGAAACCGGCCTTTATTACAAAGGGAGTGTTGTGAATCCTAGTGGTCATGTGGGCCTGCAAGGCTACCTTGATAAGCTTGGGAGGCTACTGTTAAGGTCCTAGGAGGCAATACTATGCCTGAGAGATACTCTTGTGCTTGAGAGGTAATATGGGGCCTAGGGGGCCATACTGTGCCTGAGAGGCAATAGCGAGCCTAAGGGGGCAATGTTTGGGATTACCTGGGAGGCTTTCTTTGTATTTTAATGTATGTACATGATTGAGTGGTGAGTTATATGTAGCATTGCATGTGCACATGCCTACACTAGTTATGAGTTGGGATGGGTCGGGATGACATGATCCCTACTGAACTGTGGTTGCTCACCCCTCCTGTTGTGTTTGTCTTTGTTTGTTTCAGGTTCTTATAGGAGCTAGGAGTTTCACTAGAAGTAAATACCATGTGTGTATTTGTTTGTTTTGTTGAATTGTAAAAACTATGATTGTTACCCGTGGGCGAAAGAACATGTATGTATACATTTGTACTATGGATTAAAATGAGATTCTTGTATTCGTGTGTTATATGTGTGACATGGATTAGGGGCGGCACCCGTGCTAAGGTCCCTTTCTCGGTGTTATCACCAACCCCTTGTCCCTTCAGGTGCGGGTATGGGGATTCACTAACCGGTTTCTGTGGGTCAAAAATCCGGGGCATGACACCCTCCAAGCCTTTAAAAATTATGAGCCAGATCTGAAACCATGTTCACATCATCTAACGTGTTATGTCAAGCAAACACCAATATCTAGTACCATTAAAATTTTTATCTTATACCCCAACACGTGGATTATAAAGCTTTTGGTCCACTGGCGATTACACCAGAACAAAACTGCCCAATTGCTCAAGCCCCATACTTGACACTAGACACTCGATGCTTAATGCTCGATACTACTAGACTTGAGCAACATGCAAACCCTCTACTTGAGGCTCAACTCGAGCTTTCTCAATGCTTGAATCTGCTCGAAGCACCCCACTCGATGCTCTACTCAAGGCTGGCTCGACTTTTGAGCCTCGAGTAGTTCTCTAGATGCGATCTGTTTTCTGCATTCATTTTGGTTTCATCCCATAACCCTGTTATACCAGTTAAATCTCTATTTCTAAGCATGCAAGTAACCAAGAAATGATCTTTTGACTATTTAGATGAGTTATCGGCAACATCTAACATAAACTTTATATTATTTTATCAATTTCTAAGCAATCCCTAAATCACCTATGGTTTATTGCGATTTTCATAAAATTCTATCTTATATGCACGCTTAAGATCATATAACAGCAAACAAGGAATGGAGAATCAAAAGAACACCTACCTAGATGGTTCTTACAGATCCAACGACCTCCAATCGCTCCTAAGGCGCCAAGCTTCCAAGCTCTCTCTCTAGCTCTCAAACGCACAAACACGATAGCACAACGTGGAAGCTCTATTTCCTTTTCTCCTATTTATATTTACTGTCTTTCTCTTTAATTAATTAATAATTAATCAACCTCTAAAATAATAATTGACCTCTCAGGATCATGAACTCAAATTAAACTCAAATATAATCAAAATGCTCGAAATGATGAGCACATCACTATCTAAATGTTTTCCAATCCAACTAACCGCTCAAGCGTAAGGTCAACCAATAAACCCCCAAAGAGTCAAACAATGAGCCTTTTGGGGGCCCGACCCGAAATTGGGCCTAAGTATTGTCAAAATGCTCAAATCGATGAACACATTATCAACTAGATGTTTTTAATTGCCTATACTGGCTATCTCTTAGTCCTACCCAAAGACATGTCTTTACAATGTTAGTCTGAATATGAATGTTAATATCAATACTCCTTGTATTTTAATTATTATTATTATTATTTACATATTATTCATGAAATGACATATGTTTCCTATTGTCACGCCCCGGATTTTCCAACACCGAGAAACCGGTTAGTGATGCCCCATGCCTCGCACCCAGGAAGACAAGGGGTTGGTGAATGGTCACCTAATAGGGCCCCCTCTAGGGTGCTGCCCCAAACCTGTTATAATCTCACACGTGACATGCACAAACCACACAAGAGAATACTCCACATAATAAAATAGTGTTACATGTTACATAAGCTCCTCATGGCATATCACTATTCAAGAATAAAAATTCTCAAATACAACTATCACAAATATCACAATACAACTCAATATACATTCTCATAGCATCTCCATTTCATATATCACGAATATCACAAATATTACAACACAATATGCACATATATATTAGTGTTTTTCAATGCATCAAATCACATAACTCAATACAATTTCTCCAGAATCATTTTCTCTAAACAGAGTTTACAATACGAATATCTTGGTTTTCCCACGGCCATTAAAGCAAACTCAAGAGGACAAAACCATCTATCTCTACTGAAAAAAAGAATTGAAATGCTTGTCTTTCACATTCTTGATCCAAGGAGGCCTCCTGCACCACCTTCTCTCTCTCTCTCTCTCTCTCTCTCTCTCTCTCTCTCTCTCTCTCTCTCTCTCTCTCTCTCTCTCTCTCTCTCTCTCTCTCAAGTGTGCGATGGCAGCGACTAGGGTTGCTTCTCCCAAAAATACAAAATACATATATATAGCAAAGAAGATGCATTGCACATAGTTGACGTCACACAAAACGCGTGTCGGCCTCGTGTCGACCGCCACTACCCCAGATCACTAAAAGCACATTCGGGATCACTGATGCTGTGGATCAATCCGGATTAGTAATGCTACAGATCATTCTGGACTATTGGGGCTTGCTCCGAGCTAGGGGATCGCTCGGATCCTTACTCCATGCTGAGAGATCGCTCGGATTCTTACTCCGTGCTAAAGGATCACTCAGATCCTTACTCTGTGTCAATGATCACTCAGATTCCCTTATTCTACATTAAGGCTCATTACTCTGTATCATTGAATCCTTACTCCGTATCATTGGTGTCTCGTATTTAACCTGATGCTCTAAATTTGACCACAATGCTCCTTTGCTCACTCCAAAATGCTAGGATATACACTGAAAACCAGAATTTTAGCACCAAAAAGGCACCTTCCAACCTTAACTCTTAGGACTAGGACACGGGTCCTCACACCTATGATTTGTGGGGTATAAAAGTATCCATAATAAGTTTGGCATAATCAAATTTTCTCTATAATTTATGAAAAAAATATACATATTTGTCAAAAATTCCTTTATATCAAGTTTCCTAAAAACTTCATATTTGGAGATTCACTATTTATCCCCAAATACTTTTTCTATAATTTTTTAATATATATTGTTATAATTATAAAGTTTTGATTACTTATAGTAAATGAAAGGGAGAGAATTTAGATAATAAAAAATAAATTAAGAAATAAATGTAGATAAAATTGGAGAATGAGATGTTTGATATTTTTGAAAAATAAGTAAATTTTAAGGAATAAATATACTATTTATTCAAAAAATAAGAATGGAGATGCCAGACCAAATGTAAATGCTCTAAGACCATGTTTGGTAGATGGAAATCATATTAGAGGGAATAGAATCATCATGAAAGTAAGATTAACATGAAAAACAAAATAAAAATTTTCATTTACCTTAACTGTGTTTGGAATACAAGGTAATGTAATAAATTAGTCTAATTATAAAAAATATTATTGTCTCAATTTAACTTAATTATCAAATAACCTAGAAAGAGATAAGGCACCGGAGGGATAACAAGGGAGAGAAGGATGGGGTGAGGGAAGGGCGCCGGAGGGAGGGTGGGGGTCAGATCGTTGTAGGGGGAGATTGTTGCAGGGCGAGGACAGTAGGGGAGTGCGGTGAGGGTGGAGATTGTTGTAGGGGGAGGGGGCAGAAGAGATTGTTGTAGGAGGAGTTGTCATGCCCCAGATTTCCGACCCGCAGAAACCGTTTAGTGAATCCCTATGCCCGCACTCGAAAAGACAAGGGATTGGTGATAACACCGGGAAAGGGATCTTAGCACAGGTGTCGTCCCTAATCCATACCACAAATATAGCACGTGAATACAAGAATCTCATGTTAATCTACAATATAAACACATACATGTTATTTTCCCCACCGGATTACATCATAGTTTTTACAATCCAAAACTAACAAATAAACACCAGGTCTTCACCTCTGGTGAACCTCTTAGCTCCTATAAGCACCTAAAATAAACAAAAACAAACACAACAGGAGGGGTGAGCAACTACAGCTCAATAGGGATCATATCTCCCCGACTCATCCCAACTCATACACTAGTGTAGGCATGTGCTCGTATAACGTTATATATACATCACCATTTCAATCATGTACACACATTAAAATATAAAGAAGATCTCCCAGATAATCCAAAACATTGCCTTGCCTTTCAGGCACCATGTTGTCCCTCAGGCACAGTATTGCCCCTCGGGCCCCGTATTACTTCTCAGGCACAGTAGCCTCTTAATCTCTAAACAAACCTCGCCTCCCAAGCCCTCAATAGTAGCCTCCCAGGCTTAACAAGGTAGCCTCGTAGGCCCACATGATCACTAGAGTTCACAACCCTCTCTGTAATATAGGCCAGTTTTCACAAAACTATTCTCAAGTCTTGACCAAGAGAGAGGATTTTCGTAGAAGCTATTTTCTTGAAATAAAAAGTCCCGACATTGGCTCCTCATACTATAACTAAGATAATCTAATTTTTAGGGATTTTTCTGAGAGGTCTAACCCCGCTTTTCAAAAAGTCACTAGTACAAAAAACTGCATATTTCTAGAATTTTACATTAAATCTCATTTTTCACATTTTGAAGGAATGAGAATTTAATTTTCTAGTATTTTTCTTTGAATTCAAAAGGAGGGTATTTCGTTATTTACATTATAACTTAAGTATAATACTTTGACCTTTTGACCCTTCAACCTTCAATCTTTGACCTTTTGAACTTCAAACTTCGAACTTTGACCCTTCGACCTTCCTAGATTGCCTAGGGTACTGTTCATTATCATTTTTTGCCTATTCTTCGTCTGGAATCAACCCAGCAACCCTCAGACGCCCACAAACACCCTTTTTACTCAATAAGCCATAATATATACCCCAAAACGCATCCTTAATGCCTCTATATCGCACAGTAACAACAGAAACATACATATATATTGTTTTTACAGATTATATCCATCTAAATCTAGATCTACTTTGCCATGGTTGATTTCTCAACCCTCATGAAATACATGGTTATAAACCCCTAAATTTCATAAATACATACCCACAATGATATAAACCACAGATCTTATGATAAACCACTAGATCTAACCCAAAATTTGGATTTTCCTCAAATTCCCCAAAAAATCCAAGGTTTATGATATATTTCATATCATGACAAAATTCGTGCAAATCAAGAACATAATCAAGAGAAAGAGTACAAGAATCCCTACCTAGAGTGATTCTTTGAGCTCCACAAACCCAAATCGCTCCAAATCACCAAGGCTTCAAGTTCTAAGCCTCTCTCTCTCTCTCTCTCTCTCTCTCTCTCTCTCTCTCTCTCTCTCTCTCTCTCTCTCTCTCAAACACACTAATGTGATAGCGTAAAGTGGAAGCTCTCTTAATGTTTTCTCTTATTTATATTTTTCTTTAATTAATAAATACCAAAAATTACACAACTAGCCTTCTAAGGTCCCAAACTCCAAATTAGACCCAACTACATCCAAAACACTCATATCGCCGAGCGCGATACCAAAATGAGATCTTCATTACCAATTAAATCAACCCAAACACGAATCATTACAGGAGTGACCGGGGGAGAAATTGTTTTGGTGGGGGGAGGTCGTTGCTAGGGGAGTAGTGAAATAGAGATTGTAGCAATTTAGGTAGGGGGAGGAGGAGGAGGAGGGACAGTGGAGGGAGAGAGTACAGAGGGGGTAGGCAGCAGCACATACAACCTTTTGGCAAGGGAAAAAAAGGTTCTCTTATGCAAGAGAACCTTTGTAAACTTGGTGGATGAGAAAATAGATTTACTCTTATGTGGGAGTATAAGATTGCCACCATAATAGTTGATTCCTTTCTTATGCATGTATAAAACAGAAAAAAGAAATGAAATTTGATTCTTTTCTTTTTCTTTTCCGCATAACAAACAAGCTATATGAGAATTTACACATACGTATAGTCGATGCCTTCTGCCTACGATCCACCTACTCGTTTAAAACACTTTTATTGCAATACACATTAAAAAATTATTTTTGTTCCATAATTTTTCATTAAATTTGTTGGTTGGGGTTTGCATTTATGGACAACTGATGCCTTTTGTGCCTATTAATGACTTTGAGCATGTTTACTAGGAACGAGAGAGCAAAATTAATGTTAGAAATTATCGTCATCAAAACTGCACATTCACTGCTAAAACACACAAGCAGGATGGCTCTAACACTAACAGGTAGTTCTCACATGAGGTCCATATATATATTTGCTATCTCGTCACTATATACATATATATTTCATAAAATATCAAATAAAAAATAGTAACTTATCAAATCATCGTAATTTTGAACCACAAATGTAATTAAATATAGTAACACAAGATGCTAGTAGGATAGCGACGGAACGAGTTTGAAACAAGTCATTCCTATTTTGAATCCGTCTTGTCTAAGAAAATCCTATTTCAAATTCATTCCGAATCTAATTATATTGACCTAAACTCGTTCCAATAGAAGCAAAAGGCATAACCCATGATATTGCCTTTTATATATGTAATGAGATAGGTTCGGGATAGATCACTCCTACCGTGAACCTATTCCAAATTTTTGACGAGTTGGACAAATATGCTCTAAATCCAGGTTATATCAATTTCGAACCCGTCTCAATAAAATTTGAAATGAGTATATGATAATCTGTTCCATTATCATTCTCACATGATAGCTATTCCTTCATTATATATTTAATTTTTATTTTTCTCATGGGATTATAGTTTTAATTTTAAATATATATAATTATGTTTTAATTATTTTGCCTCATTTTGTGTGTGTGTGTGTGTGTTTTTTTTTAAATATGTGAGGTGCATTAAAAACTTTCGTATCTGCATGGTTGGTTGGTATATATTTACAACCAATCGCACTAAAAAGCAACGGTATGTTGGGGGACGGCGTTGGCCAAAAATGCCAAACGATGCAATTGGGTTTTAAAAAAGAAAAAACCAAAAGAAAAAAAAGAGAGCAGTACGCACACAGCTGATGAGTCAGCGTTCAACAATGATATTACGCCACGTCCCCACGGAGCAGTGAGCAGAGATTGTTTTATTTATTTACACGCTTTAATTTAAAAGACAAAAATGCTACTTTATAACACCCACCCATGACCAGCAGCTGCTTGTAGTACGTAGACTGACTAACTAGGCTTCGGCTGCGGTCTCGAACACTCTTACACTAGCAACCCCAGCGTCAGTCACGCACACTTAAAACACTCCATCTCATGGCTGCTGTCGTTAGGTTCCTCCTTGTCTTGTTCTGCTGTCACTTCTCTGTTGTTTTCGAGGTGAGAGCAGCAGCAGCCCTTGCGCAGGGCTCCTCCTCCTCCGATCAGGCCATCAAAACCCTCATATTCCGCATCGACGGCCACTCCAAGCCGTCCATCTTCCCCACCCACTACCACTGGTACACCTCCGAGTTCGCCAACCCGGTCCACATCTTCCACGTCTACGACACGCTCTTCCATGGCTTCTCCGCCGTCCTCACTCCCGACCAGGCAGCTTCCGCCGCCAGGCACCCGTCCGTACTCGCCGTGTTCGAGGACCGCCGCCGCCAGCTCCACACTACGCGGTCCCCCCAGTTTCTGGGACTCAGGAACCAGCACGGGCTGTGGTCGGAATCCGACTACGGCTCCGACATCATCGTAGGTGTCTTCGACACCGGTATCTGGCCGGAGCGCCGGAGCTTCCTGGATCTTCACCTTGGCCCCGTGCCCGCCCGCTGGAAAGGTATCTGCCAGACCGGAACCGGATTTCCCGCGTTTAAATGCAACCGCAAGCTCATCGGTGCCAGATTCTTCAACAAGGGCCACGAGGCGGCGGCGCGTGCGGCTTCCCGACAGGAACAGGGTTTGGTGGGGGGAATCAACAGGACGGTTGAGTTTCTGTCCCCAAGGGACGCCGACGGTCACGGGACCCACACGGCGTCCACCGCGGCGGGCCGTCTCTCTTATCAGGCTAGCATGAAGGGCTTCGCGTCGGGGACCGCCAGGGGGGTCGCTCCCAAGGCTCGCCTGGCCGTATACAAGGTGTGCTGGATGGGAGCGGGTTGCTTCGATTCCGACATCCTTGCCGCGTTTGAAACGGCCGTCTCCGACGGGGTTGACGTCATCTCCATATCCATCGGCGGCGGCGAGGGCATCGCGGCGCCCTACTATCTGGATCCCATCGCGATCGGATCATTCGCCGCCGTAGCGAGGGGGATCTTCGTGTCCTCCTCCGCCGGTAACGAGGGGCCGATTTCTGGGTCGGTGACGAACCTCGCTCCGTGGATGACTGCTGTCGGGGCAGGCACGATAGACCGGAGCTTCCCGGCTGACGTAACCCTGGGCAACGGCGTCAAAGTCCAGGGCGAGTCCCTGTATTCGGGACCGTCCCTCAATGGGACCATGTACCCTCTGGTCTATCCGGGCAAATCGGGAATGCTCTCCGCTTCGCTTTGCATGGACAACTCTCTAGATTCGAGGGTAGTTAAGGGTAAGATCGTGATCTGCGATCGCGGAAGCAACCCTCGCGTGGCCAAGGGAGTGGCCGTCATGAAAGCTGGCGGCGTTGGGATGATCCTCGCCAACGGTCCTCTCAGCGGCGAAGGCCTAGTCGGCGACGCCCACGTGCTTCCCGCCTGCGGCGTTGGCGCCGACGAAGGCAACGCCATAAAGGCCTACTTGTCTTCCACGCCCCTACCCAAAGCCACCATCGATTTCCAAGGCACCAAGCTCGGAATCAGACCCGCGCCGGTGGTGGCCTCGTTCTCGGCCAGGGGACCAAACGGGATGAACCCGGAGATCCTGAAGCCGGACCTCATCGCCCCGGGCGTCAACATTCTCGCCGCCTGGACGGAGGCCGTGGGGCCTACCGGCTTGGCTTCTGATCCCCGGCGAACGGAGTTCAACATCTTGTCTGGGACGTCCATGTCTTGCCCTCACGTCAGCGGCGCCGCTGCCCTGCTCAAATCCGCCCACCCGGATTGGAGTCCCGCCATGATCAGATCCGCCATGCTCACCACTGCCCGCACCCTTGACAATCGCGCCCAGCTCATGACTGACGAATCCACCGGCAGGCCGTCAACGCCGTACGATTTCGGCGCCGGCCTGCTGAATCTCGAGCAGGCTCTCGATCCGGGGTTGGTCTTCGACATATCTTCCCAAGACTATGTGAGCTTCCTGTGTGGAATCGGGTACGAGCCGAGGTCGGTTCAGGTGATCACCGGGGCTCGGGTAATCTGTCCGGCGAGGAGGTCGCCGCCGGAGAATCTGAATTACCCATCCATGGTGGCGGTGATGTCGAGCTCCGTGAAGGTGAAGAGGTTCGTTCGGACGGTGGAGAACGTGGGCCCGGCGAACGCGGTGTACACAGCGAGAGTTGAGTCTCCGTCGAGGAGGGTGGCGGTGGCGGTGAAGCCGGCGAGGCTGGTGTTCACTGCGGGGGTGAAGACGCAGAGCTTTGTGGTAACGGTGGCGGCGGCCAGCCGGAATCTGCCGCTGGGTGAATCCGGGGCGGCGTTCGGAGCGCTGACGTGGACTGATGGCAGTCACGTGGTTCGCAACACCATTGTGGTGACCCAAGGGGACACGTTTTGATGTACTGGATGTGTGTCACAGTTTGATCGTTAAACATTTGACAGTTTGACTGTCTACGTTGATAATATATTAGCATCGGTTTTGCTACAGCCGGCTTTGTTGGGCTCGACGCCTCGTTTTGTGGGCGGAATATCAGTATCGTTTTGTTTTATGTCCAATTTTCATTTTTCAGGCGCTAGTATTCATGAGGCGAAATCTGGCCCCATGTGAACTGTAGGAAAAAACCCGAAGTATTCATCATATATCAACGTTACAATAACAGTGATGATCTATGGCTACAAATTATATTTGTATCAATTAATTAGAGTCATACGTCTTGTGGGTGCATGAACCACTAAAAAAAATGGGCTATTGAGACTAAATTAGGGACGAAATATTATTTGTCTCAAATTAGAGATAGAATTTATCGTCTCAAATCATCACAGAATTACTAAATTTAAAAACCGTCCCAAATAAAAAAAATATATTTTAATTTCTTAAATACATTAAATCTTGCCTTTTAATTTATGTTCCGTCGCAAAAGACAGGCGGGAATATTTTCCGTCCCAAAAACGCTATGGGCGGGAGTAATTTCGGACAGAAATTTATCGCCCTCTCCCTTCTCTCTCAATCTCGACGTTCCCTCTTCCCATTCACGCACCCACAGAAGGTTCGTTGCTCCCTTTTCACACAGGAAGGTCCATCGATCCATTCCCAGTCTGTGGCAACAATCAGCGTCCAATCCCTTTTCATCTTAACAAGCATTCAATCCCTGGATAGGTTTTTGGCCTGCACGAAATCCCATCCACTACAGGTATTTTCCATTACTCCCTCTGCTTTGATACTAGATTTTGTAGGATATCATTAATCAGGCGCTGGCACTACTGCTCTGTATACATAGTACAAAGGCATTGTTGCTCTGTATAGATAGTACAGAGGCATTCCTACTTGCGAACTACGGCGCAAGTTTTTTTCCCCCTGCCATAGACATGATTATAATATACAACATTATCATTCTCTACAAACCTCACGTATATCTGCTATGAAGGCAGCAACTTCTTCGGTGCGGCCTTCCGGAAATTTGATGTTGAACTTGATTCTGAGGTTGCCTCTCTTTGAAGGGTCCTTGGGAATGGGCATCCCTTCCCCAGGCACAACCTCCTCATAGGTTGGATGGATCACATTGGTGATGGGGACAGTAAGGAATAGTGCCCACCATCTCGTTCCCTTTCTCTGCAAATGTGATCTTTGTGCCTTTCTTCGGCCCGGCCTTAGTGTCAATGGTTAGGACCTCCTCCACCTGGAATTGTCTTCCTGCAACATTCCAAGCCATAAAAATTAGAGGGTGCACCAGGTGCACATACACCCGTTAGCCATGCTTTGTTGCACGACTCTAGGATCACACTACTCACCCGCTTGCATCTGCAATCTCCCTTGAGATCTTCATCTTCTTTGTGGTTCCTTTGTAGAGTTTTTCCAGGCTGCAGGGAAGTGAGCTCTCAATAGGAGGCACTTTCCGAGGTGCCTGGCTCATTGGCCTGTTGTCACCAAATGAACTGAACATATCTTCCACGAATATCCTACCGGGAAACACAGGCCCACCCCTCATTCCAGCGCCTCCAAAGGGGCTGGAAGAGCCAAAGAACTCTGCAAAGATGTCGTTGGCATTCCTGGGATTGAACTTGAACACTATCGGACCATCACCTGTCTGGAAGAAGGAAGGACCACCAGTACTGCCCGCGCCTGGGGGCACTTGGCCTTTAAGCCCTTCTTCACCATACTGATCATAAATTGCTCTCTTTTGTGAATCGCTTAGAACCTAAAATGAATTGAAGCATCATAAGACATTCCAATATATGCATCTGGTATTTCTTGTGGATAACTGAGTGACAGACCCAAAGTTTTGTTACATCAGCAGCAGTACTTACTATAAGCCATATATGGCGTGTTAAGGGTGAACTAAAAAGAAATACCAATTTATAAATAAACAAAACAAAACTCAACCAGATGTTGCCTTGCCTTTAGTTAGTGGATAAGGTTATAATAGAAAAATGAATGTCGTAGGTTAAAAATATAGCTTCAATCAATGGAAGCTAGGTAAGTATATGCCATATTTTTTTACCCTCCCTTCCTTGTAATTATTTAGCTGTACGTTTACCATTTTTTTTAAAAAGAAGCAAGTGCTTTACATTTACAGTCAAAGATATGTTTGGAAAATTTACGTACTTTGTTGTGGCCCTTATATTGGCCTACAATCACATCTTCAAGCTGCAGTGGCCTCATTGACCTTAAAACCTTCACCTGATCCAAAGGCCGTGTCATAGAATATTTTTCTCCATAGCAGCAGAGGTGTGGTGTGGTGAAAAAAGATTTAGTATTGCTAGATTCTGATAAAAATGTTTGGGAATCCAATATAAGTATTTTATTTATTTTGGTCCATATAATTAATCTCATTTTATTGGGTGTTCCGAATAACTTGGAATTATAGGGGCTTTCATCAATACCTTTTCATTCTTGATGTCCTCAGCATCCAAGCTGACGGGGGCCTCCATTGCAAACAGTGCTAGTATTTGCACGAGATGGTTTTGTATTATGTAAGGACTTTTTTTCCAGCCCGAAAAAAAAAACAGGAAAAATAAAATAAATATGTATAGCATCTCACGAAATTTGAAAAAATAGAAGCATAGGATTAAGAAGAACCTTACCTCTTTCTCTTTCAGCTTAAGGTCCAATTCTGAAAAGTTCTCCTCAGAGTCATACTGACCTGAGTGGTAAAAGCATTTTCCAAGAACTGACTCATTTTAGCATCACAATTTTCCCTATGGGTAGTGACCACATATCGAGAGTTTCAAAAATATTTATATTGGTTCATGCTCTATCAAATTCAAGACATGTAAATTGAGTCCGTCCTAGACAATTACATCTAAGAGGATCACGCAATTCATATCCCAAAGAATTAGGAATTGAATTTGTGTCACATCTGTCACTACAATTTAAATTGGCTATTGAGACTAAATTATAGACAGAATATTAATTGTCTCAAATTAGGAACATAATTTACCATTCAAAACATCACAAAATTATTAATTCTGAAAACCATCCCAAATAAATAAAATTTTAATTTTAATTTCTTAAATACAATAAACTTTACCTTGGGTAACTTGATTCATGAATTAATGATTGTGATTAAATAGTTTTAATTTCACACTTGGGTCACATGCCCTTAGAAAATTAACAAGAATTCATGATTCACACTTCGGTTACATGCATTTAAGGATGAGGGTAGATTGTTTTTAAATTCTCATGGTTAACCCCTATGTGATGCATATTTTGTTTTGGACTCTCACACATGAATGTTGTCTAATTATATCTATTATGATATGATGTTGGATGATAACATGAATGTTGTATTTTACAGTTATAATTTTGTCATACCTTCTGTCATGGATAGAAGTTGGGTCAATCTTATGCGATGGACTTCAGAGTATAAATATGGAGTTAATAACTTCCTCGATTATGCATTTGTAAATGCATCTACAAATGGAAAGATATATTGTCCATGTAAGAGATGTTGTAATAATATTTTGGGTGAACGAGACTTTGTGGAAGAGCATTTAATCATTAATGGAATGTCTCCTGGCTATATGCATCTTAGATGGGCTTATCATGGGGAAAAAGAAAAGTCTAATTCTATGTCAGGAGATATGTCTGCTATAAAAGGGGATGGTGATGAAAAAATTAATGATATACAAGGGATGTTGCATGAAGCATTTGGGTTCCCATATGTTGAAGGAGGGACTGGGGATGACAATGATATCATCGATGTGCCAAATCCTGATGCGGCTAAATTTTACAATTTAGTAAAAGATGCCAACGAAGAATTATACCCTGGATGCAAGAAATACACTGTTCTTTCTTTTGTTATTCATTTGTATCAATTGAAATGTCTACATGGATTCAGTGACAAGGGGTTTACTGCATTGCTCGATTTCTTAAAGGATGTCTTTCCAGATATTAATGAAACAATGCCAAAATCATTCTACTGTACTAAAAAAATGATACAGGACCTAGGCCTTGGGTACTCTAAGATTGATGCATGCCCTAATGATTGCATGTTATATCGGAAAGATTCACTTAATGATACTATGTGCTCCATATGCAATACTTCGAGGTGGAAAACCATTGACAATGGTGTGGACTCTGGATCTACTAAAGATAAGAAAACACCTGCTAAGGTTTTGTATCACTTCCCCTTGATGCCACGGTTGCAGAGATTATTTATGTCTAATAAGACTGCTGGTTTGATGAGATGGCATGCAGATCAGCGTACTAATGATGGAGTATTGAGGCATCCAGCTGATTCTGAGGCTTGGAAAACCCTAGACAAAAGTTTCCCTGGGTTTAGTGCAGAGACTCGTAATGTCAGACTTGGACTAGCAACTGATGGCTTCAATCCATTTGGTTTAATGTCCCTTTCCCATAGCACGTGGCCAGTGGTACTTATTCCATACAATTTACCTCCATGGGTGTGCATGAAGCAACCTAACTTTATCATGTCATTGCTTATTCCTGGCCCTATGGCACCCGGAAATGACATTGACGTGTATTTGCAGCCATTGATTGATGAGTTGAACAGCTTGTGGGTTGATGGGATTTGTACTTATGATGTTTCCCTTAAACAAAATTTTACTATGCGTGCAGCATTACTTTGGACAATTAATGACTTCCCTGCATATGCTAACTTATCTGGGTGGAGCACTAAAGGGTATTTGGCTTGTCCTCATTGTAATGTGGATGTGGATAAAAAATACTTATACGGCAGTCATAAATGTTGTTATATGGGCCACCGTAGATTTTTAGACCCTGATCACAGCTTTCGTAGTGAGACATCCACATTCAATGGTATGACTGAGATGAGCCCCCCCCCCCCCCATTGTCATTGACTGGTGCTTAAATGTTGGATCAGATGCATGACATCAACAACACATTTGGGAAACTAATTAAACGTGGACATAATCGAGAGGATGGTTGGCAAAAGAGAAGCATATTCTTCACATTGCCTTATTGGGAGCATTTATTAATAAGGCATAACTTGGATGTGATGCACATTGAGAAAAATATTTGTGAGAGCTTGGTTGGTACTTTATTGGATATTCCTTATCATACAAAGGATTCATTGAAGGCACGTGAAGACTTAAAAGAGTTACAAATTAGGACAGATATGATTCCTTACATGAACCCTAAGACAAATAAGCAATGTTACAAAGCTGCTATTTATACAATGGACAAGAAAGCAAAAGACATTTTTTGTAACGTCTTAGGGAATGTTAAATTGCCTGATGGTTATGGAGCAAACATTTCACGATGTGTCAACCTCGGTAAGCGAACTATCACCGGGATGAAGAGCCATGACTATCACATTTTAATGCAACAACTACTTCCACTTGCAGTGAGAAAGGCATTGCCATATGATGTGGCCCGTGTATTGATAGAGCTTAGCAATATCTTTTGTGAGTTGTGCTCAAAGATTGGTACAATTGAGTCTTTTATGGACCTTGAGCATCGAATTGCTATAACACTTTGTGAACCGGAAAAGATATTCCTACCAGCATTTTTTGATATAATGACTCATTTAGCAATCCATCTACCTAGCGAAGCAAGGATTGCCTGCCCAGTGCAATATCGTTGGATGTACCCAATTGAGAGGTTTGTGAATCCCTTACTTTCTAATTTATGAATTTTATGTATAAACACTTAGTATTGACTTCCAAAAATTGCTCAATACTCTATCCTATATAGGTACTTACACACATTGAAAGCATATGTGCGGAATAAGAGTCGGCCGGAGGGCTCTATTGCACAAGGGTACCTTGTTGAAGAATGTCTAACCTTTTGCACAAGGTATTTGCATGATGTAGAGACAAAGAGTACTCGTATCCCAAGGAACTACGAACCTAGTTCCACTGAACCTAGAGAAGGGCTGTCTATTTTCTCAAGGCCAGGTCGTCCAATGGGAAAAGTAGATATTGTTTTATTATCACATAAAGATCGAGAAGCGATGCATTCTTATCTCCTATTCAATTGCCCTGAAATTGCCCCTTTTATAGAGTAAGTCAACTTTGAAATTTAAATTGGTCATGCATCTTACACTATACCAAAAAGTTAGCATATATAGATATGTATTAACCGTATGCTTTGGAATGTAGAGAACACTATAAACTAATTGAGGCTCAAAGTCCTAATGAAGGAGAAATGATCATTAAGCGAAGGCATAGTGCGGAGTTTCCAAACTGGTTGAAGGAGAAAGTAAGTAATATTACATATGTATTTTATTTAATTCTATTTCTATAACATGCCAAATATTGGTTGTTATAGTCATTTTAATTATCTAACGTAATTGTAAACCGCTTAACTAGGTTAACCGTTCGTATATCGAAGGTGGCGATTCTATTCGTTCTGACATATATTGGTTAGCAAGGGGACCCATGCATACTATAAAAAAGTATAAGAGGTTTGTCATAAATGGGTTTCGATTTCGTGTCTTAGATGTTGACAAAAATAAAAGGACTCAAAATAGCGGAGTTATTCTTACGGCGAAAACTGCAAACAATGATGAGTGCATGTACTACGGCCTCCTAATTGATATTATTGAAGTTGGCTACCATGAATTGAGGAAGGTTGTACTGTTTAAATGTATTTGGGTGCATGACAATGGGAGTGCTGTAAAGAAGGATAAATTTGGAATCACAATTGTCAACTCTAAGCGGTTTTGTAGCTACCGATGAACCTTACATTATTGCAGCTCAAGCATTGCAAGTATTCTACGTTGATGACCCAGTAGCAAAAGATTGGAAGGTTGCTATTAAAAATTTGCCCAGGGATTACTTCAACTTGACTAGCGTGGAAGGGTTTGTTGATGATATGTGATAAGTGTTCATTAAATAAGTGGACAGTACAGCAGACTGATCTTCAAATGTGGGAAACCTAAGCAGTATTTATGTCATTTTATATTTTGGAATTATGTGTAACCGAATTAGTCTGTATTTTCTGATGTTTATATGTAAAATCATGTTCATATGCTCTGGTTTAAGTTTTTATCTTTGATTTATTATATTTTTCTTAAAAAAAACACCATTGTGAATTTTAAAATTCTGGGCAGTACTGCCATGCCCAGAATTCGGTCCATCATCCATGCCCAGAATTCTGGGCAGTACTTGCTCAATTTTGTACTGCCATATATGTTCATATGCTCTGGTTTATGCAGTGTGATATATTGCTGAAGCTAGTTGATGGGATTTTTTAAGCTTAAAAATATGTATTCTGGGCAGTACTGCACAGAATTAGGTTATTTCAGACCATCGGATACGTCAAGAGACCATGGGTAGTACCAAATGGAGCGCAAACAGAACACATGTGTACACCATTGTGAATTTTAAAATTCTGGGCAATACTGCCATACACCATTGTAAACGAAAAATTTCCAGCTTGCATCCCCTCATCTTTCCCAGTGGAGAAGTCAATTTTCCAGCTTGCATCCCCCCGTCAGCAATATTTTTTGTTTCCTTCTTCTGTAGATTTATCCTCTGAAATCGTCTCCTCTTGGACTGAAATCCCTCCGACAGCAAGATGTGGTACCACATATGGGGTCTGTTAAGCACTTAAACTTGGGCCTTCCATAAAAGCACTAATATTGCTGCCTTCAGGGTCTGGAATTGGCAACTGATAGCCCCCTCTCGCATGATAAAAACCTGAGAGCCAACATTCTGTGCCATATCTCTGAGATTTTCAACCAATAATGCAGGTTCGTATTAAGCAGCTGCTTCTAATAATGCAGGTTCGTACTAAGCAGCTGCTTCGAATAATGCAGGTTCGTAATAATTAATTCTGCAGAATTAGAAATCAATTTAAATCCTAGGATTTGGGTACAAAAGCCCCTTCCTTGATGAGTGCATGTGAAGCAAAATTTGAAATCAATAAATAGAAGCAAGTCTTTTTTTTCCTGGGCAAGTCTAATTTTTTTTTTTTCAATTGCAACTATATCCTGTTATGGGTTTCTTTGATTAAGCTTATAAATTTATATTTATGTCATTTTGCAGGTTACGTGTCTGTTTTCAATATGCGAACTCGGCGTACTCTACAAGCTGAAACCCGACCAAGCATTCCACCTGATAATGTACCTACCGATATTCCAACACCAACTGTATGTACAAACATAGATACATCAACATCAGGTATAGAAGCTTGGTATAATTAATAAACTAAATTACTTTTATGTCCTAATTAATTGGTATTGTTTAATGTTGATTATAAACTATGAGGTACAGGAACTGTTAGACGAAGAGGGAGAAGTTTGAGAAGGATGTTAAACGAGGAAGGAGGAAAGCTGAAAATTTGTACGAATGAATTTGGACAAGCTGACAATCCTAATACAACTGCACTTGTTGAACACATAGGGGGGATTGTGAGTAATAGTAGCATAATCCCATTGGACGCAATGAAATGGAAAGATGTGTTGGAGGTGGATAAACAGACCGCATTAGATAAGATAGATGTATGAAATATACATTTTTATTGCTCTTTTTTTTAAGTCCACATTTAATTGGCGAAATATGCTATAATATTTGCTTTGCATCTTGTATGCAGTCCCGCTTTGAGTTTGATAATCGTCCACAAGCAGAGAAATGGTTGAGGGCAAAGATTAATGAACGTTGGAAATCTACAAAGAATAGGCTTAAAATAGCTTGGCATATGCATGACATGGACATAGTTGCACAGTACGAGCATCGACCTTCTAACATTGATGGGGACCAATGGAAACGATTGGTCGACTATTGGAGGAGTGATGAAGGCAAGGTACGTAATATAGAAATTTTGCCCATATTTCATTTATCATTCGGCAGATTTATTGGCTTTTTTTAGTATGATTTATTGGATTAAAATTTTGCTTTGGGCTCATTTAATATGTTTAAATTTACATATTAACTAATACATATGTATGAATCTAATTGAAACAATCACATTTTAAAAAAACACAACAAAATGGGCATGTGACTGCAGTATTTATGCGAGGGCTTTTATTCGAATGGTATGCGCATATTTATGAGACAATTAAACCAGAGTATATATAAATTTAGGCGCCCACTAACACATACATGGACAACGATGAGCTTTACTGACACCATTTTTGGGAGAAAAAGATAAAACTAAGCTATTTAAGGGCAAGAAAACATAGATGGAAAAACAAAACTGCCAACATGCATATTCAAACACCCAACGAATTTGCATATGCAAAATTCGTCCCATTCTAAGAGCTGTTTAAATCCAACCATTTGGATTTTTTCTAAAATCGTGTGGGCAAAGAATAGTTCAGGTAACATTTGACAGGAAATACTGACGGGCCCTTCTATTGGAAACACCTTACGAAACACCCAACACAAACTAAAACAGAACAGGGCTTAATGGGAACTCAAAAATGCATGCTGTAATAAGTTATTTCCACTACACTTTTTAATGCGACTGGTTAATCAGCCGAGACTTCAGAAATTGCCAGCATGACTATGTTTGAGAATTTGACTTTTTAGTGGGATGTGGGGGTTAAAGTTAGGTAACTTTGTTGCAGGGAAAAATGAATGTAATTACATTAAGTTGATTGCACTGATAACGAACTTTAAAACAGGTCCAAAAAAAAAACTTAAATGGGACAGAAGTTTTCCACCCTTGCCGCGCACCCAGGTGATCACATACGGACAAAATTGAATGTAAGGGATCTGCTGCAACAGTTGAGCGATTCCTCCTACCTGACCCAAATTTTTTTTTACTTTGATGATCCACTTATGTCCCAAAAACATGTCTTTGAATAGATGGATTTAAATTTTGCTTTGGGCTAATTTAATATGTTTACATTTACATATTAATTAAGTAATACTTATATGTATGAATGTAATTGAATTATGCTAGAGACTTTCAAAATGTACTACTTACTTTATTATTTGACTAATTTGTAATGTGCAGATAAAAAGTCAGAAGAATCATGATAATCGCCTCAAAGTGAAAATGTATCATCGTGTGGGCAGGAAGTCTTACGCCCAAAAAATGAAGGAAATGGTAAAGTTTTGTTTATTTATTTATTTCTAATTCAGGTAGTATTTTTTCTAATTCAATTATTGTTTATAAAGGATAACTTTGAAATCTATACTTATAATTTTGTAGACAAATGCCCGTAATGGCGTTCCACCTTCGAGTTAGAATTTTTTTTAGAGACACACACTCCAAAGAATAGTTCGCAACTAGATGATCATTGTCGGGGACTAATGGTAAGTTGATTAATCATTTTCTTGGGCTATTTTAATTGAGTGGTATTTGAAAATATGTTTTGGGAATTTATTTTCTTTCCCCTTAATTCTCGTATAACATGATGAATAATGCAGTCAGATATGGAAGTACAAGTGAGTATGATGCCAGACGGGACACCAGAGGCCATTGCCCGAGATAAGGCGTTACTCGAAGTGATGGGAAATGCAAAACGTGGACGCATACCTCTTGTGGGATTGATTCCTCCAGGGACTATAGTTCGTCGGCAATATGAGACTATGGCCTCGAGGCATTGGCTAGAGCCGAATTGGCCGAGAAGGAAACTGCTCGAATTGAGGAGAAGCATGGTCAAGAGATGATGCTCATGAAGGAACAAATGGCTGAAATGATGCGAGTACAACAAGAACAAGCTAGTATGATTGCTGCATTGGTTAGTACTCCGGCCTCGATTACAGAGTTGCTAGCTCGGGGTTTATCTCAGCCTCCTTTTCATAGCAATCATCAATCTTCTGATTCAGATGAGACCTTGGCACCAGATTCATTTCCAACCATATAATTAATGAATTTTCTATGGATACATATCATTTTGTGGATTTGATTTGATTTTATATTGATACATATCATTTTGTGGATTTGATTTTATTTTATATGGATACATATCATTTTGTGGATTTGATTTTATATGGATACATCATTTTGTCGATTTTATTTTGTATGGATATATCAATTTTATTTGATGGAAAGAAGAACTTTGGGACAAAAATTTAAAATGGTCACAAATTATATTTATGGGCGGATAAAAAATTATACCAAATAATATTAGGGATGGAATTAAAAATGTCTCAAATGATATTTAGGGACAGATAAAAAAGCGTCCCAAATGATATTTAGGGACGGATAAAAACGCGTCCCAAATAATATTTAGGGACGGATAAAAAAGCGTCCCAAATGATATTTAGGGACGGATAAAAAAGCGTCTCAAATGATATTTAGGGACGGATAAAAATGCGTCCCAAATAATATTTAGGGACGGATAAAAAAGCGTCCCAAATGGTATTTAGGGACGGATATATACCGTCACAAAATGAGTTATAAACCGAATTTACTTTGGGACCAATAAAACCGTTGCAACATTTAGGGACGGACTAAATCGTCCCAAATTTTATTAAATTTAATTAATTAACTAAATAAATATTGGGACGGTTGTAAGTCGTCGCAAAAAATATTTGGGACGGAAAGATATATTCCGTCCCACAAATTCCATTTGGGACGGTAGCAATTGAGACGGCTCTGCGACGACTTAAAACCGTCCCAAATACTAATTTGGGACGAAATTATGTCTCTATTAGGGACGGTTTTGAGTCCGTCTCAATAGCTTTTTTTTTTTTTTGTAGTGAACGGAACATAGAATGGAACGAACTATGGTTGTATGTAAATGAGATGGGGGTGTAGAAAACGAAAACGAAAAATCTAGGCTCAGTGAGACGGTGGTTTAGACATTGATAAGGAGTGAAAGCCCACAGCTGTGGAGGACACAAAGACGAAGGAGTGAAGGGCACAAAGACGAAGGAGCGAAGTAAGCCCATAGCCGTGAAGGGTGTAAGGAGTGATCGTAACGAGACTTAGTTATATATATAATTTAAATTAAAATTAATTTATAATATGATTTATTCTTTCATAATAATATTTGTAATGAATATATTGTTAATTAAAACAGTAATAAATGAATTATATGATTTAGAAAAATATTTAACTTGGTGAGCTTTTTATGCTTTTATTTTATTACTTGTTACTTATATGGTACTAATTAGGATGAAATCGGTTCAGTTTAGGTTAGTCGAGTTATTTTTTAAACCAAATTGATATTTTTTGTTTGAATAAAATCAAATCAAATGTTTGAAAAATTATCAGTTTAGATTGATTTGAATCGGTTTGATTCATCAATTTTTGAGTTTTTAAAAGTTGAAATGCCATAAAACAAAAAAAAATATTAGGTAACCACATCAATAATAATATAAATCAAATTTATAATTCTAAAAATCTCAAAATTGAATAATATAATTTATAGACTCAGCATATTAAGTATCAGCCATCAATATTAAATAAATAAGTTCTAAAACATAAAATAAAAATAAACAAATAAATGACAATATTATTCGGTTCAATTTAAATCGTAATTTTGAAATCCAAAAACAAACCAAACTAATTTTATTTGGTTTTGACGATTTAATAAATTGGTAGTTTCGACAGCTTGGTTTGGACGGTTTTCTGATTTAGAGTTTCTCCCCTAGTGCTAATCGCAGTTTTAGATAATAGTTTCTAAACATGGGTTACACAGTTTATATCCTCCCCCCTAATGGAACTTCCTAGATTGATCCCTACATAGCAAGCTGTCACTGGCAACTTATTCGGGAGGTTTCATGGGCATGCATGCGGGCTAGTTTTCTTCCTAGTTGTGATATTTGTTTGGTATGTTGGGCTCTCACATGGGACACCCTTGTTTGATATGTTGGGTTTGTGTGTCGATATGATGATGTATATGGCATGATGAATGTGAACCTAAGTTGTTGATTTCATTGATGTCTGTTCTGATTATATAGTGCACTTTATTATTGTGATGAGGTTTAGTAAGGATGGCTATGTATGTGGTTTATCTTGTGTGTGCATATTGGGAATATAGTTGTATAGTCCTATTACATACAAACTTATTGTATAGGATGAGACAATACTTGTGTTATAGTCTCATTTAGGTATTTCACACTATCTATTAGACCATCCAAGTGTGGGCATGGACAGTCACAAATAATTTTCAAGATAGAGGGATTTTAGGGTGCGACATTTATGGGTTGGCTCACTTGGCCTACAAACCATAAGCCCATTTACACCCCTAAATAGGATGTAAAGATCAATTTCTTGATAAAAGTGTGTGGGTCTTAAAGTGAGTCTAGAGGAGGAGGTGAATAGACAATTTCCGCAGAAGCTTGACTCGAATGCAAACTTAGAACATTTAAAGAAAGATAAAGAAACTAAATGACTATGCTAATATAATAAATGAGAAGCGAACAAGGAATATAAGAGAGATAATAAAATAATAGACGAAAAACTAAGAGGTTACAATAAAATATATACTAAGACAACTCAGATCGAATGAAGAATATTCTTACAGTACAACAAGAAGTTAATGCACAGAAATAATAACTGCAAGAGGATGTTTTGAGAGAAAGAATAGTTTATGGAATGTTCTTTTAGCTAGCTATTGATTGTGGATTTCTAATAGAGAGCTTGGCCATTGGATTGTGCTGGATCTTTCAAAACAAAGATTAAAAGGATGATCGTCAAAGTATGATCTTTGATCTTGGTTTCATGTGCACACAACACTTAGCAGTTTTCACACAACTCACAATAGCTCTCAATGTTGGGAACTCTTGATTCAAATTCTCAAAAGTTATTCATTTAATGCATGATAATTGTTTATTAGTATTTCTTGGAGTTTCCCCACATCTCTTTTCGTGAGCATGATTATTTTAATATTTAGTGCATATGGCCATGCATTGTTATTCCCAACAATTTTACTTTCCACCATTGAATTATAGCAAGTATAGGGGATGTATAGATTTGCCCATATCTTACAGATCTATTGCTCATACTGTATATCTCATGTCCATACCATTTCTTTTGATCTTATCTGTTCATCTGTTGTTAGTAGTTAACATTAATTAATGTGACAATAAATGCAATAATAAATACACATGACTGTGGAGAATAGCGTGGCAGAGACGTAGAAACCCTACTTGATAATTTCACTAAGTATTACCTTTTATTGAGTTTCAGGTTTGTCTGTCTGGAAGTTGTGGTCTAACTCAAAGATAACAACAAAGGACTTTTCTGAGTTTTAGTGATGGTTGCTTTAAAGGTCGGTGCCTCGAAGATCTTCCTCGAAGGATTTGTGTGATCAGTTATGTTGAGGTTTTCTTAACATTGCCCCGAAGATTTGTGCCTTACAAATATGACTAACACTCCAAATGAAGCATTCCTTCCAAAGTTTCAAAGCCCCGAAGATCTTAGTTGAAGCCTATATATAAGTATCATGACGATTTTGGTTTTAACACCACTTTTTGATTCCTACGGGTCTTCGAGTCTTTAGTTGATTTAGTCTTTGAGTTTGGTGTGGAACTTGAGCGGAGCTCATAATTGATGAGGTTAAGACTTAACTCTTTGACTCTTTGGCTCTTCAAATTTTCTATGGAGTGTTCGCTTAACCTACTTGAAGTCTCATTAGCTAAGTCCATAACATGTCGTGTCTTTGACCCTTAGACCATTTGAGTCTTCGAGTCTTGAAAAGGATATTAGCTCATCAATGATGTGGTTAAGACTTTCATTCTTTGACCTTTTGGGTCTTCAGGTCTTCAAATGTTCAATGAAGCATTCACTTAAACATTAGGATGTTCTGTGAGCTTAGGGTTATAAATGAACCAAATGTTTATAAACAAGCTTGTGTTCGGCCCGATAAAAAATCATTTATATTTGTTTGTTAAGGAATAGTGTTGTTCGCGAATAGTTCATGAACACTATTGTTATATTCATGAACATGTTCGCAAACGTTCACGAACAGTTCGTGAATATCATTCATGTTTGTGAAAATTATTTGTGAACGAAAAATTAACAAATCAATTAATATGTATAAAAATTATTTTATTAAATATAAATATATTTTATTAGATATAATTTAATAAGTATATATTTTTATATTATTATTAAATAAAAAATACATGCTTTTGATTTATTTGTTTATTACTACTATTATTATAATATTTTTATGAATTACATGTAGTAATTATTTAAATATATTAAACAAAGATAACATAGTCTAATAGTTAATTAATTATACTTTTTTGGATAAGTTTACAGTGTAAATTCTTTTTGAAGATTTTTATAAATTTGTAATTGTATTGGTAAATGTTCGTAAATAAGTTTGTGAACACATGTTCATGAACGTTCGTAAACAATAGAGTAACGTTTGTGAACATCATAATTTAAAGCTAATGTTCGGTTCGGTTCGTCAATGAATAGTAACAAATATGTTCGAACACCTTACTATTCGGTTCAACTCGATTTGTTTGCAACCTTGAGCTAAATCTTTGGCGCTTCGAGTCTTCAACCCATGGGTCTCCAACTCAACTCGATCTTAGTGATTGGTGATGAGCCTTTGACTCTTCGACCTTCAACCTTCGACTTTTCGAGTCTCAAGTTTCTTCATTGGTTTTGACAAATTCCATTTCGTTTAAATATCTTCGACTCTTTAGGTCTTCGGGTCTGTTTACTTATGAGCACACAATAACCATTCTTATGTTTCAAGACTTCAAATCTTCGACCTTACTGATCTTCGAGTCTCCAGAATTAGACATATTTGTAGCAGCTTCAACAAATCAAATCCTTAACTAACAAAGTGTTCCCTAAATGACAATGCATTTGGCTTCGAATTAGATATTATTTATCCATTGATTTGACTTCAAATTGTGATCGATATAATAAATTAAACAAAAGATTCATAATTTCTTTCATATTTAACCACCTGCGTAAGCATAATTTAACTCTTTTGCACTCCTAGTCTCTCTCGAACAAGCATAGTATTGAAAAGGTAATGGTGATCCTTAGGGCTGCAAATAAGTCCAACAATTTGGGATTGATTCACAAAAAGCTTAACTTGTTATTCATTTTATGAACCGCACTAGAGTTTAGTATAGAGCTTGAGTGTCTTATGAGCCTAAATATGGGCCCATTAGTTTTTAGCCCATAAAACTCATTCAGATAAGAACTTGTTTCTTTTATATTATATTTAAAAGATGTCTTTGATAAGTTCGAAGGAAAATTAAAAGAAAATTTTGGTTCAATATTAAAATAAAAATAATTTTATTAATATGTATTTTGTTAATATGTTAAAATCTTTTTTCCTTTCTAATTTGTCGTCAAAATAAAAGATATTTTTATTTATATATTTTTATTACTTAAAAAATAAAAAAATCATATTATTTGAAAATAATTAATAAATGATTATGATAATAAATCATATAAAGACATTAATTTTATATTTTTAAATTTATTTTAATAAAATAAATTTGACAAAGTTTAAATGAATTTGTCGAGCTCAAGCTTTTTTGGAAGCTCACCTTAGAAAACTCTGCAGCTTCTTCATATCATTGTTTTTTTTTTTTTGTGGTTTGAAAAGCTAATTTAACATGAATGCCTATAAATTTTACTTTTCAACTTCTTTATTTAATTTTGTTAACAATGTGAATAGCACTATTTCAAAATTAATATTTACTATTTTCCTATATATTTTTAAATAATTATATTTTCTCTCACTATTTTTAATTTCTCTCTCCTCCTTTTTCTTTTTCAAAGAATAAACAAATATTTAATAAATAATATTTTAATAAAATAATATAGATAAATTATTACCCGTTGTTTGGTAAATGCATGAAAACCTAATATTATTTTTATGTAACCAAAATGACAAAAAACTTTATGGAAGTGTTAAAATTTTAAAATTATCCTTTTCACCCATTATACAAAATTACACAATTATATATATGGCCAAAATTGATATTTTAAATAATACTTTTTGCGCCTTTTTACTAACTTCAATTAAACTATAAAAAAAATCAATATTTTTTCACTTTAGCCAAACAACCTTTTTTTCACTTTTTCCTTTTTATCTTTTTTCACCTAAAATTCATCCATCTTTTTCCATACTTACCAAACATAGCCTTCAAATAGAGAGGCTGAGAATACACTTTTAAAAAATAAACCATTAAAATACAAAAAGTGTATTTTTAATTATTTTGAAAAGTTAAATTTAAAGTAGCTAAATGCTCTTAGAGCATTCCCATCCGATTTTCATTTCTCATTCCTATTTTGGGAATCTATGGTGCATTATTTTTTTATAATTTGTTTATTTAAAAAAACATCTCATTTCTCATTTTTATTTTTATTTTTTAAAATAATATTATTTTTTCTATTTTTTCTCTTTCATTTGTTACAACCATTCAAAATTTAAATGTATTAATAAACATATAAAATATAAAAATATATATTTAAAAATAAATAATAAATCCCCAAATTTATGGGCTTATTGTACATTAGGTTGTAAATGAATCAAACGTTCATAAATTTGTTCGGATTTAGCTCGGTAAAAATCGTTTATATTCATTTATTAACGAATAGTATCATTTGCGAACATTCATAAACAACTATTTATGAATAGTTTATATTCATAAAAATTATTTATAAATAAGAAATTAACAAATCAATGTGTAAAAGTTATTTTATTAAATATAATTTAATAAGCATATTATATTATTATTAAATAAAAAACAAATGTTTTAGTTAGCTATTATTATTATTACTATTATTATAATTGTTTAAACATATTAAATATGAATAACGCAAGTTAGAACAATTTTAATATGCTCTTTATTAGAGTAACTCCAACAACACTCTTCAAATTATCTCCACCTCTAGAGATTATAAAAGGCTTTGGAGCTTCGATTGTAGAGGTCTTAATGTCATTTTCACCATTGCAGCTGCCGATCCCTTTCCCGATGAACCCATGACAGCATGAAAATTAGCCTAGTAATTTCACCAGCCTTTTTTTAAATAGAAATTATTAATTTAATAGAAAAAAATAATTTAAAGATTAGTGTTGAAAGGCAAGTTAAAAAATAGCTATTTACATGTAAAAAATTCTTTACATATAAAAATAATTTGAAGTGTAATATTAGAGTGCTCTTAGAAATTAATTAATTATATATTTTTTTTTGAAATAAGCCTATGATTTTTTTTAGATTTTTAAGATTTTACAGTTATATTCGTGAATATGAACAAATTTTTAAATATTTATTTAAGAATATTCATAAACAGTTCGAAAATTGCATAATTTAAGACTTATATTCGAGTTAATTCGTTGACGAATAGTGATAAAAACATTTAAACACCTTATTAATGGGTTCCACTTAATTCGATGTACATATCTAATCCCCAAATCCTATTTTAAGTAACCAGATGAAAAAAGTATTTTGTAAAATTCTAAAATTTATCCTTAAACTATAGAAAAAAAAAAGAGATTAGGAATAGGATGAGAATGCTAGTTAGCCTAAAGCTCAAAAGATTGCGTGGACTCGTATTCACAAAATTTAGACGAGTCTGAAGCCAAAGCTCCACTCAACTTCAATTTTTTTACAACAATCCTAACGATTCCAAATAAATGGGCACGCAGGCTAAAAAAACTCTCACTGCCGGGGTCATTTAACCATTCTGTGTGAGTCAATAACTTTGCACGAAAACGGAATGGATCAAAAAGGTTGGGACAAGGATTAGAGACCCTACAGGCACTTGAGCAGTGAATTTAATTGTTATAATAAAATTACAGGAGCAAGATCGCACATGAAAGCATGCGATTATGGAATTTTACCCCAAATCGGTCATTAACAGACATGATTATTTAGAAAGCCAGTAGATGATAAGAAAACGTGTACAAGCTGCGATTACTGCAGACAGAATGAGAGTGTTTCTTCTAGAACGCCTCCGTCGGATTGAACATGTGAGCAGCAGCTACAAGGTTTAATAAAACAGAACTGGGCAACAAATCTGCAGAAGTGATGGCTTTGTTAAAGTACCAGGTTAGGCCACGGATAAGAGGGAATTTTTCGCTTAGCGATTTCACTTTCCCCTGAACGTCTCCAAAGGATGCCTCTTTGAGAGCCCAAGACAGACCCTGTCGCCTGATAATAGATGACTAATTACATCATCTATCTGCATTAATGAGAACCCCCGTAACCATAAGTATAAATGTAGTCTTGATTATCATCTATTACCTATGTATTCATCCTATAAATTACAAGTTCGGCTCAGGTGGCACACTGCAAACACAGCATATTCTACCTTAAATGTCAAATCTGGCCCTCTCGTAGGCCATTGACGACAGGAAATGAACCACTTAACAAGAAAAACCTTTATAGACTTCAACAAGATTCATGAACTATAAAGTCAAAGAACATTTGACTCCTTAGCGTGACTACACTATAAAGTCATTCACCTGATAATCTATATGTAGAATGACTTGTGTATAAATTCATTCATCCAATAAAAGTCATCGCCTAAAGGAAATACATGCTTAGGTGAAGAATATTTGTCATTCGTCCAAGTTAGCGAATGAATTTCAGCCTCACTTAAAAAGGACAGCTTCAATCTTACATGAGAAATAATCCCGTGAATGGAAGCTCTCAAAAGCTCCCGACACCTGCATGAAGAATGTGATGACAAACATCAATGACAATGAGAAACAATGAGGGTGGGAACCAAAAAAAAAAAAAGATAAGGCATTTTGAATCTTCACCTTGTACTCACTGATGTCATCCCTGACTGAACTCAAAAGCTCTGCATGCTCCCTCATTGAGCATATGTTCCCTCTTATTCTTCTGAACTCCTAAGAGGGCACATATCAAGGGTTCAATAGTAAATATGGAACAATCAGCTCATAAACTAAATGCTGAAGTGCTAATTCTAACGCTAAATATGGTTACGAGTAGAACGTAAGCAGCAAGGCTCAAAGCAACAAACAAATTAGCATGTGAATTTACATAGAGCATCTGCCGCCAGCAAGATTATCAATGAAAAACTATGTTGGATGCATTATACTAACATCAAATTTAAAATTCCCATGTAGTATAGTATATACAAACATAATATTTATTTTTGTATTTTTTTACCGGTTTGAAGGCATCAATCAGTGTAACTAACTGAATATTGATGCACCATATTTGAAACATATGATATGCAATGCAAATTACACTTATGATCCTTACTGAATAATTCAGTGGAAGAAAATTGAATGCAGTGGCTGATTACAAGTACAATGAAATACAGAACCTGGGTACACTCATGCAGTATATCTCTATGCCTTGCTAGCTTTTGATTAACTGAAGTAGTAGTTGCAGCAGATGCAGCACATCAAATCATAGCATCATTTGTATCTAGAAGCTTTTCAAGCAAGGATTGAATCTCCATTTCCAAGGATTTCCAAGACCTGCTGGAACCGACAGTTGGTGACCCAACATCCACATTACCCGAATCCATGACAATGTATGGTTATCACCAAGGCAGACAGCAATACTGAGCTACACAACCATTTTTAAAACAATGGCAAAAATCCAACTCTAATTCACTGAGTTCACAATAGGAATGGAGATATAGAAATTTGAAAGAATCGCGAGATCTACAACTCTTATTACTTCATGACGCCCATGGATCTTAACTTCCACTTTTAACAATTTGCTCAAAAATCCAATAAACAATATTATTCTGCACAGATAAATAAGAATCTAGGGACAGCAGAAGCATGGAAAGCTTGAAAACATAAAATTTACTGGATGTCTCCTCCCATATCATTACTTTTGTAGATAGTGCACTTGCTTGGACTAAGAGGGTGTTACCGTTTGGGGAAGCTTAGTTTTATTCATAGACACCTGTCTAAAACACCTGAAGTGTTTGGGCTGCTTATATTTTTCTATTCAAAACACTTATAAGTATGTTCCAGTTTATGGAAATAACACACACACACACAAGTAGACTTTCACCGGAGGGCCTGGATTAAGAGGGTGTTCGTGGAAGCTTAGTTTTGTTCATAGAAAGCTGTCTAAAACACCTAAACTGTTTCGGGTGCTTAAATTTTTATCCAAAAACACTTCATACGCATGTTCTAGTTAATGGAAATACTGCACACATACATATAGTTTTGTTCATAGACACCTGTCTAAAACGCCTAAGCTAAAGTGTTTGGCGTGCTTACATTTGTCATTCAAAAACACCTCATAATCATGTTCCGGTTTATGGGCATAATGTGTTTGTGTGCACGTGAAAAAGCTTCCCCAAACACTCTACGTTCAGCAACCCACGTGGAGAACAATAATAAGTAATAGAAAACGTAGTAAAAACTCAAAAATTCACTACCTGGTGGTTCCATAGCTACTAATTCCGACACAATCAACACAAATGCAGTGCTCCAAACAAACGTGAAAACACTGTTCCATAAAATTAAAATAAATCGATAACCGTAAACAGAAATGCACAATGGAATCGAAACCAACAAAAAGAAAGGAAAAAAAAAAAAGTGAATTAACCAACCTTGAGTGAAGCGAGCGCCGAGCTTGGCATAAGAAGAGAGCTTGACGTCGAGATCGCCCTCGATCTTCCTTGCCTCCCTCCTCAGCTCCTCCCATCCAGACTCCTGCAACTCCAGAGTCTCATCGAAGCCCCGCATTTCTCAGACCCGATTCAATTACAAAATACGGGCTTCTTCTACTTCTTTCGTAACTTCGATTCAATCACTGATTCCCAGGTTTCTCGTCTGAGTCTCTGGCTTTGTGGGAGGAGAGAGAGAGAGAGAGAGAGAGAGCGCGTAAAAGATGTTGGCGATCCATGAAGCCCATATTCGATATTCATCAACAGCTCGGCCCATTAAATAAGAAGGGCAAGGATGCCCACAAGGGCACAGATATGGATCAAAGCCCAGTACAATCTCAAAAAAATATCAAATTTAACAGCTGTAGTTAAATTTTATTTGCTAAAATAATAAATATCTAAGAGCATCTCCAATTCTTTAGCAAAAGTTATATTTACCTAGAATTCCTCTCCAATACATTAGTTATATCACTACCCAAAGTTAAAAAAAAGCCAAATAAGTTTTAGCTTTTGCTATTGATAATGGTGCCAGGTCAGCAAATTGGGGAAAATTACAATTTGAGCCGTGGTCACAACATCACCCATTTGTCCCTCCTATTGTCGCAACCCACCCCCCACCAACTCAATCCCATCTCTATCTTTCCAGGAACAGATCGATGCCAACGTCGCCTTCAACCTACAGTCCACCGCCTCAACCACCCTTCCCCGTCCGTGTTCGTCACCAGCGTCGCCTTCCCCGTCCGAGGTAACCCAGCGTCACCTGAAGATCGACAACGGTAAGCGACCACTATAAAGACTCGGATTTTGGTAGTTTTGAGAGATAGTCATTCTATGGGAATGCAACTATCTGGACGGTAGTGTAGTCGTCGATGTGAGCATTTTGACTATATCTGAGCCCAATTCCGAGTCGGGGCCCCATTTGACCCGATTGTTGACTTTTTGGGATTTATTGGTTGACTTTGCATTTGGTCGGTCATGTGGGTGTGATATTGATATTATCTGCTTAGTGTTGTGCTCGTCATTTCGAGCGTTTTGACTGTAATTTGACTCAATTTGGAGTTCGGGACCTTGGAGGTCAATTATTGACTAGGTCAGTTATTGGTCAATGACTGACAGAAATATAAATAGCAGGAAAAAAGAAGAAGCTTTCACTTTACGTTATCACGTTTGTGCGTTTGAGAGAGAGAGAGAGAGAGAGCTTAGAGCTCGGTGCATTGGCGTTTTGGGGCGATTTGGGTTCGTGGAGTTCAAAGAATCACTCCAAGTAGGTGTTCTTGAACTTCTTATCTTGATTCTATTCTTGGTATGCACGAATTTGTCATGATTTATGAAATTAAGCATGAACCCTACGTTTTTGGGAAATCCAATTTTGGGTTAGATCTAATGGTTTAGCATAAGATCTGTGGTTAAGAACTGTTTTATATCAGTTTTAATGTGTTTCTGTGATCTGGGGCTGTTTAATTGCATATTCCATGAGGGTTGAGAAGTTAACCATGGAAAGTTGGATTTAGATATAGGTTTCTGGAAATCTAAAATTTAGTGCGTGTTTCTGCTGTTATTTGTGCGATTTAGAGGCGTTCTAGACACATTTTGAGGTAGATATCGTAGTCTGTTGCGTAGAATGCGTGTTTGTGTGCGTCTGGGGGTTGCTGGGTTGATTCCAGACGAAGAACAGGCAAAAATGACGATGAACAGTACCCTGGGCGAATTATTGGGTCAAAATAACGAAGATCCGAAGTTCTGGGTCGAAGGTTCGAAGGTTCGTAGTTCGTAGACCCGTAGTTCGTAGCTCGAAGGTTCGTAGTTCGTAAACTCGTAGTCCGAAGGTCGAAGTTCGTAGTCCGAATGTCGAAGATCGAAGATCGAAGACCCGCTTCGAGTCTTCGAGGCGTGCTATGCAGCTACGAGTCGCAGCTTCAACTACGAGTCTCCGAGGCGCGCTGTAGTTCCGCGCTATGAGTCGCAGCTCCAACAGTATAACTGGACACTGGACTGGACTATTTACATTGTAACCCATACCCATCTACACATTTAAGTATTTAAGTTACAATGTAAATAACGAAATACCCCTCATTTGGATTCAAAGAAAAATACTAGAAAAATTAATTCTCACTCTTTCAAAATGTGAAAATTGAGATTTAGTGTAAAATCTCGGAAAAATCCAGTTTTTCGTAGAGGTGAATTTTTGGAAAGTGGGGTTAGACATGTCATAAAAATCTCCAAAAGTCATATTATCTTATTTATGATATGGAGACCCAATGCCGGGACTTTTTATTTCAAAGAAACAACTCCTATGAGTATCTCTTTCCTTAGTCAATGAATGAGGATCGACTTGTAAAGACTGGCTACAGTTCTAAAGGGAGTGTTGTACATCTTAAGACCATATTGGTGTTGGTATGTTGGTTGTGGATTTGGGACTTAGGTTCCATGACTTGTTGGGTTCTTACCATGATGCACTGATGGTGCTATGTGGTTGACGTGGCAGGCATATGCGCCGTTGACAGGCCTGTGTGGCGACAGTGGCCGGGCATATTGCGTTGTGGACAGGCTAAGGCCTCGGTGGAGCCATTGAGCTCGTGGAGGTAGGGACGAGTGCCCTGAGCTGGGATCCCGTGGAGGATCATGGACAAGCTATCCTGTGTGGGCAGGCTGGGTTCTGATGTTTTTTTTGCAGGCTGAGTCCTGATGATTGTACACACTACACAGTGCACGAGTACACAGAGCATGTAGCATAGACTTGTATGTTTGCATGATGTGGAGTATTGGGGTCACCTACTGAGCTTGTTGCTCACTCCTACTTGTTATTTCCCCTTTTCAGGTATGACCCGAGACTAGGGGAGGACTTTCTTTCAGGAGCACGTGCCCACTACTCTGATGTATGAGCACTATATTCTGTATTGTATTATGTGTTATATCCCGGACATGGATCCGTGGACAGTTGTATTTGCATACTATTTGTGATGTGATATCTGTATGACTGTTTGACTCATTGTATGCATGATGATATATGAGAAAGTACAGGATTACACTTGATGTATGACTGTACAGGGTTGCATATTTGAGACAGCACCCGCGGTGTAGTTTCCATTGGTGCTAGTCACCAATCCCTTGACCTTTCGGGTGTGGGCAAGGGGAAGTCATGTTCCTAGTTCCAGGTTCCCTGGAATTTGGGGGCGTGACAACCACCCCCCCTGTAAGGATCCGTATATGTGTTAGCATAACTTATAATCTATATTTGATGCTAAGAAAGTTATTTTGAAAATGTGGCCATTAATACGATTGTTTTGATAATATTTGGGCCTAATTTGAGGTCTAGAAGTCTCTAGGGGTTATTTAATAAATTTTGGGAGTTAAATTGAGAGTTAATAAGTGAAAATTTGAATTTTGAAGGGCTTTTTGGAAATTATTAAGGAATAGGACAAATTTTAATTAAAAATAGGGTTTTGGGATTTATTATTTATTATAATTTTGTTTTGAGAAACCCTAGCCGTCAGAGGAGAGTTCTTAGTGTTCTTCGCGTTCTTCATCGTTCTTCGCCGATTCTAGACCGTTCCTGCGAATTTAATCCCTTCGGAAGGCAAGAGGTAGGTGATTCTTGATTCCTCGTTATTTTATTGCACGAATACAAACTGTTAGAATATATATATATATATATGTGTGTGTGTGTGTGTGTGTATATATATATACATAAATGTTTGGATATGTATGTATTTATATAAATATATTCATTTACGTGTATATACATATGGCTGGGCGATTGTTGCAATGCGGCATGATTCGACCGGTTCTGAATCCTTGGACGAGCTACTACACCTATTATCCCTTTTATCATATTCTAATTAGTTATTATTAATTTCTATCCGTACCAGGCCAGTTGGTCTGGTTTCTTCCGCGCGGCAGCAACAGCACACCAGGATGTCGAATGATAACCTGGTTAGCGTCTCCATGACGGGGGCGGCGGCCTATACGTTCCTGCTTCCACAATCTGTTCGGCCTATACATCTTTTTTTGTGATTGAATGTAAACTTATTGTGATAAAGTAGGACACTACACTGGCACAAGCATACACCGATCATGTAGACTTAGGAATTCATGTTATAGGATGGTGAGGAGATGAAGATCACCTACTGGGCATTTGTGCTCACCCCTACTTTGTTGACATGTTTCAGGTATCGACTCATTCGATAGAGGCTGGTCCAAAGCTAATTTTTTGTTTGCTTTAAATTTTGTAATAACTTGGTTTATGGATTTTGTAAAACACGATTGATTTTATTATTTGAATATTCAGACGAGGGTCCGTGGAAGTTGTATTGGAATTATAGCATGACTTTGTTATTAATAAATTATTTTCATTAACTTCATAGCATGTGGGAATGTACAGGAATACCCCTGATGTATGAATGTACAGGTTTATCTTGGACACCACCCGATGTGTAATCCATATCGGTGCTAGTCACCAACCCCTTGACCCTTTGGGTGCGGGCATGGGGAAGTCACACTCTTAGTTCCGGTCCTTTCGGGATTTGGGGGCGTGACAAGTTGGTATCAAAGCGGCCGATTTAGTGGACCTAGCATAGTAGGGTGATTGATTGAAACTTTGGAGCTTGGGAGACATTAAGGAGGGCGCCTGATCAATGCAGTCCTTAATGGTGTCCTTGGTTACCTTAGTGTCAGTCAGATCATCATAGGATGCATTGGGATGGGTGCATACATGACATGACATTGCTTGTACATTTAGGGCACTAGAATTGGTTGTGCTTGATACTCTGATGATGTTTGACTTTATAGCTGTGAAATTTCTTGAAATTGCTTAGAATGATTTGCGTAGTTGCTTGTTAATGACTTACATTATTTTGGACTAACCTGTATTGTTTTGAGCTGATTCAAGTATAATATGCTATAGTATTATCTTTCACTTGATGTTATTATGATGATGTGGTAGGGGAAATATGAACCCTACCAATTGTTCGATGGCTTAGGTAACCAGTTAAATGATTGGGCAAAAGTAATAGATTTCGGGGGAAAATGAACCCCACTGTGATATGATGAGGACCTATTGGGTCATGCTTGTTATGGGTGATTGCTTGATGGAAGTGTGTAGGAAGGGGGCAATGTCCCATGGATGACAGTTGGGACTTATGAGTTCTATGTGGTGTAGACTTAGGGGTCACTACTTGGAAGTGATAATTGCATTTTATTTGTGCTTTATGACAAATATTTGTGCAATAATTTGAACTTACTTGATTATTTTAATTGCGTAAATTCTATTCATCGGTATTTTAAGCTTTAGTGTAATTTAGTTTTTTTTAAATGCAATTTTAGAGAAATTTAAAATGTACTTTGAGTGATTTGGATTGCGTGACATAATTTAATGTATTTTTTAAAAAAATATTCCAAATTTCTTATTTTACCATGTTTTAAATTATTTTATAGAATTAATATTAATTTGGTGAATTTTTACTGTTTATTTATTTATCCATTTTAATATTAATTTTTTTGGACTAAGGAAATTTTGGGGAGAAGAGCTTTTGCATGTGGAGATATGATTAATTTATTTTGGTGAGAGTTAATTATTTTAAAAAAATATGTGTGAGATTTACTTGGCGTGAATTTATGGAATTAAATTGATGGGTGTATGAATTGAGAGAATTAATATTTAAAAAAAATCGTATGGGGTCACGAGTGAGGTAAAGTAATTTGTAATTATCTCTTGAAAAGGGTGTTAGAGCCTACTTGTTTACTTGTTATGGACTTACGAGTCATGATTGTTTTCCCTATGATGTGAATTGATGTATCATGTTTGTCTAACGTGTGGTATATAAAGTAGTAGCAAAAGAATTGAATGGTTGAAAAAATGTAACTTAATAAAAGTACAACAATGGTAAATGATGGAATAAAATATTTAAGGATTAAATAGTGCAGTGAATATAATAATACAACAGAAACTAACAACTGTTATGACTAGCAATATATACTGATCAGATATTACGCTTAAATATTATGAGAAAACCATGATGGGATTAGTAGATTCAATAATGGTTTATTTTTGTTTTAAGGCAATTGAAGGGTAGACGTGCCAATGAGTAGGGAAGATAGTGATGACATAGTCTTTTGGAATGAGAGTGGAAAATTCATATCCTTTCGATAAAATATTTTAATAACTTGTCTTTTCAAAAATGTTAATGAGTAGATGATTTAGAAGGTGATTAAATAATCTGAGAAATAATGGGAGTTATATTTATTATGACTTTAAGGTATAGTTAAATGTTGAATCTGTATATTGATTTTTCAGTCATCGTATGTTGACTTGGTTAAATGCTACTAGTCAGTTGAAATGCTATATAAGATTTTGGTTGAATGTTAGTGAATAGTATTGAGCATTCTTGGGTATGCCTTTTTCCTTGACTCGATTGTCATTATAATTGTGTAAATATTGATGGGTTGTTGGCCAGCTTGTTTTTGAGTAGTTGCTCGTTGTTGGTTGCATGCACCTTGTGTGGTGTTAGCTTGCAGTGGACTATGTTGGTGCGTGTAACTGGTTATTGATGAGAATGGTAAATGTACAATAAAACTAATAAATAAAAAAATAATCATAAATAATATACTTACAACGTTAGTAACAATAGTAAATAAATGAATAAATAATGATGACCGACTCTGTATTAAATATTATTGTGGTGGGCATATTGCGCTGTGCACAGGCTAAGGCCTCGGTGGAGCCGTTGAGCTCGTGGAGCTAGAACTGAGTGCCCTGAGCTGGGATCCCGTGGAGGATCGTGGACAAGCTGTCATGTGTGGACAGGCTGGGTCCTAATGTTTGTTTGCAGGCTAAGTCCTGATGATTGTGCACACTACACAGTGCACGAGTACACATAGCATGTAGCATAGACTTGTCTGTTTGCATGATGTGGAGTATTGGGGTCACCTACTGAGCTTGTCGCTCACTCCTACTTGTTATTTCCCCTTTTCAGGTGTGACCCGAGACTAGGGGAGGACTTTCTTCAAGGAGGACGTGCCCACTACTCTGATGTATGAGCACTATATTTTGTATTGTATTATGTGTTATATCCCGGACATGGGTCCGTGGACAGTTGTATTTGCATACTGTTTGTGATGTGATATATGTATGACTGTTTGACTCATTGTATGCATGATGATATATGGGAAAGTATAGGATTACCCTTGATGTATGACTGTACAGGATTGCATATTTGAGACAGCACCCGCGGTGTAGTCTCCATTGGTGCTAGTCACCAATCCCTTGACCTTTCGGGTGCGGGCAAGGAGAAGTCA
This sequence comes from Taxillus chinensis, assembly GCA_023512835.1. Taxonomy (NCBI): domain Eukaryota; kingdom Viridiplantae; phylum Streptophyta; class Magnoliopsida; order Santalales; family Loranthaceae; genus Taxillus; species Taxillus chinensis. The sequence goes on from CM042086.1 coordinate 26,689,403, forward strand.
TATTGCTAGTTTCGGGTTCCCTGGAATTTGGGGGCGTGATAACCACAACCCCCCCCCCTCGGTTGGCCTTCCCCCCCGCGAGATCGACGACACCGTTCCCCTTGTTGCCCATTCCCCCATCGCCCGTCCTCCCGTCGCGCACCACGAGATCGACGACACCGTTCCCCTTGTTGGCCATTCCCCCATCACCCGTCGCCCTTCGCCCTTCCCCAACACTGCTCTCCCGTCGCCCCCCGCCGCACGACCCCTTCCCCACCGCAAGAACAACGTCACGCAACGACTATCACGGCCTTCCCATTAGCTTGTTGAGGGTAGTTTGGAGAAAGAAAATCTAAATAAAAATATAAATGATATAAGATTAGAGTAATCTTAATTAAAATGGTACTGTAGCAAGCTAAATGTAGCTTTAGCTGCCCACTTTAGCTTAGGAAGATTGGAGATGCTCTAAACTAATATAATTTTAGCTCATATTATCTTCGCTGCGTAATTGGGGATAAAGGCGTTGCGCGACAGGAGAGGGTGGCAGGATCTGGATGGGAGAGAGAGAGACATGTAAACCTAAATGCATTTTAGGTAGTTTCGATAATTATCGGTTGAATGTTGATGTAAAAGTTTAGCTAAAAATTATAATTTTAGATAAATTTACTTAAAATTATAACTGAAACTAATAGTATACCTAAACTATTAGAGTAAATAATTAGATAAAAGTGGCTTTAACTAAGCATATAGCTAAGTTATTACAAATGCTATAAACTTTCACACTAAATTATAAAATTTTAAAACAATGCTACGTATATTTTGTGCTGGATGCGCATACGATGTGTAGGCAAAAGACTAAAGCATTCTTCAAATTTTAAATATAGAAAAAAATTGCTTTGCAATTTTCTTTAAATAAAATCTAATTTTATTAAAATTTTGAGTCCGTCCCATTATCCTTGCATTATGTTCTCGATAAGATACGAAATTTGATCGGACCTGTTTTTAGAAATAATAAATTCGTTCAATATGGATTAAGAAAATTAAACATGTACTTATGTTTATGATTTTATTGGTACAAATTATTTGTTAAGTAAAAATACAAATAAATTACTATTATATATATGGATATTAATCAAATATATATTACTTTAAAAATGGGAAGTTCAACCAACCGTATAGCAAGTTTTATCGCCCAGAATCTCAACTCTATTGCATAAAAAAATGGAGAAAATTAAATAAGCTCACCAAATATATATATATATATATATATATATATATATATATGCGCGCTAATAAATAAAAAAGGTGAGTAATGAGCATGGTGTGATCAATGACACTTTATTAACTTTATTATGATTAAATGATTTAAATTATATTTTTATTTAATTATAGCAAATACAGGTATTATAGTAAATAAATAATTAAATAAAAATATAATATGAAATATTATCATTAACAAATGATTCTGATCATAACTGTACTCTCTCTCTCTCTCTCTCTATATATATATATAAAAGATTTCAAAGGTCTTAATTTAGCTTTTTTCTTAATGACAGATGCAACGACGTCATGTACCACGGGTAGGTACTGCAGCTAATCCCATGCAATAAATTCCAACTTATTTGCACATGACACTGTCTATAGTGAGAGGGGGTTGATGGTTTACTAGCGTGGCATGGTTTAGAATGATATTTTTTATTTTATAAAATATAATTATTTATTAAAATAATTTATATTTAAATACTATTTGAACTAAAAAGTTTTGAGGTTAGCGTAGTAATAGAGCCAATAAACTTTAACTAATTAAGGAATTAAATTTTACATAACATGATAAAATAATATATTTAATAAAATTTTAATAATATTATTAAAATGTTATTTTTTAAAAAGATCAGTTATATTTTTAAGAGGCTTCACTTTGCACGTATCCCTCCCTCTACGATCTCTTGTCCTGCAGCGTGTTGGTCCGGCATTCACCACAATTACAATGAAAATGTTTAAAATCAATTACTAATTTGAAGTCAAATGGTGAAGAAGCAAATATATTAGTCACAGGGTTCTCTTCCCATATTGGAGATTTTGTTAATTTACCATTTAGTCTTTTGTATTAGATTTTAACAATTATATGGACTACATGTGTATTATTGTACATTGATAGCAGAGCTATCATATTTTTAATAAGTCCAATTAAAAGTGAATTGATAAGTTTAAGGTTTATTGAACATAAATGCATTTAATAAAAATATGGGTACTAATGTGTAGAGACCGGATTATTATTTTTATTAGCTGATGAATCTAATTAGAAATAATAAAAAGTTAATTTATAAAATTAATTAAATTAACTTTTATATAATCCCACGGTCAGTCCCAATATCGCACGCACGAATGTTTCCTCTTCGTCCCATTGCAAGACAAAGAGAGAGAGAGAGATTCTCCAAGGAACTCAAGCGTGTTGATTTGGAAGAACTGATCATAGAAGGTTCAAATTATCTATTGATGATCATAGCCGAATCAGGTACGCCTTGATTTATTTTGATATTTGATGTTTTTGACATGAGGTTTAATTTTGGATTATGAAATTTATACCTACAATTGGTATCGGTGTAGAGACCTGTGTTTAGGTTGATATGAGATAGTCGTTATTTGGTAGTGCAGATACCATTTTGATATTGTACTCGGTGATATGAGCATTTTGGCTGTAGTTGGGCCTAAGTTGTTGGGCCCAATTTGGAGTTTGGGCCCCGGAAGAATTTTGGTTGTATTAATTAAAGAATGAACATGAAAGTATAAATAGAGGAGAAAGGGAAAGAGATAGAAAAATAGGTCATTTTGCATTCAATTGGAGAGAGCATGAAGAGTTGAGAGAGCGTGAAGAGAGAGAGAAAGTGGAACAGCTTGGATTTGGAGCTTGGAGCATGGCTTTTGGGTGATTCCTTTGTGAATCTTTACCTGGTAGGTGTTCCTAACCTTCTATTTCGTTTCTGTTTTTAAGCCTGTGTGATTTTGGTATAAATCGTGAGTTTTAGCATGAACCCTAGGTTTTAGGGGAATCCATTTCTGAAATTGGATGTAGTGAATTAAGCATGTAAAGTGTGAATATGATATGAGATATAGTACTGTGATTGTGTATCTAAAGTTTGGGAGATTTATACTTGTGTATTTCATGGGGGTTGAGAAGTCAACCATGGGGAATCTATATCTAAATCTAGAGGGGAATTTATATTTGTTTATACATGTATATGCATGTATCTATGGCTGTTATGCGATTTAGAGGCACTTCGGACGCGTTATACAGTATAAATTATAGTTTATTAAGTAAGAAAATGGGTTTGTAGGTGTCTAGGAGTTGCTGGGTCGATTTCAGACGAAGAACAAGCTGGAACGACAATGAACAGTGCTGCTTGTGTGTTGGTACGTCTTGGAGCAAGAAAGGTTGAAAGTCAAAGGGTCGAAGGTCGAGAGTCAAAGATCTGAGGGTCGAGGGTCAAGGGCCGAAGGTCGAGGGTCGAAGGTTTGAGCTTCGAGGCAGGGATCTTCAAGGCTACGACTACGAGCCTTTGGAACAGTGATCTTCGGGGCTGCGACTCTGTGGGATCTTCGAAGTAGTGATCTTCGAGGCTGCGACTGCAAGTCTTTGAGGCAGTGTTTCCAGAGATCTTTGAGGCAGAGCTGCGAGACAGTGTTTCCAGTGATCTTCGAGGCAGTGCTCTACGAGCTTCGAGGCAATGTTCTGCAGGTCTTCGAGGCAATGTTCTACAAGCTTCGAGGCAATGTTCTGCAGGTCTTCGAGGCTGAGTTCTACGAGTCTTCAAGGCTAGGCTCCGAGCCTTCAAGGCTGAGCTTCGAGCTTCGAGGCTGGGTTAGAGAGCCTTCGGGGCTAATCCGTTGAGTGTTTTTTACGCCTTTTTTAAAAGTAGGGAATTATGTTGTTTGCTTTGCATGAAATATTACGTCATATGCACATGGTTATGGGTCTATGACCTCAAGGCTATTGGAGGCCTTGATGGTATGGTTTTATTGATTAGATTTGGCTAGTCAACCGAGGTCCCATGCAAGGCTGGTTGTTAGCCGAGGTCCCCTATATGGCTGGTTGATAGTGGAAGATCCTACGGGTGGCTGCTTTTATGCTATGGTCCCACTGTAGTGGGTAGGCCGTAAGAGCCTTGCCCTGTGCTGATCAGCTGTGTTGTAAAGTATGCGTGAATTTGTTGTGTAAAGTCTGTGTGACTTATTTGTGTGAACCTCGCATGTCTATGTTCTATAGATGATGTTGTGTGTGTGTGTTTATGCTTTCATTGGTATGGCGCAGAGCACTGTGTACATTATTGTGTACTTAGACTTTCACTGGCACATGTATACATGGGTAGTGTGTTGTAGGTCACTTACTGAACCCTTGTGCTCACCCTACGTTGCTGTCTTGATTTTCAAGTTCAGGCAGGAAGTAGCTTTGGGGTTTGTCGTCGACCAGATAGAGCAAACCAGACCATTTTTGATGTATGAGACTATATCCATCATGTTGATTTTGTATTATGACTGTGTTGCTTCCTGGAAATGGGTCCGTGGATATTGTACTGTATCTTATAATATTATATAATATGATGTGATGATGTTTTCAGTTAGTTTCATGATTTCGGGAGTACAGAAATACCCTTGTATGATTGTACAGGTGCATTCGGGCAGCACTTGCTGTGGCCCTTTTTGGTGCTAGTCACCAACCCCTTGCCCACGAGTGCGGGTATGGGGTAGTCATGTATCCGATTCTGGGTCTCCCGGAGTTGGGGGCGTGACAATCAGAGTCACCCTCCTGTTAAATCATCGATTTGTTTCCGTTTTCGAGGATATCATCTATCGGATATTATAATTCGGTCATGCATTTTTGTTTATGGATTCGTTCATGATGTTTATGGATCTTGCCGATTTTTTTGTTTAAATCAAATCAACAATTATCAATTTGATTTAATTCAATATAAGAATGATTTAATTGTAAACTGATTTGATATGACCCATTTCATTTCGCCAATTATCAAATTAATCAGTTAATTCGATGTGTATTGCCGAATCAGAATTGAAGTGATATATGTAAAATCGAACATATCTATCAATATATATTGTTTTGCCGATTGATATATGCTATGTGAATTGTTTTGGGTCTTATTTGATATCTGCATACATGTCACCGTCAATTGCGGTTTTGTTTTGATATAATTTGTGGGTAAAGTTTTGGGTCAAATCATGTAATTAAATATAAGCTATACAAGTGGTATCCGCAGGGCCTCCTCCTCAACATTTTTCTTGCTATTCTAGATATAATTTGAGGTTGTCAGAATAATAATAATATGTATTCTGAGGGCATTATTTAACCGTATTATGGATTTATATTCGGTTAGTTCCTATATCGCATGCACGAAAGTTTCCTCTTCGTCCCATCGCAAGAGAAAGAGAGAGAGAGTGATTCTCCAAGGAACTCAGGCGTGTTGATTTGGAAGAACTGATCATAGAAGGTTTAAATTATCTATTGACGATCATGGCCGAATCAGGTACGCCTTGATTTATTTTGATATTTGATGTTTTTAACGTGAGGTTTAATTTTTGATTATGAAATTTATACCTACATTTTGGCGATGGTTTAATTACATGTCAAGAATAAATAAGCTAATATATGTATATATTAATTTGACTTTTCAAATTTTATTTTCCCTTATCTTATCGTAGTTGTTCTTCTCCATTCCAACTTCTCTATCCTACCACACTTATATTTACTTTTCTTTGCTTTAATAAGAGGTGCATTTGGATGTTGTCATTAGCTTTAGAAGGAAATTGTTCCTGCATTGATTGACTTTACACTTGTTCTAAGTGTGATTGTACAAAACAGTGGAGTGACATATTGCATGACAGCATCTGAAACTTGGTATGCTGGATAACTGTCTCTATTAGCATCCCCAAATGTTCAACCCTTGCTTTAGCTGATTTTGAGGTAGTTAAGTCTTATGCATAGGCACCATTAGCACCATCAGTGCTATCTACTTACAGGGCCGGCTTGCAGGTGAGGCTTGGGCCTTGGGGCTCCAAAAATAAGGACAAAATTAGGGTTCCATTTTAATGTTTTATTATTCTCTTAAGTTTTAACCTAGCCTTACAATTACAGCTGACATAACTCCACGCCTAATGCCAACACACTCCAAACGCCAACATGCACTTATGCATCCTGCAGGTCCTCCGCGCCACTACTGCCATTGTGCCGCACTGTTGCCGACAACTAATATGTTTTTTAAACGTATAATCCATTTTTAGAAGCCTAATTTCTACACACTTTTTATTTAAAATAAAGCTGATGAATTCATAGCTTCATTCATTGTCATTGGTTTGCTCTTATACTTCTTCCGTGGTTTTTTTTATGTCTCTGATATGATCGTTGGTCCTGTTTCTGCTCCATTTTCTGAACTTCCCCAATCCTCTTGCCGGTCTCATTCCATTTCTTGATTTGGGCAGAACAATTGCTATATGGTCTGGGATTACCTTTGGCTCACGCGAGTCTAACATTTGGTAATGGTTAGGTTACTACTATTTAGTTAAAAAAAATAGGCAATGAAAACAAAATCGTTAAAAAAACAAATCAAAATATATATAAACAAAAAAAAACAAAAAAATAATTTTTTTTATGTCTTGTGATTAACATCTTTTTTTCCTTTTGAATTGCAGAAGAAGATAAAATTAGATTTTTAAAGGATTTATTTTACTTATTTATGAAGATAATAATTTCTATCAGGTATGTTATGTTATCTAGATTATTTTTTATTGTTGTGTTTTTTTAATTTATAATTTCGATAATGAGATATATTTTTAAATTTTATGTTGTTCCTATAATTATAGTAATGTAATAATCATAATAATAATCGATAGTTTAATATGTAAATACAAATATTATTATTATTATCTTAGAATGTATAGGAGATAAAGGCTCCAAATTTTATCATCGCCTTGGGCCCCCTAGACCTTGGGGCCGGCCCTGTCAACTTCTAGTATATCATCATGACATAGAAGTTTGAATATTTTATAGCCATTGTCTGCATTTTAAGAAGATTCTGGAAAGTAAACCTTTGCATGTCTTATTGGTGGGTTGGGATCGAAAATATCTCCAAAGGCTTCTACAGTAGCTTTAACAAATAATCCTAATGTGTCAAACTAAATACAAAAATCCAATTTATTTGTATCTTGTCGAATCAAACAAAACATAGCAAACAAAAAATAAGTTCATGGCAGATGTTTTAGGTTTTGTTAGTATTTTTATTCACTTTTTTTAACATCAAAATATTGATTGCTTGTTTCTAGATTTTACACCATGAAAGACAAAAGTCTTTATTTAAATACCTAAAACCTAATGCTTGACCCGACTAGTGACCTCTATAGCTTTTTTGATAGTTTTGTTTCTTAAACGATGTTAAAGACTGCAACAAATAATTGCAAAAACGTTCAACCATAGAAACAAATAAGATTGTGCTATGAATATGATGAGAACTGTCGTGACATGCGCCACGTGCACGTATCGTGTTGCGCAAGACATCTTCTATCGCTGGGATTCTTCTTATATTTACTTTCCTTATCGTATTAGAAGTCTTTCCTTTTTATTACTTTCCTTTATTTAATTAGGGTATTTTGGTATTTTACTTTAGTTTCCTAATTGTATTAGGTTTCCAATTCCTAGTTACTGGTTTGCCTATAAATAGGCCTTGCATTCAGATGTAATAAATCATTCAAGAGTGTTTTACTAATTATAAACTCTCATATTAGAGGTTTATTCTTAATTCGGCTATTCCAGTTTAATACATGAATCGCTTGGGCTAGGGTTTGGGTAAATTCTGTTATCCATCTCTAGATTGTTGTTGGATCCTAATCAAGGTCCTCAACAATTTGGTGCTTTCATTGAGAGATCCTAATCAAGATTTCTCATTTAGTTACCAATTTCATTGAGAGATCCTCATTAAGATTTCTCAATTTTATCTCGCGTTCTTCATCAGCAATGACGGAGGAGGCGGCAAGGACGAACAGGCAACGGTTCGAAGCCCTGGAGAATTCCATTACAGAGCTTTCGACAACTTTAGCAAAGATGGTTCGATTCCAAGACAGAATTAATCAGAAAATTGATCAATTATTCACATACAATGGAAAAGATCTTATGGGATGCAGGCGAACTCAAGGAGATGATCGTAGGTCACAACAAACTTCACCGGAGGTGAAAGATATTTCAAGCGTTGAAGATGAACTATATTTTCAGAGCTCACAAGGATCAAAACATGAGGTTGAGTTCCCATCTGGTGACTCATCTAAAGGGATTGGCGACCCAACTCCAACTTCAGAGTTCTTAATCCCTCTGACTTCTTTTGCTCTACCGACCGTGATGGATGATGTCCAAGTCGAAGTCAACAAGGCCGTCATCGTCGAAGACTCTCTCAACAATTTCATCAACACTGATATCATAAAGAAGGTTGGACTACTAGTTTATACCCTACAGCCTTTTGTTGTGCGAGTGGCTAGTGGAGAAAAATTACAATGTGCAGAGGTAGTATGGGATGTGAAGCTCAATGCCCAAGGAGTCAGGATCACTGCTGACCTGCATAAGGAACCTATGGTGGGAGTTGATGTGGTTCTGGGCTCTGCTTGGTTGAAAAGTATCGACAAGGTCGTTACCGATTATCGAGCCATGACAATGGATTTCAAGTTGGATGGAAGAAAGAGAACTTGGGATCTGACCCCGTGACACCTGTCATCCTAAGGAACACGCTCGAGCATCGGTAGTATTAGTGTACGCCGGCTCGACCTCTTGTGGGTTCCGGTAATGCCTAATTTTCGGTGCCTCAATAAGGCACTGAACCTTTTATCTCCACAAATAGGTTTTTCACTAGGAGCATTTCCCGGAGTATGGGTGTTCTTTGCACTTGTCGGTACCCAGTTACGTTGGTGCTTTCGCCTTCGTAGGCACGCGGCCTTGGCTGTAAGTGTCAGGTGAAGGGAGCTTGCTCTCAATGTCTCTGGTTTGCCTTTTGATCTACCTATGCTCCAGCCTAATAAATTAAGGAAACTAAGGAATAGAAATAGTTTTTTTTAATTATTTTATTTATAAATTATTAAAAAAAATTATTACTTCCATTTTACCTTACTCGGTTAATCCATACATGTTGATTGCTTTTGCTTTTCACTTTCAGTTTCGTCGCGTCGACGCCAGAGCTCTCACTGTCTCTAGAATATATGCTACAGACCATTCTCTCTCACTGTCTCATGACGCGTTGACGCCGGAGCTCTCTCTTCCTAACATATCTATTGTAAATCTAGCCATTTAGCAGACGACAAAGCTCTCTTGTTCTCGGCACCATACTTTGTCCCCTCCCTATCTCACACCACCATCAACGCTGGAAGCGTAGATCTAAGATTTGAGATCTCTCTCCCTGTGTCACCTGTCACGATGCCAAAGCTCTCTCCCTTCTCACGATTCGCTCTCTCCCTGTCTCACATCGCTTTCTCTCCCTGTCGGAACTTGTTCAAGCTGCCACATCAACATTGCCAAAACTCACTGACGGAACCTGCTAACGCTGCAATACACTACATTGTTGTTGGGTCGGGCCTATTTGGTTATCGTGGTAACTATAAGCCTAATTAGTACTAGACCTGTTAATCTTTGTCTTTTTAATTATTTACTTTGCATTTTCTATTTATTTTAATTATGATAAATGTTTCACCAAAAGGATCAAATTTCATGGCATTATTGGAAAGAAAATAAATTTTAATTATGATACATGTCTCATTGGTTTATACTTATATTGGAAAGAAAATAAATCTTACATTGACTTGATTTTATTTTATTTTTAATGTGATGATAGTTTGGCGTAATTATAAGCCTGTAAATGAACCGACACACTCGACAGCTTATTCGATACTCGCTCGATTAAACTTGATTCGAGTTCGAGTTCGATATTGTACAAGTTCGACTTGGTTACTGTGCAAGTTCGACTCAATTCAGCTCAGTTACTGTATAAGCTCAACTCGACTCGGATAGTTTATAAATTTAACAAGTATATACCTTTAAATAAGCGACACACTTGACAGCTTGCTCGATACCTGCTCGTTATTGTACAAACTTAGCTCATTACTGTACAAACTCGGCTCGGCTCAGCTTGGTTATTGTACAAGCTCGACTCGAACTCGGCTAAACTCGCTTGGCTTGACTCATTTACAGGCCTATTTGTTTATAACGAATTTGACATTTACATTGATAATTAGCTTTATGTCACGAACGTTGACATTTATGGCTATCTGTTTATAAATTATGATGGTTTTTATGGTTATATTTATGATGATTGAATTAACATTAGGTTTGATAAGGTTATGAATTGATTGATTTTTGTTTTCTTGTGTTGTAGTTTGTTGTTACTTTTATTTGATTTTGGGATTGTAAGATGGCTTTTGATTCTGAACATGGTTTAAATGTTATTTATGTGGATGAGTTAGGAAGTAAAAGTGGTAATATAATTGAACATTTATCTTGTGATACATGTATACTTGATCAAAGCATAAATGAATCTAAGACTAAATGTGAATATGAAAATGTAATAAGTGAAAGTAAAGACAAGATATCTAAAACACAAACAGATGTATTTTTGAGGAACTTGGCATTTGTAATGATGGAAAGTCACGTGTTAAATGTAAAAGATATAGAGAATCTTACGTAACTAGTGATACCCAATATGGTATGTCAACTCTTACACAGCATATGGGAAAATATAATGAGATAAGAGCTTTAAGACATTCAAAGTTTCCCGATATCTTTATTGATCAATAAAAAAAATTAAGAAATAAAAAAATAGATCAAAAGATTTTTCGGGATTTAGTAACAATGTCAATTATAAAGTATGATCTTCTTTTTGCATATATTAAGTACGATGGTGTTAAAAAAGCGTGGAAATATTTAAATCATGAACTCAAAATCATATATATCTTGAATTATTAATGCATCATATGTTTGGAAATTTTATGATGATTTTAAAAGATTAAAATAATGCTTGATTGAAATTCAAGGTAGGGTATGTCTCACTTGTGACTTAAGGATTGCTTGTGATAAGCAAGATTTTTTTCCCATTACTTTGGACAATGCTTCTTCTAATGATAATATGCAAGCTAATGTAAAAGATTAACTTAGTTTGTAAGATTATTTGCTTTGTTATGATGAATTCTTTCATGTTAGATGTTATACTCATATTTTAAATTTAATTGTTCAAGATGGATTGAGAATGATTTCTTCTTGTAATGAAAAAATTAGAGAAAACATCAAATATATGAAGGGATCGGAGGCTAGAATGAGAAGTTTTTTAAGGATGTATGCAAAGGTGTGAAATTGGTGCATATGCATATTTGATCTTAGATATGCTCATTCAATGGAATTATACTTATTTAATGCTTTGAAGTACTTTAAAATACAAATAATCATTGCTATGTTGGCTTTAACTGATATAATTATAAATATTGTCTATTACATGATGAATAGATAAAAGGAGAAAAAATCTATAAATTTTTATGTCATTTTATGAGATGACAAATATGATATCGGGTTCTAATTATTCATCTACCAACTTATATTTCTGTTAAGTTTAATAAATTGAGTTACGTCTTTTGAAACAATTAAATGGACAAAATGACGTATTAAGGACGTTGGCTTCTCATATGAAGAACAAATTTAACAAGTATTAAAGTGAGTATAATGTTATACTTGCAATAGTGGTGATTTTTGATCTACGAGTAAAATTCATTATGTCGAAGCATTGTTATTTTAGGATTCATCCTTATAGTGCTCAATAGAGGTTAAATATGGCGAAGAATAAACTTTTCATGTTTTATGAAAAATATACAAACAATGATATCATTACATCTTTGTATAATAAAAAACAACGAAGTTAAAAGTCTTCCTCGTCAATTCCCACTGGAAATATTTCCTTTATATGTAAATAAATTTAAAATTTTCTACCTTATGATTATTAATGTCTTTTTTATTGATTCTTGATTTTTTCTGCAATTGAGAAATCCAGCTAACTGCTATAGTTTCCAACGTGAACACATCCTATCATGCTCCTCTTGTTGTCTATCTTTACAGCAAAATCAACATTAACATAGCCCTATGACTTTAGTTCACCTTTTTTAAAACATGGACATTTGATAAATGTATAATTTAAAGATTCACATAATTTAAATCCATAAGATCGTTCCTTCTTTCTCTACTGCCGGAGCGATAACGCACTTTCTCTTGTAGCAATAATTTTAATGTGTTTTCTTCTCTTTCATTCTTTTTATAAGAATGCACATGCATGTTTTTCTAGTTAAACTTGATCTCTTATAAGTCTTAAGGAGTGCATTCTATACCATCCACACTCTATTAATCCCTTTGATGTGTTTTTAAAGTGTTTTGAGTTATAGTTATGTTTAATGTGTAATTTTAGTGTATTGTAGTATTTCGGTATGTTTGGTATATTCTTTTGTAGGCTCTTGGAGTGTTTTGGACTAAAATGGAGCTACAAAAAGGGTGATAAGGCATATCAAAATACAATGCAACAAAACAATGAAGAAATTGGTCTAGTCGCTATGGCCACATAATGTATGGCCATGACTGTCTAAGTGTGTCATCACCGCAGACGCATGTTTATGCCACGACCATCGCAATTCATTGCAGGGGTTAGTCATCATGGTTGTAAGGTGTGCGATCGAGGGTCTTCAGGGCTTCCTTATCACGACCGCTATCAACTTTTTGCCTCATTTTATTTATTTTTCTTACTTATTTTGATGTATTATTTAAGGGAGTACATAAAAAAATGTTGAAAATGTTTTTAGGGATTCTGAACCTTAAAGAGCTCTCTTTACTAACCAAGGAACCCTAGTTTGAGATTGTAGTTTTTTATCTTTTGTTTTTGGAGATCGTCATGTAATTTTGGATCAAGAACAACTTTGGTATTGAGTGAGGATTATTTGTACACTTTTGTGACAAGTTGTGTAAGGATCCGTATATGTGTTAGCATAACTTATAATCTATATTTGATGTTAAGAATATTATTTTGAGAATGTAACTATTAATACGATCGTTTTGACAATATTTGGGCATAATTTGAGGTCCAAAAGTCTACAAGGGTTATTTAATACATTTTGAGAGTTAAATTGAGAGTTAATAAGTGAAAATTAGAATTTTGAAGGGTTTTTTGGAAATTATTAAGGAATAGGACGAATTTTAATTAAAAATAGGTTTTGGGGTTTTATTATTTATTATAACTTTGTTTTGAGAAACCCTAGCCGTCGGAGGAGAGTTCTTAGTGTTCTTCGCATTCTTCATCGTTCTTCGCCGATTCTAGACCGTTCTTGCGAGTTTAATCCCTTCAGAAGGCAAGAGGTAGGTGATTCTTGATTCCTCGTTATTCTATTGCACGAACACAAACTGTTAGAATATATATATATATATACATAAATGTTTGAATATGTATGTATTTATATAAATATATTCATTTACGTGTATATACATATGGCTGGGCGATTATTGCAGTGCGGCGTGATTCGACGGGTTTGAATCTTTGGACGAGCTACTGCACCTGTTATCCCTTTTATCATATTCTAATTAGTTATTATTTGTAAAGACTCGTATTTGGGTAGTTTTGAGAGATAGCCATTCTATGGGAATGTAACTATCTGGACGGTAGTGTAGTCGTCGATGTGAGCATTTTGACTGTACTTGGGCCCAATTTCGAGTCGGGCCCCATTTGACCTGATTGTTGACTTTTTGAGGTTTATTGGTTGACTTTGCATTTGGGCGGTCTTTTGGGTGTAATAAAATCTGTTTAGTGTTGTTCTCGTCATTTCGAGCATTTTGACAGTAATTGGGCTCAATTTGGAGTTCGTAACCTCAGGAGGTCAATTATTGCGTTCGGGAGATCAATTATTGCTGGGAGGCCAATTATTGGCAGCAATATAAATAATTAAGAAACTCCATTATCTCTTTAATTTGCTTGGTGCGTGCGTGTTTGAGCAAGAGAGAGAGAGAACGTGAAGAGCTTCCCTTGGTGATTAGGGGCGATTGGAGTTCGTAAATCGCAAATAATCTTTCTAGGTAGGTGTCCTTGAACCTCTTATCTCGATTCTGTCTTGGAATATGCATGTAGTTATCATGATTTATGAATTTGAGTATGAACCCTAGGTTATGGGGAAAACCAAATTTTGGGGTTAGATATGATGATTTAGCATAAAATTGATTAAGAACTGATTTATATCAGTTTGGGTATGAAATTTTGTACTTTGTTTAGTAAAACGCGTGTTTGTGAGTGCTTGGGGGTTGCTGGGTTGATTCCAGACGAAATTAGGCCAAAAACAATGATGAACAGTACCCTGGGCAAACTGCAGGGTCGAAGTTCGTAGTTAGCAACTATGGAATCAGCAGCTTCGTAGTCAGCAGCTTCGTAGTCAGCAGCTGTGGAGTCAGTCGCTTCGTTAGTCCGGAGCAGTAGTCCGGAGCAGTTAGTCCGGATCAGCAGCAATGATCCGTATCTTCGCTCCGCAGCAATATTTCCGCAGCAGTGTTCCACAGCATCAATCCGCAGCAGTGTTTCGCAGCAGTGCAACTGCACTGCACTGGACTATTTACATTGTAAACCATTATGCCTCTCCACATTTAAGTATTACCTAAGTTACAATGTAAATAATGAAATACCCCCCTTTTGGATTCAAAGAAAAATACTAGAAAAATTAATTCACACTCTTTCAAAATGTGAAAATTGGGATTTACTGTAAAATCTCGGAAAAACCCAAAAGTTCGTAGTGGTGAATTTTTGGAAAGTGAGGTTAGACATCTCAGAAAAATCCCCAAAAATCAGATTATCTTATTTATGATATGGGAAACCAATGTCGGGACTATTGATTTCAAGAAAATAGCTACTATGGGTACTTCCTTCATAAATGAAGGATTGAGGATTTACTTGTGAGGACTGGCTACAGTTCTAAAGGAAATGTTGAGAATGACATGCCATACTAATGTTAGTATGTTGGTGTGAGGTATTGGGGCATGGACTCCGTGACTTGTTTGGGTTCTCACCGTGATGCACCGATGGTGCTATGTGGTTGACATGGCAGGCATATGCACCGATGGCAGGCCTGTGTGGCGACTGTGGCTGGGCATATTGCGTTGTGGACATGCTAAGGCCTGAGTTGAGCCGTTGAGCTTGTGGAGCTAGGGCTGAGTGCCCTGAGCTGGGATCCCATGGAGGATCGTGGACAAGTTGTCCTGTGTGGGCAGGCTGAGTCCTGATGATTGTGCACACTACACGGTGCATGAGTACACTGAGCATATAGTATAGACTTATATGTGTTGCATGATGTGGAGTTTTGGGGTCACCTACTGAGCTTGTCGCTCACCCCTACTTGTTGTCTACCCCTTTTCAGGTGTGACCCGAGACTAGTGGAGGACTTTCTTCCAGGAGGACATGCCCACTACTCTGATGTATGATACAGTACTGTATTCTATATTTTATTATTTGTTGTATCCCGGACATGGGTCCGTGGACAGTTGTATTTGCATACTGTTTGTGATGTAATGTCTGTATGACTGTTTGACTTATCATATGCATGATGATGTATGGGAAAGTACAGGATTACCCTTGATGTATGACTGTACAGGGTTACATATTTGAGATAGCACCCGCGGTGTAGTCTCTATTGGTGCTAGTCACCAACCCCTTGACCTTTCGGGTGCGGGCAAGGAGAAGTCATGTTCCTGGTTCCAGGTTTTCTTGGAATTCGGGGGCGTGACATTATTAATTTCTACCCGTACCAGGCCAATTGGCTTGGTTTCTTCCGCGCAGTAGCAGCAGCACACCAGGTTGTCGAATGATAGCCTAGTTAGCGTCTCCATGATGGGGGGCGGCGGCCTATACGTTCCTGCCTCCACAATCTGTTCGATCCAATGTAGCACAAGGGATTTGTTTTATTTTATTTAATTTTCTCTTAATCAAAAAAAGGGGGCATCTTTACATGCGTGGTTTCGTGGCAGTGAAAGAAAAGGGGCATCTTTTTTTTTAGTGTCAGATTTTTTTTAAAAAGGGGGGCTTAATTGATTATGGGAATTAAGTCGTGCGTGTCAATAGTTAATATATGTGGGTAATAAATTCGTGCATTAAATCCGTGCATTATTATGAAATCGTGCATGGTATTATATATGTGTATTTTGATAATTATCAAAATATATAGATAAATTTAATTTAATTTGATTTAGTAGTAAAAATAACATATTCATTGCTACCATTCCAATAGTAAGGTCAAACAAGAATTATGATATTGTTAGTTTAATAATGAAAATAGTGCTTGGGTTTGATATTATAATTTAATAATATGAAGTATTACTTGAAGCTTAATATTATTAATTTATCATCTAAAATATTGTCGGAGGCTCGACATTAATAGTTTGATATTAGAAACATTGTTTGTGGCTTGATATTTATAGTCTGACACTAGAAATATTGTTTGTAGTTCAATGTTAGAAATTTGGCATTTAAATGTTACTTGTACGTAGCTTAATATTACTTAATTGATATTTAAGGTGTTGGATGTTTGATGAATATTTATATATGTATGTATATCTATATATATTATTTGTGGTTAGCGCCGGATTGATGAATTAAATATTTTGTAAGGTTGTTGTATTGAATTTTGACTGTTGGAATATTCTATTTATTGATTATACGTGGAATTGGTGGTGGAGTTGGTTGGGTTAACCGCAGGTCCCATGTAGGGATGGCAAGAGGCCGCAGGTCCCCTATGTGTCTGGTTAACTGAGGTCCATATGTGGCAGGTTGTCGTTAGGGACACCACAGGTCCCACATATGGCTATCTGGTAATGACTGGGATCCTTGGAGCTGGATGTGGGGATCTCCTGGATGGTTGGATTGTTTGGTCTGTACCCTTAATGAATGAAATGTAATGTGTGTGATATTATATTTCATGATTGAATGTAAACTTATTGTGATAAAGTAGGACAGTACACTGGCACAAGCATACACCGATCATGTAGACTTAGGAATTCATGTTATAGGATGGTGAGGAGATGAAGATCACCTACTGGGCATTTGTGCTCACCCCTACTTTGTTGACATGTTTCAGGTATCGACTCATTCGCTAGAGGCTGGTCCGAAGCTAATTTTTGTTTGTTTTAAATTTTGTAATAACTTGGTTTATGGATTTTATAAAACATAATTGATTTTATTATTTGAATATCCGAACGAGGGTCCGTGGAAGTTGCATTGGAATTATAGCATGACTTTATTATTAATAAATTATTTCCCTTAACTTCATAGCATGTGGGAATGTACAGGAATACCCCTGATGTATGAATGTACAGGTTTATCTCGGACAGCACCCGATGTGTAGTCCATATCAGTGCTAGTCACCAACCCCTTGACCCTTCGGGTGCAGGCATGGGGAAGTGACGCTCTTAGTTCTGGTCCTTCTGGGATTTTGGGGGCGTGACAAGTTGGTATCAGAGCGGTCGATTTAGTGGACCTAGCATAGTAGGGTGATTGATTGAAACTTTGGAGCTTGGGAGACATTAAGGAGGGCGCTTGATCAACGCAGTCCTTAATGGTGTCCTTGGTTACCTTAGTGCCTGTCAGATCATCATAGGATGCATTGGGATGGGTGCATACATGACATGACATTGCTTGTGCATTTAGGGCACTAGAATTGATTATGCATGCGACTCTGATAGAATAAATAGCCATTAGTTGGCAATATGATTGTTTTGATAATATCTGCTGATTAGGACAACTGTGTTCAATTGATTGTTTGTTACTGTGAACCTATGGGTTATGATTGATTGATTGATGGATGTGTAAGGTGAGGAGTAATGTCCCATGGATGACAGTTGAGACTTATGAGTTCTATGTGGTGTAGACTTTTGGGTCACTGATTGGGAGTGGTAATTGCATTTTATTTGTGCTTAATGATAAATATTTGTGCAATAATTTGAACTTAATTGATTATTTTAATTGCGCAAATTTTATTCATTGGTATTTTGAGTTTTTAGTGTAATTTTTTTTAAAAGTGCAATTTTAGATAAATTTAAAATGTACTTTGAGTGTTTTGGATTGTGTGGCATAATTTAATGCATTTTTTTTAAAATTCTCTTCCAAATTTCTTATGTTACCATGTTTTTAATTATTTTATAGAATTAATATTAATTTGGTGAATTTTTATTGTTTATTTATTTATTCATTTTAATATTAATTTTTTTGGACTAAGGAAATTTTGGGGAGAAGAGCTTTTGCATGTGGAGATATGATTAATTTATTCTGGTGAGAGTTAATGAAAAAAAATGTGTGTGAGATTTAATTAGCGTGAATTTATGGAATTAAATTGATGGGTGT
This sequence comes from Taxillus chinensis, assembly GCA_023512835.1. NCBI lineage: Eukaryota > Viridiplantae > Streptophyta > Magnoliopsida > Santalales > Loranthaceae > Taxillus > Taxillus chinensis. The sequence continues at coordinate 26,707,810 of CM042086.1, forward strand.
GTGAATTGAGAGAATAAATATTTAAAAAAAGAAAGAAGTGAGATTAAAGATGATTTATTATCTTGGTTTCCTTTGTCTTGTGATTTGGACTGTGAAAAAAAGGGTTGAGAGAATAGATTGGAGAGAGAGAGTTGATATGGGAAATTGGGAAAAAAAGAAGAGGAAAATCGTATGGGGTCACGAGTGAGGTAGAGTAATTTGGAATTATCTCTTGAAAAGGGTGTTAGAGCCTACTTGTTTACTTTTTATGGACCTACGGGTCATGATTGTTTTCCCTATGATGTGAATTGATGTATCATGTTTGTCTAACGTGTGGTATATAAAGTAGTAGCAAAAGGATTGGATGGTTGGAAAAATGTAACTTAATAAAAGTAAAACATGAAGTACAACAATGGTAAATGATGGAATAAAATATTCAAGGATTAAATAGTGCAGTGAATATAATAATATAGCAGAAACTAACAACTGTTATGACTAGCAATATATACTGATCAGATATTAGGCTTAAATATTATGAGAAAACCATGATGGGATTGGTAGATTCAATAATGGTTTATTTTTGTTTTAAGGCAATTGAAGGGTAGACGTGCCAACGAGTGGGGGAAATAGTGATAACATAGTCTTTTGGAATGGGAGTGAAGAATTCGTTTCCATCCGATAAAATATTTCAATAATTTTTTTAAAAGTGTTAGTAAGTGATTTAGAAGGTTATAAAATAATCTGAGAATCAAAGGGAGTTATATTTCTTATGACTTTATAAGAGGTTTTGGAAATGGTCTTGGAGAAACACCTCAAGAGGAAAGCAATGCCCTTTTTCCCTAGATTAAAATTGTGGAACTTGTTAAACATGTGATGATGTCTTTAAGATATAGTTAAATGTTGAATCTATGTTATAAAAAAAATTATAATAGTAAAATAAAATAGCAAAAAAAAAAAGAGCATGTTGATTGATGTAGTTAGTTGTATAATATGATGTTGATGTGACCTTGTTGTATATCATTAGTTGGTTCACTGTTGTTATGAATTGTTGGTTGACGCTGGCGAATGATGTTCGAAATATTCATTTCCCTGTAATTTGTGTAGGTGATTGTATCGATTTTCAGTCGTCGTATGTTGACTGTGTTGGTTTTATGTCGACTTGGTTACATGCTACTAGTTAGTTGAAATGCTATATGGGATTTTGATTGAATGTTAGTGTTGATTTTTCCTTGGACCGATTGCCATTGTAATTGTGTTTGTTTGCCCAGTAAATATTGATGGATTATTGGTCTGCTTGTTTTTTAGTAGTTGCTCGTTGTTGGTTGCATGCACCTTGTGTGGTGTTGGCTTGTGGTGGACTATGTTAGTGCGTGTAACCGGTTATTGATAAGAATGGTAAATGTACAATAAAACTAATAAAAAAATCATAAATAATATACTTACAACACTAGTAACAATAGTAAATAAATGAAGAAATAATGATGACAGACTCTGTGTTAAATATTATTGTGATTCATGTTGACTGATGTCAATATCGATTACCATACTGTATGATTGTTTGGATATTCTTCATATGATATGGCGTGCAAATGACATGTTGTGGACTTTTGCCATGTTTTTGGGTATAGTTGTGTAATACGACTACATGTGTTATTTGATGTAATGTGAACACATATTATTGTGTTGTGCCTGAAAGTATGGCTGTGGTTATGGTAGCCTGTGTGGTAGTGGAGCCCGTGTGGCTGTAGCTGTGATTGTGCTTGCTTGGTTATCTTAATTATAAATGTTGTTTTTATTGATATGTGTATCGTGTTATATATCTATGCCTGAGTGTGAGCATAATTGTATTTCCTATTGCTGCCTTATTCCACATTGATTGGGTTGTTAACAACTACATGCATTCTTATTTTGTGTGGTGACCCGTGGTGAAACCGGGATGGACCTTGTTGCTTGATTGTTTGGCTTGATTGGTTAGTGGTAAGCATGATGATGTGAAACTGGTGAATGATTTATGGTGGGGCTAGTGTGGTGAGCTTTCCTTCGGTGAGGTCATTGTGACATGTTGTTGTGGTAGTCGAGCTTGTTGTTTGGTTATGAAGCCCTCTTTGTAAGGGGACTTGGCTGTGATTTAGCGGCGTCTTACCTTATTTGGTGGAGCTTACTTGGGTGTGACCTTCCGTCTGTGCATGAGAGTAGATATTTGCATAATTGTTGATATGTTGATGTTGTTTTGTTTTGTGCTCTGTTTGTGATTGTTATATGCTTGATATATTGTTTATAATATGTGATCATGATTTGTGAGACAATGTTTCCTTGTTGCACTTGTTGTAGGCTATTGGTTAATTGGGAATAGGTTGTTGGACTTTGGTTATACAATGTTTAATTAGGGTGACGAGTTTGTCCTATTAATTTGAGCTGATAGTGCTTTGATTGATTTTTGGGCTCTAGTGTTAATCCTTACTGTTTGGGTTCAATTAGATTGGTTAGTTTGGGTGGTGATGTTAGCATTCATTAGTATAATTTTAAGGTGATATGTGGTCAGTTGGGGTGTTTGTACGATATTGTTTCATTAATGATTCGTTTATGATGGTTATATAGCGAGTTAATAAAAATTGGTTTATGGTAGTGGTTCGATATTGAGTATTGAGCATGCAGTGGTTGTGCATGATGAAATTTGTTAATTTGATTGATTATTGGATTTTGATAGGTGATCATATTGACTGTGATCCGACGATCTATGTTGAGGTATTAGTTTGCTCATGTTTAGCCTTGTTGTTGTGATGGCTAGGTTTATGCTGCATTCCAGGTGACTTAGCCTTTTTGCGTTGGCAAGGGATCATAAATAGTTTACAAAAGGATGATAACCCCCCTCATTATGTTGAATGGTTAGTAGATGCGTTGTAAGTTCAGGGGAATGTGAATTGGTGAATGTATTGTTACTTCATAATAGTTAATGGTATGTCCTCAAGCGTTGGATTGGTTAATGTTTGGTGGGTCAAGCGTTGCCTTAACAGTACAATAGTTAATGGCTAGGTGGGGTTTTGGAATCCTATCAGTGAGATTAGAGATCTTTATCATTAGGATTGTTAGTTGGTTCAATCTTTTCGGGGACGAAAAGTCCTAAGGAGGGAAGAATGTGAAGATTTTTTTTCTCAGTGATGGGAGCAAATTAATTATGATGTGTATGTTGAAATAATTACTCATGGACATATGGTGGTTTTTGTGAGGCGTATGATGTATGGTTGTTGCTATGTGTTGCTTGTGTATAAAATATGATAGGCTATGTAAGAATTATGCTAGTGAAAGGAATTGTGTTCGTTAGTGAGGGAAATATGTTAGATATTGGCTGTGTAGTAGTTGTGTGTAGGTGTAGTATCTATAAAGACGTTTTTTTTTAATTTTTTTCGAGGACGAAAAAACTTAAGGTGAGAAGGACGTAAGAATCCGTATACGTGTTAGCATAACTTATAATCTATATTTGATGTTAAGAATGTTATTTTGAGAATGTAGCCATTAATACGATCGTTTTGACAATATTTGGGCATAATTTGAGGTCCAAAAGCCTTCAGGGGTTATTTAATACATTTTGGGAGTTAAATTGAGAGTTAATAAGTAAAAATTAGAATTTTAAAGGGCTTTTTAGAAATTATAAAGGAATAGGACGAATTTTAATTAAAAATAGGGTTTTGGAGTTTTATTATTTATTATAACTTTGTTTTGAGAAACCCTAGCCGTCGGAGGAGAGTTCTTAGTGTTCTTTGCGTTCTTCATCGTTCTTCGCCGATTCTAGATCATTCTTGCGAGTTTAATCTCTTCGGAAGGCAAGAGGTAGGTGATTCTTGATTCCTCATTATTCTATTGCACGAACGCAAACTGTTAGAATATATATATATATATATATACATAAACGTTTGGATATGTATGTATTTATATAAATGTATTCATTTCCATGTATATACATACGACTGGGCGATTGTTGCAGTGCAGCGTGATTCGACCGGTTCCGAATCCTTGGACGAGCTACTGCACATGTTATCCCTTTTATCATATTCTAATTAGTTATTATTAATTTCTACACGTACCAGGCCAATTGGCTTGGTTTTTTCCGCGCAGCAGCAGCAGCACACCAGGTTGTCGAATGACAGCCTAGTTAGCATCTCCATGACAGGGGGCAGCGGCCTATACGTTCCTGCCTCCACAGTCCGTTCGATCCAATGTAGCACAAGGGTTTTGTTTTATTTAATTTAATTTTCTCTTAATAAAAAAGGGGGCATCTTTACATGCGTGGTTTCGTGGCAGTGAAAGAAAAGGGGCATCTTTTTTTTTTAGTGTCAGATTTTTTTTAAAAGGGGGGGCATAATTGATTATGGGAATTAAGTCGTGCGTGTCAATAGTTAATATATGTGGGTAATAAATTCGTGCATTAAATCCGTGCATTATTATGAAGTCGTGCATGGTATTATATATGTTTATTTTGATAATTATCAAAATATATAGATAAATTTAATTTAATTTGATTTAGTAGTAAAAATAACATATTCATTGCTACCATTCCAATATCAAGGTCAAACAAGAATTATGATATTGTTAGTTTAATAATGAAAATAGTGCTTGGGTTTGATATTATAGTTTAATAATATGAAGTATTACTTGAAGCTTAATATTATTAATTTATCATCTAAAATATTGTCGGAGGTTTGACATTAATAGTTTGATATTAGAAACAATGTTTGTGGCTTGATATTTATAGTCTGACACTAGAAATATTGTTTGTAGTTCAATGTTAGAAATTTGGCATTTAAATGTTACTTGTACGTAGCTTAATATTACTTAATTGATATTTAAGGTGTTGGATGTTTGATGAATATTTATATATGTATGTATATCTATATATATTATTTGTGGTTAGCGCCGGATTGCTAAATTAAATATTTTGTAAGGTTGTTGTATTGAATTTTGACTGTTGGAATATTCTATTTATTGATTATACGTGAAATTGGTGGTGGAGTTGGTTGGGTTAACCGCAGGTCCCACGTAGGGCTGGCAAGAGGCCGCAGGTCCCCTATGTGGCTGGTTAACTGAGGTCCCATATGTGGCAGGTTGTCGTAAGGGACACCACAGGTCCCTCATATGGCTATCTGGTAATGACTGGGATCCTTGGAGCTGGATGTGGGGATCTCCTGGATGGTTGGATTGTTTGGTGTGTACCCTTAATGAATGAAATGTAATGTGTGTGATATTATATTTCGTGATTGAATGTAAGCTTATTGTGATAAAGTAGGACACTACACTGGCACAAGCATACACCGATCATGTAGACTTAGGAATTCATGTTATAGGATGGTGAGGGGATGGAGATCACCTACTGGGCATTTGTGCTCACCCCTACTTTGTTGACATGTTTCAGGTATCGACTCATTCGCTAGAGGCTGGTCCGAAGCTAATTTTTGTTTGTTTTAAATTTTGTAATAACTTGGTTTATGGATTTTGTAAAACATGATTGATTTTATTATTTGAATATCTGGACGAGGGTCCGTGGAAGTTGTATTGGAATTATAGCATGACTTTATTATTAATAAATTATTTCCCTTAACTTCATAGCATGTGGGAATGTACAAGAATACCCTTGATATATGAATGTACAGGTTTATCTCGGACAGCACTCGATGTGTAGTCCATATCGGTGCTAGTCACCAACCCCTTGACCCTTCGGGTGCGGGCATGGGGAAGTCACACTCTTAGTTCCGGTCCTCGGATTTGGGGGCGTGACAGGTTGGGTTGCCTTCTCTTTTCCCTTTGTAATCTCTAAGTTTGATAATCAATAATATGTTTATTCAATATTTCATAAGGTAATTCATTTTTCTTTTTCTTAAGGATTAGGAGTAGCTCAATCTCAATTTCTTGATTGTATGTGTATGTTTGATTATTTCTTATCTTTGTATTATAAATGATTTCATTTTACCAATAGGATCCATGTTTTGGGCATCGCTAACCTATTGCACATTTTAGATAAGTTGGGGAAGAACCAAAAGGAACATTATTAGATATTATAGAATGAAACCTGGGACTAGTGAGTAATGATAGCTTTCCTAATTAATCTGATTGATTAACCATGAACATATTTGAGATTTAATTGATTGGATGACCTTGTTTGAGTTACTAACTCTTTGAGAGGTCTAAGTGGTATTAGGGTGAACCAAATGAGATGGACAATGATAATCTTAATGGATGATCAAAACTAGTTGGGGTTTGAGTTGAATAGATATTAAGTGATTGGGTTATAAGAATTAGGTATTGTAGCATGGATAAGGATATTGGATTGATTATGCTATTTATATATGAATATATACACACACACATATATATATATATCATGGTATATGTATTTGAATGGTGGATTATATTAATGTGGTTGTATTAGGTATTATGCTTGTATTGTTATATGTGATTGATATGAACATCAATGTGGTGGGAACGATTGATATAGACGCTGATGTGGTGGGAATGTTGTTTCACTTAGGGTGGCGAATGACTATAAGCCTGGACGAGGGCATGTTTTATGCATATGACAAGCTATAACCCTGAAAGTAAGGGTTATACTTTGAGAATGTTGCTTGGTTATGTTTATTGTGTTACTTGTTTGAGATCGTTGATTTGATTATGTATTTTCAGCATGTACATTGTACATAGAGCATGTAGTAATAGGGTTCCATGGTTATGGGTAGTGAGAAGTGATAGTTCACCTACTGAGCGTTATACTTATCCTTACCCATTGATTTCTTTTTCCTAAGTACTAGCCGGAGCTAGTTGTGAAGTGTACAACAAGGTGAAGATATTCTTTTAATATATGAACTTGTTTATTAATGTGAAAAATATTTTATTTGAAATTTATTTCCAGACAAGGATCTGTGAACAGTTGTACTGAACTGAGTATGTTATTATGAATGAATTTGTTGGATTAATATTCTAAATTGTATGATTATATAGGGCAAATGAGATAATACTCATTGTGTATGTCTTCTCTAGTTACTTGTCACCAACTTCTTAATTCTTTAAGCGCGAATATGAGAAAGTCATGTGCTTGGTTATGCTCATTTGGAATCCAAGACATTACATCATTGAAGTTTTATTTAGAAAAGAATCAAGTTATACAGTTTTATCCGAGATGTGACATATGAATTCGGTTTTAGTTTCGAATTTATGTAAATTCCATTATTGAGTTAACCATAAGCAAAAGTTTTATTATGTATTTATTATATTTATATAATATATAATGTTGGATCCTATTTTGTTCGAATTGAACATGTTTTATTATATTTGATTTTTTTATTTTTTATTTTTTATTATTTTAATTTTAACTTTTATTTTCATGTGAACTTTGCTTGTCACATAATTTTGTAGGACAATAAGGATCATGACTGTGGCCCGAAAATGTCGAAATTCAATCACTTATTCGGAAAGGCCTTCAAACGCCAAAGAGTTAGTCCTAGATCATAAAAAATCAAATTTGAAGATTAATGCATTCGATTGCACTCAATTCCAAGGTCAAACGAAGAAGTTATAACAAAATCGCGTTCGAACCTCTAGTGGTGCTCACGCGATAATTGACCTTCAAAACGACAATCTGGATCAGGTCACGAACCTCATTTTCTTGCTTTACTCATTGTTGAGAGAATTTTGGTATATATATTGCATACATTCGCTCCAAAGCCTTTTCTCAAAAATTAAAAATTTTTTGTTTTCATGCAAGAAAGTAGTTTCGAGGCGCGTAATATAGGCCTAGCACAAAAATAAGACCATTTTAAAATAAAAAAGACACAGGATCGCTCATTATGACACCTCAAGTTCAAAAATAAGTTTCTTGATTTTTTCCGAAACCCAAGTCGCCTTACTAATACAAAAAATTAAAAACATCTGTTAAAAAAGACCTAAGTCAAAAATCAGAAACCTTAGCCGCCACCCTCCCTCTTTCCCACTTATGTCTATTCCGTGTGTCATTGTCTTATTGGTTAGAAAAGAAAAAATAAAAAAACAACAACAAAAACACAATTTAAAAAACAAAAAGTAAAAACAAGAAAACAAAATATCGTCCACACAACACACGCACCTTATCTATTCTTTCCCATTCTCTCTCCCCCCTCTCGTCGTCTTCCCCACCCCATGCCATGGCAGCCACGTCAAACCACCACCCCTGTGCCCGGCCAACCCACACCACACTTGCTCACACCACACCCATTCCGATCCGAGCTGAACCGCCCCACCCGAGCCGAGCAATTGGCCACGCCAAACCTCCCCTTCACTGCCCCAAATCAATCCCAGACCCTACAAATCCATCGTCTATATAAACCCCCATGAATCTATTGATTAAGTGGGCTCTCCTTTCCTTTTAAATCCAAATTTGAAAAACACACAAACCTTTCATCTTCTCTCACTGAACCTATCCCCTTTGGCCGGAATTCCTTCCACTGGCCACAGTGGAGTATATAATCTTCCCCAACCCGTCATATAGCCCGTCAATCACTCTCCACGAATATTCTATCCTCGTTCGTCTCCTTCCCTTCTGCTCAGGAGGGAGATGTATAACTCTTCGCTGCTGTCCCCATGCAACTCTGAGCCATTGAAAGTGGATAAGCCATCAAAAATCCACTAAGTTTGGGTTGTATGGTTTGGATTTTGTTGTGTCGTTGCCCGACTTCCCTGTGGATTTTTTAATCTTGTTTGTGTGTTTAACATCTGCTTGTTTTGCTTTTAATCTGATATGGAATGGATTTGCTTGGCATGTGTCGAAAAAAAAAATGTAACTTCGTCTTCTTTTTTTGTTACATATGTGACTACTCTACTGTTCATATATATTCCGTTCTTGGTCTATCCGGTTTTACTGTCCATAATCTGTCATGTCAGGTCATAGATGCATTTTCATATTTCTTTAATTTCCAATATACTTAGAAACCTCTTTTCATTATCGGGGACAGACCCACCTTTCCTTAGCAATAAGTAAACCAGGTAAGCGGTCTAACCCATCCAAAACAAGTCCTTTTTATCTTTGTGCACTATTTGTACACAAACAATACACAAAGAGGGGTAGCCGTTGGACCCCATTTTGTTTGGATTGGACATATTTTTATCACATTTGATCTTTTATTTTTTTCATGTTGCCTCTGCTTGCCGCATAATTTTGTAGGACGATAAGGGTCGTGACCGCGACCTGAAAACACCTAATTTCAATGACTTATTTAGAAAGGCCTTCAAATGCCAAAGAGTTAGTCCCAAATGATAGAAAATTAAATTTAAAGACCAACACCTTCAACCGCACACAATTTCGAGGTCAAACGAATAAGTTGTGATCAAAACGTGTTCGGACAACAGTGCTCACATGATAATTGATCTTCAAAATGACACTTTGGATCAGGTCACGAACCCCATTTTCTTACTCTACTCATTGTTCTAAGAATTTCGATATGTATATTGTATATATTCGCTTCTGGAGCCTTTTCTCAAAAAGTAAAAAAATTTGTTTTCCTCTAATAAAGCAGTTTCAACACGCGTAGTACAGGCCTGACACAAAAATAAGACCATTTTAAAATAAAAAGGATACGTGATCATTCGTCATGATGCCTTGAGTTCAAAAATAACTTTCTTGTTTTTTTTAAAACCCGAGTCATCTTAATAATCCAAAAAAACTAAAAACATTAGTTAAAAAATATCAAGTCAAAAATCAGAAACCTTGCCGCCACCTTTCCTCTTTCCCACCTGTGTCCATTTCATGTGTCATTGTCTTATTGGTTAGAAAAGAAAAAAAACAAAAAAAGAAAACAAAAGTACAATTTAAAAAAAAAAAGAAAAAAAAAAAAAGCAAAATATCAACCACACAACGCGCGCACCATATCTCTTCTTCCCCGTTCTCTCTCCCCTCTCTCGTCGTCTTCCTCGTTCCATGCCATGGCATCTGTATCAGACCACCATACCGGACCACCACCCCCATAGATCGATTGATTAGATGGGCTCTCCTCTCCTCTCAAATCCAAATTCGAAAAACACACAAACCCTCCATCCCCTTTAGCCAAAATTCCTTCCACCAACCACGGTGGAGTATATAATCTTCTTTAACCCATCATATAGCCCGTCTATCACTCTCCATGAATATTCTATCCTCGTTCGTCTCCTTCCCTTCTACACGAGAGGGAGGTGTACAACTCTTCATTGTTATCCCCATGCGACTCTGAGCCATTGAAGGTGGATAGGAGGTGATCCGGTGACTCGTTGTCTTAGAACCTGGTCCGGCCCAGATGTATCCGCCCATCTGCCGCTACAGCTGTGTCAGCTGTGTATAGCATCGATGCCGTGTATGTTCAGCGTAGATACAGTTGCCTTGTCAACATTACCATCTTTAGCGCTTTCCTTGTTTAACTTGTATCTTTGTGTAATCTTTGTAATTATATGCGTACCATATTTAGATAGTCAATTGTATCAGAGCCACGAATTCAGCATGGCTGCTCGTGATATTGGAGCAAGGAAAGGGGAGAGTGACGTCATAGAGCGGAAAGGGGAGACAATTCCTGTCGGGGTCATGTCTCCCTATTTGCTGAACTCCAATGATAATCCAGGGAATGTGATCACCCAAGTACAATTGAAGGGTGATAATTATGAGGAATGGGCACAAGCAATGCGTACTTCATTGCGCGCGAAGAAGAAGTACGGGTTCATTGCAGGAACAATTCTGCAACCTACTGCGGACTCGGCCGAACTCGAAGAATAGTGGACTGTGAACTCGATGTTGGTCTCATGGCTTCTCAATACCATAGAACCAATGTTGCGCTCCACTATTACGTATATGGAGATGGCGAAGGATCTTTGGGAAGACATCAAGGAACGTTTTGCTGTAAGTAATGGCCCCCGTGTACAACAACTGCACGCAGAACTGGCTAATTGTCGTCAGAAAGGACTCCCAATCGTAACCTATTATGGGCAACTGAAGCAAGTTTGGGAGGAACTTGCAAACTATGATCAGCCGCCCACTTGTCAATGTGGAGGCTGTACATGCAATTTGAACATTGCTTTTGAGAGAAAGTTGGAGGAGAGCAAGGTACACCAGTTTCTTATGGGTCTGGATGATAACGTTTTTGGGACGGTTCGGTCGAATATCCTGAGCACCGAACCACTTCCCACACTCAACCGTACGTACGCCATGGTGATTCAAGAGGAGCATGTACGACAAATCATGCATACCAAAGAGACAGGACGAGAAGTGATGGCTTTTGCGGTACAAAATACCACTAGCGAACGTCGGATAATGAACGGCGGAAAGCAAACCATAGTCTGTACGTTGTGCCAGAGGCGAGGACACGATGAAGAACATTGCTTTCAAGTAATCGGGTATCCTGATTGGTGGGGTGATCGACCTCGTGCCGAGAACCGCGGAGGAGGCCGCGGTCGTATAGGACGGGGGAACTCTATTAGAGGACAAGGACGACATTGTGTGATACCACGTGCAAATGTGGCCCAGGGTTTGGGATCCACGTCTGAAGATTCAACTGGACATTCGGCTAGGAGCGGGTTCAGCAACGAGTAATGGACAACGTTGTTGAATCTAATGCAAACGAACAAAGCTGGCGGTGCAACTGAACACATGACTGGTAAGAACACTACAAGGCATGACTTAACTTGGATACTTGATACAGGAGCCACCCAGCACATGACGTGTAACGCAAACACGTTGCGTGAGACAACACAACTCGCAGGATGTGTTGTTGGTCTCGCTGATGGGCGACGGGTATAGGCACTGCAGACGAGGACCGTGTCCTTAACAGAAAAGATGAGATTGCATAACGTGCTTTATATACCGGCTTTGAATTATAATATGATTTCGGTGGCCCAATTACTTACTGATACGAATTACATTATTGTGTTTCGTGCTGACTCTTGTGTCATTCAGGACTGCATTTCGAGGATGGTGATTGGTGCGGGTAAACAACAGAATGGGCTTTATTACATTACAAAACCGAACTTGGTTCTTTCTGTCGCCTTGACGACTGTGACTTCATCTGATATATGGCATCAGCGACTGGTCATCCATCGCACAAAGTCGTGAGCAAGCTGTCTACTCTTTTTGGACAATCTATGTCTGCAGGGTCAAACAATAAAATATGTGATGTTTGTGTTCGCGCAAAGCACACACGCGATTGTTTTCCTTTGAGTGAGAATAATGCTATAGCAAAGTTTACATTGATTCATTGTGATTTGTGGGGTCTATATAAAACTGTTTCCTTGTCTGGTGCTTCCTATTTCCTAACGATTCTGGATGACTATTCTCGGGCTGTCTGGGTTTATTTGCTTCACGCGAAAACCGAAGTCAGTCGTGTGTTGCATAACTTTTTCACATTGGTCGAGCGTCAATTTTAGACCAAGGTGCGTGTTGTCCACACCGATAATGGCACAGAGTTCACCTGTATGACGTCCTATTTCCTCGAACACGGAATTGTCCACCAGACCTCTTGCCGCGCCACGCCTCAACAAAATGGACGCGTTGAGCACAAGCATCACCATATTTTAAATATGGCTCGCGCCTTGCGTTTCCAAGCTAATTTACCCGTTCTCTTCTGGGGTGAATGTGTTCTGACAGCCGCATACTTGATCAATCACACGCCCACCGGTCTGTTGGACAACAAAACACCGTATGAACTCTTACGTGGTACGTGTCCTTCTTATGCTCACTTACGTGTTTTTGGCTGCTTGAGCTATGGTAAGACTATAAACAGAGACAGAGACAAATTTGCCAACCACTCCCAGCGCTGTATCTTTTTGGGGTACCCCTACGGGAAAACAGTGTGGACATTGTACGATCTCACCACACGTGAGGTTTTTGTGTCCCGTGATGTGGTGTTTTCTGAAGGGGTGTTTCCCTTCGCTAATACCGCACCTGTTCGCACATGCCCTTTCTTGTCAGAGACACTCGATGATGATGCCCCGCCTTCTCCTAATGATGGTACTCCAGCATCAGAGGACACCCACACAGAGACGGCCTCATCCCCCCTGACAACGTGGAACCTGCGACTGACCCTCTCGTTGCCGACGAAGCGTCACCTCCTCCTAGTGATGAGGCCACCGACCTTGCGCTCCTAGATGACTCCGCCGACGCCGCCACTTCTGTCCATGGCAGGTTGTCCCCTGTGCGTCAGGCACCCAGCGTAGGTGGTTCATCCACGGCAGCACCGCTGGGACGTGGTCTCCGAATCAAACAGCCATCTATTAAGCTTAAGGATTACGCTCTCCACACCGCCCAGCAGGAGGGGACCATCACCATCCCGCAAACACTCTCTGGTTCCACCGGCACGAGATACCCTCTGGCGAATTATGTCCGTGATGACAAATTCACCCCTTAGCATCAATCTTTCTTGGCAGCAGTCACTGCTGGGCATGAGCCACGCTCCTATCACGAAGCTATGCAGCATCCTCATTGGCAGGAGGCGATGCGGAAAGAGTTGGATGCCCTCGAGCTCAATGACACGTGGACCGTCACTACGCTGCCACCTGGGAAGAGGGCGCTGAGAAGCAAGTGGGTCTACAAAATCAAATATCATTCGGATGGTACGAATGAACGGCATAAAGTTCGATTGGTAATTTTGGGAAACCATCAGGTCAAAGGAATCGATTACCGTGAGACGTTCGCTCCCGTTGCGAAAATGGTTAGTGTCCGTTGTTTTCTGGCTGTTGTGGCCGCCCGCAATTGGGCAGTCCATCAAATGGACGTCCACAATGCCTTCTTGCATGGTGATCTCGATGAGGAAGTCTACATGCGACTGCCACCTGGTTTCTGGACTTCTCAGCCTGGCCAGGTTTGTAGGCTGCATATGTCTCTTTATGGTCTGCGCCAAACCCCACGCTGTTGGTTTGCCAAGCTTGCCTCGGCTCTCACACAATATGGATTCCTCCAGTCACGTACTGATTACTCACTGTTTACACTCCGGCGTGGCCACACTCGTCTTCATGTCCTTGTGTATGTGGACAACCTCATCATTTCTGGCAATCAAAGTTCTTCGATTCGTCACTTCAAGGATTATCTTGGTACATGTTTTCATATGAAGGACCTTGGCCTGTTGAAATATTTTTTGGGTGTGGAAGTTGCATGTAATTCGGATGGGATTCTCTTGTCTCAACATAAATATGTGTTGGACCTTCTTTCTGAAGTTGGGTTGTTAGGCGCTAAACCCGCTTCTTCTCCCATCATGCCAAATCACAATCTGGCTTTGGCGCACGGAACATGCTTATCCGATCCTGAACGGTATCACTGTCTTATCGGCCGCTTGATTTATCTTACCTTCACCCGACCCGAGGTATCCTAATGCGTGCACATCTTGGCGCAATTTATGCAGCAGCCCCGTGATGACCATTGGGCCGCCGCTTTGCGTGTTGTCCATTACCTCAAAATGGCTCCTGGCCAAGGCATTCTTCTGCGTTCTGCTTCTGATCTACGGCTCACCGCTTATTGCGATTATGACTGGGCTAGCTGCCCCGTTACACGTCGGTCTCTCACTAGCTAGTTTGTCACGCTCGGGCCCTCACCCATCTCTTGGAAAACCAAGAAACAGCATACTGTTTCCCGTTCTTCTGCCGAGGCTGAGTATCATTCCCTTGCCATCACGGCATGTGAACTCAAATGGTTGAGAGGGTTGCTGCTTGACCTCGGTGTTTCTCACTCGTCCTCCATCCCTCTCTTCTGTGATAGTCAATCTGCATTATATATTGCTGCGAACCCGGTTTTTCATGAACGCACCAAACACATTGAGGTTGATTGTCATTTCATCCGAGACGAAATCAACCGCGGCACACTTCGCCCTACATATATTCATACCACCATGCAGCCTGCTGATATCTTCACCAAGGCCCTCGGTCAGCAGCAGTTTGCGTTTCTCCTTCGCAAGCTGGGCATTTACGATCCCCATGCTCCACCTTGAGGGGGGGGGGGGTGTTAGAACCTGGTCCGGCCCGGCCGTATCCGCCCATATGCCGCTACAGATGTTTCAGCTGTGTACAGCATCGGTGCCGCGTACGTTCAACGTAGATACAGCTGCCTTGTCAACATTACCATCTTTAGCGCTTTCCTTGTTTAACTTGTATATTTGTGTAATCTTTGTAATTATTGGCGTACCATATTTAGATAGTCAATTGTATTTTATAAGGCTCAATCGGGCACAATAACAATCAACGCTTTGGGTCGCACATTGCAACATGAGTTCGTTCATGTTGCCGCTCCTACGCAACTCTAAGCCACAAAAGAAGGGTAGGAGAAGGCGACCCGGTGCTCTAGTGTCGGAGGAAGACATCCAAAGGACGTTTTGTTTTGCTTTATGTGGTTGGTTTTTACCATTTTGTTTTGTCTTATTTTGTTCATTTTCTCATTTTGTTTGATTGTGTGTTTGTTGATTGTGTTGTTACTATTCTGCTTATGATTACATAAAAAAATCCATCAAAAATCCACTGAGTTTGGGTCGTTTGGTTTGGATTTTGGTGTGCTGTTGCTCGGCTTCCCTGTGGATTTTTTTATCTTGTTTGTGTGTTTAGCATCTGCTTGTTTCTTTTGTTTCTTTTAATCCGATCTGGGTTGGGTTTGCTTTGTCTGTGTCAAAAAAAAAGTAACCTAGTCTTCTTCTTTTTTGTTACGTTTGTGACTGCTTTACTGTTCATATATATTTTGTTCATGGTCTGTCTAGTTTTACTTGTCCATAGTCTATCTATTTTTTTAATTTTTTTTAAGAAGAACCTTTATTTATCTTGTTAGAAGGGCCTGGTTTTCAAAACAAAGACAAACAAGAAAGAAGAAAGAAAAAATTGTTGTACCCTCCTTGTTTGTGGTATGATGCTTGTGTGTTATTTTCAATTCATTTATGCACTTTTGTTTATTTTATCTGTTTTATGCATATGATTCATGTGCTAATTTTTACCATCATCTTGTTTCTGTGGCCAGTACACACACGTTTTAATTCTCTACAAAACAAGGAAAGTCAATTTGCTTGTGTGATGAACATCTGTTTGTTTGTCTGATTTAATCCTATTTGTTTAGGTAAAAAAAATGCATGTCTGGTTTGCTCACCCTTAATCTGCCTTGTTAACTTGTTTTGTCAGTTATATGCATCAACTGGTTGTCTATTCTGGACGCCTCTGCTTGTCCGGTTTCCACCTATTTTTTAAATAAATAAATAAATAAATAAAAGAGAAAAAGAAAGAATATAATGAGGTGGATTCACTTGTTTTCCCAGGTTCCTTGTTTTATTTGGTAGTCACTAGTCCATGAGTCTTCATTTAGTGTTTAAATAAGTGTCCATATGTGTTATATGTTCATCTGTGTTTTATGGTTGTGTTTGAAAATAACATGCTGGATGTCCGTGTCTACATTAGTTATTCTGTGGGCAACCTTGCTATTCATATTAATCACAATGTCATAGAGATTAGCATGTCGTTGGTTGGATTTGGATTTCACGTTGGCCATTATCCTTCTCTTGTCATGTTGGTTGATGTGCTTATAATTACTGTGCGTTGTTTCTTTCTTTTTTTTGTTTATTTTGTTTAACCTTAGAATGTAATTTTATCTTTATTAGCCTTAAGATTGATGTTAGTTTTGGGCCATTATAATTTGTGTAAATTTGGGTTATGTGACACTATCCCGTTGTATATGTAAATTAAACAAAAAAACAAAAAACAAAAACAAAAACAAAAAAAGGAAAAAAAAAGAGTGAGGGTGTATTTTGTTTGTGGATGACATAATCATACATAATACACTAGTGTTTATTTATTTATTTTAAATTTTTATTATTTTTAAAAAAAATTCTTAAACTAAAAATGTTTTCTAAACAAAAAAACTTTTCTCAAATAAAAAGAAACTATTTTCCTAAAAAAATAAAAACAAAAAACAAACTTTTCTCAAATAAAAAGTGTTTCTAAACAAAAAAAAGGCTTTTTAAAAAAATTAAAAAGAATTATTAGTTTTTACCTTCAATATTATTATAAGCATTTGGTTTAAATGTCAATGTAGAACTTAGAATTAATTAAATTTTGATTTTCCTTTAAATCTTTAAATAACGTAGTTTTAATCTAAAAAAATAAAAACAAAAAAATGAATAAACAAAAAATAAAGAAAAAAAGATAAAACATTTCTAGAATATTTTTTTTTCAATACATGGGCTTTTTAACACTAGGATTTTTCTTTTATCTTTTTTTCACCATTAGCATCATACAAATGTGTATTTTAAACTTTGAACATAAGACTTTGATAATTTAAACACTTATGATTACTTTAGTTTTTAAAATTGGATTTAATTTTTAACTTTAAATTTAGAAAGAAAAATGTCAAAAACCCAAAAAAAAGGATGTCCTTTAGAGGCTTAGGTAATTTTGATTTAATTCTAATTTTAATAAATAACTTAAAAAAATAAAAAGAGTAGATCTTTAGGCTATAGTAAAATTTTGTCATAGACTAGCAAACGGTTTAAATAAGTTAGAAATCTCTACACTCTTAAGCTTAAAATAAGTACTGAAAAGAGTGTTACGAGGATGTTAATCTTTTCCTACACGAACCAACTCCTGAACCCATCTTCAATAGCATAAATTTAATTTTATTTTAGGTGACCAATCGCACTCCAAAAATGATTGGTGGCAACTCTAGTTTTTTATTATCATTCGGATAAAAATTGAGGGGAACTGTACCCAAAAACGATTTTGTTGCAAGGAACTGCACCCCAAAAGGTTAGACGGAATCCCGTAATGACATATAATAAATGTGATTTTGTTGTTTTTGTATAAAAATGATATATTTGAGCAAAAAACTAACTAACCCAAAAATAAAAACTTTTACAAAATTTTAAATAAGTTTTTTTATTATTAATTCTATTAAAAAATGGAAATAACCAAATAAGTTTGATTTCTTAAAATCCGGTTTCAATTTTTTACTTTATATTCCTTATAAAAAGAATGAGACACGGGTGATAAACTTCCTTTAATTTCATTATCTTGTTTTTTCTTTTCGTTCTCATTATTATTATTATGGTTGATAATACAATTTCAACAAAAGATGACATTAGAGAGATGACTTGTGTACCTTTTTTTATCTTTAAACTTTCACCTAGCCCGCAGCCTGGCTTCCTATACCCTCTCATGATTCATTTCTCTCAAGTTGTAATTTAATTATCTTTAATATTTTAATTTTGTTTATATTTATAAAAAAAATTATAATTTTGGATCAATGGTTAAAAAACCCAATCGATCAATCAATTCGATGATTAAACTAATAAAAGTAAAATCCAAAAAACAGGCACCACTTTTTAGCCTTCACTGTTCGCGAATGAGACACGTAACAAATCTAAGGCAACTATTACTACACACGAGAATTGACTTCGAGACGAAAACACATAAGCCCTTGTTTTTAAATAAAATTTTAAAATAAATTGAATTCGACACCACGAGGCCTTGTTTAGTATAGAGTTTTGAAAATAAATTTTTATTTTTAAATTATAAAAATATTGGTTCTATGACAATTTAATAGAATTAAATTTAAAATTTTATTTTCAAAACACATAAGTCCCACAGGTGTTTTAAAAATTATTTTTAATTATTTACATTTAAAATTTTAATTTAAATTCGATAAAAAATTTAAATAATTATTTTTATTCATATACTTTATTATCTGAATTCATGATATTTTATTTTTATAATATTTAATTTTGAATAATATATTTTTTTAAAATATTATTTATCTTATCATATAAAGTTTATTTTTTAAAATTTAAAATTTAATATGAATTCCAAAGTCTTCCAAATCACGTGCGCCAGATCTCTAAACCGTATAGATTTCAGGATCCGTACATCATGACCTTAAAAAAAGAAAAAACACACACAGGTTCGTACGCTGAGCATACGTGTGTGAAGACGGGACGTGGGGTGTTACGTCGCATTCCATTTCACGTGGCACTCTCACAGACACGGAAACTCATGCCGTCATGCGGCGACTATGGATTGGGCCGTAGTTTCCTCTCTGCATCCCCCTTCCACTCAACCTGTCAACCATGACATGAGAGCGCGCACCCGCGTCCGTATAAACCCGTATACGGACGTATCAATCTTTTAATCCATGTTTATCTAATTTTTTAAAATCCGTACACTGATATTTATCAATAAAGTTGATTTTAAATAAATATTAATTTCATTAGGTCCACACCTATTCTATTTTAGAAAAATTCTACTTGCCCCCTTCCATTGGAGATATCATGTAATATAATATTCAGAAAATTAGGGACCTAATTGTAATTATCCGTTACTGTGTCGATAACAATAAAAATATCAAATTATTGATAAAATAGGAACTACAAAATAATTTCGTTATTGAAACAATGATAGGTGAATATAACAAAAAATTTTAACAAAAAGTTAATAGAAAGATTTAAAATTCACAAATTAAAATATAACATGCCTGCGTGTTTGAGTATTATGCGTTTTATCAATTTTGATAAAAGAATTATAATACACCACAAAATTTATTTATTTTTATTTATATAAAGAGATAAATAGTGAGAGTTATGGTATTAAAATAACATATAATTTCTTTTGAATCCAAAGCTCAAATCTAATACAATCTCTCATAATCAATAAAAAAATAATTAATATAATTTTTCTGATTGTATTATTTATGTACTGTTGATTATAAATTACATCTATGAAAAATGCTATATATTTTTAGGATTATATAATCGATGAATAACCATAATAACGTGATAGCAATATTAGATTATAAGAGAGAAAAAATACAAATAAATTATAATCATGATTTCACATTAATAAACTGATTACACGTATGCTTTTTCCTATGGCCCTCATTATATTATAATTTTCCATAATATATTTATCTACGTTTTGTTAAAGGTGATATGTGAACATGAGTACTTTTTTCGGATCCATTGAATTATATTAATTTTTTTATTTTTTATATTAATCCAACAAGTGTCTACATGACATGAATTACCTGTATAACATTACATAATCATACAACCATAGGCCATCAGAACTACAAATAAAAAATTTCTTTCTCTGCTATCCAAAATAGTTATATATATATATATATATATATATATATATATATATATATATATATATATATATATATTTGCTGACTTTGCATAATGCATCATGGCTTTGCCTTAGAATTTTGGAAATCACCACTGTGAAACCCGTGAAACCTCCGCCCCTCCTCACCACTCACCCTAGTCCCGCACGCATTCGATCCCGACCCAAACTCTATTTCTTTCCTCTTATCTTTGTCAACACAAACCCTCTTTTAAATCCATCCCGACAGATTCATTCATTCGCCCCTATACTCTGACTCCTCTCTCTCTCTCTCTCTCTCTCTCTCTCTCTCTCTCTCTCTCTCTCCCCGTCTCCGGCATTACGGCCGACCAAACGCTGCTGTTAACACAGATTCAAGAACATTCCGGTCTAACGTTCACACATTCCTAACTAACGTGGCTTGACTGGTTGGTTGTTGGTTGGTTGGTTCGTATACCAGTTCGAATACCACGATCGATGACTGTCCCACTCCGTCCCGACTCGCCATATCCATTTCTTCTGCGAATCAAATTCCACAATTTTGGGCAATTTGTTGGCAAGAGATTGCTTTGATTTTTACTTTTTTCTTTTTTGGTTTTCTGAAATGAATCGTCGGTTGGAGACTAGGAGGAGGCTGAGGGGAATCAAGCTCGGAAAGAGACCCGCGAACCTCTGCCGGTGGATTTTCCGGAGAAGAACCGGATACCACCGGTCGGACCCATCTGTCCTCCCTACGTTTAGCTGGTGGCCGATGATATCGAGGCTACGGAGCTGGGGTCGCCGCCTGAAGGTCCAAGCCAAGGAGGCGCTGTGCTCCTCCCGACGGAGGCTACTGCCGTGTCCGGATCGGGGATACACGCCTCTTGGATGCGACACGGAGGAGGAGGAGGTTTCGGCGGTGCCGAAGGGGCATCTGGCTGTGTACGTGGGGGAGGAGGACGGGGAGTGGCAGAGGGTGGTGGTGCCGGCGGTGTACTTCAACCACCCTCTGTTTGGAGGGCTGCTGAGGGAGGCGGAGAAGGAGTACGGATTCCATCAGCCACCCGGTGGCCTCACCATCCCCTGCCGGATATCCGAGTTCGAGAGCGTTCGGACTCGGATCGCCGCCGTGCAAGGCCGCTGCGGGTGGCATCATCCCGTTCGAGGTCGACTGTTGAGATGAATTTACCGCCATCTCCTTGTAATTTTTTTTTTTTGCGCATGCTAGTTTGATGAGTTATTGTATTATTTCGGTATTGGTTCTGTCTATCCGATATTAAAAAAAAAAAAAGGGTGAAAGAGATTATTTATCTAATTTTGATTTTTGAACCAAATGAGTTAGTCAAATGTCGGTATTTTATGTCGTAAATAATATTTTTATACCCGGATGAGATTCTAACATATATAGCTTGTTTGGTTGAGTTATTTCTTCTTTTTTCGGTTTTTTATATTCAAATACAAAAAGTATGCTTTTATTTTTATTTAGTACCTATTTTTATTTTTTTATTTTCAGAATCAAGATATTTTTGAGTACAGAAAAATGAAAATAAATTTATGATGTTTTCATTTGTTGTATTTTGTTTTCAAGTGTTTTTTGATGAAGCTGCTGCCGCCCGCCTTTGTCGCTACGCTAACTCTCCGCCTCCCCTGCACGTAGCATCCCCCTGCGTGGCCTCCCTCAGCGCGACCTCCTCTCCTCCAGCGCGACCTCCCCCCAGATCTCCTTGCCCGGCAACCACCCCCCCAGCCGATAGCCCCCCGTTGCTAGATCTCCCCGTCTGACACGACCTTCCCCCCCAGCGCGACGCTGTGATGACCCCTCACTACGCGACGATGTGACGGCCAAATCTCTAGACCGTTGCGCAACCCGCTATTGTGACAACCTCTTCCTCCCCCTCCCCTACCCCGTTGTGTCACCTCCGGCTACGATGCCCCCATGTCACGGCATCGACAAGAAATGAAAACAAAAAAAAATAACCATCACCAAACACATTTGCGTTTTCAATCAGACTTTAATTAATTTTTTAATATTATTTTTAAAATCTATTTTTAAAAAATCAAAAATAAAAACGAATGCCAAACATCGCCAGCATTCGACTCTCAATCCAACTAATGCATCCTAGTCAAAAAAATTTATTCTTACATGCCTGGTGTTGTTGTTTGTTTGAACAAAATGAGTTGTAAATTATGTTTGGCTTAAATCATTAAAATTTTCCCAAATGCGCATTCATTCAAAACTAAAGGTCATGTTTCATCTTAAAAATTAATAATATGGCTATAGACAGGATACAAGATGTAATGTGTGTGTGCATGCATGCGTGCGTGTGTGGAGGCTAAATGCAATCACAATATTTATAAATACACTCAGCAAAATGACTAAGTTACTCCTTATAAAAATAATAATAAAATGATATGTATATTAATATTAAAACATAAATTAAATATTCAAATAATATTATTCAAATATAAATATTTTAGAATTATTTGAATATATATACAATATTTGAATAAGATTAAAAACGAACCTTTTTTGACATTTTCTTAATTTCACATGCGATTAAAAATGATAAGTGAGTGTGAGTATTATATATATATATATATATTGGAAAATTACAATTTTTTTATAAAAATAAAATTATTAGGTTATAACATTGTGATTGAGTTGTAGTGGCTAGATAAGAGAAATTATTAATGATTGTTAAGTCTCATTAATAATTAAGCTTAAGCTTGATACTATAAAAGCTCGTTCGATACTTCAATTAAGCTTAAGCTTGATACTATAAAAGCTCAATCATTTATTGTTGAAACTCACTTATTTAGTTAGTAATACATGCCAAATTCACTTAATTAACCTCGACAGGAGCTCATGGATTCTTTTAAAGCACACCTTATTCATTTAAGAATTGGCATATGATAATATGTAATATAATTATATTTATAGTCTATATATGTCACTTATCTTATTATTTTTTCTTAGTGATATATTAATAATTAGAATTAAAATATTTTTTTATTAATGATATAAAAATTACATTAAAATTTAACATTGCTAAAAGTATATATTATTTGTTTGTTAACTAATATGTTATCTATTTGTTGATTAATAACTTATTGGTGATTAATGTATATCCTTATAACTTAATAAACTAATATATAAATTTTATAATTTAATATCAAGAATTTTAACATTATTAAGTATTGACAATTATACTAATATTTTTAAAAATGTGTAAACAACTTGAGCTCGAGTTCGAATTTGATAGAGTGATAAACGAGTCGAGTTGGAGCTAAACGTTTCAAGCTCGACTCGATTATTATTGTTGTTGTTTTTGTTATTTTTCTCAAATGAGTCGAGCCAAAACAAAACCCAGCTCGACTCATTTACTAGCTTTGTTGTTGTTATTGATATATTGGCCAAAATCTCTTCAATTAATTTTACAAGTAATTTAAATATTTTACAAGTGATTATAATGAAGTTATCTTTCAACATTCACAAGTTGACATAAAATAGCACAATATGACAACTTTAATGTGTTAGGCTTACAGCCAACCTTACCCATGATGTGTCTAGGACCCGTCTAATAATATTTATTTTAGAGAAACATAGTAACACGAATCTCTCACCTTATTATGCATGTTTATTGTATTTGATATGTATTTTTAATATTTTATTTTGGTTTTATGACTTATTTCCTTATTGAAGTTAAAACTTGAAACCTGATTTGAATTGAAAATTGTCAAAAAAAAGTTTGATACATTATTTTGATTTTGTAATTGATATTTCAGTTTAAAAAGAAAATTATGTTTGGTACTTTTTTACAACTTATAATTGCATATAGTATTATTGTTCTAGCCGTCACTGCAGATATCGTAGATATCACTAGAATTTTTAAATTTCTCCAAAATTTCTAGAACTTGACACAATTTACTATGATATAGTCAAATCTGATTAAAAGAAGAACATTATTGTTGAAATTTACTATAATTTAATTGGATCTAGTTAGAAAAAGCACAATTTCTTGCTGAAATTTCCTTCACATTTCTCACAAACCACAATAAAAATAAATAAATAAAAACTTTTATAATAAAAATAACTTCCAAATTTTTCTCACATTGCATGATAATTTAATCCACAAAGTTTGTTAGTATAATCAAGTAATCTAATTATAACACATAATTAAGATAGGAGAGAACACTGATAGGTTTATCGTATTCAACTCCTCCAAATTTTGCATCCATTATGGATGATTGCCACCACCATTGACTCCCTCTAGTTCAAGGTCGACCCCAAATAGTTAGCCTTCATTGCCACCTAACCTGTTTTGGGATTGGAATACAATAGAGGAACATAACATTTGCATGACAGCAAAAGGAGCAGCAACAGTTTATGGGAGAAGCCTCGTCACTATGGCTATGAGAGAGAGAGAGAGAGAGAGAGAGAGAGAGAGAGAGAGAGAGAGAGAGAGAGAGAGAGAGAGAGAGAGGAGAAAAAAGTGACAGTTACCCAAGCTATTGACGTCGATGTTGGGTCCCGAAAAGGAGAGACTTGGGGGGGGGAGGGGGGAGGGGATAGGGTTCTCTTGCAAATTCTTTAGCTAATATGACAACTATTTGAGGATTGCAATAAAATCGGAATGAAAGACAATCTCAAATGGTGGAAGTATATTGTTTTATTATCATAGATAATTATTGTATCGTTACACCGCAAATTTACAATTTGAGGAAACCAATTATTGAATTTTCATGGCTGCACCTGAAAGGTTAAAGGGTCAGTAAACATATGGAAATGGGAATATAGCACAGATGTTATCCTAACTTGTTTACTCATGTACACATAACCAGTATGCCCCCACAAATTTCATTTAAATAAAACATCATACAATATTTCCACCCTCTAGGGTTACATTAAATAAAACACCTAAGAAAAGAACTCATTCTTATCAACTCATATACACATAGGCTACACGGCCACACATAAGAAAACAACCACATAAATTTCATTTAAATAAAATATCATACAATATTTTTGTCACGCTCCAAAATTCTAAGAAACTCGGAACCAAGAACGTGATTTTCCCTTGCCCACACCCGAATGGTTAAGGGGTTGATGATAAACACTAATAGAGAATACACCGTGGGTGCTGTCTCAATCATGCAAATATGTACAGTCATACATCAAGGATAACCCTGTACTTTTCCCTACATCATCATGCATACAAGATGTCTGATGATGTTAATTTATATAGAGTTTTCACATGTGTCTTTCCCCTATTTGCATTCGTTTTTTTATAGTGTTTTGAGTGTTTTTATTATGATTGAGTGTTAAATCATGTTGTTTGTTATGTTTTATTGTTTTATAGAGTTGCGTTGTGTTTTGGGTGTATTTTGTAGGCAAACGGGAAAGAACTGGGTGAATTGAAATATAATACGGATTGGGACAAAAAATGTGGTTGTGACATGACTTTTTGCTTTCGCTGCGACACAGAAGGAAATAAATTTCGTCGCGACATAGAAGGAAATACATTTCATCGCGACAAGGTCCTTTGCCTTCGTTGCGACAAGCGTTGACTTTTGCCCCATTTTGTATTTTCCTATTTTATTTTTAATGTAATATTAGGGGGACTATATAAGGAACAAGTATAGGATATTGTTAAGGATTCTGAACCCTTTGGGAGCCCTCCTTGACGGATAAGAATCCTAGGTTTAGTTTCTTAAGTTTTCTCTTTTGATTTAGGTGTTTTTTATGTAATCTTGAATTCAAGAACACATTGGTATTGGGTGAGGATTGTTTGTACACTCTCGTGACAGGTTGGTTGTCTTCTTTTCTCCCCTTGTAATCTCCAATTAGATAATCAATAATATGTTTCTTTATTATTTCATGGAATAATCCTTTTTTCCTAGGGATTGGGAGTAACCCAATCCCAATATCTTGATTATATGAATTTGTTTGGTTATTTCTTATTTCTATCTCATGAATGATTTTATTTTACCGATTGAATTTATGTTGTGGGCATCGCGAACCTATTGCATGTTTTAGATAATTGAATGAAGAATTGAAAAATGAAATTTAATTATCGGAACCCGTAAAATAAAACCTAGGACTTGCGAGTCACGAGAGTAGTTAGTGATCGTAGGAGGATCCATGGTTGATCACCCCTTAATGGGTTTGGCCTTATTTCAGTGAGTCACGAAAGTAGGTCATTGCTAAGGCTAGGCACGCCGTTATTCACGCGAAAGCGATTGGCGGTTACTTTAGGATCAATCACCTTCAGATGTTTAGAGACCATAAGAATAATCAATCAAACCATATGATTAGGAATTGAAAATTGTGGTGAATCTCAACCCTAGAATTTTATTATCTTATTTTCTATTTTTTTCTCTAGGATTTATTTTATTTTATTTATTTTATTTTATTTCATCACGTTGTTTGCTTAGACAATAAGAACACAACTAGGTTAGAGATTTTCAATCGTGTTCTGTGGGATCGACCCTGACTTCCCTTCTACAGGTTAGTTAGGTTTTATAAATGTTATTTTGATAGTGTGAGTGCGACGAAATGATGTATCAATGTCAAATAATCATACATAAATCACATTACAAATAGTGAGCAAATACAACTATTCACAGACCTATATCCAGGATATAATACATAATCAATACAAAATACAATACTATATCATATATTAAAGTAGTGAGCATGTCTTCCTGGAAGAAAGTCTTTTACTAGTCTCGGGTCACACCTAAAAAGGTTAAACAACAAAGTAGGGGTGAGCTACAATCTCAATGGGTGACCCCACAACTCCACATCACTATACTATGCAAAATAGATAAGTTTATACTACATGTTTAATGTACTTGTGCACAGTGTAGTGAGCAAAATCATTAGGACTTAGCCTACAAACAAATATCAGGATCCAACCTATTTTCAACAAGACAGCTTGTCCACAATCCTCAATAGGATCTCAGTTCAGGGAACTCAGTTCTAGCACCATGAGCTCAACAACTCAACTCAGGCCACCACCCATCACCACGAACTCAACTGCTCAACCCAGGCCTTAGCCTGTCGCATCAACCACATAAAACAACATGTGTATCACGGTGAGAATGCACCAACAATTCATAGAGCCCAAGCCCCAAATCCTCAAATCAACCAAGAAACACAAGTATGACACCTCTAGAGTATGGCCTTAGGGTTTCACAATACTCCCTTTATAATAGAGGTCAATTGCCACAAATCTATCCTCATACCTTGACCAAGGAAGATAATTTTTCATAGAAGGTATTTTCTTGAAATAAAAAGTCACAGAAATGGTTCCTCATATCATAACTAAAAAGTCACAGAAATCTATCGGGTATCTTGGCCAGCGGTTTGGTTTTTTTCAGCCTACTCGGGGTGTGCGGCAAGGGGACCCTCTCTCTCCGAGCCTCTTTATTATTGCTCAAGAGGTTTTTTCTCGGAATCTTCAGCACATGGTTGTCGTGGGTCGCATCTCCCCTTTCTTATTGAATCGGGATTCTCGGGGCTCCATTGTCGTGCCTTCTCACCTCCTATTTGCTGATGATATGTTGGTTTTTCTTAATGGGACTCGGCTGTCCCTATGGCATCTACAAGCCCTCCTTGATAGTTATTCCTCTTGGAGTGGGCAGTTTGCTAATCCTTCTAAGAGCGGGTTCATCTTGCCTGACAAATCTTCTTCTAGTTCCATCCGCTATGTCAAGGAGATCACGGGCTTCCATCACAAGTCCACTCTTATTACTTATCTTGGCATTCCCCCTTTCAAAGGCCGCCCCAAGCTTGCTTATTTTGAAGACCTCCTTGATTCTATTGCCCTTCACCTGACCAATTGGAAAAATTGGCTCCTCAGCCTGGGTGGCTGTCTTGTTCTGCTCAAGAGTGTGCTTAGCTCTATGCCCCTCTATCTTATGTTAATTCTGAAACTCCCTCGGTTGGTTCTCAAGAAACTCAATTCCATGTTTGCTACTTTTCTCTGGACTGGTAAAAACGCTTCCCACACTCATTGGATCAAATGGCATCAGGTGTGTCTTCCTTATTCCGAAGGTGGCTTGGGTGTTAAGCAACTATCAGTCATGATGGCTGCTTTATAGTCTAAATTAGCCTAGTCTTTTCTCAAAGGAGATACCTTATGGGCTTCTCTTCTTCGTCTTAAGTATGGCCACCCCACGGAGGCTAGGGGTAGGCCTTGTCCTCAGGCTGCTTCTCATTGCTGGAAGAATATCCATCCGCTACTTGGTTTTGTTCAGGACAACTCTCGGTGGATTATTGGCTACGGGGAGTCGGATTTTTGGCGGGATCGGTAGCTACCTTATTCTCTCTTTTCTTCCACTTACACTCCTCCCGCGCTTCCCTTACACTTGGTGCTTGATACTGACGTTACGGGGAGTCGGTGCTTGTGCTAGCTTGTTAGTTTGTGCAGTTGCTGTTATGCTGCTCGTTTTTCTTTGGCGCCTTTGTTGTTTTGGTTGCTTTTTCAAATGTTATGCTGCTGGATTTTCTGTTGGTGCTTGTGCCTTTTAGGCTGTCTGTGCAGATTTTATGCTGCTGGTTTTTATTCTGGGCGCCTATTATGTTGCTCTTTTGCTACCCGGGTTGCTGTTCTGTTGATGGTCTTCCTCGGCTGCATCTTTCTTTGCTGGTTTTTCTTCTGCATCGGTCTTCTTGTTGTGTGCTTTCTATTTGGTTTTTCAATGCCTCCAGCCATGTTCCTTTGGGGGCTTTTCTTTTGATCTCCTGCATTTGGCTGGCCTCGGTAAGTGCAGGTATGCATTTTGGTTTTTTCTTTCTTTTGCAGGTGGTTCCTCTTAGTACTCGTGCGACTATCCTCTTGTTTCTACTGGCGGCACCTGTCCTTATATTTTTTGTCTTTTATTGTGATCGGCCTCTGTACTCTCTTTTATGTTTGGGATTATTTTGAACTCTGATTTGTTGTATTATTTTTTGTTTCTCATAGCTTGGAGCCTCTCGGGCTACTCTTTTTGGGGGTTTTTAATGAGAGCTAAGGGGCTCCATTCTATTTTTATTTTGGCCCTAGGGGGTCTATCCTTAGTTTGGCCGAGGCGTCTCTCTTTTGGGGAGGCATACTGCTATTGATGTCTCTTTATTGCTTCATCTAATAAATGCAATTTCCCCCGGGGAAAAAAAATCAACCCATCGACCCCCAAACGCTCACAAACACACTTTTTACTCAACAAGCTACAATATATACCTCAAAACGCGTCCTGAACGCCTCTAAATTGCACAGTAACAATAGTAATACATGTATATATTTACAGATTATATTCATCTAGATCTAGATCCAGATTTTCATAGTTGACTTCCCAACTCTCATGCAATACACAGTTATAAAACCACTAGATCACAGAAAACGCATACCAACAACTATATATATATATATATATATATATATATATATATATATATATATATATCATGCCACAGATCTTATGTTAAATCACCAAATCCAACCTAAAATTGATTTTTCCCAAAACCCAGGGTTCATGCTAAATCTTATAAGTCATGACAAATTCATACATATCAAGAACAGAATCGAGATAAGAAATTCAGGAACACCTACCTGGAGTGATTCTTTAAGCTTCACGAACCCAAATTGTCAAGGCCTCAAGCTTCCAAGCTCTATTTCTTTTTCTCCTATTTATATTGATTACCTTTCTTTTTAATTAATCATTAATTAATCAACATTTGAAATAATAATAAACCTTTGAACTCTTATGTCACGAACTCCAAATTGAGCTCAAATACAGTCAAAACGTGACAAGCACATCACTATCCAGACAAGCGTTAATCTGGATCTTCACTTGCAAGTACAAAGTTAAGGACATGATACATAATCCTGATCTGGACCAACGTGAGTGTCGTCAATCAACTTGATATATAACCATGTCATTACAGTTTACTATATAAATAAAATTATTTTCATATTTTAAAACAATTTTTAAATAAAAACCATTAAAATTAAAGGAATTTTTATCTATATTATTTAAAATTTTAACAATAAGTGTAAATGATATTTTATATATTTATATAAAAAGTAAAAAATTAATTAGCTATAATTTAATTTAATAATTATGCGTTGCCTACGATTCGGTACTCACCACATCTAGTCGGACCAATCAATGCTTATTGCTTACACCTCAACGCAGTGCGCAGTGCGGGGATACAAAATTCGGATTTTCTTTAAGACTCGGGTCTGCCGTATTAATATATCTTATGTAAAATTTTAATTTATATATAAATATGACTCACACAATAATTAAATAATAAAAATCTTACCTCAAAATAACACAAAATAGATTTCAGCCGAGACCAAATTGGTGGGGGAAAGCATCTATTTTATTAATATCTTTATTTCGTTCCCAATACTATTTATGCATCACCATTCACCACTCCCATGTTTGCTTTTTGATAATAGCTCTCGTTTTTTCGTCAATGGCGTAGATAATAAAATTGACAATGGTGATTCAACGTAAATCATGTGAGCTTCATTGCTGAAACAATTGCACATCAAAGACAGAGCACTAGCAGATTTTCCATATAATTCTGTTTTCTTAAATTTAAAAAAAAAAATTAAAAAGTCAAAAAATCATTCCCACAGTAGATATTCTATATTTAATTTTTTTTTATAGAATTTCTACGATATTTCCCAATATATTAAAAAATACTATTCACTCCCTATAATTAATTAAAAAAAATCTATTTGCAGATACATTGTGCAAGTAATCCGTGCAAGAGCACTTTCTTTGCTGTTGGATTAATATGAATAAAAAATTTACAAAAATAATAATATCAATCCAACGATAATAAAAATATCCCTGCACGAATTACTTCCACAATGTATCTGTACTTAACATTACTCAATTATTAAATTATATTTAAAAAAATTTTCTCACCTCTCTCTTTTACGTTTTTCATAATATTAACTTTTATTTCATATTAAATTATAAAAATCATTATTAAATAAAATAAATAATATAAAATATTATTTTAATAATATAAATTTGATTTAAAAAATCTGTAATGTATATCTATATAGAAAAACAAAAAATAATTTAAAACTGTAAATTTAGAAAAACTAACGGAGTAACTACCGCTAATGCCCTAAGAAACGTGTCTAGCTTTGATCCACATTAATGAAAAAAAATTGGTGGAGTCCTTTACATCAAAGTATGGACCCTCTTTACATCACTGCCAGTACCTGGCATTTCCACCATCACGATCTCTATGATCATTTCTCTTTTGGCATGGTTCTCTGATAAATCTTGATAAAACAAGCTTAGTATTTGACTAGTTAAGTCGTCGGAACAAACCGTGTCTTCATTGCCATTTCCTTGATAATGTTACCCCCGTTTTAGAGCAATCTCCCATCTTATTGCAATAATCACTAAAACAATCTTGGAATGATTTGGTTGAGTCTTCTGATTGATTTAATCATCATTATCAAACCCACCATCATCCATGTCACCATCAACTTCATCAATATCATTTTCATTTTCAGCAGGCTGTTCTTGGTCTGCTCCAATAAGATTGCTAAAAAACGGTGCATCCGCTTGCTCCACCTCCTTCTGTGGTGCCAGCCTTTTGATTTCCATATTTTTCAAATTCTCATCACTAAAAAATGAATCATAGGGCTTTGTCACCTGCAGAAAATTTTATAGTTCAAGAATTAATTTGAGAAAAATACCAGACGTAATGGAACAGAAGAGGTCAAAGCATGAGAGAACATTGAATGATGAAGATGACAGAATTTGTAACAAACGTAATTCTTCAATACTACTTCTGCTACAGAAATACTCACCTTAAATAGAGAGTTCTTACTCTCGGCATATTCAATTAACTTCTTCCAATGCTCATCTCCCCTCTTTAATGTGGATGCATTCCCCACCACCTATAATTATACCAATAATCACATCACCAATGATAGCAAAACAATATGGGGAAATGAAAATCAGCTTGTTAACCATACCAGGATACTGGACCTTGCTCTGGTGATTGCAACATTCATTCTTCGGTAATTTGAAACAAAACCAATACCTCTATTCTGGCTTGCCCTTACACAAGAAAATATTGCAACATCTTTTTCTCGTCCCTACAATGAAAAATAAATAAACACTACAGGACAATGACAAGCTTGCGAGGAAAACAAAAATTGAAGTTTGTTAGGAAAGTGATGTGTCATTTACTTAGAATTACCAATCATGGACAAGGTAGCCTACACTACATAGAAAAGGAAAACGAATGCATATAGTGGCTTTAAGTATGGCCATTGAGGAGCTACTATACCTGGAATCCATCTATGGTTTTGACATCTACAACATTCATTGATTCTGAGCCAAATGTTTCCCCAAAACGTTCAACAAAGAGCTTGACTTGCTGATTATAAGGTGAAATAATTGCGAGCTGGGAGCTTGATTTGAGCTCAGGAAATCTGGTCACCAATTTACGATGCAAGAGGACAACAAAGTCAACCTCATTAACATTTACCCAAGATCCACTTCCTGAAGGTTGGGACTCTTTCCCATCATCTATATCAAAAAAACAAAATGGCCCAAAGCATCGATAATCATGCCAATTACGTTGAGTTTGCTCATCAACACCAGGTCCATCCTCCAATTCATCAGAATAGAACTCCTTTGAAGGAAAGCTTCTTATCTGTTTGAAAATTATTGAAGTAATCAAACAATATATGACAAGATTATTTTGTAGTGCCAATATACTCAGGCTCAAATTCTATTTACTAATGTTGAAATACAACATGAAAAGGTCACGGCTGAAACAAACACTTTGGGAAAAATAGCCCAATGAGTCAAAAATCAACTGTTCTGCAATTAACACAAAGGATAAAATAAAACATCACATTTAAAGGGACAATAGAGCAAATGAGTGCATATTTGGTATGAGATCTTTTATTTCTCCTTTATTATTATTACTATTATTTTTAATTAGGCTAGTCATTCCTATTATATGATATTAAATTACTCATCCTATGCCCCCTATATCAAACACATGATTTAAATGGTCAATCTAAATCATATTTCATTAATCCAAAATTCATTATTCATGCCAAACTGGTGTGCGCATGTCCAACGTCAATAGTTTTTTCTCGTAAATCTCGTGGCAAAAACCATTTTTAGTGTTGTGCCTTGCATTATGTTTCCGTTTTTATCTTTCTTCTGGTGTGGTTTGTTTGATAGGTATGACTCCACTGCCATTCGAATTTCTATTATATTTTTTATTTTCCATATTAATAAATAAATAAAATTCTCTCTTCTCTTTTTCTTAAAGCCTACAATGGTCTTAGTAAGTTTTACGAAAAAAAAAAAAAAAAAAGTAATCTCCATGAAATATTGTTGAAGATTTTTTTCTAACCTCAGGATGCATGCGGTACTGAGTCTTTAACATGTGTACATGGAACCCAGCTGTCTTCAATCTCTTGAACAAGCTCATTCCATAACTAAAACAGGGGAGGAACACCCAAGAGTAAGAGCCATCACAATTAACGTAAAATTTAGTTTAAAAGCATGTGTAGCAATCTTACCCGAATTGATCAGCAACAGGGGAAATTACAGTGGCTGGCAGTTGTTCCGGATCTCCAACCTTAGGAAAGACAAACGCAAAAATAGTTATCACACAATGGTTCACATGAGAAAAGCTTCAATAGTGCTGAAGACAATTCAACTGCTTTGTTGTATAAAAGCTGTAATTAGCAGGTTCCGTGATCAATCTGTAGCTATACAAGTTTCGAAACCAGCCAGGATACTCCCTTGGCAACGATTGGGCGGTTGCTCATTCCCAGTCCAGAAGAGGCCTTCTACATATTTCTCATATTCTAACTGAAATAATCCTTTTATAAGAGGCCATTTACATATGCGCAAAAGAACGCAGTATAAAGGGAAGATGCAAAGAGCATACAGGGCAGAAAAGGATGTTGCAATTCCTCTCATGCTTTTTGAGTAGTGCAGAGGTACATGGTAAGATACTCAGGGAAGAGTCTTTTGTACAGCAATAAAAAATGATTAAGAACTCTATCTGGCATTTTATAGGCACTGGCAGTGATGTGAAGAGAGTCCATAATTTGATGGAGCATGCTTCTAGTTCTCATTTGACTTCTATGAGGGATGGCATCTTGTTGGTGCCATTTAAAGAACTGATTAGGACATAATTAAACACTTTTTTTTTTGCTAATCAAAATGAAGTTCAATTAGCTACATTAAAAAACAAGGATACATCTAATGCCACCTTTTGAAAATCAAGAATCATTGAAACATCCATGTGTATAAGCGTGTAGTGATGAAAATGATGTAGCCTCAAATTAAGGAAATAAAAGCAAAAACGAAAATCACATAAGTGATGAGATATACCATAAATACTTGCTTGCATCCACAGGCCAAAGGAACTAGAGTTGAGAGCTCCACCTTTCAATAGCAAAAATGACATTTGGGCATTAAAAATTTGCAGAAAGAAGTACTTACAACCATAAAATGCATATATTCTTTTTCTTACTTGCATAAAATAAATAAAACCCAAAGCTTGCTATGTATGTCAGGGTCCCATTATAAACGGGAACTTAGAAAGTTCATAAATAAATGTAAATCAGCAAAAACGACCGCTCTCCATAAAGTAGACACCCTCAAAGTGAAAGACTGATCTAGTCAAACAACAAATTAGGCCACACAACTTCATCCCACCAAACAAGGGAAACTCTCACACCTCTAAAGTTTTATAAAGCTCTGCATGCTACACACCAAGAACAACAGAGCACCATTTAATGACATTTGGAGTAAATAGTTAACAAGCGTTCTGAAAAATTTTCAGTACCATGAACTGAGTTATGGACAGTGAAAGTAGGCTGAAGTTTGATTGGAAACTAGGTCATATGAATACGAAGATCAGAAAGTGGTATAGTAATGTTGTTATGTTTGTATTGAGAAAATATGCCCGATAGTGCTACCATGTAGCTCAAAGGTTTAACTTCTGAATAATAATAGATCATGTCAAGCCAATGTATGTCAAAATTTGGTATAAAAACCAAACCAAACCAACCAGCCTTAATCTCAATAGTCAAAATTTGGTATGCTCAACTTAAAAAAACACAGTTAGATATAAAAATAGAAGACCCAAAAGAAAGGTAAAGCAACATACAGCTTGAGCTGCTTCATCTATTATAACAACATCGAAACCACTACTCAATTTACTGAAAGGAATTGAGCCACTGAAACCAAGGGTGGAGAAAACCTGCCGAATAGATAAATAATTTTATTAGTGAGAGAAGAGAGACATCAGTCACAGATTCACAAAAAGAACAAAAATTGAGCTGTTTTGGGCTCTCGTGAAAACTGAATTTGCATACTATTGCAGCTTCATCTATAATTGAAGTATGGATACTGTCCTTATCCCTGCCGCCAACCTTTTGTTTCACCTGCAAATAGAAATCTGTTCTATCATGACAATAACCAATAAGATTATAGGATTCGATAATTTACAGTATTTTTACTGATTAAAAGATAGCCGCGTACAAGGTAATCCATGGAGACTGCCTTGACAGAATGATGTGCATCCAGGCCAATCCGCACAATTTTAGGAACATATGCACGATCATTTTCATCACGAATGCCTTTAAAAAAAATTCAAGTGAATATGCCATGTTAGGTAGCGTAGGTACTGAAAATCAATGGCTATCGACAAGCACTTCAGCTACAAAAGGAGAACCTAGTCCAGCTGAATTTGTTTATGATAAATTATACCACAGAATTGTTTGAGTGTCTTTCAAGTTCAAATATTAGAGAACAGTGTTCCCCTCTATCCAAGGGGATAATGAATAGTGATGGTATTTAGGGATTCAGACATCCATAGCACCCCTGGAATTATGGAGAGAGACTGATGAATCCCAAAAAGGGAAGGAATGGTAAGAGTCAAGCTCCTTAGGAAGGGTGCCTATTGGCTTAAATGAATTAAATGGAGGCTTTGGAAGAACCCTGGCTGGTATGAAAGAACCAGCGAGGTTCAGCTTTTATGCTTTCTTTGGAAAAAAAAAAAAAATACGATGAGAGGGGAGATGATCCTCTCACCCTACCATACTTGGAGTTGAGGGTCAGGATGATCATGATGTTATTGAAGAAGGTGAGAAAGAGAGAATATGAAATCCTGTTTCTAGAGAGGAGGCTGAGGCAACACTAAACCAACTAAAGTTTTCAAAGAGGTGAGAAAGAGCAAATATGAACTCCTCTTGCATTGGAAATACCTCACCGCCGTGAGGTATTTATTTCTGTGTCTAATCTCATGTATTCAATATTGATAAAAGTGAATTAGACACGGCATATGAAGTATTTCACTACCGTGATATATTTTACATTGAACAAATCACATACATTATGTCCTTTTAATTATTTATAGATATAATATTTTTTTTATTGATCCACTCAATACATCCAAAATCAACGAAATAAGCAACCCAAACATGAAAAGTGAAGCACCTTTAAATACATTTATTCTGTTGTCATATTTGTCTCAAATTTTATTTTGAATTTAATTGTTATTGTAATTTTGAGATAGTATAAGAACCTTATAAAAAAAAAAAAAAGATAGTATAAGGTCATTAAAGTCTATATATTTATTTATAAAAGGTCATTTATGACTTCTCAGATTCTTGTGATATGTTAAACAATCAGGAATCTCCCAGTACCTCCTCCCTTTCATTGGAAAACTTAAAACCTCCCTCTTCTCACTTCTCCAAAGTGAAGCATTTTGCATTCCCATACATTTTGGAGTCTTACAAAACACATGAATGCCACACTT
Source organism: Taxillus chinensis (assembly GCA_023512835.1). Taxonomy (NCBI): domain Eukaryota; kingdom Viridiplantae; phylum Streptophyta; class Magnoliopsida; order Santalales; family Loranthaceae; genus Taxillus; species Taxillus chinensis. The sequence continues at coordinate 26,744,681 of CM042086.1, forward strand.
CCAAAAGCTCCCTTAGGGAATAATGCCACCTGAAGAAGAAAGATGGAGCCTTGAGCCCTAAGCCTGATATAGGTGCCCATTAAAGAATTAAAGATCTAAGGTCCTAGGGGGTTGAGTTAAAATTCTCAAATTGAGTGCCAACAATATGAACTATAAAGCTGATGCATAGGTAGACTTTTGCTGCTTTCTTTAAAACCCTGACAGTTGAATCTACCCAAAGTTAATTTATTTGTAAATTTTTAAGCACTACACTAATTGCTGACCTGATGGGATGATGACTCCTTATATTAGCAAAAAGTATAACATTAAAAAATACATTCTTCTGATACGATGAACAGCTTGGCAGAAGGTACTGGAAAGTTGAAAACAAATGCAAAAGAGAATAGACCATATCCTCCACATGATATGACAAGACAATAGTGCTTTGAATAGCGAAAAGGCAGTAAGAACATGGAAACAAGATTAAGAATGATACCAGTATTTAAAAGGCGCACTACAATCTCATCGAGTGCTGAGTTTGATGGAGCACAAACAAGCACACGTACACGATATTTACGGCTAGATGTAACAACTTCCGGTTTCTGCACAACAATTTGAATTTCGAATGCATTTAAGTCCAAGATGGTAATGGGTGTAGGAACATGGCCAACTAACCAATTCACTTCCGGAGGTTACAACTAAGTCCAAGACAGTAATGGAAGTACGAACATGGTCAACTAACCAAATCACTTCCAGTGGTTGGGAAGTAGCCATCGTCTCCATCTATGGGCATAATCTCATCTCGAGGGTTTGAATTAGTTAACCATGGAGAAGCTTTTACCCAATGGTAGTATCTGCAAATGTAAAACAATTATCACAAAGAGAGACATGGTAAGTGGGGGGCTTGCACCCTATAGTTAACCTAAAGAAATCACTTTACCTAAAATCCTTAACTGTTAGGTTGGGGACTCAAAATGCATATGGACAAATCATGAAAATAATAATAAATTTATTACAACGGCATCAAGAAAACAATACACCAAAGTTTAGATAAATTCAACCTGAATCTAGAAGCTTGAGGTCACATTGACTTGAACCTCATAAGAAGTCTGAATGTCCAACCCAAAACTGATTAGCAACGAGTATTGTTATGAAAACTATAGGTGCACCTGCAGCACTAAAGGGTCCTAGCACCTAAGTACAAGCTCAAATGAATGACTTGTTGAAAACAGGCACATATTATAAAAAACATATATAATCTAGACCAATAAGTATATTTGTCTAGACAAGAAAACAATAAGTTTATAACTTATTTTTATCACAATCCAAGTTAAATATTGTATTTTTATTTCCAATATTTAGTGATTTAAACCTTTATTTTGATTTTTTTAGCTAATTTGAGTCTTTAATTTAATTTTAATTCAGAAAATTGTATGACATAAACAAGCATTGCAAGTTTAAATAAACAAAATATATTTAAAAAATATAAAAAGAGGGGCTGATATCACATTTTGTGTTTCAAGGATGTCTCTTGTTAACACGACCTGAATTGAAAGTAGTGCTACTTATATGGGGGACAGTGTGGAATGTGTAGCTAATGTGCAACTTCAGACTGTTTGTGTAAGAGTTATGATGAGCCCCTTTGGAGTTGAAATATGCTAACATGGTTAAGTGCGAAAAGTACACCAATAGTCAAAAATTTGATTGTAATGAAAAATTTAGCCATCTTTACAGACTGGTCGAGAACTGGAGTCGTTATCCTGATGATCTCAAAACAAGACAAAATCAGTCAACTTGTGCCCTAATCGGTATGGCTTACTTAGATCATTCTTATCTGGCAAGGTAACTAAGTGTCATACGGGCTGAAAATCTAACTCACGACACTGAACTCCTAATGTTTTCAGAGCTGAGTAGGTGTAGATGACAGCCAATAGCATCCTATGTGTGTTCCTAATGTTACCTGCTGCTAACTTTGAAGTAGGTGTAGATGACAGTGATCCTCTGTCTGTCTGTGTGTTCCTTGTGTTTTCACTAACAGTAATCCTCTGTGTGTGTGTTTACCCAATGTTTTGACTTTCAGAGATCCTTTGTGTTTGTGTTTTCCCAATGTTTTCACTTACAGCGATACCCTGTCTCTATGTGTGTATGCGCTCCTAATGTTTCCGAAAGCAATCTTTTGTGTGTGATGGTTTTTCTAAAACCAACAAAAAACTAACACAGTTCAATGAAGTGCACCCTTACTTTAGGGCACCCAGTGCTCTGCGACTAGTGTGTGTAAGTTTTTCAAAAGTAACAAAAAAACTAACAGAGTAAAATGAAGTGCACCTCCAGTGCTCTGCAACTGGGTGCAAATCTTTTTGAAGTTGTTGGGATTCTCTGGGGCAAAGTGCAATGCTTATGCATTCGCTCCTTGCACCTAATCACTTCTTTTTTACTTTAACTATGATAACAGTAGAGTAGCCTCACAACCATTGCTAATTGTTGGGGTACGAGGATAGTGATTTCCACACCTTGCAATATTGTCAACAAATACATTTTGATCTAAAATATAATTTATAATACATGCTCTGCACTTGCTCTTTGTGGTTATCTCTCGCTTGCTCTTTGCAGACGACACGCTTATTTTCTGCGAGGCAGATTCTTTGCATTTGTTCCACTTACGTGCTGTTTTGGTGTGGTTTCAGGCTGCCCCTGGGTTGCGGATTAATTTGGGTAAATCTGTCTTGATCTCGGTTGGTGAGGTCCCTCATGCAAAGGAGTTAGTGGGGATTCTTGATTGTAGGCTTTCAGCTTTGCCTTTGACTTACTTAGGCCTTTCTTTGGACGTTCAGTTCAAATCCTCTGCTATTTGGACCCTGATGATTGCTTCTTTGGAGCGTCGTTTAACTGGTTGGCAACGATTATATCTTTCTAACAGCGGCATACTTATTTTGCTTAAAAGTACTCTGTCCAACCTGCTCACGTATTTCTTGTCCCTCTTTCTAGTCCCTGCTGCCATTGTTTTTCAGACTGAGAAAATTCGGCATAATTTCCTTTGGGGTGGATTCCACGCAGGTGGGGCATAAGATTCCTTTGATGAGTTGGGCTTACATTTGCTGTCTTCTCTCCTTTGGTGGGTTGGTCATTCGTCGTATCTGGAATTTCAATGAGGCCTTCTTGGGAAATAGTTATGGCAGTTTGGGATGGAGTGTGACTCTCTTTGGCAGAGGGTCATTGTGGCCAAATATGAAGCCTTGGGGGTGGTTGGATCTCTAATTTCCCTCAAGGGCCTCATGGCATGAGTCTTTGGTAGTATATTCAGTCTGGTTGGCGATCCTTTGCTTCTTTCGTGGCTTTTGAGGTGGGTGATGGCTCTTCCATTCGCTTTTAGGTGAATGCCAAGTGCTTGGAGGTTCTATTAAAATTGGCTTATCCTAAGTTGTTCTGTATTGCCATTGCTCGTGAGGGCTTTGTGGCCGACTTCTACTCGAATCATGGTTCAAAAGTGCAGTGGGAGGTTACCTTTTCTCGGCCAACGCAAGACTAGGAGATAGCTTTTGCTTCTTTTTTTGAGGTGTTGTATTCTGCTACCTTGCACCGCAACTGTTTGGGCCATTCATGTTGGCATCCTGATCGGGCTCAAGTTTCATGTGCAATCTATTTATTTTGCTCGGTTGCCTACTCTTTCAGGGTGCTTCCCAGAGTGCTTGGAAGGCTCTAGCTTCTCCGTGAATGGCTTTATTTGCTTGGACGGAAGCTTTAGGGAAGATTTTGATTGCGGATAACCTGTGTATGCATGAGATGATGGTTATTAGTTGGTGCTACATGTATAAAGCAGCAGGGGAGTCCGTGGACCACCTTCTCCTTCATTGCCCTATTGCACGTCTTCTTTGGGACTTCGTCTTGGGGCTTTTTGGCATGTCTTGGATAATACCTCATAATGTTCATGGGCTCTTCTCCTTCTAGCGGGGGCAGGTGAGCAGAAAGTCTAAGGTCTGGAAGGCAATTTCTCACTACATCATCTGATGTCTCTGGCGGGAGCAAAATGCTCATCTTTTTCAGAGTTGTGAGTGCAACTTAGATGAGCTTAAGCTTTGTTTTCTCAGGTGCCTTTGGGATTATTTGACCGAATCTAGGCATTTTCATCTTTCTTGTATTTTTGATGTTATTTCTATTTGTTTTTTTAGCTGGGTCAAGCTAAGTATGTTCGTATTCGTACTCTTTAGTTGTCTTTTCTTTCCTTGTGCACTTCTTGTGTACTTGATTTTTTAATAAAATTCACTTAAAAAAAATAATACATGCTACTAGATCAACATATAAATGAGAAAAATAAGATAGAACATTCGGTATTCATCAAAAATTCAAAATCAACACCATCCTACGGAAATGGAGAGGATAGGCAATACTTGTCCTGAATTTGTAAATCTGGCCCACGTTTTACTCTGCGCTCTGCAGCCCTACATAAAATGAAACCCAAATAAACATAACATGAAAAGAGAAGTGAACACATAAATCTTGTTCCACGTGATAAAACTACCATAAGATTGTCGTAAATGAAATATAATCCAACTTTTAATTGAACAAACGTATGAGGCAGACAAATGCTTACTTTGAATGCAATATTGCTGGCGTTGCATGCAAAATGGCACTAAGAAGTCCAAGGATGGTCTGTGTTTTACCAGTTCCTGGTGGGCCCTAAAACAAAGCATACATTCAGGGCCAAAAGGACTGATTCGAGAATTCTGAAAACATAATGGCATTAAAAAAAAATGTATAAAACAGCAGACCGTCAGAATGTGCTTGGACTGGTTCACTCATATTTTCAATAATGAAAATAACTCTACCCCTTTGCAATCACAAAAAAAATAATAAAAATAGAAGGGGCATGGGCCATAAGAAAAGACAATAACTTAGCATACTGTGACATATTTGTGCAAAATGGAAATGTAAACTCTATTAAATTTATGCAGTCAATAACTTTATATGATTAAAATTTCAAAAAAAAAACATTCTTTTATGAAGCGTGAAATATTAATATTTCATGGGGCCCCCTGTTAAGTTCGTAAAGTTTTGGATGGGGAAGTTTAGCAAAGCATATATAGAGGATAGCAGTTAGAAAAAGCCAGCAAACACCTCACTAAATAACACAAAAAAGGGTTGAGATCTCATAAAAAACTCCGTATTCAAAAGAGCTCATTATTAAAGAGAACAAAAGTTGAAGTACCAACAGTCTGGAAAATATATCATTCTCCAGTCAGCATTCACCCTGGAAGCTCGTTTGTTTCAAAATCAAAGAGGAAAGGGGATAAATTGAATTATGGACACAATCAGCCTCTATACTGTCAAGCGCCATTATAATAATTGTATTATGTTCTCCATCAATGGTACTTAAGAAATCAGTGCCACTATGAGAAAATCACATCTTCCTAGGAGAGGCCATGCAAAATATGTTATTGAACAATTTTGCAAGCATTAACATCAAAGCTCTTTCAGAAAAGCAAGTTACTATGGTCTGAATTTTCTACATTTCTGAAAGTAGAAACAAAGAACTTGAGTTTGGTAGTCAAGAATCAGACCCAAATCTCAAAGCAATCAGACAGGAGAAGTGTGGTCTGTACTTTCCACACTAATGAAAGTAGAAACAATGACCTTGAGTTTGGATTTTCAAGAGTCAGTCTCAAACAATCAGATAGAAGATGTGGCCAAGCAGTGATCAATGTAAAATTGGTGTAAACCATATCCCATGTAGGATCACTAGGCTTGAACACAAGTGGACATTTGTGAAAAAAAACTGAAATATTTATTTATATAGGAGAAAAGGAAAACAAATAGAATAAAAGGGATAGGTTGGCTATCTCAGCCTCAGCGCCTCGCCCTTAGTCATCTCACAGGTCTTGCTCTCAAACTTTTATGCATCAATGTGCACTTCCCCCTAAAAGTACATAGAAGGCCTATGTATAGATAAACTAGGAAATAGAAACAGGAAATTCTTAAAAGAATCAGGAAAGTGAACAAAAAATAAGAAACCCTATTTTGATCTCCTTGATGCAGGCGAAGTCTAGTAACTTTTTGTCACTTTCTTAGTGATCATAATAAAATTTTGACCTTAGCCATCAAAAAAACAAAAGAAACCCTAGATATTCAAAAACTAATAAAGTCTTAAATCAAATAAAAATCTTCGATTTGGAAACTACAATTGATCTACATTAGTGATCCTAGTGGAATCAATTATATATATTAACAAATTTGGGAGTTGATGAATGGATTTAAGATTGATACAAAAAACATATGCAACAGTTCACTAGAAGCTTTTTGTATCAACCTTACCAACAAGTTAACAAAACTTCAACCATTGTCACACATTTCTAGTTTATTTAACGTCACAATAATATGTAAGCTTTGAAAGATAATGACTAATCCAAGGTGATTATTTGTTTTGCTTTATCTATGCAATGCAAAATTTACAAAAGTGACATATTGTGTGATTATAGTGTGAAAGAATGTATACATCGTAAGGTATAATTTCATGTACAACGTAATATCAGGAAGCCAAATGTCACTACTATAATCCACTAAAAAATTTATTTTGCTAGAAAGAAATAAATAAATTGCAACAGGTCTGGTAGCCTAAAGGACCACCCTATTAAAATGAAACAGGCTTTAAAAATAAAAGACGTGATTGGAACCTGTATCAGAACAAAGGGTTCACGTGAAAGACCTGCCTGCAGAAGACAGTGAAATTTCCATGAAACAATGTCATAAATATCTAAACATGAGCATAAGGAACAAACCCATATGCATGTGCAGTGAAAAACATGCACAACTCCTCACCCGTGTCCAGTTTGCAAGTGTGCTCTCACACACAAGCACAAGAAAAATCATAACTCGCCATTTTTAGGAGTCACTCACATGTATGGCTGCCGCTTGAGAAGCATTGTGATTATCCTCAATAGATCCCATCAGAGTTTTAGAAATTTTCCAGCTACTTTTTTCAGAAACAGAATAGCAATTAGCAGCTGTCAATATCAGATCCTTGAAAGGCAGACTGTTGATGGACCTTAGACCATTGTATTCACGAACAATAGTTGATAAACTACAAAGCTGCACAAAGCAGAATGAATATTTTACAATTAGAGGTAAACACGAATATCAAGGAAGATCCAAAAGAGATGCCGTGCAACATTGACTTTCTTTGGCTGTACTATCAAAAGAAAATATAATCATAAAATTTATATGCTGGCTGGGGATATTATATATACGAAAAAATATAGTAGACAACAAAAGTATATACAAATTATTGAACCCATAAAGATATTCAAATAATTAGCAAATAAGAGACAAATCATACAACAAAAGGGTAAAAACACCACATTTCTAGGGCAGAAAGACTGAATGATGCGCGAAAGCCATTTACTTCTCTTCTTCCACTTCTACATCATTGAACCCCATCACTTTTGAGACTTCGAACCAAAAAGGTTTTTTGCCCCTCAATTTTTATGTTTGAGGGCATGTAGGTATACTCTAAAGAAAAGCAGAAGACACTAAAGAATAAAAAGAAAGTTGTCCTTTACAACCTTGCTTGTTTCTTATAACAAAGTATCAGCTTAAGGAACTGCTAGCTGACAAACGAAGTATAATAAAAGCAAGCAACAAAATTTCATGCATTGCACTTAGAAGTTAGAAGTTCAATGGCCATTTTGAACTTTATTTTTCCATCTAAATTTATCTGTTCATAAACAAGGTGATCATGCCTGCACACAAGGAGACTTAAGGAAAGCACTGCCTATGAGTAAAAGCTTCTTCTAAAATTTAAAAAAAAAATCCTTTATGCGAGGAAGGTTACCTTCAATATATACACTCTCTGCTGTACATTTGCAATTAGACTATGCATTTTCAAAAGCCTTGGGCTTGGTTCAATTTCATCAGAATTTGTTTTCTTAACCTCCCCTTTCAAAAACATTCTTAGTCTTATACTACTTGTCTTGCAATGCTCCGCCACTGCAAAAGCATATGCACTTGGCAGTCTCTTACCACCTTCTTGAAACTGCAAATTTCAAAATAAGACGGTTAGGAAATTTTAAAATCATAATAAACTCATCTAAAATAACAATAAAACAGGGATGATGTGAATGACTCCATTCTGCTTCATATAGTATACTGTTTAGAAAGTGGCATTTTAATAAACTTGAAATCACTGTCACAAATTAGAAAGGATGTATGACTTTTATAAATTAACCTAGGCCTTTAGATTTATTTATTTTTTTTGGTCTGTAGCAGAAAATGAATGGCTGGGAACTCAAACACACTCAATATATTGCCTTCTCTTGAGAAAGAAGTAGGAGAGAGTTTTGAAATATTCTTTCACCCTGCTCGGCCGCATATGCAACCACGAGAAAGTGAAAGCCCTCAGCTTCATTTGACTCCATGATCATCCCCATCTGCCAATCGGTGACTGCAATGGGCAAATATACCAACAGCTAAGCCCATAAACAACGTTTTTCAATAAATAAATAAACATAAAACTCAAAAACAACACAGCAATGGTAAATCAAAGTTAAAATAATACCTTCTTCTTCCTCATGTTGTTTAACTATCTGAGACTTGACCTCTTCAAAAAGGAGGGGCTCAAAAGTTGCAAGATAGTCATCTACATCTGTGTATGTGTTCTTGACTTCCCTCAAACCCGAAGCCTTTGCGGCTACAGCAGATTTTCTATTTTTCTGCATCATAAACAAAAATAAACAAATAAAATCGAATAATTGGTATCCAAATTGAGGGCAACACGCGCAAACACACATACGAGTAGAGAAATAGTAATAATAATAATCCCAGAAGGGTAATGGGCTTACACTGGACTCCTTCAGGAGGCGAAAATAGTCCCAGCCGAGAACTTTTCTGTAGAATCGATGGGAGGAAGGCTCTTCCTGGAGCTTATTCATACCATCCATTGTCATATTGAGATTATAGTGTAGTTTCCTTGATAAAACCCAAGAGGGCTTAAGGGTTTAGTCGATTTTTAAGAGCCCTAACAGAAGTTACTGCCATTCCAAACACACACACACACACAGTGTCACCATTGTTGTTGGAAAAGCTTGTGGAATTTGGAAGGTTGGTAGAAAATTTGTTGCAGAGAAAGGAAGGGAAGCGTTACCAGGTCCGACATGCAGGATGCAGCGAGAGGGAAGAAGAGGAGCAGGCAAGCGTACAAATAGAAAGAAAGGAAGGAGAGCAGCAGCGGCGGCGCCGGCGATTCAGCGAAGAAGTAGCCACCGGCAGTAGAACGGGGAATGCGTGATTTTAGGGTTTAGCGGGAGATTTTTGTTGCTTTTCGGGGGATGTATTTCCATTATACCCGTAAAACAGTAAATTTAACCATAAAGAATCATTTTGTAGAAGATGTTTTATTTGGGGCTTACTTCAATTTTAAAAATAATTATAGGAATTATCTGTTTTGAAATTAAAATTAAGATAATATTTGATAGGATGGTATATTATTTTTAAAAAATAATATAAATTATTTATGAGTAATAAAAATTTATTTGAATTTATAATTTTTAAAAATAATTATATTTTAAAAAAATACAGATTAATAAAATAGAGACTAAAATTAAGTAATTCTAAATTTATCTAGATTTATTATTTTAAAAAACAATCACCGAAATTCATATGTATCAAACATAGTTCTATTATTTTAAGTAGAAATCTTTAGTTCAAGTCACGAAAGCTTTAAATGGTGTGGGTTTTTTTAGAAGTACGATAAGCAATAGGGATGGTCAGAAACTGATTCAGATTGCTAAACTAAATTGAAACGAACTATATAAATAAAAAATAACTAGTTTTAAAATTAGTTTGGTTTATTTGGTTTGAAATTTTAGAAAATCGATATATTACGTTTGGTTTACGATTTAGCCGATTTTGGAACTGAACAGTTATAGCAATGAGACCCTCTGCCATTGCTATAACTATTCTATCAGGTGTAATATTGGTATTGTCCTTAAAACAATTAATACCATAGTTCAATCAAAGACTGTAACAATGTATTTGTCTAGTAGTGTATTTATTTGCATTTATTATATTTCATTGCATTTTGAAAAGTTGACAAACAGTTGATTTTGGTTGTGATTTTGTTATACATTTGCAGTTGTAATGACTAACTAGAATATTTTGTTAACATTAATGGCATGCTCCGAATAGCGTGGTCTTGGCGGCGTCTCCCAAGTGGCGTAGGTGCACGCTACTTACGGAGGGGCAAGGCAGAAAGCATAGCTAGTGTGAATGGGACAGGCTCCACGACAGTTCGTGCGGGAGATCGATAGAGCCCATTTAGAGTTTAGATGTACCGACCCGATTAAATGCAGAAAGTATGCCGCTACTCTCGGACCTGGTGATACAGTGGGGACTTGGCCATCCTTACACATATTGGTTGGAAACTAGAGTCATTCTTCTGATGAGCCCAAGGCAGGACGAAACCAGTCTACGTGTGCCACGGTCGGTATGGCTTACTCGGAGCATCCACTAGGGTAACCGAGTGTCGCATAGGTGAAAACCCTAAACGTGTGACATTAAGCTAGTTTTGGAAATTTACTTATGAAAATTGGTGTTCAAACACACTTAAGGTAATGGGTTGATTTTGTTATATATTTTGCTTGAATACACCTATAGCGCATACTACAGGTTTAGCTTTGTTACCCTATAACACTTATGTAAAAATGATCATTTAGTTTTTGTCAAAATAACAATGATTCAATTTATTTATTTATCTTCGACTCTTGACCCTTGTGTCCAATTAGAAGAAATTGAAATTGATTAATTTACTGATAATGCTAGTAGAATGAAAATATTTTAGTTTTTTTTCTTTCCATTTGGTATGATTTTAAATAATTTTAAATATTTTAAATATAATTAATAATTATTAAATATTTTAAATCTATTGGCAATTCGTTAGGTGATAGGTGATATTTTTTCTTTTTTTATTCCTTTCCTCTCTTTTTTTGTTGAAATTTACATTACTTTTCTTTATCCTAAAGCTAGAATTTGATAATGGCATTTTAACACTTTCCTAGATCATTAACATTATCAAAGTTTTAACAATATAATGCTTGTATAACCAAATTAGTTTGTTGTTTCGGAAACCTCTACGCAAAGTACTCAATGCCTTAGTCGTTTCTCATGTTTGTATAATGTTATGGACATCATCTCATAAGGTCCTTAAACCTTTCTCATGTTTCAAATAGAGACTCTTGCGTTGGTTGTCTAAATTGGCCAATCTTGTCACATCCCCAACTACGGGAGATCCGAAACCGGACACATGACTATCCCATACCTACACCTGAGGGCAAGGGGTTAGTGACTAGCACCAAAAAGGGCCCACAACAGGTGCTACCTAAATGCACCTGTACAATCATACAACAAGGGTAATCTTGTACGCCCAAAATCATGCAAACAAATGAAGACATCATAATAGAATAACATACACATCCTAAGATATAGTACAACCATAGACCCAAGTCCGGGAAGACAATACAGTAATAATACAAAATAGGTAGAATGGACATAGTCCCATACATTAAAAGGTCTGGTCTGTCCAATTTGCTCGACTGCAAATCCCAAGGCTACCTCCTGCCTGAACTTGAAAGTCAGGATAGTAATGGGGGATGAGCACAAGGGCTCAGTAGGTGACCTACGACGCGATACTCGTGTATACATGTGCCAGTGAATGTATAAATACACAATAATGCACACAATGTCCTATGCAATACCAACAAAAGATTAAACACACACACGCATAACAGTATTCACACAACATAGTATTCTGTAGTACAATGAGAACATAGCCACACAAGGTTACACAATCAAGTTACACTAACTTTACAACTCAGCTGATTAACACAGGGCAAGGCTCTCACAACTTGCCCATCACAGTGGGACCATAGCATAAAAGCAGCCACCCATGGGACCTTCCGCTATCAACGATCCATGTAAGGGACCTTAGCCCCTAGCCAGCCCTAGATGGGACCTCGGTTGACCAACCAGCAGACCAATAGAACCCTACAATCAAGTCCCCCGCTTGCCATAAGGTTCTAAACCCATAACCATATCCACTTCACGTAACATTTCATGCCCAGTACACAACCAAATTCCATACCTCGAAAAAGGTGTAAGAGTTTATTTTATATACGAAATCTAGGTTAGAAGATAATATAATATAATAGGGATAGCTCTAAAGGACCAGCCCCGAAGATCTGCCTCGAAGACCCTGTCCCGATGCTCGGAGCCCTACCCCAAAGCTTGAACCCGAAACTGCAAGCCCGGAGATCTGCCCCGAAAATCCAGACCCGGAGCTACTGAATCGAAGGTCTACCTTGAAGATCTGCCTCAAAGATTTTGACTTGAAGATCTGCCTCAAAGATCCTGACTTAAAGATCTTCCTTGAAGATCTTGACTCGAAGATCCTTCGACCCTCTACCTTCGACCCTTGACCTCCAAACCTTTGACCCTCGACCCTTAAACGCGCCGCTAACGTCCCAATTCGCCAAAGGTACTGCTCTTCGTCGTCTTTCGCCTTCTTCGTCTGGAACCATCCCAATGACCCCTGAACACTCACAAACCTATTATTTTAGCTTAATAACTAGGATTTTCACCACATAATGCGTCCTAAATGCCTCCAAACCACATAACATCCACACACACACACACACACACACACACACATATATATATATATATATAGATTCCGATCTAGATCTAGGTACATGTTCCCCATGGTTGACTTCTTAACCATCATGAAATACACAGTTATAAAGCCTCCATATCACGGATACACATACTCATGATGATATAACATACCTTGTTCACATATTTCTTACTTAAATTACCATATTCAACCCCAAATTGGGTTTCCCCCAAAATCTAGGGTTCATGCCAAATATCATAAATCATGGCACACTCATGCATATCAAAACAAAACTAAGGGAAGAATTTTAGGATCACCTACCGCTAAGGATTCATAGATGAATCAACCCCAAATTCAAGCTCGAAGCTCCAAAGTCGGCAAACTCTGTTTTCCACGCTCTACGCTCTCTCCAAAACTGGGGAACGCAATGAACTCCTCGCTATCTCTTTCTCTCCCTTCCTTATTTATATTTTTGTATTAATTCCTTAATTAATAACACCCAAAATTACACAACTACCCTTTTGAGATCCCAAACTTTAAATTGGACCCAACTACTGCCAAAACGCTCGTATCGTCGAGCACAATACCAAAATGGAATCTTCACTATCAAATAACGACTATCTCATAAAGTATCTAAATGTAGGTCTCTACAAATCTCACTCTACAACTGAAGTAATTACAAATCAAGAAAATTTGATTAATAATTTGGGAATGTGCCAAGCTTATTCAGGGTTTTGGTCATCGAAGCGAACCTTACATAAATCAAGAAATTTGAAATTTAAAAAATAACTCAATTAAAGACAAATGGAATTACAATTCCCTAAACAAATTTAAAAATGAGTATTCAAAAATAAAGTTTTTATAATAAAGTTTTAGATTAAGTCATGAAGAAATTTAAGACACCCCACGACTTCATCACAGAGCTACAATTTGACTGAGATTTTCTATCCTTTTTTTCATCATTTATTGCAATATTACTATTTACTTGATATTATTATTTTATTTACTTGAATTGTCCCATACGACTCGAAAACATTCACTCAAACTTAAGACTTACTTAGTTCACGAAGTTTTCGTTAGGTGACTAAGTGTTGCACGGGTTAGCTCGTCGTAAGTCTAATTTTGTGACAGGTGGTATCAGAGCCAGATTACGTCCAGTCGTAATTTGGTTGGTTGGTTGAACGAGTTGTGGCAATGGCACACGAGGAAGGGTTTATTACGACGGAGGAACCACTCTTGGAGCAACAATATGGTTGTGGGTGTGAGGGGTTGCGCAATCTAATGCCACCAAAACGTGAGAAGTCCAAGATGATGCTCGATGATCCCATGGAAGCTCGGATTTCAATGCTAGAAGGGAGTCTCATAGACATGAACTCCTTGGTTGGAGAACTCAGCGATCAAGTCAACAACTTGATTACGAAAAATGTGGAAATCACTAAGACCACTAAGGTCATGATCCATGAATGCAGCTAATCATTCAAGGGGCAAATCAAGGCTTTTGGTGAGAATCTAGTCGACCTACGGAAGTTTTTGTAATGTGAGATTCACAACATCCATAAGGAGATGGATGCACTCTGCCGAACTAGTCCACAATCGGTGGGAAATACCGGTCTGAGGGTTTCTTGTGGCGAACACGGATACATGTTAAAAGTGTAAAACCCGAAAATTTTAATAAAATAATATTTACTAGGATAAGAATAAAAAAATTATAAAGAACCTTATAAATAAATAAATAAATAAATAAAAGAGAAATAATTATTGAAGTAAACTAGTCGATAAAATAGTAACTAGTCGTCAAGAAGAAATAAATGTTGGAATAGTTCTTTTATCACCAGATTCTGTCCGGGATGGAAATCGCTTTTGGGATACGATTCCCTTCAACCTTCATCCGAATAGTGATGAAAAATTAGAGTAGCCACCGATCATTTTAAGGGTGCAATTGGTCATCTAAGAGAAATTTAATCTAAGCCTCTAGAAATGGGTTCAGGAGTTTGTTATGCGTGGGGAAGGATTAACATCTCCATAACGCCCTTTTAGTATCTATCTTTGAGGTTTTTAACTTGTTTCGATTGCTCGATTAAATTTCTAGAGCCATGTTGAATTTCTTATGTCCTAAAGGTCTATTCTTCTTATTTGTTAAAGTTCGAAATTAAATCTAATTTATCCGAAGTCTCTAAAGGGAAATCCTAATGTTTTCTTTTCTTTTTAAATTCTATGTTGAAGTTCAAACTAGATCTAAGTGATCTAAAGGTCTAAAGGAGAGCCAAAGTTGAATTAATTCCAAGTCCTATGTTGACATTCTAAATTAAATGCTACCACGGGGCTAAAGGTAAAACGAAATGGTAAAAGCAAAAGCCAAGTGTTGAAAATCCCAAGTGTTTAAAAAGCTGAAGTGTTTGAAAAGAATTTTTTAAGTATTTTTTAAGAAAGGTTTTTTTTGCCTTTTTTTTGTTTTTTTAAAACACATTTTTTTCTTTTGAGAAAACAAGAAAAGAAAGGTTTAGGCGAATGACTTGTTTTTGTTTTGAGAAAATGTTTTTTTTAGAACACAAACCCTGATTTAAAAAAGACATTTTTTAGAACACAATCCCTAATTTAGAAGAAGACACTTTTTTTGTTTTAACACAAGAAAAGAAAAGTGTAGGTGAATGATTTGTTTTGGACTTGTTTTTTTTTTTTAGAAAACATTTTTCAAATTTTTAAAAGTTCTTTATTTAAGTTTTTAAAAACAATTTTCATTTTAAAAAGATTTTTTTTAATAAAATAAAACAAAAAAAATTAAAATTAAATAAGACAAATAAGTGATGTGTGTAATTGTGACATCCACAAAAATAAAGAAAATTCACTCTCTCTTTTCTCTTTTTTTCACCCTTCTTTTCATTATGCTCGACTTATAACATTTACAACTATGTTGAGTCATGAACCCTCATGTACAAAATCCTCAATGGCCATACTAACACTTGCATAAGGCCAAAGGAAATAAACAACATGGCTTTACACATGACTGAATGAGAATTCAAATAAAA
The DNA here is from genome assembly GCA_023512835.1 of Taxillus chinensis. Lineage (NCBI taxonomy): Eukaryota > Viridiplantae > Streptophyta > Magnoliopsida > Santalales > Loranthaceae > Taxillus > Taxillus chinensis. The sequence goes on from CM042086.1 coordinate 26,760,338, forward strand.
CATAAGCAATACAACCCATAAAACGCAATCCAAAGTAGATCAAAGGAGATATTATGACATCAGTGTCAACCCAAGAGAATAAAACAAAAACATGTACAAATCAAAATAGACAGTAGACACTTGAACTCATTGGAAATAGAAAGAGAAAAGAAAAAAAAGCAAGCAAAGACAATAGCTAACAAAGAAAAAAAACAAATGAACTTGATAAATAAAAGAAGAAAAAAAGCATATGCAGACCAAAACCCACACAACCATAATAAAAACCCATACGCCCAAAACCAAACCCACATGCTTAAAACCCAGAGAAGAAAAGAAATAATAAAATCAAACTAGAACCCATATGCCCCAACTATCAATAACCTTGGTATCATTTTTTCCTTAAACATCATTCTTTTTTCTTTTTTTCTTTTTCTTTTTTGTTAAAACATACACTCCCCTTTCCTAACTAACCCAAGTAAAGGCTATTCAAACAAGGACAGAGCATGCATGATTATTTTTTTTAAAACAACACTGCCAAAACACAAAAGAAATAACAGATTTAATCACCTATTGACCCTAAATCAACACGAACAACAATGATTTCTCATTGATTTTATGCCACCAGATTTTATTGTTTTTCAAACAACACAAACACCAACAAACACAAAGAAAGCACAAAAGTACAAAGATAGAAACGAAAACACAAATACAAACTCGATCAAGACACATGAGCAGATTGTGTTGTGCTATGACACCAGATTGTGTTGTGTTTTCTCACTTGGATTTGCAATACAAATCACACATTCGACCAAGGCATATAAGCACGAAAAATGAAGATGAAATATATCAAACAGAGAAGAAAAGTAACCAAACAGAACAGATCTACAACCTTCTCCTCTGAATCGGTAACTGGGCATCCTTTCTTGTCTCCCACAATCAAGGGTTGACCACCATACCTTCTAAAACTAGCTTGGGACTCCTCCTTGTGCCCTTCTTAGGACATCTAGTGAAGCAATTTCTATTTCAAACAAGGGTGGAGGAAGGAAGAAGGAGGTCATATGCTTTGCATGAGTTGAGCGATAGGGCTAGGGGGAGTATGCTCGACAGTGGTCGGTGGGGTGATTTTTGGCCAAGGGGAGTGTGGTACTCTGGGTTTGGTGGGGGAGAAAAAGAGGGATTTGTGGGTTGTTTTTCAGATCTTAATTGAAGAGGGAGAGAACCCACCCCTCCACTGCTCAATTTTTGGGGTTTATATAGAAATTGAGACTTAGGGTTTTGGGTTAATTTGAGGCAGCGAGAATGAGGTTTGGTGTGGCCACTGCTTGGCTCGGGTGAGGTGATTAGGCTCGGATTAGTATGGGTGTGGCGTGGGTAGGCATGGTATGGGTTGGCTGGGCATGGGGGTGGTGCTTCAGCATGATGGTCCGGCCGGTGTTATGGGAGAGAGAGAGAGAAGAAGACATGCAGAAGAGGATAAGGGCGACACTTTTGTGGTGGATTTTTTTTGTATTTTGTTTTGTTTTTGTTTTCTTCTTTTTCTTTTTTTAAACCAATAAGATGACGACACGTGGATAAGACATAGGTGAAAAAAAGTGGCGGCTAGGATTTCTGACTTTTTCAATTGGATAGTTTTTAACTGATGTTTTTAGATTTTTGGGATTGGAAAGGCGACTCAAATTTCAAAAAAAATCACAAAATTATTTTTGAACTCAGGGCATCGTGACGAGCGACCCCGTGTCCTTTTTATTTTAAAATAATTTTTTTTGTGCCAAGCCTGTATTACGCGTTCCGAACTACTTTATGACTAAAAAATATATATTTTTGAATTTTTGTTTTTGAAAATGCTCCAGGAGTGAAAATATGCAATATATATCAAAATTCTCAGAACGACAAGTAAAATAAGAAAATGAGGTTCGTGACTTGATCTAGAGTTCCGTTTTGAAGGTTAATTATCGTTCGACCGTCATTAGCGGTTTGACCATAATTTCTTTGTTTGACCTCGAAATTGAGTGTGCTTGAAGACATTGATCCTCAAATTTGATTTTCTATCTATTGGACTAAGTCTTTGGCGTTTGAAGTCCTTTCTGAATAAGTCCTTGAACTCAGACATTTTCGGCTCAACAATCACAACTCTTTATTGTCCTACAAAATTTTACGACAAGCGAGGGTGATATTACAAAAATCAAATTTGATGAAATATGTTCAACCTGGACAAAATAGGGTTCAACAAGTTTTATTGGATAAATATCAAATGATAGTGTGATGAAGTTTATAGAAAGGAATAAGATTATAATTATAGAAAGTAGAGAGAATATAGGATCAAACCCTCGGGTAAATATACATCCCGAAACGGCTACTATACGAAACGAAGGTTGTATTAAATATTTTAATGGTATTGATTAATTATTGTAAATATATTATTTTATGGATAAATACTTATTTAGTAAAAATATACTATTTATTTAAATTTAGAATGTCAAATAAAAGTAGCAAAATTATTTTTATTAATACTCTATAACAATAGTTATGCTAAAAAAATATATACTAGCGTAGTTCTGCCAGTTATCTTAAAAAAAATTATAACCTTTTTATATAGCTCCAAACAACTTGAAAATTTTTAAACGTGTTCAAAATTGACTTATATAACTTTGGTAAAAAAATTTAGCCTCATTGGATCAGCCCATTAGGAGAAATAATTTAAAAACCACAAAAGGGTCTAATAGCACGCCCAGAATTTTCAGTCTCACTTCAAAATCAATAACTTTTGTTATACAAGTTTAATAGAATTGAGATTGGTCTCTAAATGTTGATAATTAAGTCAGGAATCCAGCATAATTAGGATTCATGAATTTAATTAAGAATATAAAAAGTTATAGTCAAAATAGTAGGAAATACACTCATATGACTTTTATGATCAAAAGAACTTTCAAAGTCAAACAAATCCTAAAAATTCAAAAAGAGAGGAACAAAGGAGCCACGTGATAGATAACAAATGGATAATAATCAAATTATTTGAAAAAAAGAGAATTTTAGGGAAGAAAATAAGGTATTAAGGATAAAAACTTCACCTACCATCTACTATCCTTGCCCGATATAAGGAGTGACTTGCCTCCCCTCTTAATGCACAAGTTTCATAAAGCCATACCATGAAATTCTCTCTATAAACACTTCTGAAAGACCTCATAACACCCCAAATACTCTACTCAAACCCTATTTTATTTTTGATACTTACTAAGCATCGAGGTTCTACGAAAGATAATAATTAAGATTATGAAGTTATTTATTATTTATATAAAATTTATATTGTTGGTTTTACCATCTCATATATACTATATAGATGGTTGGTTTTACCACCTAATATATATTATTTACATGGTTGATTTTACTACCTCATATATGTTATTTATATTGTTGGCTCTACCACTTCATATGTATTTATTACTATATATATGGTTGACATTGCCACCTAAAAATATATACGTACATAATTATTTTAGTTATGGTATTATAATGGAAAGACACGAATATTAATTTAATGTTTTGATTTTCAAGGTTTAGGATATGGAGAACGAAAAGCGGACCATAAGGGTATGTTTGGTTGGGGTGTTTTCTGTTTTCGTTTTCAAAATGTAATAGCTGTTTTCGGGTTAAAAAAATTGAAAATCAAAAACAACAAAAACTTATTTTCATTTTTTATGTCCTAAAGAATGAAAACAACATTTTATTGTTTTCAGTTTTATGTTTTTTATACTCGAAAACAACTATCACATTTTGAAAACGAAAATAGAAAACAGGTGAAACAAACATGCCCTAAGGGTTTTCTTTTCTTTTTCTCTTTTTATGTCCTTGTTTATTTCTATTACTCACCTTTCTATTTCCATTGACCTCCCATTTATTATTTATTTTATTCATAAGGGACATTAGTTTCTTTTGATTTCTCTTTTATTAATCCATTTTATTAATTGTGGTAGATGACCTTTTGTTAATTGGGATCATCATTGATAACCTTATGTTCGTTAATTAAGTATGCTTCATAAAATTCTATGATTTGTTTTATGCAATGAAATTGATCTTTGTAAAGACTCATATTTGGGTAGTGTTGAGAGATAGTCATTCTATGGGATGCAACTATCTAGACGGTAGTGTAACCGTCGACGTGAGCATTTTGACAGTACTTGGGCCCGATTTTGGGTCGGGGCCTCGAGTGGCCCGATTGTTGACTTTTCGGGGGTTTATTGGTTGACTTTGCATTGGAGCAGTCATTTGAGTGTGATAATATCTGAATAGTATCGTACTCGTCATTTCAAGCATTTTGACTGTAATTTGACTCAATTTGGAGTTCGGGACCTTGGAGGTCAATTATTGTGTTGGGAGGTCAATTATTGACTGGGTCAATTAGTGGTCAATGATTGACAAAAATATAAATAGAATGAAAAGTAAGAGCTTTCACTTTACGTTATCACGTTTGTGCGTTTGCGAGAGAGAGCTTGGAAGCTTGAAGCCTTGACGATTTGGGGCGATTTGGGTTCGTGGAGCTTAAAGAATCACTCCGGGTAGGTGTCCTTGAACTTCTTATCTTGATTCTGTCTTTGGTATGTATGAATTTGTCATGATTTATGGAATTTAGCATGAACCCTAGGTTTTAAGGGAAATCTAATTTTGGGTTAGATCTAATGGTTTAGCATAATATCTGTGGTTAAGAACTGATTTATATATGTTTTTATATGTGTTTCTGTGATCTGGGGTTGTTTAACTGCATATTCCATGAGGGTTGAGAAGTCAACCATGGAAATCTGGATTTAGATATAGAAATATGCAATTATATGTGTATTTCTATTGTTACTGTGTGATTTAGAGGTGTTCAGGACGCATTTTGAGGTAAATATTATAGTCTGTTGCGTAAAACATGTGTTTCAGAGCGTCTGGGGGTCGCTGGGTTGATTCCAGATGAAGAACATGCAAAAATGATGATGAACAGTACCCTGGGCGAACTATTGGGTTGAAAGGACGAAGACCCGAAGATTTTGGTCGAAGGGTCGAAGATCCGAAGATCCGTAGTCGTAGGGTCGAAGGTTCGTAGACCTGTAGTCGTAGGGTCGAAGGTCGTAGCTTCGAGTCTTCGAGGCTACAATTCCGCAGCTACGAGTCGCGGTTCTGTAACTAGGAGTCAGGCAGTTCTACAGCTTTGAGCCAGTGCAACTACACTGGACTGGACCCATTTACATTGTAACTTTTAAGTCTCTTAAGTATTATACTTAAGAGACAATATAAATAGCGAAATACCCCCCTTTCGGATTCAAAGAAAAATACTAGAAAATTAAATTCTCACTCATTCAAAATGTGAAAATTAGGATTTAGTGTAAAATCTCAGAAAAATCCAGTTTTTTGTAGAGGTGAATTTTTAGAAAATGAGGTTAGACATCTCAGAAAAATTCCAAAAAATTAGATTATCTTAGTTATGATATGGGGACACAATGCCGAGACTTTTTATTTCAAGAAAATAACTCTTATGGGTATCTCCTTCCTTGGTTAAGGAATGATGATCGATTTGTGAAGACTGTCTTCAGTTATAAAGGGAGTATGATGAACCTTAATGCCATATTGGTGTTGGTATGTTGGTTTGAGGAATTAGGGCTTGGGCTCTATGACTTGTTAGGTTCTCACCGTGAAGCACAGATGATACTATGTGGTTGACGGGGTAGGCATATGTGCCGACGACAGGCATGTGTGGCACTGTGTCCGGGTATATAGCGCTGTGGTAGGGCTAAGAGCCCTGAGCTAAGATCCCGTTGAGGATTGTGTTGAGCCATTGAGCTCGTGGAACTAGGGCTGAGTGCCCTGAGCTGGGATCCCGTGGAGGATCGTGCATAAGTTGTCCTGTGTGGACAAGCTAGGTCCTGATGTTTGTTTGCAGGCTGTGTCCTGATGATTGTGCACACTACACAGTGCACGAGTACACAAAGCATGTAGTATAGACTTGTATGTTTACATGATGTGGAGTATTGGGGTCACCTACTGAGCTTGTCGCTCACCCCTATTTGTTATTTACCTTTTTCAGGTGTGACCTGAGACTAGTGGATGCCTTTCTTCCAAGAGGACGTGCTCACTACTCTGATGTATGATATAGTTTTATATTCTATATTATTTTGTGTGATATCCCGGACATGGGTCCGTGAACAGTTGTATTTGCATACTTTTTGTGATGTGATGTCTGTATGACTGTTTGACTTATTATATGCATGATGATATATGGGAAAATACAGGATTACCCTTGATGTATGACTGTACAGGGTTGCATGGTTGATACAGTACCCGCGGTGTAGTCTCTATTGGTGCTAGTCACCAACTCCTTGACCTTTCAGGTACGGGCAAGGGGAAGTCATATTCCTGGTTCCGGGTTCCATGAAGTTTGGGGGCGTGACAATCTTGTTATGATCTCTCTTATGTTTGGATAAAGTAAGTTTATGATGGGTGGTTCTAGAAAAACCTCCAATGCATTAGGTAAAGAACATTATTGGAGAGTGTCAATCCAATTGATAATATGTTATGTCATGGTATTTGGATAATTGACCTAGATCATGATGTTATGATATGATGTCCATACATAAATCTCCTATGCTATATTTTCTTATGAGATGTTGATTATGTATGATAAGCAAACTTCATAAAAACTTTTATGGTATTTCCTATGTTCGATGTCTTCATGATTTTCCTTAGTCACTTTTGTTTGCCTTTACAGTCTTATTTGAGCTCACCCTTTTTATGATTTCTTTTCCAACCTCAGATAATTAAAGGAATAGAGAAACTAGGATGAGAAGTCAAGAAGTGCTTGAAAAGAAAGTTATGTGGAAATTAAAGATTTACTAAGTTTGATTGCTCGTGTGCATTGTTATGTAACAATGGGTTATAGACACTTAGTCTCTAAACCCATAAACCTTAAAGATTTTGGATTGAAATTTATAATAATTAATGGTTTATTTGATGACATAATTAATAGTTTAAAATTTATATAAAAACTTGTATATTTAATTTTCACTACGCACCTGGTTTGAAAGTCCTGAATTTGGGGGCATTACAAAAAGTCCCCAAGTCGGCCATGTACAATGACACGTGCAATACTATTGCAGTGGAAAACTTTCTATTTGACATAAAACAATATCTCAAGGCTATGGGCATTGTCTCGAATTAGCAACGCCCAATATTCTTTCGGGATGCCGCTTAATGATAGTTTAGGTGAAAACATGCGGATGGGAGAAAAGGTTATGCGTAGTCGAGACGTGGGATCAATTCAAAGCAGAGCTATGCAAACACTGTTGGAATACTAGAATAGAGTTAACGATTAATCGCAGCGGAAATGAATTTTTAAAAAAATTTAATCCAACAAATAAACACCAAGATTTAAACATAAATTAATTAATTTAATTCTGTGAAGAGAGTAAAGAAAAACCAACTTGAAGAATGGTAAAGTTAGAACCCACTTTTTTTCCCGCCAAGAACGAACTTGCTATCAGCCTTTAATCATCATCGTAGTCTCCTGGATTCAATTACCAATTAGCCTTATCTACTATTCGCCTTCTCAAGGAATACAGGGCTGTGACACCCTTGGATTAAGGAACAAGAACACTACCTTTTCTAGGGTTAGCCGTCACCCCTCTCTCTCTCTCTCTCTCTCTCTCTCTCTCTCTCTCTCTCTCTCTCTTAGATGTCAACGATTGTACATGCGCACAGCTTAACCTAGGAGGCTATGTCATGCCCCGAATTTCCAACCCGAGGAAACCGGTTCGTGACTCCCCTATACCTAACCCGGTGGGCAAGGGGTGGATGTACAAAACAAATATTCATGCAGGTCAACGTATACATTCACCACTGATAATCACAAAGATGTAAATTAAATATCTTTATTAATCTTCAACCCATAATAAATGTTCACAACCACACATGTCTTTATTACATTCCAAATCCTTTTACAATACCTCCCCTCTAGGGTTACATCAATTTCCATAAAATAACATAATCGAAAAGAAATGATAAAGCGAATATAGTCTTCCACCTCGGGATTCCACCTAACGCCTGTAGGTTCTTGAAAGAAAACACATCACAGTAGGAGGGGTGAGCAACCACAGCTCAGTAGGGATCATGTCTCCCCAACCCATCCCATGCTTCTAACATCTACATGCCGTGTGTACAAGTGCAGTGTCGTGATACAAATATAATAGTAAGCCATCAGCAAGAACAAATATTTCAAACGACCACACAAAGCAAGCACATTGAACAGTCCCGGGCTTCCACAGCCACCGGGTTTCTAAAAGCAGTCCCGGGCTTCCACAGCCACCGGGTTCCAAGAACAGTTCCGGGCTTCCATAGCCACCGAGTTTCACAAAACAGAGTACACATAACCACTCAGGCATAAAACCAAACACTTAGCATGCACACCTTTACAAACTCACAAACCCAGCCATACTGGCATATTATCAAACACGTACTAGGCATATTCACCCAAACATATTCACACAGGTATTTCATTGAACATTTAACATGCACTGCCCACCCAACGTCAGAATCACACCAAAACGCCATTGAAGGCCAACATTCATATAGGAGGTCACACCTATATGAATTTACATATAAATAATATAACAATAATAATGATATCCAACAATTCGTTCACCATGGGGCATAACCTCGGATTAGGCACAAGAATACAGAACCCCTACCTGTAGGAAAATGTATCGCCACAGCAATGATCCTACTCCCACGCCGAACGTCATCCGCCCACGAGAAACCCCACAGCAACAATGGCCAGAACTCTCCTCTCTCTTTCTCTCTCTCTCTCTCTCTCTCTCTCTCTCTCTCTCTCTCTCTCTCTCTCTCTCTGCGACGGCTGCGGTGGCTGAAGAAGAGAACCCTAAACCTAGAACAAGGGGCCTTCACCTCTTTATATAGACAACTCAAACCCCAAAACGACGTAGTTTTGATTAAATGAATCCCAGCATCAAAACGACGTAGTTTTGATGACAGACTATAACCTTTTTGCAACCACACAGGACAAAGCACTCATAATTTTACCATAGTCCTTTAGCAAAAGAGGATCAGAACAACAAAACAAAGGTAATGGAGGCTGCACGTGAGAAAGGCCTTTCTCACGGGCACCTCCAAATGCTCTAGAATTTCACCACAAGCATTGGAACATCATCAGGAAGGCTCCCATGCAAAAATCTCTCTGCACATGAAAAGCCATTCTCACGTGCATTCTCACGTGCACTCCCTATTGGGCTCAAACTTTGCTTCTTGCTTGCTCATCAATATAAAAGATGATTAAGCCAAAGTGTGTCGAAAGAAAACTTCCTAAAACCCAACAATTTCCACCTAAAAGGGCAAAACTGACTAACTCCTCACATCCCAAAATACGGATCATTACAGGCTATACATATATTTATAGACCTAAAGTTACCCTTATACTATTACGCATATGCCTTATTTAGTTAAATAATAATAATATATAATATTCATAATTATTTAAACTCTTTAAATAATATGATTATTACGCATCAAAATTAATTAAATAAATATATAATATTATTTACTTATCAAATAAATAATATAATATAATTAATCATTTAATCACATTAAATGAATAAAAATAATAATAATTATTTATTTAATCTAATTAAATAAATAACCATGCAATATATATTTAACTCTTAAATATATATTAACATATGTTAAATAATTAGCTCCTAAATACAATCAGATAATTATCTCACAATAATCTAATACTCCATACAAGAATAAACGGTGCTAACAAGAGGGGCAAAATAGACCCACTTAATCAAAGTTCAAATAAATAATATTTGATTAATTAATCTCATTAATCAATTAGATTATTATTTATTAGGTTTAGTTCAAGTCACGATCAAGGACTAAAACTGTACTCTAAGATTAAGCAGATATAATTACAAGAATCCACAACATAGGATTTGTCCATCGATATAACTTCATGTGATATAATCCTCTACTATGATATTCATAATTAGATATAGGTATCAATATATTCTGTTTAATCTTGCTAATTATATCTTTGTCCATATATTACCATTAATTCTCTAATGGCTGACCTGTTCATGATCTAATCATGAATTAGGATTTATAATAAACTACATCCAATATAGTTACAAGCACTTGATTCACCTAAGAATCCCGAATTAAACAACATGGGAATATCATTACTCTTCTTATAGTGAAGCAGTAGATTCTACGCACCTAAATTGACACTCCCAATATCTATAATATTATATCTCCAAGATATCGAGATATTTGAAATACTAAGCCTTTCACTCATTGACAAGTCAAAAGACAAATTATAGATATGAGTTAATCAAATGGTCTGGATTAAAATTAATCCATAAATAAGTTATTTAGCGAAAGAATATAAAATTCTTCATATAATGCAATAGAGATTAGTTGAAGAATTTATTCTATCATGGTCTTATTTAATATGTATAAATACATACTGGTGTTACTATTTGTAAACTCTTTACAATGATCTTAGATTAGATCACTCTTACCATGAAAATAGTTCACACTACAATCTTATCAGAATACAGCATCCAAACTCTATTCATCGATTGTAAACCAATTTTATACTTAGTCTAATTAGTGGATCTATTGTATGTGTCTCACACATACCCAGTAATAGACTTTAATAAGTAACAGGATATTATGATCCACAAACATACAAGAAAGCACAAGAATGTAATCTAATAAATACTTAAATAAAATACATTTTAATTAATCATAAATAGTCTTAACATAATTAGGATTACATATTGCTTTATATAGCTATATTCTAACAGGCACTTCATTCCATACAATGTAGAGACCAAAGTTTAAGGGAAATTGTGTCAACTAAGATAGACAAGTAGTGTTCTCAAGTACATCAAGGAGTTCACTACCCTTATGCTAAAAACCACAACATGTCCGATGGTGATTTTCTACTTTATTTCAAGGACGGCTTAAAGGAATGGGCGATAGTGGAATTGATAAGTGCAATGAGCAAATATTAGACGATATCATTGCAGTCGCCAAAGTGTTAATCGATTATTCGTCCCACTCTAAGGTTGCAAAAAATCCGTATTCAGGTAAAAGTGAGCGAGACAAAAGCAGACCAAAAAGGATGATAGCTACAAGGAGGGAGGACATCCAAAACCCTTGACAAGTTAAGTTCTTCACATCAAAAAAAAAGGCATCGAAGCCATGCTTCATTTGTGATGGCCCGTATTGGATGAGGGATTGCCCAAACCGCAAGGCGATGAATGTTATGGTTACAGAAAACAAAATCAAAGTTTATTGTAGCATGTGACGATATTATTTGTTCATTTCGCCATTAACGTTGCTTTAATCACTCAACAATGCTATATTGAGTTTGTTTTGTGAAAGAATTGATGTAGAAACATGCCCTTGATAAAATTGCCACTAAATTCAATGACAACATGAATTCATTGTTGATAAAATTATCCAACGTTGAAAAGATCATAGTCGCAAAGAAAGATTCATATCTTTGTTTACCTTTACGAAGATGTAGTAGACAAAGAACCTTAAATCATTGAGCATAATAACCAAGACAATGAACCGTTAAAGGTTTGGCCCAAATATTCTAATAGGTTGATATGTAAAATTTCAGACCTACCCTTTACCAATGGATGAATGTTCCAACTATTTTTACAATTTTTTTCCTTTTTGGAATTGTGATAGTTAACATGCATGCCAACATGCCAACTATCATGAAATACGTCAAATGAATGACCATAGGTATGAACGAGAAGTTTAAATGCCATAATAATAAATTATAGTATATTTTATACATATAATAAAACAAAAACAATATTTCAATGCTTTGTTTTGTTTATATGTAAGGATTGCTAATGTAAGTAAGGATGGGCGACCTGTTTCAATTTACAAATTCAAATTAACATTTAAAGGTCAAATTTGACCATAAATATTTGTTTCATTTCATAATTTATACTAAAATTTGTATGAATTTTAAACTTTTTATGAAAATTTCATAACTATTATATTTATTTATTTTTTACAATTCATAAATTTGAAAGATGTATAAATATAATTTAGAGTAGCGTGATGTGATTTGACATAAAATATAAAACTTTGTATGACCTCCCCAATATGTAATAAAAATGTGTAATATGTATCACGAGATGCGATAAATTAAATATGGATGTGGAAGATGATAATGTTTGGCAGGTGGGGGAATCGGGAATAAGAAACATTACGGAGGCGGCCCATTAATATCAAAGCCGTGAAGATGGGGATGGTGAAAAGGACAGGATAAAATGGTTTAATGGGTTGGGTCCAATGGGCCTCGATCTGTCTCAGTCAATCAAGCGACAACCACCACCTCCTGCGAGAGGCCACACAGCCACATACCCTCGGCGGTTCCCCCTTCTACCACTGCCAAGCCTATCTCCTTATCGTCATCAGACCAAACCAAACTCTTCACCCCCCCCACACTGACACTCACACACGCGACCTTCCAGCATACCAGCCATGACTTTTCTATCCAGCGCATGGCGTAGTCTGAGCAAGTTCTGTGCCTGCGTCATATGTACGATTATTCGTGGTTTGACAGATATTCCAGTGACCCTGACTTGGGTGGGTGTATCACCATTCACCAATGCTAAGTCGTCTGTTGGTCGGCCATCCTGACCCTTGCTTTGCTCATACACAGTGACAGACCTGGGTCAACTGTTTTTTTTTTTTTTTCAACGTCGACCTCGAAGTCCACCCATTTCCCTCTGGACACCAGCCACATTATACAAGGTCCCGAGAGTCTAGCCTGACAATGAGACTGGGAAACATAAACAGAAACCGAAACCGAGAAACATTAAAAGTGATTCTTAAAAAAAACATTAAAAGTCTGTTGGTCGGCGTTTGTTTTGGTTTTCGGTTTTTAAAAGTGATTCTTAAAAAATATATTAAAAAATCGTTTTAAGTTTGATTGAAAATTGAAATTGTGTTTGGTGATCGTTTTCAGTTTTTGTTTTTATTTTTCTGGGCGACGCCGTGATGTGGGGCATCGCAGCCGGAGGGAGAGGAGATAGCGCTGGGGGAGGCCATGCGATGGCGCTGCACTGGGGAGGGATCGTGCGCGCTTGGGAGGAGGAGATGCCGCCTTGGGGAGGGGATCGCGCCGGGGAGGACGGGATCACGCCGGGAGGAGGGGATCGCGCGCGCCTGGGGGGGAGGGGATGCCGCGCGGGGAGGGGATCGCACCGGGGGGAGGGGATCGCGCGCGGGGGGAGGTGCGACGGGGGGAAGGGATGCCGCTGCGCGGGGAGGTGCGACGGCAGCGTGCGACAGTGCGATCGGAAAACTATGAAAAATAGAGTGCAGCAAAATGAAAACATTTCATGAGTGTTTTCATTTTTCTGTACCGGAAACAATTTGTTTCCGAAAATAAAAAATAAAAACGATTGCCAAACAAATATAAGAGGTTGTTTTCGGCGTTCGAGTACAGAAAACAAAAAAAAAAATCACGCTACCAAATATCGCCTTAAACTGTGGGTTGGAAAAAAAAAATACGTAAAAATGTGTGATTCAAAACACGTACTACATTAGCTTATTTTTGCGTCAAACTTACTGGCTTAGAGTATTTTCAATCTAGCAAAAGTACAAATAAAATATATATTTAATTAAAAATTATTTTTAATGTATCAGATAAATCATTAATAAAAAGAAAAGAAAATAAATAAATAAATATAACTTCTGCTAAATTTCATCTCACCAAATAATATTAATTTTCATATTTATTTCTATTCAAAACACGTGCTACATTATCCTGGCCAGAACGGCACTTTGCATTGCTCAGGTCCGATTCTGTCCCCAAATCCGTAACCTCTAGGACTCCTCCAAGTCCTCTTGGCGACGAGTACTTGTCCTCCATAAATTTCTTCATTCCCAAACCCTCTTTTGCCCATCGTGATTGTTGTCGCGATTGCCGAAGCCATCACCACTCACGATCCTGCTCTTGTTGTTCGTCGCCAGCCAACAGGGACGAATGCCACCCTCTCCCCACTTAACTAATGTGACGATCCCGAGCTCTAATTGGAAAACAAATTAATTAATTTTATATACACACACAATCTCCCCTTTGCTCGCGACTGGAAGGAAAAGACTTTAATTGATTTGATGGGAGAAGATAATTTGAAAAAAAAAAAATTTAAATAAAAATATAAATGATATATGAATAGAGTAATATTAGCCAATACTATATACCAATTCACTTTAACTAAAAAAATTAAGATGCAACATTTTAAGTTGAAAAATTATAACAACTCATGTGTTTCGGATAACATAGTAAATAAAAATATTTATGAAATTATATATTTAATTCTAACAAATAAAAACACTACATAAATATTATCTTTTATCGGAAACCCTTGCTAATTTGAGGAGCCTTCTTCGATGAAGGAAAAGGGATTGATTCCAAGGATTATTGACTAGTCAAATAGAAGTATTCCAATCAATGCCGTCACTTATTGTTTCATTCGAAAGTAACATGCGCGTCACGATAGCAAGTACAGGGAAAAAAAGAAAGAAAGGTGAAAGGTTTTTTTTTTTATCCCAACACGACACCCTACACTACACACAGGCGAAAGTATTTTTTTCTTAATAATTAAAATGATAAATACTTTATTTAGTTAATTAGATAAAAATTATTTTAGGGTTTCATTGTCCCTTTTAAAAACTACACTACAAGAAAATGATAATAATTTATTAATAAAAGTTAGTCGGTGGTAAAAGGTCAGGTATTATTAGATGCACACTTATAAACATTAAAAGTATTAATTATATCATTAGTTATAGTTAAAAATTAAATGTTAGGTCAATTATATCACCAACAAAGGTAAATTTATTTAAATTTTTAACTTATACTATGTTAGATTATTTAATTATTTTAAGAATCTAAAATACTCTCATCTCATAATATACTTTCACAAGTTGCTCCCTCCTATTGCCCCACTGCGGCCCTTCCCGCAAAACTAAGCCTTGAGGCATTCATGCCGTACAATCTAGTGCTGCAGTACGTGCCGCTTCTGCCGTGGGTGTTGTCGGTAGAGGCTGGCGCAGGCAGGGTGGTGTTGTATAGGTTGAGTGCGAGGTTTAGGTGACGATGATGGTGCCAGCATCGTTCACGACACACTCATTCGGGATAAACCAACGTCTACTGGTGTTGGATGTGGCGGAACTAGTGTAGATGTCGCCGTTCGCTCATGCCGTCACGGTGGGAGCACCGCCGATGCCCAAAATAGTGCCTCCTCGTCGTCCACGCAGGGATCCCAAGCCCCGAGGTGTGGGTGAAGCTACAACTTTGAGATAAATACATACATACGATGTGTTCAATTTATTCGGAGTTTTTTTTATGAAAAATACGTCGCTGTGTAACCTGAATTGTTGAACAATTCAGGTTAAACCATTAAGAGTGAACAATTAAGAATTTAAAAAAAAAATAATTTAGCAAAAATTTTATATATATATATCTTAAAGTTAATTATGTCGAGTTAAACCAAGAAACTTATAAATAAATAAATAAACCTAGAAATGTGCCACTGATATGATTTGAAAACATGGATTGAGGTTGAGTGGGGACGTAACTCCGGCCCTTTGGAGCTTTAACCTACCTAGATTTACGTTTATCCCTAATTAATTAACTCAACAAGGCATTGTTCCCTTGTTAGTTGACGTATGAAAGCATCGACGCCGGAGTGTTTGTTGTGGAAAAATGCCTTGCTAGTCGTTATCTCTTTTAAGTTTTATCACATGCGCTTTTGTGCGCATGCTGTGGGTGACTTTTTTTTTTTTTTTTTTCATTTGTTCATTTTTTGTTTTTTTGGTAAGTAATGGGTTTTGGGTGACTCATTGGCCAAGCTTTCAATCTGCCGCGAGGTGTGCGCAAACCAAGTAGAAGTGTAGAATTTTGGCGAGCTTCTAGAAGGATGAGTGGGGGGGAGTGGGGCTCATTTTATTTTACTTTCCTCCTTTAGCATTTATGACGTTTGAGAGTCAAATAAAAAAAATCAACACACTAAAAATGTTACGATTACTCGTCATTTCTTAAAAATAACTATTTATTTTATGTAAAATCAAAAATAGTTTTAAAATGACATGTGTGGACTCATATAAAATGCATTTGTTCCTGGCTTGATCGGTAGAATAACAAATGTTTTTTATTCTTTAATAGCATAAGTTAAAATAATTAGTTAGAGCTATATTCGATTGTTATAGTATTATTTTAATTAATAATATTATAATAAAATATAATTTTTTAATTAATTATTATTATTTTTAGTTTATCCTTTCTAAAAGTATTTGATCGAGTTATATGATGTAGAAGGAGACAGACATGGGGAGGGAAGGAGAGGGTAGCGTTGGGGCAATGGGAAGAGGGAGGGGGAGGGGCAGTGATGTGGATGACACGAGGAGGGAGGGGGAGAGTGGCGATGGGGCGACGAGGGGAGGGGACAACACATGGGGACAGAAGCGATACTGGGGGAGGGAGACACATAAAGGCGCAAAAGGCTGGAGACGTATAGAGAGAATGTTATTTTAAGTTCTTAAAAGAATTGAGTGTTGTGATATTTTAGCTAAAAGTTATAAATTTAGATAAATTTACTTAAACTTATATAATTATAACTAATAGTAAAGCTAACCTGTTAGAGATGTTCTAAGAGCATCTCCAATATATTTTAGCTAAATTAATTAATTAAAATTAAATTTAACTTATTACAATCTCAATTTAGCTAGTGATATTTTAATAGTGCACCCTTTATTTTTTTCGTTATATTATATTTTTTATAATTTACCCTTAGCCATATCTCTCACAATTCCTAACTTTTTCAATCATTGTTAAACCATATGTAGTCATAACTGTTTGAGACTGGCAGAGCGCTAGCCATAGAGACAGGAAGAGGTTGGCAACAAACATGCTGAGTAACCGGACAGGCCTCATATACCAATGATTGAAAAAAATTTGGTAGCTCTAGTGTATCACCGTTGATTCAAAATTTCAAATTGGGGATGAGGGAGGCCAATTGAGGAGGAATGAATGAAGGGGGAAATGGCCGCCTGAGCCACCAGAAATCGTTAATGCTACATATCAAATGAGAGGAGGTGAGAGTTGGCTTATGTTTGATGACGGAGAAAAACAAAGAAAGTCTATCGAAAATCACCACAAATTCACCAGAGCAATTGTCGGTCTTTCCTACTAAACCCCTAAGCTGAAGGGTATATTTGGATTTTAAAAAAGTTTGAGGGTGAAAACCAATGCAACATCTTAGTTAAAAGTTAAATTTTCTATAAATTCATCACTATATCTAACATATTAGAGATAAATTTCATCTATATTTAATTATAGCTTTTGCTATAACTAAAATATATTTAATCTATTAAAAAAGATCTAATACTTGAAATTTCCTGAATCGAAATAAATAGTATTGAAATTCATTTATAAAAATATTAAATAGAATTTTTATTTCAGATTTACTTAAATTTTGTTATCATAATCTTGATGTAATAACTTTTATAAATTGATAACTATTTTTTTTCATGTACATTATCTTTACTCCTTAGTTTAATATTTTTTTAGGCATTGTTACCTGGTTGAGTTATTTATATTTGGAAATTTTCAATGTTTTCATAATAATAACTGTCACGCCCCCATATCCTGAAACCAACCAGAATTAGGAACGCGACTCTCCCATGCCCACACTACAGGGGTCGAGGGGAAAGGTGATCAACCCAAACCAGTACAACTCCACAACGGGGGTGAAATTGTACATTCCAATGGCCCAATAACACCCTTAAGCAGGTAACATGTATACCAATGCAATTTAATATTATTAAATTCAACCACACCCATAAACTTAAAATAATAAAGTCCAACGAATCAAGTTAATACAACTGTCACGGACCCAAGTCCGAAAAATAAATAATTAACCAATAAATGTCCATAAAGGATCCTACACAAAGAAGTCCCGACCTGCTCCGCTATGGCTCTAACAGCTACTCTCTACAACCTGTAGGAAGAATAGAATAGTGCTCAGTAGGTAACCCCCATCTCCACTATCCCATTACACAAATTCCTAAGTCTATATGAACAGTGTATGCTTGTGCCGGTGTAGTGTCACATTCTATTACAATTAAAATTTTATTTAAATCACAAACAAATCATCACATGACATTCCCATCATTAAAGGTTCACACTGGTCATTCATCCTTCCATGGGATTTCCCGCTACCAACTCCAGGAATTCATAACACTACTAGTCAGCCATATGTAGGACCTGTGGTGTCCTTAATGACAACCTGCCACATATGGGACCTGGGTTACCAGCCACATAGGGGACCTGCGGCCTCTTGCCAGCCCTATGTGGGACCCGTAGTTAACCCAACCAATTTCATGACAAAATCTACACCCATCATTAATCGACACTAACTTTATCACAAAATTCATACTCATAATTAATAAACAGGATTTCCAAGAGTCAGAACTCAGTACAACAGCCCTACGAACATTTAAACCAATCCAATAAATACAAAGCCACAATGGTTATTAAGAATTAATCTCATGTATTTATATATAATTAAATGTAAGTATACATACACACACACACACATATATATATATAAAAGAAACCGGCCCAAAAGGGCTGGCCCAACATCTGCCTGCCAGCCCACTAGGGCTGGCGATGGCCAGGGCTGAAACGGCATGGGGCCGCCGCCCCACCTCCCTTTGCACCAACCGAGGTGCACAGGACGAACCAAGGGGGACGACATGACACCGCCGTCCCCTCCCCTTCCCTTCCACCACACTGGCGCGCTGCACAGAAGCGTTCCCCTAGCGCCGCCGTCTCCTTCAACACGTTTGCGTAGCATGACAACCGGACCTACCACTGTCCATCTTCATCACGATCTGCATGGGCGACCACCAAACCCAGACACGGCCCGACGCATGACCTGGATTGCTCCCGTCTCTCTCTCCACGAAGGCGCACATCGCACCCCTGCGCAACACTGCGCAGTCACTACGTAGACAACGACCAGGGAGAAAACTACACGACGCACACCCTACCACAAGCCCAAGCTATACTCATCTCCTCTGCGCGCAGGAACAGGCTGACACGCCTTCGACGCACACCACCGTCGTGTATAGGAAGGGACAAGCCGTATGGCCTGGCTATACCCAATGACAATGTTAATAATGTGAAGCCTAAGAATTCAGAACATTCCAGGAATTGCAAGCCACGGCCTGCACTTCATGCAGGCACAGAACGGGTGGGCGACGTGCGGAAAGAAAACACAAGCCGGAAGACACGATTCACGGATCTCTAACAGTTAGCGCTTGTAAATTTGCACAACAAGTCTAGAGTTACCTACCTGGATTGTTTCGAATGATCAACAGAATACTTCTTCAACCCCTGTGCTCCTTCCTCACCAAGCTCTGCACAGACACAACGTGCGTGCCTAGGGTTTCACCCTAGGTTTCACTTTTATACTATTCTATTATTAGATTAAATAATAATGATAAAAGAATTACTAATACTAATATAATATGATTTAAATGCCAAATATTCCTATTAATATGACCCCGAATAATAATAACAATAACTGTGATAATTACATCAATAATAATCAAATACTTAAATTATATTAATAATATTAGCATTATAATAACAACATATCTAAAATAATTATATTAATAATCAATAGTAACCTCAAAATATTAAAATCATCATATTAAAAATAATAATATTTGAAATGTTAACGCTAAGGTCATTGCCAAATTGACATTCCAAATTCTATTCGGAGGCTAACTTTCAACCTCACACTGAAACGGGTCTTTACAATAACAAATGATAATTATTATAATAATCTATTTTGATTAGGGCAGAAAGTTTAAACCGCAAAATCATCCAAATCAAATTGTTACAAACCAAAAGCATTGAAATAAAATAAAATTAGTTTGATTTGATTTGATATCAAATATTATTTTGATACGTTTGATTTGTAATGTTAAGAAGTTAGTTTAAAATATACCAAATCGAATATTAAAGTTTGAGAAATTAAATGTGTTGAATTTGTGAACTACGTTATTCTGATTTCGGAGTATACATTTGATATATATTAGAATTAATAAAGTCACACACATTGTTTTATTTTAAATGATTTCAAAAATTAAAAAATGCCGAACAAAACAAAATATAAAAATGATTAAACTGATCAAAATAAAAAATCATTCAAAGTCTTCATTTAATATCTTTTGTCGTTGCTGTAATCGCACACGCACATGAGACCACCCAAAAACAAAACCAAAAAAAGGCGATGAGTTTGGTGACGGTGGGGTACGAGCGCATACTCATTGATTGACATCTATTTACAATTTTTTGTATCTTTTTATTTTCATTTAATTTCAAAACTGTGTCAAATCCTACCACAATGTAATTTAAGACAAGTGCAATGAGAATGACATAGCTAATAATAATAAGCTTTGAAATGATCTGGCCCAAAAGGAAAATCCCAATTCATTGGGCCTTTCGGGGCAATCAAATAGAAAGCCTTAGGGGTGCCATATTCTAGAGGTAGGACATGGTTCTAGATGACAAACGTTTAAAAATTATTTTTAAACATATTATGATATTAATGAAATAAAATAAAAATAAGAACAATTGCCACTATTATTTTAAGTCCAACCAATTAGGACATAAGTATTACTTGGATAGGTTCTAAATGTATTTAATTTTTTAAGAAAGTCAAGATTTTGGATTTTTATTTTTTATTCAAAAAATGAAAATAAAGATAATAAAACTAGTCTGAAAGTTTATTGTTTCATGTCTAGTCAAAACATAAAAACAAAGATAATGAAACTAGTCTAAGTAGCACAAATACAATTCTAGGTCGCTCCACTGGGAAATGTCTCAGTTACTCCTACCTACGCGAGGTGTTGACATCTGGCTGTCATGTGTCACAGACCGAGGCTTATCCTAGTATAATTAGGCTATTTTGGGGTATTTTCTCCTTGTAAAGTGTTGTAACTTAGCTTATAGAGTAAGTTGTAGAGATTTTAGATTTCGATCATATATGATGTCTCTTGGTGTCATAACCAGAAAAGTGTTAACATCTATATGTAGGGGAGTGATGTTGTAAAGCTTGCAAGCAATTAATACAATTGTTTGTTGCCTTCGTTTAATCGTTTTTCCGCTAAATGCTTCCCTACACAATTGCTTTACAATGGATCGATGGGTTCCGATCCAAATGCGACGAGTTAGGCTGACCTAGCGTTCCTTCATACGGGTGGGAACTAGGTGCCGCACGGGTTAAGTTGCTATAAAGGCTGACCCCGTGACACATGGGAAAGGAAAAGAAAGGGAAAGAATGATGTAGTTTAAAGTTTCATTGGCGTTCTTGAGTGTTTTTAGCTATTTTTTTATGGTGCAAGCGCTTTTTGGACATTAAAGGTAAGTGTTCTTGTTAGGGGTCATTTTGACCCTAATTTTGGATTTTTTTGGGTGTGTTTCAATATGAGTTTATATATGTTTTCACATATATTTTCCTGGTTAAATTGCATTAATTTTATAATATAATAGCATTTGATAGTCTTTTTAGAGTTTTGTGGTATTTTTGTAGCATTAGAATAGATTTCGATACACTATGAAGTTTGCGTTAGAATACTAGAATAGGATTAACACTTAATCGCAGCAAAAACGTATTTAATTTTTTTTAATCTGGGAATCAAATATCAAGATCTAAACATGAATCAATTGTTATAATTCAACGAAGAGGGTAAAGAAGAAACCAACATCAGAAATAGTAGAGCAAGAATCTCTTATTTCCCTTCAAGGGCAGAGTCACAATCAACCTTTGATTATCCTTACTGCTTCCGGGATGTAATGACCACTTAACCTTCTTTGCTATTCAACTCATCATGGAGTACAAGATTGTGGCACCATTGGATTAAAGAGCATGAACATCCACCTTTGTTAGGGTTAGCCGTCACCTATCTCTCTCTCACTTCCTGTCTATAATTTCACACCTCTCCTAACCTTGGTGATTATGCATGTCACGCCCCGGATTTCTGACTCGCAGAAACCGGTTAGTGAATTCCCATGCCTGCACCCGAAGGGACAAGGGGTTGGTGAAAACATCGAGAAAGGGACCTTAGCAAGGGTGCCGTCCCTAAACTATATCACATATATATAGAAATCTCATTCCAAAGCACAGTACAAACACACATTCACACATGTTCTTTTTCCCACGGGGTTACATCATAGTTTTTATAATCCAACAAAACAAATAAACATGCACAAGGTCTTCACCTCTGGTGAACCTCCTAGCTTCTATAAGCACCTTAAACAAATAAAAACAAACACAACAGGAGGGGTGAGCAACCACAGCTCAGTAGGGATCATGTCTCCCCGACCCATCCCAACTCATTAACTAGTGTAGGAATGTGCTCATGTAATGCTACATATATATTACAAACTCAATCATGTACACACGCATTCAAATACATAGAAAGCCTTCCAGGTAATCAAAAACATTGCCTCTTAGACACCATGTTGCCCCCCAGGCACAGTATTGCCCCTCGGGCACAACATTGCCTCCTAGGCACAATATTACTTCTCAGGTATAGTATTACCTTGCAGGTACAATATTACCTCTCAGGTACAGTAGTCTCTTAGGCTTCAAACAAATCTCACCTATTAAGCCCTTAACAGTAGCCTCTCAGGCTTAACAAGGTAGCCTCGCAGTCTTACATGACCACTCAGGTTCATATACTCTCTTTGTATCAGAGACCAGTCTTCACAACTCTATCCTCAAGTCTTGACCAAGAGAGAGGATTTTCGTAGAAGCTGTTTTCTTAAAATAAAAAATCCCGACATTGACTCCCCATACCATAACTAAGATAATCTGATTTTTGAGGATTTTTTTGAGAGGTCTAACCTAGCTGCGCAAACAGTCACCTCGGACCAAAACTAGAATTTTTCAGGATTTTGCACTAATTCTCAATTTTCACATTTTGGAGGAGTATGAATTTGATTTTCTAGTATTTTTCTTTGAATCCAAATGGGGGGGGGGGGGGGGTGATATTCTCAGGTTCCAAGCACAGTTATCTTTAAATAAGGGTTTGTATATAGAGAGGGGGGTGAATCTGTATACTATAAAACTTTTCTTTAAGTTTTATGAGTAGGATACTTAGGAGAGTTCTTTCACTGATGCGGTCTTCGTTTGGGTGATGTATTAGTGTCTCATGCAAAATCAATCACAAGCAAGCATGTATGGGAATGAAAGACAGAGACACACAATATACGTGGTTCGATCAATGTGATCTACTCCACGGTGGTGAGGGTGTACCTACACCAAGTCTAATCCACTATATATCTTGTAGTACAGTAGGGTCTAGCCCTTTTTACAAATAAGATCAATTCTCTCTTCTTTTCAATGCAAATACAAAAACAGTATTGCTCTAGACTTTACTCACTATAAAAATCTATTTGCGCAATCTGCTCCTGCGTTGTTGACCGTTTGCTATGCTCGACCTTCAATCACTCCTTTGCTGGACTCACGATCAATTCACCAAATGTATGAGGAAGAAAGATGGATGAACTCACTGTTATCTTTCTTTCGATCTCCCTCTCTCTCTCTCTCTCTCTCTCTCTCTCTCTCTCTCTTTTTATGAACTACTCTACGTCGCCTCTTGTATCTCTGCAGATTCGTTTCTTCACTGCACAAAGAATAATATTCGACTCTTTGTTTACGTTAGGCACATTCCTTGCTTTTTATAGGCCGACCGAAGTCCGAAACCCTCCAGGTAGAGTTAAGCATGTTTCAGCCTGAGATCTTCACCGTAGAAACAAGTTAAACCCCTCTCGGATGACGTCCACGTGTTTTGCAGTACTCAGTGTACTTAAAAACACTGCTCGGGTAATGACTTACTGAAACGATGAGTGTCCACGCGTTTTACTCCTTCGTAGCGCGCTCCGTTCCTTTCACAGGCCACAGCCTCGGAGATATTGCCTCGTAGCCTCCCTATGAGTCTACAAGTCTTCCTCTTCGATTCTCTACGAGTATGAGTCTTCGAACCAAGGGCATTCATCTTCCAATACTTCTCTTTGGCTTCGAAGCTAGGTCAGAATCAGTGCTACGAGCTTTTAAGCTCTACGATTCTTCGAGTCGGACAACTGCATTCTGCTTTGGCTAGTAGCTACTTTCGGTCTGTGCAACAGGTCCTACGACCCTGCGAGCTTTAATCCATGACCCTGCGAGCTACGACTCTACGAGTCTTAGCTTCGAATCTACGAGACACGGCTCTGCATCTGTATGCACCTTGAGTCTACGACCCTACGACCCTGTGTCCCTTCGAGGCTTCGACCCTGTACCTCTACGAGGCTTCGACCCTGTGGTCCTTTGAGGGTGCTATGAGCCTCATGGTCTGTCAGTCTACGTCCTTCGAGTCTTCGACCTTCGAGGCTTTTGATTTACGACCTTCGAGTCTTCTGATCTACGACTTGCGGGTCTATGACCTTTGAGTTATGACGTACATAGGTAGACTCCCTCTACGAGCTCACTCTAAGAAATCACTCTATGAAGTTGTCCAACCAAGTACGGCGGATCTTCGACCCAGACCGTTGAGCCTGTGCGTTCCGTTTCCTGCACTATGTTGACAACAATGACAACGTAACCTTGCGGGAACAACAGGGGGTATTTCGTTATTTACATTGTAACTTAAGTATAATACTTAACTGTGGAGGGACTTAATGGTTACATTGTAAATGGGTCCAGTCACCCTGTCCACATACACTGGCAACTGCACTGTCCAACTGCTCGAGACTCCTTGCTCAAAGCTCTGCTTGACCCTGCTCGACACTCTAGGCTTGAGCAACATGCTCGAGGCTCTATTCGACACTCTGCTTGAAGTTAGCCTCGAGCAGTTCCCCAGTCGCGAACTGTCGACTGTGTTCTTTTCGATTTCATCCCGAAACCCAGTTATATCCATTAAATCTCCATTTTTAAGCATTAATTCATCCCACAAATGGCTTTCTAACTCATCCTAGCCATCTTAGGCTACCAAAACAACATCAATTCATACCGAAACAACATAAATCGAGTTTCTCAAACTCTAGGGTTCATACTCCCAATTCCATGAATTGGGAGTTAATTCACATGTTTTAGCTACTCTAGCAAGCATAATCAACGACATAGGAGTGAGAAGAATAAATTCTTACCTCGACTTTGGTCGCTTTGAGCTCTAGATCGTCAATTTTGCTTTCCTCTTCTCTTTCTCTCTTCTCTTCTCTTTCTTCTCTCTAGAAAGGCAAGCACGTATGACACTTAGGGATTTGGGTGTTTACTGCCCTATTTATACTTTTTCACATTTAATTCATTAAAATATCAAAATTACCCTCACAAGGTCCCTACTCCAAATCAAGCCCAATTACTGTCAAAACGCTCCATTTGACAAGTACATCACTGTACTAAGATTTTTTTTCCAAATAAGACCACAAATACAAAGTCACCCGACCACACCACAAAAATCCCAAAATTACCCTTTTGGGGCTCCGACTCCAAATCAGGCCCACTCACAGTCAAAACTCTCTATTTGACGCATGCGTCATCATACTGATATTCATATCCCTCGATGTGCACTCCATCACATGGTTAACTACCAGAACCCCAAACATGGGTCATTACAATGCATGTATTTATAAACCTAAGGTTGTCCCTGTGCTACTACGCATATGCCCCTTCAATTAAATAGTACAAAAAATCTAAAATTCTTAAAACTATTCAAATAATAAGATTATTATACATTAAATCTAATCAAATAAATATCCAAAACTATTTATTTATCACATAAATAAACTAAATAATTATTCATTTAACCACATTAAATAGATAAATATTTATTAGACCTGATTATTTATTTAATCTAATTAAATAATAGAGTCCCTTTTATGTATTTAATTAAAGCCTGTCGATTGACAGACTCTAATACCACGACTGAGAGCCAATAGATACATTAAGATATTAGCTCATAAACACAAGCAAAGAATTATCTTATAATGATCTCATACTCTACATATAAAAAAGCACGCACATAGGGGAGGAAAAAAGTTCCCCCAAAAAAAAAGTAAAAAAATAATT